>OU426949.1:26250000-27500000 GCA_911387765.1 Pyrgus malvae
GGCTTAACCGGGTATCATTTGGAGGAACATAGAGGGGAGTGTCTAGCTGAATTGTGTCGTCTAACACTTTACGGGCGTCTACGATCGTGTTGTTTATTACAGCTGAAGGCGAGCTGCTGGGCGGAGACTGTGAAATATTACATAGGGGGAGACGTTTGGAGAATATTGTGTATGTTTGCAATTATGCTTTATGAGTACGCCTCGGTATCATACTAATTTTGGTACATATTGCTATCTACTTGTTACTACAATTTACAAAGCAAAGAACTAAAATAAGAAACTAGGTATAATTAATCACTTCAAGACAACATTTGGTTAAAGTGATTTGTCACTGTAATGGACAGATTCTTTCTACTACACAATAAAAGCAACGACAGTCAATACCCACCAAGACTTGACATGAACAGTTACGACGACAATAAATTCCTAGTTTTGTTAGCTACAAGGAAAGTTATAACGACCGATAGCTATCAAAGGGTCGATACGACAAAGAAAATATAAGGCACGCAAAGTAGGTTATTAAAATTTATGAAGCTCACTTTTATTTGATTGGTGGAAGTAAGAAAACTGAGCAAAAAAGTGGCTAAACTGTTATTATATAATTATGTTTAAAGATCATAAGCGCTAAAAGCAAGAATGAGGAAACTCACGTGCCTCAGGGCCTTAAACTGGAGCAACGAAGTCACTTCTAAAATATAATACCCTCTCTCGCATTACGTAACCGCTTAAAGTATGGGGCAGAGCTCTCAGGAGTTTTCAGACCCGTACTCGTACTTGTACATTAAGAGTGGGTCTTTTGAAACATGAAGTGAGGTAAATGCTTCAAATAATTAATATTTTTTATTTTATCAATTCAAAGGACGAAAAAAGGCTCAAAGATTGGAATCTTAATTAAAACTTACTGTTGAGGCGACCTGAAGAAAATGTCGATTCACTCGACCGAGCAACACAAACAACATATGAGGAATTTCCTTTGCTTTTTGCGAGACCCTTTGACCTTCATACTTGCGTGTTGAATAGTAGGCTGAATCACTTAATTTTTTGTAAATATTTTAAAAAAGGTCCATAAAATTGGTCTTTTGAATAGTTATGTTAAATATTTTATATTGGATATATATACAAACGCATAATAATCATATCTTGAAGTTATCAACAAAATAATGACATTCTTCGCGACGATCCAAATGTACTACGTAAATGTTACAATAAAAGTTTTGCTAAGGATGTTGATAACGCAACAGCGGAAGTAATGAACACACTATACAATTCCGGTTTAAACAAGAAACGCATGAAACGAGAATATAAAGAAAAGACCAAGGCATGAAAATTTCATACATTAGTAGCTATAACAGCCACGTAACATACTTGTTTGTACAATGCTGAACACGCTGATCTGGCAGCAGGCCAACATACTAAAACATAGGAGGCCCCCGTTTATATTAGTGGTGAAGGGATATTTGTATTTCCTGGCGTTCGTATTCATCAAAAAAATACATGTTTTTTCATGTATAGAAGTCATAAAAATATATTGTTACAATTTAATTTTTAATTTAAAAAATAAGCATGTCATAAACAGAACGTTATATAAATAAAGTACCAAAATTAGAACGATAGAAGGCAATTGATAAGACACAGAGGATTCTAACATAACAACAAATATTCTTCTAAGAAGTCTATTTATTTATTTATTTATACTTTTCCACAGTACATAAGTACCGAACAGAAAACGGACTTAATGTTCAAATACAAATACATATTTTTATTAATCACAGAACATATACAGACAAATTGGTTTCTTTAGTTAGTAATAACTGTGTTGCAGAGTTGCAGACGCAACCAAAGCAAATCAAAGCAACCTAACCTAACCTTAAGGTAGTGGGACATCGATGAAGATAAAAGTTCTAATCAGGATGAACGTAAAATGAGTTGCAGGTGTAAATAAGGGAAATATATAGGTGTATGGATAGTGTCCAGCTAAAAGGTAAAAAGTAGTAGTAGTGGTGTTCGCGAATACGAACTACCGGATAATAATATCTGTTACAATCATTTTTGAATTCTATTTCGTATTCGCCTACTTTTAAAAATAATATTACATCTTTACATCACTAGTTTGCATCGACGATGGATGAAGCCACTACTAACAAATAATGAAAACATTTTTTTGTACGAAACAATGATACTGATGACGCAACATGAACTCTTGACTGCGATCCAGTTGAAACTGGGAGAGTACGATAGCGAAGAGACAGTGTCACGGACGTTCTAGTGTACAAAAATAATAATTTTAATGACATTGACACGACTGAAGGTAACAATTAAAAAAAAAAACAAGTTGGATGCTAAAAAAACAATGTTTTGGACAATGCACGTGAGTTGATTGAGCGTCACAAACTATTTCAGTGTGCGGCGTACGAAGAACGTGAGCGGTTAAATTGAACGGATATGGTATACCATCTAGATAGCGATGTCCATTTGTCTTTGTTGTCCCTGTGGGGAATACGTTTTTATAATAAGCAGGTCCCACGGAAACTACATTGTTTTACGATCAAATAGTATTTGTTGTTCTTACATTGTCTCGATTCTAACATTATATAATGCGTAATACTCAATTTTTAGTAATGGTTTTCTTGTTTTTGATTATTCTGTTAATAGCTACCTAGTATTAGCAGTCTATATGTTATCAGGAACACTTCAAAAGTGGGGTCATATAAATGCATTATATGTATATTAAATAATATAACGCAACTAAAGGAAATAGTCACTTTTCGAGCAGTCCGGCGACCAAATTGACACCGCCTATTACCGCCTCCGCCAAGTGACGTATGTCGTAATAAGCGGATGAGCGGAGACGCACAGGTGTCCCAATTCAGTATTATTCCATTACGGCACGACAAAGTTTGTTTTGAAGTAATCTTGATTTATAGGAATTTAAAAATAGGCTGGTGCCGTATTGGTCACATTCCAATCATTCGTAAGGGAAACGTGTTGCGGAGACGCATGAAATTGACAGCACGACGGACGCAATGCAAATCTGTGGCGTACCGTCGTGGATCGTTTATCGCGTGATAGCGACAAGTCGGTCACTACCGATCACGTCGTATTCGAGACTTTGTCACGAAGTAGGAAAGTACAATTTGAATTCCGATATGACAGACCTGGGAAACAGTCGGAATTCAGAGAAGAGGAGACCTTAATACAACGATGAAGAGTTAAAAGTTCGACGCGCTGATAACGACGGAGATCCAGAGACGGGTACGGCAATTTGCCTATTGCCGACTTCAATTATCGCCCCCCGCACTCATTTCTGAATTAAGGCGAGAGCGACTGCAAATTTTGTGACGCCTCTGCAATTCCTCTGAATCAGTAAGATGGTTTATTTTAATACATGTAACCGGTTTTTACTCGACGCAGATGCAAGCCTCGTTTGTATGTTTAGGAGCCAATAGGTCACATCAAGTGAGGTTAGTATCAATGTACAATTTTCTATACAATCATAACTGTTAAGTCGCATGAGTTCTGCATGACGGTGATGATAATAACTTTCCATCAGTAAGTTCACTTGAAAAAATTAATCTACTTTAGCCAATTCAATATTTGGGTACTCAATTGGTTAAGTTATGACTAAATTGAAATAGCAGTAGTAACCAACTCTGTTTATTGCTCGTGTGATATTAAATTTGATTTGCCTATTTATTTATGAATATGTATGTGAAAATAACAAACTGATGAAACCAAAATGATGCCTAATGAATGACTAAGTTTATTTCAGACGTTCCGATGCCGTAATATAATGTAACAATCTCTCTTCCGATGACGTTGTTAAAGTTTACTGTTTGTGTATCCAAAATAAATAAAGGTTCATAAAAAGATAATAATATATTTTTATGGTTATAGTCACATCACGTTCTACCAATAATCTTAACTGATTGTGTTATCTAAGATTCGCTAGTGCAGAACAAAGATGCGAATTTATGGGTCATTCAAAAGATTTCGTTATCAACTAATACACGCAAACCTATGGGCGGATAAGAGTTGTCATAATTGATAAGGAAAACTCAATGCACAAAATAAAAGGCTTACTTGGCAAATATTTGATCAACATTTTTTCATAGTCTCATTTAGCGAGTTAAACAATGTCCACGACAAAAGTTCAAGGAAAAGTCTCCATGACTACCTATATCTACAAATTTTCATGAGTTTTGATTGCCACCACTTGCTTGCTTCACTATTCCTGATTCTCCAAAAAGATGTTTCTTTTTCATAAAACTTTTAGAGAAAACTAGCGGCCGCCCGCGACTTCGTCCGCGTGAACTTTGGTATGAAATTTTTCCTGAATTTTCTTGACTATAAACCTCACGCAGCCCGAGACCTTTCCAACGAATGCAAAACCGTGGAAATCGGTTCGTGCGTTCTGGAGTTATAGCGTCAGGAAGGAAAACCCGACTTATTTTTATATAGTAGACTAGCGGCCGCCCGCGACTTCGTCCGCGTAAACTTTGGTATGAAGTTTTTCCTGAATTTTCTTTACTATAAACCTCACGCAGCCCGAGACCTTTCCAACGAATGCAAAACCGTGGAAATCGGTTCGTGCGTTCTGGAGTTATAGCGTCAGGAAGGTAAACCCGACTTATTTTTATATAGTAGATTACACAATACTAAAGCTTGTTAGGAAATTTTCAGTAATTTCTGGAGATGTTTAAAAAAATGTTACATTATGTTTTGCACAAGCATGCAAATTTAAGATGTTTTGGACAGATTTTTTTAATATGGGTAATGCTGGATGCACTTACCAGGCATGAAGTGCAGAAGAGCAGCGGTGATAGGGTACAAGCTAGGGCTGTAGGTGATGTCGGGGCAGGCGTAGCCGAGCACTGAGACCACACGGTCGGCCACCGCGCGCCCCTTACGCGTCAGGTGGTAGCCGAGGCAGTGGGTCGCCTCCACGAACGGCGGCAGCATGATCGGCTTGTCCGGCAGCTCCACTGTGCCGAATACCTGGAACAAATGACAGAATATTTGTTACCTATTCCAATTTTTTCATATTTCTTTGCTAACGCTACAAAAGCTTAGCCAAACAAGCGTGCTTGTCAGTACACATCACTACTACAATAAGAGACCATCAGACGTCGTGAAATAGAATATCTTTACAGTTAATCATTACAGAGTTTAGGCAAGACAAATAAAATGACGGCGGAAATTTCTAAATCAGCGCAAAGTTGTAACAATTTAATCATCATCCAATTGACTAATGGAAACAATTAGATTCTAAAGTACCTACTTTAGAATCTAATTAAATATGAGGATGTTATGATAAAATCGTGGGCTGCAAATTTTTCTAGAGGACGCGAATTGATTTAGTAAATATAGTTAAATCTGTTATCCAATCTACTGTGGACATGTCGAGCTGGGGCGTGATTATTCACTTTGCGGGCAAG
Source organism: Pyrgus malvae (assembly GCA_911387765.1). Taxonomy (NCBI): domain Eukaryota; kingdom Metazoa; phylum Arthropoda; class Insecta; order Lepidoptera; family Hesperiidae; genus Pyrgus; species Pyrgus malvae. Next base: position 26,255,436 of record OU426949.1, read on the forward strand.
GCCGCCGGAGCTCGGCTGGACCCATACATACAAATTATACATTTTGCCTACATAACACATTCAGGTTGGAGTAGGGCCCGTCAAACCTTTCGTTCTGAATCAATGGGCACCGACTCCAAAATAGTTTTAAGAGTCATTAGTCATTACACTCATTACCATTAGGAATAAAACCGTTTAAAAAGAAAAGGTATCGTATGCCAAGTATTACATTGGTTTATTTTTTTACTTTTCAGTTTTTTCGGCGGTTTTTTTTTAAAGTTTTGAAGTAAAAATTCGCAATTATGTGATCAAAATGGCACACTATCAAAGTTGAAGTTTAAATAATGTTTCTTTTTATCTTCTCTTTAAAGGCGCGTCCATGATGGTCGTTATCAGCATCGCTGACTCTTTTCAATGTTATCTTTAATTATAGCTGACAGTATTTTTCAGAAAAGTAGGGTAGTTTTAGACTTTTAGACTAATATAAAACCATTTTTTAGGGTTCCGTAGCCAAATGGCAAAAAAACGGAACCCTTATAGATTCGTGATGTCTGTCTGTCTGTCCGGGAACGTATGTCACAGCCACTTTTTCCCGAAACTATAAGTACTATACTGTTGAAACTCGGTACGTACATGTATTCTGTGAACCACATTAAGATTTTCACACAAAAATAGAAAAAAGCAATAAATTTTAGAGGGTTCCCCATACTTAGAACTGAAACTCAAATTTTTTTTTATTATCAAACCCATACATGTGGGGTATCTATGGATAGGTCTTCAAAATGATATTGAGGTTTCTAATATCATTTTTTTCTAAACTGAATAGTTTGCGCGAGAGACACTTCCAAAGTGGTAAAATGTGTGTAACTGTAACTTCTAAAATAAGAGAATGATAAAACTTAAAAAAAATATATGATGTACATTACGATACAAACTTCCACCGAAAATTGGTTTGAACGAGATCTAGTAAGTAGTTTTTTTAATACGTCATAAATCGTAAACCACAATAATTTACCTTTCATTCAATCTTAATTCAATGATTTCTATGGATAATCAAAGGTAATGATGTATTTCAGTTGCCGCTATTGTTATACAAATACTAAAAATATATTAAAATAAATATTTAAGGGGGCTCCCTTACAATAAACGTGATTTTTATAGATTCCGACTCGCACTTGGCCGGTTTTTGTAAAATTAGGGAGAATTTATTTGAAGATACTTTTAAGTACCTTTTTTTATTGTCAAGAATCAAGATCTATTACGGTGCCTTGAGGGACGCCTAAGTGTAAGCCGTAAAAATGTTACAATACAGTTGAAAATCGAATAGACAAATACGCTTTAAAATCGTTTCATCGTTTCTTCACTTCTATGCTCTTCTACAAGTCGAATAGTAAAATACAACATACATGGTGACCATTACGTAATGAGTTCGACGAACGTTAATCTAGCGTCAGATAAGAGCCGCAACACACCGGCAACGCCATCTTCTTGCTACGTGTTGCGTAAATCTTAAGGAGCAACGGCCTGCGAGTGCGCAGTATACTCTAATGTATGGGGGCACGATGAGCGAATATAACCAATAATCGTTCGTCACCGCGAGTCTGGCCGACTGTACTGACTCTTTGAACGCCGGGTCGACTAAATTTAGGTCTCAACATTGCTCGAGAATTTGTAAACGAATAAAATTTTTAGTGGAAAGTTTACAAGCAAAAGCTATAAATATAAAAGTACTGGAAAGCAATTTTAATAACTTGTGTTTCTAGGTTATTGTTTAGCGTGTACACGTGACTATCTCTTGCTGTATCTATTCTAACTGAAAACGTCTGATCAATTTTGTCATTGATTTATATTTTAAGGGAGGTCTTGATACATATTCATCGTATCGTAGCGGTCCTCCACAGTTCGCTTTGCACGCTCCTTTTTACCACGGACATGTAAGTTATGGGACAACATTCCAGCTGAGGCATTCCAGTGGACTATAATATGGGGTTCTTCAAGAAAGCTGTAAAAAAATGCTCATTTCCAAAGCCGACAATTCTCGAGTGGCTCCCCTGCCTGGGGTTGCCCGTGTCCATAGGCGACGTTGATCGCTTCACACCGTACGGTGGCCCTTCTGCCTTTTTGTTCGGTTTATTTAAAAAAAAAAAATTACTATCTGCTACAAGTTGAATTGTTTAGAAAATTATATGATTTTCTATCTTTAGGCGAATCGTTAGCCACCGCACACGTACGCATTTTTATCACAAACAATGGGTTTGTTGTAATCACAGTATAATGAACGAGCCGTTTTGTTCGAAACGATTTTATTTCAGTAGCTATTCGCCCACTTTTGTTCCAAACCAAGCGCTTTAATTGTGTCACTATTGTTAGCCAAACGATGGCAACAATTAAACTGGACGTTTCAACCGGATTACCCGGTTTTGAAAATCAGACTGTATTAGTGAAGATCATTATGCTTGTTGATATATCACTTGAACAGAAAAAAAGTTTAGCAGAAAAATAAAATCCTCAATATATTCGGATGGAAGTATCGTGAAAAGATGAGTTTGAAAATAATTGCAGGTACGTACACGATAAAACCAAATTCAAACATCTTTGAAAGAGTCAAATAGTATTATGGACGTAGTAGACATTTGTTCGCACACTGCTAAGTTGATCGTGTCGTGTCGATCGAGCATCAGGAAAACATGACTCAAGCAAGATTACCTCATGCTTCATTTATATTATGAAATTGTATTATATTATATTTATTATATATTATATTTATTATATATAATATATTATTATATTGATAATATATAAAAATACAAAAATATCAAGTTATAATGAAGCAGACGTAGACATTTTACAAGAGGATGAGTAAGTTGTATTGTACCACAAAAGTGCTTTGCGAGATCCCTTTCATAACTTCTAAGAATTAATTTCATTTTAGCATTTATTTTTGTTATCGTCACTATTATGTTTTAAGTAAGGATTGACAAATGGATAAAATAAATAGAATTAAAATGAAGTACATTAAGCAAAGGACCTAAGTCAATTATGAAGTCAAGAATTAAAACACGTGATCTGTTGAAATATAAAAGTAGCAAATTCATGGAGGTTTTATAACATAACAGTAAAAACTTGAATTTTAATCAATTAATCATTTTAATTCTTTCAAACCAGTTTAGAAACGCGGCCGAGCGGAGCAGAAAAAAAACGGCAATCATCTCTACAAAGCCGTGCCTGCCACGCCCTCTGCGTGCGCGCACCCGGCGTCCTTCGCACAGTCAAGGCCGCCCACACGACGTACCAAACTCAAAAGCACAACACCGCATGTTTACTCACGAAACCTTCAAAACCGGTTACCACTATTGATACGCTTAGCTTTGAACAAACAAAATGGGCAAAGCAAACATTTGAAGAAAATTCAAATAAACCGCACAAAGCATGCAAATTATAAAAGCGAACAAAACAACAAATGCTCTTAAAATTTATAGAAAATTAAACATCGCGGCAGACAAATAAATAATATAATATGTAATAAGATAAACGACCAATTGCGCAAAACAGATGATTTAACATACATACGAGTACGTACGTTTAATGTTGACTTCTGCTGTTAACCGTGGTAAATTTTAAAATAGACACACTGTAATTAAACAAAGCTAAAGTTAAAACAATACCATCGGTGATTCTTGGCACCCACTAGTCGTACGTATTGCGATAGAATGAAAGTAAAAATAAACAATTTATTTGTAGTGACATTTACATGTTGAGTAGTTAGCAAGCGTTAGGTTTAGTTATTATCTAATAAAAAAATTATGTAAGACGACATGAATTTAATTGCTTGATTTTTTTAAATACTTGTAAAAGCTGCATGTTTGTAATACTAATAGCAGCATCAATAAGTTCATTGTAATAGTTCAAAGAAACATTTACAGATACAGTATTCAATTTACTTTGAAATAAGATAACATCATCAGATTTTGTTTATTGGATAGATTTATGATCAATTTTCGTATTACATAAATATATTTTAAAAATTGGTCTCCAACTCCATCGTATGTTTCTTAATTAAGGATTAAAGAACTCATACGGTGAAATATCATATAATTGCACACAGCAGATTTGGTTTCACAACGATCAACGTGCTGATCCGATTGACTTATAACACTCAAATGAGACTACTAGATCTTGCCACCTTGAACCGTATTGATACATCTAGGGCTTCTACGAAATGATACACTCCACTGAAGCGATGGCGATGGATGGATCAAATATTGTATTCTATTCTACATCGTTAATGGAAATGCGTTCAACCTTGATGTTGGATAAGAATAATGCACTGCACCGATATTGAGTGCCTCTCAACATTTGTTTGTTAATAATGGGTTTGATGTGAACGAGCGTAAATTTCCGATTATTACAAATACTTCAACTTTCAATTAAAGTAGTTTAATAATGCTGTAAGTACAATTGGGTTGAGTTATTTTAGTTTATTGAGGACACTCAACTATATATAAAAAGAGTCGTCTCCATAAAAAGTCAGCAACACGCAAAATGTTTACCGACTTTAAATGTAAGTGAAAAACTGGTTTAGTCGAACTTGGCTTGGCTTATTAATTCCAAGAAAATTTTGATAAATGTTGAAAATGTAGGCGCAACGATGGTGAAACAAAAAAAAAACAGCTGAGGCGATACACATAACTCGTAACTGATTCAATTGTACATGTTATCAATCGTGTAATCATATCAAGGTGGAATTAGTTCGATTTGAAATTTTATTAGGATAAAGACTTTAAGGTGTTGTGAATAGAGTAGATATTGAATAACGATGTGTACATGATTGTATTCGCACGTGAGAAGAGTAGGATTGTAGAGCCGGTGGACAATGGACACGTGGGCGAAGCGCTAAGGCCCTAATTAGTGCGGACACAACCTCGACGCGACCTCTTGGCACTAGCAATCAATGGCTAATTGGATAAAGTGGGCCGACGGAACCAAATTGCAATTTTGTTCTGTGCGCTGCTCGCACAATTGATCTAATGCCACTACTGTTTGTATTTACCTCGTTGGAGTTAATGAGTTCATTATTCTGTCCGAGATGAAGTTGAAGCATCTCATCGACAAAAAATTGGGCATAGCGCCTATAATTTTTAAAACAGTATAATTTTTGTACAATAATGGACCGGGCTTGAATTTTGGCTTCAATTCACACTGGAGTTTATTGAAACAAAACATTATCTCTGCTCTCAAAACTACCAATATTATTCAAATACATCTTAATCGGTGTTGTGTATAGCCATTTCTACTTTCTATAGCACTCAATAAAATCCCAGAAACTGGCATGAGAGATGAAGCATCTAAGTATCATAACATAAGCGAACATACGAAATTTCCCAATGCGCACCGCAAATAAATAATACTCTGTATTGATGTTACTATTTCGGTCAGAGCAAATCCACAAGGCGAATTCCGTCGGAAATAACTTTACCATCGCAACGAGAGTACTGTAAATCTTTCACGGCCGCTAGTCGATTGTGAACAACACTCCAGCTCGAGTTATCTCTCTGTGTACAATTTTAAATATATACGTGTGTTAAGATTTTGTACATACGGATAAAGATAGTGTAAGCCCAATCACGTGGCGTGGCTACTGTAACAATAAACCGACTACATTCAGACAATAATAAATTAAAGTTATCTTTATTTAACAATTTATTGCAAAGGGTAATTAAACGTGTACTTTAAATGCTAAGTACTTAAGTGAATCTGCTTCTGAATGAAACTTGAAGTAAGCATGGTTAAAATTTGCCTTAGGACCTTTCAATATAATCATAAAAATCCTCAACGATACTTACGGACATACACTAATTAAACAACTTTAAGCTTTTGTAACGCATTCAATAATAACCTTACAACGAGTACCTTTAAGAGTACTTAATACAATTCAAAAAATGTTTTTGCATCAAATATCTTATTAAATTACCAAGAAAATAGAATTTATTAAATTATAATAAAATTAACAAGAATTATTAAATTAATTAGAAAAAAAGCTACAAGAGAAAACAGAGATTTCTTTATTGATTACTGATGGCAACATTATAGCCACGACTTACGATATGTAATTTTTATTTATGATCATTTTCTAATGGAAGCTATGCATCATACCGAACTAGGTAGACAAGACAAATAATGCGACAAGATAAGCTATCGCAGCTGATAGTGGGCCAAATCGCTGAGCAACTAGCGACAGTAACCATACAAGCCGGTCAACAGCCATAGAAATTAATTCGTGAAACGGACACGTGTAGAAAGTTGTCTAAGTAAGTGAAACTGAAAACATGTCATTGGGGGAAGACAGACTACGACAGTCTTTCTTTTTTTATTTGAATCGAGTAGCAGACGAGCATGCAGTCCCTGTAGCTTCGGGATTAAGAATAGAGTATCCCCTGCCTGATCGTAAGAGGCGCCTAAAGGGGGGCTTCCGGGGATGCGGACGATGAGAGTGGGAGCTTGACCCGTTCGCTAGCAGCCCCGGGAGGGACGGCGGTGTATGCGTGGCCGCATGCCGCCGTGAACATCTGAAGGTGCAGTAGAGCACATCTGCTCTCCCGAAGATGGGCCCGTTCTCGGGTGCCGCGCGTGGATGACTGGATGACACCGGTGCGTTCGTATGGAGATCCCGGAGTCCTCACAAACGCAGAGGCAGGCCACCGAGGGGGTTTTAGTTCGGTCAAATCCCACATAACCCGGCATCCTCTCCCAAGGTGTCGGGTACATACTACCTCAAGCAAGCATAGGTAAGTCTTGTCTGAGGTCATATGCAGTTGCGCTGCTACTCCGGAGGCTGGTGGTCGCCTCATGTAAGTGTAGCCGGCAACTGCACCTTTCCACCGAAACACAATAGAATTGGTTCATGGTAGAAGTGGGTGCAGCGGTGGTACTTCCCCGGGCGAACGATAATAGTTCTACCACCTACAAAACTTCTTTCCATATTATAATAGGACGGCCTTGCGGATACGAGCATATTATTATTACAAGTGCACATGGCTTTAAATTATTATCTCATGATAATTTCGACAGTTATCCATACAATGATTGACTGCATAAAAACTAAGTCTTATTTCCTCAGTTACTGATAGTGTAATATTGATACATCTAACTTGGCTCCAGTCTTTAACGTATACGTAACATATATTTGAAAATAATTTATAGCTCCGGTAATTTTGTAAACATACAATTTTTAATGGCTCATAACAGAATATTCCACTGTCCCATATTGATAGAAAGTACAATGTAACTTAGATGTGAAGCAGTAGCAGCAATAGACGATTTCCTTATGAGTGCAGTTGGTAATATAAATGTAAACAGAGTAGTGATAACCTCTGGGCAGCCGAGCTTGTTTACTGCGCCTAGTTTGATTGATAATGTGATAATGACAACCTTATAGAAGACCCTGGGGTTATCGCTAATGAAGGAACAAAACATTTAAACATAGCATGGAATTACCAAATTAGTACGATGCTGTCAAATAACTTTTTACAAAGTACACTTAAAGCACAAAGCAGATATTATTTGTATTGTGCTTTAAATAACTTTAAGCTTCATTCAAAGAAATAAATTCTCTTAAGGCTTAAGAGCTTAGCGCTTAAGCACCAAGTTTTATAATTACTTGATTACCCTTTCTGTTTTAATGGGGAAGCTCTAAGTGTATATTTGAACAGCAACCTGAAAACGTCCATGAAAAGGCAGTTGTTTCACGCTTAACGAAAAGTAAGGAGAGTTCAACGTCGAGGTTGATCAATATCAGAAGCGTCTAGTGGATTAACAATTTTTTATTACTGACATTTTATTAAAAGAAATAGAAATTTAGCATATCGAATCTAATAAATTATATTTATATTGCAAATCTTAAGTAGAATGTAAAATGTAGTTCATAAAACTAACCTTAAATTTAATTTAAAGCATATTGACGACCTGCATGGCGAAATGGATACCACGCCGGAGTGCGAATCGAAGGGTCCCCGGGTTCAATTCTCGGCGAAACAGAAATTTGAATAAATAAAAAATTGTCAAGTTCACAAATAGTAGTTATTACACAATGACATACGCTCGCTTTTAGCTTACCCGTATTTAGTGCAGCGGATACATTTAAAAGGTTTCATTTATTACATTTTCATCACCTAATAAAGGGAAGAGGGACCAAGGCAATACCGTGCCCGGGATTAAAGGTTAAAAGTTACTAAATTGATACGGGATAAAATAGGATCACTTTATTAATTTAGAACGATGTGGTTACCAAAACCCGATGGCGTACTGATAACCTTACACAAAAGTATTCATAAAAAAAATCAGCTAGTAAAATTACCATGTTTCTCTTATACTCAAAATGGGTAAAATAAAGTAAAAATTGGTTGTTACAAATATGAAATCTAACACTTTTTTTAATAACTTTTTATGATGAATAGAAAGATCATAATGATCATATTATTATATTTCTACCGGTAACTTTTATACCTGTACAGACAGTACGGTTTGCTATAAAAGCTGCATTTGCTATAAATGCAATATTTTAACACAACAAAAAGTAGCATGCTTAACATTCTACGATCGTAGTAAGGCAATCGACACAGGTTAGTAGGTAGATAGGTGGATCGCTATAGTGGATTACATTGAGACATACTAGAGCTATCCCTTCTCATAGTCTAAATATTGGCAATGGTAACAACGATAACGAACTAAAATAGATCGACCTAATAAAGGGGAAACGACGGTACGGCAGCATTGCGCAATGCTTACTCCGATGCGGATGCGAGTTACTCCAGGGATCGTTGCACAATGCGAATACATTACAATATATTGTCAGCAATTTCGTCATCTGATAACTAAACGCAATTAATGTGCGCCATTGATTTGGAAAACGAACTACAATTCCAAGAAAAGATGAAGTAAAGATAAAAATAAGCTAAGAAATGAAACAAAAACTTTAAAACAAAAGGACTTGTCAAAGGTCATAACACTTTTCTTAGTAAATATTTAGGCACAAAACTCATTATCATAACACCTCCATGTATAAGTAATGGTATAAGGAAATGTTTGATGTAGTTTAAAACGGAAATGCATTACATTAGGACGTGTTCCAAACTGTTCTTGATCGTGATTTATGCTAAAATGATAAAACACTACGTGATTTGTCTTGCGTCAATTTAATTGAGTGGAAAATTTGATAGAAATACGCACAGATAAAATCTTATTCTATAGTTTAGTTTTAAGAAGGTAATTTACTAGAAGTTCGGAAAAGTGAGAAGGTACTCTTATCCTTGGACATTGGACATAAACCAAAACCTGAAAAAGAAATAAAAGAAATGGAGATATGGCCGTCTTTACACTAGTTCGGCCATACTTTATATATATACCTAAGGGGCTATACTAAGGAACGAAATGAGAAAGTGATAATAGCTGAGATAGCAGATGCTACATATGAAACAATAGCGATCAATAAATTACGACGGTAATAAGGGCCCTGCATCAATACACATAACTTGTGATAACTTTCAAAACATCGTGACCTCAGCGGGTTCAGAGACCTCAAATACTTGTATATTAATGTATATTATATTTAGTTACAAACTTAAATTTATATGGAATTTACCTACTAGGATATACGTATTATACTACGATATACATTTTGTTTTTGTTGTTGAATGAAAGGTGGTAGAACTTGCATGACGTTACCGTTTTTTTTTTCAGATTTTCCCTCAACATTTCTTTCACCAACTTTAGAGGTTGACATTAAAGCAGTGAGTTGTCGAGTTCCTTGTACTACCGTGACACTTAAATTATGCTTCTTTGTTGTGTTCAGACTTGTACAAACTCCAAACACGTCACTAATCAATAATTGTTAGTAATTTATGACTCCAACCCCCAATAATGTATCTATACATGTATCTACGTTGTATTGATTCATTTTAAGGCATGTAACAGTGTTAGCCGGAAAGAAATAATAATGCATTTGATCTATGGCGACTCGAACGGCGCAATGATAACCATGAAGGACTTACAATGGAGGGTCCAGAAATTTGAACGATGAGGGAAATAAAATTAAATAAATAAATGACTTTTCACACTCATAGCCCCACAGTAGGGTAGATATATCCTGTGCCGTGGGTACCATGGAGACACCCAGAGACAGAAACACAAACACCCAGACCGAGAAAAGAAATTTAAACTCATTCAAATTTTTGCTTCGCCGGGAATCGAATCCGGGATTCGATTGGCAGTTCGGCATGGTAACCATTACGCCACGCGGGTCGTCAAAGTCGTATTTGTGTTCTTGGTGTGATTATCTCTTTTTGTGTCCAAGGTACCTAGGGAATACTAGTGTGGGACTATGAGTGTTAAGCATTATTTATCTGATAAACTTTACATAGAATAAAAATGCCTTTCAATGATCGAATCATCATTTTTGCACAAAGATGATGACTCGATCTAATAATCGAATAATAATAATAATAGGTGGCCGAAAGCATCCGAAGCGAAATCTGTCTAGTCACAGAAAAAAGTTCAATTGATAGAATTCTTATAGTTTTCCTGTAATCAACAAACACAAACAATAGTTCACATTATATTTTAGGTTTAACGATATTTATGTCCCATAAAGAATTAAACATTCAAGTATGATGAGAAATTAAAACTAAAAATAAAAGATTATTTAACACGAGCGTTTGCGTCACAGTACAGAAGGTCCAAATTACCCCTTAACTTATTACACCGTATTTTTACAACCAAAAAGTACGAAAGAGTAATTCGTATCACTTATTTTATACACTAAGCGAAATTATTTGAGTAAGTTTGTTTTTAAAATCAAATATTCTGATAGCATTATTTGCAATTTTAAATAATATTTTACAATTTCAAATGAAAATACCACGTTAAGAAATAACTTGTTTGATTTTAAATTATTTTATAATGTAGTAATTGTTAAAATGCGTTAGAACAAATAGGTCCGCCGAATCCGAATGATGCGATGAGCGAGGCGCGGATCTATGACGCAGTGGTGACTGGATGAGCTAAGCAAGTGGTTATAAGGTTGTAGATATTTTTTGAATTATTTTATATATTTTATTTAATTATTTTAAATTCAAAATTGATAGGTATCAACATCGAATGCATTTGAGTTTAGCAATTCCAGTAATGTCATACGATATGGAAACGAGTGTACAGACAATAATGACGTGTCGTCAATATGTATGCCTTAGAAAATGTAATTAGGTTAGGTCGGTGATTAAGATTTCAAGGCACCTTTGAACTTAACTCAGCAAAATACAGTAACATGAAACTTGAATTGCAATGTTACACACACTTCACACACATAACAATATTATGTGAATCATAGAATTACCATTATTTTAAAAACTTATTCTGCTTCTTTAAATAAATTTCATCAAAGTTTAGGTAAAATGTATGTACATGTGTAATGCCGCACGATTTAAATTATCAGTAGGATTTCTCAGGTGCATGTAAAAAATTGTCAACACTGACACCGTATTTATTAATTAATAGATAAGCGAAATAATTACTTAAAAAATAGATACAACTTTGGAAACAATTTGAGAAATTTGATGTTTTTCTGAATATCGTGGTATATAGGTATGTATTATTCAAGTCAAAAATTTGAAAAAGAATTTAATCAATATTATAAAAAAGTGACAATATTAGACTTTTCTATAAATACGGAGGAAGTACCAAATTTAAATTAAACGCGCATTAAGAAGGGAATTTCTTCAATTACTAGTCACTACTATTTATTTACTCACAGCTACGATAAGTAAAACTTGTATAAAACGCTAGCAGCCTACTTGTTTACTCACTCGATCGCTATCACACTTTAATGTATAACCTTACTGATAAGATAAGTGTGTTGCAAACTCCTCAAATTAGTAACTACTAGAACATTCTTAATCTGGAAAAGTAAACTGACCATAATATTACATTAATATTATTCTCAATACGCCAATGTACGTTAATACTATGTACAACCTCTGTGTATGTATTTTTTTATTTGTTGGTGTACAATAAAGAGTATTATCTATCTATCTATCTATCTACAATACTCTTAGCGACCAGATGCCAAAGGATAAGGATCCAATTGACATACGATTTACAAAAGATCTAGAAAAACAAACAATAAGAATCGTAACATATTGAATCATACTAAATAAATATTAAAATAATCATTGGGAATTTAATAACCCCCTAACATTAAAACAAGCTTGCATTGCTTAATAGTAATACAACAACGAAATTGGTTTGACGGATAACAAATGCACCAATAACCGAGAATTTGTCCGACTAGGCCGTGATGATGTAAATAAATATAAATCATATTATTAATGAAACTTTGGCATTAAAATCTTTTAAAGTAATCTAAAACTCGCATTATAATTCTTGACGCAAGCTAAAAAAGCGGCTATTGTATTAGATTATTATTGAAATGATCAGTCATATTGTGCAATAAAACTTATGGAAATACTGTATTATATCTGCAAAATCTTCTATGTAAAATCAGCTAAATCAGCAAAATCCGCAAAATTTCATATACGGCCTCTTAAATTACTTTTGTTTGAATTAATGGCCATACATTAACACACGAGCGTGTTACTTAATCACATTTCCTTTTTCATTCAAAAAAATAATATACGGTCCTCAAATTGTGAATATTTATGCATGGTCAAATGTTATGTTTATTTAAAAGCGAACGCTGATAACGGTGTTATTTACATGTTTAATTGCATTGATAAGGTAAAGTATCATCAACTATTAGTCCATCCATACGTTTTTTGAGGATCATTGAAAATATGGGTACTTTTAAATGTATAAAGAAAGAATAGAAGAAGAATAAAGTAGAATATTTATTATATATTAGGAATACAAAATATTCGCTTAATAAAGATCGAACCAAAAAAGACTAGTCGTGAGTAGATTAGAATTTTACGTTAAAAAGATTTCAAACATAGCTGCGCAAAGAAAATACATATTACTCGTAGACCGCGAGGTGCGTGCGACACTATCACTCGCTCATTTAGACTAGATTATAGAATATTTGCGAAGGTAACTGCTTTAAAGACAGGTTTTGATTCGATCAAGTGATATTAAAGTGTTTTTAACGACCTCACCGCGCTTTTAGTTATAATTTATATTAAAAGATTAATGTTTTTAAATTATATTAAAGTACACAGTAGTGACTATTAAAACAGGTATATCTTTGGCAATATAATCTTTGCTTCAGTTAATAAGTATTACAGTAATTATGAATACTGAGATGATGCTATTAAAGACACTGTAAAAAACTATCTAATATAAAGCTTAATTATAACGTTAAGTTAACTTACAATAAACGTAAACTACTTCACATCCCTATATTTTAACAAAACAACATTGCCTTCTATAAACCGCAATGCTAATAAATTTCTAATTTTCTACATAATTACACAACAGGTTCGCATTACCAATTGTTTTTGCAACCGTATTTCTATCGTAAGGTAAACATTTGTAATGCAAATGGGACCTGTTTATGTATTCATCAATATCCAAACAATGTAGTTTGCGTGGATAATTATATTACTGTTGACAATGGAGAAGGCAATTTGAATTGTATTACGGTTGGATTGGGATTAGAATAAAGTGGTGGATAATTGGACGATTGTGCGAAGGTCGTCGGAGAGTGTGTGCGAAACCCCGCGAGTGCAGGAAACGTGCGCGTCTGCTCCTTCGTCGACTTCCTGTGATCGATTCAACGCTGCTTAGTTACAGCCGGCAGTCGAAGTCAAGGTCGGATTCAGTGAGATCAGATCAGTGACTGTCGACAAGGACGAGAGAGCTGGAGCGTAGGATTATAATTTCAAACTCGACAAAGCTATCGTTACGGGAAATCGGATCATGAAGTAGAGTAACGTTGCGAGTATTTACGTAACTTAAGTAAGTTGCACTTGCAATACTTTATTATAAAGAGAAAGATAATCACATTTTGAATTAACTGCGTATTACTTATGATCGACTCCTACAATTAACTCCTTCAATGACACACGAATAAAAATAAAACAAAGTCAGATTTATAAACACGTAGCTAAACAAAGATAAATGCATTGTTTACATAATAAGAAATGCAATATCAACAACTAAAAGATAAAATGAGCTAAACACTCAGCCTGAGTTTGTAATTAAGATAAGAAAATATCTAATTATTTTTTCATAATTAAAACATATTCAAACTGAAAAAGTACAGAAATAAGAAGAGAGATAAAGGGAGCAAAAATAACAGTCAGAGGTTAGATGATGACTTAAAATAAGAGGATAATAGCAGATAGCAACGAATAAAAGTTCTAAAGATACGGCACACAAACAATCCAAAATTGAGCAGTGGCAAGATAAAAGCGAGGCAAACACACGTGACCACAATGTAATGTAATGGCGAGGTGGGAAAAGCGAAGTGTACGGCTATTTTGGGATTTGGCTCGCGGCCACAGCGCAAGCCGTTTACCTATGTAAGTCGATTATGCTGATATTGAGGTATCAGAGGCTGGACAATTTAAAAAGACGGTTACGTGAAATTTCTATTACCAAATTATGATGTGTGAAGTGTGTGAAACAGTATTCTGTGATGACAAGCTTTGTAAAATTTCCATTATTATTGATTACTTAAATATAAACTCTATAGCCATTATAAGTTTTAAAAGGAACTTAATAGCACTATATGAAAATTTTAAGTTAAACAAAGACAAGCAAAAAGGTTTAAAATTAAATCTACATTAATTAAAGTGGGTGCAGAAACGAACACAAAACAAACCTAAGCACCGGTAGAGATCCAAATTTATTTTCATTCAAATAATCTATCACGTGTCAGCAATTCTTCAGCGTATGTAGCAGATTGATATAAACAATAGTACTTTTTTACTAAGTGCGGGAAAATAATAAATTATGTTCAAACTTTGTGGAATTTATATTAATTCAATATAACATGGCTACTGTTATAAAAATATAGTACAAGAACAGCGCGAGAAAGGAATTTAATAGAATTTAGACAGCAAAAGATATAAATGCGCATTAGATTTTATAAGGCACATTTTTTCTGTGATCATATTATATTCTTTGTGACTTTTACTATTTGGTTGTTTACATAGAAACCAACCAAGCATAGGATCGATGCAATGTTTTGCATTTGGATCAAAAACTAATAATCGTTTTTAAGAAATGCAGCAGAACATCATTAGACCTTATTTACTCTCTCATCCGTAGCAGAGGATGAGAGAGCGCATAATGTAAATAAAAGGCTCATCAATACAATGTAGGTATTCGGTACACTGAACATACCCATAAACCCTAATATGAATTTGTTTTTCTTTAGATATGCAGTCAACGATAAAATGGAAAAGAAAATATTATGGCTACAGTTGACGTTACCGTAGGTCACGTACGCCCTTACGGATGCAATGCGGTGCGTCATCGGATGCTGTGGCAAAATCTGAAGACTAGCTCACGATAGCTAATTATAGTGGAGCATTCAATCAACACGAATCAATTTCATACGTAACAATCGGACTACTTAACATAGGAACCTCTCCATCATCGTTCAGTCCGATAGAAGAATGCCAGTGAAATCATTGCAAGAACATTTTTAGTTTTGGCACAGATTCACTTTCTTCTTTGACTTTCAGAGACTCGTAAATTGTGTGCAGGATGTAATTGCACGTTGTTATCTTGTTCAAAGTTGCTCTAACGCCGATTATAGTTTGCAAAGCTCTTCAACATTCAAATATCATATTGCAAATTTGCAAATAATAGAGATCATATCAGTATTGTAGTAACGCTTGCTATGGTTGGAAATAATATTTGCGACAACTTGCAGGATCATGTTGAGTAATATAAATTCCTCTATTTAAATTAATCAACTGCTACAGTCTGATGAAACTGTATCAGATAAAAGCACATTGATTGAGGTAATAAATACGCAATCGACACATATAGATAAAGCGATATTGCCCATTTCGATATTTCTTATGGAAGAAATTAGTAATTCAATCGGTGACCGGAATTAAATTAAAAGATAAAATCGATATTATCTTTAACCACTTTTTACATGTAATGTACTTAATTTAAATTATTTATTTGGAGCTTTCAAGGAATCATTTCAATTATTCTATTTTATGTTCTAAGAATTTTTGTGAGACTTTATAAGTAAATAAAATACAGAAGCTCAAGTTTTTCTATTCTTCTCTTGAGTTCATTATTAGACTTGTGCAAATTTGCTGACGGCAAATAACGTAAGCTTCAACTAAACACACCAAAGGTTTTATTTAAATTTCCCTTTATTACATCGTGGGATTCGCTTCGTCAGTCCAGTACAATCGGATTACAAATAATGAGATTATGGCGTAGAAGGACACAAGGTTACCAACGTTTGCTTTTACACGGGTTACATTTCAGACGGAGACATATTATCTCACAAAGCTTATTAATGACCTTACAAGGAAACCAAAAACGGATGTGGCTTGTTTGTCTACGAAATCATTTAAAGCTTTCTTGTTTTCACTTTCATTATGTTTTATCAATGTTGTTTCAATATATAACGTCAATATTCAAACCTTGTCAGTGTAAAGACAGATTTATAGATAATTATGGATCCTAATAAATAACAATCTTCAATCATGAAAGTGTCAACGTCTTTCTGTGGTATGAGAACTATAAAGTCCAATGGTCACCGTTATCGTTGACACTGCGACATACCGCGAGGTCAAGGCGCGAGAGTCGTTGGCACCGCACCAGATGAGTTCAGTTGACAAGTGATTCGAATTCGATACACATTTAAAAGTATAACGACACTGCAAAGGCCAGCAACGAACACATACCGAAAACGTTAAAACTAGGAGCATAAATCGCCAGACAAGGCAGTTCCCAAAAAAAAATAGAATAAATGTGATTGTTTACCTGTGTAGAGCATCAGTAGTATCAGGAGTATGTAGTAGTCATACAAATCAACAGAAAATAATAAAAAGTACCACATTAAAGCGACAAAAAAGTCGCCAAATACAAAGCATCTGGCAATAAAAAGAGTAAATATTAATTTGATTACTTTATAAATCTCTCTATGCCAACATGTGAGGCAGAAGACATATAGAAGTGAAAAAAAAATTAATGATAAATAGTAGGTTTGTGTGGCTTTTGCAAATTCTCGGAAATTTTATATGGATGTTGTTGTTGTTGTTATGAAAGTGTTTGATGGGACAATTTACAATACGGGAAGTAAACAGGAGTGATGCCACCAATTCTTTTTAATGGAAATTTCAAAACGAGCATATCTTCAGAACTTCTGAGAAAACCGGAATCTTGGCGAGCACTGCGCTCACCTTGTGTCCGGCACGTGGCAGGAATCCTGGTACTTGACTCATTCTAACACTTGCACTTTGAAAATGGCAAGAAGATTTGTCACAAAGTCGAGAAATCTCCAGCGTATTTACGAAGACGGAAATTCTATCGCCGGTTCAGTGGAAGGAAATGCAGTAATGAGGGTTGGCAGTAATATCGCCGCATTACATTGAATCCGGCTATTGAATGAACAAGCGATATTTCCTCATATCGATTTTGTTTTGCTACTAGCGTACGCCTAAGTAAATGCGGGGGCGAACAATTTTTGATTAATGACGTGTTTTCATTCGTCACTCTCTTTTTAGTTATTCTAGAATTGTTTTATAAGATGTAGTAAATCTCTGTTTTTACTTCCAGATATTTTTACAGAAACACTTATATTCGCAATTGATGCTTGGCCTTATTTTGTTTACATCGTTGCGTGAATTATTTTACACAAGATTTATATGTAGTTCGCAAATCATGATTGTGTTACATATGATGGTTACCAAGTCATTAAATGCTGAGTTGGGAAGCATGAACAAGCAAAAACACAACAGTACAATTAGACTAAATACAAAAAGTTCTAAATGTCACAAACGCATTGTTTTCCGAGTATTTAGGAAATGGAAACCTTCAAGAGTAAATTGACTCAGCCAGCGCCGATAGATAAAATAGAAAAACTGTTAAGAGTTTTTGTTCATGTTTTTCTTAAATCACGTGATGACGACCGCGTGGCTTTAACACCGTTTTAAGTAATGTTTACAAATTTTTGTATCGGATATTTTCAAGAGACTGACGCCACCTTTAATACATTATCATAAACACTGTTGTGTAAGGATTGAATTCTTCAATATTAGTTATCTCACTTCATAGTTCAAACGGGTTATTCTAGAAATAAAGTTGTATGAAAAAATTAAGTTTGTCGTTGAAGCTTTATTCTTATAAACGGTATTACGAAGGCCATAAAACCATGGTTCGGACAATCTATACTTCTATACTAATGTTATAAATGGCAAAGTGACTCTGTCTGTGTATACATACATATATTTCGGTGTGTGATATGTTTTCACGCCTCACCTACTATAACAATGTTAATAAAGTATGGTATACAGATAAATTGAAGCTTGGAAACGGACATAGGATAGTTATTATTGCGAAAAATGCGCTTAAAGGGGTTGAAATAAGGGACGAAAATTTGTATGCAGTGTTGTTATCGTCGAAAATAAAAATATGAAATTTTGTATTCAGACACGCGATAAAGAGTAAATAAATACAGTTTTTGGCATTTTTACTAACAAGCGGAAGAAAAAGGAGATAAAAATTTGTAAGTATGGGAATATTACAGAATTTCACGAGATTGAAAACGCGGGCAAAAAGCTAGTGTTTATATAAAGAAAATGGCAGAGTCAATACACGTTAAAGTTGGCGGGGTAATAAGGGTATCGATGTTGATACTTGTGCGGTTGGCATGCGCAAAGGCGAAGGTGAGCGGGCCGGTGGACGCTTGACACGATGCCAATAGTGCACGCCGAAATAATAACGAAAACACACCGCACTCGCCCGACGAGAACACTGCAACTCCAACTACATACATATCGTACATAATATACGTATTGTGTAGCGGTGCATAAAATAATAGCGGCCGCCCGCGACTTCGTCCGCGTGGACTTTGATATTAGTCATAGCATGATGTTATATAGCCTATACCCTTCCTCAATAAATGGACTATGCTACACAAAAAGAATATTTCTATTCGAACCATTACTTTCTAAGATTAACGCGTTCAAACAAACAATCTGAATAAATAATTTGAGAAGACCAACATTTTATTACGGATTTATGCAATTTAAAAACTTCGATGATAAGGGACTTGAAAAGAAACATCAGCTACTATCTTATAGTATGCCCTGTCAAATTAAATTGCTAGCATTCTAAAATCTTTTAACGATTTATATTAACATTTAATGAACTTATTTTCAATAAATAACGTTCGTCGTTTGCATACGGTGTTGTCAAAGTGTTAATTAAATAACAAGTATTTACACTGACATAAGAACTAATTTACAAATTACATCATCTATCTTGAAAATATGTATGTCATTATTCTAACTTAAAGAGAGTGAATACTCCTAAGATTTAATTTCTAATGACTTCGATAACGTAACAACTGATGGTTTAACTTAATTTTTTCAATCTTTTTTTTCCCCCTGCTGGGCAGAGGTCTTCTCTCACAAAGAAGAGGGATTTAGGTCATAATCCACCACGTTGGCCAAGTACGGATTGGTGCACGTCATGCTTTCGAGAAATTAAGAATTTCTCTCAGGCGATGGAGAACATCGTAATCAATTAAACATCACAAAGAAGAGGGATTTAGGTCATAATCCACCACGTTGGCCAAGTACGGATTGGTGCACGTCATGCTTTCGAGAAATTAAGAATTTCTCTCAGGCGATGGAGAACATCGTAATCAATTAAACATCACAAAGAAGAGGGATTTAGGTCATAATCCACCACGTTGGCCAAGTACGGATTGGTGCACGTCATGCTTTCGAGAAATTAAGAATTTCTCTCAGGCGATGGAGAACATCGTAATCAATTAAACATTACGATATTTTCCATCACAGTGGAGCAGCGATTAACTTAACTTAATAAACAATTATGTATTATTGTTATTGTTCAAAGTCTTTGTATAATTTACATCTAACCGGTTTGATGTGCGAAACATTCAAATCAATCTATTAAAATAATTTGATATTAATAAAGTCTTGAACACTATTCACAAAAAATACAAGTACCTTAAAAAGGTCGCACAAAACTAAGCTTGGATAATGTTAATTCAGTTACATGATTTCTGCTAGCGCTTAAGAGTCCCTATACGAAATATTGCCGATTTCGCTGATTTAGCTCAATTTATACAGGAGATTTTGCAGTTAAAATACAGTATTTCCAGAAGTTTTATTGCACAATATGACTAATCATTTCAATAATAAACTATTAAATGAGCCACTTTTTAATTTTTATTTCGGTGATAGTTTTGTAAATATTACTGTAATAGGTATAGAATATCACATATTTCTGGATCATTTTAAAGTCTAAACAGATCGAAAAAAATGCCATGTATTGCTGTAAAAACCACATACACAGTGTATGTGCCACTTTTTGCCACTCTCATACAAAAAATATTAGTAAAAAACATTGAACTAGTCAATTTTGAGAGAAAATGGGCCAGAAATTGCATTTAATTTCGGCAAATTAGAATAATCTTTCGTAAAATGTATTTGACATAAATAATGTTCAGTTTATAATCAATTCGTTTCCTGAAAAAAAATCTTATTAATAATGATGATTCGGCATTAAACATCATTTAAAGTAACCTAAATCTCGCATTATAATTCTTGACGCAAGCTATAAAAGTGTCTAATGTATTAGATTATCAATGAAATGAAAAGTTATATTGTGCAATGATACTTGTAGAAGTACTGTAATTTATCTGCAAAATCTCATGTGTTAAATCGGGTAAATAAGCAAAATCGATAAAATTTCGTATACGGCCCCTTAAATCAATTAAAATTTGGTCAATTTACTTAAATGGTTTGGAGAGGTTACGTTTTGACAACTCATTATAAATATCTTGTACATAGACACCGTCACCGATCGCTTAAAAAAACCACGCAGCCCGTCTGCCTATTTGTTCGGTTCATTTATAAAAAAAATAATCACAACGAGTTCAAGACCGGATTGTTAAATTTCAGACATATTAAGCTACAGAAATATATATTAGTATTGTGATTATAACCCATACTATTACGTCAATAAAACATTATTTGGCAGCGCTTCTGCTTCCGTCCTGTACTGTAACTGACATGAATAGATAACAGCACTTACCTATGCAGAAAAATATTGATTCTAAGAAATGATACACAAACGTCTACTGCAAAAAGACTAAGCGACCAAGCCAGTCATTGATTTGGTAAACTGAAATCACTATAAAAAATTTGGAAATTGAAAAATAATATTGAATAGTATTTAAGGAGTAGTATGTAATAAATGAAGATAATAGGTATTGTTCAAGCTTTTGCTTTAAAAGCCTAAGCGTCAAACATTTAAAATATTATTTATTAATTTTAAGCTCTTTTTGGTATGTGGGGAACCTGCAAAAGGTACCCGGCACCTTGGGAGAGGATACGGGGTTATGTGGGATTTGTACCGCACTAAAACCCCATCGGTGGGCTGCCTCTACGCTTGGGGAGGACTCCGGGATCTCCAGTGGAACGCACCGGTGTCCCTTACCTGCGATACTCCGGAACGGGTTCATCTTCTGGAGAGCAGATGTGCTCTCCTGCACCTTCCGATGATTACGGCTACATGGGCCACGCACACACCGCCGTCCTTCCCAGGGCCGCTGGCTGAACGGATCCAGCTCCCACTCTCACCGCCCACAATCCCGGAAGACCTCATTTAGTCGCCTCTAACGATCAGGCAGGGGGTACCGTAGCTCTATTCTTAATCCCGAAGCTACAGAAACTAGGCAGACGCTAACAATTGAAAAATTATAACAGTGGAACGCAAACATTGGCATAAATTGGTCAGATATCCGCTTATATTCTAGATCTGTTTGAAAGCCATAACGAAGTAATCGAAATATCGGAACGTGTAAAAAGAGGGTTGATTGATATCCCTATTGATTACAAATGTGACAACAATACAGGATCTCATAATATAGGTACAGATAAAGTCTGTTGACTAAACAGTGTATGAGCAAAATCTTTCTATCTCTAGTTATTAATTGCGGATCTAAAAAACAATACTTACAATAGCTATTCAAAGGCTCTCTATTGAACAAGCACCTGTCTAGTTGTAATTCATCTATTGTTGCCTGCTAGCTAATTGCGATGCGAGAGCCGATTCAGTGTAGTAACTAAGCAACATTAATAGGCAGCAAACTGTTTGCTATGATGAACTCCCAAAATATGGACCCAAAATTTTCAATGATCAAAGAAAGGGTATGAATATATCGAATATTTTACGGACTTGTTAAATTAATGCGATGTAGACGAGCATTAAAGTTAAATCCTATTTGGAACCCGAATAATAAAATATAATAAGTTAAAAGTTACATGTTTGTTATTAATTTTCGTATCAGTAGTTCGATACCAAAACACGTGACAAATTATCAAATTATACAAACATACGGCTACTAGGTATTTACAAAATATTGTTAACTAACTATTTTTAGCAATGAATTCACCACAAAATGTAATACAATAACATTCTTATTTCTTCTTTAGATGGAACTAATGCTACTATTACTGTTGTTTATTTCATAGGCCACCTAGAAAGCTAACCAAACAGAAGATAACTTCTGGCTAAGTTATTTAAGGACTGTTTCATCTTCTGTTTTAAATAGGTTTTTTTATTATTTCACAACATGTCCACACCTATTTTCTATCTGACCAGACTATAGACTTTAATTTAATGAAAAGCTGGGTTCACTTAATGTATAAAAATTGTATTGTTGGTCTTATAATTTGATGTACAATAAATCTTTTTTGCTGTTTATACTTTTTATAGCACTCGCCACAAGGCTACTGTGCGTGCAAATGACGCGAGCGCCCGTTGAAGTCGAACGCAAGGACCAGCGGACTACCGTTTGTCTCATTATCGTCAGCTCACGTTACCGACGCTTACGGGTTAACCAGAGTACGGTTAGCTTAGCAAATTATATTTCATTAATCGACATAATCTGATTATGCTAATGCAAATCAATTGATAAACCATTCTAGTTTTGTTTCTTTTTGGGTTATTTTGACCCACGTCATAAGGTGTTCCTTTTTTTGTAAACTATAACAAAGGTGCTATTATTTGTATTGGTTGCCATCACCTAAATTGCCGACGCCGGATAAACACGGCAAAAATCCCGGACATTTGGGCGAAATATGGTTTTTCCCCGGACATCTCTGGAAAATAATTTTTTGCAACAATAATAATCGTTATAATTTTTTAATTCCATTCGATCGTTGACTGTTTTGCCAAGCCTTCTTAAAAGCGGGTTATTGTGGATGAATTTTTAATTAAGATTTATTTCAATTTATCGCTTATCTATTAAAAAAA
Organism: Pyrgus malvae; assembly: GCA_911387765.1. NCBI lineage: Eukaryota > Metazoa > Arthropoda > Insecta > Lepidoptera > Hesperiidae > Pyrgus > Pyrgus malvae. Next base: position 26,278,914 of record OU426949.1, read on the forward strand.
TGGATTTCCCCTGACAACAAAAGTGTCCGGGTTACACCCGGGCACTTTTCGCACCCCTGCCGCACGGCCCCCGGACGCCCTTCAAACAAATCCGGGGAATTACGGACGGATGGCAGCCCTAATTCTAAGTCCATTTCCAAAGGATTGGTTTTTAGATAAGTTTACTCACAAACTTAAATGGATGATTTCTGATAAAACCCAAATACTTAGTGCATGTTTCATCAGGATTCTTCACAATAAATGTATAATTTTAATAGCATGATCAATCCAATATCTAGTAAAACAAGAATGTCTTTGATAAAATCAAGATAAAAACATAATTCATGGGAACTCTGAGTCACATCGAAAACAATGACTAATCTAATCTTGCGCATCTTAATATCATCTATCGTTAATTAAACAAACAAGACGAGTAAGTTTTCACAAGCAACTTATTCTCGCTACTTTACTTATATTTGCTAAAAGATTCCAAAATATTTACGTGCCTAATTAAAAAGGTTTTTGCGTATCAGTAGTGTAAACGTTTAAGTATTTATTTCATTGGATGGTCACGAAACATCGTCGTTGTACAAGCGAAGCCTATTCAATTCGCCATTTCTTCTCAAACTGGCGATCACGTAGTCCCCAGTTGTTTCTTAAAGCTGTATGTTTATTTTTTTCTCTACCTTCACAGTAGTTCACAGTTGTAACGACTGATCATGGTTAAGTTACTTATTGTCTTCCAAAACATATCTACATACATTAACCTTGCCTAATGTCTTTTTATCTGAAACAACGATAAGTTACTACACATTTGGAAGGCGGCGCGAAGCAAAGTAAATAGACGTGACCTTGGGGACGTTAAGTGCGCGATTTCACGAGATAAGAGCCTTATCGGGGCGGCATAAAAATTTCTTACCTCTCAAGCGAGAGTTGTTCACCTTGCAAAATCGTCAAATGGAGTTGCATAACGTTAGTACACTGACCTGCGTAACCATGTCCCAGTAGAATCCGTCGAGCATGGACTTGCCATGTTGGTGTTGGCGGCAGAGCGCCGGCCAGAGGGCGGCGCGGACGGGGCTGTTGATGGGCCACGAGTTCTCTCTGATGAGGAGCTTGAGATCACGCTTGCGGCCCTGCTGGATGAGGGGCTGGACCTCCTCGTAGGTTTTGAGAGGCGCCTTCTTGCCTGCGAATAAGGGCGAGGGTAAGCACTGCGTCCAGAGGGTCGTGGCGTCGGCGGGGGCGAGGGATTCTGCGCTGGGCGCTCGGAACGCGGCCGGTTCTATGTACATAGCGATGGTGACGCGGGGCACATGCTTTCGGTGCGCGCGCGCCTGCGGCACTGCCACCACCGGCCGCCGGCCGCCGCGAGCTTCGCCAGCCTCCGAGAACGCGATAGCGCGCCCCGGCGCTGTCACACTTCGATTGTTTATCTCACCATGCGAATGCCGCGTTCGGTCCCAAAGACCGTACCGAATGAATTTTGTGTTTCGATGCCAAATTATTTAAGAAATATGATTATTATTTTTAAATTCAATTATTACAATGGTCTACTCATTCAATTGAAATTCAAGAAAATGTGAATTATTAATTACTTTATTAATTGTAGTAAAGAACAGATTATTTATTACCTCTCGCCATTGCTCTAAATTACTTTTACTGTCTAATGACTACCTATTTTAATAAAGAGGAAATTACGTACAAAATACAAAAACTTTTTAGGTAAGTATAGCAGTAATATAATAATTACGTTTATTGTTTGGTTCAAGAACTTTGTTTTTCATATAATTTATTGTTAATTATTAATACTAAAGCAATTATAGACCAGACCAGATCTGTTTGATGACACCTCTTGCAGCATTTTATTTGCTAAAAATCCGCTCAATCGAGCATAAACACTAGATAATTATGTAATCAAGCGTTCAGCCAAATCTTCAATCTAATGAGCGAAACAAATAAACTTAAAAATAAAAGCATTAACAAATCACCCAAAAATGTAAACAAAGTTTCTGTAACGGGGCAACAGCGTGCACAATTATAAAAATAGTCATTGAATTATAACAAAAACGCACGCAGCTTCTGGAAGGCTGCCAGAAACAGTTTCAGAGCACAAACGAAACGAGTGATTCGTGCATATTTATACGAACAACAATTATGACGAGCTTTTGTTGACATCGATGACCGTAAATTCATTTTGGATGTAGGTAGTTACCCTATATTTAGATTTTCCCATGTACTCATAGTGATTACCCTGATTCATGCTGGTGAAATTTGTAAGTGTAACAAATACGAATTGAATTATTGTATTATATAAAATAATTATGTTGTATATTGTTAGATTTTTTTTGAATGACGGAAAACTTACAAAAATTGTTATTATTATCAAGACCGGTCAGATGTCGTTATGCCTTGTTATAATATAGTAAACAAACATTCTGCGTCTTGGCAAATCACAATACATGTTTTCTTGTTAGGTGAACTGATGATGTACAACCGTAACATTCAATTGAAATTTAGTCATAGATGTTCGAATTCCCTGGCAGTCCTGACTCCTGGCACACAACTATTAATATTCAGATTGACTTCCGGTACCATTTCCGGATACCATCACCATTATATAGCATAGTTGAAATACTTTTAAGTATCTTGATATAAATAATAAACTGAAAATTTATTAAGACAACTAACATAATAGTTATTGCTTTAATTACTTGTATGTCAACACCGACATAAATAAAATACTACACAATGCATACAAATAACTTGAATACAACATCTCTTATACAAAATATACAAGACCTTTCTAAGATCAACACTTAAAATAAAGCTGATATATAAACCTAGGCCCTGAATTAACTTTGACAAAATAAACCAGTCCCCATTACGCCAACAATGTCAAATTGTGTTGTAAACAACTTCTCAGTATTGGTAGAAATTTAGCTGTTATTCTTTTACTATGGTAAGTATTTTTTTTGCCGACACATAATTTGTCTGTCAAACATGTCTATGGACGAACTGATATCAAATGTAATGTCATGCGTGTGACGTGATCATCTAACAATAGGAATTTTTTTTATTTGGAAAACATACAGTGTTATGACAATTTTACTATTAACTAAATAAATATCTTAACACCAATTATTTGCTTTCGCAAATTGAAATTGAATGAATCGAAATTGAATGTCTGTTCGCTAGCATAACGATATTATTAATTTTGACATAATTCTATAGCTATAACAAATAATAAAAGGATACCAAGAAAAAAAAACAATAAAATGAAAATCAGGGAACTTCAAACCATTTCTTTCTTATTTTAGATTGAAACGAGGGATTTCAAGGACGACATGAGGTTGCCGCACAGATCAGAGCCCTTAGAGCGTTTGTCCACCGCCGCCGTCACCGGACCGTCACCGAGAACGAGATTATTTCGGGCCGAGTTTAACATGACGTGACGGCGATCGTCTGTCCACCGCGCCGTTATATCGGTGGCCCAGTTCTAGAGTTTATTCGTGCGTGGTAGTCGCGTTTTCCTTTTTAGTAGAAATAAAACAAACTGGAGGATGGCTAGTTTCCACCGGCGACAATTGCAAACTTCGCGCCACGCATTTTTTCTCAAAATTTTATCTTTTGACACATCCTTTGTTTTATCCCACAAACAGTCTTTACTCTCTATAACTTCAATTAATGTATAAATATCGTATTTGAATTTCTTGGTAATTTTTTAGAAATTTAGTGGTACGCAAAACAAACAGTGTGACCATTTGTGGCAGATTTCTGCCATTTTGGCAGATTTCACTCCTAAATTTTGTCTCTGGCAGATTATGGTGACGGATTATAAAAATGGCAGATTTTGGCAGATTTTGAAGATTTTAGGAATCACGATATTTTGAGACATAAAATCTCATAATTTAAATATTTAATGAGTATTTTTTTTATAAATGTAACATTTGGTATAATATAACGTAGACACAAAACAAGGAGCGCCTGCCTACGTAGATCTAAAATGATTTCTCCGAACTGGCAACGTAATATGCTTGGATGTTTGTTACTCGGTTTCTGAATTTCTAAACGATGAACTTTAACTTCGTGAGGGATTACGGGATTAAAAACCTGGGTTTTTTTTTCGCCGGCTTTTTTTACCTCTCAGCGTATAAAATTCCAGTTAATTGGGTGCCCAAAGCCGATGACGCTGATAAAATACCGTATAAATAATTTCCAAAAACAATGAAATAAAAAAACGCAAATATGGGATAAATATAAATCAATAATATGATTAGTAAATTTAATACTTAAATAAATTTCTAAGTTAGATTTTAGTCAGTACTTTTATTTAATAATATTTGCATACCTTACTGAGGTAAATATGGCGGACTATTAAATGTATAAAACAACTTTTGTAATACCCATATTTGTGCAAATAAATAATTTGTCTTTGTCTTTGTTGCTCAATCGTGCAAAAACAGTAGGGTTGAGGTCTTGAGGAGCATGTCATGGATGAAGGCAATATAAATTGTGCAAAATTCATTTTAAACGACCCGTGTGGCGCAATGGTTACCATGCCGGACTGCCAATCGAAGGGTCCCGGGTCTGATTCCTGGAGGAACAGAAATTTGAATGATGAGTTTAAATTTCTGTTCTCGGTCTTTGTGTGTGTCCATGGTACCCACGACACAGGGTATTAATTACTTTACTGTGGGGCTATGAGTGTGTAACTATGAGTGTGTAACGTTTATTTTAATCATATTATTATCACTGACTTTAATTGTATGCTATAGACATATCTAATTGACATTTCACTGTTATACATATTTATATTGTTATTGATCATAAATTATTGTTTTTTTTACTGAAGAAAATTTTAGTATTGTTGGGGGGTTAACAACACCCCCCCCCCCTCCCAACCCTCCCCTGTAATAGCCCGAAAAACTCAAGTGGCAGTGGATTTGGCAGAATTTGGCCCAGCCTGTGGCAGATTTGGCAGGATTTAGGCCCAGGCTGTGGCAGATTTGCCAATTTTGAGATGGTCACACTGAAAACAAAAACCCGGCGAACGGCGAACGGTGCGACGGTAGTGTGTGGACAAGAACAAACGTGTTTTGTATTGCCGGCACATCGGCCCGTCATAAAACCGTGCCGATTTCTAGCGGTCACGCCGAACTACTCGGAACATCGGCGGCCGGGATGACGGCGCTCGGGCGACGGCCGTGCGGTGGACACATGGCCATAGAAAATGTAGCATCGCTAAATCGGCGCCGTCATCTCGTTCTCGGTGACTTCCCGGTGACGGCGTTGGTGGACAAACGGCCTTAGTGTGAGTTTGTAAACGCGCGAACGTTACTACTGCGTCAGAGTTAAAATTGGACAGATAGATCTTAACCTGCAAGGAATAAGGTCGATAATTAAATTCTTAACGCAAACGCGATAGTAACGTTTTCGCGTGTGCAGACTCACACTAAGGCCTCAGAACAGTTGCTCATTTAAGGATTTAAGACGCCATTTTATTAGCTATTTAAGATACAAATTAAGCAGATGGTTAACTCTTAACAATGTTTATGAATTCAAATGCAATGAACAATTTTTAAACATAAACTTCAATATCACTTAAAATTTAAGTAACGTTTGTAAATAAGGTTGTTAAGCGATAAGTTGCTGTACCTAGCTTAATCGATGTATTTTGGTACATAAGACCATCTATCAGTACAGGAGGGTTAAGTCGAACCACAACGCCTGATAACACGAGGTTATCTTGCCGTATTCTCGGATCGTTTACCAACTAGTTTGAAGTTTAGACTCGCTGTGATCGAGTCAACTGATATGCGCTGCAGTTGTTTTATTTAGTAGTATTGTGTTTGTATAAGTGTGGTCACAATAGGAATTTCTTTGTGTTGATGTACTTGTTCGATTACAGCTTAATACACGTATATATATAATATGTGTATATTTCCTGTGTTTGTGTGTATTTCACTGAACTCCTCCTAAACGACTGGACGAATTATGACGAAATTTTTTGTGGGTGTTCAAGGGGGTTTGAGAATGGTTTAGATTATATGATCGATGGTTTAGATTCACAATTTGGTCCAATGGAAAATGTTTTTAATTTTTTATTTATTTGTAAGTAATTTTCCCATATAAATTGTTCCTACCTGTCAAACGTTTGTATTTCCGCCGTGTCGTTCTAATCTTTGACACAGTCAGAATAACAGGAAAGTTCGTATGTCATGTCATTATATGTTTTTTTTATAAATAAACCGTACAAAAAGGCAGACGGGCCGAGTGGTATTAAGCGATCACCGTCACCTATGGACACGGGCAACCCCAGGGGAGCCACCGAGCATTGCCGGCTTTGGAGGAGAGCTTTTTTACAGCTTTCTTGAAGAACCCCATATCCCCAGTCCACTGGAAATGCCTCAGCTGGAAGGTTGTCCCATAACTTACAAGTCCGTGGTAAAAAAAATTGTTTTATATTTTTGTTTGACATGAAATCTCTCTGCACTCGGGCGGAGCTGGGCCGGACCACTATTATAGGTATATTATAGGTATATAAAATATACCTCAGAATGTGTAATTGTTAGCAACAGAGAAACTGCGGACTTCTTTTTGTAACTTTCTTAGTAAGTAGAAAAACATAGTTATTTTAGGATTTATTGATGAGTTCATGTGATTTATTTGTGGAATTATTTCATTATCAGTACCCTGGTGAAGATTTGTTTTTCTAATCTATTACGTTATCTTTTAGGCGTCATTTTGATAAGATTAAAAATCAGTAGCTGACTCGACAGACGTTTTCCTGTCTTAGAAGCCGTATACGAAATTTTTGCCTATTTCGCTGATTTTGCTGATATTGCATATGAAATTTAGCAGTTAAAATACAGCATTTCCATAAGTTTTATTAATTTAGTAACATTTTAGGCTGAACTTATAATACAAAAAAGGTATTAGGTATTACGGCTTGACAACGTTACTACAATACATTTTAAAATTGTAATATTTTGAACAATATTCGTTATCGCATCATTACGTCGCTGTTGGTTTAATACCTAAAATGTAATGAAACGTAAAAAAAATACCACTTATTTAAATGTCTGTTAGATATAATAATTCCAATATACGATTATTTTTATTATTGTCATAGATTAACCAAAGGCTTATAAATAATTTTATAATCGTGTGCAGAGTTATAATCAGTCAATATGCCTAAACTATCACGGAGCATGAGATGCAGTGCAGAGAGCATTACAACCTCATTTTTTTTTCAACCTTTTTTATGTCCCACTGCTGGGCACAGGTCTCCTCTCACTAGTGAGAGGGATTAGGCCATAGTCCACCACGCTGGCCAAGTGCGGATTGGTGGACGTCATGCTTTCGAGAAATTATGAATTCCTCTCAAGCATGCACGGCGATGGAGAACATCGTAATCAATTAAATATCACGATTTTTTCCATCACCGTGGAGCAGCGATAAATGCGCACATTACAAATTTCTTTGTCAGAGGTGCGCGCCGAGGATTTGAACCCGGGATCGATCGCGTCGAAGACCGCGGATTCATACCACTCGGCCATCCCTGCTCTACTACAACCTCATAAATACTCATAGTCATAACATAACGCATGATAAGCAGCATGACCGGCTAGGGAGAGCAAAGTAAAGTCGCGAAGTGCGCATTCATAAATCCCTCACGTAATCCCAAAGGACACATTCACACACAAGTTGATAAACGTTTCTTAAACGTTTCACACTCATAGCCCCACAGTAGGGTAGATATACCCCGTGTCGTGGGTGCCAAGGACACACACAGAGACAGAAACACAAACACCCAGACCGAGAACAGAAATTTAAACTCATCATTCAAATTTCTGTTTCGCCGGTAATCGAACCCGGGACCCTCCGATCGGCAGTCCGGCATGGTAACCATTACGCCACGCGACGTCAAAATATATTGATAAGTCATTACATATTGGCGATTACCGACATCTATCGTAATAAGCTGTAATCAATTATAATGGAATTGAATGGAAAGATGTCACTGCAAGTATTCAACTGACAATATTTGCACCACCTTTTCGATTTGTAACGTGTTATTTGAGCCCACTAATTTACTGTTGGCGGGGTGGCTTAATAAATATTTTGTTTAAGAATAAGATTGAAATATAAATATAATGTGTATCTTTGTACGATCTGATAATACGTACGATCCAGTATTATATTGAAACTGAACTTGAAATTTGGTATAGGGGTTTTTTTCGTGATGTAAGTGGTCACTACGAAAGGATTTCTAGAAATTAAACCCCTAGGGGGGTGAAATAGGTTGAAGCATTTTTTATATGTAATTTTCTCTTTTCTGAACTTAGAAGTATAAATCTAGGTATACAGTATAAGTTCTCGATTACAATTAAAATGATATGTGTAAGTAAAATGCACAAGTCCTCGTAGCTTCGGGATTAAGAATAGAGCTACGGTATCCTCTGTCTGATCGTAAGAGGCGACTAAAAGAGGGCTTCCGGGGTTGTGGATGGTGTGAGTGGGAGCTTGATCCGCACAGCCGGCAGCCCCGGGAAGGACGTGGTGTGTGCGTGGCCGCTTGCCGCCGCAAGCATCGGAAGGTGCAGGAGAGCATATCATATATGTATATCTTCCGAAGATGGGTCCATTCTGGGCGCCGCGCATGGAGGTCACCGGTTCGTTCCACCGAAGATCTCCCCAAGCGCAGAGGCAGGACACCGAGGGGGTTTTACTGCGGTCAAATCCCACATAACCCGGTATCTTCTCCCAAGGTACCTTTACCTTTTAGGGTACCTTTTGAAGGTTTTCCTCCGATACCAAAAAAAAAAGGTAAAATGCACAACATTTTATAGGGGGCTAAAGAGGTAAAATGGGGTTAAATTTGTATGGAAATTTTATCATTTCTGGAGTTAGCAGTATGAAAATTGGGATAAAGGATCCCGATTACAAATAAAAATAAGAAATAAAAAAACAAGTAAATAGACCTACGAAATGACTACACAAGGATACTAGACAGTAATTTAGTGAAATTAATAGAAAACAAACACAGAAGCCATATCTACGGACTCGAACTTGTTTTCGCAATTAGGTACAGTATAAATTAAGTATGTATATGTAATAAGTAATTACATAATTGTTTTATTCACTTCAGATTAACATGTAAATACTGAAATATAGAGTTTACATTCTACTTAAAACCGTTTACAAGTGTAATCAACGTGGGACGCGACTAGAAGTTGGATTGGTACTCGTATTCGTTACAAATGAAAAAAATTCAAATTCAAACAATAGCCACTAACGTCTAAGTTCAGTCATTTTCAATCACTTTCCAGGTCAGCCTGTAGACCAGCGCCGGTAATCGAAGTGGAAATCACAAACCGCAGCGGAGATAATACATCTGCCGATGACTTTCCGTTTGGACATTTACCTTAGAGCATCAAGGTATGACAGATGACACCCGTCAGAGAGGAGTGGCCTTTGCGGGCGAACCCCTCGTCCCAAAGTCCATGCACAATGTGCCTTCTAGTTATACAACTAGTGTGTCTGTGTTGACGGTGCATAGAAAATGACTGAATGAATGTTAATGTTAATGTTATGAATGAATTGTTAATTAAAATTGACATATTTAGAAATATATGCGTATGTAACGATGAAAGAATATTTGTTAATGTGTGACAAAATTAAAATGTGTGCGTTCTTACCCCGCACCAGATTTGGCACGAAAATTATGTATCGAAGCGAGGCGTTATGCAGTCTCTACTGAAGGGTGAGTCAGTAACTTTGACGCTCTAAGACATATACATAACGTTACGCTCACAACTTAACACCTGAATTAAGCCAATTTCAATTACTTTCTAGGTCACCATCTACACTAGAAGAGGACATCGAAGAATCAAAAACTACAGACAAAATAATGCATCTGGCAATGACGACCCCATTGGGCATTGGTTTAATTTTGTCATTATACTCTTGTAGAGGTAGGTCAAAACCGCTAAGTTCACTAAGATGTAACTTAATAGTAATTTATAATTACTTACTTTTTAGGTTACTTAATCCGTAGAACAACACTTGATATCCAATCGGAAATCACAAGGCAGAGAGGAGATCATGCATCGTTCTAAAAACAGGCCCTGTGTGCACTAATACGAAAAGTTAATTTCAACGAGAGTCAAAAATATTACGTGAGAGAACAATGTACATACTGAGGTACAACTTTCTACCAGAACAGAATGGTACCGGTATAAGTACTAGACCGAAATAAAAGAACCTTCTAATATTCTGTGAAATACATTTCGTTTCAATTGAATATAATGCTCTATATAATCATATTTCTGGAAACAGTGGTTAATTTCAAATGAATAGCTGGTGTTAATGAGGAAAATTCAATTTACAAGAATAATGGTGAATCACTATTAATAGAGACGAAATTTCGGAGAAAATTTGAAGGCTATCTTTACTTTCGTCATTATTGTAAGCCAAGAGATATTTAGGTAGATAAATAAGCAGAATTGAGGACAATTAATATAATTACACTGAAAGAACGAAGGAAAGTCTCTAATACTGAAACCGATCCAAATTCTCGACAACACATTCGTGTTTGCGAATTGCTCACGAGTGGAAAACTTCAGAAAAACAAGTGACAACAATTTCTAAAAATATTTCGTACGGACGGTGCTAGGAAAATTATCCCAAAACCCAAAACTAAAATTGTAGAAAGCACTTACAAATTTCCTCGTCATATTTTCTAAATACCCTATCAAAATATCCTCATCTACATTATTTCTTTTTTTGGGTTCCGTAGCCAAATGGCAAAAAACGGAACCCTTATGGATTCGTGATGTCTATCTGTCTATCTGTCCGTCCGTATGTCACAGCCACTTTTTTCCGAAACTATATGAACTACTACTGTTGAAACTCGGTACGTAGATGTATTCTGCGAATCACATTAAGATTGTCACACAAAAATAGAAAAAAGCAATAAATTTTGAGGGTTCCCCATACTTAGAACTCAAACTCAAATTTTTTTTCATCATACCCATATGTGTAGGATATCTATGGATAGGTCTTCAAAAATGATATTGAGGTTTTTTTATTTATTTTTTCTAAACTGAATAGTTTGCGCGAGAGACATTCCCAAAGTGGTAAAATGTGTCCCCTCCCCCCTTGTAACTTCTAAAATAAGAGAATGTTAAAACTAAAAAAAATATATGATGTACATTACGATGCAAACTTTCACCGAGATCTAGTAAGTAGTTTTTTTTACGTCATAAATCGTAAACCACAATTTTCCTTTCATTCAATCTTAATGCAATGATTTCTATGGATAATCAAAGGCAATGATGTATTTCTGTTGCCGCTATTGTTATACAAATACTAAAAATACAATAAAATAAATATTTAAGGGGGCTCCTATACAATAAACGTGATTTTTTATAGATAATGGTACGGAACCCTTCGTGAGTGAGTCCGACTCGCACTTGGCCGGTTTTTCTAGTTATTTAATTTTTGGAATTAACAGTTTACAATTTTCAAATTATATGAAAATATTTATTAAGCATAAAGTTCGCCCTTGTTTCTGGCAATCTGAATAGGTTCGTAAATAGGTCTTCGCAATAATACGTAAGGTAATTGGTTGCAACCATTTTTTACGTCCCACTGCTGGGCATGAGTCTCTTCCCATTATCGGGGAGGCCTGGCTCAAACACTCTGCTCCAATGCGTGTAGGTGGCTGCATCTCCACCAACATTCGGATTTTTTCAAAAAGCCCATACATAAGGCCTGCGGCAAGGTTCAACGACTGCTATCTGCTATCAATAACAACCGGTACCAACGCATTGGTACCGGTTGTTGGCTTAGTGTGGCATCCGAAGAGCGGAATGGCGCGTGAAATTTTCCACTAGAGGTCACCAATTTCACACCCGACCGCGCCCGATTAGCTTAGCTACGTGGATCGCTTGCGTTCTACGCCAACCATTGGGTGCTGGGTCATACGCGCTTCAAAGTGTGTATACGTTTTTAATATGGCCAATGAAATATTCAAAATTTCTTCAAAAAATTGTCTCTTTAATCCATCAGGTGTTACAATTTTTTTACCAAATTTATTTGTAAAAGAACATTTCAATGCAAATGAAGTCTTTGATAAAAGGATCTGATATTCAAATTGTAACATAAAAACAGTTTTAGCGCCAGAATACTGAAGGTAGCAATTTCGAAATTATTTCAACGAGATAGATATCTCGTTGAAATAATTTCGAAATATTATTCGTTATCAAGGAGTTCTTTCGATTAGAGCCACCATCATTTAGTCACTAAACTATGGATACTTTAAGTTTCACCCGTGCTTTTCAGTTAGTGGTGGATAGGGGATTTACCAGCAGGGTGAGAATGCTACGATACAGTATAAGGGCGAAACCCAACAGCAGATAGGGCAGATATACCTACATGAGAAATATGTAAATCTGCATTTTTTGTACTATTTTAAGAATCTAATATCTAAATCTAAAAGAATATAATTCCGAAATGTGACGTCACGAATTTAAAAACCCTACTCAATTATCGTCACACAATGTCACACTTGTTCGACCCTTTCTCTTCCCGTCCACGTGTGACGTAATTTATGGATGGTCCCTAAGGTATGACACAGATATTTACTTATCTTTTAGGTAAAGAAACAGCTAGTTAGTACGAAGGTTTCAGTCTATGGACCCTGGCTTACTTGTTATCCATGAACCCTGTTATTCCCATAGTCCCATACCCTCGCTCCTTTCCTCACTCGCTCCCATTTTATTCATATCACTATATAAATAAAATCATGGGAATGAATCACGCTCACATAAGATTACTTCTCAAATAAATATAATAATTGTAATAAATCACTTGTTTCTATGAGTACATGTAAGAAATACAATAAGCTATCAATAGACATTTTATTATTTCAAAAATATTTGTATTATTTTCATTGAAAACAGTACTTTATTTGTAGTAGTTGTAGCCGGTAATTTATTTCCCCCACGCCGCCAAAGCTCAACACGTTAAGCCCAAAAGGCATAATAATATTTGGTATTCCTAATAGCAAATTAATATTTGTTCTTTCTTTTTTGATTTTTTCTTTACTTCCACAGATATTTGATAATACTAGAGCAATCTTAGTTGACAGTACAAGACCTGCAAAAAATTAAAAAAATCTTCAAATTCTAAAACGCATGACAACCATATCTTTTAGGACCCCGAAAATACGGCAATACGTAACTCAATTATTACAGACCTGCGCGGATAGCTTTAATCTCGAATTCGTTAAAATTATTCAAATTGCGAACCATGTAATTGGATCGCAGTATACCCAGCGGACGAAATAAATACATATTCGTACATATAATACGCGATATAACTGGAAAAATCGACCTTTGGTATTTGTGGCCTGTTATTTTAACGCTGAATAGAGCTACGGTAGCCCCTTTTTTTTCTCGTGGGGAAATCCATCATGGATACCCCTCTGTTACGAGGGCAACACTCCAACCGGCTAAAATCCCACGGTTTCCTCAGCACACTTTTTTGTGAGGTTCACGGGTACGCTCTCGCATTCTTCTGTGACCTCATCAGCGTAAGTCTTAAGGAGCCATCCGTCAGCTTTGAGGGGGCGCACAAATGGAAAGTGCGCGCATCACCTCAAGGTCCTTATGTAAGACGATGGACGCCCCGGCGTCCACCGTCTTGACCTCAATCATCGGGGTTGGAGGAGGGCGTGGTAGATCCTCCGCCCTGCTCTCTTGCTGCGGATAGGAAGGTCCGTTGTTATTTCCCTCTCCCGCTCCGCAGCTTCCTTCTGCGACATCTGTAGATACCTCTATTTTAGTCCCTGTAACTTCGGGATTAAGAATAGAGCTACGGTATCCCCTGCCTGATCGTAAGAGGCGACTAAAAGGGGGCTTCCGGGGTTGTGGGCGGTGAGAGTGAGAGCTCGACCCAGAGTGGTACCCAGAGTCGACCAGGTATGGTGGTCGACCCGTCCAGCCAGCAGCCCCGGGAAGGACGGCGGTGTGGACGTGGCCGCATGCCGCTATGAGCGGGTGCTGAGCTGGGGGGGGTATCACATTCCTGTGATACCCCCCCCCCCTCTAAGGTATGACGTAATTAATGGATGACCCATTAAAGATCTTCACTCCAAAGTTCCGGATCACCAGCAGCAAAATACACTTGTAGCCAAACAAACTCTCCAAAGGCACAATTAACTAATGCCACAAATTAAACGAACTATTAATTATCGCCGCAAATCCAAGACCGCGTCGTTTCCAGCGTCAGTAAAATATTTATTGCTCTTAATTCGCATTAACTGCTATTGTTCATTAATACCGAGATTTTATTACGGTAATGTGTTCGCCGTAAATATGTGTCGCGTTCGCATTAAGGTGGAGACTGACTAGTACCGTTTGTTTGTAATGTATCATTCGAGGCGATCTTGTTACAATACGGCGACACAGACTGACTTGTAACGTAACGTGTTATAATAATAATAATAATAACGTTTGTTTTGTAAAAAACACAGAAAAAACAAATTACAAATATTTCACCTGCAAGTATACAATATAGTTTATAATTATGAACTATTACACAATTTTTGTTATATAAATATATCAATGACCAATGATCCAATGTGAGGGATTCTACTCTCTACACTAGGATTCCCTGTGTCGTAGAGACTAGCCTCTTCCAGTTATGACTAAAGTAAGTTTTCTTTTTAAATAATAAAAATGGTAAGTATTTTTTTTTCGATAAATGCATGTGCGTATGTGGTATGCATGTGTGCTAATGTAAGTATGCGTCGTAATGTTTATGTGTGCGTGCGTGCGTGTTTGTTTGTTTGTTTGTTTGTTTGTTTGTGTGTGTGTGTGTGTGTGTGTGTGTGTGTGTGTGTGTGCGCGCGCGCGCGCAACCGAGTATATGTTTACAATAAATTTTAAAATGTGAATTTGTGAATGCTTATTATGACATCGATTTTAATATGTTGTCAGTTTTATTATAGTCTTATAATGAGAGTAATGTATCATTCGAACTCTTGGCTCAAGTACTCAAGTGTGATCCATCCATGGATTCCGCTTGTGACTTGCTTTCGCGACGACACGACGTGCGTGCTCACTTGTAATGTAACACTCAAAGGGATTCGCGAAAAAACCGACAGCCGAGTGGAGCACGCAGCGCTCGCCGCGAATGATACATTACAAAGTAACGTTACAAGTCAATCTCCACCTTTACAGTGTGTTCGGTCAGTCGCAGATTCAACTGTAAGGTCAGTTAAAAAAATCAAACTGACAGCAAATACCTGTCAACTGAAAAGGAAAAAAAAAACACATTTCAACCAGATTTCGATGAAACTTGACTGTTTTCGAATCTGTTCGATCTGTTTCGAATCTGTTTTTAAATCAAGAATCGTCTCGAAATGACTTATTTGGTATGTGTTGATTTTACTGTTATGTATGGTGTACAATAAAGCACATTTGTATTTGTATTTCCTACAAATTTGTAGAAAATCATACTGGCTGCAACCCTTTTTGCGTCCCACTGCTGGGCACGGGTCTCTCCCCATTATTGGGGAGGCCTGGAGCTTACTCCACCGCGCTGCTCCAATGCGGGTTGGTGGAGATGCGGGTTAGTGGCCAACCCGCTGTCGGATGTTTTCAAACCGCCCATAAGGCCTCCGACAAGGTTTAACGACTGTTATCTATCGACAACAGCCGGGACCGACGGCTTAACGTGCCCTCCGAAGCACCGAAACGCGCATGAAATGTTTGCCACTAGCGGTCACCCATCTCACACCTGACCGCGCCCGTTTGGCTAAGCTGCATAGATCGCTTGCGTTCTACGCTCGCCGCCGAGTCATGCGCGCTCCTATAAATTATATTACATAGAAAATCATACTACATTTACTAAATTCAGCACACGTGCTTGGAAGCTTTTTTTAGCTTTAAGCTTAAAACTATAAGACCTTCAATGAAACGGAACTCACAAGTAGGCACTAAGATATTCATGAATAATATCTTATGTAATGTAATGGATGTTAGATTTTTATTAATCTAAATCCGACAAACTTGTAATTCGTAAACATGAGTACAATAACAATTACAGTTGACGCGTGGCTCTCGCCCGGTGTCGCAACTACGCGAACTACACGTGTTAACTCAAACAAAAAGCCCTCCACTAACTACGCCGAACGTTTCACCCCTTCATAACAAATAACAACCTTGAAATTCGAACAAAGCTTTGGGTTTAATGATTTCCTTGATAAATTAGAATTGAGGGTTAAGCCTTTATAGCCAAAGTGACGCCCTCTAAACGCATTCATTCGTTCAGCGTTATGTTTGTGGTTAAGCATTCAACTTAGATGCCTTTAGTTTCAGGGAGAACATCGTAATCAATGAAATATCACGATATTTTCCATCACCGTGGAGCAGCGATAAATTAGCACATTACAAATTTCTTTGTCAGAAGTGCGCGCCGAGAATTTGAACATGGGATCGGTCGCGTCGAGGACCGCGGTTTTTTACCACTCGGCCATCGCTGCTCTAACGTAACGTATGTAACGTTAATTTTATTTATTTATTATAGCTGCAATTTAACCTCAATTTCACTGGGTTCTTTCTAAACTACGTGATGACAAAATAATTTTCACCATCATAGAAAGCATGAGTCGTCAGAAAAAGTTCACCATGGCAGAAGATCTCTCACAATGAGTAGTTATTAAAATGAACGTGATGATTTAATGAGATGTAAGATTTTTAAATCATATCAAAGTGATAACAAACTCATTCGTAAACATGAATAAGAGCGGATTCAAACTCGCGTATTTTTCGGAGCGTATTACATACGGACTACGGTACATGCGGTTGTTTGTTTGTTTTTTGTTGCGCGTGTAGGTACTTGCGAAACTGCGAGATTTGACATTTTCCGGTACAAAAAGAAGCGCACGTTTTCCAAAACGACCGTGAACACGCCGATAAATACGTAATATAAGGCAATTACTGCGTTCACCCGTGCCTTTCACCAGACGTCGCTTTACTATGCAGATGTAAACTTAAACAAAACTCGCATTTCACCACCCCTCCAATTAATAACAAAACTAAACACCCCTTACATAAGGTTAACAACAATGAATTAACAACAATGGCCTTGAAATACTTTGGAAATAATATAATGTCCTTGAGCTGAGGGTAGTGCGAATTGCGATTAAAGCAGATGTAACGCCCTCTTAATTATCGAATGAAAACTTTAATAGATTGCTTTATGATTTTAATTCCAAATACCTAATACAAAAAATAGAATTTACATATAAAAACGTCGGAATAGTTATTTTTAATGCAATTCTACAACATGGGTATCAAATGAAAGGACTTGTTGAGAGTAACTCGAAAAATAATGTGACGTCATTCCAAATCCAATATGGCGAAACATCCAAGATGGCGAAATAGTTATTTTTATTGCATTTCTACAATATGGGTAAAAGGAAAATCCTATTTTCTAGAGCATTTAAATAAAACCTTTTTTTTATTGCTTTTAATTTTTCATTTTATGATTGTATTTCAACGTAAAAGATTATAATTATATTGTAATGATCCTGTCTAACGTGGTGATACCGCAGCATATAAGCATTTCAATAAAAAGTAGAGCAGATTGTTTACAACAAATACTAACCCAGATTTAAACGAGATCTCCATGCGTCCCAAAGAAAAAGAGCCTGACTGACAGACCGACACAATGAAGTGATTCTATAGGGATCTCTTACCTTAAATGAATGGAGCCCTAAAACGAATAATACTATAGTATAAAACAATGAAAGACAAAGACAAAGACAAAGACATTTATTTGCACAAATATGGGTGTTTACAAAGTTGTTTATATATATTTAGTTCGCCATATTTACCTTCATGAGGTATGCAAATATACAATGATAAAAATATAAAAGGAAAAAAACTAAACTATAATACAATTACGAAATGTACATTTACATCTATTTTAATATTATTTTTATTTGTCCCATATTGCGCCTTTTATAAATAAAAATAAAAATATTTATTTATTTATATTTCGGATCGGTTCCGATCGTCAGCTTTGGGTACCCATATCACAGGGTGTTTGTACACTGAGAGGAAAAAAAGCCGGCGGAAAAAAAAACCTCCCAGGTTTTTGTGGAATTCCTTTATGCCGTTTTATCGTTTATGAAGACGCCATTATTATCATCTTGATTCCTCAGACAAATGGAGAAGATAGACAAACAACGGAGTGAATTTATAGGGAGAAAACCGTTTCGATTTCTTTTACCTTTTGTGGTATGGAAACCTAAAACGAAATAGTAAGAGGCCATAATAATTAGGGTTATA
Organism: Pyrgus malvae; assembly: GCA_911387765.1. Classification (NCBI taxonomy): domain Eukaryota; kingdom Metazoa; phylum Arthropoda; class Insecta; order Lepidoptera; family Hesperiidae; genus Pyrgus; species Pyrgus malvae. The sequence goes on from OU426949.1 coordinate 26,297,264, forward strand.
GCGTTCTCCAGATGGCGTGATGGCACCACCGCGACCACGCGCTCGTGATTGGTTAGAAATTCGCTCGCAATCTAAGCAAATCCATCCTAATTATATATTAACAAACTTCTATCTCGTTCCCAACAATTACTTACATAGCGAACTGGCCTTGTTGAATTATGTTCTTGAAAATATAATCGCCATAATTATTATTGAACGAATGTTTTTGCATGGCGATAGTCCTCAAAACATTTAATAAAGATTTTAAAAATTGCTGTTAAGTAATACTTGCCAAGATAGACAGCTTTCTAAACTAATAGGTAGCCTGTAACAATGAGAATAGACCGGACATAGATTTGTGAATACCAATTGCTAGAAACGTAGATGCTCTCCTTAATATTTAGGTTTTTGCTTATATTCCATGTATTAAATTAAATTAAATAACGTTACACACTCATAGCCCCACAGAAGGGTAGATTACACCCTGTGTCGTGGGTACCATGGACACATACAAAGACAGAAACGCAAACATCCAGACCGAGAACAGAAATTTTAACCCATCATTCAAATTTCTGCCTCGCCGGGAATCGAACCCGGGAACCTCCGATCGGCAGTCCGGCATGGTAACTATTACGCGATAGTTACTTCCATACTAATTATAAATATGAAAATTTGTTTCTTTGTTCTTCTTTGACGTCGCAGCGGCGCTATCAAAAGACCTGATTTTTTGCATGGAGTTTGTTGGGAGGCTGGAGAGTGATAAAGACTACTTTTTACATCCGGGAAAAATATCTTATTCCTATGGTAAAAAACGTGCAGCTGCGTGCGGCTGAGCCGAGGGCGGAAATCGAGGGAAAAACATGGGACGAAAACGTTTTTTTTTTCTTTAACATGCCCGTATTTATTAAAGTCAAGCAAGCTACAGTCTTATCTGTTGTCGTATGCAATTGTACCCTACTATCGAATGTGGATCGCTATGACGACACCGAAACACAATAAATGGCAAAAATGTATGCAGCAGTCGAATCAATACAAGTATCATAATTATGTTACCTATAACCTCGTAAGACCGCCGGTCCTTTTAAAAGGGCTATATATTTGTAGTCAGTAAGACCGGCGAATTTTAAAACTCAACTACGAAGTAACGCCGCCGGTCCTTCTAAGAGTACCAATTATTTGACGCTTCGTAATTTTAAAATTTCGCGCGTTCCGAAAAAGAACAGAGTATTGTCTATGACCTTATAAAATTAAGTTTTGTGTATAGGGGGTTTCATATAAAAAAAAAATATTGCTGCTTGTCAAATCTGACATTTTGTTTGTGAAGATGGTGCGCACACGTGGACGTGGTGAGTATTTTAATAAATTTTTATGACTTTTTTGAGTTTTTGTGCTAAAATCAAGATCTGGTCGTATACCTTTGAATAATGATCAACATTTGGGATAGTTATTTTGCTTATTTCGTATAGAATTTAAACGTAAATCGTATCAAAAGTTATTAGTCCCTTGCAAGGGACCGTTCGGCTTGCGTGTGCGATATTAATTCAAACTTTTTTGCAATATTATGAGTAATTCTTACGCGCTTTAAATTGTTCTTTACGCTCAATTTTTAAACAATAATTTTACAAATAGGAATGTCTTAATTCTATACTAATATTGCTTTGTCTTATTTTAAACTAATATTGCAATTTGATGCCATGTTAACTTTTTAAAGCCGAAAGTACTTTTAAAGGGACTAAATATAAAATATGAAATAATTCCATTCATTTTAATAATTTTTCTAATATTTTAACGCTTTAATATAGGCACAATTAAGCTTAAAAACAACTTGCATAGTATATCCTGAAATTCATATTTGCGTTGATAAAATTTAAAAAAGAAAAAATTACTTTTTATAATCAATATGACCGAAAGTCCTTTTAAAAGAACTATAAAAAAAATTACTTTTATCCATATATCAAATCCTTATACTCTAACATAATGCCCCAGTGAGTATGACACTCATAGGATTACTCTATCATATTCAAATATGGACTTGAAGTGTTCGGCGTTACTTAGTATAAAAAGTTAGTCCTTTTCAGAGGACCTTCGGTCAAATCTTCAACTTGCTTGCAATTACCGTTCGGTCTTACGAGGATAAATAATACATTATTTATAGATAATGTATTATTATTATATGTATTTTACTGTTACAAAATTATAGTTAAAGTATATTATTATTATTTGTATTTTACTGTAAAAAAAAGCGTGGGGTGCATTGCATGGTGTCAATAGTATCTTAAAAACCACCCCACGCTTTTTTTTACAGTAAAATACATTTTCTTCTTATTTTTTTACTTTTTAGTTCGTATTTTCACAAAAGCGTGTATGTTAGTTTTTTAAACTACATTATTTATTTTTAATTTAATTTGATTTTTAGTTTAGGATTTTTATTCTCATATTATTGCATTGTCATCGGCCCTTTACCCCTTGCAAATTTTTAAGTTAATCAAACGCTTAGAAGTGTTAAAAAAACTTTAAATTTGTTTCATTATTCACCTTAGGCCACGAACTTATCAGCCGCTCCTCGTATATTTTTTTTATCCTGATGATCCTAGTTAGGACTTTAATATAAAGTTATGAGATTGATGTATTGTCATCGGCCCTTGACCCCTGTGCATATTTTCAAGTTAATCAGACTCCTAGAAGTAAGTGAAAATGAAGTTAATAGATTCCGATACTTACATACGATACATACAGGTCAAGTTAATAAAAGTGTGTTAATAAAATCTAAGAATATCACGCTAATAATTCTCCTATTAATATACAAGCAGGACATCCGGTATACAGTATCGGAAGCAATAGCAAGTGAGGAAACACAAACCGGTTTGAACCAGAGACAAAGAGCCAACCACTTGATATAACGCGGCTTATCCTCCGCGCACTGATAACAGCCATTATTTAAGATGAGATCTCAGAGATAACGGCCGCGACCCAGATTCAGCGTTACAATAGCTACCACACAATGGTTGGTTGTAAAACTTTACAACTCACTATATCTTTGTTGACAAGAAAGGATTATGACTCAATATTCTCATGCTTAAGAAGTAAGGTTCTCCAAAGAATGATACACGTTTCTACGAGATATACTTTCCAGATAATAAATATCAAATTAAGCCCGAATCTTGGTCCGTATGATCACGATACTGAGAAAAGACAGAAGTAGTGTTTGTTGGATTTACCCATAAGCTGACCTAACACTGCTTCCGCTTAATTGTTCGTTAAACAATTACTTAGAAGATCACGTCTTCAGGGCTCCAGAAACCTACTCCAGATATTACAATACCAATAAGTATTTGTTAAAAGACTAATGTAAGTAAATTGCGGATAGGTGGCCCACGGCATCAAAACGAGACTTTCGGTATTGGACTCAAGAAAATTATAAATTATTGATCACTTTCAGGAAGAACCTGGTCAGGGGATACAAAAATAAGAGTGTTTTTTTCTTGTATTTTTGACTCGAGTTTTTTTTTAAGTTTCATTGTGTTTTCTGAGAATGTTTCTATCTATAGTAATTTTCTTTTACACCATCAGAAAGTAGAGATTTTAACAAACAAAAATCCCAATGCCTTTTTTCAAAAAGCAGATATTTTGACACATGATTTTCGATCGATATGTAACCAAAGGTGAAAAATTAAATATTACAGTGTATTTGGGATATAATAAGGCACGTTTCCACTAAATTTCATGATAAAATAAAATAAAAATAAAAAACCAATACCTAACTTAGTTACTTAAATTTTTCACATAAATATTGAGGTTATGTGAAAAAAATTAACTATGTATATACAAAAGATGCAGATCTTTTATGGTCTACAGTTTTTCCACTCAAGTTTTTCTATAGTGTTGTACTCAGTGAGCAATTATTTGGATCAAAATAAAGAGGAAAGTCCGCCATGTATTGCTTACAATTTACTTTCACGCTAATGCTACCTTGCAGGTCCAATTCTCTAATTTGTGATGCTTCTACAACGTCAACCATTGTTTAACTTGTTTATGCAATTATATAACGTGTGCGAAGTTGGCACCGCACTTTGAAGTTACAAATATTTTGAAGGTTGTTCCAGTTTGTTCTAAGTTTGTTCTACTTTGTTCCAAAACGGCATAGGGCTGAGTATAAAACTTTCAGAGAAAACTGGAAAAACAACGATTTTATAGCTGGCACCGCACTTTCAAGGTATCGCGATTCTGGCGGTTGTTCTGTGTTGTGCTAGGTTTGTTCTATGCTGTTCCAAAATATCAATTTCAAAAATTTTGCGGTAAATAGTTTTAGAGCTGGCACCACATTTTCGATGTTTATATTGGTAGTGCATTGTACTAGGATGTTAGCACAACTCGACACAACCATTATTTTTGCAATAAAAAATTGCAGTCGCAAATGTAAAGGTAATAAACCTTTTTTCCTTCACAAATTCTACGTCAATGTCGATTAAATATTCTAATTCGCAGGAACGATTTTTTCTACGGGCAGTGCATTTCACTAGGATGCTAGCACAACTCAGCACAACCTTTATTTTTGCGATAAAAAATTGCAGTCTCGCCTGCGAAGGTGTTAAACAATATTTCCCGTACGGAATCCATGATGATCGAGTTGCAACATTGAAATTTATCTGAATAATTATTTTTATTGGTAGTGCATTGTACTAGGATGTTAGCAAAACTCGACACAACCATTATTTTTGCAATAAAAAAATGCAGTCGCAAATGTAAAGGTAATGAACGTTTTTTCCTTTACAAATTCCACGACAATGTCGATTAAATATTCTAATTCGCAGGAACAATTTTTTCTACGGGCAGTGCATTGCACTAAGATGGTAGCACAACTCAGCACAACCTTTTTTTTGGCGATAAAAAATTGCAGTCCCGCCTGCGAAGGTGTTGAACAATTTTTCCTGTACGGAATCCATGATGATCGAATTGCAACATTGGAATTTATCGGAATATTTTTTTTATTGATAGTGCATTGTACTAGGATGTTAGCACAACTCGACACAACCATTATTTTTGCAATAAAAAATTGCAGTCGCAAATAATAAATTTTACCACCACTCCAGGATTAGGCTACCACCTAGCCAAATAAAAAGTGCGAAATTAGAGGTTTTGCAGCTTTCTATGGGTAGTTTCAGCTTTCTTCGAACGAAATGTGAATTATGACTTTTTCTCACGTCGTCCCAAACTCTTGAATGCTTATATTTAAAAAAAAAAAGTTGTTCACATTTTTTTACCACCGACCGCGGCTGCCCCTGCCCCGTACAGAAGCTCCCGATGGTTGTCACTCATTACTTGACCATTCATAAACTTTATTATGGAAACCACCTTCTATAGAAAATATCCAACGTATTTTTTTCATCAAGCTTCATACTTTCGAAGTAGATATGAGCGCCGCGCCGGCGCGCCGCCGCCGCCGCAGATTTCGCCGCGCCGCCGCCGCCGCGAAAAGGTAACGGCGCGCCGAGTGAGCGAGAGAGATAATTGAATCGGTCACTAGTCAAATAGTTTGAACGTGCTCGTTGTTGCCGTAGGCCGCTTTAAGCAGTTCTTCTTCTTCATTTCAGCCTTTAGTAGTCCACTGCTGGAAGTAGGTAGGCCTCCCCTAACGTTCGCCATTCCTCCTGGTCCTGCGCCTACTGAATCCAGCGGTTTCCCGCTGTCTTCTTTAGGTCATCAGTCCACCTGGTTGGAGGGCGGCCTGTACTCCTTTTGCCGAGACGTGGTCGACATTCGAGAACCATTCTTCCCCATCGGTTGTCGGTTCTTCTAACTATATGGCCTGCCCATTGCCACTTCAGCTTGCAAATTTTGAGAGCTATGTCTGTAACTTTCGTTCGTCTACGGATATCATCGTTACGAATTTTATCGCGTAGAGAAATTGGTATTTCTCTACGCGAGAAATACCGTTGTAGTGACCTTCCGCTACTCATCAAAAGATGGCACCGGGTATTCCTGAATCACGCTATCGAAGTTTCGGAATATCCTACCATATATACAAGCTCCGAAATGAGTCAGTTGGAGCGCGGCCGCTCCCCGGGCATGACCACCTCGCCCGGCGAGAGATCTCCCTTTGCCAAATTGGTGACCCCGGACAAGAATACGTCCCTTCTGACCTTCATCAGTTGCACCTTCACTCCCTGGATGGACTGCAGCATCACTTCACCAGCTCATCAGGGTCATCGCAGCGCATCGTGATAACGCTTCCTGATCCTGTTCCAGCTACCTCCTGCGACGTCGTGGACGGCTCGAGTACCCACTCTACTCGCCTTCACATTCCAACCTACCCTCACATCGCGACTCACCGAAGATAGAGGGCATCTCCACACTTCGCTACACCCTCACATCCCGACTCACCGTGGACAGAGGGCGACACAAGGTCTGCACCCTCATATCTCGACTCACCGCAGATAGAGGGCATCAAGGCGCTTGTAAGCGAAGATTACTCAAGCATGGATTGAAGATATCGACCTCCGGTCTGAGCAGGGGGTCATGTAGTGACCTTCCGCTACTCATCAAGAGATGGCACCACGGGTATTTCTGAATCACGCTATCGAAGTTTCGGAATATCCTACCATATATACAAGCTCCGAAATGAGTCAGTTGGAGCGCGGCCGCTCCCCGGGCATGACCACCTCGCCCGGCGGGAGATCTCCCTTTGCCAAACCGTACCGAACCGTACCGACGTAGAGAAATACCAAGCATAGCCCTCTCCATCGAGCGCTGTGCGACCTTGAGCCTATGGAAAAGGCCAACTGTAAAAGACCACGTCTTAGCGTAGGTCATTACTGGCAACACACACTGCTCGAAAAATTTCAACTTCAGGCACTGAGGTATTCTGGACGAGAAGACACTTTGTAACTTCCCGAACGCTGCCCAACCGAGTTGGATTCTACAAGTTATCTGTCTCTCGAAGCTGGACTTACCCATACGGATCGCAGGTATATGTACTCGTCGACAACTTCGAGAGTAGTGCCATCAACAACAACTGGTATAGGTGTGACATGGACGTTGAACATGATCTTCGTCTTGTCCATGTTCATCTTAAGATCCACTCTTTGTGAGGCGCTATGGAGGTCACATAATATAGTGCTGAACTCTTCCAGGTTCTCCGCCAAGATTACTATATCATCGGCAAATCGAAGTTGTGTGAGGTGTTCGCCATTGATGTCAATACCGAGCTCGTTCCACTCTATCAGCTTGAACACGTCTTCCAGTGCAGCGGTAAACAGCTCCGGGGATATAAACCTTGTGCCTTGTACTCCGCGCTGCAGTGGAATAGGTCCAGTGCTTCCGTCGTGGACTCGGACTGTCATGGTTGCGGCTTTGTACAAACACTTCAACACCTCGATGTACCGATAGTCAATCTGGCATCGCTGGAGAGACTCTAGCACCGCCCAGATCTCAATAGAATCGAAGGCTTTCTCATAGTCCACATACACAATACATAGCTGCCTTATACAAATAATAATAAATAGATTATACGAGAGGAGCACCAAAATACCAGCTACACCACTACACTTATTTGACTCCGTTCAAAAGCACGCAGTCCGAATCATCAACGACCCAAGCTTGACTGACAGTCTAGAACCGCAAAGCTTGCGAAGAGGCTCGCCCTGCGCATTCTATCGACTTTACTATGGTGAGGGCTCCAAGGAACTTTTTAAAATGATGCCTACATCACCATTTCATGAATATACCACCAGACGAAGGTTAAAGTTTCACCTCCACAGTCCGCTTTGCACGCTCTTTCTTACCACGGACGTGTAAGTTATGGGACAACCTTCCAGCTGAGACAATTCCAGTGGACTATGAAATGGGGTTCTTCAAGAAAGCTGTAAAAAAGCTCTCCTCCAAAGCCGGCAAAGCTCGAGTGACTCCTCTGGGGTTACCCGTGTCCATAGGCGACGGTGATCGCTTAACACCACGCGGCTCGTCTGCCTTTTTGTACGGTTTATTTAAATGTATAATATATAAAAAAAACTATCCTGTCACACACCGACCTGCAATATCGGCAAACTGTTATTCAAAATTGTATAATTACGTTGTTCTAATTGCTAAGTGTCAAAATGTTACACTTTCCTGAACAGTAATTTGTTTATTTTTAAGTTTTAATAAATATAAATATTTTAATTTTATAACTACGTGTTTTTTATCTGCCAACATCAAAAAATCCTTTGGAGGTCACGCCGCCGAAAACGCCGCCGCCGCCGACTCCAAAAAGTCGGCGCGCCGCCGCCGACCTCCCACCCATCGGCGCTCATATCTATTTCGAAGTTATTTGTTCGGACGTGGATGCAACGAAAGAAAATCGTTTTTGAAAACCGGCCCTGTCACTGCGACTTTTTATGAAAAATGCAATAAATTTTTTTTTCATAAACTCTAATGTAGAGTAAACAATCGAAAAAAAAACAATTTGATCTCTCTTCCAATATTAAAAAAAAATCGTTCAATGTATGCTTTTCTGCCGGCTCTAGAGTGGTGTTACCTTTCAAGCCAAGTGAAAAATGATTTGATATTAAAAAAATAACACGATCATCATGGATTCCGTACGGGAAAAATTGTTTAACACCTTCGCAGGCGAGACTGCAATTTTTTATCGCAAAAATAAAGGTTGTGCTGAGTTGTGCTAGCATCCTAGTGAAATTCACTGCCTGTAGAAAAAATCGTTCCTGTGAATTAGAATATTTAATCGACATTGACGTAGAATTTGTGAAGGAGAAAAGGTTTATTACCTTTACATTTGCGACTGCAATTTTTTATTGCAAAAATAATGGTTGTGTCGAGTTGTGCTAACATCCTAGTACAATGCACTATCAATAAAAAAATTATTCAGATAAATATCAATGTTGCAACTCGATCATCATGGATTCCGTACGGGAAAAATTGTTTAACACCTTCGCAGGCGAGACTGCAATTTTTTATCGCAAAAATAAAGGTTGTGCTGAGTTGTGCTAGCATCCTAGTGAAATTCACTGCCTGTAGAAAAAATCGTTCCTGCGAATTAGAATATTTAATCGACATTGACGTAGAATTTGTGAAGGAGAAAAGGTTTATTACCTTTACATTTGCGACTGCAATTTTTTATTGCAAAAATAATGGTTGTGTCGAGTTGTGCTAACATCCTAGTACAATGCACTATCAATAAAAAAATTATTCAGATAAATATCAATGTTGCAACTCGATCATCATGGATTCCGTACGGGAAAAATTGTTTAACACCTTCGCAGGCGAGACTGCAATTTTTTATCGCAAAAATAAAGGTTGTGCTGAGTTGTGCTAGCATCCTAGTGAAATTCACTGCCTGTAGAAAAAATCGTTCCTGCGAATTAGAATATTTAATCGACATTGACGTAGAATTTGTGAAGGAGAAAAGGTTTATTACCTTTACATTTGCGACTGCAACTTTTTATTGCAAAAATAATGGTTGTATCGAGTTGTGCTAACATCCTAGTACAATGCACTATCAATAAAAAAAATATTCCCATAAATTCCAATGTTGCAATTCGATCATCATGGATTCCATACAGGAAAAATTGTTCAACACCTTCGCAGGCGGGACTGCAATTTTTTATCGCCAAAAAAAAGGTTGTGCTGAGTTGTGCTAGCATCCTAGTGCAATGCACTGCCCGTAGAAAAAATTTTTCCTTCGAATTAGAATATTTAATCGACATTGTCGTAGAATTTGTAACGGAAAAAACGTTCATTACATTTACATTTGCGACTGCAATTTTTTATTGCAAAAATAATAGTTGTGTCGAGTTGTGCTAACATCCTAGTACAATGCACTACCAATAAAAAAAAATATTCAGATAAATTTTAATGTTGCAACCCGATCATCATGGATTCCGTACGGGAAAAATTGTTTAACACCTTCGCAGGCGAGACTGCAATTTTTTATCGCAAAAATAAAGGTTGTGCTGAGTTGTGCTAGCATCCTACTGCAATGCACTGCCCGTAGAAAAAATCGTTCCCCCGAATTACAATATTTAATCGACATCGTCGTAGAATTAGTGAAGGAAAAACGGTTCATTACCTTTACATTTGAGACTGCAATTTTTTATTGCAAATATAATGGTTGTGTCGAGTTGTGCTAACATCTAAGTATGATTTACTCCCAGTAAAAAAAACTATTCCTATAAATTTCAATGTTAAGATTCAATCATCACGGATTTCGTACGGAGGAAATTGTTTATTACCTTCTCATTTGCGATTGCAATTTCTCACTGTAAATATAACGGTTGTGCTTAGTTGTGCTAGCATCCTAGTGCAATGCACTACGAGTAAAAAAAATTGTTCCTTCGAATTAGAATATTTGATCGACATTATCGTAGAATTTGTAAAGGAGAAAAGGTTCATTACCTTTACATTTGCGACTGCAATTTTTTATTGCGAAAATAATGGTTGTGCCGAGTTGTGCTAGCATCTTAGTACAATGCACTATCAGCAGAAAAAAAAGTTCTTTAAATTAGAATATTTAGTGTCATTATCATAAATTTCGTGGAGGAAAAAAGGTTCATTACCGTATCATTGGCGACAGCAATTTTTAATCGCAAAAATTGACTTTATGCTGGTTTGTACTAATATCCTAGAATAATGCAACGATAATGAAAAAGAGAAAATTCCGAACTTGTAAATTAGATTCACAATCGATTTCGTGCAGGAAAAGTTATTCGAAAGTTAATAATCGTTATTTTTTTAATTGCCGAAAAACCATTTTCATTCAAGTGAGATATTTCAGAACAATGTCACACATACCTTTTTTTTTTTTTTTTTTTTAAGTAGGGAATGCTATTACGCACCTTCTCGACCTCTGTCGAGGGGACAGAGGGAGGTGTGTGGGACTCCCCCCTGCCGTTACGAGGCAGGGGTATACCCACTAAACCCTACTGCGCTCCTCCATCGCCATCGTGACGATGTCGTGGGAAATCGGCAGAGCCTTTGCTTCCACAACATCGTCGGCGACTGCCTGCCTATCTTGGCAGGCCCTACACGCTCCCCTTATGGGGAGGCTACAGGAATGACCGGGAGCGCCGGGTCATTCCTGTCCATCAGTGATGGCCTATGCAATGCAGGTGGAGGCACCCCCGTACCTCCAACCTGCAGGCCACCACCGGGGGGAGGGAGAGAACGGTCGTATTGCCGTCTTCTCCTTCCCCTTCTGCGTTTGCGGAGCGGGGGTTGGGACGGATCGTCCTCTCGCTCCCGCTCCGCCGCCTCCTTATGCGAGATGACTTCCTCGCAGAAGGAGGCAACGGCTTTCCAGCCTCTTCACAACGGTGCACAAGACTCGGCGCTGCTCCTCCCAGCACCGGCAACTTTCAAGGCTGTGCTGCGCCGAGTCTTCCGCCGCGCCGCAATGGTGGCACGACGGGGACTCCTCCCTTCCGATTCGGTGCAGGTAATTGCCGAAACATCCGTGTCCGGAAAGTACCTGCACCAGGCGGAAGGTGAGGAACCCATGCGGCCGCTCCTCCCACGCCTCGATCACAGGACCGAGGGCGTCGAGAGTGCGGCGTCCAAACTGCGCGGAGGCTAGGTCCTCCTTCCACAGTTGGACCATAGCCTCGCGCGCATCCCGCCTCACCGCGTTGCGCTCTTCAGGGGCTGGCCACTCACCCAGCGCCTTTTGCGCTGCCGTCCAATCATAGACGGTGGCCAGCACCCTGGCCTCCAGGTCCCATGGAGGAGTTGCCGCGAGCGCACATGCGGACGCGAACCCGACAGTGCGGTAAACCCTCGCCACCCGCTGTGCAATGGCCCGTTGGGGCCTACGGAGGAGGGCCACGTTCTCCCGCCGATGCAGGGAGTCCACCCATACAGGGGCGCCATACAGCGCCATGCTCTTTAGGATGCCGGCATAAAGACGCCGGCATCGTGAGCTTGGACCCCCAAGGTTCGGCAGGAGCCAGCTGAACGCGTCCGCTGCACGGATAAGGCGGGATGACAGCCCGGCGAAGTGCGCGCCGAACTGCCACCGGCTGTCCAGGGTAAGGCCCAGGTATTTAAGCCGGGCCTTGACCTCAACCCTCACGCCGCCCACAATAATGTGGGCGTCGGGAGGGAGGCGCTGCCGGGGCCCAGGGAAAAATAGGGCCTCGGTCTTCTCCAGCGCCACCTTGAGGCCGAGGCGGCGAATCCTCTGAGCGACAAGCGTGCCGCCTGCAGAGGCCCGCCTCGCCGCCTCTCCGTACGTTCTCCCGCGGGCAGTGACGAGTGTGTCATCCGCATAGCAGATGACACTCATGCCCGCCAGGAGAACACCCCGGAGCAGCCAGTCATATCCGAGGTTCCACAGTAAGGGACCCAGGACCGAGCCCTGTGGAACCCCGGATTCGACGACACGCCTTTGCAGACGGCCGTCTTTTCCAACAAAGAGGACCTCCCGTTGGCCCAGATAGTCTGCCAGCAACGCCCTCAAGTATAGAGGCACTCCGTGAAACCGAAGTGCCTCCATAATCGTGGAGTGGGGGATGGAGTTAAAAGCGTTGGCGATGTCAAAGGACACCGCCAGGACTCCCTGCCCCCGCTCCGCGGCCTCCACTGTGAGGCTCTTCAGCCTCTTGAGGGCGTCAATCGTGGATCGGCCCACTCTAAACCCGAACTGTGCGTCGGAGAGATCCGGGCCGGTCCACGATAGGTGCTCGTTGAGACGGATCGCAATGACCCGCTCAAACAGCTTCGCCGCCTCATCGAGGAGCACGATGGGGCGGTAGCCCGACGGTGAGTCCGCCGGCCGCCCCTCTTTGCGAAGGAGGCACAACTGTCCCTCCTTCCAGGGTTTCGGGAACCTCCCGGTGGCAAAACACCGATCGAAGAGGTCCCGAAACCGCTCCTCCATGTGTTTGGCGGCGATGGCGAGCACACGCACTGGCACTCCATCTGGGCCTGGTGCCGTCTTTTTGCCACTGAGGCAACTTGCAGCAGTCTCAAACTCCGCCGGCGTCAGGGGAACGAAGTCCTCTGCCGGCGGACTGCTGCCCACAGGCGGATTCATCACTGGTGGGGTGAAGTTCGTTCTAACCGGGAACAGAACCCGGATCACCCCATCCAGTACATCCGGCTGGAGGGTCTCCGTCACCGGGGGACCGATGGGGCGCAGCTGTTTACGCGCCGCCATGTACGGTCTCCCCCACGGGTCGTTGTCCAAACCCTCCAGCATTTCCGCCCTGGCGTGGTCTTTTGCCTCGGCAATGGCCACCTTAAGACGGCACTTTGCCTCCTGATAGGAGGCATAGAGGAGGTCCTCGTTTGAGAGGTCCCTGCGACGTCGACGTCGACTCCTCGTGTATTCCCTATTGGCTGCGATGCAGCTTCTCCGCAGGTCCGCGAGCTCCTGTGACCACCAATACACGGCGCGTCTAGGAGGCGGCCTGCGGGACCGAGGCATGCTACCATCGCACACCTCGGTTAGGGCCTCTCGAAGCTGCAGCGCAGCCGCGTCGACGTCGGTACTGGCGGGTGCACCAAACCAGTCCTGGACGAACGCCACCTCGTTGGCCATCCCTCTGTCCAGGTGGGTGAGAGCCCACCGGGGGAACGGCGACTGCCGCGTGCGGGGCGCGTGCGACGGGTTCTCGGCGGAGAAGTCTATCCGGATGTACCGATGATCAGACATTGTCTCCGCCAAGTCCACCCGCCAGCTCACAAGTTGAGTGGCGAGTGCAGGGGCGGCGAACGAAACGTCCACCACTGACCCCCCCTGCCGCCGCACACACGTGTGTGTTGTCCCTCTATTAAGGAGGGACACACCGATAGATGCCGCCCACAAATCGAGGGCGGCTCCCCGCACGTCAGTGGCTGGGTTGCCCCAGCGCACCGATTTGGCGTTGAAGTCGCCGAGGACCAACAGTTTCAGGGGCGGTAGTCCAAGGACTACGGCTGCCAGTATCTCCAGGAACCTCTCAAACTCCGCGAACGGCCGGTTTGGGGAGAAGTAAACGCCAAGAATGGCAATCTCCCCCCACGCGGCGGCCACGTATCCATGACCCCTCTCGATGAGCGAGAGGGGTGGGGAATCCGTGGAGGGCCGCGGAACGATGGCCACTAAGCCATCATGGTCCCCCAGCCAGTTGGCAGGGACCGAATACGGCTCAGCGACCACAGCCACTTATGTCACACATACCTATAACAACTTAGAACAACCGCTTAAACCGCGAATTGTTGAACATGCGATAACAGATTGAAAATAAATTTTCTTGAATTTCTGAACAATAAATTCTTTTGGAACGAGCCATCGTAGAAGAAAGGGAAAACAAGCCGCGAAAAATCTAGAAATAAGCTAGAACAACTCAGAACACCCACGCAACAGCGATTTTTCGAAATCGAGGTGGCAGCAAAAAAAAAATCAATTTTCTGGAAGTTTTCGAAAAATTAATTTTTTCGACCAAGATACGCTGGAGAACTATGTGGACCGCATTTGAACTAATCTAAGACATGCCTAGAATCACTTGGAATAACTCGTTGAAACGAGATTTTTAAAACGTGGGTTATCAATTGTATAATAAATTTTCTCCAAATTGCGAAAACATTATTTTCTCCCGAACGCAATATTTTGGAACAATGTCGAACAAACTCAGAATAAACGTTACGATCACGATGACTCGAAACTCGCAAATGTGGTGCCAGCTCTAAAACTATTTACCGCAAAATTTTTGAAAAATTTTTTTTTTTTGAAATTGATATTTTGGAACAGCATAGAACAAACCTAGCACAACACAGAACAACCGCCAGAATCGCGATACCTTAAAAGTGCGGTGCCAGCTATAAAATCGTTGTTTTTCCAGTTTTCTCTGAAAGTTTTATACTCAGCCCTATGCCGTTTTGGAACAAAGTAGAACAAACTTAGAACAAACTGGAACAACCTTCAAAATATTTGTAACTTCAAAGTGCGGTGCCAACTTCGCACACGTAATTATATATTTGCTTTCGTATTTTATGCAGTAAAACCAATATGCTTGTTATGTATTGTATGAAGATGGTAAAGTGATCAATCAATATTTAAAAATAATAGTAATACAAGACCTAGGGATTTTTACAATCTAAAAGTGTGCAATGACAATTAATTAATAAATAAATAAATATCTTTGGACAATTCACACAAGACCATCTGATTTCAAACTAAGCAGAGCTTGTACTATGGTAGTCAGAAAGCTGATAAACATACGTATATAATTATAAATACATACTTACATAGATAAATTAACACCCAGACACAGAACAAATAGTCATGTTCATCACACAAATATTTGTTCTGGGTGAGAATCGAACCCACGACCAAACGTTTTGCAGTCGGCTCATCGCCCACTACACCACGGAGGCTGTCAAAATTAACGATAGGGAAGTTTTCTATATACCTGATATCGACATAGGTTTTAATCACTATTGTATTTTTGATCCCTTTAAACCCCTCAATTTGATGCCCATATTGTGATAAATAAATTTTAATAAAATATTTCAAGTTTAAATATGGCGCAAGACAGTCTCCATATTAGTCATACGACTCATATGGGATTTAGAAGTTACGACGAAAAAACGAAACCTTCAGACATCCATAGATAAATTATTATTTTTTACATTTACGGTTAAGACCTTATTACATTTATACTCATTTTTACCATTCGTTCCAAAAGAAAAGACACTACAAGCCTTTAATTAAATACAATTGTATTTAAAGAACCTACAAAATTATATTTCTTCTCAAGTGCCTCAAATAAGAAAGACTAGAGAAATAAATAAAGGTATTCAATTAATCTAGAAAAGGGCACGTCCCAAGTGAAGATCTCTTGAAAATCTCATTAAGGTTTCGGTCCTTTTTGGAAAACCAATTTACCAACTTGAGTTTGGTAAGCTATACGATTTTGATAGGATTATAGGACACCATTTGGGATTTGAACTTGCTAAACTTATTGAAATTGAAAGGGAAAATGTAATAGAACCTTTCATGCCAAGTTTCTAGTTTCGTTAAGCACGGATAAGGTATTTCTGATGCCGTAATGACGGAAATAGTAAGACTAGTAAGACTATTTCCGTCATTGCAAGAACTAATTTAAGCCCACTGAAAGTATCATCCATCTCTAAAATTGGTCAACCAGGACAAGACGCGTTAAAACCCCGGATTTTAGTGCTAAAACCCGGACATGTCAACAGCGGGGGGACCGTGAATTTAGCGAGTCGGTTCGTCAGTTGATCGCGACATGGGCACAGTGCGTGTGTCGCGGGCGGCCCAAGACTTATTTTTTTTAACCCGGACAGCAAATGAATTCCGGCCCGGACGCTCCCCGGACGCCCTCTAAACTAGGACAAATCCGGGGAAATCCGGACGGATGGCAACCCTAACTGAAAGACACTGCGCTAGCTATTAATTCGAAATCATTAAAATTAGTAAGGATGGTATGTTTTCATGTCCAATCACAGGTCGACGAGGGAAGTTCACACCGAATTTATAGCAAGAGCTTATATCTTAAATATTTAACAGACATAATTTGTAGTTAGCTCCTCATTAATACGTATCATATCATTCTTGCTCGACTAATTAACGAGTGAAATCTGTAATTGTACCTGCAAAAACTCAGCCAAGTAACTCACTTTGTAAGTATACTCTTTCCGTCATTAAGTAATGGATTGTTTAGTGAAGACATTAATTCTGATCATCGCTTCCTTACTTAAAATTGAACGAAACGAAATTTTACTATTACAAAAGATTAACCCTTAATTACTCGCGTGGGGTATATTTTACCCCAGAGCATGTTTGAACGCTTGCAACACCTAAACTACAAAATTTTTCAACGCGCCCGTCCCAGTAGCTGCCTAATTAGCTCCCCCCTCCATGATTAAGTCGCGTGCGCCACGCTGCAACGAGCGGTCGTGCTAGGAGAACGTACCTGGGGTATATATTGCCCCCCGCGAGTGTTGGTGGTATCATTTTTCAGAGGTAAGTAGTAAACATTTTTGTTTATTTTTTTCGTTATGATGCTTGATATTGTTTGTTTAGCTAATGTTGAGTTATATTTTAGGTTACAACGTTCAAGATGGCAAACCGACACCTTTCTGACAGTCAGATTTAGTGTTTATTGGAAGATGAGGAAGAAATTGACAGTCCGACAGATTAAGTAGTAAGTATTGACAGTGCCGATGAAGATAAAGCGGAACCTGAAATAATACAACATCTAGCAGTAGATTTGACAAAAGCTCATCAACAGAGTCGATGAAAAATGCCGCAACTGCCCAAGGCTATACAAAAACGACTCAAAAGAAGTGCTGATGTTCAGGCCCCTAGCTCTACGTCCAGAGATGGTACATCCATTTCGTACAAAAGGTGTCATATCTGCCCAAGGTCAAGGGATAAAAAACTAAGGATGACATGTACCAAATGTAATCAGCACGTCTGTGATGACAATTCCATCACGACATGTGATGAATGCATTGAGTAAATTGTTCCTAATTTTACATATGTATCTCATGAAAATGTTCCTAGAAATGTTGATTATACATACTGTTATCATCTACCGAGAAACTGATTGTTTAAGGATTTAATAATAAATATAGTATTAAGCAGTAAAGCTTTCTTTTATTCCATATTTTCAATTGGGGTAATATATACCCCACGCGAGCATTGGTGTCATTTTTTTGACGCGAGTAATTAAGGGTTAATAATTTTTTTTGTAAGACTTTATGAATAACGTTTGTGTCACATAACACAATTTCTAACCATTATCATAACTCAAAAATAATCCTCGCATCAATCAACACAAAAATATGAAGAGTATCGTAAGCTATGACAACATTCCAGATTAATGGGATTTAGAATAATTCTATACGATGTTTGTAGTGCTAATAAAAGTTTTTTTAGTCCTGACATTAACCATGAAACTGAGAAAGTTTTCACCTTTCTTGTGTGTACGTATTTCGGTATTTCCTGTGAGATAAAGAAAAATCTTTGATGTATTTAGATAAACCATTGCCACATTTTCTTTAAGCAGTAGGACGGTAAGTTAAGTAGTAGGAGATACACATTTTTAAAGTTGGAACGCTCCAAACAACCTACCTTAGATAACAATACAAGGAGCGCCTGACTTATATCTATATTGTGCTTAGATTCTCGCCTAACAACTGATGTCTCGCCAGTCTGTCTACCTATCAAATTGTTCAAACGATTCAAGTTAGAATCTCTTGGATAGGTTAAGGTGAGCCATTGTCCGAGGTGTTTAGACAGCGCAATCCACAACAAGTCGTCGTATTTCGCAAACATCGACACAATCATACATCGTCAATTCGCGGAAAGTTCTACATACGAAAAACTAGCCACCTTGAGTTTTGTAATCATAGTTGCAGCAGATATACTACTTACAAAGTTCATTACATTTGGATAAAGAAACTTGAAAATTGTACAGCGATTTTTTGTTCTCTAATATTTTTTTGATCAAAGAATGATGATGATGAATTTAAAAATTTCGTGTCACAGTGTTCTTTACCATACTCCTCCGAAACGGCTGAACGAATTTTGATGTTTTTTTTAATCCACACTTGGTATGTCTGAGAATAAGTTGTTATCTATTTCTCATCCCCCTAAGTGATAGGAAAGTGTCGCCCACCCCAAAAATTTAACGGCGGTACGGAATTTGCTCGTTCAGCTAGTAATCTATAAAAAAAAAATATTACTAAATCCATTAAACTAGTGCCAAATTTAAAAGAGGCGAGGCGAAAGTCTAATTTAGGTCATTAAAAAAACAAAGGCGGAAGGGATAGATAAGTGTCGCCCATCCCAAAAATTCAACGGCGGTACTGAGTTCGCTCGGTCAGCTAGTAATCTATAAAATTTATTTATAAGTACTTTATCCATAAAACTAGTGCCAAATTTAAAAGAAGCGAGGCCAGTTTAATTGAGTTCATTAAAAAAAAAACAATGGCGGAAGTGATAGATAAGTGTCGCCCACCCCAAAAATTTAACGGCGGTACGGAGTTCGCTCGATCAGCTAGTAATCTATAAAAAATATTTATAAGTACTTTATCCATAAAACTAGTGCCAAATTTAAAAGAAGCGAGGCGAGTTTAATTGAGTTCATTAAAAAAAAAACAATGGCGGAAGTGATAGATAAGTGTCGCCCACCCCAAAAATTTAACGGCGGTACGGAGTTAGCTCGGTCAGCTAGTAATCTATAAAAAATATTTATAAGTACTTTATCCATAAAACTAGTGCCAAATTTAAAAGAGGCGAGGCGAGTCTAATTGAGTTCATTAAAAAAATACAGTCTTTAACCTTAACATTTTTTTATTATTATATTTTTTTTATTTCTTAAAAAATACAGTCTTTAACCTTAACATTTTTTTATTATTATATTTTTTTTATTTCTTAAAAAATACAGTCTTTAACCTTAACATTTTTTTATTATTATATTTTTTTTATTTCTTAACTTCAGGCTACGCTTTAAAACAACTTTTTCTAAGTGTAGATGTACAAACTTTAGTTTAGGTATACATTTTATCATAAAAATCAAATTCGTAGTTGGAGCAAAAACAGTAATTCTATGGCGAAACAAAAAGGAATTTTTGTCGAGTATTCATTAAGCCTAGCCCAAGAAAAGGACGTACAAAAGGAACAATTAAAACGACCGTTCCATTGAAAACGGCTTTAAATGCAGATAAACGCAGAAAAAATTTCGAAACTAGGTCGCTAGTATTGAGTGCAGAATGGGAACTGAAGAGCCCGCAGCAAACTCGAGAGGAAAAATGTTGGAGAGCATAAAATTGAAGCCGGTGGTTTTATAAAAGCCGGAATATGCACGTGAAGAAGAGCTATAACCGTCGTTTTATAAGTGGAAATAGTTTATGAAATGTCGATGAGAATGGTCGCTTATCTGAACTTTCTTCATTGTTGCCAAGTTGCTTTTGATATATTGCGAACATGGCATACGTTGGCGCTAGATTAGGGACTAAATTTTCAACCCCAACAATACGATAACATATATAACGATAGCACATGAAGAAATTTAGATCCAGGAAGGTTGATCTGCATCGTCTTGACTAACAGAACAATTGCCTAAAAACAGGCCACCTATGAATTCAGTTACTTTAGTAGACCATGAAAGAACTTGATCTGATTTGATTTACACAGCTCTTCCTTGAATTACTTCAGTTTCTTCTTTCATCTTCTTTCAGTCATATTTTGTAAAGTTCTTTGAATTTTTTTTGTTGAATTGTCTTATGTTACTCTTTTGCTGTGAGACAGACAGTTTAAATCGAACTGCTCGTTTAAACTCGTCGTGAATAACTGAAATACGGAAAAAGCTCGTAGCGTTCCAATTTTTCGCTATTCAATGTCGTTAATTTATCTGCAGTGACCTGTAATATAGCCTTGCAAAGTTTGGGAGCTTTTATGATAATCTGGAGTATGTAACGATTTTGGCAGGTCTTTTTCTGTCTTTATTTCTGTTAGGATTCAAAATTTGGGTTAAGTGCAAAATAGTCAGTTTTTTTTAAATAAAAACAGAGGACAAGAGACTTGCCATTAATCTAGAGGCTTCAAATAAAATCAGAATAATAAATCCTAAATCTGAATGATAGTATTTTACATTACGCTTCTAATATAAAATCACCTAAGGACCATAACTATGGCAAAAATACTGTGGAAAGCATCCATCCATCAAAGGCATTACGGAATTACGGAAAATTAATGGAGGAAGACAAAACGGAGAAGTTCCGATAGCACATTAACATTCAAACCGCCACGCGCGCCAGCAAGCGAATAAAATAATAAAATACCGAACTAACATTTCTTTTTATATCAACGAATTGTGTACGCCAGTTACTGGATGAATCCGCGTCAAGTAAATATTTACTTATAGAATATAGCAATCTGTTTTCTATCATAGCAGAGGCAAACTGCATGTGACTGCTACATCATAAAGTAAATGAATTATGAAATGAAAACCTTGAACCGTTATGCCCGTGTCGCCGGAAGTCAATACTCTTTGGAACGCATAAAATATGTTAATGACAAAGAGCGCATAATAATATGAAATATGGAAGACCTTAATACGACTGGTCATTACGTGCAGTCAAATTATTCTTAAGATGCTGTGGGCGGAACATTATTGAAACTTACTAGGGAAAGTATTTTCTGGATTGCATGTGTCCAGGAGTTGACAAGGAGTCGTCATCTGCTGACCGTCAATGCTAGCGGTCCTGCGAATAGAAGGGATTCGAGGAACACACTGGTAGAATAGATGTGTCTACGAAAAAGACAAGAAAGGCAGCTCACACTAACGTCATTATTAGTGTTTCCACGAGGTGACTAAGAGTCATCATCTGCCAATCGTCATCGGCATCGCTAGTGTTCTCTCCGAGCCGGAAAAATTCGCTGCCGGAAACATTGATACACTGTATGAATTTGGGAAGATGTGTCTACCAAAAAGACAAGAAAGGCAGCATACTCTAACGTCATTAATACTATAATAGTGTATTTACGAGTTAACTACGAGTCATCCATCTGCAGATCAACTACATTAGCGTTCCTCCGAACCGGATGAATTCGCCAGAGGAAATATAGGCGGAACGATATTACACTGATAGACTTGTTGAAACCACTACTAAAAATAATAGTTTAAAAAAACTAAAAAAACACGCTTTTTATAGAAAACCGAACTAAAAAATAGAAAATAAATTTTAATGAATTTAAATTAAGAAAATAGTGTTAAAAATTTCAATGAATATAAGTTAATAATAGTGTGAATAAAAAAAATATTTTATTTTAAAAAAAGCGTGGGGTGCATGGTGTCAATAGTTATAAATATTTTATTGACAGATATGAGTAGAGTGATTATCATTTCGATAATATTTTAAAAAGCACCCCAAGCTTTAAATAAAATATTTTTTTTATTCACACTATTATTAACTTATTTTCATTGAAATTTTTAACACTATTTTCTTAATTTAAATTCATTAAAATTTATTTTCTATTTTTTAGTTCGGTTTTCTATAAAAAGCGTGTTTTTTTTAGTTTTTTTAAACTATTATTTATTTTCTACTTTTTAGTTTGGATTATTTATTCTTTCCATGATGTTTCCACGAGCAATGGACTGGTTACTGAGAACCTTCTTCTTTCTTTCAAAAATATCTTTATCTATCATTAGGCTTGTTACATAACAAGGTTACATATTTTTTTAATTTTTACGTTTTCATAAAATTTCACCTGTCTTACGACTTAACAAATTATTTATATTCTTTATATATCTCATACACGTTTTTGGTTACTGAGCACCAATAGTCTACTCCCCTACATAAATATGAGCAACCCAAGCAGCAAAATAGTCGAATAGTAATTAGATTACTCAGCCTTTAATCATATAAGAGCCGAGTAACCGTTCTTAAAACACCCATTTATCGTGTAATAGCGGTTATCTCGACTATTTGGCAATATTTGCTAATGTGTGCTTTAAGGACGTCGAATAAACGTTTACAGCACTATGTTTTAGCACTTTTACTCCACCTTTTAGCAGATGCTGAATTAAAGTGGCTAAAATACTCGTTATTAGATCGTTTGATCTATAACAGTCGTATAATAGCTGTAGCTCTATAAACGCAATCGAACAAAAATCATATTTTGCAAATTGAAAAATGGAATAATTTTATCAAATTAGTGTATTGTCATCGGTCCTCAATAAATCTACAAAGTTTGAACGAAATCTGGCCGTTTAAAGTGGGTCAAAATCGCGCCCAAAGAAGTCGGTTACAAACATACAAACATACAAACATACAGGTGAAGCTAATAAAAAGCGTGTAAAAAGAAGAAAGGCAGTTTACACTAACGTCATTGATAATGTTTCCACAAGTTGAGTATGAGTGAACATCTGCCAATTGTTAGCACTAGTGTTGCTTCTGAGTCTGAGGGATCCACCAGCAGAAATATAGTAGGAGCGATACTGGAAGACTCTGCTAGAATAGTTGTTTCTACCAAAAAAATGAAGTAGTTTTTATTGATAGTATTGTCTACAAGTGATTATCTGCCAATTATCTGCGCTAGTGTTTACCACAATAGAGGGATCAAGCAGAAATATAAAATCCAATATTCAAGTCAAGTAGATGTGTCTGCCAAAAAAATCAAAAAAAATTGCAAATAATTTAGGGTTAATTTTATACAGTAAAGAAAGCTCCATTTTTAGTCCCTGTAGCTTTGGGATTAAGAATAGAGCTACGGAATCCCCTGACCTGTCCAGCCAGCAGGCCCAGGAGGGATGGCAGTGTGTGCGTGGCCGCATGCTTGCATGAACACCTGAAGGTGCAGCAGGAGAGCACATCTGTTCCCGTTCCCGGAGGGCCCGTTCTGGGGCGCCGCGCTTGGAGAACACAGGGCTGTTTTCAGTGTTGTCAAATCCCACATAACCAGGTATCCTCTCCCAAGGTGCTGGCTACCTGGGTCCCTCCCCCCCCTATACCAAAAATACCAAAAAAAAAAGGTCTGTCGCTCAGTCTATTGCCATTTTTTTGTTCAAGACCAGAATTGGGGATGTTTTGCCCACCGTAGAATCCCATAATTACTTTTGGTTAACTTGTCTTGTTATTCATACATACAGTTGGAACAAAAATATGACATGACATAAATAATATTACTTTATGTTTCATGAAAAACAATGCCTTCATGTTTTACAACTTAGCACTATTGTGCAAAAAGGATGGGACTATTAAATGATCTACTTTACAGCAATGATCTCATGGTGGGTGCGTGATTCAGGGACCCATTAGGAGTATTGCATGAACAAGCCTTTTATGTCACTTTCAATGAGTATCTTAGGAATTATATCCAAAGCAATGAAAATAAATTGCATAATGGTTCAATAAAGATGACTAATACCTAAATGATATTTTTTTTAAATCAACTGGTGTTGGAGCAGCTTGGGGAAGCAAGTTTCAGGCTACCAGAATTATAGGTTCTGGTACAGCACTGGCAGCCCAGATTCTAGCAGTGGGGCACAAAAAGGGGGTTGAAAATAGTGGTTTCAAATATTTCATAGATTTTATTACATTATAGATACAACTAAGTATGATGGATCAGTTTTAATGTAAGCATTTAGAAAATTTTAAATACCTAAAGGTATTTTTTTTCCAGAACAATATATTCAATATATTCAAAAACCTATGGGTTTATTGTAAGATGTGATTTTTTAAAAGTAAAACTACAAAATCTCATCAAATAAATGATATTTTACATTATATACTTACAGTATAATGTATTCTCAAATACTTGAATTGTTAAAATACAAATAAAATTATTTAACAAACTGGATAATTTTAGTTTTAAAACATAATGTAAGTATTATGAATAGATAAAAATTCAATTATGATCTCATATCAGTTACATAGACAATATTACATTAGGGCATTTAAATTTTGACATATTTAATTAATGCTGTGATAAGAAGCTTAACTGATAAAAGTTTCAGAATATTTTTGCTCGTATTGGTTTGTAACTACAAAGCATTATTAATTGAATAACTTTACAAAATGTGCAAAATATTAATGTTTCAACTTGAACATTAGACAGAGAGGGAAATACAGGACCGCACTAAACAATAGTATAGTAAGAAAGAGACGACAATAATCTTTATAAATTTATTAATCTGCTGTTGTTTAACCAAAATTGATTTTGATTTGAATTTATGTTACAGTAGGGCAACTATATTATTACTTACTTTATTCTTAAAAAAGAACACGTACTCAATATCAGTTAACTACCCATATTGTATTCTTCTTTTTATTTTGTTGAATGTTTAAAAGGCTTAGGTATAATGTATACATATGAGCACCTGGTAAATTATAATTATTGTCAACTGATATGATTGAATGGTCAAACACCAGTATGGGCTAGGAGGATGAGACTATAAATGTCATGTATATACTTTTTTTTTGTTGTAAAAATATATAAATAGATCTCATTTAAAATTTGAGTTCAAACTAAAAATAATGACTAAAAAAATCTCTCTAAGCACTATGTAGATAGCATAAGTAGTACAAAGCATAGCAAGCAATATTAAAATGTTCTATGATGATATAATGTAGATGGAATATAAAATATACTAAAGTTCTTAGAAATGCTGGTAATAAGTATTTATAAAATTTCATACATTACCATTTTGCAGTCTTTATAAGATACAATTTTTTTCCTTAAAGTAATTTATAAAACTTTTTATTTTATTAGATAGAAGATAGAAGGTAAGGCAACATCCTTGAAAGGCAGATAAAAATTAAATGTAGATTGAAACACGTATAATATCTGGTACTGGTCTATAAGTATAATGATATTCTACCCTAAATTTTAAAGAACATTTTATTTTAATTATTTCCTTTAAACTGATATAATGTCATACCATATAATAATGAAAAAAATTCTATGAATCATACATTACAAAACTAAACAATACAGATACTTTTAATATAATACACAAAAAATATTATAAAATTAAAAGCTTCCACTCACCTGGGGGGCTGTCAGTCAGGATAGTGATGCCGGTAGGATCAACATGTGGGGGGAATGCCTCATACAGGTCAGGCTCTTCTTCGAGCACTGCTGACAACATCGCGGAGGGCATCCCGGCTGAGCCGACACTCACACACGCACTATGACTAGACACTACACTACACTGCACACCGAGCGACCAGTCTCACCCAGAACTCACACCCGTGAGCTCCCCTGAGCCATCCCCGTATTACTCCTTCACCTATGCACACCTAAGTCAAATCCTGCTGCACCATTTTTAAATCTGCAAAGGACAACAAACACTGTAGCTGTGCCGTTAGCTGTGCCTATCGCGCTGATAAGCGGTTATCGCCGACGGGGCTCCTCGATCACGTCTTTCGGAATCTTCGATTAATTATCTAATTGGATATAATTAAAACATTGTACGCATCAGCTGATTGAGCTCGGTGCCAGGAGGGGCTCGGTATTTTATAGCTATTTTAAGATCATACGGCAGCTGATCGGGCGTACTTCAATGTCAGACGTGCTTACGCGGACGAGGAACGCCCGTTTTGCCCAACGATAACCCCTTTCGCTCCGGACTTTAGAACTATACTCACCGAAATCCTGACGATAAATGATGCGGAGCAAAATTTGCGACTCCGTATTTACCGCTTTGGAGTCCCCGCGGCGACTAACCCGAGCGGCTAGTTCCCGGCCCAACGTAATCACGGACGGGATAATAATGTTGAGTGGGAGCTGACGCTTGAGCTTCACTTAAACGATCCACACAGTATATCACAAAGATATATCGGTAACTGACCATCCGCACGGGTACATTGTGAGATCAATCCACTGATATGCGGGATGATTTGCAACCCCTGGTCCGTCTAATCGAATTATTAACGTTGAATCCGGTGAAAGTCGCTTATGGGTTTTATTAGATACGTTTATGTGCAGTGATTGCTATGACACGGGGTCGATGTTCGTTTTAATTGAAAATATTCTCGGTCGGTGAAGGGAACCGCACGTCGTCTACTTTAACCACGATTTGCATGAACGCGACGAATATTACGATATCGTGTTCAGCAGTTGTACTATAATATACACATAGATAGACAAATTACGTTTACTTTCGTGATTGTCGTCTTTCTAGTAGAGACTAGAGCTGTACTGTAGCGAACCGTATGTGTATATTCGGTACTGAGTAACGGGTACGCCATCTAATCTAGTAACGAGTAACGAAACGTGCATTTCGTTACTCGCATTTCGTCGTATGGATGGATACCGGTTGGGCGTACGACCAACGGTTCAAATCACGCAAGTACCGGTACCGTTTATGCGTGTATTGAAACTATTGAAACGTTTGCTGTCCGAACGTTGTTTTACGCACGGGTGGGCCACTTATTCGGTGAATTTAAAAAGTAAAACGTACGTTACAAAGATCGATATTTGTTTATTTATATAGTACGTATAATCAAGGTTAAAAAATAAAATAGTAAATCCATTGCAACTTTTAGTAGATTAGGTACGTTAACAGTTCACTCCTTAGTTCTACACTTTGCTTATTAAATCAAACTAAATTCAAAATAACTTAAACGTCTCACAAGTCTAATTAAAAATACGGAAAAGTGAAAAAAATCACCTTACGCATCTTTGTATGTAAAGTAGTATGATTTCTACAAATTACGATAAGAATGTTGCGACGCCGCGACGTCATACGCGTACACAATACGCGAATACGACTCGATTCGTTGCTCTAACAGTATCGTAACGTATCAGAAGTAACTAGTAACGTAACGATACGAAAGTAACGGGTACTAATTGTTACAGTAACGAATACATACGGGTACGCTTTTTTTCGTTACTTTTACATCTCTACTTTATATCCTACTTCATTCGTTTCGTTTGGTTCGCTTCGTTTCGTTTCGTACCATACTTCGTGTCATACAACAGTCGTGTATATGTCGCAGTCGGATCGTATAATCCGCCGTATAACATTACAGCTAGCCGGTTCCTACAACAGGGCCGTTCTGTATTGTGGCGGGTCCACGATTAGCATGATTGTTATTGCGATACGTTCTACAATATGGCGGCTCACGTTTAGCCTCATTGTAATGAAGCCTCGTAGGCACCCTGAAACACATTTTCACTATAATTATTTATATTCGAAAAATACCCAAACCGAATCAGAGCACCCCACTATCCACCTGGTCTTGTCTGTACTACCCCTAGAGTGTATATAAAAAGCTGGAGGCGCGGAGGGAGACCATTTCATTGCTACGGCTTTTTGGTTGCCTTCGGCGACCAGCCTCAGCCGCTCCGGCTCTCTTGATGCCTGCGCTTTCTTACGCTGGGGCGGAGGGAGTGGTCTTCCCGCAGCGCCGGAGATGTCACAGAGCCACTTGTTTTATTACATTATCCAAGCCTTGGAAAGTGATTAATTCATTGTCAATTATCACTTTATCTAAATTGAGTAGATATTATAAATAATGGCTAGATGATACCTATATAATATCCGGATTTATTACTTTGGCTGTAACATATAGGCAATTGGGCGGCACGATATTACGCCGCTTTGACGAACGCGAAGAGCTCATACAATACAACGTTCGCTAATTTAGCTGAATTGCAATCCGGCTGAACGAGAGTGCGCCGCATTACAATACAGCCCTGTTTTAGGAAATAGCTAGCCGGAATGTAGTAAGGCGGATTATACGATCCGACTGCGACATATAGATGGGATCGATATTCCATGTTGCGATTTGTATCGATACAGTGTATCGATTCAAGTTGAATTTTTCCCATCTCTACGTGAAATCGGGGGCATAGACTACACTACATTTTGAAAAAGACTACAGCTAGATAATTCCTTCCAAAAATTCCTACCGATTTAATTAAATTTTATAATACCTTTTAAACTACTCTAAGTCTCTAACTTGTTTTGAATGCTCTCAAAATATACATAAAGTTATATTTTAACCAGTTTATCTCAATGAAACAACCATGCTAATTTTGGTAGAACTTAATTAAAATTTAAATTGACAGGTATGACAAAGGTGAGTCAGTACCTTTTGATGCTCTAAGGCTATTGATTGGGGCGATTACATTAGCCAACATGCAGGGGCAGATTTGACATACATTGCTGGTTATCTTGAGTATTTTATTACAATGTACTCATCTAACATTTACATCAAAATAAAGCTCATGTAAAGAAAGTAGTTGATAGAGAACTCGGTATAAAGCTGACGGCAGGTAATGAATTATGTGAAGGCTGTATATATGGCAAAGCACATCGATTGAAATTCAGTACTCGAGAAAGGGCGACTGAACCTGCAAAACTTATACGTGCTGATGTATGTGGACCATTCAGCAACTCTTTTGGAAGAAACAAGTATTTCCTACTCTTCAAAGACGATTTCAGCAAATTTCGCCTTGTTTACTTTCTAAAGAAGAAATCAGAAGTTCAGAATAAGCTCGAACTTATGCTTGCTAAGTAAAGGCAGCAGGTTTTACAGTAAAACAGCTTCTAAGTGACAACGGCGGGGAATTTGATAATGAAAATGTGCGAAGATTGTTGGAAAAGAATGGTATTAGGCAGAGACTAACTATGCCTCATACGCCTATGCAAAACGGATGCGTTGAAAGAGACAATCGGACAGTAGTCGAAGCCATGAGGACAATTGTGCATGCAAACGATCTGCCACAGGCTCTATGGGCTGAACTAGTCAATTCATCAGTATATGTCTTGAATAGAACAGGTCCAACTCCTTTGGACAAGTCACCATATGAGATTTGGTATGACAGAAAGCCAAGAATCAAACATCTACGGATAATTGGTAGCATTTGCTATGCACACATTCCAAAAGTCACTAGAAAAAAGTTGGACAAGAAGGCCATAAAAGGAGTACTAGTAGGCTACGACAACGATGAAGGTTACAGAATTTGGTCATTAGAGAAGAGCAAATTGATTCGTTCCAGAGACTTATATTTGAAGAGAAGACAATGAAAACTAACAAAGAGAAAGAGATAACCATTCCTTTTGATGTTACTCCATATACTTCTGTTGACTCTTCTTCTCCAAATTCAATAGAAATACCTCTTCCGGAAAATCCGTCTGACATAGAACACGACCATTTTGAAGACTGCAGTGAAGATATAGTAGAACAAGAATCAGATAGTAGAGAAGAAGCTGAAGAATCCGAGGATCTCGAGAGAGCGCAAAGAATGACGCTAAGAGATAATTCTACGCTTAGGCCTCCTACTAGATTTGATGACTTTGTGATGTCTACAGTAGCTGAGTTGAACGATGTTAAAGAGCCTCAGTCATTCAAAGAAGCAATCCAAAGTCAAGAGTGTGATAAATCGAAACTTGCTATGGATGATGAGATCAAATCATTAAGAAAAAATGAGACATGGGAAATGGTACCTTTACCGAAAAACAGAAAAGCCATACCATGTAAATGGATTTTCAAAGTGAAGACTAATCCAGACGGAAGTGTCGAGCGATATAAGGCTCGATTAGTCATCAAGGGGTACTCTCAGAAGAAAGGAGTAGACTTTCATGAAACTTTCAGTCCAGTATCCAAAATGAGCACGATTCGAGCAGTACTGAGCATTGCTGCACGAGATAAGATGTCTTTAACACAGTTTGACGTATCTACAGCTTTTCTCTATGGCAAACTAAAAGAAGAGATTTACATGAAGCCACCGGAAGGGTACGATGGATATCCAAATTTAGTTTGTAAATTAAAAAGAAGCCTTTACGGACTTAAACAGGCTCCCAGGTGTTGGAACAACTGTATGAAAGATTTTCTTTTTAAAATAAGATTCAGAGAGAGTGAAGCTGATCCATGCCTCTTCATAAGACAGAGGGGGAGAGAAGGCTTATCCTGAGTTTATATGTAGATGATGGTTTATTAGCTTCTACTCATGAAGAAGAATCAGAATGTTTTTTGAAGGAATTAAGGGGGCGATTCAAGATTAAGTCACGACCAGCTGACTATTTCCTAGCCTTAGAGATAGAAAGAAGAGAAGATGGTTCTATACAGCTTAATCAAACCGCCTATATAAAGAATCTTTTAAAAAAGTTTGGTATGGAAGAATGCAAATCAGTTGGCACTCCTATATTAAAAGGTACCACAGAGCTAAAAGAGGATAATTCATCTCCAATGAATTATCCATATAGACAAGTTGTGGGTGCATCAGCGTATCTGATGGTTGGAACAAGACCCGATATCGCTTTTGCTGTGAGTGTTGCTTCTAGAAAATTAGAAAACCCAAGCAATGAAGATATCACCAAAGTGAAACGTATCTTACGATATCTAAAAGGCACTTTGGATTGGGGTATCACCTATAAAAGTATATCAGGAAAAACATTGTCTTGCTACAGCAATGCGGATCATGGCGGAGATTTAGAGACTGGACGCTCCACAACGGGAATGATCTGCATGTATGCTGGTGGATTGATATCCTGGAAAAGTCAAAGACAGGCTTCAGTATCAATCTCTAGCACTGAGGCAGAAGTAGTTGCAGCCAGTGATACTACGAGAGAAATTATTTGGCTTAAGAGGTTACTAGAAAGTATTGATGGACCTATTGAGGTACCAGTGCTGCATGTTGACAACGAATCAGCGATAAAACTGGCGCATAATCCACCGTTTGAGTTCCACCAGAGGACTAAACATATAAGGATACGGAACTTCTTCGTCAGAGAAGCAGTATCAGAAGGAGCGCTGCTGATCAACACAGTAGCTACAGAATTTCAACTGGCAGATATGATGACCAAGCCTCTTTTCAAACCAAGACTGGTTATGCTTTGCAGTCGTTTGGGACTACACAAAGACTAACTTAATCATAAAGAGAAGATGTTAGAATAGAGAACTCTTTACAGCTTATGAAAAAAGTTAGCCGTTGCTATAGTAATAAGTTGTTACTGGAACACGTCAAGGAAAAATACATAATTACGATTATGTTTTAAAACTCTGTTTATTTTATTTTAACAGGATGAAGGTCATAAGTGCGACCAACCAGACAACTACATTGTCGATTACGGATAATAATATAACATAATATAATAATAATAGTACAGCCGCTGTACTCATGAACCGTGATGGCTAGACATTATAAATTTTCACAGATGATGTATTTCTGTTGCCGCTATAACAACAATTTAATACTAAACAATAAAATAAATATTTAATGGGTGGGGCTCACATCTTAGAGCATCAAGGTATTGACAGGTATGACACCCACACAATAAACGTTATTTTTTAGATAATGGTACGGAACCATACGTGCGCGAGATGATTTGGTACATATTAGGGGGATAAATCATGGGGATTTAATTTATGATGGCAGCATATGAAATAATAATGATTCACGGGTGAGACAATACATAGTCAATACCATCGATGCTCTAAGGATTCCCGCTATGGACAAACAATAAAATTAATGGTTATAAAGTTATTAAACGTTATTATTGAAATTAAGGGTTACAAAAGAAAAGAAAATATTTTATATGCACAAATATGGGCAAAAAAAGGTTTTCCAAAAATATTTTCACAAAATTGACTTGACTTGTATCAAGTCAACTTCACAGAGTACTTTTTTTTTTCAATTATGACATCGCAAACTCTGTGCATACTGCCAGCGTCAAGTATAATTTTTGCATCAATTTTTTGCCAGTTTCAATGAAATTGGACGAAATAATAGCAAAGTCAATAAGTAAGTCGTCAGTAATCAGTCAGTCTAGTCAGTCCAACACTCAAGTAAAGTGATGGCTACTTTACTAGAACATGTCCGATGGAATTTTGGAGGCAAGCCGAAAAAACATATTTTAGCACTGTTATTCTATTTCACAAACACTCGTGCACTGTAAGTAACCTCAAACAAAATGCCATCAACTTTATCCGATATAACTCAAAAATACACCAAGAAAATGAAAATAAAACAAGAGCACAATATGTCTTTTTCGACTTCCCGCCAAAACTCTCCACAGAGTACTTTTTTACCCTATTAATAAAAGTACTCTGTGAGGGAGTTTTGGCGGGAAGTCTGAAGGAATAAGTTGTGCTCTTGTTTTGTTTTCATTTTCTCAGTGTATTTTTGAGTTATATCGGATAAAGTTGATGGCATTTTGCTCGATATAGGTTAATGACAGTGCACGAGTGTTGTGAAATAAAATTTTCGGCTTGCCTCCAAGACTCCATCGGACATGTTCTGGTAAAGTAGCCATCACTTTACTTGAACATTTGACTGACTAGACTGACTGAAACCTGACGACTGACTGATTTTTTTCTACGATTACTAAGTGATGCAAAGGTTGTACTTGACGCTGGCAATATGCACATAGTTTGCGACGCCATTATTAAAAATGAAAAGTAAATATTGAATGGCTGAAAGGATTTTTATCCAATGCCGTAAAACGAAATTATATAAAAAAAAAAATACTCTGTGACTTTTTATGTCAACTTGACTGACTTAGTCAAAGTCAAGCAAGTCAAGATAGATTGGGCAGTGTTGCCAATTTAGCTACTTTATAGCTAGATTTAGCAATTTTTTGATGTTGAGCAGCTACAATTTTTTGAAACTTGTAGCTAAACTTTTTAGCTACTTTTTCTAGCAACTTTTGGTTCTAAGATGTTTTTCTAAGTACAACGGTTAAAATGAATAAAAATAAAGTGATCATGGTGGAATACCCGACAAATAAAATAGTATTTAGCTAATACTATTTTTTTCGTCGGGTATTCCACTACCAATTAGCAATAAACACCTATAAAAGTGAGCGAGATAACGTTTCATATGACTCGCTTACTCGTATGAACTCTGATTGCGCACAGATTTCATACGAGTAAGCGAAGCTTTGGGAATTCCCTTGTTTGTGTAATCTATGACCTGTGGGGAATGTGGGGATTCCCCTAAACTACTATCATACTAGACAACGTCTTTATTTTTAATTTCATTGATCGTTATCGATATGAAAAATATTCAAAATCAAGTGCAGCCGAACAAGGTTTATCTTTATCTTCCCAGTGTTCCGATTCCCAACCTTCTACATCTTTCTTTCGTACCTAATGAAATATTCGTGATTTTAATTATGATTATAATTAAGATATGTATGGCGAAAAGTTTGTTTGAATAATTTAAAATATAATTTTATGAAACTTTATAGCTGATTTATTACCTAAAGTGTTTTATTTTGATAAACTAAATTTTAAATGCAGTAAATATCTAAGCTTTTATCAGAAGATTGCAGTTCGATCTCACGTAATCAAGTTAGAACGGTCTTTTTTTTTTCAACGGGAAATTTAGCTACTTCTAGCAACTTTTTAGGGAGAAAAAATTATTCAATCTGGCAACTTTCTGTCCATTTTTTAGCTACAGGTCATTGGTAGCAGTTGGCAACAGTGAGATTGGGTGATGTGATGTTGAATTGAATTTTTGTGGAGTGTGGACTGTGTTGTTGTGAATTCAAGTGAATTGTGAATAATACACTCTTAATACATTATTCAGTCTTGGATATGAAAAAACGCGCCGATAGTATGTTTTTAGTAACCTAATTCGTGCGCGATAAAATTGGTAATTGCATAGTGGATAAAAACATAATGTCGGCGAAATCTGAGTGTCTAAGAGGTAACTAAATACTACCATATTTTACTATCGCATTTGTATGACTTCTTTCTCTGACTCAGACTTTTCATGACTTTGTTTTGCAGATACGGTGACTGTGCTAATTAAAGCCATTGGAGATTCCGATAACTCTGTTAACAATGTAATTATAAAGTCGCTTACGAAAATTGCTGCATCTTACCCAAATGAAGTAATAGAAATATTTTGCGAATTCTATCGGAACACACCCAAAGCAAACGTAACGCAGTTGGGGAATATTGTAAAGTAAGTACTTTTCTTCATAACTGTTGCATAATTAATGAGTAGCAAAATTAATTATTCATACAAAATGTTAATAACGTTTCATTATTATAAAATGTTGCCTAAGCCATATCGGAATTTTGTCCTGAAGCATTCGCTTTTTTTGATTAACTTGTTTTTAGTGAACTGGAATAGTTGGGTACAAATAAAAATTACCAATTCATAATTGTTTTTTGTAATGTCAAGGTTACATTAGCTTGGAAGTATAAAACTTTTTCAGTTAGGTATAATGTCTATTGTTAGATTGAACTCCTAATTTTTAATTTGAAATTGCAGAGTATTAGAACAAACATGTGTGAACCAAGTGAAGAAGTTGGATCCGGAAGTGACCACGGAACTAGTCAACTCCATGCTTCGAGCCATGACAGAGAATTCAGCTTACGAGCCTGTTGTTCAGCTTGGAGCCTCCGCAGTTCTGGTTGCTGTTGGCCATGAGTATCTAGATTTGGTATGCAACTAATAATATCAATATTCTGAAAATTAACGTGTAAATTATTAATACATATTGTATGTTGTGCTTTTTTGTCCTAGCCCATATAAGCCTTAGCGCACTCAAAGTGGATGACATACAGATGATGGCCATACAACAATGACAAACCTTAAGTGTATAACATTATTGAGGATATTAATGAACTATTTCATTACATTTGTCTTTGCAAATCTGAAAACTAAACTGTTGTGATATTTCTATTAACAATGTTAGTTTACACTTATGATTTGTTCTTAAATAAATTCAGAAAACTCCTATGTGTAAAATATTACTTGTCAAAAAAAACCAAAAAAGCTATGGCAAGCAGTAAAATGTAAGTCAACATTTTTTTATATAAGCATAACTCAGTGAAATATAAAGATATTCAAATAGGTATTTTTGCAAGTGATAGCTATTAAAAAGTGCTTTTCAAAAATGTAGAAAAGTCAATTTCAACAAAAATGTCACATGGGAGGTTTTGAGTTTGCAACAACAATATGCTTAGTGCAATATACAGGGTATCTTCTGTGTGATGGGTGCCCCACCACACAACCCTAACAACCCCAACAACAAGTGTAGTGGAGCCTAGGCATGTCAGAACAATAAAAAGTAAGTAATATGATATAGGTTATCAAGTATTTTGTTATCTACTAGTGGCCGCCCGCAACTTCGTCCGCTATTAGTCATAGTATGATGTTATATAGCCTCACCCAGTAAATGGACTATTCAACACAAAAAGAATTTTCAATTTGAACCAGCAGTTCCTGAGATTAGCGCGTTGAAACAAACAAACTCTTCAGCTTTATATATTATAGCCTTCCTACAGCGGCTTCGCCCTCGTGGACTCATTTAATG
This sequence comes from Pyrgus malvae, assembly GCA_911387765.1. Lineage (NCBI taxonomy): Eukaryota > Metazoa > Arthropoda > Insecta > Lepidoptera > Hesperiidae > Pyrgus > Pyrgus malvae. The sequence goes on from OU426949.1 coordinate 26,332,972, forward strand.
GGTCCCCATAGGATAAAAACTAGCCTTTATGCTATTCCAAGCTTCATTGCTATATTAAAGTCACAGGCGTTTAGCCAGTTGCTTCAACCACGTCGACCCTATTACTCATTTTCACGTAGGAATGAAGCATTTCCCCACGGTAAAAAGTAGCCTATATTCAGGGTGAATGTAGCTTTCTAATGGTGAAAGAATTTTTGAAATCGGTTCAGTAGTTTTTGAGTTTATTCATTACAAACATACAAAAATACAATCTTTCCTCTTTATAATATTAGTATAGATAAAATACAGTTAAAAACTAAAAGTTGTAGTGGAATTGCCTTCTATAGGTGGTATATCATGTATATTGGAGTATGTTTACCAACAATATTTTCTGTGTGTTTATCAAAACACAAAAACATGTGTTTAATGCCAATAATAGATTTAGATAACAATTTAATGCCAACTGTGTGCCAGACCATGCTGATTCATAACATACACAATATGCTAGTATAATTGAAGAATTACTTCACATGTGATAAAAATGTTTTTTTACCACTTGGTCTTCTTTTGTATTGAGGGGAAACCTTGCACCTTGGGTAATGTGGGATTTATCACACTAAAACCCCGTCAGTGGCCTGCCTCTGCGCTTGGAGATCTCCAGTGGAAGGTACAGGTGTCCTCCTCGCGCGGCGCCCCAAACGGGCCCATCTTCGGGAGAGCAAATATGTTCTCCTGCATCTTCTTTTAGTCGCCTCTTACGATCAGGTAGGGGATACTGTAGCTCTATTCTTAATCCCGAGGCTTCAGGGACTTTACCACTTGCTCCCAGAAGAACAAAGCAAGTTTTGAAACATATGGCACATGTTTTTTTCATTTTGGGACAAAAGTGAATAAATGAAGATCATTTATGAAGGGGCTCAGCTTAAACTAGCAAACTTTGATACCCCGCCTGTTGATAAATGAATTAGCCATAGTGAACATGTTCAAGATTCTACACCAAAAATAAATTTCATGAGCTATTCAGAGTTAATTGTTTGCTGTAAACCAAAGGTCCAAACTCTTAGGTAACAACTTAGACAAAGTATGCTTACATACACTTCCACAACCATGTTAGGCTGACATCAGACATACCTGCCAGTCAAACTCGCGCACAGATTTTATTACGCCATCCCCCACATCCCTTGCTGTACCCAAGCACATCTAAAGAATAACTTCTGCGCCTTCTAGCCAATAAAATGGTTTCTCTCAAGGCAATTTACGTGCCAGGTACTATAAAATGGTTTCTCTCATCCTAGGTGCTCCGTTCACTGATCAATCAACTCTCCCCTGCCTCGGTGCCACACTACACAATCGCCCACACCCTGGGAACGCTGGCCGCAGTCAACACGCACGATGTTGTTCCGCATGTGAAGGAGATTCTGGGGAAGATGCTCCCTCTACTCTCTCTCGTCAAACAGGATGGTGTCAAACAGTCATTCGCTTATGGTGAGTTGGTTGAACATGAAATGGCTTTGAGGAACTCTGTATGTGTGACTGCTTGCTAAATAATTTTTATTTTGATTAACTTATACCTTTCAATACGTTCTAGTAATCTGAAAGCCTTTATGTCGCCTTCTGTATGTTTTAGGCCATCTACATCAATTTATATTCAATATAATATTAATGATAGGACCTTGTTAATTTAATAGCATTATTTTTTGCAGCATTCGGCCATTTCGCTGTGGCCGTATCCGAACAAATTGGAGATAATGTGGAGAATGACAACATAACATCGATCAAAGATAATTTTGTCACAGAATTTTCGATTATATTTGATGTGTTGTACAACCAATGGCTTCCGTCCCACGAGCCCAAAGTATCAGAATCCGTTCTCGAAGCTCTGGGGCCGATCACCAGATTAATATCGGAACGACAATTTAATGAAACAGTCAACAAGTTTGTTCTCTCATTGCTGTCTATGTATCGCAAACCTATGATAAACTTGTACTGCATCAGTCAATGTATATCTTATTTGCTTTCGCCATCGGCTCTTAACCCAAAACTGACTTTAAATGATAGTGTTATTAACTCCATAAACCATGTGATGTTCAATTTGGTCCTACTTGAACCAGACTACGACCAACCACAGACTGTAAAAAACCACTTTGAAGTTTTAAGGTGCTTTGATCACATGGCGGGACAGTTTCCTGATCAGACAATAGAGGGACTCCTGCATCAATGCAAAAATAATCAAGAGAAAGAAAGAATGAAAGCCGTAATCATTTTAACGCATTTAACGACATCATCTCAAGTTTTTATTGATAACTTTGCTGCCAAATTCATCTCAATTCTAAAAGTGATGACTGTAATGGAACAGGGTCTGAGAATGAAGAAACTCCTCGTTAAAGCGATAGTAGGTTTAGTCTACAGAAATTGCATAGTGACGGCAGAAGACTTTACTATGGTGGAATTTATTATTAAACATAGTGGTATCGAAATACCGATCGGTACGAAGGCTGAAATCACCGATTTGCATGACACTTGCAAGAGCTGCTTGATTCTTATGTGTAACACTGTTACGAGCGTGCGAACGCAACTACGGAACTTATTACTAAATGCACTGACGGTCGAAGAGTTCACACCCTCAATATCAACAGTCAGTCATTGTCTGACATCGCTTTTTCAAAATAACTCCGCAGTAATCGTCGATGATCAAGCAGACAAGTTAGAGAAAATTGAAGTTAAGTGCTCTCCCGATTTGATATTCGTACGGTGTCTCACGCATGTAGTGGATCCCGATCAAAGAGAGAGGAACAAGAACTTACTCGTATTTCTAGAAGAATATTCTGGAGATGTTCACAAAAACTTAAAGAACTCATGGACAGTTGAGATTCAAAGGCTATTGAAATTCGTTGAAAAGAATGAATCGAAGGAACAGTGGCATGGAATGCTATTGGACTTGTTGGTATCGGCAGTTGACCAGGTCAACAGCAATAAATGGGTCGAATCCATAGCAGCCTTGATTTCGAAACAAGTGCTCGCAAAGAAACAGGATCCCATGATCAAGGGGGTTTCCTTACAATATCTAGCAATATTGTCCTGCAATATGTCGAACGCTGCGGTTGTAGAAAGCGTCCTGAAAATCATTCTTCTTGCGCTCAAATCTATTCCTATGGAGAGTGTGAATTACGTCAGCAAAGCTGTGGGAATAGCTTCGAGACAACACGGCGAATTTGTTCTCAATGAACTCGATGCCATTTATAAAGAGAACGAAGCAGCAAGGGGTAATAAGTTGCTAAATTTCCTTTCATCAAGAAGCTCTAAAAGCGAACTTGAAACTTCAATTGTAAAATATGCTGTCATTACCTGTTATGGTAAAGTTGCATCAGAATGCCTGGACGTGCATGTTCTTGCAAGATTAGGCGATAATGTGACGTCTATATTGCATGATATTTTGAAGTCCAGTCCACCATTCGACTTATGCAAGGCAAGCGTTACGACTCTATATGATATCAGCAAGGCTCTGCATCCAGCGTCTCATCACAACGTTGTTCTAAGGAAACGTTGGCAACTTCTTAATGCGGTATTAGAACAAATATACAATTCTAATTTAGAAAAGCGGAATGTGGAATTGTATCCCATAATAATAAAAGCGTCCAAAGCTTTGACTAAATTGCAGAAAGGAATTTTGCCTGAAGAAAGGAATACTATATTAAGAGTTTTATTTAACAGCATATTCGGGGAACTCTCGTCATTTAAGCGAAAGTACGAAATCGAGGGAAATGGCGATAAAAATGATCTCTTGGCGAAGACCTTGAACGATTCACTGACTTTGTTGCACTCCCTAATAAGAGAGCTGATAATTCAATCTACCTGCTTGAGCACAATAGACGATTTAGTAGGACTATTGATGGAATGGATCCGCAATGAAAATGACGAAATTCGAACCGCTTCTGTGTTAATACTACAAGTCGTATTCGAATCGTACATAAAGAACGTGAAGCTTAACTATGAAACACCCAGTAAATTTGGCCAGATGGGCTACTTACTAGGTATCATCATACCAGGAGTAGCCGACACCAACTTCCCAGTGAGATTGTCGACAGTGGATTGCATTAAGCTGATAATTCAGATCCAAGATCTGTATGAAGGACATGTAGTTGAACCAGACGATGAATGTATGACGTATCTAGCAAAGCTGCAAAACAATATACTAACGAATGATCTTAACATGATAACTGACTATTGCATGAAGCTTTGTGATACAATATCTACGAAGATCCCGCATCATCACACAATGCAGTTTATTGAAAGTCTCTTGGAAGGATATGATGATCTTGAGTATAGAAGTGTGGGTATTAGCGCTGTACTAGATGCGTTCATTATAAAGAAGGGCCAGGATCTATTCCAGAGTATCGAGCGGATTGTGGAAGTGATGTTGAATACGATGGACATGGTTAACGAGGAGGCCCATGCGAGGCTGATGAAGCCGCTGATGTCACTGACGCGCCACCATTCCAACGCCGTCACGGCTGTTCTGTTGGGGCAGAGGATACCGCTGAGGCCGTAAGTAACCAAACATATTTTTTGAATAGTTTAATTTTCACAAATAATACCGAATTTAAATCTCTGGGGATTTATGTAAACAATATAACTAAAGCTATTGCTTTCCAGATGCGTTATATTCTGCTGGCGCCACTTAGCCCGAGACGAAGCCCTTTCTACAGCGATTGTGGACAATTTCTTGAGATTGATGACCTCTATACAACTATATGAAGACCCTTACCATATTACTGAGAATCATATAGCCGCGCTCCAACCTCTGACTGTAAGTATTAATGATACATACTAAACTTTATCTCACAACATTATTAAATTTATTACCCTTAAAATAGAAACAACAAACACATCAGTAAATCATCAGCTGTGTCCCTACAGCCCATTAGCCTTGGGCAAGGTTAAGAACATCTCTATCTGACGACCTGTGTGGCGCAATGACCACGCCGAACTGCCAATCGGAGGGTCCCGGGTTCGATTCCCGACGAAGCAGAAAGGAGATGTTTCAATCTTGGCTAGGTATTGTACACTATCTCAAAAATTCGAGAAAAAACTCAAGTCTCCGAAAAAAATACTTAACATTTGTTAAAACATGTACTTTTTCGGTACAAAACCAATTTAAATCAACTATTTTCAACATTTTTCAATATGGCGGAACAACTGATTTCACTGTTAACTGTTTGTCACAGATTAATAATTTCAATTGTCAAAATGACATATTACCGCCATTATGTTTTTCTAGTATATTGTGTTGCAATTCTGACTTGAAATTCTTGTTTTGTACTAAAAATCCCAGTCGTTTATAATAAAACGCTTTATATAAAACAGCTCTTTACTATATTTGCAATTTATTAATATTGTGTACAAATACCTGGCCAAAGGTCCATACATTTTGAAACGTCTCTTTTGAATGAGTTTAATTTCTGTCCTCAGTCTGGGTGTTTGTATGTCCATGGCCCCATGACACAGGGTATATCTTCCCTACTGTGACTGTGACTATGAAACGTTATTTATCATTATTTTTATTATCTCCCTCAGACTGTTTATCTCTGGCAGACGGTTCATCTCTGACTTGACTTTTTGCTTTCATCCTCGGATACTGATCGGTTATTAGTCGTGCCGCCAAGTCAACGCCATCTAGTGATCATAGTTTAGGTCTTCCGTGACTTTTGCGACCGGGATCCGATTTTCCTTCTAGGATGCGCTTGAGTTCTGGTCTCGTTAATTTATTGGTAAAAAGGTATTATACAATTCAAATATTTTACAATAACAATTAAATTCATACTTGTAATTTAATACCTAGCCAACTTCAGTTTGTCAAATTAAAAGGTGTAAGACAACAATATTAAATTTAAAAAATCAATTTGGATTTGATCGTTTGTGCTGCATTTGTACTCCTCGACACTGCAAAACGATTTATCGGCGTTACATTGTAATATTTGCATACCTCAAGAAATTAAACTAAATATATATAAACAACTTTGTAAACACCCATATTTGTGCAAATAAAGTCTTTGTCTTTACTATTACATATGCAATGTAGGGGACTCCAAAGGGAATAAAGTAGGGAACAACAGTTTGGATCCCATTAACACTATGGAGAACATTAAGTTCACAATAAAGATCCTTTGTAACGCAGGAGAAACCACAGGTCACAGTTAGTATTTTACAAAAGTATAAATTTTCCCTTTTCCTTTAATTTTCAGCTAGTGAGCGCACTAGGAGAGATGCTACAAGAGGACTCAATGCGTCCCATCTGCATTGCCAAGTTCTCGGATCTGTTCTCAGTGCTGTACACCACTCTAGCCTGCTACGTGGAGGCAGAACCTCCCGCTTACACCGTCCCTACGAACAAGGGCCAAGAAAGACTGGGCTACATACCCAACAGGGAAGCCATTAAATTGTCCCCGGCGAAGATCACTATTAATACATTCAATGCGTTTTTGGAACAGGCTGACTGTCACATGGTAAGTAAGCTATTGTTTCTGTCTGTATTATAGTATAATTTTACTTTTTCAGCATTAGTAGGATCCTGTAGCTTCGGGATTAAGAATAGAGTTACGGTATCCCCTGTTTGATCGTAAGTGGCTTGGCTAAAACGGGGCTTTCGGACTTGTGGGCGGTGAAAGTGGGAGCTCGAAAGGTTGCGGGACACACTTACATGAGGCGACCACCAGCCTCCGGAGTAGCAGCGCAACTGCATACGACTTCAGACAAGACTTACCTATGCTTGCTTGAGGCTGTATGTAGATGTCCATGGGCTGCAGCGACCACTTAACATCACGTGGCCTGCATGCTCGTCTGCTACTCCGTTCAAATAAAAAAAATCGATCCGTCCAGCCAGTAGCCCTGGAGGGACGGCGGTGTGTGCGTGGCCGCATGTCGCCGTGAGCATCGGAAGGTGCAGGAGAGCACATTTCCCGAAGGTAAGCCCCCTAGGTCCAATAGTGAATCGCTAGTGGTCAGTACTAAGCGTCTGCAAAGTCTGAGTACTAGTACACATCACAGTATAGCCTAAAACCAAGTTTCCATGGACATTTGTTCCATTTTACAAAATATGTAATTTCTAGGTGAAGGAGGCCTGTTCGCTGTGCCTGTCGGTGGAGCACGGGGACCGTTCATCCACCATCCTGGAGCTGGCGCCCATCCTGAGTGGGACCCTGGCGCGCGAGTGTCCGCAGCACGTGGCCAAGCTGGTGGCGCGCGTGGCCGCCTACTGCCGCTCGCAGCTGCCGCCGCAGCGCTGTGCTGCTTTGGCTCTCCTTGCAGACTTGCTCAACTACAGGTACAGTAGTGACTGGTGCCGGTACTGGTGACATCAGTGGGGAAAACTTCAAAAGGTACCCGACACTTTGGGAAAGGATACCGGGTTATGTGGGATTTGTACCGTACTAAAACCCCCTCGGTGGCTTGCCTCTGCGCTTGCAGAGGGTTCTAGGATCTTCAGTGGAACGCACCAGGGTCCACAACGCGTGGCGCCTCAGAATGGGAACATTTTCGGGAAAGCAGATGTCCTCTCCTGCACCTTGAGATGCTTACTGTGGCATGCTCTTTCCGGCCACTCTCACCGTCCACAACCCCGGAAGCCCTCTTTTAGCCGCCTCTTACGACCAGGTATGGGATACTGTAGCTCTATTCTTAATCCCGAAGCTACAGGGACATGATGCTGGTGACCTGGTGACCTGGGACTGTCTGCAACACCTGGCATTTTATGTTGTGTAAAGGTTTTTCTTTTAATTACTGGAATTTGCCGTCCTGGGTCTAACCACTGACCTAAATGAGACAAAGCAATGTGGTTTTAACTCTGCCCCTTACAGTGGTTTCTTAAAGAGATGAAGATAACGGAAAAATTAAATTAATAGGTTCTCTATACAGAATTACATCCTTTATAATAATAAATATCTTTGGACAATTCACACAACAGTATTTGATTCCAAACTAAGCAGAGCTTACACTATGGTAATCAGAAAGCTGATAAACATACATATATAATTCTAAATACATACTTAGGTAGATAAATTAACACCCAGACTCAGAACAAATAGTCATGTTCATCACACAAATATTTGTCCTGGGTGGGACTCGAACCCACGACCTCACGTTTCGCAGTCGGCTTATCACCCACTACGCCACGGAGGCTGTTTATACTATACTTTTAGGGGTTCATTTTTCAAATGCCAGAATATAAGTGTCCCATCATTTCTATAAAGGCCCTGACCTGTCCCTTTAAACTGAAGCAGTCAAACTTAAAAAGTTTTCATATCACTACGCCACGGAGGCTGTTTATACTATACTTTTAGGGGTTCATTTTTCAAATGCCACAATATAAGTGTCCCATCATCATCATTTCTATAAAGGCCCTGCCCTTCTGTCCCTTTAAACTGAAGCAGTCAAACTTAAAAAGTTTTCATATCTTATATTAATAGGTATATCTCGTGGACCAACAACATCGGCCCATATAAATATCGGTCCATAACTACTCTGTATTCCTAGTAAGTACAAAAATTAGGAAAAAGACAATGCTGACAGATGCTCTAACACAAGCACTAGCACTAAAGTGGCGATGGGCAGGACATATCGCAAGGCTCACTGACGACAGATGGACGATACAAACCACTAACTGGAAAGGACCACCAGGGAAAAGAAGGGTTGGGAGACCATATAAACGGTGGGCGGACGACTTAGCCCAGACTGCTGGCACAAACTGGCTGACCCTTGCCAAAGACCGGGAGCATTGGAAACGGATGGAGGAGGCCTTTACCCGATATGGGACTACATCTCCAATAAATACCGTAACAAATAACAATACTAACTAGAATAAGACAAACACTAACAAAACAAACACTTATTTCATCTAAAAATATTAACATCTAGTAATATAAAAATTGTAAATACCATGAGATTAGAAATAAAAGGCTTATTATTATTATTATTATTAACTACTCTGTAAGAAAGCTAGCTATTGTATACCCCATTTTTTAATACAGGGCTGAAGTTTTTCTCCGTCTGCTCTTTTCTTCAGCTCAGCATTGCCTAAGCGCACCCAGAGCAGACAGAACAAAAAAATAACGTTCACTAAGAGTTTGTGACCCGTACAGTGAATAAAGAATATTTCATTTCATTTCATCGATAGTACCCACTGTGCAGACTTTTTCATTCATAGATATGGATGAGTAACATTCTGCTGGTTTTTAAGCATTGTCTCTTATTATTTTCTCTTGTCCCTCAGATGCAACGACAACCCGATACTGCTAGAGACAGTTCTGGCGGCCTTGAACACCGGTTGGAAAGACGCAGATCCTCGAGTCCGTGCCGCATGTCTGCGTGGAGCCGCAAACATCTCGCAGCTGAAACACGAACACCGCGCCACCGCCCTGCCTGCCGCACTCGCCGCCCTCAGTCAAGGAGTCGACGCTCAAAGCACGCAGTGAGTAACCACCAATCCGGTCTTGGACTGGCAACCCTTTTTGCGTCCCATTGCTGAGCACGGGTCTCCCCCCCTTATTGGGGAGGTCTGGAGCTTACTCCACCACGCTGCTTCAATGCGGGTTGGTGGAGATGCGAGTTAGTGGCCAACCCGCTGTCGGATGTTTTCAAACCATCCGTAAGGCCTCCGACAAGGTTTAACGACTTATCTATCGACAACAACCAGGACCGACGGCTTAACGTGCCCTCCGAAGCACGAAAACGCGCATGAAATTTTTTGCCACTAGCTGTCACCCATCTCACACCCGACCACGCCCGTTTGGCTTAGCTGCATAGACCGCTTGCGTTCTACGCTAGCCACCAAGCCATACGCGCTTCACGCGCGGTCTTGGACCACCAAATCAGTAATAATAATAACTTAATAACAGTCATAGCCCCACAGTAATGTACATAGATATATGTACCCTGTGTCGTGGGTGCCATGGACACACACACACAGACAGTAACACAAACACCCAGACCGAGAACAGAAATTTAAACTCGTCATTCAAATTTCTGCCTCGCCGGGAATCCAACTCGAGACCCTCCGAACTGCAGTCCAGCGTGGTAACCATTCCGTTTCCATTTAAAGGTAATAAAAATCATGTATAAAAATAAACAATTATTCTGTTTTCCAAGCATGGTTTGGTCTTTTTATAAGGTATGCATTTTGAATTGTTCTGTGCGTAGTGTCCAAGATCCTATTGTCGTTGTCTCTAGTAGCTTCTACAGCTTTACCTGCTATAAGTGGTGTGATGACCTTCCGTAATTTATTTATAGATGGCACCACGGGTATGCTGAATCGCACTGTCGAAGTTTTCTAGACATCGTGCTTGTCCACAAAATGTAAGCAAAAAATAGGCATGATATTTTAGAAATTTTAAAAATGCCTACTTTAGATACTAGTGGCCGCCGGCGACTTCGTGCGCATAGCGTGATGTTATAATAGCCTATAGCCTTCCTTAATAAATGGACTACTCAACACAAAAATATTTTTTCAATTCTAGTCAGAAGTTCCTGAGATTAGCGCGTTCAAACAAACAAATAAACTCTTCAACTTTATATTATTAATTACATCAGCTACCTGCCAGTGAAAGTCCCGTCAAAAACGGTCCAGCCGTTTCAGAGATTAGCCGGAACAAATAGACAGACAGATAGACGGACAAAAATTGTAAAAAAAAATATTTTGGCATATGTACCGTGTACATTTAGGTGTACATGTGACTGTGTGTCAAGGGGCAGGGGGGGGGTCAAAATTTAAAATACTCAAACGCGAAATTTATATGTGAATGAAAAACTTTAAATATTTAAGAACTCGATCTATTTTTATTAATACTTTATCATTCTGAAACTGAAAATAACTGATTTATTTTGATTATTTTTTAATACATGCATAAAATTAGAAAATGTGTGACATTACATCAGGGGCCCCCCCCTTAAAAATTTGGGGTTCTAAAAATTTGACAACCTGTGACAAAGACGGGGGGAGGGGTTAAAAAGTCCTGAAATTCGTGTGACGTAATTCATGGATGGCCCCTATATGCATGTAGTAAAAAGAGGTTATTTTAATATTACAGACACTCCTATTTTATTTATTTGTATAGATAAGTAAAAATTGTAGATCGGTAGATTGTGGATCGGGAGATTTCCCTATATTAAAAGTGGCAAAGTAGACAGATATAGCCATAAGTTAGAGGGTGGGAGAAGGAGGGGGGGGGAGAGGGAAGGAGAAGTCCATACTTCGTTCACATTGCTCCACTCAAATAAGAACCCCAATGCCATGTACCGGTCCGAGGGCGCCTTCTGTGAGGCTCGCACCATGGCGATTTACTCTAGCTATAAGGACGGATGCATCGACAGCCCATTTTCGCTGGAGACAGTTCTGGCATCCTTGAACACTGATTTGAAAGACGCGGATTCTCGAGTCCGTGTCGCATGTCTGCGTGGAGCCACAAACATCTCCCAGTTAAAATATGAACAATCCACTGCCTTGCTTCCCGCCCTCGCCGCTCTCTGTCAAGGAGTCGGCGCACAGAGCACGCAGTGAGTAAATCTATACATCTATACATATAATAAAACTGTAAGCAGGGTCAATTCTGTACATTGCATATAAATTAAAAAAAATACTTCTAGGGGTCTTTTTATAAGTAACAGAAGCTAAAAATATAAGTTTTGAAATTATTGTCTGTCTGTCTGTCTGTCTGTCTGTCTGTCTGTCTGTTGTTAGCTTTTCACGCAAAAACTACTGGACGGATTTTGATGAAACTTTTTTTGTTTTATATATATTGGTCATCGCTAACATTTAGGCTATAGATAATTTTAAAAATCACCCTTTAAGGGTGTGAAATGAGCGATGAAAATTTGTATGGAAAACTTGGATTTTTTCAATATATTTTCTTGAAATTTGGTATAAATATTTTCTAACCAAAATAAAAGAATACGTGTTTCAGCATTTCCCGAAATTCACCCTTTAAATGTCAATTTTCTTTGAAACTCTTTGAAAATTGAGTGTCGAAACTTGATGTACAGAATATTTTTGTGCAAAGTAATATACTTACAATTTTGTATTTGTAATCTTTACTAACATAGTAAGAATTCTATTTAAGCTTTTTTCAAAACTACCCCTCAATAGCAAATAAAATGGATTCGAAAGTTGGTATCTCAAGCGTACAATAATTAACCTTAACTTAATATTTCATTCTCAAATTCTTTTCTCTTCTTTGAATGATGTGTTTACTGATATATTGTTGAATGAATTTCCGTAACATTAGTGTGTATTTCATATCAATCGGGTGATAAACAAAAAAGTTATGTTCATTTACACAATACGCGACATAAACTTAAAAGGCACTTTGGGGAATTTGTATGAAAGTTTCGGTAACAGCCCGTTCAAAACCATAAATAAAAGTTTAAATTTAAGTAAAATTATTTTGAACTCTCACTAATATTGTCGACTATATTAAATATACTTAGTTCAGCTTACTGTATTTTCTTTCGTTGGCCGAGTATGGCTAGACTATAGGTACCTAATAAGCGCATCGCGAGCCTTACCGCCGCCGAACCTTACATCACAGGCTCCATTGAGTTAGTTGCTCAGCTTATTAGTCTTCTTTTGGGGTGGAACTCGGTGGAAGGTTATGAACAGGCTGCAGCTGAAACGATTATTATCGCTACATTATATCAAGCTGCAACCTTTTTAGCATTCCACTGCTGAGCATGGAGCTCTCCCAATATTGAGGAGGCCTCAAGCTCCGATGAACCGAAATCCAAATCTTACAATCTCAATGCATCCAGCATTAAGGTTGTAAGATACGGAATCTAAACCTTCATACAGAATGTACAAAGCCTTAACAAAACGAGACTACTGCAGACATCTAGGTGAAGAATAGTTAAACTTTTAGTGAACCAACTGTTAATCTCATAATTTGAAATTCGATTTATCAACCACAAAGTTTACATGCCATACGGTAGATGGCGTTATTGAGCAATATTCATTTCTTCTCCAAAGTGAATCGATGGAGATAATTTCAAATAAAAGCCTTAAGTCTAATAAAAGTAAGCACGTAGAGTAAAAAAAATAAAAAATAACATTTCAACCGTATAGCCTCACATTAGGGTAGATATACTCTGTGTCGTGGGTGCCATGAACACACATAGAGACAAAAACACAACCACCCAGACCGAGAACAGTTTAAACTCATCATTGAAATTTCTGCCGGATTCGCTGCCGGATTCTAACCCGGGACAGTTCGATTAGCAGTCCGCCATGGTAAACATTGCGCCACGCGGGTTGTCCCATCGTTGGGAAGGTATACGTATGATGCTGAACATTGTTAATTGGACCAATGATAACTAAACTCATTTTTTGCGTCTCTTTATTGCGTACGGGCTGAGGGATCATCCACACACGTTGATTGATGGAGATATTAAGGATTCTTTAAAGATTCTTTATAAAAATATTCTTTATTTCCAAATACAGATAGCACACTGTGTAGAGACCCTGCCTTCTGCTTTAGTTTTCACAATGTTATATGAGTTATGACTTATGACCAAACTGCTGTCCGCAGTTTTTTTTCCGATTGTTTAATCCTAAGCACGTGTATGTTTAGAAATTTTATCTCCCAAGTACAAGTAGTTGTATAGTGCACCTCTTTTCTGCAGTAGGTTAAAGCTATGTATATAGAATGAGTCTATACATTCTTTGCAGTATAAATTCACCCAATTTACTAAAGATACTATTTTTAACATAGATGAAGCCACGGGCACAGCAGTATCTCTTAACTTTAATAAACGAGGTACATATTTGTAAAGAGAATCTGATTGCGCGAGAAAAGCGAAACGTGAGAAAAGTGGATAGTAAGATCAGTACAGTAAGCATTCCTTACTGTTTTAGGTTTGAAGGATTTAGAAAAAATACATTAGGTTTCTTCTGAACATATGAACATGTATTATAAGTGATTTCACTATATGTAAGAATAATCTACCTGCTACTTATTCAATGAAAATAAATAATCTTTAATTTTTAATCAATCCATTTTATAAAAGTCTTTATACACGCGGACGACGTCGCGGGCACAGCTAGTAAATAAATAAATGGATGAATGAACAAACAAACGAATGAATTAACGGATAAATAAATAAAGAATTAATAAATAAATGAATCAATAATCCATTTATTGTCTTAATGGATTTAAGGCCATTCAACTATAAATGGAATACCAGGTCAAGTGGTGTTAAGTGTTCGCTGGAGCCCGTGGAAATCTACCTTGAGGTCACCTCTAGTAAGTCTCAGTCAACAACTGCACCTTTATACAGAGTCAGTGCAGCAGTGGTACTTCTCCGGCCATAAAAGTTCCATCACCTCTTAAATGTTTTGAAACCACCGCAAAGAGACGCAAATTGCAGGAAAAAATCCTACTAGTCATCAATATTATATTGTATGTAAAATTGATCTGAATCAGCAATTTTTTTAAACTCATTTGAGTGAGATCGCATGGGTCATGTCAGTCTTTTTTTGTTTTGGTGGGGAAACCTTCAAAAGGTACCCGGCACCTTGGGAGAGAGGATACCGGGCTATGTGTGATTTGTACCGAACTAAAACCCCCTCGGTGGCCTGCCCCTGCGCTTGGGGGAGGACTCCGAGATCTCCAGTGGAACGCACCGGTGTCCTCCACGCGCTACGCCCTGGAACGGGCCCATTTTCGGGAGAGCAGATGCCCCCTCCTGCACCTTGAAGGCATCTGCTTTCACCCTGCCGGCTGCAAAGCAGCCCGGCCCAGCATGTGGTCTCCTGCACCTTCCGACGGCGGCTGCTTACGGCGGCATGCGGCCACGCACACACCACGTCCTTCCCGGGGCTGCTGGCTGGACGGGTCGAGCCACTCTCACCGCCCGCAACCCCGGAAGCCACCTTTTAGCCACATCTTACGATCAGGCAGGGGATACCGTAGCTCTATTCTTAATCCCGAAGATACAGGGACTGGGCCATGTCAACAGAAGGTATTTAAACCTGCTCAGATTGTTTTCTTCAACCCAATGAAGTTCAAAATAGAAAATCAAAGTTGCGAAAACAGAAATTTAATTTGAACATTTTTTTTCAACCTCTTTATGTCCCACTGCTGGGCACAGGTATCCTCTCACAAGTGAGAGGGATTAAGGCCACAGTCCACCACGCTGGCCAAGTGCGGATTGGTGGACGTCATGCTTTCGAGAAATTATGAATTCCTCTCAGGCATGCACGGCGATAGAGAACATCGTAATCAATTAAATATCACGATATTTTCCATCACCGCGGCGCAGCGATAAATGCGCACATTACAAATTTCTTTGTCAGAGGTGCGCGCCGAGGATTCTAACCCGGGATCGATCGCGTCGTAGACCGCGGATTTATACCACTCGGCCATCGCTGCTCTCGAAGACCGCAGATTTATACCACTAGGCCATCGCTGCTCATGAACATTAATTCATAATTTCTCGCGAAGTTGGTTAAGTTGACCGACCCTGGTATTGCCCGCATGCATAGCATAATATAACCATATCATTATACTTTCATGATCAATTGATCACTCATCTTGTTACAGATCAACAATCGATAACGTGCCTCTCGCCGCCATCGAAGGGCTGAGTCGTTTGTTGAACGAAACCGACAAGCTGGACAAGGAGTTCGACCGGGAGCTGATATCCATCTGCCAGAAGATCCGGCCCTTCATGAGCACCCAGTGCAGCCAGCTTCGAGAAAGTTCCATCAGGCTCTTTGGAATCATCGCATCACGAGTACACTCTGAGGCGTTATTGGAACAAGCGCTCAGCTCACTGCCTTGCTTCTTGCTGCATCTATGTGATAACAATCCCGACGTTGTGAGGGTGAGTCGTTTTATTTTAACACGTAGAAAAAAAAATCTAAAAGTTAAGAACTCTACCCGTGATACCAACTACGAGAAAGTTCTATTACATGCCTTTTGGTGCTTACATTACTCACACATGCTTTTTTCTGTTGCTTCCAATCGTGACGTAACCCTAAAAGCGCGTGTGTTGTACATATGTGCTTCACAGACACTACACACCCGCAAATGTCAATGTATTGTATGTGCCAGCTTTACTCGAAACTTTTATACTTGGGTGTTTAGAAACAGAATAGGCGCGGTTATTTTTTGAACTAATGAAGACTGCATAGAAACAAAAGGAGAAATTATGTGATACTTCAAGAAGCGCCAAGGGTTCCAACCTGGTTCTCTTTATGAACAGGCTATTGTGATTGAATGATGAACATATGGAGGCGTTGCTGTACCAAACGCTTAACACAGTGCCATGGTACTTGCTTTTTTCGTGGCATAACAAACCCGAATTGTCAGAGGTAACTATTTTTAGCTAAGAACCTTTTTGGTAGGTGGTAGAACTATTATGGTTCGCCCAGGCTCTCACCGCTGCACCCACTTCTGCCGTGAACCAATTCTACTGTGTTTCGGTGGAAAGGTGCAGTTGCCGGCCACATTTACCATCGACCATCAGCTTCCGGAGTAGCAGCGCAAGTGCATACGACCTCAGACAAGACTTACCTATGCTTGCTTGAGGTTGTATGTAGATGTCCATGGGCTGCAGCGATCACTTAACACCACGTGGCCTGCATGCTCGTCTGCTACTCCATTCAAATAAATAAAAAAAGAAATCTAGTAATAAATCCCCATCTGCCAGAAGAACCGGCCCTTCATGAGCACCCAATGCTTTTTGGAATCATAGAATCAAGATAATTTTCTATTTTATCTCCAGGCAAGCAAGTTCACGCTACGTCAAGTGTTCAAGACCTTCAACGCGAAGAAATCGAACGACTTCGTGCAGACCCATCTTCTCGACGAAGGTCGGCTCTACCTGGATGAGTTTCTATCAGCTCTGGTGCGGCAGTTAGCTGATGAATTACCCGGAAGTGTGGTCAAGTGCCTGCAGACTGCGGTCAACTACCTGCACACTGCCAGAGAGGAGATGAAGCCACATCCACCACTCTTACTAGGTATCCTCATTTTATTGTTGAGTGTAATTTTATAAAAAGGCTGAAACCAGCATAAATTTTTTCAGTAAAACATGTAATTGATACATATAGTTTATTTATTTAAATTTTTAATACATACATATATAAATACAAGACATTTAATACTGTAGTACACAAAAAAACTTTGAGGAAGAAAACAGTTTAAAGAATGTTGGTTGGAAATAAAAAGTTTCAATTTGTTTCGATAGTGTCTCCTATGCAGGATAATTTAATTTGTATTAACGGCGTGAGTTACTTTTAGGCGCACTAGGTTTTTTTATACTTTATGGGCATTTTCTTTAGAAATTCTTTCACATAATATTATGGTAATAAAGAATGTGGAATTTGATACATAAATTTGAACGTAGCAGTAGTATTTATAAAGTTAATTACCAGTTAATTTTCTTATTGTAATGTTAACAGCATTTGCATACTTTATTGAGGTAAATATAGCGAGCTAAAAATGTATATAAAATGTTTGTAATGCTATTACATGTTTGCGCAAAAAAATTTTTTTTCAATAATGGCATAGCAAACTCTGTGCCTTTTGCCAGCGTTATTTTTTTTTAAAACAATTTTTTCTCTGTTTCTATGAAAGTCAAGTTTTTAGTAATCACAGTAATCAGTCAGTCAGATATTAAAGTAAAGTGATGGCTACTTTACTAGAACAGTGGAATATTACTAGTCCAATGGACTTATGGACCCATAGCCATACTGTTATCTCAATTATATATGTACTGTTTTTTTAAAAGAGTGCTGGGAGTTTTTTTCCGCCGCCTTTTTTCTCTCAGCTTAACATCTAGCCCAAACGGGCACTTAAAGGCGATGACCGGGAAAAAATTACATTCATTAAGCGAATATTTTGTATTCCTAATATGAAATAAATATTTTTTCTTTCTTTCTTTCTTTCTTATGGAGGCAAGCTGGAAAAACATATGTTATTTTATTAACCTATATCAAACAAAATGCCATCAACTTTATCCAATATAACTCAAAAATACACCACTGAAATGAAAATAAAACAAGAGCACATTATGTCTTTCCCGACGTCCCGCTAAAAGTTCGACTCGCAAATAAATTGTGTTTGTTTTCCTAATTTTTTGCCGCACTTCCAGGGCTCTTGTACGCGGAGCTGTACCGCATCAGGGAGAAGCACCCCGAGGAGACGGCGCTGGACCCCGACGTGACGCAGAGCGCGCGCACCCGCCTGCTGCAGCTGCTGAAGGAGCCGAGCCCCGCCGTGCGGCAACACGCCGCGCTCGCGCTGGCCAACGTGTGCCTTCTGGTGGCGCTGGATGGGTGACCGCTGTCCTCCGCCGGGGACACGTTCAGGGTGGTCGAGTGCGGCAGCGGTAGGTATCTTGTGAGGATGAGCCGGCTGAAGAAGGATGTTATCGCTTTGCGGAAATGTCAACAAAACAATTAAAAGGTTTTTTTGTAAGCGTAAAAGTCACCCGTGACAGATGTCATCCATACAGTACAGGTACAGTACTGGTATTTTATGGGTGACTTCTGTCGGGGTTGAGATATCTGCGCGTAAAAGTAAGTTTGTGTGAAACCGCCCTAAGTAATGCTAAATAACCACCTAAAAACTGTTTTTAAAAGCAATCTGTTCTGTAAAAAGATTTTTTTTAGCCTTTTATGAGAGTATTGAAAATGTAAAACCAAGTACCTATAAAATAAGTGACTCAAAATTGGTCGCATTAAATTGAGTACAAAAGCTCATACGTCGATTATTGAATGCGGGTACAAGTAACACTGTCACGCACGTTTATTAAGCGTGAAGTCATTGCCAGTTCGTAACGTAAAAATACAATTTTAAGAGAGTGTCAACACAGCACCTTGCTATAACCAGTCAAAATAGGACGTGTTTTAAATTGAATACAGACGCCAAAGATAGAAAGAATAAAAGAATAAGTCGATTATGCAAAGCTGGTACTTGCAATACATTCACGCACGTGTATTAAACTTAACGTCTTCGATCAACGCGTATATCTTGTCTATTATATCTTCTAAAAATCAGCCGAGCGAAAATAGTATATATATTTCATTACAAGTGCGGAAAGGCTGTCATTGCAAGGAGCTCCGACAAAAGTCTACCCGAGCCGAGGCGCAGCCGAAGGTGAGGGTCGACAGTCGGAACTCCTTCCAATGACGGTTTCGCACGTGTACTGAACGACTATTTTTAATACAGTTGAAAAAAATTTAAGCAATTTAATAAAATAATAAAAACTCACAAAGAACATTTTTGAAAAATGGCGCCAACCTTAAAAGAATACCTATATGCAGAGATTTTTTTTTGTTTTCTTCACCCATTCTGGGTAGGCAAAGGGAACTATGGCCATACAGCCTAGTCTTCAGTAGATTTTTTTTATTGATATGAAATGAAAATGTAAATGAGATGAAATGAAATGAAACCTAACCAAACTCATTGAATCAAATCATTAAATCTGATATTGAAACAAATTAGTAGCTTCTTTTTAGAAATATTTGCATGAATCATAAAAACTTCTAAAACTTCGTGCTTCGTGGTTGTTTTTTTTTTAATAGACATTATTTTGACAGTTGGGAAAGAGAACGCACGAGTGCGGAAAAGGTAAAGAAAAAGCACGAGTGTGTAATAGCCCACTTCCCGCACGCTATACGTCACTGCAATACGTCACTTTTTGAGCAACTGTATTAAAAAGAATATTACCGCTTTCTGGAAGTGTCGTCAACAGAAGTAATGTTTAATTTGTAACCTCTTACGTAAGATTATATTCTTAAAAATGTTTAAGCATAAAAGAGTTTTTAAGTATAGAAGTAAAGAAGGTTTTAAGTATAAAAAAATGAGTCAAAGTAAGTCGAGTGTTAAATTTAATATGAGAGCTTAGTCAGCTTTTTTATATACTAGTAATGTTTAAGAAGTATGTACGGAGCATGGAAATAATGTCTTAAAAGTTTAACAAGCAGGTATAAGTGAATCTATTTTTCTCTTAAATAAATTAAGAGACAGTACCGGAAGTAGAATAGGCGTGGTCATTTAGTAGAGTTTAAAACTTTAGACGAACCTATAAGAAACGTCAAACAGTCCAATGCCTCTATACTCTCACAGCACAAATCTAATCACAACTATCTATATAACGCAAGTTATTTAAAATAAATATATATCTAGGAGCATAAACATAAGATTTTATGGTTATACATATAAATACAGAGATTCTTGAATTCAAATATAAAAAGATAAATACGATATACAAATGATGAGCATGACCGACCTTACCAATTGTGCCTTCAATGAATGTATAATTATGTATGTATATACGATAAAAGAAGTCTTTTGCTATCGTATATAAAAATACATGCCAGTAAAACCTGCTGTAAATATTAATCTAAATGCGTCACGTTTTTATATTCAAAAAAATACATCCGATGCTTGTAATTCCAAAATGTTGTGATATAATCCTTATGCCCGCCTCACACGTAACAAGACCTAGTTGTTAGGCCTAGTTATGCGCTTAAAGAAAAAAAGTCGAGGAGCATACATATTACTGCATAAAGCTCGCTTTGTACGCAATTCCGAACACAAGCCGAACTGTGAGCGATCACGACCGCCATCCATACGTAACGATGAACTGTGCAAACGCAATAGAGAACGATTTATCTACTGCCGCGCACTATCTGCGCAAACAGACCTGTACAGATTTCTCGTTACGTGTGGGGCGGGAATTATGGCATGATCTACTTTTTATTCCAATTAAAGAAACCGAGTTTCCCATTAATGCACATCCGACAGATATAGGCTGAAAATAAATTGTACCTCAAACGTTAAGGTAGCCGTTAACCATTTTACAGTTTTACATGTGAATAGGGCAATAAATTGAGAATACAACGATCTAAACCTTTTGAACCTTAAACTAAATACAACAAAAAAAAATATCGTAAATCAGCAAATAAAATGTTTTTTTGATGAAATTAATTAGTAATTGGCACTGATTTGTAGTAAATGAACTACGAGTATATAAGTAAATAAATAAATTATATTCAATATTTTTGTGATTGGTTTCTCGAATATGTATTATTTTAAATCGATTTAATGTTTATACATTTTTTTATTTCCGATATGGAAAAATTCGTTAAAATTGATATGGTGATTTTTAAGATTGTTTTAAGCCAAACTAAGACTAAAAAAATTACTTAAATAATGAAATCGTAAATGATCTCTGGCAAGACAAATTTATATTTTGGTGTTATATATGTTACAGTCAAAACTCATAACCGGTCAAAATCACTTTTGACTGCAAAAATCAGTCAATAATGGTTTTGACCAACGCCCTCAGTTAAAAACAGTTCTGACTGATTTTTGCAGTCAAAAGTGGTTTTGACCAATGCCTTTAGTTAAAAACAGTTTTGACAGAAGAATTAAAACCAAAAAAATAAAACAAGTGGCTCTGTGACATCTCCGGCGCTGCGGGAGGACCACTCCCTCCGCCCCAGCGTAAGAAAGCGCGGCGGGCGGGGAGTGGTCTCCCTCCGCGCCTCCGGCTTTTTATATACACTCTAGGGGTAGTACAGACAAGACCACGTGGATAGAGGGGTGCTCTGATTCGGTTTTGGGTATTTTTCGAATATAAATAATTATAGTGAAAATGAAGCACAATGAACTATATTTCATCTATTTTATTCACATATTTTATGATCAAACACTTTTACCTAATATTTTTTGCAGTCGAACGTAGTTTTGACCAAGGGAATCGGTCAAAACCACTTTTGACTGCAAAAATCAGTCAGAACTATTTTTAACTGAGGGCGTTGGTCAAAACCACTTTTGCCTGATTTTTGCAGTCAAAATTGGTTTTGACCGGCTATAAGTTTTGACTGTGACATATATATATATATATACTGGAGAAATACTGTTGTTAAGAATGGGGAAAGCAGATTATTATGAGACTGAATGTTGTTCTAAAACTTGTAATGTTGATCCTTTGAAATCAATGAATATGGCGTTGGATAGTGTTTAGTTCAAGAATATGTATTTTATAAGAAGTTAGAGCGCTTAGCTTTATGGTGATTAAAGAGAAAAAATACTTTGATTCTCATTTGTTAAAATATAGACAGAGATAGTGGCAGTATAATTCCAATGATAAAAAAATATTTAGAAACGCTATTGTGATATTTTTTTTTAGAGATAAGGCTTAATGCATTTTTGTTAAAATAGTTAATAAGAGGGGCCTTCGGTAGAAGATTGTTAAACTGTTATTGCACTAAAATTATCTTATAATATTCCAATGTTATCTTGTATGATGTTAAAATAATATAATGGAATAAAATTTTAAAGCCTTTATTGTCATTCTAATAAATAATAATAAAGTCTCGAATTTAATAATAATAATAAATAAAAATTAATAAATAATAATAATAATAATAATTGGTAAATGAATAACAGTATCTTTAGAAATTATTTGGTGAGATTAAAATCAAGTTTAATTATTTTCAGTAAACACTTAATTGCTTCTGCTATCGACTAATGACGTCATTTTGTTGTAATTTTGTTGTTTGTATAATCTATATTCTTACGTTTATTAATTAAAAACAAAATAATGTTATTGCATTTGCGTTTTATTTTCTTTGCAACATTTTCCTCTCCACTTCCCGAACAGCAGTTTCTTTACAGATTTTACACCTGAAAGAACAGTATTTTAGTGTCTTATTGTTTAAATTTTATTGCATTTAAATTGAGCTCATATGTTAAGTATAATAATATTCAACATATTATTATCTACAATAAAGTACTTTCATAACACATGTCATGTAATGAAACAACGAGTTTTGATCTCTGTTTTGCCAGTCGAAATAAGAGAATTTCAAACCAATGCGAATGTGCCGGGTAGAAACAACGTTGTTTCTCCCCTAGGGCAGAAACAACGTTGTTTCTGACTGACACTATTCATTAAAATTTGTAATAAACAAAAGGAGATCAAAACTCGCGTTATATCTATTTAACAATAAAAGAAGTCAATCAACCTTTTTGCAAACCATCTTACGCTTCTTAAAAAACACGTCCAATACGGCCATTGAAGGTATGGTTACCCTAACCAGCGGTTTGCCGCACAAAATCGTATCGCAATTTTGTGTGGGAGCCCTTACTCGGACATGACTTTTTTTGATGGTCCATTGCAAGAAAGACTGCTGCCTCCTTTTGTAACCGTTCCTTTAGAGTTTTACGATTTTTGGGGCGCAATGGTTACCCATAACATTAGACACACATGTGGACAACTATTTTCTTTGGTCTATAGGGAACGACTGTATATCGACCGATTTATCGACCAATAAAAAGAGCCCGAAGTTAAAACTATAGAAAATTCTTCAAAGGCAAGTCGTGTCTACCAACCCTCACATGGTCACCGTGGTGATGTAAATCCCTTTCAGTTCCGAGAAGACACCTGTCCCCAGCAGTGGGACAATTGCTATCCTGTTTCCATCCGGCTAACCGGGCTAACGTACAATACTACATAAAATACCTAATTAAAATCATCTGGAGATCGTATGAGATGATAGTAGGTAATAGTTACAGGATTTTACTGCAGTGGTCCGGATGGTGTCATCCCGATCATATCAGGCTAAAAAGGCTTACTGCAGTGATCGGGAAAGATAGGTGACATCGCTTAAAAATCTTAGTGCAGTGGTTGGGAAAGACACAAGATAATATCAGGTTTTAAAAGTCTTATTGCAGTGGACGGGAAAGACAGGATGATATGGGGCTTAAAATGTCTTACTGCAGTGGTCAAGGTAGGCACAGGATGATATCAGGCTTAAAATCTTAAATGTCTTACTGCTGCTGTGGTCTAAATCTATATCAGGTTTAAAAAGTCCTACCGCAGCGGTCGCGAGAGATAGAAGTCCTTGTCGGGGTCGCAGTGGGCGCGCAGCTGCCGCGAGTCCCACGCCGCCGACTCCATGCGCCACTCGGGCGACACGTACGGGAACTGCAGCTTGCCCAGCGCTAACTGCAATGCAATATTACGTGGGGCCGTAATGGATTCGGGATTGTAAAGTCTAGTGGCCATCCAAGATATTCTCGGATCATGGAACAAGGCACTATGTAATAAGTGTAATAACGCACAGATACCCATCTAATTCTCTACATATAGGAATTTGCTTTTTTCAACAATTAACGTAGTATTTCTTACAGGATTGGCGGGTGAGAAAGTGCTTCGCAAGGGCGATTTCACATTATTTTTCTTCTCATGCAGCGATGCGATCCCTAGCTCCATAGCCGTTTTCGCGGACGACGTGTACATGTCCTTAAGTAACAGTTCTTGTTGCCTGAGACCAGAAGAAAAGTAATGTGATTTTTGTGTCAATATCTTATATACCTAGGTACTTGTAGATAGTCCATGTAGCTTTGGGATTAAGAATAGAGCTACGATATCCCCTGATTCATCGTAAGAGGCGACTAGGCGCGGTGTATGCGTGGCCGCCTCTCTTAATAATGTTCTGTGCGTGGCCGCATACCGCCGTAAGCATCGGACAGTGCAGGAAAGCACATCTGCTCTCCCAAAATGGGCCCGTTCCAGGGCGCCGCGCGTGGAGCACACCGGTGCGTTCCACTGGAGATCCCGGAGTCCTCCCTAAGTGGATGTTCATGGGCTGCAGTGACCACTTAACACTGCGTGGCTTGTGTGTTCGTCTGCTACCCCATTCAAATAAAAAAGCGGCTTTCTGATATTACGGTGCGTAATTTAACACGTTCATTGCTAATCACGGGACGTCACGTTACATCGGCACCTCACTCGGGCGTTGCGGGTCGTTGCGTGACGGGTTCACAGTACCTATTTGTTTGAAAAGAATTAACGAGAGCAGATGCATTTTCAAAGGGATGACAGATGTTCGAGTAAGACTAAGACCGCCGACTTGTGGCAAAATACAAAAAAGAACAAGCAGTACAGTAACTTCATAATATCACCCGAAATGTAAAGTTGATAATATTTGAGAATGAAACGGCTCACGTATTATCTACATATCAAAAGAATTTGCTGACGAGATGCAAGAAGTAATCAGTAAAGTTAAACCATTGGCTTTAGTTCGTTGTAACAAAAACATGTCAGGAGTGACTCTTCAAGATCAATGATCTCTTATTACCCATGCGACAGAAAAACTTTACCCTGGTAGGTACATAATTTTTATACATACGACGATTATATGTCTGATAAATGCTTGTGTATTTTGTACAAGTACATACTTTAAACACCCCAAAATGTCTTCGCACAACTTAAGGGAGAAAGGCATTGAAAGATTATTATTGGCTAAAATAGTCAATAAGTAAGAGAAGACGGCGGAGAAAATAAAGTGCAAGCACCGGCTTGGTGTGTAAGGTAGGCACGTACTTTTTATCAACGATGTCGTCCATACTGATTGCGGGCGTCATCACCAGCCTAGGACGTTTTGCGCGAACTTTTTCTTTCTCCACGTCTTCAATGGGTTTCTGGGAAATATCAATTTAGGTATATAGGTTAGAGATCCGTGCTTATAAGTATCGTAACGTATTAATAAAGTCTATCTAATATTTAACGGGCCTCTGAGATGTATCATATAGAATAACTTTTATTGGTACACTAGCCTTCCGCCAGCGGCTTTGTCTGCGTGGACTAGGGCTGCCATCCGTCCGGATTTCCCCGGATATGTCCTAGTTTCAAGGGCGTCCGGGGCCGTCCCGCGGCAGGGGTTTTTGAAAAGTGACACTTTTGTTGCCAGTGGAAATTCATTTCTCAATAGATACGCAATAAATTGAAATAAATCTTAATTAAAAATTCATCAACAATAACCCATATTCAAGAAGGCTCGGCAAAATAGCCAACGATCGAATGTAATTAAAATTAAAATTTTGTTGCAAAAAATAATTTTCCAGAGATGTCCGGGGAAAAAACCATATTTCGTCCAAATGCCCGGGATTTTTGCCGTGCTTATCCGGCGTCGGCAATTTAGGT
This sequence comes from Pyrgus malvae, assembly GCA_911387765.1. Taxonomy (NCBI): domain Eukaryota; kingdom Metazoa; phylum Arthropoda; class Insecta; order Lepidoptera; family Hesperiidae; genus Pyrgus; species Pyrgus malvae. Next base: position 26,358,940 of record OU426949.1, read on the forward strand.
GATGGCAGCCCTAGCGTGGACCCCTTTTATAGGTTCCTGTAGGAATAATAATAGTATAGCTCTATCTGCTCTCTATGTTGCTTTCATTAAAATTGGTTCAGTAGTTTAAGCAGGAAAGCGTAGCAGACAGACAGACAGACAGAGTTACTTTCGAATTTATAATATTAGTAGGGATAAGAAATAATCTCAATGGATATCTATCTGGTTATGGAGATTTAAAAAAAGCAACTGAAAGTTACATCTGAATGAGAAACTAACATAAGGCTGCTGAATCTTCCTAGGATCCGTCCGCACAACTTCCTTAGGCTTGACGAATAAGTCGATAGGCAAATGAGGTGTCTTCCAGTCCGTCAGTGTGTGTGTATCCTTCAGAGGAGGGTATCTTGGTCTCAAACAAGTCTTTTTTTCTTTATATGTGGTTCTCTTTTGGTTCAGTATCGCGCCGTTACGAAAATCATCTTTCATGGTCGTTTCGTAGTTGAACAGCATTGATTCGTACCGAGGATCGTTTTCCGACATTTTGAGCATAGTGAGATATGTATTGAGCAAAGAATCCATTTGATGTAATTTAATATATTTTTTTAATAAATCTTCAAAATAATACACTTAAAAGAACAACAAATAAACCATGATTTACAAAACTATCAAAATCTATATGAATGACTAATAAGATTGTCAAATTTGCAGATTTTGAAAAAAGTACCTATAAGTATAGAAAAAAAATATCTTCACAGAAGATATTTCAGTGTGGAATAAGTAGTGACCTTGTAGAAACATTATGTTAATTCTGCTTTTAATTAAATTAAATTAAAGTTTAATCTTCTGCTCCCGATCTGGGTCTATGTGTTCCTGTCTTTCTGTGAGTTCACGGTACCTACCTACCATTGCAGTGGCATTTGTCAATGTTTGTGTGTTTCCAATGCATGACGTGTACTCGGACGCTACTTGTGGGCGTTTAGTTTGGAGGAATTTAGAGGTTTGTCAAAGATGAACCCGAATGGTTTTGGGGGGATGGGGGAGGAGCTTGAGCCCCCTAGCAAAGCCCCCTGGATCCGCTAGCGGTACCTACCCCGAAGGAAATACAAGGAATCCTTATATTGGATTGTGAAGTCATAGAAAATACTGATTCAACGACTTTAGAAAATATTGCACTGATATTCCCACAATGTGTCATTGTGTGGGACGTACATATAACATAGTGTTTAATTTCTCTATGTTGGGACGTTCCTGGTCTACATATTGTCAAATTCCTCCTGTGTAGTGTTGTCTGTCTATTTTAAAAAAGTACATAAAATGAGTTTTAAAATAGTTTTAAAATAATTTTCTGACAAATATTGTTGAATACCAGATAATTTGGTTGCATTAGAACATTAGTTTCTGTCTGGACCTAACAGGTTTATAGAAACAGAACTTTGACGACCCCTGAGTCGCAATGGTTACCATGCCGGACTGCCGATCGGAGGACCCCGGGTTCGATTCCCGGCGAAGCAGAAATTTGAATGATGTGTTTAAAATTTCTGTTCTCGGTCTGGGTGTTTGTATTTCTGTTTTTTTGTGTGTCCATGGCACCCACGAACCAGGGTATATCTACCTTACTGTGGGGCTACGTGTGTGAAACATTTATTTATTTATTATGGCACTTTAGAGAAGACTCAACCAAATCAGATTTTACTGTATACTACAAGAAAACCACTTAAAAATCTAAACAGAGAGTGAGAGGTTATTTTTAATGAAAACACACTTCAATCTTAAACGAATTTATTCATAAGACATTAAAAAACAAAATTAAAACTTTGCCTTTAAAATAAACTTACATAAAACTTAAGTAAACAAGTAAAAATAAATTCAACACGCACTTATTCGTAACTGTATTTTGACTGTTTTATTTGTTTAGCATTTCATCTGACGAAGCCGTTTCCTATGGGTGTCGATAGTAGTAGATTCGGAGCATGCTCTACACCTGAAAGATTATTAGAAGATTTGCGATTAGAAGAGATAAACAAGACAGCAATGCTGCTCATTCTCATGTGTCAGGCTCGGGTCTAGGGAGTTGGAGGCGCAGGCACAGAGAAAACGAATGTTACTGGGGGGGTACTATACTATAATAATAATAATAATATAAGTACTTGAAAATATAAATTTGACAGCCTCCGTGGCGTAGTGGGTGATGAGCCGACTGCGAAGCGTGAGGTCGTGGGTTCGATTCCCACCCAGGACAAATAATTGCGTGTGATGTACTATTTGTTCTGTGTCTGGGTGTTAATTTATCTATTTAAGTATGTATTTAGGATTATAAAAGTAGGTATGTTTATCAGCTTTCTGATTACCATAGTACAAGCTCTGCTTAGTTTGGAATCAGATGGCGTTGTGTGAATTGTCCAAAGATATTTATTTCTATTTAAAATGTTTCACAAAGCGCAAGAACTTGCAGTGTGCTTTTTGCGTTCAGCCCTCGCTGAGTTTACAAGCTTTACAAGCAAGCTGAGGAAGCTATAGTTAAGGGTGGCAAATATTAGGTATTTAGTAGTTATTGTACCACCCGTCTCCGACAACTCTAAATTTGTAAACCCGTAGGTAGGTAATATGGATATGGAAAGAAGGGGCGTATCAAAGGTTTTTCATGCGCAGATCCAGGACGTCCATCTATTTATACATATACCTACACGCCAGACTAGTCGCCATTTTTGAGGTCGTCAGAAGATGAATTTCAGCTAAGAGAGTGGTGGTGGTGCCTTCGGTGCAAACTGTACTGACTAAAGTACCTACCCTCAGCTCTAACACTACCTACTGATAAATTAAATCAATAATTTAAAAAGTGGATCAAATCCCCGTTTTAATAAAATTTAAAAAAGTTATGTTTTAGTTTTGTTTGCACTGGACAATTTGTGAATGGGTCATTTTGTAAACGACGACGAACGACGACTTGTTTAAAAAAAACCTTCAATCAAAAACTTATTGAAGATCTGATGTAATGTGTAAGTGGTAGAACTATTATGGTTCACCCGGGGAAGTACCACCGCTGCACCCACTTCTGCCGTGAGCAATTCTATTGTGTTTCGGTGGAAAGGTGCAGTTGCCGGCCACACTTACATGAGGCGACCACCAGCCTCCGGAGTAGCAGCGCGACTGCATACGACCTCAGACAAGACTTACCTATGCTTGCTTGAGGTTGTATGTCGATGTCCATGCGCTGCAGCGACCACTTAACACCAAAAAAACTAATATTAAATGCATGCGTAACATACACATACTTAGGTAATTCCTGCTTCAACCAGAAGTCTCGAGTGGGGTCGCAGAAACTTCTTAGCTGCTTTCCATCCCACGCCGCTGACTCCATGCGCCACTCCGGGGGTACTCGAGGTGGCCTTAACTTCGGTAGGACTATCTGTTCGAGCATGATAAAGATATTAGGTAGGTGAGCCTACCCGTACCCGTGAGCCTCACAAAAAATGTGCAGAGTCCGAACTCTAACCGGCTAAAACCTCGCGGCAATAGAGATGTTACGCCGCCGTAACATCTCTATTGCCATCTCGTAACAAAGGGGTGATGTATTTCCCACAAAAAAAGGTGAGCTTACTATGTCATATGAGTAAATAATGTATGTGTAAATAATTTAATATGAGGGTCAGTGAGGTGATTTCTGAAACATTATAAGGTATTCTTAGGGACCACATACAATTAAATGGATCAAGGAAACTCACATGGCTCAGCGGCTGACGTAGAGCGCCAAACAGGCGCGATGACCGCTAGTAGCAAAAATTTCATGCGCGTTTCCGCGATTCGGAGGGTACGTTAAGCCGTTGGTTTCAGTTGTTATCGTTAGATAACAGTCGTTAAGCCTTGTCGGAGGCCTTATGGGCGGTTTGAAAACAACCGGATTGGCCACTATGACGCATCGCCACTGGAGCAGCGTGATGGCCCGAACCCGGTCGTGGGACGCAAAGAGGGTCGCAGCACTCGCAGCCAAATCTCTCCCCTTTACTTAAGAGCAAAAATCGTTTCATGGTGACACTTGATCTTCATTACGGCTCTACACTGTCTACTGAGCTCTACGGCTCTATGTCGTCTAGACCGCCAGCGTCTTCATCACAAGAGGATATGTCGTTCGTTGATTTTTGATTTGACGTCGATGATTCCGCAGGATTAAATTCTCCTTAAGTACAGATATAAAATTAAATTTCTTACAGGTTTAGCAGGTGCAGGATGTTTCGGGAAGGGCGCTCGCACACTCTTGCAAGGCCCGACTGCCTCCCGAAGGCCCCGCATCATGTCACTGGTGTACATGTCGCGGCAGAGGATCTCTCGAGCGCGCGGGTTCTCGATGTCGTCCATGCTGACTGCTGGAGTCATCACCAGACGAGGTCTGGTTTTCTGAACTCTTTCGCGGTCTTTGTCGATGACTTTGGGATGATCTTCCTTCAAAATAGTATATTTTTTTTTTAACATCATCATCTTACGGCTCTGAGTCTAATGGTTTAGAAAACCATAATCTTTAAAGTATAAAAGATTATAAAAAAGTATCTGAGTGAGAGCAACGTCATAGTTTTACAGAACTTTTAACTTTTTATAGATACGAGATAATCGGGCACCAAAATAAACAAATATTGTTGAGTTAAATTGTTGTTAGTTGCAACAAGCGTTTCTATTCTAGAAAAATATATAAAGTTATTATAAACACTCCCAAACTTTTCAAATTTCCAGTTTTAAAATATTTCAATATTATTACATATAATAATAATAATAAGTAATAAAGTACTTTCGCGACGGGTCTTACATCTTCTACGAGCAGATCATTCCTGGAAGTCAGCTAAAATGTGTTTTGTTAAAACTCTCTTAAATAAGTGTGTTCTTATTTGCCATTGTCTAAATAAATAAAGAATATTAATTGCTTTATCTACTGTTAAAAAAACCTACTAACATTTTTTATTACTTCACGAGGATTCGTTCTAACAATGTCCTTCGGCTTATGAAATAAAGAGAATGGAATTGTGGTCTTCCAAGGAGTCAGAGTCTGGGAGTCTTTCAACATGGGTTGACGGACTGAGGTCTTTATTGGCTTTTCTTTGAACTCTGTCTTCACAACATCTCGTATTGGGCCACCCCTGTATGAGGCTTTGTATGTCGTCTCGTAGTTGAATAGCATCGACTCCATTCTTTGCTTGTTTTGGAGCATATTTTATTTAGAATTTTTTTGTTAGTTACAAAGTTATGGACACCGTCAATTAGTACATCGTCAATGTCACTTTGACGCGTTTCGCCGTTAATAAACTCAGAGCAGAGAAATCGGTGGTGAGTTTTAGCGGGAACTCGAAAAAGACATATTGTGCTCCTCAGACGATGGTCTGTGTAGTGCTCTTGTTTTATTTTTACTTTCGTGGTGTATTTTTGAGTTATTTCGGATAAATTTGATGGCATTTTATTCGATATAGGTTTATTATAGTCCACGAGTGTTGTGAATTAAAATAACAGTGAGAAAATAGGTTTTTTCGGCTTGCTCCAAAATTCCATTGATCACGTTCTGGTAAAGAAGCCATTGCTTTACTTGAATGGCTGACTGACTGATTACTGACGACTTACTGACTTTACCTATTATTACTCGTTCAGTTTCACCGAAATTGGCAAAAACGTGATGCAAAAATTATACTTGACGCTGGCATGGTGTCAATGTCAATAAACACAGCAAAACTTTTTGGTGGTAGAAATTTTCTTGCAAAGTTTTCCTCCCCCTACATGACAAAGAAGTGAAGGAAGGAAACTAAGTTTTAGTATACTACCTGTTAGACCTACCTGGTCAATTGGTGAAAAATAGCACGTGCGTACATTACCTACATTCACGTACTTATATAAGTTTGTATTGTTTGTAATGCACACATTAAAAAAAACATGTGTGCAATACTATAGGTATTGCAAGTCAAGCGCTCATTATAGCTCACGTCTGATCTGTCTCCCTAGACAAATTGCATCCTACTCGTATATACAATGCATATTTAATGCGTAAAAGCTTGTAGAACAGAATGAAAATGTATGGGATTGATACTTAGCTAACGGTCGAGATCACGTGACGTTCCGTTAGCAAACGTCGTGTGTCAGTCCCATACATTCTTCATACTAATATTTAGCGTTTACGATTGTAGAATGCATTTTGTCTAGGGGGGCTGACTAGAGTTATCTGCCGGTCGCCATCGGCCCAACCATCGGTGCATTTATCAGTGTCTAAAGCCTAGGCCGGCAAATTTTAGGAAAGGAAATAGTCATATGTAGTATTACAGAAGTAGGATGGATGGCCAAGAAAACCACTGTATGAGTGTTGAGTTTTATTATGTTTAACTCTTTTATATATGTATTTTACATCAATTTTTCGACGCAAATAATTTATTTTAACTCAATCTTTAGTAATCAGAAAGAATGACAACTTAGCCCTCCTATTTAAAAAAAAAGTGAAGATCACAATGTTTCTGCTTTCAGCTTTAGAAACTATTTTGATATCCAGCAAGTTGGCGGGTGAATTATGCTTTAAGATCAGTGTTGCCAGTATTTAACAGTAGATTTACTAAAATATTTAAGAAAGTGTACACGTGTGTCTGAAGTGCGTCAGAAATTCCTTTGTATAGAAAGCCGCCATTGCGCCATCTAAGTAAATCCACGAGTTAGTGATTTATCGTTGTAGAGGCATTATACGAACCATATTTCCAGACATTTTTGTTCAAAGCTATGAAGAACTACTACGATGGCTTACTTATTTTATTGGCAATTATAGGTTATGAAGGCAGGTAACTTAGAGCATCGCAGGTATTGACTTTCACGGGGGTCAATACCTGCGATGCTCTAAGGTACCTAGGTAATAAAAATGAAAAAAAAGCACATTAAAATTTCAACGATTTATTTCGAATCCATTAATAAGTTACATACACCAAATCTTTCTGGACTAAATACAATGTAGAAATAAATAACATTATCACGAAACAAGTAATATACAACAAAATTTGCTAATAACGTGTAAGAGAATCAACAAGCACGTAAGCCCAATGGAGAAGTAAGTTCTAACGAAAATAGCGGTTCAGTAGTTACCTACGTTTTACATATTATCTGCATAATAATATTTACATATTATTATGCAGATAATATGTAAAAAATAACCGACAGTTCATGCATTCAGTTTTTAAATTACCTTGGAAAAGTTAGGAACAAATATGAGCCACTCCAATAAATTAATTCATGGAAGGAATATTTTACAATATAAATCCCTCATTTTTAATGTAATTAAATAAACTTCCTTAAAACATAATGTTTGGAACAAATAAAATACTTTGACAGAAAATATGTATCAGGAAAGTTAAAAAAGGGAGGCTCGATATACTCGTATTTGCTCCCAAGCATAGGTATATGCTACTACTGAAAGTTCAACAAATGTGTTAAAAAGTCACGCACACGGACAAATAAATAAAAATAATATTCATAACAGTTTGTTTTACTATTCTATTGGGCTTTGAGCTCATTGTTTCTACGTAAATAATGTTTATACGACAGTATGCAGTACAGTTTGCAAAAGTTTCAAGGTGCAATAAGATACTTAGTAATACTATATTTACCATTTTGGACTCATGCCCTCTAAGTAATAAATAAAATAAATCAATCCATAATGTACTTATACAATAGTGAATATACAGGAATATCAGTTTTGGTAATATTTTTGTCCACATAGTGTTAAACCAGCATAAATAAACTTTAAATGATCAAGGGTCAATTTCATCAAAACTGTTTTGGATTTTATTATGCTTGATACAAATTTTCATTGACAAACTGTACAGTTAAATCGTATCGAAAATTTTAAGAATTTATCGACAAATCTGACAATATAAGAGTGCCCGTTTTAACTGCACAGTTTTAACTTCTGAAAATCTGTATCCGCTTTAGAGACCAATAAAATGTATTAAATGAAAAATTACTTATTTCACTCATACCGGTAAAACTTTTACTGAACTGAATTGGAACATACTGATTCGATACACTGGTTTAGACGAGGACGACTTTCTAAGGACACATTATGATACAATAAATCCATAGCTTTAGTACTTAGTTTTTTTGTATAGTTAACGGTACAATTGTAACAGTTGGCCAGAAAATAAGTTCTCCCTCTCTCCTCATAGGAAACTCTTCACTTAAATACGAGATCAGTTGTAATTATTTACATTACAAAAATATTAAGTAGATCTCTGTACATTATACATTAACTTTAGTCGTTAAACAAAATTCTTAATTGTGAATATCATTTTTATCACGATGTTTGACGTCACTTGTATATTTTTTGTCGCGAATAAATACGTTACACTACAACAAAAAAGTGGTAACATTTAATTGAAATAGTAATTAAGAATGTTTAATAATTAAAAACCGTTTTTTAGGTAGAGCTTGCATGGTTCGACCTTGCATGAAACATCGCTACACCAATTTCAACCACTGTGTTTCGGTGGAAAGGTCAACTGGCCAACATGAGGCTACCATCTTCACCCAAAGAAGCCGAAACTATTGAACACGATGACAGATAAAATTCAGACATGCTTGAGGTTGTGTGTATGTTGCAGCCGTCTGGTTTAATCAGCCACTCAATTGAAAGGCTAGCCCGTTTATTAAAAATCGGCATTCATTTGAATGTCTAGGCCGATAGTTAATTGGAATAGCATCACTAAACGTTCAACTAGTCGGCTTATTGTAAGCAAGCCTTTTGAAAATGGCTGAAGTGAAATCAGGTAGGTGATTCAAATTTAGTTTATCTTTTTCTCACTGTGGCGCTGGTAGTCACCAAAACAAATATGACATCATATTTGCCGTAATGTTTTGTTTCTTAAATTTAAAGCATAAAATTATTGATAAAAGAAAGTGTGACAATATGGGTTTGCATAATATTACGTCACCGGCTACAAGTTTTGAAGTAAATAAAATTGATTTTTATTCAAATTAAGTTTTTATTTAAATGGTCACAAAATGGCGGAATGACGTTTAGGCAAGTCGTTGATTCAGCGACTTGGCTAGTAATCATTTAGCCACTTCGTTGAATGCTGGCTTTTTATGAAACGGGCTAGCCTTTCAATTGAGTGGCTGATTTAACCAGATGGCTGCGACATGTAGATTTCCATGGGTTGCAGCGACTACTAAAACTACCTGGTCTGCATGCTCGTCTTCTACTCTATTTAAATAAATAAAAAAACGCAACTGTTTTAATAAAAATATTAAAAAAGAAGAAAAGTTTTAAATGATTAGATACATCTTATTTTATTCGCGAAAAAATGTTTTCTTTAATAATTACTTATAAGGAAATCCGCATCAGGTACACTGTTTTGGTATTATCCTATACAATAGCTGGTAATATTGATATAAATCAGCGATTAATTTACGAAAGTAATTTTAAATGGAAGAAAAAAATAGTTTTTTTGCTGGTAGTGTCTAAGGAATCAATAGGCACTTTTCAGAAATGTATAAACGAAAAAATAATCTACATAACTGTATATATTTATAGTATTTTTTATTTCATTTCTCGTACGTGCGCGAGTGATGTAGAAATCGTATCGATATCATAGAATAAGGTTAGTACATCACACACTACTCAAGTTACTCAACAATTTGAGGGTAGTAAAAAATTAAAATGGAAGAGGTTACCGGAATACTTAATACTTGCTTATAACACAGTCTGTTTTATCGTAGATCTTTATTGGGTTCTAACATTACATAGCTTAATATATGTATATTTTTGGCCGCAAATCTTAACCTATAACAGATAGGAAAAAAATGTATTGTAGCATTGAAGATGAAATCAAATTTGGGCTAAAAGCTAGATGTAAGATTAGACGCAGTTAGTATCAACAACATTATTGTAAAAATATCGAATTACAAGGATGATTTTAATGCTGTTATAATCTTCTTAGTAGATTTATTCTTAGGCAGCAAGGCTTAAGGCTTTTTATCACTGGTAATAGCACTTTTGCCATAATATAATCTAATTTAAGAACATTTCATAAGATAAATTGGTCAACCTTCTAAAATAGAAAGATATTCGTAAGCTTGATATTTGAAGAAATCTTACTTAACTCTATAACAATATTTATTATTTAAACTGCGTAGTTAATTAGTTTACATAAATATTCAACATAGAAATTATTTAACACGACGATAATAATGTCAATTATATAAAAAGACCAAGTTTAAACACACGTGTATATACAAAGATATGATAATTAAGGATACACCAATAAATAACTATTTTATTTTATACAATCATAATAAATACATCAATAGTTATTTATTATTAACCATCACTAAAGATAAGAGCGTTTTTAAAGGACGCAAAATAAATTCATTTTAAATTCCATTTACTTATTGTAAAAATATTATATCTTAACATGGTAAGTTAAAAATAAGCTTTAAAGTTAAAACAAGATGGCTGTTACAGTTTGCCAAGATGGCGTATTAACCTCAAAGACCGAAATTTGATTTTCTAACTATAGTGATATAGACATGTAAGCATTTAAGATATTTCATGTTAATGCGTAACAGAATGAAAAACCCAAAGTTTTTAAGTTTATTGACTTTAAACTTAAAAGCCATCTTTCAGTACAAGTTTCCCGCCATCAAACGAGGAAATAAAACAATATGATTACCTTGGGAGCTCTATTTGCAATACACTTTTTACTATTAACATTTCCCTTTCGTCAATCGGGTATTTTGAATTCTGCCCATATAGGGCAGTAGGGAGAGGCGGGTCCTCCCCAGGACCACCCTCTGGGGATGGCGAGGTGGCTGAGGCCTGACTTGACCACCCCGGAATAACCGTTAAAGTGGCTGGTGTCCGAGGTGCCTGGACAGAGGATGCAGCTCTGGCCGGCGGTTGTAACGTCGACTGTCGTCGAGATGCCTTGTTTCAACAGTGGCTGGCAATTTTGAAGTGCTGAAAAATTAAAAACCTTTCGTTATTTTTGAAATACTTACAATTAATTTTATTAATCAATATCAATATAGGAGGTTCTTATTTTGATGGGAAACATTTAATATGCCCGGATTTCGATTAAGCGACGTGTCTTACATAACTTATACAACCTACTCAGTATCATCGTTGCTTTAGAAACTTGACGACCTGTATATCTCAATGTTTACCATGCTGGACTGCCGCATTTTGCCTGCATTCTATCTGAATGGCAGATAGATAGTGTAAGATGGTGTATACCTACTTATTTTACGAAAATTCGCGACGTGTGTCAGCGCGCCACCATAATCAGCCACCCCTACAGATACGCATAAGACGAGGGCAAATGGAGTAGACAAAGCGTACACGAAAAACACCTATGACAAAAGAGAAATGGCGGAAAAGGAACTATTGATAAAGAATGCTAATTGGCGATAGACGTAAAGCGATAGAGTACTTCAGTGCACTGCAATATAATATAGTATAGGACAGCCTACGCAGCTCATGGCGACAGAAGGTTATCCAAACAATACCGAAGACACTCAAACGGAGGATCTGAATACTACAAACTGGTCTCAAGGCTGTTGTACCCTCGTGAAGAGGAACTAGGTCAGCGTGGTGCACTCGGAACCCAGCCACACACTTGAGACGAGGACGAATAGATCAGACGTAGGTAACGTCCCTATAAAACGTACAAGTACTTATGACTAGAGAAAAATCACAGAAAGAAACTATTGATGAATGTAAATGAAATGCAAGCAGTGACGGCCGTAATGTAAAAGCGCAATACTATACTGTACTAAACTAAAAACGTACATGAAAAGAAATACTGAACATCGCAAAATTAAAAGAAATGTATCGTTAAATAAACATTACCTATAATTACTAAAGGACTTTTAGTAAGAAAACACTAAAAACTCTGAAAAACCATTAAGACTAGTACAACACAAGAAATGTTTAAAAAACAATTCAACAACATTGATTTAACCAGAATCTCAATTAAAATATTCAAAGCGCTTAAAACTTATTCAAAACTTAAATAATTAATGTGACAGTTAAAATTCTAAAAACTGTTTTCGAATATTATTATATTGCTATGCACTGATGATGAAAGAGTGTTATCTAATCGAAATCACAAATTAATGGTCGATATTGCCACTGTTATCGTCTCTAGGCCGCCATTGCTCTTGGTTCCCGACAACTATCAGAGTATTAGAGGTGAATGATATTTGAAGGCCGCTATATATCCTTGTTTTTTTTGTATGAATAAAGAGGCTAAGGCTGTATCAGCCCAGGATACTTCAACCAATAAAGATTGTTTGTATCCGTGTTACTAAATTCATTAAAGAGAACGCTATCCATGTATTTTAAAACTGAGTTTCATTTTTTTTTACTTTTATTAATGTTTATTTAGTGTTTGATTATTCATTCAGCATTGGATCTCGGGCAAATGGTTCAGTCAGTAAAGCACCTATGGCAACAGAGAGATGACAGAAAAGAAGCTACTGATAAAGAATGAAAACTAGTTGCCGGGAGTGACAACACTAACAACCTATTTATTTATTTAGTTATATATATTATATACAACACTTATATATATTATATACAACACTGACAACGTATAAACTAGGCATCAAAAATTATAGGAAACATATTCTTAATAAATCCTACGTCACTAAAGAACTAAAAGCAGAAAAAAGGAAAACTGAAAATCCTTGAGACTGGAAGAAAAGAAATGCTTCAAAAGCTTTTTAGAAACATAAAGTTTATAACCACTACGTTAACACTGCAGTCATTAGAATCCCGATTAAAAATAATAAGGCCTATAAACGACGACAAAATATATGTGGCCTAGAAGTTTTTGATAACATAATGCTAAAATTAAATTTATTTTAATATTATTAAATCGCTATACAAATTGATAATGAAAGAGAGTTATCATCAAGCTTATCCAAATCACAAATGAATGGTCGATATCGCCACTATCATCGACTCTAGGCCAGTGCTTTTGATTCCCGACAGCTATCGGAGTATCAGAGGTGAACGAAATTTGAAGGCCGCTCTATATCCGCGTTACTAAATTAATTTAAGAGAGCACTATTCATATAGTATATTATTGTCATACAAATTAATTTAATTTATTTTCATTGAATTAAACGTGATGTAACAAATAAAGTCGTTGGCTTTCTGCGTGAGCTGTAAGAGGTTTTTTTACTACGGCTGAAATTCACTGACGATCATTCTCTGTTCTACATTTGCCGACTCAGCTAGCTAGTACCATTATATTTTCAATTAAAACCTAGAAAGAGACTGGACTGGATATTAATGTAATCTAAAAAAGTAGCTAATACAGCAGAGTCATGATCATGATAAAGTACGATAAAGTATGATTAAGCCACTTAAGACAACTTGTGCAGAAAGGTCAACAAGAGGAGATTTTGCAAATAACTTAGATCATCGTACATCATCTAGGCATTTTTGAGACTAAATTTTATGACGCATTGAAGTTTGCTGAAGCTTATGTTAATATCATAGACTTCCGCCATTTTCTTCAAGTGTTCAATCCTTAACCTTCCAGCTTTTGATAATAATATGGAAATAACTTTTCAACTACAAGATGGCATTACAGAAAATACCAAGAACAGTTCAACGGTTTATTATAAATTATTTTATAATAATAGCAATAAAAGGTTACTTAGTTCATACAAGGTATAGCAACGTAATGAATAAATAAAATACGATAGGCAAATATAATAACAAAGTAACAATTTTTTTTAAACAAACTCGTTTGGTTGCAATAAAAGTAAGTCGACAGTTAGATTAAGTAATAAAGACTCAAAGAAACTGCAACAAATGTTATTTTGAAACAGATATTGCATTTACAAATGGACATTTCTCTTATTTGCTTTATTTCGAAATAGTCGACTAAACTGCGACATACAAGTATTATGACGATACTTTACGTGATATACGGACAGAAGTGTAAAGATTATATACCATTTCCAGATGCGAGATTTTAAGTCTTTGTGTCCTATCCATATCATCACTGTCATCACACAAGAAATCATAGTTTAAAGAGTTTAATTTATGATGATAAAATAAAATTCTTCAATGATCTGACAAAAATAATTATCCTGTGATCGATAGCTAACTGCAGGTCAAATAACACAGTATTGTCAATGCGGTACGCAACTATACAATATTACAGTGATATAAGTAATATTTACCCATCTTACTGTTTTTGTGTTCCAGTTAATTTTGAAAATGTGTTTAATATTTTCAAGTTTTAGCCAAAGACTACAAGCCTTCTTAAAGGTAAACGTAGAAAGAGGCAATATAGATCATGACATTGAGACTAATTTCGAAATGTTCCAAATTGAATGAATCGAAAAAGATTGTAAAATAACAAAAGAAGAAGTTACATAAAGATCGGATACCTCTCAGTCTTTTACTTGCATTGGCTGGCAAATATCATCGCGGTTTCGGATCAAAACATAGTATAAAGTAACAATAAACTTGTTACAATTGTATGTATTAGTAGGCAGTACTTACAGATTATTTAGATTATTGAATCAATAAAGATTCAGCAATGTGTGGGTGCAGTAGACATTATGCAACCGAGATTTTTTGTTAAGATCGTAATGTTAATTACAATGTTTTTATTTTACAATAAGCACCTAATATAAACATTTTATTAGTCACAGGTCGAGGTTTAAACAGAAACTTAAATATAAACCGCGCCTGAGACCGGTGCCTTACCACTCAGCAATCGTTGCTCACAGATACAAGGAAAATACAAATATTTATTCAGAATCATGTCCAACTGTTTATTTAGCGGAATAGTATACAATATAAAATTAGATTCCCTATCGTTATCTTGGAACCACAAGTGTGCGGTCATTAGCTAGTACGCAAGTGATTAGGAACACAAAGGTTGTTGGTTAATCGCTTTATCTGTAGCGCGTGTGGTGCCAATTGGAAGGGAAAGAGAGAAAAGTAGTTACAGATAATAATATGAAGTTACACGTGCATCGCCATGAGGCTGGCGTGAAATGTAAGAAACAAAACCCAGCTAAGCGAAACGGGCACGGTCAGGTGCGAGATTGATGATCGCTAAGGGTAAAATTCATGCGCGTTTCCGTGCTTCGGAGGGCACGTCAAACCGTCGATTCTAGTTGTTATCGACAGGTAGCAGTCGTAAAATCGGAGGCTTATGGGCGGTTCGTAAATATCACAGAGCACCGAATATTCATGTCGCTCGCGTGCTCCCTTCGTGATTTTAGAAATGCGAAGATATAATTTTGCTCAATAGTAAAAAATGCCAAAAAGACGATTTTAAGACATTTTTTCAATCAGGTCTGTTTGATTGCTACGCTTTACCACATTAACTACTTAATACTCGTACATACATTTTTATTTATATGCATTAATATTATCGATAAAACAGAAAGTAAAAAGTGTACTTTTTTCTCCTCTCCTCACTTCCTATTATTAGAAAAGCCGTAGTCAAAACCACGCAGTTGTCTAACTGTCAAGTCGCATTCCAAGGACTACGAGTATTATGGCAATCACATCATGATAACGACAAAGCCGCTGAATCTTACTACTTACGCCAGCCCGATGCAAAGTTCGCGCGAACACGCCATCTCAACACTCAACAAAGACCATTGTCTAACCTAGAGCAACATGTCGATTTTTTATTGACTGCACTTTGCTTGGACAATCGGTATTGTTAACTACAGTACGATGCGTGTAGATGATATTGTATGAAAACAAATATTGTGTGCCTACACAATTTTAATAGCAATGATTTGGATAGAAAAATATCAAATAAGCAGCATTCGGACACTCTCTTATGTATCCAAACAAAATTCATACGCTTTGCATACCGTCACATAGAATTGATAGAATTGTATCAAAATTCGCCGAAAATTGAACAAAATCAACAAAATAGCATGCTTATTTTCTGACCTTCTTGTCGCAAGTTCTGGAGAAATATGATTGTTAGTCCTTAATATTCTCTACATATTGTGTGTCTTTATTGTTATGGCAGATTTCTGTCACGTGCCCTATGATTAAGAAAAACATACAGATAGCATAACTGTGTCTGACAGTAAGTAACTCAAGTATTCGAAAGGCTAGAATATGCCAATCCTTCCTCAAAGGCTTATTTAGTTTTAAAGCATTGGATAAAGCAGTAGCTACTATTTTTTACCGACTTCTAAAAGGAGGAGGTACTGTATTCGGCTGTATGTTTTTTTTTTTTTTTTATATATGTTCACCGATTACTCCGCCGTTTGTGGACCGATTTTCAAAATTCTTTTTTTGTTCGTATGCTTATACTCCCGAGGTGGTCCCATTGTCACCAAATCAGGATCTGATGATGGGATCCCAGGGAAATCGAGGGGAACTCTCAAATTTTATAGGCACACACATTGATTTTCTTATACTTTCTGAAGCATAAGAGATATTTGTGCATAGTAATCATCATCTCATGTTGCTGAGCTGATGATGGAAGGTACTGCAACAGTGAGGAGTTGAAAGCAAATTCTTTCAATAAATTGTTTTTTATTCCAAATCTTACATTCCTGAGGTGTTCCAACTGTCACCAAGTCAAAGTCTGATGAGGGGATCCCAGAGAAATCGAAGGGAACATTCAAATTTTATAGCACAACAAATGATTTTCATATTTTTACTAAAGCAAAACAGGCATTTTTGTATAATTATCATCATAGCATGTTGCTGAGCTGATGATGGAAGGTACTACGAAGGTTAGGAGTTGAAAGCAAATTCTTTCAATAAATGGTTTCTTGTTCGAAATCTTACATTTCTGAGGTAGTCCAACTGTCACCAAGTCAAAGTCTGATGATGGTATCCCAGAGAAATAGAAGGGAACATTCAAATTTTATAGCACAACAAATGATTTTCATATTTTTACTAAAGAAAACAGGTATTTGTGTATAATTATCATCATATCATGTTGCCGAGCTGATGATGGAAGATACTATGACGGTTAGGAGTTGAGAGCAAATTCTTTCAATAAATGGTTTTTTGTTGGAAATCTTACATTTCTGAGGTGGTCCAACTGTCACCATGGCAAAATCTGATGATGTGATACTAGGGAAATCGAGGGAAACACTGAAACTTAATAGGCACACACATTCTTTTAGTCATATTTTTTAAATAATACAAATATTTGTGTCCGGTAATTATCACCTCATGTTGCTAAGCTGATGATTGAAGGTACAACTCCTCAACGGTTAGGAGCTGAGAGCAAATTCTTTCATTAATTTATACGTTCAGGTGGACTTAAAGTAGTATTCTTTCAGGGTATAAGATGGCTTTTAGATAATAATGATTATAAAAGGTATCTCTTTAACGTTTAGAAATTAACTAAAAAAATTCCAATTATGCTTATACATTGTATACCCAGAAGGGTTGAATATAGTGTACTGTGTAACATTGTAATTAATATGTAAGACCTTTTTGACCTATATTCACAAATAAATGGATTGAATTGAATTGAACATATGTGCAGAATTATTAAAATTACTAAAAAGAGTGAAATAAATTAAGTTTTTAACAAAAAAATAGAACCGACTTCAAACGGTAAAAAATAAAATTGTTCAGTACCTACTTCTTCTTGCTTATGGTAATGACTCTTAAAACTATTTTTGAAGTCGGGCCCTTAGTAAAATGTCCTGTCTTAGTAAATATAGTGTACCTTTCGTTCTGCATGGGCAACGACTCCAATATAGTTTTAACAGTCATTACCATAATCAAGAAGAAGTAGGTACTGTCCCACTGTATGTACTGTCGGTGCCCATTTAGAACGAATGGTACGACATTTTAGTAAGGGCCCGACTCCAAAAATAGTTTTAAGAGTCATTACCATAAGCAAGAAGAAGTAGGTACTGAACAATTTTATTTTTTACCGTTTGAAGTCGGTTCTATTTTTTTGTTAAAAACTTAATTTATACACAGTTATATTTAATTGCACAGAAGCTAGAATATCATCAATGCAAGATTTAAAAGAATATACCTACTGATAGATAAGGTACAACTGAACATTAATTTAAACAGTACTAAAGCGATTTGCGACATTTGCGTGACCATAAAACAACCATTAGTGAAACGTTTACTATTGTCACTATCACGACAAGTAGTACACGTGTCAATTGAAATAGCATGTGGCGCCTTTAAATATATCTACAATATAAGAGTACCTACTCATCTAATCGGCACCAACAATGATATTAAAATGTCCACTCCAAAAAAGCCCCGTTGATATGTAGACTGATTGTCAAGAATTGACCGAAACAGTCCATATAAACGTGTCAGTGCAATGGGACTGGGTCTGGACATGCCACGCACTGTATCAAAAGCTAAAAAGCCGTCTTGTGTTGTAAAATTCTGTAGTAGTAACATTTAGACCACGTAATCACGTGTCATTTTTAAATAATACGTTATTTAAATATTTTTCACGCTCAGTTCAGATTTATTTTCTTTTAAATTAAAGGTACTTAAAACTTACAAGAGATGGTTGCGAATAATTTACAGAAGAAAACTGTAACATGGTGGCATTTCATTTCGTTGCATTATCTTCATACATTTACAACAACTGTTAAACTGATGCTAATAGGAAAGACCTCTTTGCTTAAATTAATAAAAATGGATTATGTGGTTATAGAGTCAAACGTGTTTCAGTGCACCATGACCATTTTATTCAGATTAACCTCGTACAAGATTATATTGTGAGGGAAGTTGCATAAAAAGCAAGCCACGATGATAATGTAGTGGTCACGTGCAAATGAATCTCGACAAACACAGCGTACACCTTCAGAAATAGATTTGCACTCCGTCGAGCAAACAATTTACGAAAAGTAGTCTAAACGACAACATATTTTGTCTTCTTAATATTTCATAAATATGAATGCCAAATGATACCTTCAAATACAGGCAAAAACACTTATTTGCAACATATTCTATACAGTTCAAATTTAGACCGCAAACCACATCTAATACCACAAGAGGATACAAACTGATTCCATATCAGAACAATATGGAGGAACAGAGTTGAAAGGGTTTATAAAATACGGACATTATAAAAAAAAAAAACTCTAATTTTGGAATTTAAATATTCATTGATAGTTAATCTTGTCACGGTAATCGGCTCTAGGTTACGTGCCTATTTCAGTGATGTGATGAACTGAGGGAAAAGAGCCGGCGGAGAAATTATTTCCGCAGCATTCTTCAAAATTCTAATAAGAATAAACTTTAGTTAGAGAGGCTATGGCTCGACAATGAACTAGAACAAACAGTACCTTGCAATACAATAATGGCATTATTTGAATTATGTCGTATACCAGTATTAACCTACAACAAAACTCTAGTATGGATTCATTGATAGAAATATTGAAATCGTTTGGTTTCTGATCATATTCAAATGCACTTGATAGAGTTACAGTCGAATGTCAATTGTGCAAGTTTCAATGAACCAATTTGATACTATTTAAGTTACCGACGATGAGAGAACTTTCAAATTCGAAGAGATATTGACCCAACTAATGTCATATTAGTTGTACCCCAGGGTTTCAACCCCGTTCATAAGTGTTATTAGTTATGAGTATGATGTAGAAATTAGATGTAATTTAAATGTTTAAGTTGTATTACTGGCTCTATTAAAACATATAATATAAATTTGGCGTTTAAAATGTTAATTAACGTTAAGTCTGTCTCAAACCAAGATTCCCATATTGTGAGTACGATAGACACACACAGACAAGAACAAAATACCAAGACCTAGGACAGAAATTTAATTTCTCATTAAATAATGCTTCGCTGAGAATCAAACCCAGGAACCTTTGAACGTCAATCTTGCAGGATAGTCATGGCGCCATTCAGATCACACTTTACTATAACTTTCTTGAGGCAAACTATTGTGATAATAAATTGAAAGAGCCATTCCTTCGGCAATGTAACTCGCGGTAACGATGCCAATGTCAATTAAACTGGCAATCGACTTGCATGTAACAACAGTTAGGTAACCATTTTTTAACCCGATACAACACAAACACTTTCAAATTGCTATCAAATGGAAGGTCTTGCCTGGTACTGACGCAATCGATATAAAAATTAAAACGAACTTCAAATTGCGTTGACATTGTAAGCTACACAATGTCAGTCCAATTTGGGGTAACATTAAGTTACAATACTCTTTTATATGTAGAACTCAAATAACTTTGGATTAATGTAGTAGTAGTAGTAGAGTACTCAAAATTTTCTAAGAATTTTTTATATCAACACCTTTTTTAATTAACAATTTCAGTTGTTACTTATACGACATGTAATATTAGGCTTGTCATATCTATCTCAATAAAAGTAACCCTAGAACACATTGTCTGTGGTTTCTGATTTTCTGCTGTATTTGTGTATGAGTCGTTTGACGGTATCCACTTTCCAGTTAGTTTTTCCAGTTAGTAAGTTAGTTAGTTTCCAAACTATGACGTCAGCGCCGTAACATGGATGGAAAAGTCGGTGGACAGTTCCAAAAAGTTCGATTACGGCCACTGAAGCAGTATGGGAACCTGCAATTTCTAAACCGTTCTCGTGTACCGAGTGAAGCCCTGACCTGAAGCAGAAGACGAGAAGTTCTTAAGGCAACAGTAAGTGGAAATCTTGCTGAAGAAATAGTTTTGCTGAATAAGGTTTAAAATACTCACATAAAATATTCTCCCATCTGAGGAACTCCCCAACGAAGGCGAGCTGCAGCTTAGAGGCCAAAGCGAGATCAGCTATCTCCTTCAATCTGGCGCTGTCTTCCTCACTCAGCCGATCCTTGCATAGCACGTTGACTAGGATGACCGGTCGGCCGCATACGAGGAACGCTGTAACAAATAATTACATATATGTATTAATAACACTACGATACGAACTGAGACACTAGGATTATCTGTGCCGCGAGTACCACGAACACCCACAAAGATAGATAAGAACCCATGAAAGAATACAAGTAAAAAAAACTCATAGGTAAACAAATAATTATATATATTAATAACACTACGAGTACGAACTGATAGCCCCACACTAGGATTATCTGTGCCGCGAGTACCACGAACACCCACAGAGATAGATAAGAACCCATGAAAGAATACCAGTAAAAAAAACTCATAGGTACAGATGTACAAAATTTCTGTTTAGCCACTGTCCATTCAAAATCATATGACAAATGAAATGGATAGCAATCATTTTATCTGACATGGAAAATGGTTGCATTTTGTAGCCCCTTGCCACTGCCGCGGAATATGTGCATTTCTTAATAACAACATTAATTACGTCATCAATCACTGACCATTGATCATTCTCAAAAATAACAAGTGCAGACAATCAATTGAACTGACTGGTCCACACTTGACCCCTCTCGATTCGCCCGCAATAAAACAGATTAGGACTCTAATTGGCCAATCAGACACGAGAAATATGTCAAACGCCAATCAAACGACCAATCCGGAGGATCAATTTGCATGCATTGCATCAAGGTTGGGTGTGGGGTATTGAGTTATTTGGTTTGTATAGTGAATAAACCAGAAACTTTCATGGATAGCTTTCTAGTCACAGCAGATAATGTATGTCAGAAGTTCGTATAAAAACAAAATTCAGAAGTTTACCATAGAAAAAGATGAAAGCTACCACTGAAAACAATTTTATCAAACTCTTTGAATGTCCACCTTGATGGCCAGAGGTAATTTTTGTGTAACGAATGAAAGAAATCACTAAGCATGCCTGATATCATAGTGAAATATTAAAATTAAATGTTTTCCTTAACCGTGGAGCAAATGATAAATACCAAGATTACGAATTTTCTTAGTCAGTGATGCGTATTGGGACTCGGACTCGATCTCCCGATTGCCTAACACTGTTAATGTAAGCATTATCAGTACAGAAACAAAAACATAAAATATATAGTCAAAATATTTCTTAGTCTTATTATGGTCCCGTGCGAAGATAATCCATTTATCTGTCAAACTGTCCCCCACATGATGCATAGCCAGCTGCGCGAAGGAAGAAAACAATTTGTATCGGATATTGATGCAGATTATAAGACAGTAAAGATGTGGATGTGAGAGAGATTAGCTTTGCAATATTTTCTGTATTCTGTCTTCAGAAGGAGCTGCATGTATGTGGATTTCTATGTTTTCGGCTACAGCCTTAACGTTTAAAAGGATTTTAACGCATGAGGTATCGTAAGACTCGTCTTTGTAACAAATGTCTTGGTGTTAACATTTTTAAATTAAATGGAAAGAAAAACATTTTACAAAAACCACAATCTGATATTAGATAAATAAATATAAATTCGAAAATATTTGTTATGTACTTGATATACCTACCCAACATATATCTGGCAAACAATATCATTTGAATTTTTTACGATAATCTTAGATACTAGAACGATCCGACTAAAGCATCATGTGAGTTGTGGGATTTGCACTCGAGTTAGAGGCCAAACGGGTACATGCAAAAACTCTACGTTCACAAAACAGATACAAAAATAAAATTAGCAATGATTTAATTTAAAATGTACTTGAAACGGGATGAAAAATATTTTAATCATTAACGGAAGCGGTTTGTGATAATGTACTGTGTTCACCCATTGTTCATCCCCTGGCGGTAATATGTTAAAATAATACGATTTTATTTTTGGAAAATCGATAAACAAATCAGCTGTGAACTTTTCACCTTCAATACGGTAATTTTTGATACAAAATAAATTACTAATTTTGGCTTTGGAAAACAATTTCCATGAAATTGTGAATTCCCAAGATCAATATTTTATTGATATAGACCTGGGTTATTTTGGGTTGGTTCATTATGATAACATTGATAACAATCAATATCTAAGTATACTAATACATAAAGCTGAAGAGTTTGTTTGTTTGTTTGAATGCGCTAATCTCAGGAACAGGTTCGAATTGAAAAATTCTTGTTGTGTTGAATAGTCCAATTTGTTGAGGAAGGCTATAGGCTATATAATATAACATCATGCTATGAATAATACTGAAGTCCACGCGGGCGCAGTCGGGGGTGGCCGCTAGTAACAGAATAAAATTAGAAATTACATGGGACAAATAAATGCAATTGATGACGTTAAGGTGTCAGTCTTCGTTTTCTTAACACATTTTTTTCCATTTTTATGCAATAAATTTTCTTCAGTAGGTAAACGGAAAAACATATTTTTGAAATAACGCCAATGTGATCATGATTCATCGTTCGAGTGGACTTTACAATGGTGTTATCTGTCGGAAATAGCATGTACTAACAATAACAAGGATAAACTTATGAGATGATAATTACTCAATTTAAATTTGCCTGTAATAATAGTTTTGCAATACGAAGACTAGTGTTCTTTTTTCACGGTTTTTTTTTCAATATTTCTATGTTTGTTCAATTTTCATGTTTTTTTATCTAATACCTTTGAACGAGTAATTCTTGTATATATCTAAATATATTTTTTGAATCTCGGAAACTTTTGCTTAAAAATAAACCAAGAAAATAAATTGTTTTTATCCGAGTAACGCTCGGGCGTCCATTTAGTGTTTTTATTAAAGAAATTTGAAAATGATTTTCGAAGTGAAAACTTCTTTAGCGTCGTTGTGCACTTTTTGTTTTGTATGGATGGGTAAAAAATGTTAAACTCGCGTCAGGACACGTGGCCTGATCGAAAATTCGTAAGACGGAGGGGTGACAGCTGATGACGATTGACGGCTCGACTGTCTATACTTGTAAAATTTGTTTATATCAAGTATTTAAAATATGGACATTGAACAAAGTGCATCTATTAATGAAAAAAGTGACGAAGAAATAGTGAAAGAAAATGAGTGAGTAGGTACTTTATAAAAATACTAGATGAAAACCTACTGAAAATACTAGATGAAAAATAATACTGATAATAAAAGCAATTCGTGAGAAATTATTCCCTAACCATTCCAAAATATCAAAAATGCACAACGATAATGTTCAAGTTTTCACTTCTGTCGGCACTGCCGTCGTTGCTGTGCTTGTATGATGTATGTATACTTATACAAGCATACGTGCTGTCGTTGTTTTTTTATGGCCATCTTTAGAAAAATGTGTTCTGGTGAAGTGATTACTGATTACAGTACTTCTAATGGCTCGAGCAATTTTTAGGATTTTTTTTTGTGTTTTTATAAGTATGCGATAAGTAAGTAATGTATATTTTTGACCGCGATATCCAGTTAAAGAAAATAATATTAAAGAGAATAAAGCCTTTAATACATAAAATATCTAATTAAGACCCGATAATTTTAATAGCTCAATCAGATCGTCGACAATGTGTAGATCGGGAACTAACATAATAATAATATGAATGATCACGTTGTGTATGTTTTCGCTTCATTAGCCTTTCGCTGAAGCCATTTTGCGTAACACCACATGACGACGCATTTCAGAGTTCTTCCGAGTGGACACCTCCATAAGCTGCTCTTTAGTTACGACACACAGACATAAATTACGACATTTATAATTTCGACATTATAAAACTCTCAATTGAACTGTTTACACCAAGACGACCTTTTAAATAATTATTTATGGGAAGTAGTCATGTCGGGAGGTGGTCATTCACATTGGAAAGTGATCATACTAGGAAGTGGTCACCCCGGACCTAAACGAAATAAATTGAATTACCTATTAAGTTTTTAATGGTGTAAGAAAGTAACAATTAACGGATAATGTGTGATATTTATGTAGGTACGTACTTTCGTAGCGATACTGAAATATATCTGTGATAGTAATCTCACAAATGTCAAGAATGTAATAAACCGACTATTACATTATCGTATCATTACAAATGCTTATAAAAACTGGACTTTTCCATAATCGTCACGTGAGGGACATAATGATATAGCTAATGCTCAGGAATCCTTCCGCTTCCGTAGAATAGGTCAGTCGGAAGTTGTAACTTGTAACTGACTGAGCATGGGAAATATTAACTTTTGAAAAATAAATTCGATGTAAAGGGAAATAGTTTACTTAGAGTTCAAAACATAAAAAAGAAGCTTTATATGACCACTTCGTCATTCTGTGTGAATATTAAGATCCTTTTTGTCAAGACGTATCTAGTGAAAATTTATAATCAAAAACTAAGGTATTAGTCCTTTGGAACTGTGAAACTTTCAAACTCTGTAAAATTTCTAGTAACTTTAACTCTTCAAACAACAGAACAGTTAATGTTACAAGAAAGGGTAAATCTAAAACTCCAGAATTTCAAATTAGATCATTTCGTCATCAAATAGATGGACTGAGAGAGAATTGAAAGTCTAATTTTAATCCAATCTGAAAGTGTTACTTTATCGGATATATCTTCCAGAAGTATCTTATTTTATATAATATTATTATCAGATAGGCTTTCAAATAAAAGACCTTTATTTACACACTAGCCTTCCGCCAGCGGCTTCGCCCGCGTGGACCTGTTTAATGGGTCCCCGTAGGTTAAAAAATAGCCTATGAGCCATTCCAGGCTTCATTGCTATATTAAAATCATAGGCGTTTAGCCAGTTGCTTCAACCGTGTTGATCCTAAAACCCGTTTTTACGTAGGAATGAAGTATTTTCCCGCGGTAAAAAGTAGTAACTCTAAGTTACTAAGGGTGAATGTAGCTTTCTAATAGTGAAATAATTTTTGAAATCGGAACAGTAGTTTTTGAGTTTATTCATTACAAACATACAAAAATACAAGTCTTTCCTCTTTATAATATTAGTATAGATAACATTCATGTTAGTTATTTTTGAGTAACCTCTGCTCTTACCAAAGTACTGGTTATGTCTATTACCACAATCATCGTTCAATTAACGATAAAGATATCAGAGTTGTATCACCACACTTCTGGAACTTTCTTCAAGCAGTTCATCAATTAATATGCAATCTCATGCAGCTCATTGTGAATGCAGATCGCATTCCCTCACCGTTCCGGTCATATATGGTCACTGTGACCATTGCCTTAACTTCCTTATCCTCCTTACCGATAAGCTTGTTGAAATCGACCTTTATAATTATTGCAGTATGGTCAAAATAAGAAAGGTTGAACAATTTTAAAAACTTATCGTCAACAACGCAATGTCACTATCCGCTTACGTTATTAACCTTACAGAAACATTACGAGTATTACGACTACCAAAATTGTTTGTAAGAAACAAGTGTCCGCTCAGAGGTCGAAATTCTGTGTTTGTTCATTAACATGCTAGGTTTCAAAGTTTACTTTTTAACGATTATGTACTTCGAATGACTTCTTGGGAACTTGTGAGCAGTGTTTGATATGGAGAGGGGGGTTGATTCCATATTTTTTCCGTACATTACATATTAAGTATTTTTTGGAAAGCCATGACGATATTGGCAACAGCGCGCAGCGCTTGGTGGAATCCATCATTTTTGCGACTCTACATTGGACCATACGTTTTACTTTGAAATACTTTACTTTGATATGCATATCTTATTTTTTCATTTTAGTGTAATTTTTATTCCTAACACGTATTACACACTTATTTTATAACCCCCCTCAATACCTATAAATTTTAATAATGACAAATCTCACACGTATTTAAAAGATGCAAAGTGTTACTATCGCTTGGTAATATAACTAAGTTCAAAGAATAAACACTATAATTTTTTGCCTTATGTAATGAGGTACTTTAATGTACAGATGAATTAAGTTGCAAATTTTTTCTTTGAATTTCTTGTTAACATTGAAAAAGCTTCATTAACCAAATATTTTAGGTTTTGTATATATGTTCTTTAATTTTATATTTAGATTCTTCATATCTTTGAAAAATAGCAATTACCGTCGTGTAATCACAGTCTGGTTGACTGACCCTATTGCCTTCGAGAAATAATCAAGTACAGATATCGACAATAGATAGGTACTGAGTGTAATGCTAATTTTGTTAAAAATATTCTTCTGTGAGTTATTTTGAAGAGTTGAAGATCAAAGATGAGATTAAATCCTCAACTGCTAAGTCTGCCAGCACCTGGCGTTACATTTTGCTACAGTCAATATGCAAAACCGGTTCCAAACGACAGAATTAGCTGATACACTTGTTATTTTTAATAAAATCAATGTCGAACGTCACTTGAAACCGTTGTTGCTAAGGTTTTTTGGCGTAAAATTAATAGGAGGTGTTCGTTTCTTTAGTATACATTTTTTAGGAAACATTAAAAAAAACTTTTTTATTTATTTAGAATATATATCACTAAGGTGATACTGAAGATCTGCTGCCAGCATTATGACTTAAAAATTCGGTACTAACAGCTTGCCCTGAGGGAAGCCTCTAAAAATAGATTAACGAGGTCCTTTCAGTCTGAAATTGTAATTTGACTTTGTTTTACTTTTTGTTTCAATCAGTAAGGATAATAGGCGCATAACATGCTGTTAGTTCTAAATAAAAATTCAGACGCTTATTATTATAGTTTCTACACAGGTGAGTCGGCAATGTATTAGTAACTTCGTTTGTCAAGTAATTTCAATCAATAACGTCATGCAGAAAGGCTTGTAGTAGGATTATTTGTAATTTTTATACGGCTTTATATTCAGATGACAATGGCTCATTTTTTGAGAGTGAAGACACTCATCCAATATTTAAAAAAAATCTATTAAAAGTAGAGCAATTTCACGTTTTTTTTTAAATATTTATCACTACACATGTTCATGAACACCTGTAATGTTACTTTTAGCAGTAAACAGGTTCGTATTACGTAAATAAATAGACGTTCGAATGATAATAAGGCAACCGTATAATGATTAATTACGTATCCATTTACGTTCCAGTCAGTATTACCTAACTATGTATTGTAGAATTGTAAAAGGGTGGCTTTTATATAAAAACATTGACTTTCGTGTTGTGAAAACATTGCTAATTGGGAATTACAAAATAAATGAATTTTAAACCTTTTAAATCTACTAAAACAATTGAGGCAACGAAAATGAGATGTGAACGCATGTTTAATTTCGGGGGAGCCTGACCAGTTTCAGACAGTACCTCGGTACCGTCTCAAACTAGTTAGGCTAGTACAGTCTGAAAATAGTCGGAAACTCGGTTCCCAATCACGAGTCAGGCAAAGAGACTTCGCTGGGGCTACGTGAGTTAAAAATTCGTTAATTTCACAATCATGGTTCCATCCATCCATCCATCCAGCCTTTTATAGTCCACTGCTGGACATACGCTTGGCACTGCGGGTTGGTGACTGCAGTAGGTGATACGTAACTCAGGAAGACGCTGCTGCCCATCTCCTGGAATTTGACCCTTGGTCGCCTCTTACGACCTCCTGGGAAGAATCGGAGTGGTTCTATTCTAACGCCGGACACCACACGGCAAATCATGGTTACGAGCTACGAATCGTATTAAGTGTTAATTTTTTTTTATTAAGTAGGTATCAATTGCAGAGACGATCGAACATTCCAACAAAAGTAAGTAATATATTATGCAAATGGAGAACGTTCGCCGCTCGTTCCCGTCGGAGTGCAAAATGGAGTCAATTATGTAAATAAAACACTCATTGATTTCAAATTACCTGACGCTGGAATGTACTCGTCGTTCACACGCAGAACTCGGAAAGAATCAACAGACTGAAATTACTGTTCTTCACATTTTTTTCTTTTTTATAAGTCTGTTTCTATTTTTTTATTAAAAAAAAAACAACTGCACAGAACAACTATCTTGCCTTCAGTTCATTTTACCGCGGCTGTAGATTCCACAAGAACTGTTGTTAATTTATGTTTATATTGAAGACCCTGACAATATTCATATTTAAAACAAACTAAGTTAGATATTTCCCTGTGAAAATTAAGCCTATACATTGAGTAATCCCTACTAATAGGTATTATAAATTTGTCTGTCTCTCTGCTACGTTTTCTCGCTTAAACTACTGAACCAATTTTAATGAAATTTGGAACACAGATAGAGTGGACCTTGGGAAAGGACAGGATAGTTTTATCCTAACGAACCTATAAAACGGGTCCATGCGGGCGAAGCCGCTGGCGGAAAGCTAGTTAGTAATAAATGGCTGAAAGCAGCATTCAATTCAATTTGTAACGTACAGAGAGACAAAAATATAACACGTGTCGTTTTGTCTGGCTTCTGTTGCTCTAATTTTCTTTTCTTTTTTAATTAACTGTCCCTAATATATTATTTTGCCAAGTTATAAATTTGTTATATATATAACGACAGATCATTATTGTATTTATAGGGGCCGCATGATGTCTCTCGACCGTCGAACGTTCCAACGTCGGAAGTTCGTAGGCACTAGGGCTTGAATATCGGACGCTTTTTCAATTCCGGAATTGGGTTTCGATATTCAATATTTCAATTCCGGAATTCCGGAATTCCGGAACTCAAGTGTCTTTTTGTACTAAATAGTGACACATAAAAGTTGAAATTGACTCTAAGAAGACAATAACTGTAAAAAAATTGCCAAGATATCGTAAGGTAAAAGCACCAATGCCCGACAGGTAACCAAAGGATGACACTTTAGAAAAAACTCAAATAATAAGAATTTTCTTGTTTATATGCCAATTATTTTGATGACAAGAGACTCCTAGCATCATCAGTTTCAAGATAAAGCAAGAATACAATGCAGTTCCCCTTTAAAAGTTACAATACAAACATTTGTTATTTACAATGTGACAGAAAAATTCATATTTGCTGCCATTTCTTAATGTTTTAGTTAACTTCAAACTCTCAGGTATCATTTTATTCTTTTTGTTACAAAATTTCTCCTTTATTTTTATTTGATTGGAAACGTTGGACCATTTCTGAAGAAAACAATAGATTTTTTTCTTGGTCCCATAAGTTATTTCTAAAAAAAGAGTGTCTATTATTAGTTCCAAAAACAGTCTGAAACCTAAAAGATGACATGCATGTCTACTGTTGGTGTTACAACAAAATTCATTTCTAAGTTATTTTGACTATGCTCTCATATTTTGTTAGAAAAAATGCTACCTATAAAAATTTAATAATCTGTTACACTGAAAAATTAAATGGCGTGCAAGCACTAATGCAGACAAAGTGTGCCGCGGTACTGCGGTAGATGTTTAAATTAAAAAAAAGTATAGATCAAGCCCACAAATTTAAGACTGCCAAAAAGAGAAACCAAGATTTTGAAAATAATTATAGGTACTATAAAGCCTAAGTACTGAATAGGAGAAATTAGATTCTGGAGATAATAGAGACAATATATTTCACGATTTTTTTAAGGTTTAGAAGTAGATGGGCAAAAGGATGATATAGTAAAAAGAGATTTATAATATTCTGATACTAAAATTTTGAATGTTTATGATAATTTACTAAGGGTAGATTTTTTTATCGCGATATGTCCTTCCATCCATCCTTCCTTCCATCCATCCATCCATCAGCCTTTTATAGTCCATTGCTGGACATAGGCCTCCCCTAACGTTCGCCACCCTCCCGGTCCTGGGCCTTCTGAATCCAGCGACTACCCGCTGTCTTCTTCAGGTCCACCTGATTGGAGGGCAGCCTGTACTCTTTCTGCTGAGACGTGGTCGCTATTCGAGGACCTTTCTTCCCCATCCCCTTGCAGATTTTGAGAGCTATGTCGGTAACCTTCGTTCTTCTACGGATTTTATCGTTACGGATTCTGTCGCGTAGAGAAATACCAAGCATAGCCATCTAAATCGCTCGCTGAGTGACCTTGAGCTTATGGAAAAGGCTAACTGTAAAGGACCACGTCTCAGCGCCGTAGGTCATCACTGGCACACACACACTGCTCGAAAACTTTAGACTTCAGGCACTGAGGTATTCTGGACGAGAAGACACGTTGTAATTTCCCGAACGCTGCGCAACCGAGTCGGATTCTACGAATTACCTCTCTCTTGAAGCTGGACTTACTCATACGGATCGCTTGTCCCAGGTAGATGTACTCGTCGACAACTTCGAGAGTAGCGCCATCAACAACGACCGGTATGGGTGTGACATGGACATTAGACATGATCTTCGTCTTGTCCATGTTTATCTTAAGACCTACTAGCCCGTTCCACTTCATCAGCTTGAACACGTCTTCCAGTGCAGTGGTAAACAGTTTCGGGGTTATAACATCCCCTTGTCGTACTCCGCGCTGCAGTGGAATAGGTCCACTGCTTCCGTCGTGGACTCGGACTGTCATGGCTGCAGCTTTGTATAAACACTTCAACACCTCGATGTACTGATATTCAATCTGACATCGCTGGAGAGACTAGCACCGTGCAGGTCTCGATAGAATTGAAGGCTTTCTCATAGTCCACATACGCAATACATAGCGGCAGATTATACTCCTCGGCTTTTGTATAACCTGTAGCAGCGTGTGTATGTGGTCCATGGTACTATAGCCTTTTCGGAATCCGGATTAGTAAGAACCCTTGAAAACAGCTTATAGACGTGACTCAGAAGCGCGATGGGTCTTTAAAAGTATAGTTCTTTAAAAGGGCTCTGTCACCCTTTTTATAGAACAACACCACTACGCTTTTGCTCTACGCCTCCGGGACAGTTCCGCTACTGATGACGGTATCAAACAGTTTTTGGAGCGCCACTAGGAGGGATTTCGCTCTAGCTTTCAGTAGCTCTGATGTGATACCGTCATCGCCCGGTGCTTTGTTGTTTTTAATCTGATTAAGGGCCCTTCTAATTTCGTACAGGCTGACGTCCGGAATATCTTCGGTATAGTTTCGGGTCAATTTGGCTCTCTTATCGTTCACCACATGGGTAACGGGAGCTTTTGAGGAGCTGTACAACCGTCCGTAGTACCTCTCAATTTCTCTCTGAACTTCCGGCTTAGACGAAACTATAGTGCCAGACTCCGTCTTCAATCTTGTCAACTGGCTTTGCCCAATACTCAAATCCCTTGAGAACACTTAAGTGCCTTGGTTCCGCTCTTTAGTGTTTTTGACGCGCTTTGTGTTATGAGCACGCAGATCGCGTGATAGCAGAACGATATGAACGAGTGATAAAATATATATTTTTTCAATATCGAAATTTCGATATTGGTCTCGCCAATTCCGGAATCGGAAACGATATTGGATTCTACCGGAATTCCGGAATTATGCGAATTCCGGAATTCCGGAGCTCAAGCCCTAGTAGGCACATAAAACACGAACATACTCGTAAATCCCAAAAGCTTAATTCACCTAAAAAATTTCTGCCCTCTCGAGAAAACCATTAAGAAGAGATAATGGCAGTATCTAATATAAACACTAATGTAGGAAAATACAGGACTGTAAAATATGGTCAGACTACGCAAGAAGTAGACAGTACGCTACATTACAAGGCAGATAATAAGTTTTTTTTATTGAATGGAGTAGCAGACGAGTAGGCCACGTGGTGTTAAGTGGTCGCTACAGCCCATGGACATCTACATGCAGTTGCGCTGCTACTCCGGAGGCTGGTGGTCGTTTCATGTAAGTGTGGCCGGCAACTGCACCGTTCCACCGAAACACAATAGAATTGGTTCACAGCAGAAGTGGGTGCAACGGTGGTACTTCCCCGGGCGAAAGATAATAGTTCTACCACCTACAAAAAAAAAAAACCACCTACAAAAGTACAACGTTCTATCACTCAATTGGGCATATAGCCAATCATATCGCACTATGTGTATGTTGTGAGAATACGTCTAAAAATTCGAAATCTTTAGAATACTTCATATTACTTGAAGACGGCGCGTCTAACATAGCTGCCTACATACTCAGATGCATTATATTGCGAGACTAATTGAGTTGTAGCTATGTAACTTTCATTGTATGACCAAGGAAGTAGCATCATGATCACAGCAGCCATTTTTGTTGTGAAGTGATTCTTTTGTGTTTCGGTGGAAGGGTGCGTTAGTCGATAAAACTGATATTAGCTTTTGGAGTAACAGCACCTGCATTTTTGTCTGCTGTTGCAAATAAATAAAAAAGTATCGACGCCTCGACAGCGAAAAGGCAATGCTACATAATTTTAGTGATAGTCCCTGTAGTTTCAGGATTAAAAATAGAGCTACGGTATCCCCTGCCTGATCGTAAGAGGCGATTAAAAGAGGGCTTCCGGGGTTGTGGACGGTGTGAGTGGGAGCTCAATCCGCCCAGCCAGCAGCCCCGGGAAGGGCGTTGGTGGGTGCGTGGCCGCATGCCTCGGCATCGAAAGGTGCAGGAGGCAAAAAGCAGGAAGGCAAAAAAGGTAATTTTAGTGAAGGACTACACTAATACAAGAACCTCCAGATATCAGCCCTCAGGTAACAGCTCGTAAGGTGGCGCGCTATCACTACTTAACCCATAATTGATCTGTTAGGTCCCAGGGACTCCTCAGAATTTTCAAAGCGTTGTAAAAATATTGTTATTTCACTTACAAGTTCATGCGTCTCAGTACCTTACTACAATAGCGCGCGGCGTGCGGGAGCGGAAAAACGTGCGTGTGCGCTCATTTATTGGTGAGTTATTACGTTCATGGAGTCCACGGGACTCCACCAGAGCGTTTGTGTTACTTTTTTACTAATTCCATAACTTTGTATTTTTGTAGTTTTATGATAGAATTTCTTCTTTTTAGGCTACAAAATGGCGTCCAGTAGACAAATAGTGAATTTAGATCATCAAGATGCTGAATCTATTGTAATATTGCGTCTATACAATGATAGACTTCCTCGTCAGCTGCGCGAGTTGATATCTGACATCGCGAAAGTACCTTTGGTGAACGAAGAACAAGATGATGATGACAAATTGCCTAGAAACCAAAGAAAATATTGTCACATAATTATGTCTTTCACGTCTAAAGAGAAAGACTGTATATTTATGTCATAACTGTAAAAGCCCGTATGTATAAGCTGTACTAGAAATAAATAAAGTAGTTTAAAAAACTAAAAACACGCTTTTGTGAAAATACGAACTAAAAAGTAAAAAAATAAGAAGAAAATGTATTTTACTGTAAAAAAAAGCGTGGGGTGCATGGTGTCAACAGTAACAGTGGTAAAAACCACCCCCCGCTTTTTTTTACAGTAAAATACATTTTCTTCTTATTTTTTTACTTTTTAGTTCGTATTTTCACAAAAGCGTGTTTTTAGTTTTTTAAACTACATTATTTATTTTTAATTTTTTAGTTGGATTTTTATTCTCAAATTATTGCATTATCATCGGCCCTTGACCCCTATGCAAATTTTCAAGTTAACCAGACGCTTAGACGTGTTAAAGTACCTTAGGCCACGAACTTATCAGCCGCCCCTCGTATATTTTATTTTATCCTGATGATCCTAGTTACGACTTTAACATAAAGTTATGAGATTATTGTATTGTCATCGGTCCTCAATAAATCTACAAAGTTTGAACGAAATCTGGCCGTTTAAAGTGGGTCAAAATCGCGCCCAAAGAAGTCGGTTACAAACATACAAACATACAAACATACAGGTGAAGCTAATAAAAAGCGTGTAAAAATTGTACCCATTGTCGCCTCAACTAGAGACTAACAGCTGCACGTTTTTTATTTTTATATAAAAACTTATCTTTTTTTTAATTTTCCTAAAATTTTACTATATTATTATTATTATTCATAAGTGAAAAGTTAAAATATACTTAAGTTTATATTTTTTATGATAGCCAGAAGTTGGCACTACTTTTTGATAGTTAAATTTAGAAGATAATATTGTTTCTATTTTTAAAAACTTAAGTGATTATAAATACCAAAGTCTGATTTAAAATTCTGATAGTGTATTAATTGATACTCAAATAAATACCTAATTTTGTTACTATTTGTAAATGTGTTTTTATTTAAACCAAAAAAATGTTGGTAGAGTCCCTTGGACTCCACCAGATAAATTAGAGTATATTTAGGCACCAGATTAACTGAGGGTTAATGATGATGTGAATGTGTTGGTACCAGCTTTCAATAATAATCTAGATAAATTAATATGGTAGGCCGATGTCTATGGTTTCAACTTCAATCAATACATTATGTGACGGTCAAGCATGTACTTCTCTACTGAAGGAAATATTTTAATGTAACGAAAGATACTTTCCTCAACGATCTGATGAAAACGAATCTAAATAAGTATTGTTTTGAATTTTTTTTTCTCAGACTTTAACCCATACGAGAATCTGTTTAATATTTGTTTAATGATTCGCTAAAATCGAAGCGAAAAATGACTCACTCACTCAATACGAATTTTCAAAACCGCTGGATGTATACAGATGAAATTTGATAAAGAGGTGATTTTTAGTTAGTAGACACCCGCTAAAAACGGATTTTGTGACAGGGACATCTAATAATCTCGCAAATTTGTATGATTTCTTAATTTTTTGTGCTACAAACTTGTAATTTGACATAGAAGTAGGTCGACTATCACTTAGACGACGCCTATTAACCTAAGAAGCTTAAATAAGCAATAGAAATTAGGGTTGCAAATGGGACGAGTTCTCCGTAGTTTTCATAATTCATTGTATGCTGGCATTCCTAACTATCGCGGGCGAAACCGCGGAGCACAACTAATAAGATAAAATCCATACTTAATATTATAAATTCGAAAGAAACTCTGTCTGTCTGTCTGCTACGCTTTTCCGCTTAAACTACTGAACCGATTTTAATGAAATTTGGAACACAGATAGAGTGAACCTTGGGGAAGGACATAGGATGGTTTTTATCTTACGGGAACCTTTAAAACGGGTCCACGCGGGCAAAGCCGTTGGCAGAAAACTAGTCTGCAATAAAATAACATTTACATTTCGCTATAGTAACAAGCAGCGCTTTGTGGTTCTCTTTCACATGAATGTGTGAAGAATAAATAATATTCACAGCGGGCAGTGGGCAGCGGGCAGGCTCTCAATCAAAATCGAATCGATTATGTAATTAATGTTGACTGATTGTGTGAATTTTGTATTGTTCGTTGTTGAAATGAGAGGTGGCTGATGTAAACGATGAATTATGTACAAAAAAAGTCAAAGAGGTCAGTTTAAAGCTACAGGAACTGAAAAAATACAGTTTTTTCTATTTGAATGGAGAAGCAGACGAGCATGAAGATCACGTCGTTTGGTCGCAGGCCACAGCAGCCCATGGACATTTACATACACACAACCCCAAGCAAACCTAACTGTTGTCTATGGTCGTATACAGTTGCGCTCAAAGTCCCTGTAGCTTCGGGATTAAGGGGATACCTCTGAGAAATTCCTGTTTGTTTCTCGTATATTTTTTGTAACCTACGTAAGCAATAATTTCGATTAATTTATATATATTTATTGAGCGTTTAATTTATTAAATGACAAGAGCAAAAACACGATTGCTTTAAGTTGCCTCGATAGAAAAAAATCTCAAAGAATGGTCTTCCAAATGTTTAATTTTGATATATCTAGTGAACGCAACTTTACTGACAAGCGAATTTCTATTAATTGATTAGTCTAACAATAAATGAAAAATTTACAAGAAAACTTTTTTATTTGGTTTATTATTTACAACACGAATCACTTTTTTTCATGTTGGCGCTTACGTCATTTACTTATGCCGCGCTCGCAATTTTTTTGTCTCTTTTTACGCATGGAAAGTAAATAGCCTCTTCCTTGTTTGTTTCTGCCAGTCAGTAAGCTGCGGCCTTTGCCAGCGTTGGACCTGTGTTTGGCGTACCTAGATCCCAAAGTCGTTTTGTTCTGCGATATAATTAACAAATTACTTAAGTTTATTTATTTTAAGACCACTGTTAATGTAAAATTGCTTAAATCTGATCCAGTCTAACAGTGGTATAGGTAAATACGATCACATAGTATTTTTAAAACTATCCGATCATTAAAACAGAGTTCTATGGAGTCGCATTTATTTTAAAATTTGGACATGCCGTGATCTTCAACTGCGAAAAATATGAAAAGTACCTATTTTGTTTTTAAAGTAGGTATTAAAATATAAAATGGTTTGAACCCTTTTTGTCCCACTGTGGGGCGCGGGTATCTCCCCATTGTTGGGGAGGCCTGGAGCTTACTCCACCACGCTGCTCCATTGCGGATTGTGGAGAACATGATTAGAATGTGTATAGAATGTAGTAAATATCAAAATTAATCAATGTTAAAACAAATAAAATGTTTTTTTTTTTAATAATTACTGGGTACTTCCCGTGAACTAAGAATCTTGAAATTTGGTACGAAGCAACTTCTTATAGCACAGATAAAAGAAAAATTGCGAAAACCGTAAAGTTTTAGTTACATCATATATATATATATATATATATTTATTTTTTTTGGACAATTCACACAACACCATCTGATTCCAAACTAAGCAGAGCTTGTACTATGGTAATCAGAAAGCTGATAAACATACATATATAATTCTAAATACATATTTAAATAGATAAATAACACCCAAACACAGAACAAATAGTCATGTTCATCACACAGATATTTGTCCTGGGTGGGAATCGAACCCACGACCTCACGTTTCGCAGTCGGCTCATCACCCACTACGCCACGGAGGCTGTCAATTAAAATTATATTTCCGCAAAATTATTAAGTATTATAAATATTTTACGAAACCCTCGGTGCGCGAGTCCGACTCGCACTTGGCCGGGTTTTTGATAAATATAATTAAGTAATGACCAAATGACGAATACGTGACGATGACGAAAGATGACGAAAATTATAAAATTAAAGGCAAATTATAATAGATATATTAAGTTTAATGAATTAAATTAAATTTGAATTAAAAAAAATTAATAATGCATACCTTTATTTTAATGCAATACTTATTTTTTTTATTTTTTATTTATTTATATTTATGTGAAAAACCTAAAACTAAGGTTCACAAAGGGTTAAACCTAATGCCTATTGGCATTGTCTACCAGTCGACCCTGGGTGATGTTGAGAATGCGAGGTAGGCTTCTAAAATAAACAAGCTAAAAGACACATGATTAAAAATAATTATGATAACTGCGTACTTAATAACATACGTACAGCAATATATATAATCATATTCATACATACATACATACACAAATAAATACATACATATATACATACATACATACATATATACATACATACATATATACATATACATAAGCATATTGGAAGGATGTAATGACGATAAAATGTACATTAAATAGGACTCTCGTTAATAAAAATACTAGATGGTGCTAGGGATACTCAAGAAGTGCTTATCTATCACACACTTAAAAAAATAATTTGTATTTTCATTAGAATAACAGCATATTGTAATACTGACGTAAAAAATGTTATTTACATAGGTTATAAAGAAAAAAAAACTAAGAAGATTTATTTGAAAACGAAAAGTTTTTTTCACAATTCCAATAGGTTTGTTTTTATTTTCTAGTTTTTAAAACACATTTGTAATTCAGTTTAAATAAAAGCTCTCGGCTACTCTACACTTACACGCATTAAGAATTTCATATTTGAAAATTACTGATTACTTTTTACTTATATAAAAATGATTACTAATTAGTAATTACTGATTTCAATGAAATTTTCATTTAATTTTTACCTACTTGAATGCACTTGAAAATTAAAAAAAGTCCTTAAAATTCTAATATAACATACTTACTTATAATTGAAAAACCTCCATTTTTCAAGTCAGTAAACAAAATAATCGTCCAATATATGACAAAAAAACAAAAATATTTTTAATCTCCATCCACTTCAATTCGTACTCTGTTCTAGAAATGCGCGAGAGCGCATAGTAGTTGCGAACTCTGTAGCGGGGGTGCTCCCCGCAATACGTGTAAGCCCCGCCTTTCACGCATCGATTTATTTCAGAGGTATCCCCTTAAGAATAGAGCTACGGTATCCCCTGATCGTAAGAGGCCACTAAAAGGGGGCTTCCGGGGTTGCGGGCGATGAGAGTGGGAACTCGATCCGTCCAGATAGCAGCCCCAGGAAGGACGGAGGGGTGTGCGTGCCGCCGTGAGCATCGGAAGGTGCAGGAGGGGAGGCGTACGGAGCGCCGCGCGTGGTGGACACCGATGCGTCCCACTGGAGATCCTGGAGTCCTCCCCAAGCGCAGATGCAGGCCACCGAGGCAGTTTTAGTGCGGTACAAATCCCACATAACCCGGTATCCTCTCCCAAGATGCCGGGTACCTTTAGAAGGTTTCCTCCCCGATAAAAAAATAAAGGTCGCGCTCCTACTCCGAACTTAAGGCTGATGGTCGCCTCATCTAAGTTGGGCTGGCGACTGCACTTTTCCACCAAATCGCAATAGAATTTATCCACAGCACAAGTTAATGCAAGCAGTGGTGCATGGGTAGGTACAGTGCCAAAATCATGGGCAGCCAATAACGATTTAGAGATATCCAAGCAAACTTGAGATATTAACCATTGTTAGAATTTTGACGTCCCGCGTGGCGCAATGGTTACCATGCCGGACAGCCAATCGAGGGGTCCCGGGTTCGATTCCCGGCGAAAAAGAAATTTGAATGATGAGTTTAAATTTCTGTTTTCGGTCTGGGTGTTTGTGGTCCTGTCTTTGTATGTGTCCATGGTACCCGCGACACCGGGTATTAATTACCTTACTGTGGGGCTATGAGTATGTAACATTTAGTTAATAAAATAATTATGCGGAGTTAACTCACGTCGGATGAGATGAGAGATCATGATTAAAATTCAGTCAGGATCGAAACTAGGCGAACAACCCCGAAAACTACCGTACCTAAGTAAGTAGAGCTGGACTCTTATACCCACAATGTCAGTATACAGTTTCACTCACGATTCGTTGAATAACTTCTTTTCCTTCTATATTCATAACGTTTCTGATGAGGTATTTACACCTGTCAGTCGCTACTATTCCAACAGCACGTAGATACAAATGTCACACACACTCAAAAATTTCCGGCCGCAATAAATAACCTATATAAAAATCTCATGTCATGGCATGGTGTATATTAGTAGCACTCCTCGGAAACAGCTCAAGCGAGTATTGGGTCCTAAAGAATATTAAAAAAAGTCAAAATTAAATTACGAGTATCAACATCTGTCGCACATCAAATCCCTTTTCATGGTTTCATTGTGATGAATTACAAATATCTATGCGGTAGCTATTAATTACAAACCTATTATAGCAATTAAGACTGCGGTATCAGTCGTCGTAACTAAGCGTAACTAAGTAGCGTTCTATCGAAGTACTATTATACTTACGTGTACTGTAATACAAAGATCGCTTAATATCTTATTGGAGACTGACACGAAATAGGGTAGTTGTTCAATATTCTATCATTGTTATCAATGAACTTTGTGTAAAAGGAGAGAAAGGTTTGAATAATTTTTATACCTGTCCGTTCAATAGGAATGAAGAAATCCAGTAAGATCACTTCGTTGTCATTTGTAGACCCAAGACTTTTTCTCAAAAACGTGTAGAGCGTCAACATAAAATTAATATAAAACACTGAAGATTTCATTCCTAACTTTAAAAAAATCAAGCTTTATTATTTATGTTCCATATTTTACAGCGATAAAAAACTTAACTCAATCGTCCGGTCTCTCCGTCTTTTTAACATTGGCCTCTTAGACGAGAAACCTGGTTTAATTTTCTCATTAAATGCATATGTGTCAAATTATATCATAGTGGAGTACTTTGTACTTACACTTCGTTCCGGTCTGTATAGCACTTAGAACAAAGCAACTAAGTAACATCATACTACATAAGTAGTAATAAATGTACGCATAAACTATTATATTCAAAGTAAACATTATGAAATAATTCAATTTATAATTTTATTTGGTAATTGTCGTGATTAGCATCGTCTAGCTAACAAGTCTCTTGTCGTGATTACAGATAAATAATTGTGATTACTGCTTTATCTTTTGACGTGTCTCCTCGATTTTTTGAAGTGAAAACTTCTTTAGCGGCGTTGTGCACTTTTTTTGGGATGGGTAAAATTTTTTTTTCAATAACATAACAAGAAACATTTAATAATAATAACTAGTGTTCTTGCACTAAAATTAACGACACACATCGTGATAACAAAAACAAAGGAAAAATACGTAAAACATCCGTTTTAATCTGGAACTTTATCGGTTCAAGGTTTATGGGTACCTTATCGCTCAATTCATTGCAGGTGTAAACACTGCCATGGTAGGGCCATGAAATATCACGTGTTTTTCCAAATACAATCTATTCATGCATTTTGTAAGTTTCCCTTGTACAGAGTACAATGAATATCTAGTAAGCAGGAAGAATGCAAACTTCACATCGAATTTAAATCCAAACAAAGCTCATCCATTGTTATTGCTTCTTGGATATGTGGCGAGGACGTGTAAACGTCCTCTCAGGCGCGGTCGCAGGCGTCGCAGCTTTCAATTCAGGAGGGGTCGCCAAGAAATTTGGGGGGGTCATTAAGAAATTTGGGAGAAGAGGTGTCCGAAATTGGCTTGTTTCGCCTTCCATCTACGCATGACTGACGGATTTTGGGGGGAATTTTCGGAACTGAGAGGGGTTTAGGCGTAACGGACACACTTTTCAAGTGTAGGTTGGTGACGTGACATGTTTTTAAGAAAGTAACCTCAGGCTTGCACGGTTATAGATAACAACGTAAAATATTACCATGGTTTTCCTCACCGTGGAACAGCGATAGATATGCATTTTAAAGACAGGTGCGCCA
The DNA here is from genome assembly GCA_911387765.1 of Pyrgus malvae. Lineage (NCBI taxonomy): Eukaryota > Metazoa > Arthropoda > Insecta > Lepidoptera > Hesperiidae > Pyrgus > Pyrgus malvae. The sequence goes on from OU426949.1 coordinate 26,400,493, forward strand.
CGGGCTTCGGAAGTGAAGACCTCCGCATTGAGTAACGTTGTCTTAAACACTGAGCTATGTATTTCTGTCGTTTGCAATGTACCCTTATCTATTTTCAATTAACTCGTCAGCAGCAGAAGGTAAATTTTTATGTCGAATACAGGATTCACGGGTTTTGCTTAATATTTATTGGTGAGATGGGTTAGACAAAAATAACTTCACATTGTTCTGACTGCAACCGATAACATTTAAGAAAGTGACGAGGTGCAATACACATGCAGCATTAGTGAGTTTACCAAACTTTGTATATTCTGGACCGGATATGAGGGAATCATGACGATCTAAGTCGGCAATCTGTTGCAATTTTTTAGACCCGTATGGCTTAAACTAAACCTAAGTTCCACTGCTATATGCAGATTCTGCAATAGCGAAGAGGAATCGGGTATACACATCCTCTGTGACTGTGTTGCACTTACACACAGCAGAAGTCGGATACTGGGCGGCAGCCTAGTCACATCGGAAGATGTCAAACTTCTAGATCCCAAGCGCATCGTACGGTTCCTAACAACCGACGGCCTTGGGAATCAGATATAAACATGGGGCCAGGCTACAATAGATCATCTACTGGTCGCAGTGGCCTTAGGGTTGTACCCTTCCCCACCAACTCAAATAATAATAATAATAATAATGGCTTAAACTTCACTGCAGTCGTTTAAATAAAGTATTGGTCGCGGCATCTCCCTCTAAAAATGCTCCCTGCGGTTCACTGATGTTGCTTCAAGGATTTCCCCAATAAGGCCCTTTAACATACGTAGACTTCGATATCACTCATCAACACAGGGTATCTAATCGCGCGTTATCACGGCCACTCGATTATGCAACATATCATCTTTGAACCATCCCAAGTAACAATTTATCGTCGTATAAAGGTTTAGTAAACGTTATCTGAATACCATACATCGCAATAGTTAAGTCATACTAACTTTATAATAACGTTTACTAAACGCGAAAATGGCCCCAGTTATACGACCTCAATGGTCGTATAATGGTCATACAGAAGTCTCGAGCCAACTTCGTTAACGTCATTCAAAAGTCGTACAAATGTTATGGGATAACCATAACTTTCGTCGCTTTGTTGTATTGTGGTCGTACAGGTGTTACTGAATGACTAAAACGTTTTATTTAAGTCAAGAGACAATACCTGTAAGACTTATTCATATTATGTTTGTGGTTTCGTTTCAAGATTTTAGTGTAAAATAAATAATTACAAGGAAATAAATGCTAGCTGAGTTTATGTCATTTTCATATCTTACTTACTTTATCTGTCTCTCATGCTATTTAGTTCGACTGGGAACTGAAGTTTTATGATAATATACCTATGTGAATACTATTAAGATTTTCATGCCCCCTCGTAATTTTGAGTTAAAATCAATAGATTTTTATTAATAAAAATAGGTTTTTTTTCTAAAAATGTCCGACATGTTGCTTTTGTCGCAAACTTACCTCTATACGACCCGATGGTGATGATAATGGTCGCCATGACAGCTAGCTATTAGGGTTCCTCAAGAAACATAAAAAACCCTTTTCATATTGTGAATATTCACCAAAATTCTCGTTAATCTAATTCTCGTTAACGTCTCCACGATTTTATTGATTCCATTTCCGTAACAAAATTTCATCAAAAGTTCGTTAATATGGCCGCCTAGTCATTATAAAGTCAAAACCTGATTTAAATGCGACTGCAAGTTTGATTAAAGTCAGGACATGACATTAAACGGACATCATGTAATATAAAGGTTATATTTGAGTCGTCAATAAACAACCAAGTCATTTAAGAGTATTTAATTGACCGCTGTAAAACAAGATAGTTATTGTTATATAAACGTCTCTGTGAAAACGCCTATACAATATGCACGTTATATAAATGTCATATAAAGGTTTTCCAAAGACATAATTTGGTCAGTTCAAAACATTTATCGGACTATAACGTTAGTATGACTATTGCGTTGTCGTACAAACGTTTTAGCTAAGATGTAATATAACGTCATATAGTTTAGTCACCCAAACGTTGCTAAGACCAGTTTACTATGACCTATTCGACGCACGCCTAATTAGTTACATTAAAAACGTATATAGGACCTGGTAGTTATATCATTACCATTGTAAGACTGCTATCCAACTTTAGGTCGTACAAGTCAAGACTTATACGACGTATTTGTTTGTTGGGATGTTATTGATTAAGCGTGCCTACACGATATTGATACATTGTTGTTTGCTCAGTTGTTGACAAACCATTATTTCAGTGGCAAGGCCAGTTTCTAGTAAGTTAGTAAAGAAATAGTTAATATAGATATACAACAAGGTGCGTTCAACGAGGGATCTCGCAGGCGTTCTAACGAGCCGAGGTCACCTATTAACCCACCGCGGCCTGTGTGTCTTTTGAAAGTTCACCCCTAAAACCAACCAACACTGACTGTACTTTTACTGTACTGTACTGTACTATAACCATCGCTGCTCATATATTTGCCGTTGAATATTTCTATGAGCGTTGTTGAAAAATTGCGGTTGAAAAGTGGATTGGGCGTTCGATCACTTAACTTGCTACATCGTTAAAAAAATCTATTCGATCTATATATTCTGTGGCAAAGCGGTTGCATAAGCAATCGCAAGGTCAGTTTTCCATTTCTATTCTTTGCTACATCTCGACATATTTAGACTGGCGGAATTTCTTCAACGCACAAAGGGCAAAGTTGGACGAACTATTGTATTGCTATGAAACTCAATAATGACTACACTATTCATAGCGTTTTATTTTCTTCCATTTCCTATTACTCTTCTAGTTATATCTATTCTTATAGTTATATACTTTGAATTCTTTCTCGTAATTTTACCCATGTGCACATTTTTGCAGACCGCTAGATGTATTTCAAGTTTGAACAACCGTATGTTCAATTTAATGGCGATTTTTGCCATTTTAGGGTTGATGCATTTCATTGAAAACGTATTAAAGTAGAAGGTGGGTAACTTTATTATAACTAGGTTTTATCAGAACAGAATATGTTACACAAAGGATGGCCTTTCTGAACCTGGCTTGCAGACGTAATAATTAATACTTGAAATTGTAAAACATGCTAGCAGAATATTTGTTTTAAAACAATCTCACTCAAATAATTACGCTTAATTGATACGAACCATTCTTACTTACTTTGGTTGTAAATATTTGTTGTAATAAGTTTGACCTTCTGTGCTAACGGTCATGTATTTTTAACATTTTTACTTTTAATTTCCTATTATATAAGTGAATGTATAATTCTTTATGGGAAATAAATATCTTTATAAACCTAATAAAATAAAGTAATACAAGTAATTTTATTTTTAAGGAAAAATTGCTATGTCACTGTTATGACTAAAATATGCGTATAAGATAATGATTTCACGAATTTGAAAATATAACAACCACATTACCATTAAAATAAATCCAGAGCATTCAATTTTCAATAAGATTTACTTACATGAAAAAAAAAACAGCTAATTACAATACAATAAGTGGCACGTATAAAAACACAACGACCTTGTTGATTGACATTTTAACTCGACTTTACACCTCAATTATAACAACTGTCTGCATAATGTATACTACAGCCCAGTATAATAATAATAAGACAAGAAATGTTTCATGTCGCACGGTGCCGACTGCCGGGTGTTGTGACAAACAGAATACTTGGCGAACTACGTACTATACTTTTTTCGAACCTATTTTTATGTCACACTGCTGGGCACAGGTCTCCTCTCACAAGTAAGAGGCATTTAGGCCATAGTTTACCACGCTGGCCAAGTGCGGATTAGTGGACATCATGCCTTCGAGAAATTATGGGTTTCTCTCAGGTATGCAGACATGGAGCGAAATTCATAATTTCTCGAAAGCATGACGTCCACCAATCCGCACTTGGCCAGCGTAGTGGATTATGGCCTACATCACTCTAACTTGTGAGAAGAGACCTGTGCCCAGCAGTGGGAGATAAAAAAAAGGTTGAAAAAAAATGCTGGCATGCACAGCGATGGAAAACATCGTAATTAATTAAAGCCGAGGAGCAGCGTTAAATAACAGAATACACCATCATAGATGTCCTAATATTATAAAGACGAAAGTTTTGCAGTCTCTGGGATTTATATTTAATTCACAATGTACTTTACTATGCTGTGAAAAAACCTTAATTACCTATTTAAATTAGAGAAGCAAGTATAAAATGCGCACATAGTTGACGATGTTATGGGTTTGAATCCGCTCTTATTAGGCGACGCTTCTAACTAGGTGATTTTAGAGGTCTTCTCCTGGTCTGGGTGTCATGTCCATGTATGTATGTATGTATCTCCATCCATGTCCACCCGCGAAACAGGGTATTGCTACTTGGGGGCCATAGGTGAGTGTGATGGGTTACTTAATTTTTTTTCATTTTACTTTTTCTTAACCAGATATGCGCGTCAGGATTTGAATCTGAGCACCTCACATGAGACTCCAGTGTCTAGCTACTCAGCTGCTCAATCGTAAAAATACAAAAGTCAATCATAAATAAAAATACTTATAATGACAACCTACTACTACTATGAAAACGGCAAGTCACCGTGAGGCCATTTCGGCGCTATAATGGCAATATTACGAATTCCATTGTAGTCACCCGATACTATATTACTTACTATTTGGAGCAGTCTATAAGGGCGGTATTTATTCATGAATTAACATATGTATTATGTTTATTGGTACAGCGATTGCGTTCTTCAAATGAAAGAAATCATTTGACAGTAGTTTTAAGTTTTAACTGCCTTTTCAGGTTATGAAATTACACGCACTATGTACTTTATAAAAATTTACGAAAATGCACTGATGTTTCGGTTTCACAAATCCTTCTGTCGAAATGTATCAATAACTTTTTTTTCGAAGGGTCCTTAAATGTTAAATGATCCAACCAGGGAAGTAACCATCGCTACCTTTTTCTACCGAGAAACATTTTTTCGATTACAGGCTTATTATGTTGTTACCATAAGTTGTTGCAGTTATCTATAATAAAAACAGAGGAAAGATTTGTATTTATGTATCTTTGTAATGAATAAACTCAAAAACTACTGTTCCGATTTCAAACATTCTTAGAAACAAACCATTAGAAAGCTACATTCACCCTGAGTAACATAGGCTACTTACCGCGGGAAAATGCCTCATTCCTACGTGAAAACGGGTAATAGGGTCAATGCGGTTGAAGCAACTGGCTAAAGACCTATGATTTTAATATAGCAATGAAACCTGGAATAACACATAGGCTATTTTTATCCTACGGGGACCCATTAAACGGGTCCACGCGGGCGAAGCCTCTGGCGGAAGGCTAGTAACTAAATATTGCAGAACTGGCCAGCCGTTTCATTGGAGATTCCGGAGTCCTCGCAAGCGTTGAGGCAAGCCACGGAGGAGAATTTAGTGCGGTAACAACTCCATATATTTCCTAAGATACCGGGTACCTTTTGAAGGTTTCCAACGCTAGATGGATGGATACGGGGTGCCTTCGCAGAATCCTTGTTATTTAACTAACTCTAGGAACACAGCAATAAATCCCTTTGAAGTCACATCCCGAGGGAAGCCCTAGACTGGAATCCCCAAGGAAAGCGAAAACATGGCCGTCCAAAACAGACCTGGCAGCGAACCATCATTGATGAAACAAAATCTATCGGAAAGAACTGCGGTATAAGAAAATTCAAGCCAAAAGTAAGTCATAGTAAATTTCACAAACCTTGTGGAGAAGCAACAAGGCGGTCGCAGTCGAGGTCGGCCAGGCGCTTCAGCAGACTACCAGGCTCGGGCAACTCCGTCACCAGGTGCAGCTGGTCGAGGGCTACGTCTTCTATCCTGATGCCTCGGTTCGACGAGTCGTATATGAAGCCCAGGCTTCGGCTGCAAGCAAAGAGCAAGCAATAATGGAAGTGGAAATAGGAAGGATCTATACTTGATAAGTGAAGGTCTCCTCTTCTTTTCTATAAAGGTAAAGTGACGTATTTTTCAAAAATATTTGGGCTAGCATATTTCTGAATTATAAATATGTAAATAAATATCTTTGGACAATTCACACAACAGTTCACAACACCATATGATTCCAAACTAAGCAGAGCTTGTACTATATGGTAATCAAAAAGCTGATAAACATACTTACATAATTCTAAATACATACACTTAAATCTGGAGGCTGTCATTAATAGAACTAATAAGAAGAGAATTAATAGAACTTATGAAATATTAATGGTTGATCAAATTGATCTGAGGATCAAACTAGATTTGTTGAAAATTTGATAACACGCATTTCTTTATTTTTCGTGTAATTAATTGAAATGCTATTTTTGCATGTCTAAATATCAATAAAAATCAGAAAATACCAACAGATGTAATATAAAATATAGGCTTTTAAAGGAGTCGTTATTAAAATTTTATACCGTTGAAGATTTATGAGTTGATGGTCGCCATTGTGGTAATATTGTGTAGTGTGGCACGCTCGTTTGTAATTAAAGGCGCCTCGTGATATTTAATTATTTGTTAGTACTGTTATAAGTCGGACTAGGTACTGGGTAGGTTTAAATAACCAGTGCGCACTTCTGATAACCTATTCGTTATGTGTTTATGTTGAACTAGTTCCATGGTAAAGGAAAACATCGTATAAATAAATAACGCCTGACATTCAAAGCCTCGTATTTCTTATGCCTTGGATACTGTTGTGGACGACGAGCCCAGTGATTAGTTATAAGTTAAAAATACTTAGTTTGTACTTATTTTGTAGGATAATGTGTTATATGTGTGAGTTTTTATTTAGATTTTACATTATTCTATCGTTCTTTCTAGATACTTCGTACTTTTATGTCGAGTTGTTGTAATAATACTTTAAGTACGTAAATTGTAATATGTAAGAGAGAGACAGACAATGAGCGAGATAGGGATACTGGCGATAAGCGGCTATCTCACAAAGACGCTCGGCCTTGAGGAAGTTTCTGGAGTGCGCGCTGATTGGTCGGCATGACGCTCGGCCTTGAGGAGCTTTCTGGAGTGCGCGCTGATTGGTCGGCATGCTCGCACGTGATTGGTCGACCAATCAGCGGCCGGGAATTTTTTTATATAAAGATGGGGCCTGTAGCCGCTTGTCGTCAGTTCCAGCCCGGCTCTCTCCTAAAGAAGAAAATACGAAGAAATAAATCAAGAAAAAATCGAAGAAGCGTTTTATTCATACAGTCCACTTCAGTCTGGTCCATCGCTGCCGGATTAAGGAAAAAGGAAGCCTGCGCTACAGTAATCGCTGCCGGATGAAGAAAATGGTCGTGACAAGGAGTCAAGCCGACGCATCCGAACAACGGGAGGATATGCCGCGTCAAGAACAGGATGACCGCGAGCGGGAAAGGCGAGAATTTCTCATTCAGAAAGAACGTCAAATACAAAAAGAACGTCAAATTGATTTAGAAAGACAACGTAGATTCTCGCTAGACCCGCCAAGATCACCGAGTACATGTCAGGAAACATGGACTATGACCGACGCCGGCAGGGCCACTCCCGGCACGTCCTACACGGAGGCTACACTCGACGCGGTTACTATAGAGAGAGCAGGGCAGACGGCCGCGAAGGACGCCCGCGGCACACATGAAGGAACTCCGGGCGGCACAACTCGCAGAACGCGACCGGCGGCAATGGAAGAGGCCGCCCGCGGCTCCCGCGACAGAACTCCGATCAAGGCGCTACCGATGGCTACCACCCGCGGCACCAACGATGGTACAACGATCGACGCGACACGGCAGGCGGCTACGAACGACGCCCCCCGAGCCTACCGCATGAGTACCACTATCGAGGCGACGCGACCGGTATGGCCAGCAGCCACGAGCGAGGCTGCCCGCACCTTAGGAGCTGGAGCTGCAACCGACGAAATACCTATGGGGTTACCGACGTCTACGAGAGGAATGACTACGAGCGACTACGCGCGCTTCGTAGACGTCTGGCCAAAGACTACGAGCTTCGTAGCTTCGAACAACGAGATGCGTGGGGCGTGGCCAACGGCTATGAACGACGCCCCGCGCGCCGCCCACTTCAGAACTACGACCGAAGAGGCATGTGAAGGATTACCGGCGGCTACGAACGACACCGCCTGCAACATCCGCTTCGGGACAACGATCGACGAGACATATGTTGGGCTGCCGACGGTTACGAACGACACCGTCCGCACCACTCATCTGGGAGCTACCATCGAGTCACGTGGGGCGTGGTCAGCGGCTACAAACGACGCCGCTCGCGCCAACCGATGGGGAACCACGATCGACGGGGCACGTATGGCGTGGACAGCGGCTACGAACGAGGTCGCACGCGCCACCTACGCTGAGGGTCATCGAGGGAACGCACGTGCCAGATCGCCGGCACGCTCGATGCGGTCAAATAGGAGTGCAACCGCAACCCGAATGCGCCTCGCCGAGATGGAAGCAGAGAAGAAGCTCGCCGAAATTAGGAAGAAGCAACTCGAAATCGAAGCCGAACTTGTGAAGAAAAATTTAGCGGCAGAACTCGCGGCGCTACGAGATGAAGAACAAGAAAGCAACCACGAAGAAACTCCTTCGGAACACAACCGAAAGGTCGACGCATGGCTTCGTGCTCATCCCCTCAAGCCACGGGGGGAGCCGCGCGTCAGGAAAGACAGACAACTACAGTTCCCAGTTGAAGAAAGGCCGTATCCCGTATCCGGAAGAACATTAGAAGCACTCACGGAGGCGATAGAGAAATTGAATATACCGAGGTCCAAGTGCCCGGACCTACCTGTCTTCTACGGGAACACCAACGACTGGCTCATCTTCAAGGCGATGTATCGGGACACCACGAAAATGTATAGACTGCTGCCAGCGGAGAACCTGCAGAGACTTAGAAGCTGCTTAAAGGGAGAAGCACGCGAGAACGTGGCTGCCTCGCTGCACTCAGCTACGGATCCGGAGATCATAATGAAGACCTTGGAGCAGTGCTACGGACGACCGGATCTCATCATCAATCAAGCAATGGCCGAGCTGAGTAAACTGCCAAGATGTGGACCATCAGCTGTGGAGGTCAACCAATTCGCCGTCAAGCTGCAGAACACCGTGCACGTCATCAAGAGCGTCGGTCGTCACGCCTACCTCTACAATCCAATGCTGAAGCAAGAAGCGCTGAATAAGCTAAGCCCGCTTCTACAAGCAAGATGGAGCGACTACGCCAGGGACAACGATGGGTCGGAACCAGAGGTTGTTATGCTTTCACGTTTTCTGATGCGCGAAGCCGACCAGATGATGCGATACAACTACACGGCACCCGCTACATCGACGACGAAGCGAGAGGTCAAGCCGGCACCAGCAGCTGTCTACAAGAAGAAAAGTAACGCCATCTATAACGTCGCCGAAGAAGAACGACCGGACGATCAATGCCCTAGCTGCAAGAAGAATCACAAGCTACCCGAGTGCCCCGCATACAAGGCACTATTCGATCGGAACAACGGTGGGACTTCGTGCGAAAAGAAAAGTTATGCTTCAAATGCCTAATGAAGAGACACCGCCGCAGCTACTGCAGAGCGAAGCCTTGCGGCGTGAACCAGTGTCGTCGCCCTCACCACTCCAGTCTACACTACGCGTACAAGGAAGGAAATCAGGAAGCTTCAAAGCCCTCACCGCCTACGAAGAACAACGGCGCCGAGTCGGTACTAGCATTAAATACTTCGAACACAACGGTGCTACTGAAGATGTGTCCTGTCACCGTCGTCGGTCCACGGGGGGAGGTGAAGACTTACGCACTACTGGATGAAGGGGCTACAATCACGCTGATCGACGAGGAAGTAGCGAGAAGCATCGGCGCAAAGGGGACGCACTCACCGCTGCACATGCAAGGGGTCAGCACTATGCAGCAAGAAGAAGACAGCAGATTGGTCACGGTGCACGTGAAAGGGGAGGATGACTTCTACAAGATAAGGGCGCACACTATCAAGGATATGAAGCTGCGACAACAATCGATTCCAAGCTCTCTGCTGAAGCACGAACATCTACGTGATTTGCCCGAAGATCAGGTCTGCTACGGCTCCAGTAAACCCGGACTTCTGATTGGAGCGGACCATTGGGAATACATCGTATCGCAGGAGCTGAGGACCGGCAAGCCGAGCCTACCAGCCGCATCCCGAACACAACTGGGCTGGGTCATCCATGGGACAGTACCGCGCAGCATGATAAGGAACCGAGATAGTGTGCTGCATGTATACACCGCTCAACAAGGCGCAGACGAAGAGAAGCAGATGCAAAGCCTGCACAAACTGGTGGAATATCATTTTTGCATCGAAGCCTTGGGAATCGCACACAAGCCGCGAGTGAACGACGCAGATGAGCGCGCTATCAGGATCGTAGAGCGAACAATGAAGAAAACAGAAAAGGGATATGAAGTTGGGTTGCCATGGAGAAACGACAATGTGAAACTGCCACCCAGCTACGACGCAGCATTACGACGCCTGACGAAGATCGAGCAGAAAATGGACGCCGATCCGAGCTTCGAACGAGAATACACGAAGCAGATTGAGAACTTACTGCAGAAAGGGTACGCCGAGCCTTGCGACGGGAGCGAGATAGCCAGTCCCGTCTGCTGGTACCTACCACACTTCGCAGTACAGAACCCGAACAAACCAGGGAAGCAGCGACTAGTATTCGACGCAGCAGCGAAGAATCGGGGAGTCAGCCTGAACGACTATCTGCTAGAGGGACCCGACCTGCTGATGTCTCTACCTGGGATCCTGTTCCGGTTCAGAGAGAAGCCAGTTGCAGTCACGGCTGACATACAAGAGATGTTTCTGCAGATAAAGATACGCAGAGAAGACCAGCCAGCACAACAGTTCCTGTGGAGCGGAGCCGATCGGAAGATACCACCGCGCCACTACAAGATGACGAGTATGATTTTCGGCGCCGCAAGCTCTCCCTTCATGGCGCACTTTGTGAGAGACTACAACGCGAGAAGACATGCTGACTCGCACCCTCTAGCCCTGGAAGCAATCACGCGGAACCACTACATGGACGACTTGGTGGCAAGCTATGGAGACGCGAACGAAGCCCGCCGCGCCGTGGAAGAGCTCCGCGAGGTACACACTGCAGCAGGATTCACACTCAGAGCATGGAGTACTAGCCACACCGACGTGCTGCAGGACGTACCTGAAGAATTGCGAACAACCACGCCGACACAGCTTGGAGGAGACAGCGTCGAGAACAAGATACTAGGGCTTTACTGGAATCCCGAGAAGGACGAGCTGGGGTTCAACACGTCCATGAACAGGGTCCCGGCAGAAGTGCGCGCTCAGAGCCGAGCGCCGACGAAGAGAGAAGCACTAAGCGCCGTGATGTCCGTCTACGACCCACTTGGACTCCTCAGCCACTACACCATCAGAGCGAAGATAGTACTCCAAAGTCTGTGGCGTCTGAAGATTTCGTGGGACGAGCCAATCCCGGAAGAAGAAAGCGAACTCTTCGCCTGCTGGATGAAACAGCTATCCAGTATATCTAACCTGCGACTGGAAAGAAGATACGCACTGCACGACTGCCAGAACTTGGAGCTTCACGTACTGTGCGATGCCAGCGAACAAGCATATGCAGCAATGGCCTACTGGCGCATCGCCCGATCCGACGGAAGCTACGATCTGAGCCTCATAGCAGCCAAAGCAAAGGTGGCGCCGAAAAAGACTCAGACGATACCGCGCCTCGAACTACAGGCAGCAGTCATCGGTGCAAGACTCGCAGAAATAATCAAGAAAGAACATCGCGTTGAAGTAAAGATAACAACGTATTGGACGGACTCCATGACTGTGATACACTGGGTCCGACACGACGCGAAGAGATACACGCCGTTCATCGCGAATCGCCTGGGAGAAATATCAGAACTCACGCAGAAAGAAGACTGGCGTTGGGTCCCGACTCAAGAGAACGTAGCAGACGATGCCACGAGAATCGTGAACACACCCATAACGGCAGAAGATCGATGGTTTCGGGGGCCTGACTTTCTACGACTCCCCGAAGACCAATGGCCGGAAGAAAGAAATGGGTACGAAGACAAAGAAGAAGAGGTGGTGCTGCACGTCACAGAAGTCGCGAGAGAAGAGTGGCTACCCGACCCTAGCCGCTTCTCCAAGTATGAAACACTGGTGAGGACGACAGCGCGCGTGCTAGCCTTCATCGACATATGCCGACGCCGAGCGACACGCCTGGAATGCAGACACGTGGAAGAAGCGGAAAAGGCACTCATCCGACGAGCACAGCGAGATAGCTTCCCAGATGAGATACAACGACTCGAGAAGATGAAGCCAATTCCGAAGACCAGTCGTCTGTTCCGGCTAGATCCAGTGCTAGAAGACGGCATACTGAGGGTTAGAGGTCGAATTGAAGCAGCTACAGCGCCCGCAGAGACGAAGCGACCCATCATATTGGACGGTCGCCACCGGGTCACCAGACTTCTCGTACTACGAGAACACTGCGCCGCGGGACACGCGAACCGAGAACGCGTGACGAACGACCTACGGCAGAAATACTGGATTATACACCTGAGGCCCACGGTACGCACAGTAGAAAAGGACTGTGCCATGTGCAAGAGAAGAAGAGCAAGACCGCAAGTACCGGCCACGGGAGATTTACCACGACAGAGATTGGAGCCTTTCAAGCGCCCCTTTAGTCACTGTGGGGTGGACTACTTTGGGCCCATGACAGTGAAGATCGGACGACGGACGACGTTTTATTCATACAGTCCACTTCAGATACCATGGACACGCAAACACAAAAACATAAACGACATACCGAGAACAAAAATTTAAATTCATCATTAAATTTACACTCAATCTGCAGTCGGCATGATGAAGACGTTATTGCGCCACTCGTGGGTACTATGGACACACACAAAGGCAGAAACACAAACTTATCAGTTATCAATCAAATTGATATTTTACCGGGAAACGAACCTGGGACGCAAAATAAATGACACATTATCCCTCATATTACCGACATTATAAAATTCGAGCGAGGGATAATTCCGTATTTTTATTATTGTCTTTGGCTACAATATAATGTAACCATGTATTGCTTACTCTACTTCCTTATAAATTGGTTTGCACTGCATAAAAAGAATGTGCAATAAGAGAGAAATAATAAAACACTATTTATAATACGGTTTCGGAACCCTATAAATAAGAAATTCTTGTACTGAGACGTCAGCAAGCGCTACCAAAGCAGATAATTCAAACAGATACCGTGCTATGCAGCTCGAAATGTAACAGAATTACGTTCAGATGCTTACAGACTTACTAGCAGGACTATTTTCTTTTACTAGTTGTTACCTGTGACTTCATCCGTGTTAGAATGTCTCATTCCATGAAATGTTAGGTATATACTATGTATTGAATATTACTCTGATGTATGCATAAGCTACATCAGTGACAAGTTTATTTAAAGTTAAGTAGGTAGTAATGCATGATGGAATATAAATATGTTTATTTTTTAACAAAAATCATGTCTCTTCGTCTACAAAACAATTTCAAAGGAGGCGTTAGGGTAGGGCGCGGTTGGGCGACTGCCCAGGGGCGCCGGATGAAAAGGGGCGCCCGCGGTGCTTATTCTTTATGCTTTTATAATTTCCCGCAGGCGTGAGGCGCCCTTTATAGTTACCTCGCTTATTGAGCAAGGTCTTCATACTTCTTATTTATTTATTATTATTTATGTACCCATTGCCTTTTTTCGTATGGAATTGAATTGCAGTTAGAAGAAGGGGGGGGGGGTGTGTGAAGAAATCTCGCCCAGGGCGTAAATAAATACAGCTTACATTTCACTAAATAGGTACCTAAATTACAAATAAAGTACCTACTGATTTACCCCATTGATGGAATCCTTCTTGACATCCTCCGTGGCGTAGTGGGTGATGAGCCGACTGCGAAACGGTTCGATTCCCACCCAGGACAAATATTTGTGTGGTGAACATGAATATTTTTTCTGTGTCTGGGTGTTAACTTATCTATTTAAGTATGTATTTAGAATTATATAAGTATGTTTATCAGCTTTCTGATTACCATAGTACAAGCACTGCTTAGTTTGGAATCAGATGGTGTTGTGTGAATTGTCCAAAGATATTTATTATTATTATTTATATTCTTATTATAAGTTGGATTCTTGTAAAGCCAATTTTTACGGCGTATTTCAACCATGACATCGCAAAATTTAAAAAAACTTTCTGATAACAATAAACAGTTAATTAAATACCATTGGCCTTGCTCGCCATGATATCAGTAAAAGGACTAGGAAATTGTACCTAATTGCTTAGCAATTATCAACGATTATACATACAGAAACATTGAAAAATCAAGGTGAAACCAATTGGCGTATATTTTTGCTTCGGTTTGAGTATATTTTGGTCTGACCCTGAACGTGAACTTTGGAAATAAAATATACAATAAATTACTGCAAGTAAATTGTATAAATATAAAACCAAACGACTGTAATAATTTAACTAACGCACAATTTCTACTGTTCTGAAACATTCCTTTTCAAAAACGTAACTAACCAAACCTGCTGTCAGACGCAGATGGTTGTAGGTAGATCTTTACTTGATGTTACATTTACAGCCATATTCAAGAAGCATACTTGCTAGAGAAAGAAGATAGAAGCATACTATGCAAAGAGCGCTATTTGACGTGCTTTCATTATGTCAAGCCATCGATTCATGTCGATTTTGACAAAACGCATAGTAGCAGGCTTCAATCAAGTATCGTCTATGAATTCGTTTAGATGACCTTAAGCGTTGGCGAGTACTATAAGACCTCATAGTATTGTTTATGAATATGGGTGTTAAAGAGTGGACTAGGGCATTTGCATTTACGACAGTAAATTCAAAAACGATTTTGATAAATAAAACACGGTGCTGAACTACCAAGTATTTGAGATACTTTTAATGAGATGTAACACGATTTGAACAATTTTTTATTGATGAAAAGGCAGTAAAAATCATGAATCAACATAAATTAACAATTTTCCTGCTTTCTAAGCATAGTAGGTTATTAAGGTACTTATGCATTTATTGAGCAGTGTCCAAGATCCAATTAAGATAAGAAATGTTGATAATTTTGAGTAAGCATCTGCAAATCAAGGAAATAATAAGATGTACTTTCTCTCTACATAGAAATGTAGAAAAGCCAAATATAGCTGAAGAATCGTCGAAGCGATGCCAATATCTGACACCTTGAGCCAAGTCAAGCCGTCTGCCAACGAGAAGGGAGATAAGAACGAAATATTTCCAACCACGCGTGATAATGAGCGGATCTACTATATAGTATAGGCAGATAGGAACGGTGTGAATCAGCCATGAAGATACAATGAGCCAAGAACGTATCGCAAAAACGCGACTGTTGCAATGTAGCTATTAAAAGCACTAAAATACATTTCCTCAGTCTGGAACAAGAAATAATCCGTTGTCCAAATAATTCCAAAAAATAATCTAACGTACCTACTAAAAGTTATAATAAATAACACTTTATACTCTGAGTCAAACACAAGGATTTCCTGTGAACAAAGTAGGATATTTCAATTCCTGCAATGCTGGAAATCGAACCGAAGCTCCTTTCTAACAATTAAAGCAAAATATGGGTTGCCTAACCGTACTCATATTAATATTAGCCGGCTAAATTAAGATACATACATATTTCAATGGTTTAAATCCATATTAATATTATAAATTCGAAAGTACTGTCTGTCTGTATGTCTGTCTGCTACGCTTTCCCACTTAAATTACTAAACCGATTTTAATGTTTGGAACACAGATAGAGTGGACCCTGAGATAGGACATAGGATGGTTTTTATGCTACGGGAAACTTTAAAACGGGTCCACGCGGGCGAAGCCACTGGCGGAGACTAGTCTAAAATAATTGTTCAACACCATAATGATGTGAAATTATGTAATATCGAGTAATGTGTTATGTAATGTGATGTTACGTAATGATATTTTAGCGAATGATAAGAAATCTTAGATAAACAATCGTGAGTACATAAAAATATCAAGATAATTTAACCCAAATTTCCATTGTTTATATTTTGTTTATTAAAATATACCTAAACAGGAACAGGAACAAAGATCAAGAGGCACCCACATTCCTACATGCAATACAACCTTGGAGATCGTTCATACTGTGTTAACTTAATTTCTTGTTTATCGTTGAAACCAGATTTTTTACCCCCCCCCCCCCCCCCCGAAAAAAGAGAGAGGTGTTATAATTACAATAAATATACGCAAATAATATCAATTTTCAGATAAATAACGATGGAAATTTATTTATTTAATTTAAGTATCAGACTAGCATGCAGGCCACATGGTGTTGGTTCTTGTTACTTGTGTTAAACTGCAGCCCATGGATAAAGGCCTCAATGAAAGATGAGTCTTGATTTGATGCAGATTCTGATGAAGTACTACTCAGAAGGCTGATTCATGTAATTTTGGGTTGCAACCAGGGTTGCCAAAAATAATAAATATACTGTTGAAAAAATATATAGTACGCGAAAATACTATAAGTATTTCAATACTATAGATTAATGTTTATATTTTTCAACACCAATACTAATGAATTAAATAAAACAAATCCCGCAATTTTTGAACACGTCTTTGGATCGACAGACGTAATGTGGCGTGTGTGTGTAACTGAACGCGTCCTTGTCATAATTGGCTCAAAAAATTGTTAAAGAATGTAATAAGAGCAAAAAATATAGTTTTTATAAAAAAGTGAGTAAAATATATAACTTGTAATTTTTTTATTCTTCCCTACTAAAATGCTATAGTTTTTTAAGCATACTATATTTTTTATTGCTTTAAAAAAACTATCAGATAACAAAATGTTGGCAACCCTAGTTGCAACCGCATTTTTCTACCGAAACACAATAGAATTGTTTCAAGGCCGAGATGGGTGCAGCGGTGGTAGTTCCCCAGTCGAAAAGTGCATATTTCACTACCTCTATCTAAATAAGTAAAAAGATCTTTGTAAACAATTTGAAATGTAGACGGTAAAAAGACCAAAACATGCAGACGGCCTTGCACTTGGCTCGATAACTTATAAATAAATCGTGTCGCGCCGTTCAGTCACCCCGTTCCGTTTTTATTTGAATATAGTTTGTGAGATTTTATCATAAATTTATATAAATAGTAACAAGAAACAGGCAAAGTAAAATCATTTAGGTTCACATCTGATATTGCTAAGAATATTTAAGTCCTCATATAAAAACAGATTACATAACAGATACAGAGGGAGGGCCCACTCGATCGCGATAGCGCGATTGTACATAGTCTTGTATATTTTGAAACGTTGATTATGTTAAGAAGAATAGTATATTGTGTAGCAAGGGGTGAAACAAGACCATTTCTGACGAGGGCGCGAGTTGTCATCGCCCTGGTCTGGTCTGGTCTGAAATCGTCTTTGTTTCATCCCGAGCCACACTGTATTTTTCATATTTCGCATGTAATGAAATAACGAGTTTTGATTTCTGTAGCCAGTCGAAGTAAGACTATTTCAGACAAATAGCGATTATAATTTTATTATAATAATAGTAGTATCTTTTGACAACGATTTGACGACAGTTGTCAATGCGATTCTGACAGACTTGAAATAAAGACGTAAATTATAAACAAATGAAGGTGCCGGGTAGAAACAACGTTGTTTCTCCCCTAGGGCAGAAACAACTTTGTTTCTGACTGACACATTCACATTGGTTTGAAACTGTCTTGT
The DNA here is from genome assembly GCA_911387765.1 of Pyrgus malvae. Classification (NCBI taxonomy): domain Eukaryota; kingdom Metazoa; phylum Arthropoda; class Insecta; order Lepidoptera; family Hesperiidae; genus Pyrgus; species Pyrgus malvae. The sequence continues at coordinate 26,418,264 of OU426949.1, forward strand.
TTCGACTGGCAAAACAGAAATCAATGCAACGAGTTTCATTACATGTGATATGAAAACTATTTTATTTTACCTAAATTTACTCTATACCTTCAATGACTCTTATATAAATATACGGAGCAATCAAAAAGCCAATTTTTTTTCATAAATATGTGAATATCGGACCGTGGCTCTAGATCCAAGCAGAAAAAAACATTTTCGCATCTTCACTATAGGAGCTAATAAAAATTATAAAACCTGCATGCAACTTTGTTAGATGCTTAGTCATTCACTTTTATTGTAACGAGATAAGAAAATAGGTATTTGGAACATCGATCGTATTTGTTGTTTAGGTAACAGTGCAGATTATGATTAATTAGCATTCCGCCCGCGGCTTCGGCCGCATGGTCTATACGTTTTTCCCATAGGAATGAGATATTTTCCCCGGGTAAAATTAGCCTATCTATGTGATATGTCACTCTCCAATAAACAAACTATCTCCATTATAAAAAAATCTGGTCAATCCGTAGCAACGACGCGAGAAATGGCAAACAAACAAACAAGCAAACACTTTCACATTTATAATATTAGTATCGATTTAATAAAATTTATGCTTGTGGCTATTTTTTTCAACCTTTTTTATGGTCCACTGCGGGGCCCTTTTTGGGGTATCGGGGGGAAACCTTCAAAAGATACCCTGCACCGATGTGCTTTCCCAAAGATGGTCCCGTTACGGCGGTATGCGGCCACGCGCACATCGCCGTCCTTCACAGGGTTACTGGCTGGACGGATCGATCTCCCACACTCACCGCCCGCAACCCCGGAAGCCCCCTTTTAGTCGCCTCTTACGATCAGGCAGGAGATACCGTAGCTCTATTCTTAATCCCGAAGCTACACGGATTCCACCGCTGAGCCCTGGTCTCTTCTGACGAGTGAGATGAGATAAAATCATTATAATTAATTAAACATGACAATATTTTCCATCACCGTGGATAAATACACACAGTAGGTACTTTCTTTGTCAAAGGAGCGCGCCGAGATTTGAAGCCGGTGTTTCCGTGTCGGAGACCACGGTCTTTACAGCTCAGTCATCGCTGCTTGTAGCAGCTATAGGTACTTACCTATAAATCTCAAAGATAAAATCGGCGCCAAATAATTTACTAAATAAAACACTTTCGCGCTATGACAACTTTCACGTGCTACTTCGGGGACAACATGTTATCAGACAATTTGATACTGAATATCTTACTGTTCAATGATTTGACATCGACTTTATTATGGACAAAACTGAGTAACAAATTAATGTGCAATGCTCTTAATAAAAAAAGGAGTTAATAATAGAGACGATAAAATAGATTAGATAGTTCAGTAGTGCCTTATATTTAAAACTGAATTTTAAACTGAACTGATATTTGAAAATATTCCCTCCCCAATAATGGAGAAAGACCCGTGCCCAGCAGTGGGACGCAAAAAGGGTTGCAGCCGGCATTTGAAATGGGTAGTTTAGTGTACTAAGCAGTGTCGATAATTAGAAGGAAAAAAGTAAATATTAAAAAAACACACTCAACAGAGAGGTTTTTGCACTCTTTCACACTTGAATAATCTTCTTTTATTTGTAGTGATTTTTTAAATTGGTTCCATAACAATTTAAACTTATTTTTGATTTGGTGAGTTCTTTGGGTGAGTTGGTAAGGAATGGATACGACTCCAACGTTCAAGTGTACTCATAATTAAACAGTAGTTAATAATTTTGAAAGGATATTTTTATTTAAAACAATTTTATTTATCTACATACTCATATTTTTAAAACCGTAAGACCCGAGTTAAGATTAGCCTTGAACTTTAATAATATTATTTCCTCGTAAACTGCATCGGCCCGTGACGACTTGTATGCGCACAATTACAAATAACTTAAAATAAGTAAAGATACATAAGTTATGGATAAACCAATTAAACTAGCATAATAATATGGATTCATGCAAGTTGGACAGAAATTTTATATGTCTGTAATTCTGTATTCTTTTGAGTTCAAGGATTTCATATCAATAACCTCCTTGTGGTCTCTTGAAGCGTGCATGGCTCGGCGGCTTCCGCCGTCATAGAGGCAAGTGAGCTACAGTCGCAGCTAATCCAATCTGACACGGTCGTGTTTGAGATGGGTCCCCGCTAGTGGCAAACATTTCATGGGCGTTTTCGTGCTTCAGAGGGCACGTAGAACCTTCGGTCTCGGTTGTTATTGATACATAACAGTCGTTAAGCCTTGTTGGAGGGCGCTTTGAAAATATCCAACAGGGTTGGCTACGAACCACAAAGAAAGGAAATCTACACCGTCGTGGAGTAAGCTCCAGGCCTCCCAATGGGACGAGACCCGTGCCCAGTAGTGGCATGTAAAAGAGGATTGTCTGGTTGAACCAGCATAATATTTAGGTACAGTACGCATCTAAAAACTAGTCAAAATCAATAATTATGAAAAGACGCACTGCAGTTGCGGCGTGAATGATCCGACTGAGCGAAGTATGCGGTATCTTATACAAGTACAATATATAAAAAAGTTTACATTAAAATTTGAGCAGTGATGGCCAAGTGGTAAAAAACCGCGGTCTTCGACGCGACCGCTCCCGGGTTCAAATCCTCGGCGCGCACCTCTGACAAATATATTTGTAATGTGCGCATTTATCGCTGCTCCATGGAAAATATCGTAAAATTTAATTGATTACGGTGTTCTCCATCGCCTTGCATGCCTGAGAGAAATACATAATTTCTCGAAAGCATGACGTCCACCAATCCGCACTTGGCCAGCGTGGTGGACTATGGCCTAAATCCCTCTCACTTGTGAGAAGAGACCTGTGCCCAGCAGTAGGACATAAAAAGGTTGAATTTTTTACATTAAAATACACACTAACGTTGGCCACTAACCCGCATCTCCACCAACCCGCATTGGAGCAGCGTGGTGGAGTAAGCTCCAGGCCTCCCCACTAAGGGGGAGAGACCCGTGCCCAGCAGTTGGACGTAAAAAGAGTTGCAGCCAAGAACAATTAGCAGTTATACTCATAATTTATTTAATGGCGTCTGATCTTCCTTCTAGACACTTGTTTATCGTTATCTTTGATAGTGCTTTTTGCTGCAGTGCCGAAATTGATAACTCTGCACTAGCGAGGTACAAATATTCGTATCCGAGTATTTCATATACAAACATTTAACTACTGAGTAAATAATATTGCTAGATTTTTTCAGTCCTAATCAAAAAAGAAACACCATAAAATTCTCAAAGTTTCGGGCACGGGGTGTACACAGTAGACCAGTGGCGGCTAGTGACATTTTTCGATGGGGGTTCACAAAAAAAAAAAACAAAAAAAAAAATTACCACCCGTTGCCATCCAAGCAGATCCACCACCACTATCGGTGTCAGTTCCAGTTGATAACCACAAGACACGGAAATCAAATTAATTTATTGCTTTCTTCACATCCACACAACCAATGTGTCTTAAAATATTGTTCAGATTTAAAAACACGCGTAAAAGATTTAGTTTTCGTACTACATTTTTGCTTTCAGTTCAAGGCGTATTTCGAAAGTTTTTTTCACACCGCTTACTAAAAGATACAAATGATAAAAGAAACACTGTATTGTTCCATTTTTAACACAAAATGTTGCGTTGCGTATAAACTATTTTTTTTTAAATATTCATTTAAAAGAAAAACTACGAAATAACTGACAAAGACGACGACACGTTTGTTTGTGTACAGAAGAACGGCAACATCGCATAGGCAGGTTGAACCCACGGTTTGGCAACGTCGCGCGTGAGCGGCGCTCCAGATTAGCTTAATTTCTCATACGAAATCTTTTGTTTCACGCGCCGGCCTGTGTCGATGTTTCTCTTTCGCACTCATTGAATACTGCGCTAGGAATCGTACTAAACTTCGTTTCATAGGAGCGCAATCGCTGGCGCTCCATTCGTTACATCTTGACGCTAAATGTACTTACGCGTAGATATAGGTGTAATAATTAATATAATATACTATGTATAGGTATGTTAAAATAGAATGAATGTAATGTAAGGATAGTATGTATTATGAAGGGACATAGATTACCTAGGAAGGTATGTATTTTTTTTGGGAGTGCACTGCACCAGCGCTCTTTAGGACGAGCCGCCTCTGCAGTAGACCCTCTGATTCGATAATTTCATTCTTCTTTACTCACACTCTAATTGCTAACCAGTACTAGACAATTGATATACATATATGTTTAAAACAAACAGCTTGAAGTTTTGGCAGGAAGTCTGAAGGGACAAGTTGTGCTCTTGTTTTATTTTCATTTACTTGGTGTATTTTTGAGTTATATCGGATAAAGTTGATGGCATTTTGTTCGATATAGGTTAATGACAGTGCATGAATGTTGTGAAATAAAATAACAGTGCGAAAACATGTTTTTTCGGCTTGCCTCCAAAACTCCATCGGACAGGTTGTGGTAAAGTTGCCATCGCTTTACTTGAAAGTCTGACTGACTTGGCTGACTGATTACTAACGACTTACTGACTTTACCTAGCAAAAACGTGATGCAAAAATTATACTTGACGCTGGCAATATGCAGAGTTTGTGATGCCATAATTGAAGGAAAAAAAAACAAACAGCTTTTAAGAACATCATCACAATTATCATAACAAATTGCAACTCTACCAATTAAGTTGCCGCTGCAGAATTTAAGAAATAGAAGTAATATAATCAGTTCCAAAATATTTTTACTTCTTTTCGAAAATATCGGTAGCCAAGGCGGGCATATATATTCGTTTTCGCGAAATGTTAAACACTAGTATCGGTACATCACTAGGTTACTACATTGATGGAGGGTGAATGTAGTTAGTAGTAGGAGTTACTCCGAGTTACAATAAACATAACGAAGTTATTATTAGAACGCAGGTATTTATAATTTTTGCCAGCAAATCTGTTACTTTATAGTGCTATTTAAATGGTGAGTCAGAATTTGGTATGTGGGATGTGGAATAGATATTTGCCTGATGCTTGCATATTTCGTCTACATCTACCTTTGACATGTACGCATTCTCGAATTCTTTCTCCGCTTTGGGAGCGGACTTCAGTTGCTTACAGAATGGAAGTCATTTGTAATGTGTGCATTTGGTGATGGAATGATGGTGATGGAAAATATCGTGATATTTAATTGATTACGATGTCCGTACTTGGCCAGCGTGGTGTACTATGGCATAAATCACTCTCACTTGTGAGAGGAGACCTGTGCCCAGCAGACATAAAAAAAGGTTGAAAAAAAATCTAAATATACACTTATGCTACAGTTGCGAACCTCAAAGCAAATTAGCACCGATAGGAAACCACAGACCGTAAACAATGTCTTTTTACGCTGAATAAAGAAAACTGTAGACGCGTCATGTGAGTTCCATTATTGTATTCATGAGATACATCAAACGTAGCCGTTTATTCAAATTCCGCAGCGATTTGAATTCTTATTGTGACATACTGGTATTCGTCGATATTTTCTGAGTGATTCAATTTTTAGAAAAAGTCTTTGTTTTTATCAAAATATTGAATTCTAAAACTCAATAAGTTAGAAATCTTCACAATTTAGGTAACTATTTAATTGTGTGTGATATCTCTTGTTTTCTCTAAGACCTAAATTGGATATCCACATTATGCCTCTCAGACTTAGGTATCACCTATAACCTATCTTAGCCTGCAGCTACCAGTTATTGTGGTTATGGAATGAAAATCATGGGCTTACAGGTCTCCAAAAGTCATTCAATTGATTCATTAATTCAGATTGAAAGTGGGACGATAAATTATCGAAATAACCACTAGATCTGAAAGCCTACATTATCTGTAATCCTGATTGCTCAATCCAAACCAAATTAGAATAATCAGATTCCTCTGCTGATTTTCATGAATACCGACGCAAGAAAAACTATGAGGCGGAAAATATCTCTATATAAATCAAAACAAGAACATCAAATTGATATTGGGATTGGACCGCACTAAAACCCCCTCAGTGGCCTGCCTCTGCGCTTGGGAAGGACTCCGGGATCTCCAGTGGAACGCACCGGTGTCATCCATGCGTAGCACCTTCCGATGCATACTGCCACGCACATACCACCGTCCTTCCCGGGTCTTTTGGCTGGACTGATCGAGCTCCCACTCTCACCGCAACCCCGGAAGCCCCCTTTTATTCGCCTCTTACGATCAGGCAGGGGATACCGTAGCTCTATTTTTAATCCCGAAGCTACAGGGACTACCCGTCGGTATCCTGCCTCAGCGCTTTGGGAACGTTACGGTGCCCTCCATGGACGGTGCCCCTGACGGATCCATCTTGGAAGAGCGATGTAGCTTTCCTAGACCCTAAGGTGTACACGACAGAAATTCCCGGGGCCTCTGGCTGGACAGGTTGAGCTCTCACTCACGCCGCCCGCAACCTCTCCTTTCCCTCGAAGTCCCCTTTTAATCGCCTCTTACGATTAGGCATATACAGTGTATATAATGTATATCTATACAAATAAATAAAATTGGAGTGTCTGTTTGTAATATTAAAATAACCGCTTTTTACTACACCCATATGAATGTACCTATATACGGCATACTATATACCAAAATATTTTTTTTATACAATTTTTGTCTATCTCTCGGTCTGTCTGTTTGTTCCGGCTAATCTCTGAAACTGCTGGACCGATTTTGACGGGCATTTCACTTGCAGGTAGCTGATGTATTAAGGAGTAACTTATGCTACATTTATTTTAGAAAAATTCTAAAACATAAATAAGTACACGCGGACGAAGTCGCGGACGGCCGCTATATTATGTCATAAATTTCGAGACATATTTGATTTTGTAGTTCGACTATGGTGACTCTTGTATTCTACCATAGCGTTCGGAAATCAGTTAGCTAGGATAAAGCTCTATACGTGAATATAAATATAATATTATAAGTAAGAGGAAAACAAAATTCTCGTATTTATTAATTATTGTCCCTATTTACTTCCTTAAGACTTGAGAAAACGAAATAAATTTAAACTAGGAAATATTTATTTGGATTGGTTTCCTTTATTCGGTATTTTTGAATACCTACCAGTCATAATAATGATCCGATGAATAATATAACTAAATTTATTTTAAGTCTACTAAAATAGAGGTCCTAATAACATGGATATTAGCTTGCTTGGTTTTGACGGGTTGTTATTGCAATCTTATTAATCGATGCCAGCCGCTTAGTCGTTGTTTTCCTTAAAATGTATTCAACACTGCTGTTAGTTCAAAACTATCAAGTCTATTGGCTTAACTCGTTCGAGTACGAACTATGTGCCGATGCACTCGAAGAAGCCACTATAATACACAATAACATTATTTCTCAGAAGTTATCCACTAATCGGACCAAAATAGCTTAATCTGAATATCTGTGTTTCGTTACGATTCCGGGAGATGCTGTTTTAAAGTGTATTTTAATCAGAAATAGTTTTTTCTGTGACGCAATAGGTACATCTTACATTTCAAGAGTGATCAGATCAAAGAGCAAAGTCATATAATTTTTTAATGAACATATTCGTTATTAAATCTGATTGTTTATTTGGTTTATCAGAATTCAACAAGAACACAAATTAATATTTGTATCCGCGATAAATTGCTACATTAGTATCTTGCTGTGCACCGCAGTTTTGGCCACATTGGAATAGATCATTATAAAAAGGTTTTAAGAAACTTTATTTTTATAGTCTTAAATTTAATTGTCTCTTCTTTTGAGTAGCAAATATGTATTAAGCGCCAAAATTTATCTTAATTTACGTACACATACGAAATTTTAGTTTGACGAAAACAAAAATACGATAAATTCAAAATTCATTGCGTGGTTTAGTATGATTTATTTAGCTTATAAACATAAATACTGAAATTGAGGATGGCTGCCTTTAAAAATAATGAAATAATAAAGCTAAATAAATATAATAATAAAATAATTTATATTGATCCGAGATACAGTTTAAACCCCGGAGTTCCAAATATCCCGCACCCCCCAGGTGTACGCATGATGTTAGTTCGACCTACAACCAAGTTCACAAATATGTTTCTGCGAATTCATTAAAATATAAAAAATTTGTGCTCTCATTTCCTGGAAGTCACAGTAAACTGTTTTTAACTAGTTCAGCTGTTTTGTAATCTAATTTTATTAATAAAGCAGGTGAAAGTTTTGAAGATTTATAACCGAAGAAGCGCGCATGGTGTGTAGAATGCAAGCGATGTACGCTAGCCGCTAGGCAAACGGGCGCGGTCGGTTTGTAAATGGGTGACCGTTAGTGCTACAAATTTCATGCACGTTTCGTGTTTCGAAGGGCACGTTAAGCCATCGGTCCCGGTTGTTATAAATCGATGCCGGAGGCCTTATACTCGTATAGCAATCTCCTAGGTTCCACTACCAGCGAGGGATGTAATTGACGACCTGTGTGGCGCAATGGTTACCATGCCGGACTGTCAATCGAAAGGTCCGGGTTCGATTCCCGGCGAAACAGAAATTTGAATGATAAGTTTAAATTTCTGTTTTTGGTCTGGGTGTTTGTGTTTCTGTCTTTGTATGTGTCCATGGTAGCCACGACACAGGGTATATATCCACTCTACCAGTATGAGGTTAGGAGTGTGAAATTAAAGCTTTATTCTTCATCGCGACAATCTTCAAACATAAGAAGCATCGCCACTAACACTGTGACATGCAAACGGAAACCTAATGATTCGGAATAATGATTCACGAACGATAAAGCAACACATTGGTAGCTTTTCTGGTATTTATCATCAGGCATCTCGTATTAAAGCTTTCTTAAAAAGACTCACCAACTAGTGCGGTCCGGCAAGCAGTACTCCCACTTGTGGCTGCTGGCGCGCCACTCCCTCACCCTCCTCAGTATGGGCGAGTTCAGTTCGTCACAGATCATCTGCAGTGCACTCTCTTCCACCACGTCTTGTACGGCTATTATCGACAATCTGGTGGAAATATTTTCGAATTAGTTCTTGTAATTTTTATGTCTCAAAGCTGAGCAAAGTTCTCCTCTCAGAAATAAGAGGGATGCAAGTAGGGATGCAAAGTTTTTAAAAATATCGATATTTCGGTATCGATATATATCGAATTATGTCGATACTGATATATCGGTCTAGTGAGCCGATATATCAGTATTTTATTGACATTTTTTTTAAAGGCTTACTAAAATTAATATAGTTTTATAGCCCGTCTACACGATCGGCTATTATTGTACCTACAGCATTTTGATGACCATTCGGTCGATTCGAGAACAGAATATTTTTTCTTAACCCCTTAGTGCATAGCATGCCATATCGGGCATTAGCCTTTTCTGATTATTTTCTACAATATGGCGAACATTTTTTTACTATGGCAACTCGAAAATGATTAAACTGGCAATTTCATTTGACTTATGATATGTCAGATTCTTTTCAAAACTAAAGAAAAAAAACTGTCACATTTTGAAATCAGCGTTGGTGACAAGGTGAGTTGTCCAACTTTATCGTAACTTTTTACTAGGTTTTGGTAACTATTTATGTGTAAGTTTTATTTAGCAGACTAATCAGTTCATAAAGTTTGCGTTTAGTGTAAAAAATAAGCAGATTGACAAAAGGTTTTGGATAAATCGCAATATTTCTGTAATGACATATATGGCATTCCATGCAATAGTGGTTGTATTGCTTGGGACATATATGGCATTACATGCAGCTATGTCTCATATTGCTAGAATCCATATGTGGCATTTTATGCATTAGTTGGTGGGTTTATTATAAAAGTTTTTCACGATGCATGACTAACAAAACAAAATAAGTTTGAGCTTATACATATTGACTATTCTTATGGTAATGTTCTGGCTTTGCTTAATGTTTTCTTTACTTGCATTACAGCTTTTTCACGTAGATACGAACTGCTACGATGGCAAGAGATACTCACAATATTCATGTATCGGAAATACCGTTTGAGAGCGAGGATGAGTACCTATCTGATGATGAGGAGTACAGATTACCGCAAAGACGGGATCCATTATATATATCTGAAAGCGAAAGTGAAGTAGATACCGAAGACGAAGATGAGCCTTCACCAGATACTAGCAGACCTTCTCAAAATAAGAAAAAGAAATATGACTGGGTACCAGGATGCAGAGAGTTCAGTGAAGAAAACTGCACATTTTTAGGAGACATTAGTTTGACCGAAACCATAAAACAATTAGACACCCCTTTTGAATTTTTTTCTTACTTTTTCACTCAGGAAATGATCACTTTTATAACAGCTGAATCAAATCGCTTCGCAAATGATAATAATAAGGCAGCCAATATCACAGATTTGGATATCCAACAGTTTTTAGGTGTCGTAATATACATGTCAGTGGTGCACTTCCCCACAGTAAGACACTACTGGAAGAGAGGGATGGAATTTGAGCCAATTGTCAGAACCATGAACTGTAACAGATTCGAAGAAATAAAAAGATTCCTTCACTTCGTCAATAACTCAACCATACTTCCAGTAGGTAGTCCTAATTGCGACAAGCTGGCTAAAATAAGACCATTTCTTACCATGATCCGAGAGAGATTGCTGACAGTGCCAAAGGAAGAGTACCTAGCTGTTGACGAACAGATTATCCCGACCAAAACGCGCAAAAGCAGTCTTAAACAATATAACCCAAAGAAGCCGAATAAGTGGGGCTACAAAGTACACGTGTTAAGCGGTGTATCAGGGTTCTCTTATGACTTTGATATATACGCTGGTAAACAATCTGATGTTATACCCGAAAATGAAAAAAACTTGGGCACCAGCAGCAATGTTGTGTTACGCTTGGCACAAACGGTCCCCGAAAATCTAAATTATAAATTATTTTTTGACAATTGGTTCACGAGTGTCGAACTCATGGCACATTTAGATAAAAAAGGCATTTTGCCTTTGGGTACGGTTCGAGCCAATAGACTTCCTGGGGCTAAATTGACTTCTAAGAAAGAAATGACACGTAAAGGACGAGGAGCTTCTGAGGAAATCCAAACTTCTTTAGATGACAGTACTGTTACAGCAGTGAGTTGGTTGGATAATAAGATAGTGACTTTATGTTCCACTTATGTCGGTGTCCAGCCTACGACGTTCGTGGAAAGATATGACAGAAAAAGAAAACGTTATATCAATGTATCTTGTCCTAAGGCTGTCGAATTGTACAACCGCCACATGGGCGGAGTAGATACTCTCGACTCAATGTTGGGTTATTACAGGATAAAAATCCGATCCAAGAAGTGGTATATGCGAGTTTTTTTCCACTTTGTGGATTTAGCATGTGTTAACGCATGGCTTCTGTGGAGAAGAAAGAACCCTGACACATACATACCCTTGTTGGATTTCAAGTTACTTGTCGCCGATGTACTTACTCAAAAAGGTTCCCAGGTCTACACTCCTACAACAAGAGGCCGACCATCTAATGCAAATATCGAAGCACCACCACCGAAGAAAAGTCGAAAGCGATTAATAGAGGAGCTGCCTTCACGTGAAGTAGCAGAAGATGGATACCATCACTTTCCAGACTGGACAGAAGAACGGCAGGTCTGCAAAAATTCTGGATGTAAAGGAAAATCTTTTGTATGGTGTCTGAAATGTAAAGTGCATTTGTGTATTAATAAAACCCGAAACTGTTTCGTAGAATTTCACGTTGAATAAATAAGATACAAGACTTAGTAAAATATTTTTATTCATTATAACACACACACACCTAATATGAACCCACCCCCATAAATTTGTATAAAAAAACAACAAGCTGGTTGCTTAATCGTTAACTGCATGATATGCCATATTTGACTACTGCGATTTACCAGCTACTAATGCATGCAATGACATATTTGGCAGATGAACATTTTGAGTTTTTTAAGAAAAACAAAACACGACAGAATTTTATTTTTATTTTTCTCAGTTTCCCCAAAACCCATTCTACGACATAATTTTTTTCCAAAAGAATTTAAAAATCCATGCACTAAGGGGTTAACTTCGTTGTTGCCAGTAACAGTATTTTACCTGATTTTATGGGTATTTTAATTTGGGCGGGTTTTTCGATATTTCGTTATAATATTGAGGTTTTTTCGACACCTATATATCGATATAGGCGTATCGTCGATATCGATAAATGTTGATATATTTAGGCGTCGATATATCGATATTTATCGGTTTTCCGATATATTGTGACATCCCTACATGCATGCCATAATCCACCATATTGGCCAATTGTGAAGTGGTGGATATCATGCCTTCCAGAAATTTTGAGTAATGAACTCATGAGCAGATTGGTGGAGTAAGCTCCTGGCCTCTCCAATAATGGGGAGAAACCTGTGCCCAGCAGTGAGACTCAAAACAGGTTCCAGACAATCAATAAGTAACATAAAATTGAAAAAAAAGATCTAATTTTTAAAAACAATAACACAACAGAAATTCAAATTTTGTATACGTGTCAAAATCTAATCACTTAATTTGTAGCAACTATGATAGTGGCACAGCTTAGCAACACTATCAGATATTGGTCCAATTCTGATAATGTCTGTAAATTCTGTAATCACTCAAACAGTGATTGTTATCATAATGGAGATATTAAGACCCAATCTGAGGCCAAATACAATTATTAAGACATAAGAAGTGTTTATTAAGAAATTTGATGAATATAGGTTTATGATTCCTCATAATCATTCATTATATCCATGCAATAAAGTACAAAGCAGTGTATTATTAATATACAATACACATATTATGATTAATGCAAATATCAGAAACTTAAACAGAGTACTAGATGGTAATATGTACTCACTTATTTTCCAAAATAGTCCGGCACACCACCTCCCTCACACCAGGATTAGTAACTTTTTCCACACTCAGCTGATGGAGGTTCCACGAAGCAAGACGGGCACAGGTGACCCCGTCTCTTTCATATGTGAACACTTCTTCTACAACTGGCCGATGAGAATATGCCGATAGTAAGTCCAAGATATCATTGACTGGGGCAGTTGCAAACCCATTCGGTAATGTTATGGGCAACCTTGATGGCATAGATAGGCTTTTTCTGTGTGGTGTCTTTGTTTGACTAGATGTGTTGGTAATTGATTCATTCAATGATTCGTCCCAACCATTACTGTGACCATTCATCAAGTGCTGAACACTCTCACTCTTCCTTGGTTCTAAACTCAAGTGGTGTTTGACAGTGCTGAGCCTTACAATATCCATCCCTCTAACTTTTATTAAATCATCTAGTGATTTGAATGGTCCCTTCTTATTTCTATAATCTACTATATTTGCAGCCAGTTCCTGGTTAAGGCCAGGTACACACTGGAGTTGGAAAACACTGGAGGAGTTGACTGAACACAGCTTGCTCTCCACTTGTACTCTTATACTGTCTAATGAATGTGTGCATGAGCTGGCTCGGGAAATTTGTTTTCTTGTATTTGTACATATCTCTGGCCTTAACAACTCTAGTTTTTCAGCACCAATACCTAAAATTAGGTTTGTTCATATTACTTTTTAAATAAATTCAAGCTTTAGCATGGATTTAGGAAGAACTGTGAAATTAAATTTCATCCAATGTATAAATATTATTTATAGGAATTTTATTTCTATTGAGTTAAAACATAAATGATATGAAATTCAAATATTGCTGATATCATTTCAAGTATCTTCAATAACAGCATTTCACCCTATAAAGCACAAATGTACAAAGAATGATGCTCTATATTAATGTCTTTAACATATTAAACAGGCTTTGTTAGAATACCTCGTGACTAAAATGCCAGCAAACAAGTAATTAGCATGCATAATACGGATTCGGCATGAAAACAAAGACTAATCACCTGAGACCAGCGCAAGGTCGTCTATGCGCTTGAACCGGCCTATCATCTGCCTGTGACGAACGATCTCGCGCGCCAGCTGCCTGTTCACCCCTGGCAGCGTCATCAGCTGCTCCTCCGTGGCCGTGTTCACGTTCATTAACTCCGGGTAGTCCTCCGACGAGGGCAGGCTGAACGTATGGCTCAGGCTTGACTTGTTCAACTTATTTCGCCTCATGAAACCGCGAAAAGACCGCCGACTACTCCTACTCCGCATCGAACTCGGACTCTGCCCCATTTTGCCGAATCAACACTTAACATCGAACCTCACACGCAACAATTTTCACTGGAGAATTTTTATGAAAAAAAAAAAAAACTATTATTAGACGATTGATAACAACATTACCCCTTTTTACCGACCATGTAACACACTACACACTCTTTTCACAAAGTGGGCCACTCGCGTGATACAGATTTTAAATTTTACCGAATTTACTTAATTATCGTAAATTAATTTCACAATACAATTGAACGCAACTTCCCTCCATCAGCTAAATCACTACACAAATGACATGACACTTCATGACAGAGACAATTTCATCAATTGTTTGTGAAGTTTTGACATTGACAACCAATTGACAACACACCTGATATTTTTTTATTATAGCATCGCAAACTCTGGGTATATTGCCAGCGTCAATAATAACCTTTGCATTACTTCAAATATACACCAAGCAAGATAAAATAACAGCACAATAAGTAATTCACGTCCTTTCTGACTTGCCGCCAAAACTCTCATCCATTTAATCGATGGCTGAGTTTGTTTAGTTTTGTTTAGTAACGGCAGTGATGCAGACTGATGCATCACGTAACGCCAATGTTAGTATACATAATGAGACTAATAATGAATGAGTCAGTCAAATATGTAAGTAAAGCCATAGAGTACATTTAGCTATGACTAATTTACCAGAACGTGTCTGATGAAGATGGAGGCAAGTTAAAAAACATATTTTTAATATTTTAGAACTGTCATGTCATTCAACATTCGAACTGTAATTAAATCATATCGAACAAATTGCCATCAACTTTGTCCAATATTATTAAAAAATACACTAAGAAAATAAAACAATACCATATTTATTTCTTTTATTTTCCAGCCTAAAACTCTAATGCTTTTGAGAAAACCATATTTTATGACGAAAGAAATAACGGCGCCTCTCTTTCTAGGAAGTGACCGAGATTTAGGTGATAAGTGATAATAATTAACCACCACAGACTTAGGATGTAATCACGCTGGCTAAGTGCGTGTTGGTGCACAATGCACATGCCTCTGATCTGAGTTTAATTCTTATGAATCTAAAAAGAAAACCATAATGTAAAAGTCCTTGATAATGGGTTTGTAGGTAATTAATAATATTCTATAATATAAAAATGAATCGCAAAATGTGTTGGTAAGCGCATAACTCAAAAACGCCTGGACCAATTTGGCCAATAGTTTTTTTAATGTTCGTTGAAGTTCAAGGATGGTTTTTACGGCAAGAAAAATTCGAATAATTGCCGGAAAAACCATAAAAACAGCCCTTTTCTTTTTTCCATACAAATGTTTTCTAACTAAAACGTAGTCAATTTGAGCTTTATTGCTATTGTATAAAGTTCATATTAAATTACAAGCACTCACTGTTGTCTAAGCAATGTAGGTGTGTTCCTAACGTTGTGCGTTGGAGCACAGAATACATCGTTGGAGGAGTTTAATGTCGCATAGCATGATGTTATATAGCTTATAGCCTTCCCTAATAACTGGACTATTCAGCACAAAAATAATTTTTCAATTCGAACCAGTAGTTCCTGAGATTAGCGTGTTCAAACAATCAAACATCCACGCGGACGAAGTCGCGGGCGGCCGCTATCCCTACTAATATCATAAATTCGAAAGTAACTCTGTCTGTCTGTCTGTTACGCTTTCTCGCTTAAACTAATGAACCAATTTTAATGAAATTTGGAACACAGATAGAGTGGACCTTGGGAAAGGATATAGGATGGTTTTTATCCTACGGGAACCTATAAAACGGGTCCACGCGGGCGAAGCCGCTGGCGGAAGGCTAGTATATGATAAAAATAACAATTTGATTTTACATCATATCTTAATACACATAACACACAGAATTTTAGTAAGGCAATCAAAGAAAACATAAAAATTAACAGATTCTGTGCTATTTATTTCAATTCTTCTGTACAATAGTCGCCAATAAGCTTTATAATTGATAAATAACATACATTATACAACGGCTACGAATTAAAGTGAATACATACACTGCACGTTCTCTGTAAAGAAATCTACAGAGATGAGTGTTTGAAGTATTTATTACTATTTATTAGAAGAAAAACAAAATGAGAAATTAAGATTCATCCCTTAAGCGTAACGATAAATACGTGGACGTATACCGTTACATCATGGATGATCATAAATTTTTTTGAATGTCGTAATATTTCTGATACAATTAATAATCAAAGTAAATTATTTGATGCAAATACATTGTTAGGATATTCAGAAGCAAATTTCGATAGCGTGATTTAGAATACCGTGGCGCCATCTCTTGACGAGCTCTGGAAGGTCGCATAATATAATAAAAGAACGCTTTTAACTTGCGAAATCGATTAAAATGATCATCTAACGATATTAATGTTGTAAAATTTTTCATTTAATATTTTTTATCATATTTTAATTACACTTTCTATTCTAACCAAATAAAGCAAGTAGCAGTAGGCGCTTAGGTGTCCCGTTACAATCAGTATATAAATATACATTAAATTTTAAATTAAAAGCTAGGTATGTAATGCTAAATGCATTTTGACGACTCAATACATTCGTTAAGATTCGACAATTTATAAACCTTCGATAAAACTTATACAGAAAAATATTATTATTTACTATCGAATATTAATCTCTTAGTATTAAAATTAAATAAATTAGTACAATTTGAAATCTGATTATTAAGGACATGGAACAACAGATGGACTTTCTAAATAAAATAAATCTACATAATTATATTATATGGAGCAATGTGTGGAGAATGTAATATTAATAAATCACTAAGCCTTTTTATTCCACAAATATCGTAATGTCATTTACAAACAAAATGGCGTTTATGCTGAATAATGAATCTATATTAAATCGGTCTAACCGATTATATTACCAAATTCAACTATGTAAGAATAATTAGTTACACTGACTAAACAAAAATAATTTCGGATATTTTTCACTTACAATATATGCGTTTAATATAAGTAGTGTGCAGATTTACCAAAATTTATATAACAACAAAACTGTTTTAATGTTGCCAGCTTGATATTTTAATTTAATTAATAAATATAATTATTGAGTATAAAAACAATAAAACTTTTGATGCTTTATGCCTACGCTTATTCGAGGATGTTTTGTGGCTAATACATAATAACAGAATGTGCAGATAACGCTACTTTGTTCTAGATATACATAAATCATATCACAGAAAATAGATGCAATTATTTTATCTGAAATCTAAAAATAATAAGTGAACTGATATATTGACTAGTATGAGAAGTAAAAAATAAATCTAGATGAGCAACATAAATAACAAAAGTAACAGTAACGAAATATTTATAACATTTTCCGTAAAGTTAATTTCAATGTTGCTAGTTTTAATTTTCTTGAAAAAAAAAGACATGTATTCCTAGCCTGTTCATGGTGTAACTTTTGAAGTTACATTCACCTGCATATTTTCGGTTTTGCTTGTAATAAAATGTAATAATCTGAAAGGATAATTATTTATGAAATGTTAATTTTTTAATATATAGGTTTGAATGTATAAAGTAGCAATACTGATTTTGGCTCACTTTCTTACATTCAACTACAATAATAACTGCGCTTATGCAAATTTTTAACTTTTCTTTGCAATACAGATCCAGATTTCTTAATAAGTTTATTTACTTGTTTTATAATGTGTTTTTGATAAACAATAAAACACAATAATTAAATCTTATCTGCTTTTCAAACATTTGCAACCTTTCAAGAGAAGCTAAAAATTTACATCAATATAAGCTTGAAGCTGATCACTTAAGAGTATACCGGTAATATACTTACATACATTTAATATAAATTATGCATTTTAGCCACTAAACATTGTGCCCCCCTTACAAAAATAGACAGTCGACTTCATATACTTGTACACATATCGTATCAAAACCTGCCAAATCTTTATACATATCGTTTACCCCTATTTAAACCTTAATTAATGAC
This sequence comes from Pyrgus malvae, assembly GCA_911387765.1. NCBI lineage: Eukaryota > Metazoa > Arthropoda > Insecta > Lepidoptera > Hesperiidae > Pyrgus > Pyrgus malvae. Next base: position 26,436,342 of record OU426949.1, read on the forward strand.
AAACTTATTAAAGTAAATTTTGTATTCGTAATTAAGGCTTATAGCCCATTTCGGAACTTATTATGCATAATATTAGTTACAAAAAACTACGAGAACGTAGTAATGTCTTAGAGCATTTAATGTATTATTGTAATTAAAGGTTTCGAATGGCTGATTTTAGATCTCATTTATTCAAGCTAATTTAATAAAAAAAAATAGCTGCCTTATTTATCTTTTAAACAATGTTATGTTGAATACATAACCTACAAAGCAATTTTAGTAGGGTTTGTTATGTAAGTATAGTTGATTAATTTCGTATCAACAATCATTTTCCAACTTTCTTTTGTCTGACAGTTATTCTGCTATGAATAATGAGCGATATACTCAAAATGCAACATATTATGAATTAGTTGGATTTAATGAAACTATGCTTCAATTATCAAGAACTACTGTTTTTAACTATTGAATTACTAATTTTTATGTGTAGAAACTCATTTAAATAAGTTTGTCAAAATACCAACGTTAATATTACCGTAAAGCTAGCTAAAATTACGCGAGTTAATAAGTTAAACACATACCAAAATACTAATTTTAGTCCTCTACATAAATAGGTATCTAAAGTAGGAGTTGGATTTGAAAGCTATGCATTTATTGCGCCGATTCGGTAAAAGAGAAAGATCAAAGTTTAAGTACCATTACGATATGATCTTGGATATTTAAAATTTACTTTTAAGATGATGGGTTTTGAGACTATAATAGTGACCTTTAGTGGTAAGAACAGAAATTAGACAAAAAATAGAGAGCTATTGGGCAAGTATTTTTAAATGAAACTTCACAGTAATATTCGATAATTTTACTATAATAATAAGCACCAAACCACGTTTGGAATGTTCTGTATTGCACCACAAGTAAACAAAACCAATCTCTATAAAATATTACACAAACTGTAAAATACAAAATGGTCGTCGTCTCCGCACACTTTTTAAGAAATAAATGACTCGCTGAAATCTTTTCGTTAAATATATTTGCAATAAATTAATTCAGTTATAAAAACACAATAAAGGTCACCATTACAATGTGAATAATGAATGCAATTTACAATGGGTTCCGTGAGTGTTGCACATTTTAAAACTTATGTGAGCAATAAAATCAAACACAAATACAAAACAATATTTAAAGTGTCCTAAGACGAATAACTTAGATGGTTCTCTTTGAGAATCCCATTTTTCATATGTTAGAAAAAGTGACTGTCAAAGTAACAAAAATATATCACTGGTCGTCGCGTAATACATTGCTCATATAGTGATTTCAAATTTATCTAAGGATCCGTTGATGACACTTTTTATATACGAAGATTAGTTATATTTGTTTGAATGTATGATGAACCAATTTAAATTAACATTTCATACATAACACTGCATTAGAAGCTAAAATTTTACTTTGTGTTATGCCTCAACTAGCTACAAATGAAGAATCAAATGACATTAATTTACAGTATGCAGTATTTTGTATGAAAACCCTTTAAGTTAAAATTGTCTTTATTGAAACACAGCTACTGAGATTGATTCTGGTAAAAAAAAAACAACATGAATTTAATAATGTTTGAGAAAAGATGAACGAAATCAAAGAAAAATGTTTCAATTGTTATAAAAAAGGGACTTCTACCCCATTTAGCTGTGTTCTAAAGACCTCTCAAAAACAAATACAACATCTCTTGGTATAAGATGGTTTAATACTTTATTAATGGTAATGTTTTGTACAAACAGTGACTTCATTGTGCATCCAACGCCCTCTGCACTGCAGTCTTCACAGAAGATCACATATTTTGGAACTACCCTCGATACAAACATTTTCTGCATTAAGTATATTCAACCGACCCGACGGCACATACATGATCGAATTTATAGTCTATGGAACGGAACAGCTAAAAAAAGTAACATTAATATGGGTACAGGGTGTGCCGTCAAGTTGTATCTTACAAAATAATAATTATTATTAATAATCACGTTTCAGTTAACACATGAGGCTACCTAAATAAATACTTATTTAATATCATAAAACATATTACATGTAAAAAACGATTACTGAATAGGAAAGTACTACATCCCTCTCGACTCACTGTACCATTATGGAAATGTATTATAAAGTCCCTATACAAAGGACAGGAGCATTTTTCACATAACAATAGGGCTGCCACTGTTTAGAGCTAATTCAAACATCCGAGGGAAACAAACTTTTTGAGCAAACTGTACAGTAAATATTAAACTTTACTTTGCTATAGTTTTGGATCTCATCAAATGATGACATTTTACTTTATTTTACTTGATACTAAAAAAAAAGACTTCTCTGTAAAGTGCTTGTCACTAGGATTAATGCAATACTCACCTCCTTTTGCAACACTGCTACTTCTATATAAGAATCGAGATAAAGTTCAATATGCAATGTATAACTTACACTACAGTATAGTTCTGGCTTTTTGACCCTCCTAGGATGTAAGTTGTTATTTTATTGTTTTAAAGATCCCATTTCTACGTCAATATTTTAAATCGTAACTATCACCTTAATCGTACAGGTATCTATTAGGATCAAATTAATAAAATGGTTACAATTCATGAAGTCTAGTTCTGAGTGAATAAGTGGAAAAATGCCCGCTATCCCATGCAATATTTTATCATTACTAACTTCATATAAATAGTACATCACACGTATGCGTTGATCGCCTCTCGCAAATGCGACACAACAGGGCTTAATTGTCGGATGCTAGGTATCGATACAAATCTCAGAATTATCGATAACGATATGGTTAATTTATAAATAGGTGGTGAATGCGAATAAAAATACGACATACTACAAAACAACAATCAAACAAGCTTCGCATCGAAGTTCTAAGATGTTATATTATCGTTTTTTCGTAGAACATTATAGATAGCTTAATTCACTTGGGCACTGTGGATTGTGTGCGTATTTCTTAAACGTGGGAACGATTGTCGATATCGCTTTACAGATGGTCAAAATAAGTGAAAATAATATAAGAAATCAGTAGTAGAGCTACTGAAAACTCTGTATTCTCGAATATAAAGCGATAAGGACCTTCTGGAGTATCATTGACACGTTTTATTGAGTAGGAGACGCGACAAGTATGATTGAGTAGGAGAGCATGACACTTTCAAAATGGCAGCGTAGATACTGAGTTACGGCGACTTCAAACTAATGTATCTTTCGGCGCTTTCGCGCGTTATTTGTTTGTTTTTGTATCGCGTGTACGCGCGAAACAGCGAGATTGGACATTTTCCGATCCAAAATTTGCACTGCACTCGGTTTTTCTGACATATGGAACTTGTAACTAGTTTATATTGCAATATAAAAATAATGTTAAATAATCTTGGCACTACTTTATATTGCAATGTAAAAAATATAGTCATCAAGACAGTTTTATTACAATCACTTATCCTCAAACTTTTTTATTAATGTCTATTTTATATTTGAGTTTGAAATGCCGACACGTAATATTGCTTGGCAGAACATTGTTCTAAGAAAAAACAAAACCTAGGTCTCCATAATCAAGAAGTGAAACATTCAAGATGGCGCCATTAGTTCCGATTTTCACCGCATGTCACAAGATATATATCGCGCACACAAAATCAATGAAACCAATAGGCACACAAACTCCACTCACACCATTGAATTAAACTACCTACACCGTTATCTTTATTGTTCTACAAAGTACAATTTCATCTTTAGAATAAATACGTATAGAATGAGTGTCTTCATACAAGCGCACTATCAAAATTGAAGCACTAAATCGATTCCTACAGCTGTCACATCTGACAAACCATGAATTTTTATTTTGACCAAATTAACTATAAAATACTACAAAATATTGAAAACACCGTGAAAAGTTATTTTATTAGACTTCTTTTGTTTTTAAAAAGTGTTGTGATAAAATTGAACCTTAAATCTTACGGAGCGGCCCGGCATTTGGTGCCATTAATGGCCGAACAATGGCTTCAATTTGGGCGCACGAACTTTCTTTCTATAATGTAATTGTAATTATTCTAAGATTTCATCGGATTCACTTGCTTCGACAGGTCATCGGTAATTTTGACCGGTGTCGCGTTGTGTACGTAAGGAAGTAGTCATACTGCGCCCCATGAGATCCGACGGTGGCGCCCTGCGGCCGCGGCGAGCCCGGCATCTCGGTAAGCGTGTCCGTGTGGAGTGGAAGTACAAGCCGGCGTGGGCGGCGTGCACCGCGCTAATAATGTACCTGCAAGGAGACATTCCGATTTAACATCAATACATGTATGGACGCCGCACAAATTTCAAACAATATATCGTTATATCGTATCTGTGTCTTTAAGAATCAAATCATTTATTGTAGGTGGGTATTATGGTTCGCCCGGGGAAGTACCACCGCTGCGCCCACTTCTGCCGTGAACCAATTCTATTGTGTTTCGGTGGTTTGGTCCAGATGCCGGCCACACTTATATGAGGCGACCACCAGCCTCCAGAGTAGCAGCGCAACTGCATACGATCAGAAAAGACTTACCTATGCTTGCTTGAGGTTGTGTGTAGATGTCCATGGGCTGCAGCAACCACTTAACACCACGTGGCCTGCATGCTCGTCTGCTACTCCATTCAAATCAAATAAAATATAGCAAATTATGTTCAATAATCTTTTGCTATAGTTATTTCATCTCACAAATGTCGGTTTAATACGGTTGTGGGCTTGTATGTACGAGCAAATTGTTTCTGTGTGTGTGTTGCCTAAGAAGCTTCTTTACAATTAAATTATTATAAGAGGGTATTTATAGATTACTGGCTTCTATAATAACATCGTACCTATAGTAATTCAATTGTTGTATAAAGTTTCAGATTCATTTATTTACTGTAAATGTAATAAATTAACAGATGTAGGAGCATAAATTACAGGGTTCTCATATTTAGCTATAACAAAGCATGCAAATATATCAAAATTAATATAATATTACAATAGTAAAAAAATTCAATATTACAATAGTCAAAATTAATACAGTCATTCCGGGTAACTTTGAATTGACGATTAACTTTGAACAAAGTTGGAAAAAAGATTTAACAAATTATTACATCGAAACTTTTTGATGTTTCAATATAATAACTGTATATAATGGATTGCTAAAATGTTATTGTACCAAATGAAAATAAAAAAATAAACTGTTAATGCAATAATTCTAAATTTGCCCGCCTTTTCCGTGGTGAAGTTGCTGAAAGTTTTTGAGCTCTGATTTGGAATCGTAAACTAGTCCACTTTGATTCATATGGCAAAACCAAGCTATTTGTAACTTACGTACGTCAGTGTATAAGTCATTTTTATAGATTAGGTATTTAAAATTAATAATACCTTCTTTTTATTTACCTAAACCTTAAAATATTAAGGTTTTTACTTTCTAAAAAAATATATTCAAAGTTACCCAAAATTCATGATAAATTAAAATTCGAGTTTTAGGGGAAATTATGGGTAGTTCTGTTGTTTCTTCCGTAAATTTATTTTGTTAGAAAAAAAAGGACACTATTCATTCAATAAAATAAGTGTCATAAATTGAAATCATTTTTAATAATAAAAATAACGTAAAAAATGTTCAAAGTTACCCGAATTGTACGTACGATAAAATTTGAATTTTACAATTCGCGAAAAAATTCTTATAGAAGCGCATATAGCCCAGACGCTACCGCGGTCAAGTATGAGATGGGTGATCGTTAGTGGTAAATTTAATATGTATTTCCGTTCCGCTTTAGGAGCCACGTTAAGCCGTCCGGTTGCTATCAATTGACAGCAGTCGATAAAACTTATTGAAGGCCTTACGGGCGGTTTTAAAACATTCGGCAGCTGGTTAATAATAACGGTTCATACTCATAGCCCCACAGTAGGGTAGATATACCCTGTGTTGCGGGTACCATGGACATTGACTTCTAATTTTTATCTCCATCGCATTGAAGTAGGGTGAATGAGTAAGCTCCAAGTTTCCCCAATAAGGAGGTCTGTGCTCAGCACTGGAACGCAAAAAAGGGTTGCAATCATTTTAAGCCTCGCTTTTAAGAATTAAGAACAAATTAATAAAGTGTTACTCGAGGACACAAGTCTCACCTAAGCAGAGCCGCTGGCTAGCATTCCGAAGACGAGTTGAGGTCGATGGGCGGCGGCGGTCGCTTGGCCCTCGTGAGGCGGTCCAGCTCGGCCGCTGCGTCGGACCTCGCCGCTGCTGCCGCCGCGGGGGAGGCCTCCGTGCTGCCCGGAGGCCTGGCGCCCGGCGAACCCGTCTTCTTGTACAGCAGCGAGTTGAAGAAGTTCGCCAGCACGCCTTCGTTGCCCGGCGTGCCCGGACCCATGCCAATTTTTGCGCCTTCCAACTGTCGGACAAAGGTTATTGGTGAGTTTTGAGCAAAAATTGTGCCAAAGGTGTGTTGCGGTATGTAGAAGAGGAAAAGTGTTAAATAGAAACAGAGGACACTAGAGATAAATTTATTGTACATGTACACAATTTTTTTGCTTATGATTGAGTTTCTAAAATCGTAACGAACAAAATCATTTCCTTGACCGTCCATTAAGCCACACTTGATGAAAATGGTGGACTGTGGTCTAAATTCCTCTCAATTTCAAAACGGTACCTGTGATCACGTTCGATCGATCAATTCGGTCTATATAAGCACATACCAAATGTACAGTATGTTATTAAAGAAGCTGTCAATGTATGTTATTAAATACAGCAATCGGCCATGTTATCTGAAAAGCCAATCAAAAGGAATGACGTCACGTCTCAGTTAATGTCATCGTGTTGCTTGAAGTTTGACGAGCAAGCCGATGCCATGACACCTACGAGCGTTTTTGCGCTTAATTTAAATTACATAGCAGAAAATACATTAATTTACGTTAAAAGTTGAGTTTATTGCTGAAATAAACTTTTTTTCGAAACTAGGAGACGTGTACCTACAATGAGGAAAGGTATTTAAAAATCTGTCATCATGCCCATTATCTGAAGGTGACTATAGTAACATGTTGGTAGCTTTATTAACCTTATGGCAACTATCGTTACTGGAGACTAATTGACAGTTTCGTTAGGAAATCGTTTGGGGATAATATCCACTCCCATAATCATAGCAAAACCAGGTTTAAAGATGGTTTGAGAGTAGAGATTACTGAACGGAACGGAGTCGGCGCGGGGCGCGGGCGCGCCGGCGTGCAGCGCGGCCAGCTGCCTGCAGGAGCGCCCCAGTGCTGCAGCACACACACACACACACACATATCTGCGAGGCGGCGCGCTGCGTGGTGCGCAGCGGCGAGTCGGCGCGGGGCGCGGGCGCGCCGGCGTGCAGCGCGGCCAGCTGCCTGCAGGAGCGCCCCAGTGCTGCAGCACACACACACACACACACATACCTGCGAGGCGGCGCGCTGCGTGGTGCGCAGCGGCGAGTCGGCGCGGGGCGCGGGCGCGCCGGCGTGCAGCGCGGCCAGCTGCCTGCAGGAGCGCCCCAGTGCTGCAGCACACACACACACACACACATACCTGCGAGGCGGCGCGCTGCGTGGTGCGCAGCGGCGAGTCGGCGCGGGGCGCGGGCGCGCCGGCGTGCAGCGCGGCCAGCTGCCTGCAGGAGCGCCCCAGTGCTGCAGCACACACACACACACACACATACCTGCGAGGCGGCGCGCTGCGTGGTGCGCAGCGGCGAGTCGGCGCGGGGCGCGGGCGCGCCGGCGTGCAGCGCGGCCAGCTGCCTGCAGGAGCGCCCCAGTGCTGCAGCACACACACACACACACACATACCTGCGAGGCGGCGCGCTGCGTGGTGCGCAGCGGCGAGTCGGCGCGGGGCGCGGGCGCGCCGGCGTGCAGCGCGGCCAGCTGCCTGCAGGAGCGCCCCAGTGCTGCAGCACACACACACACACACACATACCTGCGAGGCGGCGCGCTGCGTGGTGCGCAGCGGCGAGTCGGCGCGGGGCGCGGGCGCGCCGGCGTGCAGCGCGGCCAGCTGCCTGCAGGAGCGCCCCAGTGCTGCAGCACACACACACACACACACATACCTGCGAGGCGGCGCGCTGCGTGGTGCGCAGCGGCGAGTCGGCGCGGGGCGCGGGCGCGCCGGCGTGCAGCGCGGCCAGCTGCCTGCAGGAGCGCCCCAGTGCTGCAGCACACACACACACACACACATACCTGCGAGGCGGCGCGCTGCGTGGTGCGCAGCGGCGAGTCGGCGCGGGGCGCGGGCGCGCCGGCGTGCAGCGCGGCCAGCTGCCTGCAGGAGCGCCCCAGTGCTGCAGCACACACACACACACACACATACCTGCGAGGCGGCGCGCTGCGTGGTGCGCAGGGGCGAGTCGGCGCGGGGCGCGGGCGCGCCGGCGTGCAGCGCGGCCAGCTGCCTGCAGGAGCGCCCCAGTGCTGCAGCACACACACACACACACACACACCTGCGAGGCGGCGCGCTGCGTGGTGCGCAGCGGCGAGTCGGCGCGGGGCGCGGGCGCGCCGGCGTGCAGCGCGGCCAGCTGCCTGCAGGAGCGCCCCAGTGCTGCAGCACACACACACACACACACATACCTGCGAGGCGGCGCGCTGCGTGGTGCGCAGCGGCGAGTCGGCGCGGGGCGCGGGCGCGCCGGCGTGCAGCGCGGCCAGCTGCCTGCAGGAGCGCCCCAGTGCTGCAGCACACACACACACACACACATACCTGCGAGGCGGCGCGCTGCGTGGTGCGCAGCGGCGAGTCGGCGCGGGGCGCGGGCGCGCCGGCGTGCAGCGCGGCCAGCTGCCTGCAGGAGCGCCCCAGTGCTGCAGCACACACACACACACACACATACCTGCGAGGCGGCGCGCTGCGTGGTGCGCAGGGGCGAGTCGGCGCGGGGCGCGGGCGCGCCGGCGTGCAGCGCGGCCAGCTGCCTGCAGGAGCGCCCCAGTGCTGCAGCACACACACACACACACACATACCTGCGAGGCGTCGCGCTGCGTGGTGCGCAGCGGCGAGTCGGCGCGGGGCGCGGGCGCGCCGGCGTGCAGCGCGGCCAGCTGCCTGCAGGAGCGCCCCAGTGCTGCAGCACACACACACACACACACATACCTGCGAGGCGGCGCGCTGCGTGGTGCGCAGCGGCGAGTCGGCGCGGGGCGCGGGCGCGCCGGCGTGCAGCGCGGCCAGCTGCCTGCAGGAGCGCCCCAGTGCTGCAGCACACACACACACACACACATACCTGCGAGGCGGCGCGCTGCGTGGTGCGCAGCGGCGAGTCGGCGCGGGGCGCGGGCGCGCCGGCGTGCAGCGCGGCCAGCTGCCTGCAGGAGCGCCCCAGTGCTGCAGCACACACACACACACACACATACCTGCGAGGCGGCGCGCTGCGTGGTGCGCAGCGGCGAGTCGGCGCGGGGCGCGGGCGCGCCGGCGTGCAGCGCGGCCAGCTGCCTGCAGGAGCGCCCCAGTGCTGCAGCACACACACACACACACACATACCTGCGAGGCGGCGCGCTGCGTGGTGCGCAGCGGCGAGTCGGCGCGGGGCGCGGGCGCGCCGGCGTGCAGCGCGGCCAGCTGCCTGCAGGAGCGCCCCAGTGCTGCAGCACACACACACACACACACATACCTGCGAGGCGGCGCGCTGCGTGGTGCGCAGCGGCGAGTCGGCGCGGGGCGCGGGCGCGCCGGCGTGCAGCGCGGCCAGCTGCCTGCAGGAGCGCCCCAGTGCTGCAGCACACACACACACACACACATACCTGCGAGGCGGCGCGCTGCGTGGTGCGCAGCGGCGAGTCGGCGCGGGGCGCGGGCGCGCCGGCGTGCAGCGCGGCCAGCTGCCTGCAGGAGCGCCCCAGTGCTGCAGCACACACACACACACACACATACCTGCGAGGCGGCGCGCTGCGTGGTGCGCAGGGGCGAGTCGGCGCGGGGCGCGGGCGCGCCGGCGTGCAGCGCGGCCAGCTGCCTGCAGGAGCGCCCCAGTGCTGCAGCACACACACACACACACACATACCTGCGAGGCGTCGCGCTGCGTGGTGCGCAGCGGCGAGTCGGCGCGGGGCGCGGGCGCGCCGGCGTGCAGCGCGGCCAGCTGCCTGCAGGAGCGCCCCAGTGCTGCAGCACACACACACACACACACATACCTGCGAGGCGGCGCGCTGCGTGGTGCGCAGCGGCGAGTCGGCGCGGGGCGCGGGCGCGCCGGCGTGCAGCGCGGCCAGCTGCCTGCAGGAGCGCCCCAGTGCTGCAGCACACACACACACACACACATACCTGCGAGGCGGCGCGCTGCGTGGTGCGCAGCGGCGAGTCGGCGCGGGGCGCGGGCGCGCCGGCGTGCAGCGCGGCCAGCTGCCTGCAGGAGCGCCCCAGTGCTGCAGCACACACACACACACACACATACCTGCGAGGCGGCGCGCTGCGTGGTGCGCAGCGGCGAGTCGGCGCGGGGCGCGGGCGCGCCGGCGTGCAGCGCGGCCAGCTGCCTGCAGGAGCGCCCCAGTGCTGCAGCACACACACACACACACACATACCTGCGAGGCGGCGCGCTGCGTGGTGCGCAGCGGCGAGTCGGCGCGGGGCGCGGGCGCGCCGGCGTGCAGCGCGGCCAGCTGCCTGCAGGAGCGCCCCAGTGCTGCAGCACACACACACACACACACATACCTGCGAGGCGGCGCGCTGCGTGGTGCGCAGCGGCGAGTCGGCGCGGGGCGCGGGCGCGCCGGCGTGCAGCGCGGCCAGCTGCCTGCAGGAGCGCCCCAGTGCTGCAGCACACACACACACACACACATACCTGCGAGGCGGCGCGCTGCGTGGTGCGCAGCGGCGAGTCGGCGCGGGGCGCGGGCGCGCCGGCGTGCAGCGCGGCCAGCTGCCTGCAGGCGCGCCCCAGTGCTGCAGCACACACACACACACACACATACCTGCGAGGCGGCGCGCTGCGTGGTGCGCAGCGGCGAGTCGGCGCGGGGCGCGGGCGCGCCGGCGTGCAGCGCGGCCAGCTGCCTGCAGGAGCGCCCCAGTGCTGCAGCACACACACACACACACACATACCTGCGAGGCGGCGCGCTGCGTGGTGCGCAGCGGCGAGTCGGCGCGGGGCGCGGGCGCGCCGGCGTGCAGCGCGGCCAGCTGCCTGCAGGAGCGCCCCAGTGCTGCAGCACACACACACACACACACATACCTGCGAGGCGGCGCGCTGCGTGGTGCGCAGCGGCGAGTCGGCGCGGGGCGCGGGCGCGCCGGCGTGCAGCGCGGCCAGCTGCCTGCAGGAGCGCCCCAGTGCTGCAGCACACACACACACACACACATACCTGCGAGGCGGCGCGCTGCGTGGTGCGCAGGGGCGAGTCGGCGCGGGGCGCGGGCGCGCCGGCGTGCAGCGCGGCCAGCTGCCGCTGCAGGAACGCCTGCTCATCCTCCGCCGCCACCTCCGCCTCGCGCTGTCCGCCGCTCTGCAAGGAACATAATTTTATTTTAATACGTGAAGCTTCGTGCCCATTTCATGAATACAGTAAACTGTGTTTGCTGGTGGAAAGCTACTAGTAAGTAATAAGTTTCTTATCTCGCGCCAGTTTAACATGATTACACTATACGAGATGCACGTACACGTTGTCGCCAAGTACGTAACATAATGCTGCCAATCAGATAGTGACACCAGAGAATTCAGATTACTATAGTGATTATATCTAGCTGACATGTTCTTAGGTAACGCAAAAGGTGATAAACAGAGGCAGTTTAATTGGACCTATTTATGCAAACCGGAACCAACCCACACATGATTATGATGGTCGTTTTGAGAAAAAGCTGTTTAATATATTAGACAACTGATGTTTTGTGGATTGGTAAACATGTCATGAAAATGTTTTGTTCTGTCAACATTTTCAGATCATTTTGATCTTTACAGGGTCGATAGAAGATGCAATTCATAGAAATCGAAAAAGGAGGAGAAGTGCCATTAAGACGTTTTACTGTCCGCGCGACATGCGCATTTTGGGCAAGATAAAGAAAAATGGCCGTTTACGCGAATCAGTACTTTCTCGACTGCCGTCAAGAAAACTTGCAAAAATTCCGTCTTGTTCTGTTGTTTCGTACAAAAACCGAAGCCAAACAAAAAACTATATTAACAGTAAAGTCACATACCATATGTAACTACAAGAATTTTATTGTATTTTTCTATAAATTCATGAAAAACAATAATCGTAAAATATGGCAAGTTTTTATTACGATGTTTTATTTTTGTATATGCCCATGACTATGCCACTATGTACAACATACATTGCTCGTTAAGCTATGAATAACCTCAACGAGTCTAACTGTCTGAGCGAGCAATGTATGACTTACGATGCTAAGTTACATGGGGTATTTTGCATAGTACGGGTCGAATCCTGCCAGTCCTGACATGTTGATCTGAGTGATGTCTGTGCATAATTGAAAATCGGTATCTCGATAAAATTGTCGATTCATACAAGAAAATATTTTTAGAATTAATCTCGACATTTAAAGTATGTGAATAGTCTTTATTTTTTATTGATTCAAACAAGGGTCAAAATGTATATTTTATTTTGTATCTGGAAGTCTGTAAATATGATAAATGATTATAGTTGATTATACATATAATAAAGAGTAGGTAAAATAAATATTCGGGACATTGTAAATGCTAAATAATAAAAATAATTATATTTTAAGTACTCGACAAATACATCCATTTTACGGGGCAGTGAATAACTACTAATGTTATATGGTATTTGATATTTTTTCTTGCAAATGTTAATGATTCTTTAAACTATTTTGGAGTTGTGTTTTTTGGTAAAAATCGTATTTTACGTTCTGGAGTTCTTTTTAATGTTGGTTTCCATTTTTAATCTAAAATTATTTTAATTTTAGTTTATTAAGTTCTACGGTAGTAAAAACATTTTAACAAAAAATTAAAAAGCCGAAAAAACTGAAAAGTAAAAAATTATAAATTAATATAATACTTGGACCTTTTCTTGCTAATGGTAATGAGATTTTAAACTATTTGGAAGTCAAGCCCTTTTTATTAGGGTTCCGTAGCCAAATGGCAAAAAACAGAACCCTTATGGATTCGTGATGTCTGTCTCTCCGTCCGTATGTCACAGCCACTTTTTTCCGAAAATATAAGAACTATACTGTTGAAACTCGGTACGTAGATTTATTCTGTGAACCACATTAAGATTTTCACACAAAAATAGAAAAAAGCAATAAATTTTGAGAGTTCCACATACTTGGAACTGAAACTCAAAAAATTTTTTTTCATCAAACCCATACGTGTGGGGTTTCTATGGATAGGTCTTCAAAAATGATACTGAGGTTTCTAGTATCATTTTTTTCTAAACTGAATAGTTTGCGCGAGAGACACTTCCAAAGTGGTAAAATGTCTGTAACTTCTAAAATAACAGAATGATAAAACTAAAAAAAATATATGATGTACATTACGATGCAAACTTCTACCAAAAAGTATAAGCTAAAATAAGCTTTCGAACAAAAAAAGAATCATCAAAATCAGTTCATAAACGACGAAGTTATCTGCGAACAAACATAAAAAAAGCATATATACGGTCGAATTGAGTAACCTCCTTTTTTTGAAGTCGGTTAAAAATTGGTTTGAACGAGATTTAGTAATTAGTTATTTTTTAATACGTCATAAATCGTAAACCACAGTTTACCTTTCATTCAATTTTAATGCAATGTATTCTATGGATAATCAAAGGCAATGATGTATTTCTGTTGCCGCTATAGTTATACAAATACTAAAAATAGAATAAAATAAATATTTAAAGGGGCTCCCATACAATAAACGTGAATTTTTATAGATAATGGTACGGAACCCTTCGTGCGTGAGTCGACTCGCACTTGACCGGTTTTTTATCATTTTTTGTGGCTTATCGGATAACATTATTATTATACACAACATAACTCAGCATTAAAATCTGTGAGTGAACAACCCCTGTTTTCCCATGATTACTATTCAAATTTTTATAGGACCAATTTTCTTAATTTAATATACCCCTTCCAATATACCTAAGTGTACACGGGTTGGCCGTACAAATTTGTATAAATAAAAGGATTTTATGAACTAAAAATACTGTAAAACTGTAAAAAATATATTTATTGAAGATCTTTAGACTATGATGAAATTAATGTAATACTAATGGTGAGTCACGCGCGGTACTCTTGATGACCTAGAGCGAAAAACTGACTACTTATTATAAGTAAAATATTAAAGTGAGGTAATTTGGGTCATAATAAAAATGCAATCTAGGTGCTTAAATGTACGCGCTTGCTCGTACACTAAGAATTATCATATAGGTTATACGTGTCATACATTAAAATATCTCGTCGAATTAAGAACCTCCTCTTTTTTTTTCAATTGTACCAATTTGGGTAAAAATATTAGGTTAATAATATACATTAATATAAAAAATAAATAATGCTTCACACTCATAGCATAGTAGAGTAGATACATGACACAATGACAGCAACACAAACACCCAGACAGAGAACAGAAATTTTAAACTCATCATTCAAATTTCTGCTTCGCCAGGAATTAAACTTGGGATCCTCCGATCGGCAACCATTACGCCACGTGGGTCATCGAATTATAAATATGTATTATTTATTATATTTATTACCGTAATATAAATATGGTAATACTAACATTTTATTAGATTAAAGTTAAACATAACTATGTAATTTTTTTCTGTTACATATTTGATTTTCGTGCATTACGTCATTATTAGTACACTTTTTACAAGATAAAAACGTGATTGATTACGCATACCTATTAATTAAATTTTTCAAGGTACTTAATATCGATATTTTATATCGAATTTGTGAATAAGTGGACTTAAGTATCGATTACACAAAACCGGTAATTTTATTTTCAGTCAATCTCTAGTGTAAAAATGGCTTTTGCATAACACCACGATAATGGTTTTTTGTTTATGTGTGCGAAATATTCAGGTATGGGTATATGTACGCTGTTGTATAAGAAATACGGTTTATTTTGGATTGTAGATTTCTATCTGATTTAATAAATGAAAATGTGTGTGAGACTTTGTATCTATTCACTGCATGTGTAATTGTCGTAAGCAGTGGGGGAAAAACTGGAGACAGTGGGTTCCTATACATTGTCAATTACAT
Source organism: Pyrgus malvae (assembly GCA_911387765.1). Lineage (NCBI taxonomy): Eukaryota > Metazoa > Arthropoda > Insecta > Lepidoptera > Hesperiidae > Pyrgus > Pyrgus malvae. The sequence goes on from OU426949.1 coordinate 26,451,482, forward strand.
GGCATATCTCTTGTATTTTCCAATATCTTTGATGCAATTTTAAGCTTTTTTATGTACTTAACTCAATTTCGGCATGAGTGTGGATTGGTTCCGGTTTGCGTAAATAGGTCCAATTGTGCATATTGCCCCTGTTTACCAAATCCGCAACCTGAGATAAAATGATAATAAATCAAAATTACCACATCTGACAGATTTTCTTTAACAAAATGAAAATCATAAGCAACAGTTAAAACTTAAATTGAATAAGAAACTTACTTTTCTTGTGGCAGGCTGCACAATAACATCCCTGTAGTAATCGTCTGGTTTACATGACTGCATGTTTTCGTACAATATGCTAATTTTCTTCATACTGTCCCAGCCAGCGGGTCTGCAAACAAATTACATTGACAATTAATCTTAAGAACAACTAGCTTTGCTACACGGTTTTTTACTCGCATAAAAAGAGATAACTATCATGAGCATTGTGATGATTCATTAAAAGTTACATATTATCATAAAACTTTTCCAATAATTCTTTCTAAATCCATCCCAACTTAAATACATCCCAAATTGCCACTTCTTGGGCTGTTTCTTATTCAGTCAATACTTGTAACAACAGGTTGCTTCTTAGTGTACAATGATGTACAAAAACACTAACATGAGCACGGCGTTTTTCTCAACGATCAGCGTGAGATACTTGTAAAGCAGATCGCAGATCTTGTCCTCTTTGGCGGACGGCACCTTGTGTACAACAGTGTACAACAATGTACAATGGTGTACAAACACATGAGCATGGCGTCCTTCTCAACGATGAGCGCCGGAACGGCAGCCTGTATATCCAGTGCGTGAGATACTTGTACAACAGACCGCAATTCTTGTCCTCCTTGGCGGACGTGTGTAAGGGTGTACAACGATGTACAACAATGTGAAAAAATGTACAAATGATTTCATATGAGCATGGCGTCCTTCTCGGGGATATCCAATGCTTTGGCGGATCTATGTATATGAAAAATGAAAATGAAAAATGAAAAATGATTTATTCATGAAAACTTAGGCACAAATACATGAGCGTTGGTCCCACACTAGGATTCCCTGTGTTGTGGATGACCACCTTCCCATGGTACAGGGTTTTTACAATACGGTTTCTAATATAAACACACAAGTTAGCACAACAAAGAGAGATATAATTACTTTAGCTTAAAACATAACAAATAACTTCTGAAACTAACGTACATATATAAAAAACTTTTAACTTAACATATATAACATAACATACTTATAAAACTAACATGTAAACTTTATACTTTGTGTTATGTGTGAGTGAGTAGTGTATAAAAGCGTATGTGTGTAAGTGTGTGTGTGTGTGTGTTTATGTGTTAGTGTTAGTGTTTGGGTAAGCACTTTAAATTTTAATTTGTAGTGACTAGGAAGCTTTCTGTCTCCCAGAAGCTCAATGACATCAGCCAACTTTTTAAAATTCTTTTACATTTCGACTTTAAGCAATTAAATATATTGAGTTTTTTATTAATTTTTGAGTAGAGAAAAGGTCCTGTAAACCTAAAGAATCTTTTCACAAACTTAGTACGCGTAACTGGAGTATGCCACTTTATATTACGGGATGATTTGGTGCAATCAGTCGTTGCATGTCTGTGGAATTTTAGAATAGTATTTAAAATGAATAGTTTTCTGACGCTTAGAAATTGACATTGTTTATATAATAAATCAGTGGGAAAACGAAATGATTTTTTTAAGCACACTTTCAGAATTGCACGCTGAGCTCGTTCAACACGTATGAGGCGTGATTTACAGGCTGCGCCCCATACTACAACACCATAGCTGAGTACAGATTGACACAAGGCTTTATAAACTAAGCTTATGGTAGATTGGTCGGCGACTAAGAAAAGGCGTTTAAAAATAGGTATGAGTTTACGGACTCTATTGGTAATGGTATCAATCTGATCACTCCAAGATAGTTTACGATCGATGACAATACCAAGATACCGAATACGTTCTGCGTTTCCTAATGGTGGACAAGAACAATCATTTGGATTACCACAGTTATGAATTTTTAAGCAGAAACTGCTGTCAGGTGTTACCTGCCGAGGCATATTAAAACAAATTACTTTCGTTTTAGTTACATTCAGAGTTAAGAGATGATCTTTAAGCCATTGAGACATGATTTTAAGTCCTCTTTGGGCCGCATTCATAACAGTGGGCCAAGTTTCGCCGTAGAAGATCACTGCTGTATCATCTGCAAACGAAAATATTTCTGCCCGAGGGAGGTCAAGATTGCAGAGCTCGTTAATGTATACTAAAAAGAGAGTAGGGCCCAAAACACTTCCCTGAGGTATGCCATAATTGAGTTGTTTGTAATCACTGAATGTATTGCCAATTTTTACCCTTTGCATCCTATCAGATAAATATGAAGAGAACCACTGGAGAGGTAGTCCTCTTATTCCCATTAACTCTAGTTTGTACAATAATTTTGCCCACGAAACAGTGTCAAAAGCTTTGGCTAAGTCAACAAAGACTCCAGCACACTTGAATATAACAAAGTACAATAGTGTACAAACTACACTCACATGAGCACGGCGTCCTTCTCGACGATGAGCGCGGGTGTCCGGAACGGCAGTCCGTATATCCGATGCGTGAGGTACTTATATAGCAGATCACAGTTCTTGTCCTCCTTAGCGGACGTGTAGAACAAAGCGGCGCCGTACTGCAGGCAGAACCGCCGGATCCACTGCTGCATGAAGTCGAAGTGCTCGTCGCGGTAGTCGTGCTCCTTCTCCAGGGTGCTCATGTAATCAGTCTGCAACAAGATGGTTATGATTACCTCATGAAGGTAAATATGGCGAACTAAATATATATACACAACTTTGTAAACACCCATATTTGTGCAAATAAATGTCTTTGTCTTTGGTGGTTTGTGAGTTAATTTATATTATTAATAAGATTCTACTACGGTAAAAGAGATCCAGAGTGGTACCGGAATTTCAGCAGATGGCCTCTCTGGCGTGTTTGCTGTCTAATTGGTGTGATTTGCGGAAATTATAGGGTTTCATAGGATTGGCTTCAAAAGTTGAGAATCGACTCAGCTAGATAGATGATAATAGGTTATTTCTTAAGTGATTTTGACATGATATTCAATAGAAACGAGAATGATAGAATGGAGATAGAAGAGATACAACTTTGGTGTTAAATTTGGTCAGCCTTTTTAACTCTGACTGCAGAAACCTCCTGCCATTTCAGTCATCTTGGTCATTTGCTATCACTGCAAAAAGCTTTACAGCCATTCGAGGGACAGTTCTCTAAAAAAAACTTACACACAATCTGTCTATGTGTTTTTCACTTCAAATTGATAATAAATCTGTTTTTATTAAAAAACATTTTGGATTTAGCTCAAAATCCTTCAGACTTTCTAAATGCACATGCCTCAATTTTTCTCCCATCCAAATAGATTGTGGTTATCGTTTCCGATTCCCTCACCCCACATCGAACAAATCATGTTTCATAATATTCATTCAATTGAATAACAATCGATCTAGACTCTTCGATGACATAATGATGAGTGTTGAAATGTGTACATTTAAAATTTGTTTCAATTGTTAGTTTTAGCTCGTCGAAGAAGTTTCTATAGGGGCATTTAAGAGCAAGTTTGCAAAAAGACCTGGACCCAGGGCTGATGGAGAGAACCTTCTCGGGCAGTATATTCCTGAAAGACCTTGAAACATTGCTGTGTCTACCATACAACAAACATTTCATAGCAAGTTTGCAAACAACAATCTTTCTTAGGGGCTACCACGACGACCTGGGACAGGGCCCCAAGCTGAGTCCCTGTAGCTTCGGGATTAAGAATAAAGCTACGGTATCCCCTGCCTAATCGTAAGAGGCGACTAAAAGGGGGCTTCCTAGGTTGCGGGCGGTAAGAGTGGGAGCTCAAGCCATCCAGCCAGTAGCTCCGGGAAACACAGCGGATTTTAGTGCGGTCAAATCCCACATAACCCAGGTTCCTCTCCCAAGGTGCTGGGTACCTTTTGAAGGTTTCCCCCCGATAAAAAAGGACCCCAGGCTGATGGTATGCACCTCCTCGGGCAGTAGATTCCTGAAAGGCGTTGAAACATTGCAGTCATAACTTTAATTTACCTTTGTGGCTACCACGACGATGTCCAGCCCCAGGTTGGTGGTGAGCACGCCCTCGGGAAGTGGACTGTCGTCGTCGTCGCACTCCAGCTCGTCGGAGAGGTTCCTCGAGGAGCGCTTCATGGGCGACGAGGCGGTTGGCTCCAGCTCGTCGCCCGGCTCCGTGTACCTCTGCCACTTCTGGACCTGCTGCTTTTTGCTCTGTAGCCTTTGTTCTGGAAGGTGAAGTTTTGTGTGATTAGAGTAACGATCATTCTATTGCCGTCTTGGTTGGTCCGTTTAAAATATACGTAAAAATAAGAAACTTTATAAGGAGCAATTCTTAATTTTTTTTAAATACCTGAAGTCCAACAAATCATATATCGTCTGATGAGACAATAAGTAATTTACTTGAGCTTGTGTGAAGGTAGTTGTTCATGGACTGCAGGGATCACTGAAAACCACGTGGCCGTTATTCCTTTTTAAGATGTCTATTCGTTCTTGAAATATTTCCAAGTAACATAAACAACATTACATAGTTTCATCTCTTGAATTAAATTGTGAAAGTAAGAATATATTAAGAATCAAAATAGGTTACGAAGAAAAGTTAAAAAATGTTTTCATTACAATTTTTCATCAGAAATTAATAGGTATACAATTTTTTTATTTAATAGAGGAGAAATATGTTGCAAAAAATACAACCCAAGCTAATAAAAGCGTTGTAATATCATCTTAAATACTTAAATAAGTAACTGGGATTATGTAAATGATATATGTGAACGAAAATCATATAATATTTATTGATGTAGTGTGTAATAAAAAAAAATTGTATAACTTGCATGACTCAGTTGTATGACAGAACTATCAACCACTAATGTAATACACGGAATAAGCAACATATTATCACGTGTGTTTCCTGTAATCCATTTCATCCTTTGGACTTGGTCGTTTTGTGTCATGCCGCATCCTAAGACAGATATAGAGACGTGGAAACGGTCCATTTGTCAGTCTTCCTGCTACTGGTCACGTCATGATCTATGGAAGCGGTGCAACTTTTGTTGACGCACCTTTATGTCCAAACTAACTGGCAATTAGAAGTAATGAATTGTGGTTAAGAATAGAAGAGTATTGCGATATTTGTACGCTGTAGTGTGTGAGACGCGATATATTGTTCTGTAGCCCGTCACTTTGAGTAAATGTAATTATGTTCAATTGTATGTCCTGTCTTACACGGATTAAAGTTTATTTGTGGGTATTTGAGCCATTTCACGCAAGGTACTTTGAATCTAATTTTTTTTAAATAAGCAAACTAAGAGAATATTGCAGCCTTGCTTGCTGTAGGGGTGTAAAAACCACGATGAATAGATCTCAACATTAAGCAAATGCAATCCTTACTAAGTCTTTTACAATTGCGATGCTGCTCAGTGGACGTGGTCATCTTAAGTAGATTTGGCTACCGAGCACCCTTACGAAGTGATAACAATTTTTCGTTTCTATTGAAACATAGAACTGTTCTACTCTGCCAGATGTATGCAGAATTTGTACATCTCTGTGACGAAACAAACCAGTTCTAACACCCACAAAAAGATGCGACAAAATAAATTACGAAATATGTCTGTATACATATCAATAAACACTTTTAAAGTAGCCATAAACCTCTATAAATGTTATGTAGCCGCAGTTCCGTTCAACGCGACCTTATACAATTTCCATTTCCCACCCACGCTGAATACACATTCGACATAAAAACCTCCGGAGTTCTGTCGGCAAACAGGTTGAGTTTACTATTTCATTCAGATTCATGTATTCTAATGTGCGGGTATCATAAGAGCCTATGAAATATGCAAATTGTGTCTCCAATGGCACAGCATATTTTATTGTTAACGTGTTCATTCCAAGAACGGAGTATTTACTTAGGTCCACTCTTACAACAGAGATAGGGGTAAATATCAAGATAATGAAGGTTTGACTTATTTATTTGGTTGTTGCGTTGACCCAAAGTTTTTCAAGACATTACACATACATCATACATACTGTTTGAAAATGAAACACAATTTGCATACGTTTTGATATCTCATTCGTAGTCAAATAACGTACTGCATGTGCCTTATGTAGTTTGACAAACCAACAAAGACGCTGACCCAACATCATAGCTTCTGAAGAGAAATTGGAAAGGTTCAGATCTAGTTCTGTCGTTTGATGCACCGAATGGAATGAAAAAAAATATTAAAATATCTAAATTTTTCTTCACTAACGCCAATAATATCGCGACTCAAAATTCCAATCCCAATCAAAATGCCAATAGTCACGACATCTACGGGTATGTCCAATGAAACGACGCGAATACCCGGTGAAAGACCTTTCTCAATTTTCGGCCGTCTAGAGTTTAGTCTCGTACGTTTCGTTTCCAATTAGTGCTAGCTAATTAGACCGTAGAGAGATTAACGTGTTTGAGCTGACCTATTAATCTGTTATGCCTAGGCTTCACTTCCACTAAACTCAACACTCTAAGAGTGATTAATAAAATAAAATACATAAACGCCAAGGAAAGTTTGTTGCAGTAAGAGGTACGGAAAAGGACATATTAAATCTATATTAAATCCAGAAAATTGTGGAGGTTTATATAGTACACTTTCACTTTATTTCATTGTCACCCAAAATTTTCATACGCTTAAAGTTTCTTCGAAACTCAACAGCTCGTGGGAATGTATAAATTTTGACTATGTCGCAACACGAAAACATACAGCTGAAACCAAGAATCCACAATTTGAGATAGAAAATAAGCTGTTATAATGTCTATTCTAAAGAACTATCTAAGAGTAGCTATGAAGCATTGCTGACTGTTAATATTATTGCAAGGATTTGGATGGAAACAACAACGACGGAGAACTAAATATTGGCCCGATAGATTATTGGTTTTAATCAATACGAAATAAACATTTCTATTGTTGCATAAAACAAGTCTTCACGCAAATGATTCTTCAGGCGTAAGGAACTTAAGACATTTCAGACAAAATAAAGAGTCTGAATAGTAAGCAATCATTAAGTGAGATGTATCGATAAAACATATCATAAGAACTTTCATTTTAGCGGTAACCCAACACTGACATTACATTTCAGGGTAAGCATGAAAGATATAACTGAACCAGACTCCAACAGGCAGAAATGTACATAATTTGGACTTAATATTTTTGCGCGCAAGTTTGCAAAAAAAACTGAATAAAATATCAATGATAATAAATATTTTGGTTTCAAAATCGTAACCAATTATTTCATTGCCGACAAGCGTCCACGGCTGTCGAGTGCCGAATGCAATGTTAATTTGGCACACTCGTTAAAGAGTTTTCACATTCGAGTACTTTCACAAATCCATTGGGCTACTTGCATTTCTTTGCGGTTTAAGTGTCATTCGAGTCGAATGATTCGACTAATAGTCATTACACGTATAATCATATCATTGTGCTAATAAACGGACTATAAAATCACAAATTAGCCATTTTAATTTTATATAGTTCTCGTGTCGCGGCGTTCGTTACTAATATAAAATTATTTCTATGAAATTTTGTGTACAAATCGGGTAGGTCTAAGAATCGGTCAACATTAATTTGTAAACCCCTAAATGTTAAGAGCCATTTTTTATGATTCAGCATTACATAAAAAATCATTACATAAAATACATACAACCCTAAATTTGCACCCATTTACAATCAACCACTATTTTTTACTGGCCATATTAATAAGCGATACGGAGTTCGCGGGGTCAGCTTATATTAAAATATAATTTAATGATGCTATTATCTAAGGTACTAACTCGTCTGTACACACATTTGCATCTAGTTTGTCATAAAAAAATACATAATGAATGTAACGGAATAGTGTCATTGAATTACCGTATTATGGTCGTAAGATGTTGAATTATTTTTAGCTTAGTTGAATTTATTATTCTTGTGTATGAGATACTTCTTTAAATTCCGTGAAATAAATATACAGTTATATCACGGCTAACTCTAATCCGTCAATTTCTAAATTTTGTGATTGATCTATATTAAGATTATTTAGTTGAATATAAATTACTAGCGAACCAGGCAGACGTTGACCTGCCTTCAAGTATCAGAACTAATCTTAAGTTTAAGATATAAGCTATCCTATCTTTCAAGTTGGATCTAACTGCACACGGTGTTGTGATTTTATTAAAATTGGTTAAGTAGTTTAGGAGTCCATCGCGGATAAACAACGTGACACGTAATTTATATCCTTATCCTTATTAAGATTTTTCATTAACGTGCAGTTAACTTAAATTTAACAGTTAACAAAAATTAATAAACTAAAAAGCAGTAGTTAAGACACAAGTTATAAAACCGCGCTGCACTGCTTTTATTTTAAGAAATAGAGCCTTTTAACTCCAATTTCTAATTAAACTTTCCCGGTTCTGTTCGGATCAAAACGTTCCTATGTGAGTTTTATAATTCCAACTAAGTTGTCAAACAATAAATATTCAACTCATGCGTTGGTTCTACGATAAAGATTACGGTACCTATTACGTTACGGTCACATTTCTAAAGTTAAAAACAGTACCTAGCTTCAAATTTTTCTTCCCGCGTATACTTTAATAGTTTTCTTCTCGTATATTACATTAGAATGTAGTGGTACAAAAAAAAATTATGTGATAAAGAGTCACGAAAATTCCGAAAGCCGAGCAAGTAGGTACTATATAAGGTTCAGACCACAGAACATATTAAAAGAGTAGAATGGAAATGTGGGCGGGCTAGACGCGCCAAGGAATTTTGAGCAAACGCTTAAAACTCCAAAATCTCTACAGAAACACGCGATCGTGCTACGATATGTGTGCTTGTGTGCGTGCTTGGGTATGATTCGTTCATTTGAAATCGCGTGATTGTGCGGCGCTAAGATTGGGTAGATTTGAAATTGCAAATATGTGCGTGAGCTTCGTATTTATTTAAGTACAGATGTAATGGAGGTGAAAGGCGGGGCTTGATCGGCGACACCAGTCTTCATACAAACGGCGCATTATTCCCGTTCTACCTCTCTTAATAATGTTCTGTGGTTCAGACAAACTAAGTCAACAAAAATTTGGCCTTGACTCCGAATCACATAAAGCAAAGAAGATATTTTATTTTTTATTTATTAATTTCATCTTACAGTAGGTACTTAATACTAAGGAATCTAAGGATACAAAGGCGTGCTTAATGCCCAATGACATTTTCTCCAGTATCTGTTATCTGAGCCAAAGCTTTGCTGCTAACTTTCTTCCTTTTAAAATCCCTCAAGGTACATAATCCCTCGAGATGAGCAAGCTAGTCTGCATCAGATGTAATTTGAATGCAGCTCGCGTCCACGCATCGATCGGTGGCGCTGACGCTATGACGTAACGAGCGAGTCACCACAGACAAATAAATTCTCCTCTACGTTTCAGTTATTATTTGATACCTGGTCTTCTAAATCTAATCGTGATGGATAAAATATCTTATTTAAGGTTAAAATAGTTTGAAGTAGCAAAAGAGCGTGCCAGGCCACGTGTGAACTGGTCTGTCTGTCGGTTTGTTCTCGTGATTATTGAATTTGTTGATAAATATTAACATTTTTTTAAATCTCTTCTCAGTGAGACACACAACTTGGTCGTGATCGGTGATATCTTGTTTTGACGAAATGCGTATGAGTCATGTCTGTATATAAACACGGGGGACCTCTAAATTCTTTACTAAACTTTAAAACTAAAATTCAACTTAATCAAACATTGTGACAAGGACAAACTGGCCACGAACTTGATTTTATGATAGTTAATGTGTTTAAAAATAAAAAAATCGTATCTATGCTTAGCATTGCACTGCAAACGTATAAGTATTATTTGACTATACGTAGCGCTTTCAGTATTTTCACTCACTTCTATGCTTCCCTTTACCTTCATAATTATATTTTCTTATCTCGACTTTCTGTTCTTCTTTCCTTTTCCTTTCTAAATTTTAAACTGATTTGATATAATACTTAAAAAAAAAGAGTGCTGCTGGGAGTTTTTTTCCGCCGCCTTTTTTCTCTCAGCTCAACCTCTGCCCAAAGGTCATCGCCTTTAGGGCACCTACAACCGGAAAAAAAATCATTCATTTTATATTCCTAATATGAAATAAATATTTTTTGATTTTGATTTTGATAACGACAGCCTAGCGTTTTTTTACAAACTCTATATTTTATTAATCTTGGTGAACAATTAAGAAAAAATGTATTCTGTATTGTATTGTCTTTTATTTATTGTAGCTAGCCTACTACATTTAGGACCGATTAATCCGCCGCCGGATTTGCCCAAAATTGTTAGCGCTATCAACGTTACTCTTATGACATATGAAAAGGAAAGTGATAGTAATAACTGAATGATTCATTTATCTAGGGATTGAAAAATTGGCCCATAGGGTAGATTTCTAAAGTCAAACCATTTTGCCCAGCAAAATTTTCCTTCACCGAGATTCATACATCAGCTAGAGTTTTAACCTGTGGTCTAAACCGAAAGATCCTTATTTTAAACATTAACCTAATTCATAGTTGATCGTAATTTCGCACAGTACCTACGAAGTATTACTATAATTACATCAAAATTGGTGTGAATATAAGTTGTTGATTTAGAAATAACTTAACGACAAAACTGCAGACAAAAGAATAATGTAAGGAAAATAAGTACATAGCATCTGCCCTTTGTCTGTAAGTACTTTACTTGAGAATCGTAATAGCCTCATTATTATCTATCAATAACCAATTATAATCGAAATCCCTATCGTGATCTCTTTCATTTACAAAAAAGAGATGACTCAAAAGTTGATAACATCTCCGGCGTCAAGTTGTCTGCTTGCGACCCTCTTAAAAAAAGTGGGGCGTACACTTTTGTAGTTATAATCACCGTTTTTTTTTTCATAATAGCTCTATACAACATAGTGCACAATTGTATGTACAAGATCATTGGGCCTATTCTAAGCGCGATCGTACGAAGCATCGTGTATTTTTTACCGACTTCCAAAAGGAGGAGGTACTGTATTCGGCTGTATGTATTTTTTTTTTTTATATATGTTCACCGATTACTCCGCCGTTTGTGGACCGATTTTCAAAATTCTTTTTTTGTTCGTATGCCTATACTCCCGAGGTGGTCCCATTGTCACCAAATCAGGATCTGATGATGGGATCCCAGGGAAATCGAGGGGAACTCTCAAATTTTATAGGCACACATATTGATTTTCTTATACTTTCTGAAGCATAAGAGATATTTGTGCAAAGTAATCATCATCTCATGTTGCTGAGCTGATGATGGAAGGTACTGCGACTGTTAGGAGTTGAGAGCAAATTCTTTCAATAAATGGTTTTTTGTTCGAAATCTTACATTCCTGAGGTGGTCCAACTGTCACCAAGTCCAAGTCTGATGATAGGATCCCAGAGAAATCGAAGGGAACATTCAAATTTTATAGCACAACAAATGATTTTCATATTTTTACAAAGCAAAACAGACATTTGTGTATAATTATCGTCATATCATGTTGCTAAACTGATGATGGAAGGTACTACGACGGTTAGGAGTTGATAGCAAATTCTTTCAATAAATGGTTTTTTGTTCGAAATCTTACATTCCTGAGGTGGTCCAACTGTCACCATGTCAAAATCTGATGATGTGATATTAGGGAAATCGAGGGAAACACTGAAACTTAATAGGCACACACATGCTTTTAGTCATATTTTTAACATAATACAAATATTTATGTCTGGTAATTATCACCTGCTGTTGCTTAACTGATGATTGAAGGTACAACTCCTCAACGTTTAGGAGCTGAGAGCAAATTCTTTCTTTAATTTATACGTTCAGGTGGACTGATAGTATGTCTTTCAGACTTTTAGATGGCTATTAGATAAACATGACTATAAAAGGTAAATCTGTTTAAAGTTTAGAAGTTAAGTGAAAAAAATTCCAATTATGCTTATACATATATGTACAGAATTATTAAAATTACTAAAAAGAGTGAAATAAATTAAGTTTTTAACAAAAAAATAGAACCGACTTCAAACGGTAAAAAATAAAATTGTTCAGTACCTACTTCTTCTTGCTTATGGTAATGACTCTTAAAACTATTTTTGAAGTCGGGCCCTTAGTAAAATGTCCTGTCTTAGTAAATATAGTGTACCTTTCGTTCTGAATGGGCACCGACTCCAATATAGTTTTAACAGTCATTACCATAATCAAGAAGAAGTAGGTACTGTCCCACTGTCTGTACTGTCGGTGCCCATTTAGAACGAATGGGACGACATTTTAGTAAGGGCCCGACTCCAAAAATAGTTTTAAGAGTCATTATCATAAGCAAGAAGAAGTAGGTACTGAACAATTTTATTTTTTACCGTTTGAAGTCGGTTCTATTTTTTTGTTAAAAACTTAATTTATCTAAATAAAGATTTTGCGATAGGTTCAAGATACATTAACGATATAAGCTTCATATTCTCGATATCTTTTCTATATAGTATTGCAAGCATCAAGTAAAAGGTCAGAAAAGGCTCAAAAATATATTAAAAAATAATGGAATCTTCGGATCGTTGCACTTAGAGTAGATATCCAGTATTGGAAACTACGGTTGCGAGTAATTAGGCTTTAAGTGCAAAACAATATACATTTTTTATCATAACGCATTATTCAAGAAGATATTTTTGTAGATGGATCGGATGATAGAAACTGCGACAGAAATATTCGAAATAGTGGCAGACAGAACAAAGATAGGATACATCTTGAACTTACTATTGTACGAGTAATAAAAGGAATTTCAAATGTCAACAATTTACAACTTTTATTCCTTCACGCAAAAATATCTACCATTAACTTGCAGTTCATTTTATTGTAATGTTATAATAACCGTACATTTCATAGTAAAATACTTTTTAACGAGAGCTTTTTTATTATTTTAATAGTACTCGTAGCCTACAACAATCCCCGCTGTGCGATTGAGATCTAAATCTATAATGCGCATTTACATAAAAACTCCACCATAACTCTTTCAAATTGCTTAGTTATATCGAGTTTAACGTCTTTTATAGGCATAAATTCAATTTAAAGCTTTTCCACATGCGTATTTTATATTTATATTTATTTATTTATATAGGTTCCACATTTATTATTGTGTACCTACCATAACATGTCTATTCCGTCAAGAGATTTCTAAGATGAGAATTGCGGAATCTTCTAATCAAAAAATGTACAGTTTAGCCGTACTTTGGTACCGGTTGACGGGATCTGATTTCTCGATCTATGCCTTTCAACCTTCGCTTTAGTTTTTCTAATAATTCTAGTATTACGTTTATTGAGTCAATTTCGAGCTTTCATCGCGTTGCCTCAAAGCTCAACTAAGCTATCAGCTCGTAAACGTAGAGGTCCAATGTTTATTTGTGTTCTATGACTCAGATTACGTCAGGGTCGTTATATCGATAACAGTATCCAACAATCTTTACTTTTTTTTCACGTTCTTGACGGAACTTTTCATATTTTATTACAATGCTTACTTTGTTTGTTACATAATTTTCGCCTGTCGCTTTACATTTTCTTCGTCGTAAACTTTTCATTCATTTGAATTCAAACTCTGATTTCATTGTATCTTTGCGTCAAAGCTCGATTCGTCACATCACATTCAGCTCGAAGCCGAGGTCTCCATCGCTATGTTTATTTTGTGTGCTGTAGATGTAGTTGTAGAATAACTACTTCAGACGCGGTGTAACGATTAATGCATTTTTCTCCCATGTCACACTCTATCGTCTATACTATCAATTCATTCTAGTATGGAGGTATAATAATATATTGTTTGTAAAGCACACTTTACACAATACACGTGATAACACGTGCATTATTACCGTACCGTCCCGTTCTTTGGCAATATAAATGAATTTATCTGTGTGTGCGTGTGAAGTGAAATATCGTCAACTTTCAAACCAACTTAAAATTGGTTTTATTATTTTTCAAACTGGACATTTCTACATCCTAAAATTTTCCTTGATATCAATATTAGCTTTAATAGAATTCTGTCAAAGCTCGTTATGTAACATTAACTCGTAAATAAGTAGTAGAAGTTTCCACCTTACTTGTATTTGTGTACCTACAATTATTATTACGTCAGAATCACTTTAACGATTAATGTATAATTCTCGTCTTGATAAAATGTTCTCAACGAAACTTTTCACATTCTATAGTCACAAAGTCTCAATAATGAGATCTTTTTGCCTCGAAACTCGAAACCTCGAAAATTGTTCATTGAGCTCATTTCAAACTTTCGTTTCATTGAGTCAAAGCTCGATGTGTCATAGTCAGCGCGTAAACGTAGAAGTTCCCATGTTTATATGTGTACTGTGACTCAGAGATTACGTCAGAGACGTACTATCACGTTTTACTGTCATAAATGTCAGCATTTCTTAACGAAACTCTTCTCGATTATCTCATCAATATTTTCTAAATTAAGAGCCGATATTTCAATATCCATATTAAGTTATTACTTATTACATTGCTCAATCCAAGTGTTCTGGGAAAAAATCCCGAGCTGGACTTATTCCATTCAAAGCCTGCTGTATTTTATAGATTAGCAAACCGTTATATTGAAAAAAATCTGTCATGTTTGTAAAAGTTAATGAAATAAATATTACTTATTACTAGTTAATATTATCGCTATCCTTTTCATATGTCATATGAGTAACTTTGTCAGCGCTAACATGTAGGTATTCATCGAATATTTTTATCCGGGGATTGAGAAATCTACCCTTTTTTTTGGTCTCCGGGGGAAACCTTCAAAAGGTGCCCGGCCCCTTGGGAGAGGGTACCGGGCTGTTTGGGGAGGACTCCGGGATCTCTAGTGGAACGCACCGGTGTCCTCCACGCACGACGCCCCAATACGGGCTCATCTTCGGGAGAGCAGACGTGCTCTCCTGCACCTTCTGATGCTTTCGGCGGCACGCGGCCACGCACACACCGCCGCCCTTCCCGGGGCTGCTGGCTGGATGGATCGAGCTCCCACTCTCACCGCACACAACCCCGGAAGCCCCTTTTTGTCGCCTCTTACGATCAGGCAGGGTAGCTCTATTCTTAATTCCGAAGTACAAAGATAACCGAAATATATAAACAGCTAATTGTTACCGTTTACGATAGAAGCTATGTATCTTACAAGAACTTTAAGAAAAGATCCGGTTAGATTTACGATGACATAACATCCAACGGCGCACCTCTGACCGAGCGGACTGTCATTAGAACAACATCAAGATTCAAGATTTAGACAAAAACAAGACAAATCGTTTGCATCTCGGAGCCTGTTCCATTCCTGGTTAAGCGCATTAACCCGACGCGTAAATAAGATGCATTAGCGTTCGATTTGTTCTTGCGGGTGATGGACAGATTTTCATTATTGAACACTCTTGGAAGTTATCTCGAGAGATAATTAGTAAGAGCTCTCTGACAAGAAACTTCTAAAGCTGTCTTGTTGGAAAATACGTGGGCTGTGGACTGATAATATATTATATACTCGGAAATTTTTGGTGAAAGTAATTTAACTTTAGGGAACTTTTCTGTAATCTGGATTTTTGAGTAGTCATACAGCGTCCACCAACCAGCATCGAAGCAACCTGGTGGAGTCAGCTTTAAGAATCGCGAATATTGGGGAGAAATCAGTGGGCACTCCCAGCAGTGGGACACAAAAAAGGTTGCAACCACTAACATTAATCTAAACTATTTGAAATGGGAGTGGTCATGGTGCCAGTACGGGGCATATAAGTCCTCTCACTTATTTTGTAGGCCACGAACTCGCAAAATGTAGATTTGGAGAAGCTAAGCGGAACACCGAGTGTTACGGCACATCTTGTGCAAAGGCTTGTGAAGTGTATATGTTCCGCAAATAAGGGCTCTGGTAAAGCCAGAGGAGTAAAGTTGTCAGTGTTTGTTTAAATAAATAAAAAAAAAGAAAAGACTTGTGAACAAAGAGAGACCATGATAGTATAATTTTGATGGATAATGGCTCCACTGCCTGCCTGCACTGTCACTGTTTAAGTAACTTTCCACTAAATCAAAATTAATATTTCATGTTGCTACTACTATCGCCTCAGTTGCCATCAAATTAAGTAAAGAAAAAAATCCTTAAGCACTTATATGATAAAATGTCTTATCTTCAACATCAATGATAACTATGATAAGCTATCATGTATTAAAAGTTAATACAATTTAAGACTACAAAAACAATCAAAATAACTTGATGTCTTCCAAAACTATTTGCGATGCAATAATGCTATTCAAGCTAGATTGAACAACTTCTTTGAACCTGACCCGCTTAATATGGCTGGAAGCCAAAATCAAGAATATATGATAAGTATCTATTTTGCCAACACGTGAAACACAAATCTTTCCGACTGTGTACACTTTCCAAAGTTTTTGTTTACTTAGCGCTGTAAGTCTGTTCATACCGAAGTGTAACCTATGGTACAACCATTAAATTATTGAAGTCATATTACGAAGTTTGAAGGTCCTTATGGAAGTCATCCTAAAATTGAAGTCTAAAATATTTTATAGGTTCTAGTTGTGTTGAAGAGAGCATTATGTCGTACCTTCTTTAGAGGCACTGTTACCAGAAAAAACATTGAATTCTCCACTTAAACCACTACAAAACCAAATCAAAACATTAACAGTATTATCTTTTATTTGAAATATTGATCAAGTTTCGATTTCAGTTAAAGGTGTCGGACAAAAGGCAACTCGGCAAAAGGAGCACAGGCCGCCTTCTAACCTGAAAGGTGGACTGACGACCTAAATTAGGCAGCGGTAAGCCACTGGATTCAAAGCGCGCAGGACCTGGTGGAGTAGCGAACGTTCGGGGACACCGTTGTTCTGCAGTGGACAATGAAGGGCTGTTGGATGGATAGATGGTGTATAAAAAATGATTTAAATAATCCAGCGAGAACAAGTTGGATTTAGAAGGCACAGGCGGGATGATTATTTTTTAAAGGATAATCAGAAGCGATTCCTCTCCGATAAAATAGATGAAACAAGTTATACGTTTTTTCAAAAGACAGGTAACAATAGATCAAAATTTGCCTGAAAGTACTAAGTTTTTGTAAATCTATTATAATAATTATAGGGACAAAAACTACTACGGACACGATGTACCACAATGATTTCAATGAATATACGAACACGATGCAGCGTCGGTCGTGACTCACCGCGAATCAATTATAGCGCCGGTGTCATTAAAACAGTACATTAATATTCACTTATTGCATTATTGAAGGAAAATTTACTTTTCACTGAATGTTGTATGCGAAAGCAATTATCTTAAGCTTTTGATCCAAATCTAACTGAAGATTTTAACACCTAAAACATGACTCAAACTTGTGAAGATTATTTTCTATTTTATTTTAATGCAGTAGCAGATGAGCACGTAGCCAAGCTACAGTACAGTACGCAAGTTTATATGAAAATACTTATTATTTTGAGCTACAAACTTGAAATCTGGCAGGGAAAAGTAATAGTTGTTAGACCTCTTAGCAGGGAATTTGCGACAGGGCCGGATTAAGAAAGGTTAAAGGGCTCTCGCGATTTTGTTTTATGCTACAAACCTGAAATGTGGCAGAAAAAAGTCAAAGTCAGTGTAATTTCTGTTTCAAAAAGATGACACCTGTAACACCTGAGAGGTTACCCTCTTAAATAGAATAAGGAGTCAATCTTTGGGATGGTATGCCATCAGTACCCGTGAAATTTACGGAGTATTTTTACTTCTTTCTTATAGTTCATATCGCACATTTCATATTTAGCTACATCTTTTCAGGTAACGTTTAAAAAGAATCAAATGGCTTTGAATTTCGTACTGTAATTTATAAAAAAATATTTTAATATTGATATAAATATAAATATTTACATTATAAATTGCTATTTGTAATTATACAATACGCGGACTTTGTTGTGTTATTGGTGGAATAAGACAATATCTAACCCACAGAATCTCATGTTTGTTCAGGATGATTCAGCCTCTTCGAAATCACTTAAAGCTGAAAGGGTGTTTGTGGAACTGTTGAATATCCGTTCGGATAATCTATTTCTGCCACTGAGCTCCAAAGATGTCAGTTGAGATGAAATAAGGCGAGCATACATACTAATTAATTTCTTCAGTGGGTAAACAGGGCTGATTCAGATATTGCATTTCAAAGTTTCAAATTACAATTATAAATTATAAAATTATAAAAGCGATCACAAAATAATTTCTTTAAGAAACTATTGATTTTTTTTAATGTTCTAAAAATTGGACAGCAATTTTGGAAAAGGATTAATTTTGTTTTACGCACATCACAGATACTCTTTTCAGAGATGTTACAGTGATAATAGTTATGTTTAATTTAATTAAATATATCTGAAGACAAACAAATATTATTATTGATTATATCAAAAAGTATTTGCAGAGGTGGCAATGAAATAAGCATTTCTAAATGCTAAAGACAAACATAACGACATAACAATGTGATAGACCCTGTAAAAAGAAGCACATATTTTCAGCTACCACTCTGGCAAGTTTTGCTTGCAAAAAAAATATTAACCTTCATTATTTATTCAGTAACTACGCAAATCTTTTACATATCTATATTTTTCTTAGTAAAACCGATCAGAAAATGCTAAATCCCACCAAAACATTCTGTAAAAAACTAGCGAAGTCTCGATGGAGCTGCTTGTTTATCTCTAAAAAGTAATGAAATCTAGAGAAAGTCGTGCCAAGTCTAAGGTTCCTTACTGCGATTTCTTTATTATTATAGTTAACGTTGTGTGACTTGGCCGTTGAACATTCTTTTTGTTTACACGTAATGTTATATCTGTTTTAACTACCTATGTTCATGTACGTACCATGTATGTACCATGTTAAGCGAGATAATAGCCCATACTGGTATTGGTAATTGGACGCTAGTGTCTCATTTTAGGCTGTTGTTGATTGTGCAACACATGCATTCAGCATTGAGAATGCTGACTTCTGCTCACTTCTTTTTGGAGCGTCAAATCGACCACCGATCTAACATAAAATAACACTTGTGTATCCTTCAACGGCCAAGTCACACAACATTAACTATAATAATAAAGAAATCGCAGTAAGGAACCTTAGACTTGGCACGACTTTCTCTAGATTTCATTACTTTTTAGAGATAAACAAGCAGCTCCATCGAGACTTGGCTAGTTTTTTACAGAATGTTTTGGTGGGATTTCACTTCTTTTTGTAGAAACGTGGGCATATTGATTTATTTTATTAGATTTTCTTATTTGACACAGTTTTTTTCTTTTTATTCGAAGTACTGCCTAAATGTAAATTAAACCTAGAAAACTAAGAGTACTATTTATTTATTTATTTATTATTCACAACAATTGCTTGTAGCGCTTACAGCGATGCCAAATCGCACTACCAGCTAACATTATTACATTATAAAAATATTATTGAAGAACTACAATATTAATCATATTAAACACAAATATTATAAAATAGTACATAAGCAATTATATTGTATTACAAATTAAATTAATTATTATTTAACATAAAATTTAAGAATTTAATTAGATTTCAATTATTATTAATTGAATTAAAATTTATTAAAAACAAATAATTATCAAAGATTATGTATTGATACAATTTTAGCACAATAAAATATAAACTTATTAGTGGACGTATAGAATAGGTCGAGTTCTGGTTCATGAGTGATAACAGCATTAAGCAAACTATGGCCTGTGCGGTGGGAGCGTGCCGCGCGGTCTGCGTGCGCGCGGGCGGGCCCGCCAGCAGCCGCGCCGCGCGCCGCCGCCCCCCCGCCCCGGGATGCGACATTCAAAATAAGATGATGCTTTCTTTTCCTCGCGAGCGCTGGCCGCTGAAGTAACGCATGCCATCAGTCTCTTCTCTTCGCCACGCCACTCCCATCCCATCCCACCATGATACCACCCGTGACCACTGTCAACGATGGACGCGTACTTTTTATGCCCGTATCGCCCGCGAAATACGAAAATTTCAAATTTTATTTCATTTTGTTTAGTTTTTGAAAATATATTTTGTTTCTTAGTAAGTAAGTATTAGGTATAAGTTATTATTTTTAGTAAGAATTAGGTAATTTTAAAGTTTAGAAAATGGGAAATAAAAGTAAAAATAAATTATCAAAACGGAAATATTTACAATTCAAACGACAGCAAATAGCTTATATGAACGAAGAAAAAAGGTAAGTAAAAAGAAACAATACCCGATATATCGATAATCTATTTACAATAATTTTTTTCGTAATATATTTTATTTTAGGCTAGCTATCTATTTATGAGCAAAGAATATTTAGGTTACTCGGTAGTCACACTTGGTCCTTATTTCACGATTTGGAAAG
Organism: Pyrgus malvae; assembly: GCA_911387765.1. NCBI lineage: Eukaryota > Metazoa > Arthropoda > Insecta > Lepidoptera > Hesperiidae > Pyrgus > Pyrgus malvae. The sequence goes on from OU426949.1 coordinate 26,471,969, forward strand.
TAGCGTCTGTAGTCAAGTTTTTGAAGTCTTGTTTCACTCACGTTTGCAATACGACTCAGGTTCGATCCCCAGCGTAGCATATGTTTTTTATATTATATAAATTTGTTTTTTTTTACTATTTTAAAATTACAAATAATTTTTACATTAAAAAGCTTATAAAAAGACAGACTGAAAACATAAATATTTGAAATTCTTACGGCCGAAAGAAGTCTACATGAACAAAAGAAAAGTACGTAAGTAACCTAGGTACAAAGCTATGATTCATTATATACTTTAGGTGTTTATTTTTTTTACACCGTAATCAATTTTGTTTCATAAATAAAAACCTACAATTACACTACAACGACAACGACACGACAACGAGAAATCCTTACGTAGGTAATGTGTAGCCATACTGATCCTTTATTTCACTCTTAGTGAAGTAGTGAGCGTAGCTCGTAATAAAATCTCGTGCATTTCGTAGGAGTGTTCTGGGTTCGATTCCCACTTGTAAAGTTTTTGTAAAATTAGTCCTCAACCACAAATATATTTTTTACAGTGAAAACGTTTTTCCGTTTCTGATTCATTAAAAAAGTGAACAAAATTGTGAATTTATTTTAAGTATCGATTTTTTTACTTTATAATTTTACATATGAGCTGCGGCCCACTGTATACAATCGTAGAACAGTCGAAGCTGTACATTCGTATTTTTTGCAATGTTTAAGTACTGTACGTTGCTGATATATTAAACGTATTTGTTCAAAATTTTGTTACTAAATGACATTGTTGCAAGACAGTTATTTGAGCTTCTTCGTTGTATAAGAGCTTCTTCGTTGTTCCGCTAGGTGACGCTGGCTCGTAATTTAGAAATCAACTTATTTTTACTTAAAGTCACCGATAGATGGCGATGGCGAGTTTATGGGAACATCACCCCGCCGCAGGGTAGAGGCGTGGCTTGTGATTAGGTATTTCGCATTGATGCATGCCCTAAACCTTAGCAAACCTCACGAAATAATAAGCGAAATCAACAAAATGCAAATAATCCCTCCTTATCCATAGCAAACGTTTTCAAGCGCAGTAGAAGAATGTCGTAAACGAGTCGATTGTAACGCGGCCGCAAGCGCGTTTTAAAATACAGTCAGGCGCCATCTAGCGACCTCACTATCACCGCCACTCTTAGTCCAATGCATTATATTTTGACCAAATGAGCGAAATTAATATTTTAGTGTAATTTGTTTATTTAATTTACCTATGTAATGTTCGAGTAGAATAAAGTTAATCGTTCGACTGTGTCTTCTTGTATACTTGTAAGTATAAGTATAAAAGCCAATCTTGTCTTATCCAGAGTTTTCCTTTAATTTTATTTATATGCGTATTAAAAGCAGAAGGGGAGGCATTCGCCCAGCATTGGGACGCAATAGGCTAGATTAAATTAGATATTAATAAAAAAAAACTCAAAGAAAATAATACTGAACCTACTCAATCTATACAAACTATAAACATACCGTTAACTCTTTATCTTTATTATTAGACAAGTGTTAATTATTAATATTAATAATTACATAATAAAATCAATGAACTTTCTACCAAAGGAATTACCTACTGTCCTGCCTCCTGGAGGACTCGAGGAGAGGGGGTTGAGGTTCGAAAAAACTTCGGGTCACTTATTCTCGGAGTCGAAGAAAGGATGTGACTTCGAGTCCCATTTATTTGCGATTGCTTTAAAAATTTTCATACACTGGGTCTTATATACAAGTTTGACAATCCACCCTTCAAACAAATAACAATGTCGATAATTATGAAAGACCTCTATAAAAATTTCGTGAATAATGTTAATGCTTTCTTGGTCGAATGGTTACGAAAGCCGACTACGGAGCTGGAGACCCGGGTTCAAATCTCGTAGGCAAGCTGCAATTTTAATTTTTTGTGACAATTTTTTTTTATTGGGAGCTAGGTATTTCAAAAGGATTTGTAAAGTAACACTAAGTCAATGAATGTTTTGCTTAAAAATAAACCAAGTAAATAAATTGTTTTATTCCGAGCAACGCTGGACGCCCCCAGGTACTATCTAACTAAATAAACAAAATTTTGCTTTCGCTTAACTTCGGAACTAAATGACCTACAGACTTGTAATTTTGGATTTTAAGTATGTGATTATAGCTTACTGGATGATGAAAATTTCAGCGCTCTGGTCTTATCCAGAGGTTCTCTAATAGGGGCCTGAAAATGTGGCGAAATGGTTCTAGTAAAGGATGGACCAAGAGTACTAAATGATCCTAGTTATCCTAGTTTTTATAGTTTTCCCTTTATGTGGCCATTAAACCCTAACTCTGTACCAAATTTCAGCTCTCTGAGTTTATGGGAAGTACTAGTTCTATTTTGATTTTATGAGTGAGGTGAGTGTCGTAAATGCGAACGAAAATGCGAAACTTTGCTTTCGCTTAACTTCGGAACTAAATGACCTACAGACTTGTAATTTTGGATTTTAAGTATGTGATTATAGCTTACTGGATGATGAAAATTTCAGCGCTCTGGTCTTATCCAGAGCTTCTCTAATAGGGGCCTGAAAATGTGGCGAAATGGTTCTAGTAAGGGATGGACCAAGAGTACTAAATAATCCTAGTTATCCTAGTTTTTATAGTTTTCCCTTTATGTGGCCATTAAACCCTAACTCTGTACCAAATTTCAGCTCTCTGAGTTTATGGGAAGTACTAGTTCTATTTTGATTTTATGAGTGAGGTGAGTGTCGTAAATGCGAACGAAAATGCGAATCTTTGCTTTCGCTTATCAGCGGAACTAAATGACCTACAGACTTGAAATTTTGGATTTTAAGTATGTGTTTATAGCTTACTGGATGATGAAAATTTCAGCTCTCTGGTCTTATCCAGAGGTTCTCTAATAGGGGCCTGAAAATGTGGCGAAATGGTTCCAGTAAAGGATGGACCAAGAGTACTAAATAATCCTAGTTATCCTAGTTTTTATAGTTTTCCCTTTATGTGGCCATTGAACCCTAACTCTGTACCAATTTTCAGCTCTCTGAGTTTATGGGAAGTACTAGTTCTATTTTGATGATCCATGAGTGAGTGAGTGTCGTAAATGCGAAACTTTGCTTTCGCTTAGCTTCGGAACTAAATAACCTACAGACTTGAAATTTTGTATTTTAAGTATGTGATTATAGCTTACTGGATGATGAAAATTTCAGCGCTCTAGTCTTATCCAGAGGTTCTCAAATAGGGGCCTGAAAATGCGGCGAAATGGTTCCAGTAAAGGATGGTACGGCAGTGTTTGCTTTGCGCTCGACTTGGCGGGGCACTGACGTGCCATCCCGATATTTCAAAATCTAATAAGATAATTATATGTTTCAGTTACTCAATTACATACATACTCATATTGATCTTTTCAGAAAATTCAATTCTGAAATCATGAATAAAATAAGTCATAAATAACAATCAATATGGTGAACCAACTTAATTAAATGCCAACTTAAAAGCACTTTCATTGAAGAGCATTAAAATTCAATAGAAAGACAGTTTGTCGTCTGATTGTGTGTAAAAACTGCACAATACAATAAGCTCATAGCCACACTGACCAACTTTCCGGCGAGACAGTTTTTTAACTAACTTTAAAGTAACCATATTGCAAGTGGAACTCTTCTTTTGTATTTGTTGTTTTCACAAGTGTTCAAAATGTTGAATTTCATATTTTGGAACTTTTGAAATGACTAGGGAAATATGTTGTATGTTGCACACACCATCAGAATGCATTTTACATTTTGAAAGTTAAGAAAATATCATGCGCATTTGGTCACTGGCACCTTGTGCTTTTGTGAAATTCAATTTATTATTTTTAATTTACCCATAGGATCCCTTTGAGGCTATAAATATCCACTAATATACTATCGAATAATTAGCATAGAACAACTTGTGGCAGATCAAGATGTCTATGTCAGCAAAAATGAGGATTTTACTAATAGCTATGACTGTAAATTGTAAAGAGATTATTTAAATTTTAATTAAAGAGACATCCTGAGGACGCCCTGTTTTGGGGTGAATTACATATTGGCATATATTATTATTGTTGCATGTGCAAATAGGAAACATGCGAGGGGGTATTTGAAGTATACATCATACTATGTTTTGAATGTTGATTACTGAAAAGTATTGTAATTTTAAACAATCTTCTACCAATGAAGTTCTGTAATATAAAAACTCATGAAAATTTAAAATTTTAATATGTTATTATCATCACGTACCTGGTGTGAGCTCCAATTTGTCTATGTGATCACCTAGGACAGAGGCCCAGCTCTGTAACTGGTCCAGTATACCCCAGGGCGTGGTCATCGCTACTGTTAGTATGACCAGCGTGTGAGGGAATGTTTCAGCACTCAGTGCAAACTTCAGCAGGTTAGTGTGCCCTGGATCCCCATCCAGGACCCATACACTGAGTCTTGTGTGATCTACAAAGTAATAGAGCTTTTTAGTAACACTAACATAGCCATGCATTTTTACAATGACGATACAGTGGAAAATTGTTATTGAACATCACTTTTATTGAAGAGAACTACTGTTTTCTCAAAAAATCAATGCAATACAATAGAAATCAACCTCTGTTAAATACTGCATGTTACCGTTAAATTTGCATATAAATGATGTCAGTAAGTGTAATAAGAAGTGTAGACTATTTAAAATGTGATATATGTATATTGTAAACAGACATAGTTGCAGTTTTATAAAAGCCAAAGATTTGAGTGTTTTGATGTGACACTATTAAAAAACAAAACATTGCATTTGTAGCTGAACATCTATTGTATTATACTTAGGAAAACAGTGATTTTTAAAATGATTTAACTTGATTATCTTGGATGTTTGGCTGGATTTTACACTAATTTACTGCATTATGTGCTGTTCATTTTATAAACCAAGATAAAAAGTGCATATATAAAAGAAATATCTATGTAATAGCATTTGTAACATTGTACAAAAGAAGGAAGGACTCATTATAGTCAATTAAATATGAGTAAGCCTATTAGACCATAATTTACATTTATAGTTAAGTTCTTCTTCTTCTCAGTCGTAACGTTCTTGACAGAACGGTCGTGGTCATCATGAAGTAGCGGTAAGGGCTGATGTCACTCGCCTCACGATGTTTCGCCATTTTTCCCTATTGGCCGTCATCCTAGTGCATTCATGTAATGGGCCGCCCACCGCAGATTTTATTTGGTCGGTCCAGCGCATGGGTGACCTCCCACGAGGTCTTATGCCTTCCACCTTGCCTTGTACAACAAGTCGCTCTATGGACATTCCCCCTCTTCGCGAAACGTGGCCGAAGAACTTTAAGATGCGTCTTTGTACGATAGATGACAGACGATCTTTGATGTCGAGTTCTTTGAGTATGGAGGCGTTGGTCCTAAATTCGGTCCACGACACTCCGAGCATCCTTCTCCAACACCACATTTCGAGCGCATTTATCTTTTTCTTTTCAGTTTCGCGCAGGGTCCACGTTTCGGAAGCATATAGAAATATGGGGAATACAAGCGCACGAACAAGTTTTAATTTGGTGCTTTTTGTGATGTTGCGATTTCGCCAAATTTTCCTTAATTTGTCCATAGCACTCCTCGTCATTGCCAGACGTCTTTTAATTTCCTCCATGCAACCCCCACTGTTGCAGATCAACGCACCCAAGTAAACGTAAGATGAGACGACTTCGCAGTTTGCTATTTGAGTTACATTTGTTAGGTTGTTGTTGGCACGGTCCACAATCATTATTTTGGTCTTCTTGCGATTAATTCTTAAGCCAAACTCAAGACTGATATGTTAAGTTAAGTTACACATGTGTATATTCTTAGAAAAGCAATACTTGCATTCAAAGATTTTTAACATAAATTACTTAACTGGATGTATATTTATTTATTGTTACTAATTAATGTAATTGGTTTATGTATGTATTTTAAGTAAGGTAAATACAGTAGAATCCGTTTATTATGACTCTGCCTATATTGACCAACCGCCTATTATGATGTAATTACACAACAAAGTTTGGTTTTCACATAAAACTCTCTGAACAAATCGGATATAATGACTTCGCTTACAGTGACATGTCGCTTATTATGACCCATTTTTAATAAATTTTGTCAGTTTATAGTGACGGACATGATTCTTTACACCTAACCTTCGGTCATGTTCATTGATTCCCGGCGACGTTTGACATGTGGCTGGTTTTTGTTTTGAATCTCAATGAGTAATTGACAGTTGAACGTGACCGGTTTTTCGACGTTTGACATGTGGCTGGTTTTTGTTTTGAATCTCAATGAGTAATTGACAGTTGAACGTGACCGGTTTTTTTTTAGTGATGTACTATGTTAAAAAAATATCATCTCAACGTCGTAAAGCATTTACTATTAAAATAAGTATTTCCCTAAATAAAATAAGGTTTTTTTTTACAAAAATGCTTTGTGTGACGACCTCTTAGTATGACGTGTTTGTCATTTCCCTTCGATGTCATTATAAACGGATTCCACTGTTAATAAATGACAGAGATATAGTTCAGTGTTTAAATTTTTTAAACACAATTAGTTCTAGTTAGTGTTTATAAAAAACATAAACATGAATGCATTTACGTGTGGATGGACATAGTACACAAGGATTCTTAAATCCCTTCTCATTTAAGATACATAATAATGAAATGTATCTTCAGTGGCAGATTTAAGATTTCAATTTAGGGGGGCTTAATTTTAGTTTCGCTTAACTTAACCAAGCAGTTTTTTTACCAACTTAAAACATTGTTAGCTACAGTGGGCGATTTTTGTGTGGGATTTGAATGTACCTAAGTGACATAATATATGTATTTAAAAATTAGTCACAATACTATAATTTGAGGTTTGTTAGTGGTGAACCCGAGTAGTTTTAGGCAAGGGCCTTGAGCCGCCTAGCCCCTCCCCTGGATCCTCTAGTGTGTACTTTCATATTATGTAACTAGATATCCCGCTGTCATACTAATCTGAAAATGACCAGCATTGACTATGCCATAAATCCCTCTTAATACTGAGACCTGTGTTCAGGATTGGGACACAAAGAAAGGGGGTTAAAAATATGCAATTTATTATATACATTTTTGGAATTATTTGAATGTGAGGGTTGAAGATTTTTTTTAAATATAAATAAAAAGGTACTGTCATAAGTAAGTTTAGACAAAAATTCAGAGATATTAAAATAAATGTTATGATAAAAGTAAAAGATTATAGACTCTGTAAGATCTACGAGATTTATTATTATGATAGGTGCTCATAGATATAGGTATTTAGGGGGATAAAAGTTAGGAAATTTTGTAAACAGACAGAAATGCTCAACAGTTAGGTACAATTTGAGTTTGAAGCAATAAATAATAAAGTCACTTTGATGTGTAGTTTAGCTATGTTGGACTGGATTCTTATTGGAACACAAAAAAACTAATGTAGTGGAAGTTTGTCTCCATTCTGTATTAAATATTTGCATTAGGTTAACTTTAAGTAATGATATTCAAACATAACAAAACCTTAACAGTATTTTTTGTAATAGAAAGTACTCAACTATTACTATGTTACATATTTCTTTAATAAATGGAGCAAGTGCAAAGGTGATTCTGTCAGTAATATATACAATCTCAGCACTTACCATCACGATATTCGTCTCTTACATCTATGTATGCGTATTCGAGTGCAGACCCCTTCTTCGGGTCTTCCACTCCTTGTAATTTAGCTATGAGCGTAGTTTTGCCAGTCTCATTATCACCCAATACTAACACATTCTTGTTAGAAGGTAGCTTTGTGTTCCCTGTGTTCTGAACTTCTTCCAAAATCGCAGACCTGAAAAGACCATTCACATTTCATGTACGCACTATGCCCACGAGCACAGAGGAAATCATGCCACCTAGGAGACCCCAGCTACTTTGCAAACAAAGGTAATACGCCGGAGCTAGGTCACATATTTCTCAGGTGTAAGACTTGACATCACGTAGGTGTGACACATTGGATTCCCTATATGGATGCTGTATGTTACCCTTATATTAACAGTGAACCGTTACCATAAGTTGTCCTTCACATCGCCGTTCTCTTTCTTTTTATTCTTAAGCCCATTAGCTTGGCCGTTTGTCTCCATTCTTCAGAAATGATAGAAGATAACAACGGCACAAGAGGCTTTTCTTTCGTTTTCGTTTCGGCCGTTCATACGTCACTCTCACAGACAGAGAACAGACTAAAAATACTCGTGTCCGAAAATGTTACCAGCAACGGATATTTTGTCAAACAAAACAGATAAAAAATAATGAGGATGCTATTTTGTGTTATTGCTGTGATTTTAGCGTTTTTATTTTAGTGTAGATAGAGGAACTACACTTTGTCTAAGATTTTTACGTAGGTTTGTACCACAAAACTTGCATACTAACAACTTTTTTGATTTTAAGCCACTGCTCGATGATATTGTGCGTGTGTATCTCCCGTCGAATAATTTAGATAAGACATTACGTTACGTGATTTAATTTGTTTACGTACGTGTAACTTATGGGCTGATTACATTGACCAACCTGCAGGGGCCGACCCGGCATACATTGCTGGTTATCTTGAGTATTTTATTACAATGTACTAAATGTAATAAAGGCCACTCCTCTTGACGGGTATCATACCTGTCATACCTTGATGCTCTAAGATTACCTCCTGAAGCGAATACGTTTTTTATGTCAGTGGATCATACAATAGTAGATTAGTTGTCTATGTTGTTTTATAACCTGTGGTCAAGTTATAAGTTGTCTGCTGTCATCATCATCAAGTAATGTCAAATTGTTCTGTCAGTTGAGTCAATTGTCATTTGAATGTCATCATTCATTCACATTTCTCATGGAGTTTTGGCGGGAAGTCGAAAAAGACATATTGTGCTCTTATTTAAATTTCATTTTCTTGGTGTATTTTTGAGTTATATCGGATAAAGTTGATGGTATTTTGTTTGATATAGGTTACTTACAGTGCATGAGTGTTTGTGAAATAGAATAACAGTGCTAAAAGTGTTTTTTCTGCTTGCCTCCAAAATTCCATCGGACACGATCTAGTAAAGTAGCCATCGCTTTACTTGAATGTTGGACTGACTAGACTGACTGATTACTGACGACTTACTTACTGACTTTGTTATTACTTCGTCCAGTTTCATTGAAACTGGCAAAAAATTGATGCAAAAATTATACTTGACGCTGGCAGTATGCACAGAGTTTGCGATGCCATATTTGAAAAAAAAAAAAAAAAAAAAAAAAACACATTTCTCATTTCTGTTCACCATTCCTATCCTAGACAGGGATACTATACTATTTATTTTTCTAAACAGAAAACAAGAAGAGAACAAAGGAATTTTCTATTTACCTCGTGGTATACAGCTTAGAAAGTTAGTGTGTGGAACAATTTCATGTCATAATGTATAAAAAGCCGATTCCGGGTAAAAAAACTAATTTATCTCAGGTGAGTCACTGTTTGTGTTCGTTATATCCTTACGAGTTTACGAGTAACTTCTAATTGATAATCACTGACCGCTATGCTGACTTGAGCTTTCACGCCCTTTATTTCTTTAGCTGCAAAATTTCATTATTAAAGATGATTATTGATCAGCTGATAAGTAAGATGTAAACAAAAGACCAGTGAAAGTTATCCATTATATAAAGTACTTTGCACAGGATTTTAGGTTTGACTTATAAAGTATCACATCTAATGTGTAAGATTTTCTTTATTTCTGCTGGATTGGAAGGTTGCTGACCTAAATTAAATGTGGCCACAATTAGTCTCCATTTGTAGGTGTCTATGGACAGCAGTAACCATTTCTTTGCATACTTATCTATTACTTTATCTTAACTAAACTTATTTAAATCACAACTAACAATTTCAAAATTAATCTGAAATCTGAACTATATATCAAACAATCTTTATAATGAATTGTTTGAAAATAATACAAGTCACAAATATTTTCCTTGTTTTGCAAAGGTCAGCCTTTATAAATAACTTGGTATAATTGATATTTGGCATTATCACTTGACAAAGTAAAAATTGTTAGTGATCTTATATCTATGTATATTGTATGCTTAGAAGAAGCTGAGTACTACTTATTATAATTTCGAGAACCTTTAGATAATATTAAAATGATTACTGTAACATTTAACTGGAGATTTTGTTGGATTTCAGTTTCTTTAATTATACTTATCTATTCTATGATAACAGTACAGTTTTCCGGGATATGTAAGCCTATGTGCTATTCCTAACTATGATCTATATTTGCGCCAAATTTCAACCAGATCGATTTAGCCCTTCATATGTCATTGAGCAACAAATATCCATCTCAACATCATCTAAGCTTTCACATTTATGATATTACTATAGAATGGAGTAAAAAATTATATGATATAATTGGCTGCAACCCTTTTTGCATCCCACTACTGGGCACAGGTCTCTCCCTATTATTGGAAGGCCTTGAGCTTACTCCACCATGCTGCCCCAGTGCGAGTTGGTGGAGATGTGAGTTAGTGGCCAACCCGCTGTCAGATGTTTTCAAACCACCCATAAGGCCTCCAATTAGGTTTAAAGACTGTTATATATTAACGTTGAAGAAGTCGCAGCTATTTGTTATATTTACTCGCGTTTTATAAAGAAAAAAAAACGGAGAAAAAGGTTCTGGGTGCATTCTTATTTGCAAACAAAACGCGTCGGCGATTTTGTCCACGTGCGCCTTCTTTGACTCCGCAGAAACCGCAGTGCATCCGCGTATTGCGTATCAAGTTAGCCATCAGGTTAGCCGTCAGTCGGGCGAGCCGCAGCACTCTGAGCGACCTGAGCGGTTGGGCGGCAGCCGCATCGTAATGCGAATAAAAACTATTTTTTAGTACATATTTTTGATTGCGGTTAGCCGGACGGAAAGATAGTGCGGAGGAGGCCTTACAGTTAACTTTACTTGATGAATTATGTTTTTTTCAGTTTGGCTTACTGGACATCCCAGATTTAGACGATGGAGATGACGAACCAATGAATCTTTCTGATGATGACATAGACTTGGAGGCAGAATTAGCAGCCATAAGTGGTGGGGGTGGGGCAAGGAAGAAGCCTCGGAAACCGGCACCAGTTGCGCCAGCTGATCTAGATGCTATGATAGCTGCCAGCTTGAAGGATGTGCCTTCAGATGACGAGGGTTCAGGTAATACGCAGATATATTTTTCTTGAACTTTTTAATTTTTTTAATTACCATTTCTATACAGATAAAGTATGATATGAGATAATATGAGCACTATGTTTCTGCCTGTCGCTCCGCTTGCATGGGCTACACCTGTTTTCCATAAGAATTAAATATATTTTCTGGGTAAAAAGTAATCTATGACACTCTCCAGCCTTTCTAAGTATCTTCACACGAAATCAAGTCAATTCATTGCACATTTGCAAGGTAAAAGAAGGACAAGCACACACACACACATACATTCACTGATTATATTAGTTTTGCATCTATTTTAACATGTTGGGAAGATGTTAATGATGACTGGAAGCTTAGAATAAATATACATGTCTCATACAAATGCCTATGTAAAACAAAATTTGATTTACTTCTACTCCTGAAGAGAAAGTTCTTAAGTGAAGCATGTTATTTTTTTATGATGATAACTCAGGCTTTTTCAGCCCAAGGCACTTCAATCAATGTATATTGTTTGTACTCATGGCTAAGTTACGGATCACAGATTTTATTGAAAGGAATTTGTGGTGTAGTAAATGCCTCCCTAGATAAATGCTTTGGTTGTGAATAAGTACACCACAATTTAAAAGGCAGTGGTGTAGTCTCGCTCTCGCGCGCGAGGAGTCACAGCATCATTCTGCACATGTCGGTTGAAGTGTGACATAATTATGTGAGTAAAGTGAGGCATGGTTAATTGACATTATTTTTAATGTCCCAGGTGATGATGATGACCCAGACCTCCTAAACGAGCTGCAAGAGTTGGGACTAGACGACGAAGCTCCAGCGCCACCTCCCCAAGTCTCTCGGACTGCTCCACCACCTCCAACCGGTGTCAGTGCTGAGAGCAGTACTGTCAGCTTGCTGCAAGACAGGATTACAAACTACACACAAGCTGAGAAGGCAGCTAAAGAGAGTGGAGAGAGTAGCAGGGCTAGAAGGTAACTTGTCCTAGACTTTAAAGATGACATAGTGAATGTAGTTGTGAAAAGTATAAAACTGAGTTAAATAATATTACTTTATTTGTGAGTTTGATCTTGATCTATCTGGACTCAGAAGCATTTTATAATCTTTCTTTGTAGCTGCTTGCAATTTGCCTGCAATAGTTTATAGTTATACATTGAATTAACCAACAATAAAAATGGTAGTTTATTCTCAATGGCTGACAACTGATTGTCCAACAAATGAGTGGTGAGTTTTATAAGTAACTAGTGGACCCCTCAGACGTTTTTCTGCCTTAAAAGTATTGAAAGAGGATTAGTTTGAAGCGCGCATGGCCTGGCGGCTAGCGTAGAACGCAAGCGATCTATGCAGCTGAGCCAAACGGGCGCGGTCGGGTGTGAGATGGGTGACCGCTAGTGGCAAAAAATTTCATGCGCGTTTCCGTGCTTCGGAGGGCACGTTAAGCCGTCGGTCCCGGTTGTTGTCGATAGATAACAGTCGTCAAACCTTGTCGGAGGCCTTGTGGGCGGTTTGAAAACATCCGACAGCGGGTGGCCACTAACCCGCATCTCCACCAACCCGCATTGGAGCAGCGTGGTGGAGGGAGCTCCAGGCCTCCCCAATAAGGGGGGAGACCCGTGCCCAGCAGTGGGACGCAAAAAGGGTTGCAGCCATACTCATTTGTATTCAGACTATGTCAAACTTCTGGACGATGGCGCCACAGAAGTTAAGAAACAATGTTTGACAGATATATACAGTTATAGGAATCATATTAGGAAAATAAAATAAGTTGTTTTTCTATTTAATTTCGCAATTTTTCTATATTTTCTCACCGTTTAAACCTTCCCTGGACTTCTACTAATATATCAAGACCAAAATTAGCCACATCAGTACAGCCGTTCTCGAGTTTTAGCGAGACTAACGAACAGCAATTCATTTTTATATATAGAGATTTATTATGATCCCATCTAAGACTGTTAAATGCTTAAACCCTATTTTTACCCGACTGCGACAGAAAGAGGTTTATCACTAAATGAAATTATGGAGCGAGTCTCGAGGGACTGGCACGAAGTAGCTCCAAATCATGTTAACTGGTTTTACTATATAAATTGACCTAGACAATGCTACACTGGTGCGTTCCTGGTTCTGTTCCTGACTGGAGATCCCGGAGTCCTCCCCAAGCGCAGAGGCAGGACACCGAGGGGTTTTTAGTGCAGTACAAATCCCACATAACCGGATATCCTCTCCCAAGGTGCTGGGTACCTTTTGAAGGTTTCCCCCGATACAAAAAAAAGATCTTTGTAGTATATTCTGTCTAGTTTGATCGGTAAAATAGGTCTAAGAACTTGAGCAGGACAACACAATAATGTTGAGTGTTATTTAATGGATTGTTCACAGTTCCATAGCCAGCCCACATCCTTATTAAGTGGCGTCTTTATTGTATCTCATGTAAAATGAGGCTATCAAATGGTATTAGAATTAACTGTGATATCACCAGTAGCATAATCAGATAAAAGATTGTTGTTCACTTAAATGAGAGACATTGAGACAGTTTTTTTTTATTTTTTTATTGTTTTTTTTTGAGACAGTTGACTTTCTGGAATGTTGACATTGACAAGGTACTACATATATGGTTTTTTACATTAATAGTGATTGAATTACATATAGTTGTTACATAGACAAACAACACAACATGATTCATGTATTCGTGGTAAAAAATCATGTGCTTCGGAGCTCCATTGTTGTCAATAGATAACAGACAGTCAGACCTTGTTGGAGGCTTTATGGGCGGTTTGAAAACATCCGACAGCGGGTTGGCCACTACCCTGCATCTCCACCAACCCGCATTGGAGCAGCATAGTGGAGTAAGCTCCCGACCTGTCTTATAATTGTTTGACGACCCTTGTGGCGCAATGGTTACCATGCCGAACTGCCAATTGAGGGGTCCCGGGTTCGATTCCCGGCAAAACATAAAATTTGAATGTTGAGTTTAAGCTTCTGTTCTCGGTCTGGGTGTTTGTGTTTCTGTCTTTGTACGTGTCCACCCACGCCGCAGGGTATATATACCCTACTGCGGGGCTATGAGCGTGAATATTTTTTTATATTTTATTACAATGAAGAGATATGTTCAGTAATGAAAGGCAAAAGCGTTACAGCTAATCTTGAACACCTGTAACAAACATTTAAGAATACAATAAAATTTTCAGGTTCGGCCGCGGCTTGAAAACACTAAACGACCTTCTAAAACAAGCGAAGGCAGGAAAGCCAATCAAAGACGAGGACATTCCCCCACCAGTAAGCCTCGGGAAGCCAGCAAGTGATGCTGCTGCCCCTCCCGCAGACCTTCCACCTCCATTAGTCCCAAGACGTACAGCCCCAGTGGTCCCAGTTGCCCCGGAGCCAGTGACCCCAAGCGCTCCAGAAGCGGAAGAAGCTGAAGAAATTCCGAGTCAACCAGAGCCCGATAATCCACCACCACCTCCCCCAAGGACTGAGTCGCAAGGAATTGATCCGTCCAAGCTGCAAGGCTTGCAAATGATTTTGAGTAAGTATTTTGCAATACTTTAAAGGGAACGGGTATTTGTCAGTAAAATAAAGGGTTTTACTTTGCCTCAGCTATTAATAATCCTTTTAGGATAAACAAAAATAAATTTACCTATATAGGATCGTCATTTTTAAACGTTACAACAAAAAAATATCAATGTTCTAAGACCAGTTTCTTTACCGAAAGAAAAGAATATGATCTCAACGGGAAAACATTGTTTAATGAGAGATCTAACTTTTATCTATCCTACAGGCTGCCTGTTTAATACTTTTGATTGTTAATAATACTTTTTTTTCTCTTTATCAGAGCGCAAGGAAGAGTTCAAGGCTGCGGCGTTGTCAGCAAAACACGCTGGGGACAAGGCCTTAGCTCTGGAGTATCTGAAGGTGGTGAAACAGTTCGACATCGTGGTGGAGGCCTACAAGTCAGGCCAGGACATGGATCTGAACGAGTTGCCTACGCCTGAAGTGATTGCTGCAGCGTTTAAATCTGAACAGAGGACTGATGATCAGACCCAAAGTGCTCCTGGTGAGATACAAGAGTGATTCATACAATTATCATGCATGAAGTATTTCATACATTCACTCACACGCACACGCACACACATACACTCTCTCTCACATACTCACACCCCACACACACACACTTCCCCCTCTCTCTCTTTCTCTCTCTCTCTCTCTCTCTCTCTCTGATACTCAAATACACAAAAACACATACCTACACATATATACCAAGCAAATGAACATAAGCTAAAATTCATTATGCATTTTATGTAAGGATGTTGTTATACAACAGTTGTCTGTAAAATTTCATTTATTTTACTTGTTACTTTGATTGTAACTATGCTACATGTGTCTGAAATAAAGCTATTTATTTATTACTTTGTTTGATTTCTAATTGAAAACATCCCAACTAAACATTTACATCCATTCAAACACATGACCCCACCTAAAATCTACTATTGCTTCAGAGAAATATAGTTCTTCCGACTATAAGTTAGAATTTAGTTCTACTTGAGGTTGGATAACATGTTTGTGGATTTGGTTTTGTCACTACACCACATAATTCACAATGATTTGAGGTACTAAAAACATAAAATAGATGGTATGAAACAGAGAAATAAATACACACGGGCAATGGAGACAAACGCGATCTCACGTAGTCTTTTCTATTACAAAATCACACACAAACACATACACTTATAAGTAAATTTATAAGTACCTAAATTTGATATCATAGAGCTATGATGATATTAATTGATTATTTGATGACTTCAGAACCGCCGCCGGAACCGGTGGCGGAGGCGCCTACGCTGATCATCGCCTCGAGCGTCGATGAGGCGTTGAAACAGAGGCTCGCTGCTTTTCAGGTATTTTTATTACCTACCTTACCAGTATTTTTAGGACCCTTAGGAGGTAAACTATATTTATGTAGATATCATTTCGTTGTAATACTCAAGAAACCTTATTTGCGAACTTGTGCGTCACGTAGTATTATTATCAAAGAGTGATATTAAATGTATAACATGAATTCTATTTTGACGTGTAAGTTAAATTGAGTACACTTCTTTTAAGTATCTAGTATCTATGTATAGTAACTAACATTTCCAAATTTGTCATATTGAAACACAAAATCTTTGCAAATATAGACTTGCTTGCATTGAGGTATTGTAACATACTTACACGCGCTACTACACACACACAAACGTGCGCACACACACACACACACATACACATACACACACACACACACATTAGGTAATTACAATGATCCGCTATTTTTATTGCTTACTTGGGAATCCTGGTGTGCGAAAATACAGGCTACGGCTTAGCTTGGGCTTAAGAATCAAATGTATGTCATGTAATATGTGTGTTGAGACAACAAATTTTGTGAGTTTGAGTTTCTGAATAGTCTGATTAAAGTAGTTATAGAAATTACCTTGACTTTCAGCAGGTACTATAGTAATCAATTTGGTAAGTATAGTAATCAATTTGGTAACTATGATTTTCTGCTTGTATATACACTAACTATACTACACTATGCACATTTCAGGAGCAAGAGGCCAAAGCAAAAGAGCAAGGCAACACGTCGAAAGCCAGGCGGATGGGTCGCATAGTCAAGCAGTACCAAGACGCCATAAGAATGCACGCGGCCGGCAAACCGATTCCCGTGGACGAATTGCCCACGCCGAACGGGTTTGCTCCCATTCCTGTTGAAGGGGTAAGTAGTATTAGTATACAAAGAAGAAGGAAATTAGTAAATGTGTACTTTGGTACATAGTCAAGAAGTACCAGGATGCCATAAGACTGCAGCGGGAAAACCAATTCTATTAGACGAATTACCATATTTTTTTTTATATTATTGTTGCCAGATATAATAAACGAGAGTGTTTGTTTTAAATTGTTGTCCACATTCCTTATTAGATAGTGTGGCTATACCCAGTATCATGGAGA
Organism: Pyrgus malvae; assembly: GCA_911387765.1. NCBI lineage: Eukaryota > Metazoa > Arthropoda > Insecta > Lepidoptera > Hesperiidae > Pyrgus > Pyrgus malvae. Next base: position 26,489,104 of record OU426949.1, read on the forward strand.
ATCCTATTATTAAATCTACCTTCTAGCTCAAATAAGGGATGTAATCATATTAGGAGTAATATGTTGTTGCTTGCTATTATTAATCTCACTGTAACAGTTAAAATAAAGTTGCTCAAATCTTACTAGCAGTGTCCAAATGAGCCCAAATTCGGTATACACCTTTAGGTTGGTGTCAATGCAATTATATTATAATCAATATTGTTGTTAATGACTGTGTATATTTTTGTACAATCCATCCTCATTTAAAAAAAATCAAATCCAAAATGGCCGCCATCGCAAATCACTTATTAGGTACACCTACAGCTTTTGTCAAAATTTGGGAGTTGTCAAGAACTTTTTATTTTCTATATTTGCATCGCAAACTCTGTGCATATTGCCAGCGTCAAGTATAATTTTTGCATCACTTAGTAGTCATAGAAAAATCAGTAAGTCGTCAGTCATCAGTCAGTCTAGTCAGTCAGATGTTCAAGTAAAGCGATGGCTACTTTACTAGAACGTGTTCGATGGAGTTTTAGAGGCAAGCTGAAAAACATATTTTCGCACTGTTTATTTATTTAACTACACTCGGCATAGGTAAATTACGTGCACTGTAATTAACCTATATATGCCGAACAACACGCCATCAACTTTATCCGATATAACTCAAAAATACACCAAGAAAATGAAAATAAAAGAAGTGCCCAATATGTGTTATCCGACTTCCCACCAAAACTCCCGTCAAGAATAGGGTCTTGGACACTATGCACAAAAAAATTCAAAAAGCTTACCTTAAAAAGGTTGCACTTAATCGCGCTTAGAAAGCGATATAATAATTCTTTTTATACATGATTTTTAATACCGAATATATCAATAATAATGAAGTCAATTGATTATATATGATAAGTGACGTCACTTATCATTTTCTCATACAAAATGTATGGGGATGACACGTTTTGACAGCTCATTAAAAGTATCTCAATTGACTTGGTAGTCCAAGACCGGATTTTTAAGTACTTCATTCCAGGGCCAACCATCACCTCCCAGCGTGGCCAGCGCGAGTGTCTCACCCCCGAAGCCAGCGCCAGCGCCCCGGCCTGCCGCGGCCGCCAGACCAGCAGCCAGCAGCTCCAAATATGAAAAGCAGATCGCCCTGCTGCTGCTCCGGCAGAAGGAGTTCAAGGAGGCCGCGCTCAAAGCGAAGAAGTCTGGTGAGTTCTTCCTCTGATGATGTATTGTCCAACTCATGGGAACCTTTTAAAGAAAAGTCTTAAATAAGGTCTTGCGTTCACCAACCCTGTCATCTACCCTTAGCCATTGCATCAAGCCTTAGCTGATGCTAAGGTGATCCTTAACCTACAAACCGCCTACTACGTAGGGGCCGCGCTCAAGGCGAAGAAACTGGTGAGTTCTTCCTTTGATGATTTACTGTCCAGGCCCCCACCCAAGGCTTCCCGGAGCGCGAAGGAGTTTCCAGGAGTTCCACTCTCAAAGCGAAGAAAGTGTGCCCTGCAGAAAAAGAAAAAAAAATTTTTTTATTTCATATTAGGAATACAAAATATTCGTTTAATGAATTTCATTTTTTCTCGGTCACCACATTTAGGTGCCCGTTTGTACTAGATGTTGAGCTGAGAGATGTCCCACTTTTTAAGTACATTTATATATTTGAGATAACAGAATGGCTATGGGTCGATAATGAGCACACGTGACAGCTGATCGTGTGAGAGCAGACAGTTCGAATACCAGCTGGAGATATCTAAATGAAGAAAAGAGTTTGTTGGGAACACACACAAAGATAAGACACGTGTCTTTGTGTTCGTGAGACTGTTATTTTGATATTTAGCTATTTTTGATAAAGTCTGTGACACCTAAGCAAAACGATAACTTGAAGACTATATAATATGGAGATTCCTAAAATCTGATGTTGATTATTTGATTAATAATTTATTTATAACGATTTTCAACAGGCAACATAGAACAAGCGAAGGAATACCTCAGAGCGGCGAAAGGCTTCGACGCTATGATCGAGGCAGCTAAAGGAGGACTGATGGTGGACTTCAAATCGTTGCCGCTACCACCAGATCGACAGAAGCAGGTTGAACATACGTGAGTTAGCTTATAAGTTACAGGTGTAGCACAGAATATGAGAGAAAACAGATGGAATAATACATTCTTCACAGGTGTCCTCTCACACGTTAGAGGGATTTAGGCCATAGTCCACCATGTTGGCCACGTGCGGATTGTTGGATGTCCTGCTTTCGAGAAATTATGAATTTCTCTCAGGCATGCACGGCGATGGAGAACATCGTAGTCAATTAAATACCATGATATTTTCCATCACCTATATAACTATTTGCAGGCTTACAAATGTGGTAATTTATGCTTATACGAGTACATTACTGGTAACTATAGTAACTGGTTGAATGACATCTTCTTACCAAACCACATAACCGTGATAAATCGACGTACGTGAGATTATATAGCTATACCTCTTACATTAAAAATAATTCCAGGTTCGACATAGTATCAGCAGAGGATTGCGACCCGGCGGAGGACTCGTCCATCACGGTGGACGGTGATGACGTCCTGTCGCGACTACATAGCCAATTAGCGCGACAGCTGAAGTTGTGTGTGGCCAATCGTGACCACTGTCGGGCGTTTGGACAGGTCGCTGAGGCTAATAGATATGAGCAGTTGGCGGCTACTGTTAAACAAGACTTGGATGTCGTTGCTGTTGCTAAAAGGTGAGGTTAATACTGTTCTATTATACTTTAGGAAGCCAAAGTTGTGTGTGGCCAACCGGGGACCACTGTCGGGCGTTCGGACAGGTCGCTGAGGCTAAAAGATTTTGAACAGTTGGCGGCTACCGTAACAGGACTTGGATGTCGTCGCAGTCGCCAAAAGGTGAGGATTATTCCCTTTAAAACTTTCCCTTCTAGTGTGGTAACTGAAGCAGTATGTGGCCAAATTCGAACATTGCTGAGCGTTTTGACAGGTTACTAAAACCAATAGATAAGAACAGTTGACTGCCACCCTTAAATAGGATTCAATATTTTAATTGTAGCGACTTTCCACAACTCACCAAGAGATGGCGCCACGGGTATTCCTGAATCACGCTAGCGAAGTTTTCTGAATATCCGAGCATATACAAGCTCCGAAATGAGTCAAGAGGGCACGGACACAATGAGGGTACGACCACCACGCCCGATAGGACGTCTCCCTTTGCCAAACAATATTACAGTACTTTACTACTGCTGGTTTAACCCCAAGTACCTTCAAACTGGAATCTGTTATTAACTGGTATCTCATGTCCTTGCGCGTATTTATAAACAAACATTATTTGAATTCTTTGTTGAGGTAAAAATCTAGCATAGAAATCCTATAATCATACTAAAGAGTAGATAATACTTATAATTTTTTTATCTGTTCGAAACAATACAAATATACTCCCGTTTTTTTTCTTAATTGATAAATTGTGATAAACAATCTCAGAACTGCTTTTTTACTTACTTAGAACTACTTTTATTGAATACTAGCCTTCCGCCAGCGGCTTCGCCTGCGTGGACCCGTTTTATATGTTCACGTAGGTTAAAAACCATCCTATGTTCTTTCCCAAGGTCCACTCTATATGTGTTCCAAATTTCATTAAAATTGGTTTAGTAGTTTAAGCGGGAAAGCGTAGCAGACAGAGTTACTTTCGAATTTATAATATTAGTAGGGATAGTAACAATCCGGTCTTGGACTACCAAGTCAACTGAGATACTTTTAACGAGCTGTCAAAACGTGACAACCCCATACATTTTGTATGAGAAAATGATTAGTGACGTCACTTATCATATATAGTCAATTGACTTAATTATTATTGATTTAAACGGTAATATAAATCATGTACAAAAAAGAATTAACAATTATATTGCTTTCAAAGCGTGATTTAGTCCAACCTTTTTAAGATAAGGATTTTGAATTTTTTTGTGCGTAGTGTCCAAGACCCTATTAGTAAATCAAATGCAGTAATATTCGTACATGGCCACTTTTCTTTTGGGCGCTTTTTTTACTTTATCTCAGTTTGAGACAATTCTAACAATAAGATCTATAACAATGTCTGCTTAAATTAAGTATGTATCAAGAAGAACTATGTTTAAAATCATTATGCACCTGACATTAGTAAATTTTTACTTAACTACTTACTTACTGGCTGCAACCCTTTTTGCGTCCCACTGCTGGGCACGGGTCTCTCCAAATTATTGGGAAGGCCTAGACTGGCCTGGAGCGCACTCCACCACGGTTGGTGGAGACGCGGGTTAGTGGCCAACCCGCTGTCGGATGTTTTCACACCGCCCATAAGGCCTCCGACAAGGTTTAACGACTGTTATCTATCTACAGCAACCGGGACCGACAGTTTAATGTGCCCTCCGAAGCACAGAAACGCGCATGGAATCTTTTTGCCACTAGTGGTCACCCATCTTACACCCGACCGCGCCCGTTTGGCTTAGCTGCATAGACCGCTGAGCCATGCGCGCTTCACTTACTTACTAACTTAAGTGTATTTTTGTAATTTCAGCTTAAACCAAAACCCACCAAAGTTCCACTATGAGACAAAGCAGTTTTCTGTGATGCAATGCAATACGGACCTTAATGAGAACGACTTAGAGTTGACAATCGTACGCGGCATCGCGTACAATGTCCCCAACCCTAGAGAAATAGACACTTATGTTAAATTTGAATTCCCTTATCCACCGGTAAGTAATTTTATATTTTTCTTTCATTATCATAGTTTTATCTTAGCCTTTCGTTATTTGCTATATTATACATTAATTTAAAAATGTCAAAGAAAGCTATACACTTCGATTCTCATACTAGGCTTCCTTGTGTCGTCGGTACCGTGGTCACAAACACACAGAAACGCAAACAAGCACATCAATAACAATTATGTTCCCGGGAATCGAATTCAATCACCATAAAACCTCGGACATGATTTAATGACTGGTGTATATCGGTAATAACCGGGATTGACACCGATGCCGGCTTAACATGCCCTCTGAAATAACCTTTGACGACCTGCGTGGCGCAATGGTTATCATGCCGGACTGCCAATCGAAGGGTCCCGGGTTCGATTCCCGGCGAAACAGAAATTTGAATGATGAGTTTAAATTTCTGTTCTCGGTCTGGGTGTTTGTGTTCCTATCTTTGTATGTGTCCATGGTACCCACGACACAGGGTATTAATTACCTTACAGTGGGGCTTTGAGTGTGTAACGTTTATTTATTTATAAATAAGGAAATGGGCAAGAAATTTGGCACTAGCGATCGCCTATCTATCTATCTACAGCCTATATATCTATAACATCTACCGCGCCTTTTGAGCTTTCACTTTAGTTCATCATTACGTATGCACTCCCATATCAGTGAAAAATAACGAAGAAGAGGTGTAAAAAAAACGCACTTTGAATAAAATTTGTTTTTTCATTTCATCTTGTCATTAAACTAAGAATTTTGCACATTTGATTTAGATTTTATTTTGTCGTATAACTAAGACTATTGGACGTTTCAGGACGCGCCAGTATCGGACCGAACGTCCTGCATAAAGGACACGAACAGTCCGCAGTACGACGCGGTGTTCCCGCTGGCGATCCAGCGCGGCAACCGCGCGTGTTTGCGCCTCTTCAAGCGACACGCGATCAAGTGCCAGGTGTACTCTAGGGGGTATGTTTCTTCTGTTGTTTATGTCCTCTGTAAAGTATAGTAACATATAGTATGTTCTCGAACAGAATAGGCATGGAAGTGGGGGTTCTTAAATGCTAGGTGTACCTCAGAGGGTACTTATGTCTTGTTGTTTACGCCCTTTACAAGGGACGCCCTGCATAGAGTAGAGGAGACACGAATAGTCCGTCTCTTCTAGCGGCACGCGATAATGTGCCAGGTGTATTCGGTGGGACAGGGGTATGTCTGTTTTGTTGTTTACGTCCTCTGTAAGGGACGTCCTGTATAGAGGACACGAATAGTTTCGCATAGAGTAATAAATTAGATTAGATTTAGAGTAATAGAGTTACACATGCTCATGCAGGCCATATAATAATATTATTATGGTGTTATGTGATAGCTGCAGTCCATAGACATCTGCACACAACTTCAAGCAAGCTTGAATCATGTCTGGCATTAAATACAGCTTTGCTGCTACTCCGAAGGCTGATGATCGCCTCATGTGAATGTAGCCGGAAACCCCAGATTTCTATCGAAACAATAGAATTTCTTAAAAATGCAATAACTGCTCATTAATATGTTTATTATGTAGTTTTGTTGGTATTTGGTGTAACTGCTCCGAGTGGACTAAACGTTTTAATCCCGTTTTTCTTACACTCTTTTCATAAGAATTCTTCTCACATTATTTTATCCATCCATCCATTCATACATTCGCCGATTTCTTCACATATATCTTGCATGTTTGTGTAGTGTAGTATTCCTTTTTCATGAATCAGTTTGTCACTTTCGAACATATTCATTCATTCATTCATTCATGTGTATATATAGTGCATGTATGTGGTGTGTTGTAGTTTAAGATAATGTGGTTGTAGAGGCCGGTGTCCGCGGAATTGACGGCGCCATACGTCCATATATTCGTTCATTCATTCATTCATTCATTCATTCATTCATTCATTCATTCATTCATTCATTCATTCATTCATTCATGTATTAACTCATTCATTTAGTCACTCACTTTTAGTTTATTCATTCATTTATTCACAATCTTTCGGTCATTAACATTCTTTTACTCATTCATTCATTCGTGTGTATATATAGTGCATGTTTGTGTAGTGTAGTGTGGCAGTGTAAGATAATGTGGTTGTAGCGGCCGGTGTGACGCGCTGTTGTGTTGCAGCGGCTGGTTCTCGCGGGACAGCCTGCTGGGGACGGCCACCGTCAAGTTGGCGCCGCTCGAGTCGCAGGTCACCATACACGAGGCTTTTCCGGTGAGTTTTACTTTTTTAGCAAACTACATGTTATATTTAAGTTAAGTACACATAGAACAAACGATAGACGTAAAAAATAAAAATAATCATCCCATAATATACTGGAATTCAAACAATGAAAAACACATCTCCGTAGGATTGTCCATGTTAATAGGTCATAGCCGGTAATGCACAGGGGTCTGGGTCTACCCGTGTCTATGGTGACCTACACGCAGTTCGTCTGCTTGTTTTCTCGTTTATTCAATTCCATAATTATGAAACCCAGTAAAAATAATGTGAAAACAAGTCTTAACCTTTCCGCGACACGGCCGCTTTCGCGCCAAAAAACACTGTCGACACGGGGTCTAGAATTTTTTTGCCGCGATACGCACTACGAGTGTTATTTATGTTCGTGCGACCAGATTTTTACACTTACAACGACTCCAGTTACATTTCTCGGAAGGGAATGAAACAAGCTTACACCTTATAGCTATTTAGTACTTCTACAGTGTGTTTTGTTTTTATAATCATCGTTCAAAGCCAAACAAAGAGTCCGCATGTTTAGATTGTTGTTCCGCTTGGTATAAAACGAATGTAACATATAATCAAAGAAAAAATGTGGCACATTATTTATATATTCAGAATCTACATGAAAAGACCTTTCTAATAAAGTATAATACAAGTATGTGTTCATACAAAAAATTTAACAAATTTGAGGTTGAAGTTACGTAATGTTTTTTTCGCGCGCCGTTATAAATTGCACATAACGGTGTATTGAAAATTTAATTGCAATGATAGTATTAGTCGTATTCATTTAGTTATTCCTTTATTCTTTAGGTAAAGTATCTCGAAACGTTGTATATTTTTTTCAGGTTCATTGAAAGAAAAACATACTTCGTAGAAGATAAAAAACGAAAAGTCGGAAAAAATAGGAAAAAAATTCGAGGTCACGTTAATTCATTTAACGAATTTTATAATTAATCTAATTAAAATCAAGGGGCACACTCATAAAGAATAAGAAATTGCCTTTCCTGCAATATAATTTTCATTGACACTTTTCATACACAAATAGACGTAAAAATGCCAAGAAAAGTAATGAAAATGTTTTTCATTACTTTTCAAATCACGCAAGCAAACACGCAAGCAACAGAGTTTGTCAGTGCGCATTACTTATCGTAAAATGAACCTTATTGCGTACTCCATAAGGCGTCGACGGATGCACGGTAAAGTCTGTATTCGTTTGATTTTATATTCAAATTATGAAGAAAACTAATTACTAATCGAATAATATAAATAAACTATAGATTCCCTGATAAATTATCTTTATACTATTAGTGATTGTCATGGTTTTGTAACGTAATAATAGCAGAAAAAAATATAACTTCAATGCGCAAAATTCACACACAGAAATGATCTTGATTCATTTGTATAACAATGATAAAATATAACAAAAGATACAGAAACGGATTCCTTATAAAATAACCTTTCTACATATGTATGACAGTAATAGTTTTTAACCACTAAATTGTGTAATAATTGAGCTAAAACGAAAACAGCGCCATTGTTGTGGCGCCGCGCAATTCCACTTCATTTTGAAAACCTTATTTACCAAAAATTATGACGCGCATCAAACTTCTGGATATTTGTTATTACTAAAAACACTATAAATGAAATAATTATAACACTTTACTTACGTTTTCAGTAGAAAAATCCACATAAATCAGGAAAAAACCGGCACTTGCACAAACTGTCACTGAGTATTACCAAGCAAATTTGACGACTGAAGGAGTGTCGATTTTGCAACAGAGATTTCTTTTTATTTCACTACCAACCTACAGATATTAAATGACCGAATGAACGGAGAATTTATTCCTCTATGAATTTAAAAATACGCCAGACTAAATAGAAACTTATTACACGCTTTTTATTAGCTTCACCTGTATGTTTGTATGTTTGTATGTTTGTATGTTTGTAACCGACTTCTTTGGGCGCGATTTTGACCCACTTTAAACGGCCAGATTTCGTTCAAACTTTGTAGATTTATTGAGGACCGATGACAATACAATAATCTCATAACTTTATGTTAAAGTCGTAACTAGGATCATCAGGATAAAATAAAATATACGAGGGGCGGCTGATAAGTTCGTGGCCTAAGGTACTTTAACACGTCTAAGCGTCTGGTTAACTTGAAAATTTGCATAGGGGTCAAGGGCCGATGATAATGCAATAATTTGAGAATAAAAATCCAACTAAAAAATTAAAAATAAATAATTTAAATTTAAAATTAAAAAAAAAAAAAAAGCGGGGGGTGGTTTTTACCACTGTTACTGTTGACACCATGCACCCCACGCTTTTTTTTACAGTAAAATACATTTTCTTCTTATTTTTTTACTTTTTAGTTCGTATTTTCACAAAAGCGTGTTTTTAGTTTTTTAAACTACATTATTTTTTTTAAAACTATAGAGCCGAAAACAGCGCGAGGTCAAGATGTCATTCCTAAATGCCATGTGTCGTAGACGGTAATTTTTATGATGTCATTTGTAAATGACATGTGTCGGTCAAAGGTTCGTTTAATGAAAATATAGGATGTAGACTATTAAGTAAGATATTTAAGTTTACTTAAAAATAGATAGATTGTGTTTATGACATTGACCGTCATAGTAGTATATATATCTTTTGTGGTGTTGCCTTAATATTTCCATACAATTTCAGTTAATGGACGGCAGAAGGCCTGCGGGGGGCTCCTTAGAAGTTAAAGTCCGGGTGCGCACGCCGATAGTTCAGCAACAATTCGAGAACTCTACGCACAGGTGGCTTGTCATAGACAACTAGTGTTATAGACAATGGGTTTAACTTTCTTGGGTTTTTTCTGTACCTTGTAAGTCATTGATCGATAGCTGAGACAGCTGACATTGCCGTAAAAATTCGTTAATTCGTAACTAACAGAGTAAATGCTTAGGTTTATTAGTTATTAAGAAAGATATTCAAAGAGTGATGAAACTGCTTCGAGTTGCTCAAATACGAATGAAATAAAATACTCTCAATACGTAAAAAAAAAATTAAAATAAAAAAATTACATTGAGTACTCCAATAATATTATTTAAGTAAATGAATAAAAATTTAAAGTACGTAAACTATAGACAGAAAGAAAGAAAAAAAATATTTATATTTCATATTAGGAATACAAAATATTTGCTTAATGAATGTAATTTTTTCCCGGTCATTCCCGGTCATTTCCCGGTCACATTGACAGATGCCTCAACTGTCAATCAATGATTCCTGAATCATGGATTGTCCTGTTATAAGTCGCCAGAGGCAGTATATCTTACAGATAGTTATTATTTTACAGGTAAAACTTTCTTAAACATATGAAATCTGAGTCATGAGTAAAAGATATGAGATTCGTTAAGCCTTCCCCACACGTAATGAGAAATCCTTCCGATTTCTCTGTACAGATATTTTTAATTTATTTCGTTGCAATTATATGTAAGTTGGCGGCAGTAGCAAATTTCATTAGATGAGTCGCGTTTGCACAGTTTATCGTTACGTGTGGATGGCGGTCGTGATCGCTCAGTTCGGCAGTTCGTCTCGGACCCGCTTGATAATTAGGCCCAACAACGCAGGTGCGCCACAACGCATCAACGCAAGTTTTTTTTTATTTGAATGGAGTAGCAGACGAGCATGCAGGCCACGTGGTGTTAAGTGGTTGCTGCAGCCCATGGACATCTACATACAACCTCAAGCTCATACATAGGTAAGTCTTGTCTGAGGTCTTATGCAGTTGCGCTGCTATTTTGGAGGCTGGTGGTCGCCTCATGTAAGTGTGGCCGGCAACTCCACCTTTCCACCGAAACTCAACAGAATTGGTTCACGGCAGAAGTTGGTGCAGCGGTGGTACTTCCCCGGGCGAACGATAATAGTTCTACCACCTACAACTTCTGTTCGATTTATCTGTACAGTCTAAAATCGCATCGATTTCTCGTTACGTGTGGAGCGGGCATTACTTACACAAGCGAGTATGTATATACATAATAAAAGATGATTCGACGGGTTATACAACGTTAATGAATGCAGTGTCGCTATCACTGGCGCAAAATAATATATACTAAACTATATTCCGTTAAGCAAGCAACCTACGCACCTAAGTGAAACGGGCGCGGTTGGGTGTGAGATGGGTGACCGCTCTAATGGCAAAATTCATGCCATTGTATGGCATGCTCTAAAGTCGCCGTAAAAAAAAGGTCTGAAAAGATCTGATAGTGGGTCTGAATCGGTCTGATAGCGATTACTGCATGTACATATGACTTTGGTAAAGGTTGTTGTTAACAATACATCTCATGTATTCCAATGTTTGTAAAATAGATCAGATTAATTGCAGTTCAACTGCAAAATGCAGCTTATGTGTTGCATTTCATTATTCCTAAGATTATTATTATTTAAGCAAAATGACAGTGTAAATTTTATTGTTGGTAGTGCAATGTGAATACATGTCCATTGTTAGCGGGTGATATAAAATTGTAATAATATTCCTGAATATTTATTGGTAAGATGTTAAATGTAGGAGACATTATGCAGCCTATTTTTGGGAAAAAATTCATGTGATAATGTAATTATTGTAACTTATACCGCATAACAATTTATATCTGTAATTAAATATGTAATTCTTTTAATAAATATATTATACAAAAGTCATTGAATAATATGGGAATCTAAGATGTGTTGTGTAATGTATGAATGAATGTAATATTTTTTTTTAAGATCTGTGTTTTATATCTAGTATGTTTGCCATTTTTGTTTCTAGCAAATATTGTATACTATGTAGCATTTACTGAGGAGGCCTGTTTCTATATTTCTTTCTTTTTTCCATGTAAACATTGTCACAATTTAGACATTTAGAAATAATAAAACAAAATGTTATTAATACGTTGTTTATGATACTTATAGTTTTATATAAAATTCTGTAATTATGTAGATACTGAATATTTTGTTGTTATACTGACGACTGATGGAAATGTGAATAAATGATATCAAATTTATAAGTTTTTTATTTCGTAAAATTAAAAAAGTTCATCGCCTTCCAATTCCAAATTGTCGGTCGGGGAGTTTTGGCGGGAAGTCGAAGAAGACATATTGTGCTCTTGTTTTATTTTCATTTTCTTGGTGTATTTTTGAGTTATATCGGATAAAGTTGATGGCATTTTGTTTGTTATAGGTTAATTACAGTGCACGAGTGTTTGTGAAATAGAATAACAGTGCAAAAATATGTTTTTTCTGCTTGCCTCCAAAATTCCATCGGACACGTTCTAGTAAAGTAACCATCGCTTTACTTGAATGTTGGACTGACTAGACTGACTGATCACTGACGACTTAATTACTGACTTTGTTATTACTTCGTCCAGTTTCATTGAAACTGGCAAAAAATTGATGCAAAAATTATACTTGACGCTGGCAGTATGCACAGAGTTTGCGATGCCATAATTGAAAAAAAAATTGTCGGTCATGAATTTCGTATTAAGTTTTATTATGGCGGCAAAAAAGACAATGTTGAAATGTTGCCACAAAACTAGGTAGTAAATCTTAATTTAAATAGATGATCTAAATTCACTTCCATATTAGCGGCGTTCTTCCTGTACTACTTATATGACTCGATATGCGTTGCAAAATCGATTTCAAAGTCAAGGTGAACGGCTGAGCAATGTAGTCACCTGAGGCGCAAACCAGTTTTAGCTGGACTCCGGAACTAGAATCGATTATTATTAGAATCCAAGACGCAGATTAGTGCATAGGATTGTGTAGTGTTACCATAGTGTTACTACTTTCCTACTTGGTACTGAGATTAATCGAATGTTAGTCGCCAGCCAAGAAATACTTAAAAAATCAATACATTGTAATGTATTGCAGTTGTAAAGAGTTTTATTTTTATAACTAAACTAGTCTTCCGCCAGCGGCTTCGCCCGCGTGGACCCGTTTTAAAGGTTCCCGTAGGATAAAAACCATCCTATATTCTTTCCCAAGGTCCACTCTATCCGTGTTCCAAATTTCATTAAAATTGGTTCAGTAGTTTAAGCGGGAAAGCGTAGCAGACAGACAGAGTTACTTTCGAATTTATAATACATAGTATGGATTAGATTGCAAGCCACGTGGTTACAATTTTCAACTCTTTCTTTCTCAGATTAATAATTTGAGTCTTTCTTAGAAATTTACACGTTATCATTACAGTTTAGCCTTTTAAAATGTCTAAATCTAAACAGGAATATGTTAAAATTTAAAACATGGCACTGTTTAATATATTTCATTTAAAACATGTCAGAAATTCTTTAGGAATTAGTAATTATCATAAAATATTATAGGAGCAAAATGTTTTTATTAGAATGGAAGTAAAAAATGTTTCTTACCGTATTCCAGTAACTATTATGAAAACGATGTTTACAAAAATAAACCAATATACTAAAAAATGTTTGGCCCATGAGGGGATCGAACCCGCGACCTTCGCGTTATTAGCACGACGCTCTAACCAACTGAGCTAATGGGCCGATGTTCGACTGATCGAAATAGTACAACATGTCAACCTCTAAGTATGATACGTACGTCGTACACCCTACTAAGGCACAACAAAAGAATTTTGAAATCTTTGGCGTTGTCATAAAGTTCATTATTCAATTATAATTATATTATAAGACAAACGAAATATTTCGATGACGTTGTAGACAGAGGCGCCCTCTGCAACGTGTTGTTTTTCTTCACGTACAGCGTACATTTTGTAACTTTCGAGAGCTCTCACGTGCAAAATGATTATTGATCCACAAGAATGTAACCGCACCCTTAAAGCACACAATTCACAAAAGTTTAAATTATTACACTTATAAAATTCGTCTGACAAAATAAAGTAATAATTTATGTACAACAATATACTTTTAGGTTTTTAATATTAAAGGCTTATACAACTATCAACTCCAGGATAACATTTGCATAATAATATGGCGTAGATTATAATTTTATAATAATTTATTAAAAGGACGAGTAGCCATTTTCGTACATGTCCTTAGATGTCGGTTGCCGTAGCTAAATACGTAGGCGCCGGATAAATTCGAATTGAGGACACACTCTCAACACCTTTAATGTGTTTCGAATTGCCTACCTATATAATGCTTTTTCGCTTATTTATGATTTCAATCAGAATTTTCAACAGACACACCTAAAAATAATAAACTTTTTGAATGAATGAAATGAATTTTTACAATCTAGCTTGGTTGAGATTGGATCTTGGATGTAATAATAATATAAATAAATCCTCTTTGGCTTACATATATACCCATTAACCGATCTACAGTTACAGGTTGAGATAGGTAGCATGTTCAATGCAAGAGGTAAGAACGAGGACCTGGATCCTTCAAGCAGCAGTCCACGCAAGAGACATATTTTTAGTTGGCTAGAACTCTGTCTAACTTCTATTAGAAATAAAAGCAATGACTATAAATAAGAAATAGTCTATGGAAAAGGCGTAATATGGGTACAAATAATGATAATTAGTAATGTAATTAATGTAAATATAATGAATAAATATATTTCAATGTAAATTTTTATATTGGTAATGAGTTAACCTTTTTAATTATTGTTATATTTGCATATATGCGAACTAAATGTATAAACAACTAAACGCCTGTAGCGACCTTCCGCTACTCATCAAGAGATGGCGCCACGGGTATTCCTGAATCACGCTATCGAAGTTTTCTGAATATCCGAGCATATATACAAGCTCCGAATTGATTCAGTTGGAGCGCGGCCACTTCCTGGGCATGACCACCTCACCCGGCGGGAGATCTCCCTCTGCCAAACGCCCATATTTGTGCAAAATATAAAAAGTCTTTGTCTTTGTCCTATTTCAGTAATTCGTCTGGCTTTAAGCGAAGATGGTAGACAATGTTTTAATTTGTAAGAAGCGAAAAAACACAGGTGAAGGAAAAAGGCATTACTAGGTTGTACATCATAACGGGACATTCACACCTGCTATTGCCGAGCGCCTTTATACTTTATGTCTATTGTGGTTATAATAATATTATCATTGTTTACATTAAATTCCTAACTGAAACTCAAGTTAACTTAAGCTCTGTTTGGGTCTGAAAGGGCTGCAGAGTTCATTGAGTTCAAGTTTGCTTACAAGTTAAAAATTAAAAATATGAATAATGGCTGCAAACGTTTTTGCGTCCCACTGCTGGGCACGGGTCTCTCCTCATTATTGGGGAGGCCTGGAGTTTACTCCACCACGCTGCTCCTATGCGGGTTGGTGGAGATGCGGGTTAGTGGCCCGCTGTCGGATGTTTTCAAACCGCCCATAAGGCCTCCGACAAGGTTTAACGACTGTTATCTATCGACAACACCCGGGACCGACGGCTTAACGTGCCCTCCGAAGCACGGAAACGCGCATGAAATTTTTTGCTACTAGCGGTCACCTATCTCACACCCGACCGCGCCCGTTTGGCTAGACCGCTTGCGTTCTACGCTAGCCGCCGAAACATGCGCGCTTCAAAATAAAATTTCATTCATAAAAATATGAATAATAACTATGTATAATTCGATAGAGGAAATCAATGGGATTTTTATTGTGTATCTGATTTGCCGGTTTCTCCACGTCAACTAACTGACGTAAGCAGTGTCATATGTGTGTGAGAAATGTTCGAAATTTAAAGATTCGTTTGACGTCATCGGCAGAACTAATCTTTCACCAGTAATTACAGAATGTATGCTACCACTGCTACCAGCTTCTGGATAATAAATAATGGTGAAATATTTATTTTGGTTATCTCATTGAAATATCGATTCCGTTTAGATGTGAGCTCAGTGTACTAAATGGCTGACAATGCATTACTTAAACGTGGGTAAAATTATATAAAATTCCATGCTTTGTAGGTGGTAGAACTATTATGATTCGCCCGAGGAAGTACCTCCGCTGCACCCACTTCTGCCGTGAACTAACTCTTTTGTGAGTGCAAGTGCGATTGTAAGATGCAGTTGCCTGCGACACTTACATGAAGCGACCACCAGCCTCCGGAGTAGCAGCGCAACTGCATGCGACCTCAGACAAGACTTACCTTTGCTTGCTTGAAGTTGTATGTAGATTTCCATGGGCTGCAGCGACTACTTAACACCCCGTGGCCTGCATGCTCGTCTGCTACTCCATTTAAATAGTAAAAAAAAAATACTGCAAGGCTACAACAGAAATATTTCTAGAAATGAATATTTTACATTTTTTATTGCCACAGTAATCCAGTCAACTGAGTCAACCTATTCCTCCTCAGTCATTTTATACACTCAGGTATGTTTAGCAGTAGCTCAAATCTTTAGATACCGATGTTGAAGTAGCTGATTGTCGTAAAACATTATTTTTTTAATGGTCAATTTACACTCACTGCACGCGTAAACACGAAAAACCGGCCAAGTGCGAGTCGGACTCACGCACGAAGGGTTCCGTATCATTCATTATCTATAAAAAATCACGTTTAGGGAGCCCCCTTAAATATTTATTTTATTCTATTTTTAGTTTTTGTATAACAATAGCGGCAACAGAAATACATTATATAACAGAAATACATTTGATTATCCATAGAAATCATTGCATTAAGATTGATTGAAAGGTAAATTGTGGTTTACGATTTATGACGTATTTAAAAAAAAAAACTACTAACTAGATCTCGTTCAAACCAATTTTCGGTGGAAGTTTGCATCGTAATATACATCATATAGTTTTTGTTCCGTTTTTTGCCATTTGGCTACGGAACCCTAAAAATCACGTTTCAACAGTGTGAACGTTACGGCTGCGTTTGCGTTTACGCTTCAATGACGTATAAGGGGTGAAGGAACTCGTAGCGTATTTTGCATGGCGCCAACCGGTTTGGCTAAGTGCCCGGTGCCGAGAAGTCACTCGCCAAGTTGATATTCGATTCTGTTTGGACGGGAATAGTCTTGTCCTGATATTAGGAGGGCTTTCCCGTGTACTAGATAAATATGCAGTAATATAGGAATGACTAAAATGTATCAATTCTATTTAGGCAACTTTATTCTCCGACATGAATTTGTTTTGGCAGAACGGTTTTCATATTCAAGTAATAGAAAAATGTAATATGTAAAAGGTTCCTGTAGGTATATGTTAATACAGGAGCCTGTATATGTGAATACATTTAGTTCAGATAACTAAACTATGGATTAAATCTGCGTATTCTCGCTTAAAGTAAGTACTTACGCTATATGCATTAAGGAAAACAGGCCAGATGAGAATCGAAATCGGATTATGTACCTAAATAGTTATGTGGTTTCTAAAAAAGAAAGCAGAGTTATTGAAAAAATGTTTATTACCTTCATGCCTTAGAGCATCAAGGTATGACAGGTATGGCACCCGTCAGAGAGGAGTGGCCTTTAAGGGGCGAACCACTCGCCCCAACGTCCATGCACAATGTGCCTTCTAATTATACAACTAGTGTGTCTGTGTGTGTCGGCGTTGCATAGAAAATGACGTTGTTAATTGAAATTGACATATTTAGAAATTTATGCGTCTGTAGCGATGAAAGAATATTTGTGAATGTGTGACTAAATTAAAATGTGTGCATTCTTCCCCCGCACCAGATTCGGCACGAAAATTATGTATCGAAGCGAGGCGCTATGCCGTCTCTACTGAAGGGTGAGTCAGTAACTTTGATGCTGTAAGCTTCATGCATAAACATTATGTTTTACCGTTATTCTATATTTGTCTTTGGTTTTAAATATCCTGCAATCCTTTCCATAAGGTCACAGGTTGACGTCACAGGAGCCCGGTGGCCGTGAGTTAAGGTCGGAGAACAAAGGTCACATTAGTGTATCCTTGTATCCTAGTTGGAGTCATGTTTTTTGTATCTTAGACCGGCCGATCATGTTGAAAATGGTAAAAAGTGAAAAAAAGTTGTAGTAGAATGAAACCTATTGGAAAAGGTAGAGAATATAACAAAAATTAAAGGAAAAATAAATTACCTACGAGTGATCTCACAGTGATCTCATCAGTGAGCTTACAATATTTTCTAAAATATTTGAAAGAGTACTTCACAATAACTTGTATTCCTATTTTGAAAAGTTTTCTATTTTTGCAGATGAACAGGTAGGGTTTAGGAAAAATAAATCAATTAATATAGCAGTATTTAACTTTTTGCAAAAAGTAATGACTAGTTTAGATAATAAAAAACAAGTGGTAGGACTGTACATGGATATGACAAAAGCATTTGATTTCGTGGACCATAAACTATTAATTGACAAATTAGAAAAATATGGAGTGAGAGATAATGCTTTAAAATTAATAAAATCTTACCTAACTAACAGAAAACAAGTCACAGAAATTACAAAAATCAATAATATAACAAACACACAGGAGAAATTCCACTCTCATACTAGGACTGTACTTTATGGTGTGCCTCAGGGAAGCATTTTAGGTCCATTACTTTTTCTTATTTACATTAATGATTTCCCTAAAGTCATCAAACAGCCGATGATACTCTTTGCCGATGATTGTACAGTTGTATTTACGAATAATAACACAAGTAATTATGAAATCGAAATAAACAATGCACTAGAATCATTAATAGACTGGCTTAATAACAACAACTTAAAAATTAATCTTGATAAAACCAATATAATGACTTTTAAAAATAGAGTATCATACGGTCAACCTATAAATATAAACTATAAAGGAAAGACGGTATCTGAAACGGACACAACTAAATTCTTAGGTCTATACATAGATAATAAATTAACATGGCAGTCCCATATGGAACATGTTTGCAAACAATTAAATAAATTTTCATTTGCATTATATAAATTATCAAAAATAGTAAACAAAACAGCTGTCCTTAGTGCATATCATGCATATGTGGGTGCAACTCTTAGATACGGACTCATATTCTGGGGTAACGCAACGGGAATCCAAACGGTTTTTAAAGCTCAAAAGAAATGCATTCGTTCTATGTGTCAACTTAATCAGATAGATTCTTGTAAGCCGCACTTTCAAGATTTAAAAATAATGACACTCCCATCTCTGTACATTTATGAAATATCCTTAATGGTAAAAAAAGATATAAATAAATATGAAACCCTAAAATCAAAAAGATATAATAGAAAATTGTGTTCGATTGCGTCAAAAACAAAACAATACCATAAAAGCGTCTTTTGCATGGGACCAAAAATATATAATAATTTACCTGAATCCCTCAAATCTAAAACAAATTGTGATTTTAAACGAGCACTTAAAACGTTCTTATTTACAAAAGCGTACTACTCGGTTTCTGAATTTCTAAACGATGAACTTTAACTTCGTGAGGGAATACGGGATTAAAAACCTGGGAGGTTTTTTTTTCCGCCGGCTTTTTTTTCCTCTCAGTGTATAAAAACCCAGGTAATTGGGTGCCCAAAGCCGATGACGCCAATAAAATACCGTATAAATAATTACCAAAACAATTAAAAAAAACGCAAATATGGGATAAATATAAATCAATATGATTAGTTAATTAAATACTTAAATAAATTAAAATTTCTAAGTTAGATTTTAGTCAGTACTTTTATTTATTAATAATATAGCTATAATATAATATTTGCATACCTTACTGAGGTAAATATGGCGGATTATTAAATGTATAAAACAACTTTTGTAATACCCATATTTGTGCAAATAAATCATTTGTCTTTGTCTTTGTCTTTGTCTTTGTCTTTGATCTGAGATCGGGGAGGGGGAGGGGGGCAGCTTTAAAGGGTAAAAAACGGTTTATCTCGATTTCCGGCAAAACTGCAGGTCCTATGAAAAAAGTTAAATGGCTAAGTTGTAGGTAATGAAAAGATCTACAACTTTTGTATCGACACTTTTTTCACATAATCTCAAAATTTATGTGAAAAATTCAAATAATCGAGTTTTTAAAAAGAAATATTTTTTCAAAAAATTTGGTGAAAACTTACCTTTGTATGTCCCAAACATACAATAATTTTTTTGATTTAAAATATTAATTTTTTCACCTTATTTTGACTTACATAGTATAGAAAAAGCACCCTAATTTTCAATAGAAAATTCTCACGTGAAAATATCTGCTTTTTAAAAAAAGTTGGTGTGTTTTTTGTTCGTTGAAATCTCTACTTTCGCCGCTGCACCCTCTTCTGCAGTGATAATAACTGACGATAGTACGGACGTTAACGTGCTCATTCGTCTTAGGATTCGTATTTGAATTAACTCTAAAAGTGTCCCTTTGAAAGTCTGTAATAATGTTCATATTTCCTTAAAAGTAAATGTGCGCAACTGTACCATTGCTGTCCTTATGAGAATGTGTCCTTTTCAGAATCTGTCCTTATGCGAATAAATCTGTGCAAGTAGGTACTCCAATCTTTACATACTTTCGTACTTCCTTTTACACACATCCGAAGATATTGATCGTGGCCGTGGCGCATTGCCGCTTCGTGATTACGTTCAGAGGTGAAAGAAACCTAATCAAAACGCCTTCGATTACTGCTAGGAAATAGGCAGTTTTGATTGAAATAGTGCTAGTAACGGATTGTCTGATTTTCGTGTTATTTCAGTTTAGAAGGATCTCTTTGTCAATCTTTTTTTAAATTCCACTGCTGCGCACAGGTCTCCTCTCGGAAGTGACAGGGATGTAGGTCTTAGTAATATATATAATCTAAATATAAATAATATTTTCCATCACCGTAGTAGCGACAAATACGTAACATTATAAATTTCTTTGTCAGAGGTGCGCGATGCGATAGCTAGCATTCCAAATATGCACCATCAAATAACAACCACCGCGGCCATCCTTCTTACGCCCGACCTCGCCCACTAAGCTTAGCTGCGCAAATCGCTTTTCCATGGCAGCTAGAACCATACACGCTGTATAGGTTAGATAAACTAAGGTTAAGTTAACCTGGAGGGTTTGGACAACGACCCGTGGGGGAGACCGTACAGGGCGGCGCGTAAACAGCTGCGCCCCATCGGTCCCCCGGTGACGGAGACCCTCCAGCCGGATGTACTGGATGGGGTGATCCGGGTTCTGTTCCCGGTTAGAACGAACTTCACCCCACCAGTGATGAATCCGCCTGTGGGCAGCAGTCCGCCGGCAGAGGACTTCGTTCCCCTGACGCCGGCGGAGTTTGAGACTGCTGCAAGTTGCCTCAGTGGCAAAAAGACGGCACCAGGCCCAGATGGAGTGCCAGCGCGTGTGCTCGCCATCGCCGCCAAACACATGGAGGAGCGGTTTCGGGACCTCTTCGATCGGTGTTTTGCCACCGGGAGGTTCCCGAAACCCTGGAAGGAGGGACAGTTGTGCCTCCTTCGCAAAGAGGGGCGGCCGGCGGACTCACCGTCGGGCTACCGCCCCATCGTGCTCCTCGATGAGGCGGCGAAGCTGTTTGAGCGGGTCATTGCGATCCGTCTCAACGAGCACCTGTCGTGGACCGGCCCGGAACTCTCCGACGCGCAGTTCGGGTTTAGAGTGGGCCGATCCACGATTGACGCCCTCAAGAGGCTGAAGAGCCTCACAGTGGAGGCCGCGGAGCGGGGGCAGGGAGTCCTGGCGGTGTCCTTTGACATCGCCAACGCTTTTAACTCCATCCCCCACTCCACGATTATGGAGGCACTTCGGTTTCACGGGGTGCCTCTGTACTTGAGGGCGTTGCTGGCAGACTATCTGGGCCAACGGGAGGTCCTTTTTGTTGGAAAAGACGGCCGTCTGCAAAGGCGTGCCGTCGAATCCGGGGTTCCACAGGGCTCGGTCCTGGGTCCCTTGCTGTGGAACCTCGGATATGACTGGCTGCTCCGGGGTGTTCTCCTGGCGGGCATGAGTGTCATCTGCTATGCGGATGACACACTCGTCACTGCCCGCGGGAGAACGTACGGAGAGGCGGCGAGGCGGGCCTCTGCAGGCGGCACGCTTGTCGCTCAGAGGATTCGCCGCCTCGGCCTCAAGGTGGCGCTGGAGAAGACCGAGGCCCTATTTTTCCCTGGGCCCCGGCAGCGCCTCCCTCCCGACGCCCACATTATTGTGGGCGGCGTGAGGGTTGAGGTCAAGGCCCGGCTTAAATACCTGGGCCTTACCCTGGACAGCCGGTGGCAGTTCGGCGCGCACTTCGCCGGGCTGTCATCCCGCCTTATCCGCGCAGCGGACGCGTTCAGCTGGCTCCTGCCGAACCTTGGGGGTCCAAGCTCACGATGCCGGCGTCTTTATGCCGGCATCCTAAAGAGCATGGCGCTGTATGGCGCCCCTGTATGGGTGGACTCCCTGCATCGGCGGGAGAACGTGGCCCTCCTCCGCAGGCCCCAACGGGCCATTGCACAGCGGGTGGCGAGGGCTTACCGCACTGTCGGGTACGCGTCCGCATGTGCGCTCGCGGCAACTCCTCCATGGGAGCTGGAGGCCAGGGTGCTGGCCACCGTCTATGATTGGACGGCAGCGCAAAAGGCGCTGGGTGAGTGGCCAGCCCCTGAAGAGCGCAACGCGGTGAGGCGGGATGCGCGCGAGGCTATGATCCAACTGTGGAGGGAGGACCTAGCCTCCGCGCAGTTTGGACGCCGCACTCTCGACGCCCTCGGTCCTGTGATCGAGGCGTGGGAGGAGCGGCCGCACGGATTCCTCACCTTCCGCCTGGTGCAGGTACTTTCCGGACACGGATGTTTCGGCAATTACCTGTACCGAATCGGAAGGGAGGAGTCCCCGTCGTGCCACCATTGCGGTGCGGCGGAAGACTCGGCGCAGCACAGCCTTGAGAGTTGCCAGGGCTGGGATGAACAGCGCCGAGTCTTGTGCACTGTTGTCGGCCGGGACCTTTCGCTCCCGAGCATAGTTAGGGCCATGCTCGGAAGCGAAAGAGGCTGGAAAGCTGTTGCCTCCTTCTGCGAGGAAGTAATCTCGCAGAAAGAGGCGGCGGAGCGGGAGAGGGAGGACGATCCGTCCCAACCCCCGCTCCGCAAACGAAGAAGGGGAAGGAGAAGACGGCAATACGACCGTTCTCTCCCTCCCCCCGGTGGTGGCCTGCAGGATGGAGGTACGGGGGTGCCTCCACCTGCATTGCACAGGCCATCACTGATTGACAGGAATGACCCGGCGCTCCCGGTCATTCCTGTAGCCTCCCCATAAGGGGAGCGTGTAGGGCCTGCCAAGATAGGCAGGCAGTCGCCGACGATGTTGTGGAAGCAAAGGCTCTGCCGATTTCCCACGACATCGTCACGATGGCGATGGAGGAGCGCAGTAGGGTTTAGTGGGTATACCCCTGCCTCGTAACGGCAGGGGGGAGTCCCACACACCTCCCTCTGTCCCCTCGACAGAGGTCGAGACGGTGCGTAATAGCATTCCCTACTTAAAAAAAAAAAAAAAAAAAAAAAAAAAAAAGTTAACCTCTCAACTTGACATTCGCAAGCTATATCGATCGCATAGCGGCAAGGACGTTTGTATTTACGTGCTTTTGTGAATGAATTGAAGCCGGCCGGCGTTGGAAGATCTAGGGGAATGTGAACATTTATAATTTTTCGAAGGCACGATGTCCACCAATCTGCACTTTGTCAGCGTGGTGTACTATGGCCTAAATATCTTTCACTTATGAGCGGAGACCTGTGCCCAGCAGTGGGACATAAAAGGGTTAAAAATGCTATCAATAATAATACGTGCAGCAATGGTAGTTACCGTAATGGTAGGTACCGAGGCAGGTCGAACCATCCAAGCCCTTATCACCAATGAGTTTGAATTTTGCTGCAAGCTGACGTCCGCTAGTGGTATCGATCGGCGCAGAGGCGGGCGTGTCTGTTTATGTTGTCTCGTGAATGAAGCTCGCCGGCCGGCGCACAGGTACTTCCCAGGTAGATAATAAGTAGTACGGCTTACTTAATGCTTTGACGAAGACAACTTTATTTATCGCTGCAAAGTAGACCTTGCTGTACAACCACCCCAAATTAAAAATAAATGCTGCGCCTATGCGGAATGGTGCGAGGCGGGTTAGTGGCTAATCCGCCGTGGGATACTCCGTGATACTCGTATTTTCAAGGGCCTTCGACCGCTTTCTTCTGCCGCGCCTTGCGCGCTTCAAGATTGCTTAGTTTGATCGAAATGATAAAACTAAC
This sequence comes from Pyrgus malvae, assembly GCA_911387765.1. NCBI lineage: Eukaryota > Metazoa > Arthropoda > Insecta > Lepidoptera > Hesperiidae > Pyrgus > Pyrgus malvae. The sequence goes on from OU426949.1 coordinate 26,513,130, forward strand.
TATAATTCGTGTGTTTTCTAACAATTCTGTAACGCCGGCCAGTGCGTTGGGCTCCATTCACGAGATAAAGTAAGCAGAGTTCGTCCACTGTCCGATCAATACAGCCCGCGAATGTGAAGTTGAGAGGTTAACTTAACCTTAGTTTAACTCCTTCAAATGTATAGAAGAGAAACATACGGTTAGCTTTTTTTTCACGAGAACGGGGCACAACGCCCGCCACGCCGGCCGGCATTACAGGATTGGTAGGAAACACACGAATTTTAGTTAGTTTCATCATTTTGATCAAAGTAAGATCTAAAAGCGCACATGGCTCGGCAACTGGCATAGACCGCAAGCGAGCCAAACGGGTGCGGTCAGATGTGACATGGGTGACCACTAGTGGCAAAATATCACGCGAGTTTCCGTGCTTCGAAGGGTATGTTAAGCCGTCGGTCCCGGTTGTTATCGATAGATAATAGTTGTTGAACCTTGTCGGAGGTCATATGGCCGTTTTGGAAACATCCAACAGCGGGTTGGTTACTGATCCGCATCTCCACCAACCCGCATTGGAGCAGCGTGGTGGAGTAAGCGCCAGGCTTTCCCCAATAATGGGAAGAGACCCGTGGAAAACAGTAGGATGCTATCAGACTTGCAGCTAAGCAATCTTGACTCATCCCAGAAGCCTGTAGCGGACTATGGACATGATGGCAGTAAACGATAACAAGCTGACGTCCACAAGTGGTATCGATCGGCGCAGAGGCGAGGCGTGTCTGTTTACGTTGTCTCGTGAATGGAGCTCGCCGGCCGGCTCACATTTACTTGTAACCCGAAAATAAATACTGCATAAACATTCCAACCTTACTTGAAGTCAGTTGTTCTATGGGCGGCAGCGACCAGTTAACTAATCTGAATATTCGTCTGCTATATTATAGAAAATGCTGTTACGATTACCGAACAATTTCTTCGATGTGTATTCAATTATTCAGAGACAATATTATGTTTCTGACGAAACAGAACGACAGCATATTGTAGGCACATCAATAAATCTATGTATTTAGAAGAATTCAAGAGGACAACTTTGACCCACATTATCTTTGACTATTTTATAAAACTTTCCATTGGCTTATTTGGAGTACTCCTTTTTATGGACCTTAAGAAGAATTGTCAGGTCACGGAATTGTGTTTTCATAAAATTAGTCAAAATACATATGAGAGCCATTACTTTTAAAAGCAACTTTAATATGTTGAATAATTTTAATAGCAATTTTATTCGCTCGGAAATGAGTATTATTTCATCAAAAGAGCAATAATTTCATACTTTCGTATTTTTTTGATATTGTTAAGACATTTACAGTTAACGCCTATTAAAAAAAAACATGAAATAACAAAAATAGAATTATTTTGAAGAAAAGATTTCGTTTTAAGTACCTACTCGTTAAAAATACAAATCAAATAAGACCATATCAGATCCCTTCAAAATGTCATCTTTCCAATTACAGTTCTTCTAATATTTCGTACAGAAAGCAAAGCTTCCTCCGAGTTTTCTAGCAGTCCCTGCCTCCCTAGGCGGCGTGGGAGGCTGGGTGGCTGGGCGGCTGACGTCAGAGCCCCTCAACTTGACATTTGCGTTGTATCGACCGCCGCAGCTCGCGGCTATGTTTACGTCGCCTGTGAATGGAGAGCCGGCCGGCGAGCGCTGCTACATTCTCAGAAATAATACAATGAGTATAGCGATTTCAATTTTAATAAGAAAACTTTACGGGTTAATTTTAGGAAATAAATTTGCGTAAGTATTAAGTTAATATAATTAAATAGGAGTAGGATAAAAACTAAAATCACGCTTGAAGTTAACAAAATTTGTGTAGACGAATCTGATAAGCCCAAAGTATGTCGGGCTTAAAGGCATCCCAGGGTTTCAACTCCAATCTTCGGGCTCTATTACCAAACAGTATTTTCATCTAATCAGCGTATACTTGCCAATTTTCGTGACGATAAAAGAGTAAAAAGTGGTAATTATGACGATTTTTTCATTTGTCCAACTCGTCACAAATAAACATGAAATAATGTCACATACGACATCGTTCCAATCACATTCTAACATCCTGTACACAGAAGCTAAGCTTCCAACTGAACTTTCCAGCAGTCGCAGCCTCTCTGGGCGGCGTGGGCGGCTGAACGGCTGGGCGGATGACGTCAGCGCCCCTCAACTTGACATTCGCGCTGTATCGACCGCCGCTGCTCGCCGCTGTGTTTACGTCGCCTGTGAATGGGAAGCCGGCCGACGATCGCTGCTATAAGTATTCCTGGAAATAATATTATGTGAATAGCACCTATTTTAATTAATTAATTAATTTATTTAAAACAAAACAGCTTACAGATTCAATTAAAGCATTACTTACAACTAAATCTTAGAGCCAATGACGGATTTATATTATACTGGTAAAACCTATAATTACGGTCGCTAAGTATACATGCATGTATGTGTATTCGCGTGTGCGTGTGTGTGTGCATGTGCGTGTGTGTGCGCGTGTGTGTGTGCGTGTGTGTAATATATATGAAATATATTTAATTAATAATATACATACTTAATATATATAATTGTATTAATGACACCACTAATTTTATGTTATTTATTAATAAGCGAACTTAGCATACTGTAGTATGTAGCTGGACTCTATATTTTGTGGTGTGTATATGTACCGTATAATCATTCATATGCATGTAGTAAAAAACAACCCAATTCCACAGATAAGTGTACGACGCAAATCGCGTTTCACTCCCCAAAATTGAGCACGGCGCACGCCGCTACTCCACTAATATTTACCCCTGGGCGGGGTCATTACGTCACACCTCAGTTTTATTTCAACTTTGCGTGTCGATGCTTAGTCATTATTAGTAATTAAGCGATTAAACGTAAGCTATCTACGCACTACGCAACTAAGAGGCACGGGCGTGGTCGGTTTTCGTATTTCGAAGGAGCAGGAGCAAGCAGACGCTGAACCATGTCTGAGGACCATATGACCGTTTTGAAAGGTTTATCCTACTACTATTATAAAGGCGAAAGTTTGTAAGTATGGATGTATGGATGTATGGATGTATGGATGTTTGTTACTCTTTCACGTAAAAACTACTGAATGGATTTGAATGAAACTTTACCACAATATAGCTTATACATCAGAATAACATATAGGCTACAATTTATAAAGATATTGTGTGAATTGTCCAAAATATGACGATAAGTGTCAAGTAAGTAGGAAAAAATCTACCATCTGCGAGCTATTCTGGCATGCGCCGCCAAAACCGCTAGAGGTACACCTATGTAATGTATGATGTTAATGTTTATCTTATATAGTCCTACAAAAAAGCCGGTCCACGGTACTTCAGAAGGGACTTCACTTTATGCTAATGATCCTCTCTAACGCGGGTGAAACCGCGGGGCACAGCTAGTGCGTTATAATTTATAAGACAGATTCGATCCGACAGCGGGTTGGTCATCATCCCGCATTTCCATACTTATTTTGCAGACCACGTTGTTCTAAGTGATCGCTGTAGCCCATAGACATCTACACACAACAACAGGCCTAAAGGCCTCTTTCACCGTCTCCAAGTAAAGTGTTGATTAGTCACGTCACAAGTAAAGTTAATTGGCAAGTAAAAGCTATGAGTACGGGTCAGTTTATCATATGATTAGTGCTACTCGAACATCGTGAAATTGAAATTGAAGTTACGGGTGACTTTAACTGACATTTAGCGTACTTGTCACTTACTTGAAGGTGGTGAAAGAGGCCCTAAGTCTTGCCTGCCCTTCTTCTCCGAAGGCTGATGGTCACCTTATGTAAATCAGGTCGGCAAGGCAACTTTTCACCTAAAAAATGCATTGCGTCAGAAAGGACATGCAGCTATCGTGCTACCACTGTTTGTCATTCAATTCTAAGTTTAGTTACTAATTTACTTGTAATCTTCTTATAAATAAAAAACTTATGTGGTAAAGTATGAGAAACCCTGTTAAAAACCGAAATACCTCAAGTTTGATGAGGCAAGTATTTTGTAAGTAATAGCTGTTGTATAACTTCTAATAAAACCTTACTTACCCAGTCATAGAAACCTTCAAGGTTTTCATAAAACTTGGAGGTGTTATTACGGTTCCTTTATATTGAGGGTATGGATTTTTGCGTAGAAACAACTCGTTTTTCCTTAAGCTTGTCATGAAGGTACGGTGAAAGCAGTGACGTAAATCGAGTTAGTAACTACGCACGTGAGGCATAGTGAATAAGTATTATATTTCAAAGTCTTGGATATCATGTGCTTTGCTTTAAATGCAATGCTTAAATAATTCTGTAACTGAAGAGAACCAAATTAAGTATGTAAGAATCTTTAGCTTTTTATCACCTTTAACTGCTGTTCTAGACGGTTTTTTTGTTGGGTATTTTTTTGTTGTTTTTTTATTTTGTCATCTTAATATATATAAATTACGTGTCACGTTTTTTGTCCGCGATGGACTCCTAAACTACTTAACCGATTTTAATAAAATTTGCACACCGTGTGCAGTTTGATCCAACTTGAAAGATAGGACAGCTTATATCTTAAACTTAACATTAGTTCTGATACTTAAAGCAGGACAACGTCTGCCTGGTTCGCTAGTTCTCGTATAAGTATATGACATGAGTATATTATGGCTGGCTGACTGGCTGGCTGTAACTCTTTTTGCGGATTAGTATATCACTGATTTGCAAGGCTTTATCCACCCACATGACGACGTGGGCACAATTTATATCTAGATATCCGAAGAAGCGTCTCTAAGAAAAAACTCTTGACCGACGGCAAATAAAGTGATCTTATAAGGATCCTTGTTTGTTAAGCTACAGATCCCTGAAACTTGTGGATTATAAAACTAAATAACCTTCATTTGACGTAAGTCGTGTTGTTTGTGTGGGCGGTTGCTGCCAGTGGTGGCTCCCACGCTCCTCAAGTCGCTGTTTACATGCAGGATTTCGAACCGTAGGTGTTTTGTTTGGTAGTCCCTGTAGCTTCGGGATTAAGAATAGAGCTACGGTATCCTCTGCCTAATCATAAGAGGCGACTAAAAGGGGGCTTCCGGGGATGCGGACGGTGAGAGTGGGAGCTTGAACCGTCCACCTAGCAGCCCCGGGAGGGACGGCGGTGTGTGCGTGGCCGCATGCCGCCGTGAACACCTGAAGGTGCAGGAGAGCACATCTGCTCTCCCGAAGATGGGCCCGTACTGGGGCGCCGCGCTTGGAGGACACCGGTGCGTTCCTATGGAGATCCCGGAGTCCTCACAAACGCAGAAGCAGGCCACTGAGGGGGTTTTAGTGCGGTCAAATCCCACATAACCCGGTATCCTCTCCCAAGGTGTCGGGTACCTTTTGAAGGTTTCCCCCCCGATACCAAAAAAAAAAATGTTTTGTTTGGTATCTCCAGAAAACTACGTTTTTAAACTTACACCAAAGTAACAAACTTTTCTCAGTATTGATATGATTACTGCTGCCTCGCCTACGAAGAGAACATTTTGAACGCAGATCAAATAAAACAGTATAGATGCAACTCTAAGAACAAAAATGCTTTTACAATAAACATTGCTACGAAAAGAAAAGTGAAATATAAAACTGACTTAAGTAGTAATAGGAAACAAGAACCTTTTATTCTGCGGTACTAGTGTAGGAGGGCGTTGGTGGTCAACCTACGCAAGTATAGTTCTTTTATCTCGCGAATTACTGTGCTTGTACGGATCTATGCAAGTGAACATTGTCTCCCTGTGTGTGTTAACGTTACCTAACACCTAACGACCAAGCCACACTACTTTTAGTATCGAGTATCGGTGATTTCACATATGTATCAGAGACAAAGACTTTTATTTGCACAAATATGGGTGTTAACAAAAGGTGTTTTTATACATTTGGTTCGCCATATTTACCGTCATGAGGTATTCAAATATTACTTATTCTTGCTTGCTCAGAGACCTGATACTGGCATCTTTTTCGATAATCTAAGCAAATTTGTAAACGTATGTCGACACTTGTTAACATTTTACATGTAATCTTTTAGGATAAGCCTGTATTACATGTATGTGTTTTTAGAAAAAATAAAATAACGATGGATAAAAACTTAAGTAATGTGATGTATCGATCTTGCATTTTGATTTCGCAACTTGGATGCGGCATCGGATAGGCTCGTTTTAGCGACTTTAATGCATCGTCATTTCGTCACTACCTAAATTTGAAAGCGGTAGCAAAATGAAAATACTTTATTGTTGACTGCTTACGTACATAGAATAATATGTTTAATATTATTATCGGAGTTTTAAAAAGTGTACCATATTTCGGCATATAATATTATTAATTAAAATTAACTAAAAATATTTTGATTTAAGATCCGTTAAGAATAGTCTTAACGGATCATCACGCATTTTAGCGTTTTTAGGTGTGCACATTGCAGCGTTCGCTTGTTGCGTTTCGCTTCTAATGCGACTAAATCACCGATGCTAAAAGTAGATGTTTTGGTTTAACCAAGAAGCTGTGAATTACCCACGTAAAATAAATGGAAACAGTAAAAATACCACGGAGTTTCAAATAACGTACATCTCCCAGAGAAGATGGCACGAAGTATCGCTAGCGTGAGTACACATACGAGTAGGTGAGTGCGATCATGCTGCGCTAACTGGCACCGTTCACTTCAGGGCCACCAGTTACTCGTGTAATGATCGTTTAGATCATTGCAAAAACACGTCTTACTGCCGACACCCGAAAAAGTTCCTTACGATTATGAGAACAAAGCCTACAACAATTATATTGTCTTGTGCATTTTCTGGTGAGTTTACGCTATTCGATGGCGACACTGGTACTGGTACTGGTGGTAGTTTAGGGCACCTCTATTACGAGTATAATTAATTTTCTTTGTTAAAAATACTAAGTAAAATAAACATTTACAAATTATATCTCCCACTATATAGTGAGGAGCCTATAAATAGCAGTACGACGTAAAAGATTCCTTTTGTCTATTTGTCGCTGATTTAAAGATGCCCCCCGTGAGACTACGAGAGTATTGTCTACGAAATTTCTTTGCTACGCACGTAGACACGATGGGAGAAGAAAATGTTTTTTGCGATAATAATAATGTTCTAACACTAAAACGGAAATTTTCGTATAAAAAATTGGTATAGTTGTTGTTTATGTGCCAAATAAATATATTTATTAATATAGACAGTATTAGATAACTTGATAAGTTTTAATAAAAATAATAGAATACTTACATACATTTACAATGTATTGTAATGTAAATATTTACAATGTATGTAAGTATTCTATTATTTATATAAGGTAAATTAGTTGTACACATTTATATAACTTAGCCTGTTGATGAAGATTCTTATTAATTATTCCCAAGAGCTAGTGGCTAACCCGCTGTCGGATATTTTCAAACCGCCCATAAGGCCTTCGACAAGGTTTTACGACTGTTATCTATTACCAACAATCGGAACCGATGGCTTAACGTGCCCTCCGAAGCACGGAAACGAGCATAAATTTTTTGCCACTAGCTGTCACCCATCTCACACACGACCGCGCCCGTTTGGCTTAGTTGCATAGATTGTTTGCGTTCTTCGCTAACCACCAGGCTTTGCGCGCTTCATGTGCATCTATCGTCCCTTAATTACAATAAATAATGTAGTTTAAAAAACTAAAAAACACGCTTTTGTGAAAATACTAACTAAAAAGTAAAAAATAAGAAGAAAATATATTTTATTCATACACACATCATACATCATTTATTTTTAATTTTTTAGTTGGATTTTTTTTTCATATTATTGCATTGTCATCGGCCCTTGACCCCTGTGCAAATTTTAAGTTAATCAGACGCTTAGAAGTAGGTGAAAATGAAGTTAAAAGATTCCGTTACATACATACATACAGGTTAAGCTAATATAATCGTGTTAAAAATATAAAATTTTATATTTGTTTCATTAAGTACCTTAGGCCGCGAACTTATCAGCCGCCCCTCGTATATATATTTTTTATCCTGATGATCCTCGTTAGGACTTTAATATAAAGTTATATGAGATTATTGTATTGTCATCAGTCCGTGACCAGAAAATTTTCAAGTTAATCAGACTCCTAGAAGTAAGTGAACATGAAGTTAAAAGATTCCGTTACATACATACATAGGTACATACAGGTCAAGCTAATAAAAGCGTGTTAAAAATCGGCTTGCACTAGTACTATATAAGATTTACCTATGCATTTATTACAGATAGTTACAAGCTGATGACGAAGAAAAATTTACCAAAATCAAACCTTAGTTTAAATTAGTTACTGTAGAGATAACTTCTACCACATTTTGCAAAGAAGTTAAGAAACACAGGTAAGTTTTCCCAAAATCTAATAAATTTTATAACAAGATTGAGTTCCATAAAATTAACCATTTGCGCCAAAACAATCCTTGGTTCCGAGCAAAATTTTCCCAGCGGGTACCAGGGAGGCATGAAGGGAGGTGTGGGTATCGATTGGGCGCATGAATGGCGTTGACGTCACAGGCCTGCGCAGCCTTGAACTTGCATCGATCGTGCACTCCGTGCAGGCTCAAGTTCGGGGGACCGGCCGGCTTGTTGGTAAATATTTGTATATTCGCGTTCGCCATTTGAAAATTTTCTGCCGTTTGAAAATGGAACGAGCAATTTTTTTCTTTCAGTAATGGCACAATACAAAGAGCGCTTCTTTCTTAGAATGGCATCGCACTATCTACGCATATTGTCAGTGTCAAGTTAAGATATTTGAATCCAATTTTGAATTTTGGTGAATCCGGGTTGCATAATAATATCGAAAGTTAGTTATTCGTCAGTTATATAGTTATAGATATCCAAATAGAGCGATGGATGCTTTACCAGAACGTGTCCGATGAAGCTTTGAAAGTAATCCGAAAAGCTAAGTTTTTGTGCTGCCATGTTTTCGATATATCTAACTGAAATACACCAGGAACAAGAAAATAAAATAAGACTACAACATGCCTCGTTCATTTTGCCGTCAAAAACTCTACCTTAAATTATGAGTGAATAACAATTGATAAAGTGGTCAAAAGACGCCATACAGATCTGTCAGAACAGAAAAATGGCTATTATAACATTATTTAAAACAATTAAAAAAAAACTCAAGAAATAAAATTATAACACTCAATGTAATGCCTCTCAACGACAAATACCTATTTTACTTGCGAATCGTAATGTTGAGATGTAAGCCCAAGGGACCAAGCGTCCTTGTGTGATTTCGAAGTTACGGAGAAATGATGTTGAAGCGAACTGATTTCGTAAGATTAGAAAATAAAGTCCCTGCCACACCCATTTCTTTCGTAAAGAAATTCTTTTGTGTTGTAGTAGGAAAACAGGCCGTTACACACTGTGATATATCTTTCCATGCCTATAAATAATATTAAGCTATTCTTTTTTTAGAAGCGCGCATAGCCCGGCGGTTAGCGTAGAACACAAACGATCTATGCATTTAAGTCAAACGGGCGCGGTCAAGTGTTAGATGGGTGACTGCTAGTGCCAAAAATTTCATGCGCATTTCCGTGCTTCGGAGGGCACGTTAAGCCGTCGGTCCCGGTTGTTGTCGATAGATAACAGTCGTTAAACCTTGTCGGAGGCCTTATGGGTGGTTTGATAACGTTCGGCAGTGGGTTGGCCACTAACTTGCATGTCCACCAACTCGCATTGGAGCAGCGTGGTGGAGTAAGCTCCAGGCCTCCCCAATAATGGGGAGAGACCCGTGCCCAGCAGTGGGACGCAAAAAGGGTTGCAGCCAAGCCATTCTTTTTTTTACTGTAAAGGTATAATTATTGGACACACATGTTTTAATCTTAGCTTTAAGGAATAAACATTGCAGACTAAAATTCTATACTTAATTTACATTTAAGTATACGATCAACAAAGAATTTATGAATTTCTAGTTTATAGAGATGGAAAACACTTATGCCACTTTTGCAAACTTAGCAAAAGTATTTTCACCATGTTTGTAAGTTTGGGTGTCTGTACTAAAAAGAAAGCTATGTAACTAGATGAATAATAATAAAAAAATTATTAGCGTACCCTAGCTCAGCAACGGTAGGTGCTGAGCTTGGCTCTGGCCTGGAGATTGCTCCACCATGCTGCTACAATGCGGGTTGGTGGAGTGTAGCTTTGGCGCTATTTTCACTCTGAAATCGACCAGATTGCGCAGTGCCTAGCCTTGAACCTGGATCGATCGTGCATTTGTTGCAGGGCTCCGATGACTCGGCATCGGCAAAATATTTTTAGTACTTACTTTTGTAAATAGATTTTCCTTCTGAAAAGCAGATCCTTCATTTTTTTTAGATTTTGAATAATTTGACCGACAACCTATGGGGAAGACAGGTCTTCGATTGGCGACCCCATCTCGACAAAAGGAGCAAGAGCAACCCTCCAACCAGGTGGTCTGGAGTGAACGTAAGGCGAGGCTTATGTCCAGCAGTGGATTATGAAATATCTAATACCTTTAAACGAGCAATTCTTGAATATACCTAAATATACTTTTTAATCTCGGAAACGGCTTCAACGATTTTGATAAAGTTTAGTACCCTGGTTTCGGGGGTGATAAATCGATCCAGCTAGGTTTATATTTTAGAAATTTTAAATTATTAAAAATATTTTTAGTGATAATCAACTTAAAAATAAACTGTTCTTTATTTATTACTAGTGGATCCCGCAGACGTTGTCCTGCCTTAAAAGTTTTGTAAGAGGATTAGTTTCTTTATCATCTCAAGGGGTTTTTATGTTACTGTCAAATAAAAAATTAAAAACGAACAGTGACAGATGAACTGTTATTCAGACTATGTCAAACTTTTGGACGATGGCGCGAAGAACCAATGGACTTCTACTAATATTTGATTTGACGACCCGTGTGGCCCAATGGTTACCATGCCGGACTGCTAATTGAAGGGTCCCGGGTTCGATTCCCGGCGAAACAGAAATTTGAATGATGAGTTTAAATTTCTGTTCTTGGTCTGGGTGTTTGTGTATCTGTCTTTGTATGTGTCCATGGTACCGACGACACAGAGTATATACACCCTACTGTGGGGCTATGAGTGTAAAACGTTTAAACGTTTATTTCAAGACCAAAATTAGCCATATCGGTTCAGACGTTCTTGAGTTTTAGCGAGACCAACGAACTGCAATTCATTTATAGGTATATTATATATAAAGATTTGAAGAACATTATATTCATTTATTATTTAAAAATAATAATTTATAATAATTATACTATAAAAAACATGACTAAGCCAAAGACAATACTATAACTTTATTAATCTATGAAATGAAATAAGAAACATAAAAATTTTCTTTTCATTTAATACTGAATGGCTAAAAGGATTTTTATACAATGCCTTAAAATGAATTAAAAAAATAAGTAACAAAAAAGTCAGACGTGACAATTTTGATAGCTGCGTGAAAATATAAATAAACAAACACCGAAATTAAATAATTTTGTAAAGAAATACTATAGGAAAAGTAAAGTATAAGAATAAAACAATAGAATATAAGTTATAAAATATGATTATGGACGTCAATGAAGTAAGGAATAATATGTAGTGTATTTATAACAGTACACGGCGCATTTCATTCATTCCATTTATTCCCGTGGGAATGAGATATTTTCACGCGGCAAAAAGTAGCCTATGTTCTTTCTCAACGTCCTTTCTATGTTTATGCCAAATTTCATCAAAATCGGTTCAGTGGTTTAAGCGTGAAAGAGTAGCAGACAGACAGACTTTCGAATTTATAATATTAGTATGGAAGTATGGATTTATTGATAAACTGAACTTTTCAAAGAAATTTCTATTGGAGAGTGTTTATAACATTGTGGCGTAGAACGCCACCCGCAATCCGACGTTCAAAGAAATGACCAGCCTGGCGCAAGATCAAGGTAAAAAAACGATTCTATGAAACGGAAGCGAATTTTTAACCCGTCTAAGTTTGAAAAAACTTCGACATCTACAAAGCAGTATGTAATTGACGGCATTCGAATTTAGTCGGATAACGGATTGTACATCTTTTGCCGCCATGCGCGTCATGTTGACAGTGACTTGACTTTGACATTTCTCTATTTGTGCTTTATCTGAGAAGTCAGTGCTCTTTTCATTAAAACAATCTAAATATTTGCGATATTTTTGGGAGACTGGGCTGGGAGTAGTGATCGTCTAGAAAGTACTTAAGACAATTACAAAGGCAAAAATGAGTGGATTCAAAAAGAAAAAGTTCGAAATATGTGGAGTAAAAACTTGTCGAATGGACGGCCAAAAAAGAATATTCATGGCAAGATTTCCTCTAGACGAAGATCGGTAAGTACAGAATATAATTTATTACCGCGTAAAATAACAGTGTGTAAATCATAACTTTCATCAAACAGTTGGGTTTTCGAGTAAAATAATGCATAACCTTAGTGATATGTAAAGAATAGTGTTGTGTAAGTTTTATCGATAATTTTCATTTGAGGTGAAGGATACCTGGGTTGATACCAAAATGTCGTTCTTAACTTAATCTATCAAAACAAAAGCCTGTTAGGTACCTGCAAGTTTTCGAACACGTATATTTTTTATATATTTTTGTACTTAATAAGAACATTCCACGTTTGTTGCAGATCGTATTGTTGCAAATGGCGGTATATTTTATGTGGAATCAAATAAAAATATTACAATAATCTTTGTCAATATGGTAAGTCGAGTTAGTCACTAACATAGTAGTACTTGCTTTAACTCTGGAAACTGCTACTGAAATGAAGTACAATAAAAATAACTTAACTTTATAAACATTCATCATACATTAATTTCTACTCGGATTTTTTTTGCTCATTTATTTTGTAACTAGTCTTCCGCCAGCGGCATCGCCCGTGTGGACCCCCTTTATAGATTCCCGTAGGATACCTATGTCCTTTCCCATGGTCCACTCTATCTGTATTCCAAATTTCGTTAAAATTGGTAGCAGACAGACGACAGACAGAGTTACTTTCGAATTTATAATATTAGTAGGGATAAATTATATTACAAATAAATAATTTATGAAGGGGTCTCAACTGACTAGAATACAGAAAGCTATATTTTAGGTACCTCACAAATAAAAAAAGTTTTCAACCCTAATTTTAGTAATGAATGCGTTCACCATGCGTACACCATGCGTACACCATGCATTATTTGTATTGCAGTACTTCCAACCTGGAGTATGGAGTGAAACCAGCCAGGGTTCAACATGACTACCAAGAACGAGTAGGAGTAAAGGAACTAACATTTTTCAACATATTAAAGTTTGATCGAAATAAAACTCTTTCAATATAGGTACTTTGTTTTTTTTTTCATTATTAACCTACCTAAACTATTAACAAAAATTGTCAAGGGTCACACACTCATATCGACAAATACCGATATCGATAATTTCTGTGCAATCCCTATTTATTTTTTTCTTGATATTGGCATTATGTATGTCATGAATATGACGTTTGCGGCTTCATATTGGCAACATTGTTTTCGATTTTTCGCCTCCGTTTCATACATAATAGAATTTACGCTATTTGTAAGGCACTCCCGTCTCTTAAAACGTAGTGGTTATATCCTCTTTGGAAATGACAATGTCGATTTGAAAGAGCTCTTTAAAATACGAGAATTTCGTTAATTGAAATAAAGCTTCCTTGAGCGGTTACGTGGGCTGACTACGAAACTAGAAACCCGGATTCAAACCTCAATCAAAGCCATATTGCGTTTATTTTATAATTTTTTGTGTTTTTTTTATTGGGAGCTATTTCGGATGGCGTTGTTAAGTAACACAAAGGAAATGAGTGTTTCGTTTGAAATTAAACCTTAAAATAAATTGTTTTTATCTGAGCATCGCTCGATCATCCAGGTACTCAATATTTATCAGCCGATGGATGGATGGATAATTTGCTCACCCGTATGGCGTAATGGTTGCCATGCCGGACTGTTCGAAGAGTCCCTACTGAGTTAGATTTCCAGTGAGGCAGAAATTTCAATGATGAGTTTAAAGTTTAGATTTCTTTCTTTTTCACGAGAAGTTAGAGGACCATATTTTTAGGGCACAATATTTTACCAGAAAAATTTCAACTAATGTACTGTTGGATATGCGAAAACGTCTCATTTTGTTACCTACCCACACATCCGCACGACGCGACGTCGTCACGAAATTGGAAATTTTTCCTTCAATTTACAGATGTGTCAGATTTCGTAAGGCTTTTTCCGTTGCAAAACATATTGGTTTTTGCTATATCATTTATTCTCATATGCTTTACGCAATTCGTTTTTGCCAGCTAATCGCTTAATCACGTTTTATTGAGCTGATATAATAGCCAATCCGGTTTTGGAGATCAAATACTAATCCATGACCAGTTTTAAGCGTTCATGTATTATTGTGACAGTATTTGATGTCTGTTTCGTACTTAAGATATACTAATAATAAAAAGGCTATTAACTAGGCTATCCAAGCGCCATTGCTTTTTTGTACATTTTATTAGCAACTGCTTTTATCATCATTTATCTAGATTTTTTGATTTTTTTTTCTTCAATTATGGCATCGCAAACTCTGCATATTGCCAGTGTCAAGTATATTTTTTGCATCAGGTTTTTACCAGTTTTGGTGAAACTGGACGAGTAATAATAGGTAAAGTCAGTAAGTCGTTAGTAATCAGTCAGTCGAGTCAGTCAGACATTCAAGTAAAGCGATGGCTTCTTTACTAGAACGTGACCAATGGAATTTTGGAGGCAAGCCGAAAAAACTTATTTTCGCACTATTATTTTATTTCACCACACCTGTGTACTGTCATTAACCTATATCGAACAAAATGCCATCAACTTTATCCGATATAACTCAAAAATACAACAAGAAAATGAAAATAAAACAAGAGCACAACTTATCCCTTCAGACTTCCCGCCAAAAACTCCTTTTTGGAGATTAAAAAGTTACGTATTTTTTTTAACTTTAAGTATAATTTTGGTTGCACGCAAATAATCATACTAAGTTATATGTAATTATGTAGACGTAAAAATTATCTCATATATTTATAAAAACAGAAGTTTTAAAAGACTTTTTGTATTAAAATTACTTTGACTTCTTCTTCTGCTTCATCAATCAAATAATTTTTTTCCTTCAATTTTTGGCATCGCAAACTCTGTGCATATTGCTAGCGTCAAGTAGTCGTTTAATACAGCAAATATTTCAGCGGCAGAGATAATAAAAACACATCGCAATTTTTTATGACTTACAATGAAGTTAAAAAAATGTATGCAATTTGCGTACCTACTACCTACTACGTTCCGCATACGTGACAGCCGGCCCGTTCGCGTGTGTTATCCGTTGTTATTTTCCCGCGCTCAGCGGCCTTCAATAACAACAACAATGGCTGACCAAATAAATAGCAGCTACATTCTAAACCGGCCGATAATCTCGATTCCCGGAGAAGCAGAAATTTTAATGATGAGTTTAAATTTTATGTTATCGGTCTGGGTGTTTGTGTTTGTGGGGCTATGAGTGTGAAGAGTTATTATTATTATTACGTATCTCTCCTTATAGGTCACGGGTTCGAAGATGTTATTTGACCCGGTCATTGCTTGGGGACATAGGTTCAACACGTAGATGCCCCTTTGAGACACCTTAATATTGTGATGTGGTAATATGTGGTGGATACCATCCTCGGCCGTATCATATAAAAAGTTATATGACCCAAAGATAGCCCCCGCCAGGTGCACAGGATCTATTGCTGCAAAAGGGGAGACTAATATATACCCAATATATGGGGATGAACGAACGAGGGGCGTGTTTTGGTTATGGAGGACTACGGGATACCTGCCGCTCAGACTAATAAATATTCTAAAGCGAGGCAGGTGGTGACTCTCCACTGAATGGGCCCCCTAAAAATAGCGTAAATGCCTGGAAATCAACATTGGCGTGAGCCTAGGGGTGTCGAGAGGAGCGGCACCGATTTCATCATCGCGAGGAGATAAATCCAACCCGCAGCGGGAATCCTCGCTATTACGCCAATTACTTAGTTACACTTCCACCCCTGAGCATATAGTCATAAACGTAGATATTCTTTTGGATTCTTTTCAAATTTGAAATTTGAATATAGCATACCTTATATGTGTTAACCTTATATGAAATATCAGTTTATCGCAATTACGCAAAAGCGTGGGAGCGGCACTATGATAGCGATGGCATCTTGATAACAGACCTCTTGAGTTGAACCTTGAACACACCTTATCACTAAACTCAATAAGTAAATACTCAGGAAACAACTTACAAACTAAGTGACGTAATATAACATTATAGTATTATAAATGTGCTAGAAGTAGCTGTCATGTGTGCTGACTGTCGACCCATAGTCATGCCCATACTACAAGTACAGGCCGCGTCATGTAAAAAGAACGCTGGAAGAAAGTGGAGGGGGTATGTCTGCGCATGGGTACACTCGCACATGAAAGTCTAGGCCTTTGGTTTTATTTTTGAACTAACCTTTAGCTTGTGACTTCGTATATTGG
This sequence comes from Pyrgus malvae, assembly GCA_911387765.1. NCBI lineage: Eukaryota > Metazoa > Arthropoda > Insecta > Lepidoptera > Hesperiidae > Pyrgus > Pyrgus malvae. The sequence goes on from OU426949.1 coordinate 26,529,663, forward strand.
TTACCGGTAGGTTAGTGATAAACCTGATACCACCAAATCAACCGATAAATCGCCTGATGCGCTTGACCGCCGTGTTCTTTTTACATGACGCGACCTATACGCATACTGTCTATTAATATTTATGTAACAACTGGCATTTGAAAGAGTGCTGTTGAGATTTTTTCTGGCACAGGGCAACCCATCGCCCATGAGGGCACCTAGAGCCAATAACCGTAGTCAAGTACATATTTTTGGACAAAATAAATGAATGTAGACTGCAGCGACTACTAACATACGAGTAAGATGTAGAACTTACGAAATCTGACAAAATAAGTGGTTGCCAATCCCTACTCATTGTTGAGACGGAGGAGTTGCGTGGTGTAAAATGACAAGTGGTAGAAATTTGGTTCGAGCGTATGTATTGAACTAGTAAAAAAATACATAGGTAAGAACGCGTCTGCGCGGGCGCACTCAGGGTAGTTGTGAGAGGTCGCGTCGTGCACGGCAAACGGTGATCGCAAGCCTAAACATTCATATTATAAATTCGAAAGTAACTCTGTCTGTCTGTTTGCTACGCTTGCCCGCTTAAATTACTCAACCAATTTCAATGAAATTTGGAGAACAGATAGAGGGGACCTTGGGAAAGGACATAGGATGGTTTAATCTATAAAACGGGTCCACGCGGGCGAAGCCGCTGGCGGAAGGCTAGTACATAATCTAATGGTCGTCTGCACATTTATGAGTGGTGATTTTGTTAAAAATCGAGTAGTCATAAACAAGCACAAAATAATTTTAGTAGGTGATATAAATTTAATGAAGTGCGCATGGCTCGGCAGCTAGCGTAGAACGCAAGCGGTCTATGCAGCTAAGCCAAACGTGAGCGGTCGGGTGTGGGATGGGTGACCGCTGGTAGCAAAAAAATTTCATGCGCGTTTCCGTGCTTCGGAGGGCACGTTAAGCCGTCGGTCCCGGTTGTTGTCGATAGATAACAGTCGTTAAACCTAGTCGGAGGCCTTATGGGCGGTTTGAAAACATCTGACAGCGGGTTGGCCACTAACCCGCATCTCCACCTACCCGCATTGGAGCAGCGTGGTGGAGTAAGCTCCAGGCCTCCCCAAATAATGGGAGAGATCCGTGCCCAGCAGTGGGACGTAAAAAGGGTTGCAGCCATAAATTTAATGGTTCGACCGGAGAGGCCCACCAGCGGTGGTGGCGCTGCATCCGTTTCTGCTGTGCAGCGTTTCTGCTGCGTTTCGGTGGAAAGGTCCTGTTGGCGACCAGACTGACATGTTTTAGCACTAAGTTTGAAACTTTAGATAATATTGTATTGTTTTTAAGATTCTTAAGGGTTTCTTCTTTGATACCCAAAAAAGTAGGATAAGCAGGACAAATGTTTAAAATGGCGAACCATATGGCGCAGTGGTTACCATGTCGGACTGCCGATCCGTTATGAGTCATAAATAAACGTTTCATACTCGTAGCCCCACAGTAGGGTGTATATACCCTGTGTCGTGGGTACCATGGACACATACAAAGACAGAAACACAAACACCCAGACCGAGAACAGAAATTTAAACTCATCATTCAAATTTCTGTTTCGCCGGGAATCGAACCCGGGACCCTTCGATTAGCAGTCCGGCATGATAACCATTGCGCCACACGGGTCGTCAATGCCAGATGAGTTAAAATTTCTATTCCCGGACTGGTGTTTGTCTTTCCGTCTTTATGTGTACCTGGTACCAAAGACACAAGGAAGCCTAGTATAGGGCTGAAGGTGTATGTAGCGTTATGAAAAATTACAATGTTCTGTTTTGATGGCATTACATACTTGGCAAAGATAAAAGCGTGGGAGTGTTCCTTCAATAATATAATAATATCTTAATGTTATAAAACTCAACCTTGAGTAATGAAGGATTGGTATGTGTTCCGAGAATTAGTTACAACTGATAGGGGATTGGTTACATGACTTATTATGTAATTTAATTTTTAATACAGTTGCTCAAAAAGTGACGTATTGCAGGGACGTAGGTATAGCGTGCGGGAGGTGGGCTATTACACACTCGAAATCTATCTATATATATATATCTCAAATACTAGTATTATTGTGAAAAAAGTCTGGCTTTCTCGATATACGAAAAATATGGCACAGAGCGCGTTTTTTTTAAACTATATCTATTTTCAATATTTTAGTTCGATTTATTGTCAAAATATTTTTTTTTCAAGTTTCCGAAATAAGATAAACTCTTGAAATTATTGTATTACCACCGATTCCTGCTAAGTGTCCGAAGTTTGAATTAAACCTGTCCGTTGAGTCGATAGGAGAGCTACAAACAAGCTCACAAACTCACAAATATACAGGTGAAGCTAATCCCTACTAAAATTATAGATTCGAAAGTAACTCAGTCTGTCTGTTTGTCTGTCTGTCTGTCTGCTACACTTTCCCCCTTAAACTACTGAACCAATTTTAATGAAATTTGAAACACAGAATATAGAATGGACCTTGGGAAAGGATATAGGATGGTTTTTATCCTACGAAAACCTATAAATCGGGTCCACGTGGGCTAAGCCGCTGGCGGAAGTCTAGTAAATAATAATAGCGTCTGAAAAAAACCGTGTATCGATGACAATCTGACTTTACCTTCATGGTAAATCCGTAAAGGGAACATAATTGATGAGTAACAAAGGTATTATCAGTAAACACGTCTACTTACAGGTTAAATGGTTATCTTTAACGAAAGTCTCGAAGTGACGGTTCAAAGGATTTAATGAAGATATAGAAATTTTAAAAATAGAATAAATAATGTTCATTAGGTAACATAGGCGCGATGAATTTTAATGGTAACAGATTTTGAATAACTGTGTTACTTGCTACGTAACGACACTGCGTTTTTTTCCAATACTTTTTGCTGTACATACAACGGTAGTTAATGGCTTACTACCTTTCCAGTACGAACCTGTTAACAAGGGACTAATTAAAATTAATATAGGACAATAATACAGATTCTTAAGAGTTTAATTCTTTTGTAAGCTAATTAAAACCGTATAGATAAAAAGATAAGAATAATAGTTATGAGAAACGGGAAACAGCGAAATAAGCCGTAAAACTAGGAGTCTCTTCTGTTTCTGAACATATTCCGATAAAAAATAAAAATGAACCTTCTGAAAATGAAGCAAAGTAAGACTTGTTATTCAACATTTTACTTTGCGATATTTTCATACGAGACGGAAAACGTAGATAATGAAACAATCATCCAGTGTTCACGCAGTGTTTGCGTGTAAAACATATATTTTGTCAATTGTTTCTCGCGATATGATACACACACGTGATAACGATAACACTCTATTATTAACACGAATGATTACATTATACATACACATATGTTTTGTCGTGACAACAATTCGCTCAATGGCACTGCAATGAATGGAATTTTTTGCTTTTAACGTTTACGTAAGCGAAATGCGAATCTAAATTCAGCACAAAACCAATACTTGTTCAGTTGTAGAATTACATCTTATGTTTACAATTGAAACTCTGCTGCAATACTTCAACGTCTCGGTGTGTGCGTGGCCGCATGCATCGGTAAGCATCGGTAGATGCAGGAGACAGGAGAGCACATCTGCTCTCCCAAAGATGGGCCCGTTCGAGGGCGCCGCGTGTGGAGGACACCGGTGCGTTCCACTGTATATCCCGGAGTCCTCCCCGAGCGCGGAGGCAGGCCACCGAGGTGGTTTTAGTGAGATCAAATCCCACATAACCCGGTATCTTCTACCAAGGTGCTGGGTACCTTTTGAAGGCTTCCCACCCTATACCAAAAAAAAAGGTGTTAGCTTAGGTCTTATAACGGAATTGGGATGGCTTGGATCATATTTCATTAATATAGTGGTACAGACACTCATTCTTATTTCTGACGAAGTGATGCCAGTCCATACACACATGGGCGTGCCCAGGTTCAGGTTCACGAAGACACGTACACAAAATATTAATTATACAAAGGAAACAGCAGGAGGTAGCACATCTAGCTTATTCTTTATAGGTTCCTTTTTTGTTTGGGAGATCTTTCGGGATTTTTGAATCTATAAACAATTTCATTTCAAACTATTTAATTTTTTTTTTGTAATACGCTAACAAACTTTCGCTTTATAATTATGCCGGGTTATGTAAGTTTGTACTCGTAGTCAGGTCACACGATTTCGTGGCTGCACCTCCCTGTTGACCGAAGATAAATAATGATAACAATATTTGTCTTTATCAAACACACGGCACCTTGAGACACGCCTAAGATTTTGAATAATCTTACCTTACTGGGTGTCGCCCTCTATTTTTTCTATTCAAGATTTTGAGATTGTTTTTCTGTTTCTGAGTCATTCGCATCTTTTCATATTGGCCAAGTGAACATTTATGTCAAGTTTTTGCTCATTTTGTAGAATTTTTTTATTAATATACTGCTACATGTTCGTTTATATCAAATGAAAAATTAGATTAAATTGGGAGAAACAATGACGACCCGTGTGGTGCAATGGTTACCATGCTGGACTGCTGGATCCTGGATCGCCTGGACCGGATCCTGGCCTGGACTGGATCGGAGGGTCCTGGGTTCGATTCCCGACGAGGCAGAAATTTGAATGATGAGTTTAAATTTCTGTTCTCGGTCTGGGTGTTTGTGTTTCTGTCTTTACATGTGTCAATGGTACCCACGACACAGGGTATATCAACCCTGCTTTGAGTGTGAAACGTTGAAACGTTAATGGAATTTTCTCAGATAAATTTTATTTACTCTCAGAGTCAGACTTTCAGGAGCGGGTTCAATGGCCCTACTCGTATGTCTGAACCCATGAACCCGAAGCGTTCTATTATTTTAATGAACTAATAACTAATCAAGATCGATCCTTGTTTTGAGTTTATGTTGATTTATAATAAATATAAAAATATGTTTGTCACCTCTGCAAGTTGAATTTTTATTTATTTTACCTCTCTAACTCAAAATTTATAAGAATAAACCTCGAAACTCTTTATGTCGAATCAAAATCCGCCTAAGTCGAAATCCTCCATAAGTTGAAAACTCTGTAACTCGAAATTTTTGGCGTCTCCCTTGATGTTCGACTTATAGAGGTTCGACGTTAGAAAATGAGATAGAGTGTATTTAGTCTGAGTATACCATGCCGGTGGTCTTCCTTGCATCAGAAAGAATGATTACCATGATTTGAAATCCTAATTTAACATCATAATAGCATCATAGTATCCACGACACAGAGTATTAATTACTTTACTATGGGGCTATGAATGTGTAACGTGTAACGTAACGTGTAATATAATTTCTTACTCATTAACTTAATAACCTCAAAATTTTATTATTACGACGGAACCAGAAAAAATAGAGTTAGCTTTATATAAAAGTTAAACATTAAAAAGCGTAAGGTTTTAATAACACTGATATCCAGTATTTTCAATTTTTCAGTTCATTCGCTATGAAAGCGTGTTTTTTTCGTTTTTAGGATTCCGTACCCGAAGCGCGCATAGCCCGGAGGTTAGCATAGAACGCAAATGATCTATGCAACTAAGCCAAACGGGTGCGGTCGGGTGTGAGATGGGTGACCGCTAGTGGCTAAAAATTTCATGCGCGTTTCCGTGCTTCGGAGGGCACGTTAAGCCGTCGGTCCCGGTTGTTGTCGATGATAACAGTCGTTAAACCTTGTCGGAGGCCTTATGGGCGGTTTGAAAACATCCGACAGCGGGTTGGCCACTAATCCGCATCTCCACCAACCCGCATTGGAGCAGCGTGGTGAAGTAAGCTCCAGGCCTCCCCAATAATGGGGAGAGACCCGTGCCCAGCAGTGGGACGCAAAAACGGTTGCAGCCAGACCCGAAGGGTGCCAACGGGATCTTACTAAGTCTCCGCTGTCCGTCCGTCCGTGTCCGCTGTCCGGCTGTATCTCATGAACCGTGATGGCTTGACATTAGAAATTTTCACGGATGATGTGTTTTTGTTGCCGCTATAACAAAAAATACTAAACATAGAATAAAATGGATATATAAAGGCTCGACTCGCACTTGGTCGGTTTTTAAACTATATTTTTTAATAATTAACTGTTGATTTTCTTCAATAGCTTGTTACAGTCGCACAAAAATAAATTTTCATGGATCTAACTCCAAAACTGACTGACCTACATAGAACCATTCAATCCTTTAGGGGTAGAATTTCTAAAAAGATTTATTTACTAGAGAAATATTGGGCGTGGTCGTTGTTATAGAAACCTTATTAAAGATCCTTTTAATAACCGTCAAATCGAAATATATCTATTTTAACACATGCTTACTACGTAGATACGTGACGCTCGTGACATTTTTAGGGGACGGGATATATGGGATTTTTGACCCAGTGAACCCCTTCCGTGCCAATAACCGTGAGCAAGCGAACGTTCGATGCCCTTTGGATACTTCACATGAACTTTTCGGAATTATCGGATCAAAACATGAAGGCTATTCCAATTAATTAAAAGAAACGTGGCAATTTAATTTCAATGAGTAGTAACTTTTCTGTTCATCTGATTTTGATGGTAACTTCTCGAATAATGTAGTAGGGTAACTTCTCGAATACATAATGTATTAGAAATTTTCAACAATTTTATAAGCAGTTAAAAACAAACTATCCAATAGCAAATCTGAAATAAGTAAATCATAAATTATATAACATTTTTATAACTGTGTAATTTGGTAAAAATCAAATAATTTCGATTCATAATTTTATTCGAATGCTTCTAACAGTACAATGTAAGTGCCTTCCTACCTCAATAATTTTGTTACGCTCCAACATACGAATATGCAGTCCACAATTAATGACCAGGTTAGCAATAGTACTAACAGTACTAATAGTAATAAAAATTAAAAGGTGGAGATGCGGGTTAGTAGCTAACCCGCAGTCGGATGTTTTCAAACCGCCCATAAGCCCTCCGACAAGGTTTAACGACTGTTATCTATCGACAAAATCCGGGACCGACGGCTTAACGTGCCCTCTGAAGGACGGAAAAACGTATGAATTTTTTAGCCACTAGCGGTCACTTATTTCACACCTGACCGCGCCCGTGTGCCTTAGTTGCATAGATCGTTTGCGTTCTACGCTAACCGCTGGGCCATGCGCGCTTCATGATGCGCGATCCTTTTTAATGTCATGGAAAAGTTGTATAGTTAGCACGCAATATTACCTATTATCGAGAATGATAACCCTTTTTAGTTGGCAAGTATTAATAGAGTAATATCTATATAAATTGCACTACATTATCGTACAGTTCTCACATACTGCTCGTAACATGAGGTCATTGAGGTCAGTTTATAGAGGTCTCGTCACATGCTTGTTATAAACGTCGTACTACGACATAATACCTTAATGTACTACGCTGATAAATTTAAAGTGTGCGACAATTATTGTATCGTATTCTAAATATTTTAAGATCTTATTTGATTAGATAAGCACAGGGATATTTAAAATAATAAATGAACCTTATTAACCTGTGAGAGAATAAATAATCGCGATTTTTGTCTCTTCTACAAATATTACGTAAATATTGAGTTTTGTTAACCTTTTATGTCCCACTGCTGGGCACAGGTATTCTCTAACAATAGAGAGGGATTTAGGCCATAGTCCACCACGCTGGCCTAGTGCGGATTGGTGGTATGATCCTTCGAGAAATTATGAGTTTCTCTCAGGCATGCGCGGCGATGGAAAACATCGTAATCAATTAAATATCACAATATTTTACATCACCGTGGAGCAGCGATGAAATGCGCACATTACCAATTTCATTTGTCAGAGGTGCGCGCCGAGGATTTGAACCCGGCATATCCCGCGTCGAAGACCGCGGTCTTTACTTGAATGCAGCGATGGCTGAGTGATCGCTGCATTCAGTTTTAACGTAAAAGTTATTTTTAATAAAATTTTAGGGGGAATGCCAATGCCAATGCTTTGATTAACGCTTTTTTACGATTTGATTTATGCTTTAATTTAAAAGAGGTGTTAGTTCTTATTAATAAATAGTTGTTTACAGATATAGCCAAGCTTACAGATAAAGCTGAACTAAATTATGAACTTTATTAAATATAGCTGTGCCCGCGACATCGTCCGCGTGAATAAAGACTTGTATAAAAGGGATTGATTAAAGATTAAAGATTATTTATTTGCATTGAATAAGTTGTAGGTAGATTATTCTTACACATAGTGAAATCACTTATAATAAAATGTTCATATGTTCAGAAGACACCTTATTTATTTTTTCTAAATCCTTCAAACCTAAAACAGTAAGGACTGCTTACTGTACTCAGATCTTACTATCCAGTTTTCGCATTCTTCGCTTTTCTCGCGCAATCAAATTCTCTTTGCAAATATGTAGCTCGTTTATTAAAGTTAAGAGATACGTAGTACTGCTGTGCCCGTGGCTTCATCTATGTTAAAAATAAATAGTAAGTATCTTAAGTAACTGCAACGAATGCATAGGATACATAGCTTTAACCTACTGCAGAAAAAAGGTGCACTATAATACTTGTAGTTGGGAGACAAAATTTCTAAACATACACGTGCTTAGGATTAAACAGTCGGAAAAATTATAAGGCCAACTAATAGACTAAAGATTTAAAACTTGCGGACAGCAGTTTGGTCATAAGTCATAACTCATATAACATTGTGAAAACGAAAGCAGAAGGCAGGGTCTCTAAACAGTGTGCTATCTGTATTTGAAAATAAAGAATCTTTAATATCTCCATCAATCAACGCGTGTGGATGAGCCCGTACGCAATAAACAGATGCAAAAATTATTAATTTAAGTTATCTATATATATTAATTTAAATTAATTAGTTAAGTTATCATTGGTCCAATTAACCATGTTCAGCATCATACGTATACCCAACGACGGGACAACCCGCGCGGCGCAATGTTTACCATGCCGGACTGCAAATCGAAGAGTTCCGGGTTCGAATCCCGGCGAATCAGAAATTTCAATGATGAGTTTAAATTTCTGTTCTCGGTCTGGGTGGTTGTGTTTCTATCTCTGTGTGTGTTCATGGCACCCACGACACAGGGTATATCTACCCTACTGTGAGGCTTTAAGTGTGAAACGTTATTTTTTACACTATATACTACTTACTTTCATTAGACTTTAGGCTTTAATTTGAAATTATCTCCATCGATTCACTTTGTAGAAGAAATGAATATTGCTTAATAACGCCATCTACCGTATGGCATGTAAACTTTGTGGTTGATAAATCAAATGTCAAATTACCAAATAGGTAGATATTGAGATTAACAGTTGGTTCAGTAAAAGTTTAACTATTCGTCACTTAGATGTCTGCAGTAGTCTCATTTTGTTAAGGCTTTTTACATTCTGTATGAAGGTTTAGAGCATTGAGGTTGTAAGATTTGGATTTCGGTTAGTCGGAGCTCGAGGCCTCCTCAATATTAGGAGAGCTCCAGCCCAGCAATGGAACGCTAAAAAGGTTGCAACCTGATATAATGTAGCGATAACAGTCGTTTCAGCTACAGCCTGTTCATAATCTTCCACCCCAAATGAAGGCTAATATGCCGAGCAACTTACTTAATGGAGCCTGTGATGGAAGGTTTGGCGGCGGTGAGGCTCGCGATGCGCTCTTTAGGTACCTATAGCTTAGCCATACTCAGCCAACGAAAGAAAATTCAGTAAGCTGATCTAAGTATATTTAATATGGTCGGTTCATTTTATTTGCTATTGAGGAGTATTTTTTAAAAAAGCTTAAATATGTTTCTTACTATGTTAATAAAGATTACAAATACAAAATTATAAGTAAAATACTCTGCACAAAAACATTCTGTACATCAAGGCTCGACACTCAATTTTCAAAGAGTTTCAAAGAAAATTGACATTTAAAGGGTGAATTTCGAGAAATGCTGAAACAAGTATTTTTTTATTTTGGTTAGAAAATATTTATACCATTTTTCAAGAAAATCTATTGAAAAAAACCAAGTTTTCCATACAAATTTTCATCCCTCATTTCACACCTTTAAAGGACGATTTTTAAAATTAGCTATAGCCTAAATGTTAGCGAGGACCAATATATATAAAACAAAAAAAGTTTCATCAAAATCCGTCCAGTAGTTTTTGCGTGAAAAGCTAACAACAGACAGACAGACAGACAAAAATTTCAAAACTTATATTTTTAGCTTCTGTTACTTATAAAAAGACCCCTAGAAGTATTTTTTTAAATTTCTATGCAATGTACAGAATTGACCCTGCTTACAGTTTTATTTATTTATTTCACAATTTATGTACACAGTTACATAGAAGACATGGACATTAACAGAAATGGGGTACAAAGGTACTGCTTATTCCTATAGAAATTTCTTCCAGCAGACCTGTAACTGGAGAGCTGGATATTAATGGTTGAGTGTGTGTACGCACTTATACATAATATCAGATCATATATATTTATATAATATAAGTACATATAATACATACATATACATGTAAACATACATATACATACATATATTCATATATAATTATAAAAAAATAATACAATAACATATATACCTAAAAAAAATGCAAATAAAACTGTAATAAATATGACATTCTATGCTAAGGAGAGATAGTGGTCCTTGACACGACGCTTAAATAAGCACAAAGTTTTGATTTGTCGGATATTAGGTGGCAGTGAATTCCACAATCTGACCGAGTGGACAGTGAAGGAGCGGGAGTAACAGTGTGTTTGTATGTTTTATTATATGTATAGATTTTTATTTTTCTTATTGTGAGGCTGACAAAATTTGCTTATTATATTTACTTTTATTGGCGTTACGCTTACGACCATATCTCACAACACCACCACGTGCAAGCCCCCTGTCATTTTACATCAAAAGTACCTATTTTATAAAATTCCACTTAATGGCCCAAATAAGCCTTTGCTTATTGACAAAAATGATACTAATATAAGCCTAAGCTTATAAGGTTAAATAAGATATTTCCTTAGAAATGTCATGCTTTCCAATTCACGTGAGCAGCGCCTGAATTAGGAAGGCATAGCGAGGTTTACATAATGCGTATCAGTGATGAGCGACCACTTATGGCTCGGGGCAGGGCGCGACCCCCGATAGCGAACCGGCGCGCTCTGGTTTGTGATTACTTCTTCGTACGTAAAATGTACCCCTGGGACTTACGGTGCTTGTTATCGTACCTAAGTAAATATATGACATTTTCTATTACTACAATAATTTCATTATCTTATTTTTTTATAACATTTCCTACAAATACCATGAAAAGTCTGTCTGGATCAGATTAAATAAATAAATAAACGTTACACACTCATAGCCCCACACTAGGATTCCCTGTGTCGTGGGTACCATGGATAGGTACACACAAAGACAGAAACTCATCATTCAAATTTCTGCCTCGCCGGGAATCGAATCCGCGACCATCCGATTTTTCCACCGAAACACAATAGAATTGGTTCACGGCAGAAGTGGGTGCAGCGGTGGTTCTTCCCCGGGCGAACCATAATAGTTCTACCACCTACAATTGGAATTATTATTAGTAGACGTAAAAACGTTTTGGTTAAAACTTTTCTTATTTTAGTTTAGTTTAGAGCTTTTGTGGAATTACAGGGTACGAATTGAAGTACTCAACAGTCAACCTAGAGTTAAGAACTTATAGAAAAAGCTATTTATTAAATTCAAATCCGTTCTTTTTCCAATTTAAAGTATTTTTTTTCTTCAAGTATGGCATTGCAAACGCTGCATATTCCCAGGGTCAAGTATCATTTTTGCATCACGTTTTTGTTAGTTTCGGTGAAACTGAACGAGTAATAATAGGTAAAGTCGTCAGTAATCAGTCAGTCAAGACAGTCAGACATTCAAGTAAAGCGATGGCTTCTTTACCAGAACGTGACCAATGGAATTTTGAAGGCAAGCCGAAAAAACCTATTTTCGCACAGTTATTTTAATTCACAACACTCGTGCACTATAATTAACCTATATCGAACAAAATGCCATCAAATTTATCCGATATAACTTAAAATTCACCAAGAAAGTAAAAATAAAACAAGAGCACAATAAGTCTTTTTCGACTTCCCGCCAAAACTCCCCAATTTAAAGTAGTGCCAAGATCATTTACTGCCTTACTATTTTAAAGGAGTTTTCGGCAATCGCAGCGGGCAATTGAAAAATACATATTGTACTTTTGTTTTATTTTTATTTGCTTGGTGTATATTTGCGTTCTTATATTGAATATAGTTTATGGTATTTTGTTAGATATAAGTTAATTACAGTGCACGAGTATTATGAAGTAAAATAACAGTGCGAAAATATGCTTTTTCAGCTCGCCTCCAAAACTCCATCGAACATGTTCCCGTAAAGTAGCCGTAAGTATGTGACTTGTCCGTTCCGTTGAATTTGAGCGATATAAAATTTAAAGTTCAATCAGTGGTCAGTAATCAGTCAGTCAAACCAGTCAGACATCCGAGTAAAGCGATGGTTACTTTACCAGAACGTGTCCTTTGGAGTTTTGGAGGCATCCCGAAAAACATGTTTTCACGCTGTTACTACTACACACTCAAAAATTCACCAAGCAAATGAAAATACGTAAAACAGGATGACATACATAATAATTACAATAATATGTCTTTTTCAAGTTCCCGCCGTTCACGCAAAGCTCTGCCTGAACGGCTGCTTCTATATTGTTATTTATTTATTTTATCATTCCTCATTTTTAAATTAAATTATATTACATTTAAGCACTAAGCTGAAAGATTATGTGATAAACTGTCATTAAAAAAAACAATTCTTTATCACTAACAAAATATTTACTTTAAAAAAACTCATTCAAGATTTCGCACGGTCAACGATGTAATTAAAATGTGCAAATAATTATTTAATACGGATAATTTTACTCGTATTTATAATATGGGTACTAATTTAAATGAAAACTGTCCCATTATCTTTTTTTCTCCCCATTATCTTGAATTCTAACATGCACTGTATAAATTATAAAGGCGACGCATCTGTTCAGTTTAATTCATTAATGTAGAATTTTTTTATTTGGGAAACTGAAATTTATTTAAAGACAACATTACGGGAAAATTACTTTTTACTTCTTAACCGACTTCAATCAAAAAAGGAGGAGGTTATCAATTCGATTGTATTTTTTTATGTTTGTTACCTTAGAACTTTCAACTGGGTGAACAGATTTTGATGACTCTTGTTTTATTTAAAAGCTGATACTTCCTGTGTGGTCCCATTTCAATTTGGTACAGTTCTGACAGTGGCATCCATGAGAAAACCATATAAGTCTTAAATTCGCATTAAGTTAAGCTGCGCGACAATTGGACGAATAACTCAATATCAAGGCAACCGATTTCGATGATTCTTTTTTTATTGGAAAGGATGTACTTCAAGGGTAGTTTGATAAGAGTTTGGTTAGGTTCTGATGATGGGATCCATGACAAAATAACGGAACACTTCAATTCTTAGGAGCAAATTAAAAATACTCGACCGAATCTTATATAGACTATCCGGATATTTGAGTCGCCTACCGTAACCTTATGGCCAAGAAATTGTCGTAATTGAATATGATGATCAATGAAACTCCTCAACGGTTTACAGTAAGGGTGCGATCTGTGGCAGAATTTCTAACTGTTTCATTTAAACGGCGCAATCTCATAAGAGCAGCATGTTTAGTAGATCTACCCATATTCAAACAAAGTAGTTAGTGTACTTCAAATTCACAAATCAAAGGTACTCGTAATTTTTGTTATTTTTGAAATCGGTGTCAGCGTGTCAGCCTGCCGCTTTAATTTTTAAAGCGCTTAAATTATTATTTTTACTTTTTAGTGCATATTTATTTGTTTTTTAATAGTTTTCTTTTGAAGTCGGTTTTTTGCTTATTTTTACCCTGTTAGACGTAGGTATGTTTATTTTGTAAATACAGCAACTGATCGTATGTGATTAATGTTTACAATAAACACAATTTCAAAATAAACGATAATGCAATTTATTGAATAACTAAGTAATATAATAGGATCAAAAGTTATCATCACGAATGTACCTATTGTGGACACATCGCGATGGTTATCTATGTTTTGAGCTTCGAAAAGTAGCACGAACATGTTAAGGTTACTATTGACGTCGACGAAGATACCTGAAATGAAATGAAATGAAATATTTCTATATTCACTGTACGGTTCTTTTACAAACTCTTAGTGAACGTTATTTTTTTTGTTCTGTCTGCTCTGGGTGCGCTTAGGCAATGCTGAGCTGAAGAAAAGATCAGACGGAGAAAAACTTCAGCCCTGTTTTAAAATATGGGGTATACAATAATTATCTTAGAAACGGAAAAGAAAAAGAAAAATAAAATAAAAAAAACATGTGGCCCATGAGGGGATCGAACCCGCGACCTTCGCGTTATTAGCACGACGCTCTAACCAACTGAGCTAATGGGCCGATGTATAGTGTTTCGAAATTATTGTAGAGTTTCCTAAGGCAAAAAATGTAAAGTTGCTTACAACGTTGAATAACTTGAAAGATTTATATTTTACTAGCGGCCGCCCGCGACTTCGTCCGCGTGAACTTTGGTATGAAATTTTTCCTGAATTTTCTTTACTATAAACCTCACGCAGCCCGAGACCATTCCAACGAATGCAAAACCGTGCAAATCGGTTCGTGCGTTCTGGAGTTATAGCGTCAGGAAGGAAAACCCGACTTATTTTTATATAGTAGATCAAACGCCCGAAAAGTGTAATAACAGGAATAGTCTAACAAAGCAGTCACATATTTTTTCATAGATATCAAGTTAGACGAAAGGTTGGTGTAAATTTGTCAGTCTTTACCTAAAAAGTAAAGACTGAAACTGACGTTATGTCGAAAATGACAATAAAATTTTAGATATTCATTTAGTAGTGTCATAGATAGTTACAGACTTATCTTAAGAACTAAACATTAACAAGTTACATGATGAAATAAAATATAAAAACAGGAAACATATAAAATTCGGTTACTCCACGCGGGCATTAGTGGGAGGCAGTGGGTTATCTTTAGAAAACAAGAGTTTTGGTGTCTTCTTGATAATAGGCTCTTATTTATAAACATGTTCATTCTAGAAAATGATTATTTTTTATTAATGTTTTATAGGTGGTAACTTTTAGGGTTCTACCGGGGATACGTGAGATGTATCACCGCTGCACCCATATCTGCAGTGCAGCAATCCGGTTTAGGACTACCAAATCAGTTGAGATACGAGATGAGATGTCAAAACGTGACATCTTCATACATTTTGCATAAAAAATGATTTGTGAGGCCACAAATGTTTATTTTTATTTATTTAAAAGGCAATAAACGTCCTTCACAAAAATGAATTAATTATCCTGGTTTCCAAGCGTAATTATGTGCCACCCTTTTAAGATATGCATTTCGACTTTTTTGTAGATAGTGTCCAAGACGCTGCCATACGCTGCGTTCTGTTGTGTTGGTGGAAAGATGCGGATGCGGTCGCCAGACTAGCCAGGCCAAACGTACTCGTAGGTATGAGTACATGAGCCCCTGTAGCTTCGGGATTAAGAATAGAGCTACGGTATCCCCTGCCTGATCGTAAGAGGCGACTAAAAGGGGACTTCCGGGGTTGTGGGCGGTGTCAGTGGGAGCTCGATCCGTCCAACCAGCAGCCCCGGGAAGGGCGGCGATGTGTGCGTGGCCGCATGTCGCCGTAAGCATCGGAAGGTGCAGGAGAGCACATCTGCTCTCCCGAAGATGGGCCCGTTCTGGGGCGTCGCGCGTGGAGGACACAGGTGCGTTCCGCCGGAGATCCCCGGAGTCCTCACCAAGCGCAATGGCAGCCACCGAGGGGGTTTTAGTGCGGTCAAATCCCACATGACCCGGTACCCTCTACCAAGATGCCGGGTACCTTTTGAAGGTTTACCCCCCGATAACAAAAAAAAAGGTATGAGTACATGAGGCGACCATTAGCTTCCGAAATAGCAACGAACTTTATACGACCTGAGCCCTTAGTGTAAGTTTGTAAACGCGCAAACGTTACTACTGCGTCTGAGTTAACATTGGACAGATAGATCTTAAACTGAAAGGAATAAGGTCGATAATTAAATTCTCTATATACAATATAATAAAATAAATAAATATATATAATAAAAGTTAGGCTTTCCTGTAGAGCAAAATAATGAAAACAGTTTACTACTCAATTCAAAGGTAACATTACAACAAGTATTTTCAGAATTTTATTGAATTAAAATTATGATAAATTATGTAAATACGTAGAGCTACGAAAATAATGATAAATTATTTAAATATGTGAAGAAAACTTTGATAAACTTTATTATATTTAGAGACTGGATACTGTGTAGTAAGATGCTATAAAAGCTAAGTTAAAATTAACATGCGCTTGTACTTTATATTATTATATATTAATTTATAATATTATTATATAATAATATAAAGTACAATTGTGTTGTTATAAAATATATTATTATTCATAATATAAATGTCAGTAAACAACAAATGTAGTACAACCGATACTAAATGAAAAAAAAAACGAAATAAAGTGTTAATACATTATTTTATTTTTCTATCTAATCATGCGTTTATAATCTAATGTAATCTAATCATGTGTTTCTATGTACTGTGTAGGACTTATAAAGAAAATTATTGTTTGTACATATTATGTAAGTCGTAAGTAACAACTACATATTACAAACGTTGACATAAATTAAAATGACAATTTCAAAATCTGCCGTTATTTTATTTAGGACTCTGCATTACCTATAAGAGCAATCTGTTTTTCTTTAAATAAAAAATATAAGTACAAAATTTTACATGCTGATGTCCCAACGCATCTTTTTCCTTTACACCTAATAATATATAAAACAGGCATGTAATCATTACGTATTTGATTATTTTTCTCCTAACCTCGTTATACTTGGAGCCTTCCCACATATAAAATTCAGAACGCCTGCGTGTCAAATCTTGTTTTTATTCGGTATCTGACCCAAAATAATATACTTACTTAATAAAAACATTCAAAACAAGCGAAGGTACCAAGGAACAATGCCGTGATCCCGCCCGGCGGCAGACGCGCTATCTCGTGTTGACATTCGCCAATCTCATTATGGAAGGAGCATTTGCGTAAGCGCATGTTTTATCAACGCGCCAGCTTAGCTAGACCTCCGTTATGATACTAGCTTCCTCCAACGTATCATCTATCGTGAACAGCGGAGGCAGGACGGGAGATCATTCGCTACTGGACGTCGTTATCGATAAGAAATCAACGTGGGGGCTACGATGTGCTACCGCCGTCAGTCGGCGGCGGATCGTCGTCGGCTCCGGACCTCCCTAGAGGGTGTCGCTCAATTTGGCATTAATATTTAAGAGTGCTCACAAGATAAGCAAATAAGTCAATGGAAAATTTTGTGTTTGATTTTAAAGATAGATTAGCGTCGATGTTTTGCTGTACTAAACCATATTGTTTGGCATAATACATAACATGAAATATTAAATATAACCGACAAAAGCAACGGCGGTATTGAAAATTGGTTCCACTATGAATAAATAATTAAAACAATTTTAATATTTTGTTGATTAATTGAGAACGAAAAAGCTCATTTGGGTATATCGGGTTAGCAAGCAGACATTATAATTTACAAATACGAGATAAAAATAGTACATCACATAAAATAATAACAGAATAACATAGTTAACTGTCGATAACTTAAGGACAGTTTATTTTTAATTGTAACACTATCGCTAAACGTTTAATTACTTAACGTATCAGATTTACTCTAATTAACGTGAGTATTTACATTTACAATACGATAAATGGATAGTTCTCACGTCACCACGCATGGTTACATAGATAAGATGGCAAAACAAAATTTCACGTCGTATATGTGTGGAGACGGTAATAACTAATACAATATGGCGGTTATCTGAGCAAAACAAAGCCACGCGGGCAGCGCGTGCCGGCCGCGCGACTTAAAAATAGAACGCACTGTGCTAAAACCACCGACCAGTTTAACCTCAACCACCCTGCCCCTTTCCTCAGCTGCACTCGCGATGGCTCGGAGGCTCGCTTTCCAACCGGCACGGGTCAAGGTGAGCTGGACGCTAGTTTAGACGACGAAGGACCACGCCCTGCTGATGTTTCCAACGTGCACAATCCCGAATACTTGGCAATGTTTTGGGATCTTGTGGAATGTTAGCGCGGACCTCGATCGCCGTTGCTGCGTTACGCCATTATTTTTCTAATGGAATAAAGTAGCAAATTTATCTTTATGCAAGCTCGCTTCTTGTATTAGCTATGTTGTTGCATCATGCATGTATGAGGTATGAACGAGTGGCCGGAATATCGACCATAGAGAAATTAAACACTACGTTATTATAATACCGACATCCAAACTTTTCCGTCATAAGACTCATAACATAAGTCATAAGAGTCATAACAAAGAAGAGTTGCTTCACGGCAGAAATGGATTGATTTAATTATAGATATAGAGTTTTTGAGGTCAAATAGTCATTTACTACTGAAATCTGACTTTCGCGTACTCTTTTTTTATTTCAACAAAAATAGTACAAAATTGTTTACCACAATCACCTAAAAAAACGCAATATACCTATATATTCATAAATATTTAATTCTTTACGTATTTAATGAGGTTTTTTGTCTTAAGTGACAAGTATGATCAAGTTGGTCGAACAATAGAGGTAACATAGCAATTCGACGATAAATATAATAATATGTTTCTTGCGTCATTTCGTCTGATTTAATCTTTAATGCTGCGTCAATCTTTTAAAGAATTTAATTACAACAGATATGTGTATGTAATCTAAGTTAATTATTACCTACCGTTACAGTACTGGTCTTTGTTTTTGTCAAAATATGACGAGTTTTTGTTGTAAAAAAATATATCAAGTAAAGCCAATCAATCAATTCCGTTTCAACTTTTTTTAACAATTTCGTCAAAATATCCGAAAAGAATATATATATTTTAATTATTTACAGATAATTTACTGATTATAAGATATATTTTCTTAATGTAGCTCCATGAAATTACTTTAAACTGTTAAGTATTTATCTTTTGAAACAACTTTTGATGTTTACAGATTAACAATCTACGAAAAAAACTTCTCAAAATCTAGTATGTAATTTATTTAAAATTAACAAAATATTAGTTTATATAATGAAATTGTTGAAAATAGTCAACGACACTTTTTCTGTCCAAAGCAGTTCACCTTTCCAGTATTTACGTGAAGAACAATGATGACTTGATGAAGAACCCTTTACTACCTAACTTGTACAATTTAATATTGTTACTTGTATTTACAACTGTAATGTTTCTAAATTACACAAATACACGATCAACCTTAAGCTAAGTAACACATAAATTTTCCAATTCGGATAACAAATGTGTTTTCCCTTCACTCGTATAAGCTTTAGTAGGTTCCGTCATATGAGTCATGACGCTGTTATCCTCATCTTACTGCTGAAGGATAGTAGGTATATCCTAATTTTTTTGCAGATAGTTGTAAAAACTGTGAAAAAATAAATTAGCTTTTTATTGAAATATGGAAGAAAGGTTCTCGAACTCGACTATGTCTTGGCAAAAGAGTACAGCCCGCCCTCCAACCAGGTGGACTGATGACCTGAAGAAGACAGCGCGTAGTCGCTGGATTAAGAAGGCCCAGGACCGGGAGGAGTGGCGAACGTTATGGGAGGCCTATGTCCAGCAGTGGACTATAAAAGGCTGATGGATGGATGGGTGATTGAAACATGAATAAAAATATACAAAGAATATCCGGATATACGCTTAACGTTTAGGTAGAAACAATTTTGCTATCCGGATGTCAAATGTGTTTTCCTAATATGTATTGGTTTTTGTTTCTTCGTGGTTTACTAAAAGGCCTTAGCAGATTCCGTCAAGGTGAAGAGGTCCTCATTTTCCTGCTAAAGGATAATGTGTTCAGTTTTTTCTTAGGTATGTAGGTAGGTCAGATGGATCAGTGGTTGTGGTAAACGTAAACAATCTTGACCCGTGATCTTGACTCTACCTTTTTTGTATCTACGAGTACCATGTGATACAAATATTTATTTTTACCCTTTTAATTTATTTCGATAATATTTTAAATTAAAATAGTATAGTAATTAGACACCTAAAATTACTTGTCAAAACTATCTTCGAAGAAAAAACGTAGTCCGAGTTTATTGTTAAAAGTTTTTTTATATAAATCAATTCTTAATTAGTAACTCTGATTCCATAGAATATTTTACTCATTACATTTTTGTTGATTTATAGAAAGCATTATTTACGGATATATTTTGGGTAATAATTGTTATTTACTAAGTATAAAGCGATAGATTAGCCAGAGACTCTATAGCTAGAGGGAAATTTTAATATTACTATTAGTAATATACCTTAGTCTTAGCAAAGGACTTATTTAAATAAGACGACTTTTTATTTTAAACCTGCGTGTCCTTACACTATATTACAAATCTACATTACTTTACTATTTTGTATTTTCAACTAAATAGCCAATTTTTATTATTTTAAAGACATGAATTATAAATTGTATTGTTGCATTCGCCCGTGGCGTGCAAGCATTACCAGTTGTTCCGCCAGCCGCCAATGTCGAACAAAACAAAGGGCTCGCCACAGTGCTCGACTGTGAGTCAGAGGACAAAAATACGATTGCAACGCCCTCTGCACGTGTTGTCGCGTTTAAGTGACACGCACGCTTGTTTTGTTAAAGAATTCAAGTAATAATCCACTATTCCGACACGACCGAACGAGCGACACTCCTTAACAAAGATATTTTCTGATAGGAGAATAGAATTTGCTTTCATCTCTACCGTTTTTAAAAATAGCTTTATAACAGAATTAAGTTTGTCACTCGTAAGTCGTAATGCTATTTCGAACTCTACAAATTGAATCATCTTAAAGTTTGCAGCTTTTAATTTAAATCAATGTTTTAAATGCACATATTTTTTCACCATGCACATATTATCGGAATAGTCACGAAACATAAATAGTGGTCAATACTTGACAAAATCTGCTTAAAACCGCTTTTCGTCATGTTTGGGTTCACCAAATACCAGTTTGTATGCAATATCCGACGATAAATTTAGACTTTCCTGTTGCACAATTCTTCGAAACCGATATTAAAATTTAAGAGGATAGGAAAAACTAGAAACAATTTGCGAGATATAAACAATTATCTAAAAGCTAAAAGTTACTGAATCAGATGACGAAACAGCAGTTTGCTACTGTAAATATTTAAAGAATATTATTTTGGCTCCACTTACGAAAAACAATTTTTCTTTTCTACTTTTGCAATAATCCTTAGAAACGCTTAGGTTGAAATACCCAAGCGTTTCTAAGGATTGTTGCAGAAAGAGTAAACAGTATTAATTAACTAACTAATAGTAGCAGAGATTTTTTTTACCTTTCTCTTTTTTGTTTCTTTAATATAACATACATTTTAATCTAAATAATAAATAGCAACGAAAATGGGAGAAGACGCTGGTCTCTGAAACACAGTTTCAACTATCTTAGGGACCAGTGACTTCATAAGATATCATGTGCAAATGGTATATATATCAATAAAGATTATTATTATTTATTCAATTCAAAAAAAGAGATAGCCAAGAGATAAATATGTATATTTGTTCTTTATCCAAGCGGCGTAAATACATATTACGATTTTTTCCTTGATTATACGCCAGATATTTATAAAAAAAATTGCAGTCTGTCATTGTCACCAAGGTTGGACAGCTTCCTTCTCAGATCTGAGATAAAATCTATGCCCAGTAATTAAACATTTAAATGGGTTGAAAAAGCAATTCTTTAAATTTATTCCTAACTGATTCCAAGGATTATTCCATGTATAAATGTAAAGGGGAAACCGTTCTACACTGGAGTTCCGCTAAAGCTTCTTGGCAATTCAGTGAGAGTAAATAGAGGGAAAAACTGATCTACACAAGTGGGGTAGAGAAAGGCCCTCGGTTGGGCGGCTGCCAACAGATTCAAGAGATCTCCCTTTTACCTTAAGGCTTTTGTTTGAAATCTTCGGCTTTGTCTAAGTGATTTACTGCAGCTTTTGTCTCGACGTAGCAGTATAGATTTGAGGAATAAAGTAAGTTCTTGAAAACTCAGGAGTTTGACCTTTCATGCATTCATTAAAAAAATCTGAATCATAGGATTTATGTATTAGATAATATCATAGAAATAATTATATTTTCTTTCAGACTATTGTTGTTAAAAAAATTATGTATTTATGAGCAACTTTTCAAAGAGGGTCAGTTTTAGGCCTTTATTAAATAATTTTTATGCATTTTATGACATTACATCGATTGGCGTTTCAGTGATTCTATGCAGTTGGTGCTGTTTATCCACTAGTCAGCCGCCAAAACTTGCTGAAAGTCCAGTGGTTACAGAAATCTCCAAGAGCATGTTGGCTCTCCAAGTTAGGTCAGGCTTCCTTAATACCATGAAGTGGAATTTAATGACAATTGCATCCAGCCAGCGTTAACATTAGTTGTTCCTGGATTCTATTGACGGTATGACCGCCAATTGTCGCCAGTGAAACGTCCACATGACGCATCCGTGATTCAGACAAGGTTAGTGTAAATAGGAATTATGAGATACTTTGTTATTACTGTGAGAATTATTTTCGCTCGCTATGATCTTTGAAAAAAGTATCAACAAATAAATGCACACTTATCCGAAGATGTTGCATTTATTTTCACTATGCTCAGGTACCTGTTGGTGTTATGTTTTACCTAACCCACCTACATCATTTAAGAGTAGATGTAGATACTTTAAAGTTATCTTTAATATTGCATCTTAGAGGGTCGTTTGGCCAAATAATTTTTATTCCGAATGATGATCTGGTTAGTTTTTTTTCACGGATGTGTAAGCTATGGGACAACCTTCTAGCTGAGGCATTTCCAGTGGTTTAAAACATGGGGTTCTTCAAGAAAGCTGTAAAAAATCTCTCTTCCAAAGCCGGCGACCTCAATGTTCACCTTAAAAAATAATCACTAAAAATATCAGTCATATCAAAATATTGTGAAAAATATAAATAATTTTATTGCTGTCGTAATTTTTTCTCCTTCTTATATTTTGTACATCCCTAAATATGTTTTTATCTACGAACAAATTACTTAAGTTTTTTGCTTTACGTTACGATTTACGACCATATTCTTAAATTAATTATAGATACACATAAAAATTTAAAATACATTTGATTGATGATTATTGAAATACAGAAAAACCTGGTTAAAGAACAAGTGGAATTTTCCCAATCGTTTGATGATTAATTCAGTTTTAATATTTCAACTACTTAACAGTACAGCTAATATGTCACGTCGTCGCCTAACGTTATTGTTACACCATTACCCACAGATAATTAATAAAATAATAAATAAATATAAATATCTTTGGACAATTCACACAACACCATATGATTCCAAACTAAGCAGAGCTTGTACTATGGTAATCAGAAAGCTGATAAACATACTTATATAATTTTAAATACATACTTAAATAGATAAATTAACACCCAGACACAGAACATATACTCATGTTCATTACACAAATATTTGTCCTGGGTGGGAATCGAACCCACGACCTCGCGCTTCGCAGTCGGCTCATCACCCACTACGCCACGAAGGCTGACCGAATTCGATATCTTTAATGCAAATAGCATTAAAATTATAAACAACATTGTAAGCAATATCACAATCTTTAATTTCATTTGTATCTGTGCTTAAGTACTTAGAAACATCAAGTAGTTGAGTGTGGATTAGCAATGCAACATTGTTTGCGATTGTAACGTAATAAAACATTTAGTACCTACTATTGAGTAAGAAACAAAGGCTGTTCGAATCGTCTACATCCTTTCTTAGACATCAACAATCATTGCTGCCCAACTTTAGATAACCGATGAATGTTTTAAATTCAATAAATAAATAAACGCTTCACACTCATAGCCCCATAGTAGGGTAGATATACCCTGTGTCGTGGGTACCATGGACACACACAAAGACAGAAACACATACACCGAGACCGAGAACAGAACTCATCATTCAAATTTCTGTATCGCCGGGAATCGAATCCGGGACCCTTTGATTGGCAGTCCGGCATGGTAACCATTGCGCCACGCAGGTCGTCAAAATAAAGAGACAACATTGCATTTGCTTCCACGCTAACAAAGTTTTCTTTGATTCTGAAGAGTTTAAGAATTGTATACTTGATCTGTACCTAATGTTGTTCTGAATGTTGCGTCAGATCCACTTATAAGACAGAAACGTGACTCAAATATGACTGTGGAGGTCGTAATGAATTAATGGCTAATACAATGAGTTTTATATTTTTAAAATCTTTGCTAATTTTTACTTAGTCAAAGCACTACCCCAAAATCTACAGAATGGACAAATGCGTGTCGTGTCCTCATTTTTTCTACAGCAACAACAGCAGAGAATATTGACAAAAATACGGCGATTCGCAGTCGACTTTCATAACATAAATTAGCGTTTAAATTACACGGTTACTAAGAACGGATGTGAACAACGCGGGCCGAGGTGGGCGCGTCAGTCGGCCGATCACGCAGTCTCGGCGTGCGAGCTGACGTCAACCGCGTCATCGCGATGTAGGGGTGCCAGTATTTTTATGGGCTCAATATTAACGAGACTGTGCTTGGAGCCTTGAACCAGTTGACGTGGGGATTTGGTTATGAATGTAACAGAACTACAGGAGTCAAGACTGTCACTGGTGTATTTTACTTAACCGTATGCTCTCTAAAATACCAGATACTGATTTATTTCACTTATGCTCTATTAAATTTATGGGGATCATCCTATAAATTGTGTGTATTTTATAAATAAATAAATAAAGATGCGGTCGCTCACTCTGAGCCTCATATCTCGCAGCTTGAATAGGCCCATTGCCAGGCAACTTTGCCGGATTGATATTCGATGTCCTGGATTCAAATTCTAGCGCGGTAAAAATTTTATTGGCTTACTTGTATTTGTTTGTGTCCATGACATCCAGAACACAGATTATCCTAGTGTATTATCAGTATCGAGCGTTTTTAAGAACCATTCTAGTTGTGACCTTGAATCACTTTACATGTGGATTTAGTGATGAATCAGTCAGGAATACCAGAAATCAAGATTCTATATTTCTATCGCTAATTCTATTACGACCTCATTTTTCTTATTATAGTATTTTTATTATTATCTTTCTTATAGACGGCAATGGACCTCATTGCGGGTTGTAGCTGTATCCTAATAAGCATCAGTCAGTTCACTTTCCTCTTTAGGGCCAATTCTCACTGAAAGAGCAGCGGCGCGCAGCGGTCGTAAGAGCAAGTTACTTATCACGGAGCCGCAAGGGGCAACCCACAGAACCGCTTTTTACTAGTCGCTAGAAGGTTCGTGCAGCATCGCGGTACTGCGCTGCCCCTCCTTTGTATTCAAATAACTATGAACTATGTAATCATAAAGATAAGATTCAAAATGATTTGTAATATTTTGCCTCAAAACGCTGCTGCGCGCCGCTGCTCTCTCAGTGGGAATTGATCCTTAACATCATCAATATTTTCAACTCGTAGAAGATGATTTATTCGATGTAGTCAAGACAATCCTGTCATTCCCATTTTTACAAGTACAACAATAAAACTTTTGGATCATTTTCTATTATAATATTAACTGTCTGCGATAATCTCATGTAATAAAATCAAATTTTCAAAGTGAAATTTCACTAAATATGATACAAAGTCAGACAATTTTTGGATCTGGCAACCCTGCAGCCGTCGCCTGCTTCGTTTCACAAACTTCAACTCTAAGACCGACCATTAAGACCACATCACGGTTGATGCACTTCTGTACTTTTCCGTTCACTTTGCGCAACTACTTCTTCACCGAAATTCGGCCAGCACGTGGATTACCTCCTTGCGTCATTCTTAGTATGCAATGGTAGTCTTTTGCGACTATTGCTAAATATTATTGAATCGTCGACTAGCAAAAGTAGATGATACATTGTTATCTGTTCGTACAGGAACACAACGTCGAGTGCAAATGTCGTATCATTATCGCAGTGTATACACCCGCTATCAGCTCAACCGAGGCTATATAAGCGAATGCTTCGCGAACTCTGTGCCCAGTGCGGATCGCACGGGCGCGGCGAACCAATCCGCCCTAAATGCAACTGACAAGACTGACTTCCAAACAATCCCAACATTACCCAAGACAATTAAAACAATTTTTCAGTATAACTCAATTACTATTATGAAATTGACGAGGAAATTGACGTAAAACAACCATAAATCATCATTTAATCGATACCGTTGATATGACGAGATCGACATTGAAATATTTGAACTTCCTAGTGATTCCACATGATTCATCTAAGCAAAGGAATGCCCCAAAGAATGCGCTGATTAGAGTAGAACCAATTAGTAATAACAACAATAAAGATAACGAAGTAAATAAACAAATTGAATCGTAATTGACATTCCGCATCAGTAATGAACTAACAATTAAAGAGTTTCGACTTGAAAGACCTCTGACTCAGCCTTAGAATGAGTAACAGTCTTTTGACACGATGACATTAAATAAATAAAATTAGTAGACGCACGGAAGTACGTATTGATAAAAAAATCTTAGGTAACGTATAGAAAAGTAATGATAATAGTAGGTCATGGTACAAGCGTCTCCTATGCAAATTCTCGTAGCATACCTTCTAGTTTATAGGTGTTTAAATATTTTATTACTCGATTAACATGTAAATAGCAAACCGGTTTTTGAGTACTCATCTTTTGTTATGGCAACTGGTGTATTTCTATATTAATGTTATTCAGGAATATCTTTTCCTGCCTGCATCAAAATTTATTAGTTGGTTTTAAAGTACTCGCCAATTTTAAGATCAATCTCAAGTTTTGAAATAAGTTTATATACTTACATTAATTTTTTCAGCCTCAGTCTACAAAACCCTTAGAGCATATAAGTAACTGCTGACTCAGCCTTCAATAGAGATGGCCAGCATAGCGCCTCACTTCGATACATAATTTTGCTGCCAAATCTGGTGCGAGGGGAAGAACGCAAACATTTTAATTTTGTCACACATTCACAAATATTTTTTTATCGCTACAGACGCATACATTTCTAAATATGTCAATTTCAACTAACAACCTCATTTTCTATGCACCGAAAACACTGCCACCGACACACACAGACACACTAGTTGTATAACTAGAAGGCACATTGTGCATGCACGTTGGGAAGAGGGATTGCCCGTAAAGGCCACTCCTCTGACGGGTGTCATACCTGTCATACCTTGATGTTCTAAGACGAAACCATACCAATTTGTTGAATTTATTGGTGCTTTGGTTGTGGTTATTTTTTGTTTTCATTTCCTGTATCATACAGTAAATGAAAACAATAATAATAAACGATGAAAACGAAAATGTATGAAATGGACTGAAAAATTTCTTCAGGCTTTGTCTTTATATTTATCTTATAATGTGTAGGCAACATTGTTAAAGTAGTAATAATGCGTTGCTTCATTTCATTATCAAGAATTTTGCATCAGGTATTAACTTAAGGTTATCAAAGTAATGAATTAATTCATAATTACATCATTTAAAAGATAAAACGAAAAACTGCTCGTCAATTTATTCCGTACCTACATTAAAAAAAAGACTGTGTTTCTATATGTTTTTAACTATTATATTTTCACGAAATTTTAATCTTTATGAAATATGCAGTGAATTTTAATTGACAAAAATTACACTTTATAGTTCGATTCCTCATAGCGATTGACACTAGTAGATAGTAAGTAGCACATTATAAAGATGTAAGTTCATATAAAATGGTAAGAATCTATAATTATTGCAAAATAACGCTCAAATATATTTGTACTGATTTACATCCATCCACACAATTTTGCTTTATCGATTTAACTTAGGTATATAAATTGGAGTGAATTTTGCAAAAGGGTATTTCAGAAGCAGTCATCACACATCAGTGCAAGAGGATGACTATTTTGACGTTTATAATGTTAGATCAGGTCACGTTACTTTTTTGCTAGACAAGTAAATACGAAGGATTAGCAACGTCGTCTGTCAGCCAATAGCTATCTAAGATATCATAGAAAATATGTTCTGTTCTGAAAACACTTGGTTGTTCCTACATTTTTTAACATTGGAGCTCATACAAGGTTTTTTCGTTTTTTTCAACCTTTTTTTATGTCCCACTGCTGGGCACGGGTCTCCTTGAGGCCATAGTCCATAATTCACCACGCTGGCCAAGTGCGGATTGGTGGACGTCATACTTTCGAGAAATTATGAATTCTCTCAGGCATGCACGGCGATGGAGAACATCGTAATCAATTAAATATTACGATATTTTCCATCACCGTGGAGCAACGATAAATGCGCACATTACAAATTTCTTTGTCAGAGGTGCGCGCCGAGGATTTGAACCCGGGATCGGTCGCGATACGTTTAATTTAATATAAATTGAAAATGACAAGATTGTCCGTTATAAAGTCACTAGCTGTGACCCGCGGTTTCACCCGCGTTAGAGAGTATCATTAGCATAAAGTGAAGTCCCTTCTGAAGTGCCGTGGACCGGCTTTTTTGTAGGACTTCATTTCCATCATGCATTATACGAATGTGTAACTCTAGCGGTTTTGGCAGCGCACGCCAGCGAATGTGTAACTCTAGCGGTTTTGGCAGCGCACGCCAGAATAGCTCGCAGATGGTAGATCTTTTCCTACTTACTTGACACTTATCGTCATATTTTGGATAATTCACACAATATCTTTATAAATTGTAGCCTATGTGTTATTCTGATGTATAAGCTATATTATTGTAAAGTTTCATTTAAATCCATTCAGTAGTTTTTACGTGAAAGAGTAACAAACACCCATACTTACAAACTTTTGTGTTTATAATATTAGTAGGATTTTCCAGATCATCACGATATCAGACCATATGAGAAATTTTTGGAACTTTCTCGAACATTCTCAATTGGTTAAAACAGTTTGCAATTATTTTAAAAATCTTCAGATCATTCGAGAAGTTTCTGGAACTTTCTCGAATATTTTCAATTAATTAAGAAAAAATTAAATTATTTTATAAATCTCCAGATCATTCGAAAAAAGATTACAATTATTAAAAAAAATCCAGATCATTTGAGAAGCTTTCTCGAATATTCTCAATTAATTAAAATTATTTAAAAAAATCCTAATGATTCGAGAAGTTACTGGAACTTTCTCGAACATTCTCAATAAAATTAAAATTAAAATAGTTTGCTAGATCATCCCAGAAGTCCTTATTGGTTAGAAAAGTACAGATTTTTTTTTCTAATTTTTCCACCCACTTCCATCCACCGCGATCAAATTCCCTTACTATCATCTATGTACTAAGGGGTATTTACCACCCCAACGGGAAGTTGATTGGAGTTAAGGATAATAGAGACGTGTCTTTACGTACAAAGAAAACCCTTTACTTTTTATATATATATTAAGATTATGTAAATTCCAGACGATGTACAAGGTTTAAAGTATGACAATAAACTCTATACTCACTTACATATTTACCTAATTTTAAAATTGAAATGAGAATACATTGCATTGCTTTTAAAAATAACATTTATTCTTGAACAAGGTGGAAAGTTTCATGATTACGAAAAATCGTAAACTAAAAAACTTGTAAAAATGTATTTTATTATTATAAATACATCGGCACCAATCATCCAATCAATTATAATCAGCAATAATATACACGACGTATGTTTCTTTGTTTTGTAACTCTCAACCTGTTTGTGTGTAAAAACTTCAAGTGATAAAATATTAGTCTTCTGTTCTGACGTACATATATACATATATAGGAAATCTTGCCGTATACGGCCAACTGAAGATGAAATATGTAATGCAATGCAATTTCTACTTTGGGCACTTACTAGTTAGTATCTTTCAGCTAAATGGTTATATAATAATAATAATAAATTTTATTTCGGATACTTACATGTCCAATGATATATATGTCCATATTTTATTAGTAACAGTTTTCTTAATATCTATTTTAGTACCGAATAAAAGAGAAGAGAGAATACAATCAAATAAAAGTAAGGAGTACATATTTTCAGCCTTCTTTATATCCAACTGCTGCACAGGTCTCCTCTTCGAAGTGAGAGGGATTTAGGCGATAGTCCACTGGTCAAAGTACGGATTGGTGGACGGAGGAGAGGAGTACATAATTGCTTCTAAATACTCCGAGAGCACGAGGTTCGTCTGGCCAAGTACACCACTGCCACCAATTTGTCGTGCAGCTAGTTTCGGTACAATGATTGCTATCCAGACTAAAATGAGGCAACCGACATTTTCTGGAGTAGCAGCGCGCTACGTGGCCTGGATTCACTTCTGTTACTCCGTTTAAATAAAAAAGTCTGCCGACGTGGTCCTGATGGTACAGCAATCAGTAACTCATATTGCTGTAATGTTAAGTTTAGGTTTTTCATTAGTTTACTGGTCACGATAATTTTCTTTCTGCACTAAATAAACATAAATAAACGTTACACACTCATAGCCCACAGTAAGGTAATTAATACCCTATGTCGTGGGTGCCATGGACACATAAAAAGACAGGAACACACTCGGTCTGAACAGAAATTTAAACTCATCATTCAAATTACTGTTTTACCGGGATACGAACCCGGGACCCCTCTATTGGCAGTCTGGCATGGTAATCGTTGCGCCACGCGGGCCGTCGAACTGCATTACATTATAAAACGCATTTGCGTTATGAAATTTTTGACATTCGATTCGTTGTAGGTACAAGATGTTTTTAAATTAAAAATTATTCATGTATATGTATACATTATGTATTGTATAAACAACCACTTGTAAAATCAGTAGCGTCATTGCAATCCACAGGTGCACTGGAGTCGTAACTTTGTCACGTGGTGTCCCTCTGCGCTCTTGTATTTATATTTACTTTTTAAGTTGCACTTGACAACAGTCAGCTTCTTACTAATTTCTACAATATTGTATAAAATAAGCAAACAGCTACTTGATTCTAGTTTTAATTAATATCATCCTGCTATCCAAAAAGGGTAGAGAGTAGAGAGTACGTGTAATCAAGGTTGCATGAGGTTACATGTAAATTTCTATGGGCTGTAAATGTAAATTTCTATGGTGATGACTCGAGAGATCTAAGTCATCGGATTCCCACACCTTTTTTAACCTTTTTTATGTCCCACTGCTGGGCACAGTGGGATTTAGGATATATTCTACCACGCTGACTAAGTCTAGATTGGTGGACATCATGCCTTGAGTTTCTCTCAGGCGTGCAGCGTGCTAAAAATATCGTAACTATTTAAATTTCACAATATTTTCCATCACCGTGAAGTAGCGGTATACGCACATTGTATTACAAATTTCTTTGTTAGAGGTGTGCGCCGAGGATGTGCCGAGTAGCGAGTGTTACCGAGCGGTAAGGACGTATTCGACACGGAGATACTGGCTCGGTCCTTACTGTAGTAATTTTCATAATTTAAGTTGAAATAGAATATCATTTATGAACATTATTCCAGTCATAGAACGTGAAATTAAAATATTGTCTATGGCTGACGGTTTCGCAATTCAAATTCTGAGTGCTACGCTACGCTCTTGTGTGCGGGCGCGGCGCTGACGTCACGTGCACGCAGGCGCCGCGTGAGCGCACGCCCACCGACCGCCATGGCCAAGCCTTGCTGGTCGACTTCGTGTGTTATTTTCGTTTTAACTCGAGTACGGCGTGATTTCGAAAGGAATATCTTTTGAATTTAAAGTCCTGTTGAGACCTGTTCAGGATTAGTCGTTAGCATTTTCTTGTTTGGACAACTAATTTTGTTACCTAACTACTGTATTGTTCGAAACTAAAGATTAGTCTTTTAGAGTCAAGTTATTAAGAATGTAGAGTCGTAGAGCGCTGTCCTACCCGATTTGTATTATGGGTAAAAAAAAATGTTTTGTAATAAATGTTTTTTACTTATTATTATTAAAATGCTTTTAAAAACTGTCTTTGTTTAAGGTTAGACCTTAGGGCCTAGGTTATGAATATACCTTATTTCTTTCTGTCGTTGTTGTAGAATCGGTACATCGTTTCGGTACTTTTATTGAGTTTACATGACTGTATTACACTTTTTCTTCATAATAGATATCATATGCATACGTTCGGGATCAATTGTTGAACTGAAATTCCGTACTGATAACGTGTATACGTGTTTTTTACTTCTTATTGACCTCCTGATTATTTCATCTTACTAACATTTGACACCGACATTTTTATATTTATATGTATATATGAAGCGCGCATGACTCGGCAGTTAGCGTAGAACGCAAGCGGTCTATGCAGCTAAACCAAACGGGCGCGGTCGGGTGTGAGATGGGTGACCGTTAGTTAAAAAAAAATCATGCGCGTTTCCGTGCTTCGGAGGGCACATCAAGCCGTCGGTCCCTGTTCTTGTCGATAGATAAGAGTCGTTAAACCTTGTCGGAGGCCTTTTGGGCGGTTTGAAAACATCCTACAGCGGGTTGGCCACTAACCCGCATCTCCACCAACCCGCATTGGAGCAGCGTGATGGAGTAAGCTTCAGACCTTCCCAATAGGGGAGAGAGACCCGTGCCCAGCAGTGGGACGCAATAAGGGTTGTAGCCATTTTTATATAGCTCACGCCTAAATTCTAACTAAACAGAAAACATTGTTGATACCCCTACCTACTTTTAACGCCGAGTCGCTGCCAAAACATTGTGTGGCGTTGAAAACTGGCCTATTATCCGAGTTGCCCTTCTTGCTGATAGCTGTTGACATGACTCAATGGAATGTTCAGTTTGTTTCTAGAATATATTGTGGTAATATTACGTTGTCGCTATACGACTGAGGCTAATTTGTCGTGTATAATCGCCATGTTTGTGGTAGGTCTTGCCTTGCGAAAACTTTGTAAGATAAATATATTGTTGGATTTGTACTGAAGAATAGAGCAATATTTCGATGTAGTAATAGTACCTATGCCTAGTTATTGATGTAAGTGCTTATTACAATAGAAATACAAGTAGGTATTTGCTTTCTTAATTAACTACGTCAAATCAAGACGTGATAACAACACTGATTGTTATTTACTCGTATATTATAAACAATTAAACTACTGTGATTGGAACAAGTGCACCTAAAGAGGATCAACACACAATTATTTACCGTTGTTATGATATAATAATAACAAAGACAACAAGTATATAAAAAATATATCTGATCATGATCCAAACATTCCGTTTCACAATTTATCGTCAGCTATTTTAGACGTGACGTTCTCCATTGCATCACAAATAAGAGTGCCAGTGGTTGCACGCGCCCTCTACGTGGTCAATGAATGCACGTTAGTCGTGGAAAGTCACCCATCACGTTTTAGGATTCCGTACTACAAAAGGAATAAACGGAACCCTTAATCCTTTGTTATCTGTGTGTCCGTCTGTCTGCTAAGACCCATAATTTCGGGAACGCGTGAAGAAATCAACTTAAAATTAAATATAACTACTATGATGTACAGTCCCTTGAAGCTGTGGAAAAATAAAACTTCTAAGTTAACGTAAAACAAGATATGACCGTTTAAGCTGCAAAAAATGCATGTTTTGACACTCTCAAGGGCATCGAAATTGATAGCGTACGTCCCGTTTACTTAGAACTTGCAACTTGACAAGTAACAAAATTTTAAGAATAAGTTTTTAAGGAAAAGTTTGAAAAGTATGCTGAGCTTTAATTACCTGTTTATGTAATTAAAGCTCAGCAAAATAATTTCATTATATTAAAATATAGTCTTATAGGAGGTCGAAATGTATTTTTTTAATAATATTAATAATAAATCTTTATTTGGCACATTAAGTAAGAGTACACATTTTATTGTATTGAAGCCTCTGTCCTTGGGTTAGCCAAGACTGTGTTCCAAGAACCAGCGTCTTCTCACATTGTAGGAAGGAACTATAACTATATCAATCTTACAAATCGTGGCTCAAATATTAGATACATGAAAAAAAAGGAATGGTGTGATAAAAAAAAATGGTAATAAGTGTAACTCTAAACAATGCCTGAGAGTTTTTTTTCCGCCGGCTTTTTTTCTCTCATTGACCTAGCGGTGGGTAGGCATCAAAAGCCGATGAACCGTTAAGATTATTCTTATCGGATCTTAAAAACAAAATATTTTTAGTTAATTTTAATTAATAATATTGTATGCCAGAATATGGTAGACTGTTTAAAACTCCAATTATAATTTTAAACATCTTATTCTATGTACGTAAACAGTCAACAATAAAGTATTTTCATTTCATTTCATTTCATGGTGTGATAAAAAAGGAATGCTGTAAATTGTGAATTGAATAGTGAATTAAAGCTACTAATTCAACTATGGTATCATATTTTTGAAATATGCATGATGTGCATATTTGAAACATGTTTTACTTATTAATTTGTACAGAACGCGCAGTGGGCGATTCCGACTCGCACCTGTCCGGTATTTTTCATCTACGAGATCACTCTGTTCATCACGGCTGTTTCCTCAGCGTAGATGATGATGCTTGTCTCCAATGATTGGCTAACGATTCATTGTTGATCCGTTCTTTTGTCCACTGACGTTGTTTTTGCATCAGAAGCCATGTCATTGACACGCCTCAGTTGCGTGATCGCTTCATGAATGGAAGTAGTAGATGGAATCTCTTTGATCATTACGCTCGGTTTAATTGTCATAAACGACATGTTACGATTGTCTTGCAGAGTAACGTTGGATTGTTAAGTATGATGACATGACAGGATCATTTGTCAGTGCTTAAATGTCGCATTATCGCTGTTTAAAAATTAGATTTCAATGCCTTTATTTCACATTTTAGAATACACTGTCTGCAGCTAAACACGAGTCTACCTTATTATTAAGGAAGCCTGAAATATGCGGGTTGGTTGCGATGCGGGTTACCGGCCAACCCGCTTTCGAATGTTTTAACCACTCATAAGGCCCCCGTTAAGGTTTAAGGTCTGCTATTTATCGATAATAACCGACGGCTTGACATGCCATTAGAAGCACGAAAACGTGCATGATTTTTACTACTAACAGTCACCCATCTCACACCCGACTGACTCTAAGCGCCAGTTTCGGTTACCTGCATAGGTTTCTTACGTTCTACGTCAGCTGCAGGGCTATGCCCGCTTCCATTAGAATCCATGATCATTTTGAGGTTTGAGTCTGTTGACAAAATCAGTTTTGGGTTCGACATTATTTAACAAAACGGCAACGTTCCTGAGTTTTCTGTCAACTTATACTGCGCTTATATTTCGTCGATTTCATTTCTATTCCAATAACATTTAATCTTACATCCTCCTGCGTCACAAAGTCCCATGATTTGTAAATATATATGGCCACTCTTCCATCATGTTTCAAACATGATTAGCGCAATGGCGGTTTCCTCTACGCAGATGAAAGTGTTCGCAATAAATTCTGAAACTTTGGCGCCAAAATCATCATTGTTCTGTTCCTTTGTAAGACTTACGTCGTTCCATACATCATCAGGGAAGCCATGTGTCGTAACACGCACAGATGCCGTGATCGATATTGAATGGATTAAAGAAGAATTTCTTTGATCAGCACGAGTTATTATATTTAGAACTTACGATGTCTTTTACGCAAGTGGTAAAAGCGGAACAAATTTCCTCATAAGGATTGGTGAACTTTGAGTTTATTAATCTGGTTATAATAGATCTTAGGTGTTTTAAGGATTCTGTTTATTGTTAGCCACTCATTATAGCTTTTTGAATTTTTCTTCTTTTCTTGATTTCGGGAGAAGAGTCATGCATTTCCAATTTTTGCCACAACACAACAACTGCAGTAGAAATATTGTGAAGATTGCCTTACTTTACATTTCAGCTTTTGAAAGAGCAATAAGCTAAAATTTTAACATTATTTACTCTTGAGTCTTATGTAGTAAACTAATACTAATATCACTTGTCACCAAAATTATTAAATAATTTTCACATCAAATACAATATTCGATAAGTACGAGTACATATACGCGCCTGTTTTGATTTTTATTTAAATCTGGTTCTGTTTACAACACAAACTAGAATCTGTTTATATATCATTTTAACACATAATAATATGAAACGTACGGACAAAGTGATTCGGTGTATAGATGTGTCTCGACTTGCTGATTTCATCATCCTGGTTGTGGCCGATCTTTAACTCATACATTTTTTTAAATCATTAAACATCACATTCGCATATAAATGCGTAAACAGAGACATTTATTCCGTCCAACAGGGATTAAATTTGATTTAACTTGAATTGATCCAGTGTGTAGTGTCTATCTTTGAACGTCGTTCTGTGTATAAGCTGTATATAAGCGATGGCTTCTTTACCAGACCGTGACCAGTGGAATATTCGAGGCAAACTGAAAAACATGTTTTCGCAGTTATTTTATTTCACAACACTAGTGCACTGTAACTAACCCATATCGGACAAAACACCATCAATTTTAACTGATATAACTCAAAAATACACCAAGAAAATGAAAACAAAACAAGAGCACAACATGTGTTTTCCGACTTCCTGCCAAAAACCCCTGTTGAACTTTTCTAATAGTACTTAGTAGTTACTTCAAGTACAGTTTAAGTGACCCAATCTCAACTTGAATAAACGTTGTCAAGGGCAAATAATACGAGAAACAAAGAGCATAACATTAGCATAATTACCAGCAAGTAGGCAGGTAAACACATTGTTTTGGGGTCGTCCGGAACATTAACTTGTCCTTACGTACAGTTGAAGGCGTATTAGAAGTCAGGAGGCTGTAGTTTATGATTTGATTTTATAGTATGTGCATGTTTGTACATTATTTTTTTTAGTGGTAGACCTTACATCTAATATTGTGTCCCGGTAACGACACTCAGATAAGACTCATGCTTGATATTGGAGATCTACCAAAAAACCGGCCAAGAGCGAGTCGGACTCACGCACGAAGGGTTCCGTACCATTATCTATAAAAAATCACGTTTATTGTATGGGAGCCCCCTTAATTTTATTCTATTTTAAGTATTTGTATAACAATAGCGGCAACAGAAATACATCATTGCCTTTGATTATCCATAGAAATCATTGCATTAAGATTGAATGAAAGGTAAATTGTGGTTTACGATTTATGACGTATTAAAAAACTACTTACTAGATCTCGTTCAAACCTATTTTCGGTGGAAGTTTGCATCGTAATGTACATTATATATATTTTTTTAGTTTTAACATTCTCTTATTTTAGTAGTTACAGGTCAAACATTTTACCACTTTGGTGTCTCTCGCGCAAACTATTCAGTTTAGAAAAAATGATATTAAAAACCTCAATATCATTTTTAAGACCTATCCATAGACCTATACTCACACGGGTGGGTTTGATGAAAAAAAATTTTGAGTTTCAATTCTAAGTTTCGGGAACCCTCAAAATTTATTGCTTTTTTCTATTTTAATGAAAATCTTAATGTGGTATAAACTATAAACAGTATAGTTCTTATAGTTTCGGAAAAAAGTGGCTGTGACATAGCGGACGGACAGACAAACAGCCAGACAGACATCACGAATCCATAAGGGTTCCGTTTTTTGCCATTTGGCTACGGAACCCTAAAAATGGTTTTATATTAGTCCACAAAAAAAAATTTAAGGCAAATCCTTAAACTTTAACGTACATCTAGGTCCATCTATTCTGCACAGCATCAGGGTCTGTCCGATCAGATTTTAGTATACTATAATTTCTAATATTTTAAGCTGATTGTGGTGTAATAATAACCTTGATAGGTTGTAGTGCCAAGAGGAATTCGATGGCTCGGTTAAAAGGCGTGGTTGCCAGTTTTTGTTAGTAGTATTTTCTTAAAAAACATTTCATGCCCGTTTTCGAGCTTCGGAGATCACGTTAAGCCGTCGGTCCCAGTTGTTGTCGATAGATAACAGTCGTTAGGACGGAAGCCTTATGGGCGGTTTGAAAACATCCGACAGCGGGTTGGCCACTAACCCGCATCTCCACCAACCGGCATTGGAGCTGCATGGTGAAGTAAGCTCCAGGCCTCCCCAATAATGGGGAGAGATCCGTGCCCAGCAGTGGGACGCAAAAAGGGTTGCAGCCAATAGTAGTATTTCCTTAAAGAGCTCAAGTACATTAGGGCGAAAATCTTTTATTTAAATAAATTTGATATAAATTTGGGTCAAACTAACAGTATAGGAGCACCAAAACACCACAATAGTAGTTTGTGGGGTAACAGTTGGTGTTCATTTAAAGCTGTTATTTAAATTACTAGATATCTCTCCATTTTCATTATTTTGTGCGTAAATCAACTATTACTTGTATGACTATTCTCAATAAATTATTATTATTTATTACTCAACGCGACAAGCAAGGTAGCGATTGTAATACTATGAAATATTGCGATTGTTAGTTCGTTCACTCTATATGGGAAAAACGTTATCGGTGTCACGCCAAAGTGCGGTACACTTGCATGGTTTTTGTCTTTCAGTAATAAGAAACGTGTTAATAAAAATTACCATAACGTTACCGAAGATTCCGAAGAATAACAACTATTAACCGCCATAGCGAATTTTTTCTTTCAGTTGTTTCCAACCTTTTTTTTAATGTCCCACTGCTGGGCACAGGTCTCTTCTCACAAGTGAGACAGGCGCGGTCGCAGCCTTAAATTTTGGGGGGAGGGGGGAGAAATTTGGGGGAAGAGGTGTCCCAAATTGGCTTGTTTCGCCTGCCGTCTACACATGACTAATGGATTTTCGGGGGAGGGGGGGTTATGTCCCCTGTGAACGCGTCTGAAGTGAGAGGGTTTTAGGCCATATTCCGCGACGCTGGCCAAGTGTGGATTGGTGGACGTCATGCTTTCGAGAAATTATAATTTTCGCAGGCATGAGCGGCGATGAAGAACATCGTATTCAATTAAATAACACGATATTTTCAATCACCGTGGAGCAGCGATAAATACGTACATTACAAATTTCTTTGTTAGAGGTGCGAGCCGAGGATTTGAATCACTTGACCATCGCTGCTCTTTACCACTCGACCATCGCTGCTCCGCTTTCTTTCAGTACAGCACGATATTTTTTTTAAAAGTAATATATTTGCTCGATTCATTCAAACCAGCTGACAAAAGTTTTTGTTCTGTCAAGTCTGTCAGAAAGAAAAATATTTGAAATTTTGGAGGCAACACGAAAAATCATGTTTTTGCGTAATTTTATTCCACAATACTTTAGTTACTTCTTATTAAATCGTCATTTATAATAGCTAGAGCTAGTGAGATCTGAACGCATTTTAATTGAGTTGTTAAGAAGAAATAGACAAAATAAACTGTTTCTTGGCCTCTTTGCTGTGTTTTCGTAAATAAAACGTTGGCAACACTTTTTATTACTTTTACACCTACAGAAATAGACTCAATTAAATACAGAACAAATTGAAAATATTTACTTAGCTTTTTATTACTATTTGTTGCTAGTGTTAATCAATTTTTTCACATAGTGGTTCTTTGTAGAACTTTAAAGTTTGATGGTTCTACCGGGGGAGCATCACTGCTTCAAACACTTCTGCCACAAAATAAATAGGTACTTCTGCCGTCAAGCACATCTATGTGTTGCGGTGGTAATGTGCATTTGCTGGCCAGACTTACAAGAGGCGACCGTCGGCCTTTTAGCAGAGCAACTGCATACGATCACAGGCAGGACTTTGTCTTGCTTGAGGTAGTGTTGCTTAGTTTTGCAGTGGGCTGCAGCGACCACTTAACACCACGTGGCTTGCACAATGCTAATGGCAATGCTCGTCTGTAACTCCATTCAAATAAATGTTATGGTATGGATTGCCATTTTATAACACGCCTTGGATTTTTTTTACATGAAAATGTTTTTGGTGGGACTTCCTTCTACTTGATGTTCGGAAAGTACAGAAAGAGTGAGAGTGAGAGTGAGTGAGTGAGTATGAGTTTTTTAACTTTAGGAAAGCCTCTTTGAAATAAAACACGAATTTATGACATGTATAATCAGATTTGTGGCGACAAAAAATGAAACATAATTTAAAACAATGCTCAATAATGGACTGAAGCCCGGTTAGCGTAGAACGCAAATGATCTATGCAACTACGTCAAACGGGCGCGGTCGGGTTGAGATGGGTGACCGTTAGTGGCAAAAATTTCACTTCATCGCGTGCTTCGGTGCGCACGTTACGTTAAGCCATCAATCCCGGTTGTTGTCGATAGATAATAGTCCTTAAACCTTGTCGGAGGCCTTATGGGCGGTTTGAAAACATCCGACAGCGAGGCCACTAACCCCCATCTCCACCAACCCGCATTAGAGCAGCGTGGTGGAGTAAGCTCCAGGCCTCCCCCATATTGGGGAGAGACCCGTGCCGAGCAGTGGGGCGCAAAAAGGGTTGCAACCAATAAGGATCTAATAAATAAAAATTTGAAATATAATTGAATTACGGATTTTTAAAATTATAATGTAATATTTTGATATTTTCTTAAAGTATTTACATGCCTCACTACGATCGAACGAACGAACGTGTAATTCGTAAATTATGTAAATGAAATATTATAGTTTGTAATTTTATTTAAATTGGAATTTAATAAATAAAATCACATAAGTATTTCTGCAAAAAAATATATTTGTCTTGTTTTTGAGTAATTCCAAAAAGAACACTCAGTTATAACATACTTGAAGATCTGCCCATAGGATATTACTAGTACTCGTATGTATGACTAATAAACAAGTATGTCTCAATGTTGCTAACTTTATACAATGTAAACAACCATTGTCCATGCCTAACGTAGTTTCTATGCAGATAGCAAATTATCTCGTCCTGTATGTTATATTAGTAATGCACTGGGTACTTAATTATTCTCCTACATAATATTAGGTACATTATGAACAAATAAATACCTAATTGTTTTATTTTTATCAAAAATCATTACGAATGTTTCTACAACTACTAACGTAATAGATGTGCCATTTTTGATAAAAACTGTGTGTATCTTTTATAACGAGAAATAATTTAAGATTAACCGCCGTATAAATAGACAATCGAATTATTTACATCATCCAACTTCCGTACCAACTTTTGTTTGGGAAAGTTATTGAAAACGAAATCGAAATTTCAAGACAATCGGTGGAAGATATATGGTTTAAATTGGAGTTGCAAGTTACGACCCGAACAAACATACAATGCAAGATAATGATAAGCTTAAATGTTAAAATTTATTGCACCTTAATCAGCTCCGGTCTTTTTTTGTTATCGGGGGGAAACCTTCAAAAGGTACCCGGTGTCTGATTTGACCTCACTAAAACCCCCTCAGTGTCTTGCCTCTGCGCGTGGGGAGGACTCCGGGATCTCCAGTGGAACGCACCGGTGTCCTCCACTCGATGCGCTCCAGAACGGGCCCATCTTCGGAGAGCAGATGAGCGCTCCTGCACCGATGTTTACGGCGGCATGCGGCCACGCACACACCGCCGTCCTTCCTGGGGCTGCTGGCTGGACGGATCGAGCTCCCACTCTCCCCGACCGCAACCCCGGAAGCCCCCTTTTAGTCGCCTCTTACGATCAGGCAGGGGATACCTTAGCTCTATTCTTAATCCCGAAGCTACAGGGACTTAATCAGCTACGGCCTACGAGCGTCGTAGATCGTAGCATGACGTGGTTGACATACGAGTGTGCTATATAACTAACTGAGTGACGAACTAAATGGTGATGGTGGTGAAATGCTGATCATCGTCGTGGAGTTAAAGCAAGTAAAGCTAAAACAAGGAATATTGTCAGTATATTTTTCTCATGAGCTAGATATAAATTTCGGGAGGCTTTTTCGAAATTCTTTCCTAAAAAAGTAAAACAATGGATGAAAGACGATGCGTCGCGTAATGGTTACCATGCCGGACTGCCAATCGAAGGGTCCCAGGTTCGATTCCCGGCGAAACAGAAATTTGAATGACGAGTTTAAATTTCTGTTCTCGGTCTGGGCGTTTGTGTTTCTGTCTTTGTGTGTGCCCATGGAACCCACGATACAAGGTACCCTACTGTGGTGCTATGAGTATGAAGCGTTATATATTTAAAGTTTGTATAAAAGTCCGTCATTTTTTGGTTCCCGATTTGAAAAATTATAAATATATGTTGCATTTTTTTTAAATCTATTCCCAAGGGGATAAAATGAAATATGAATTTGTTTTATTTAAATCGGGTCACAAATAAAAAAGTTACGTCCATTTCAAGAATTTATCGATCAGTGTTTGGAAGTATCGTTGTTGATTTATCGAAAACTTCAGTTAATGTATTGAAGTTTTATAATGTACAGTCCCTTAAATGATACATGAAACTTATAAATGAAAAGAAAAATAGATAATACATAGAAAAAAAAACAACATAAGATGAGCTGGCAATAATATGGTAAACTGTACGAAATAGAGTTCACGCTTTTTCGTACAGATCCCACACGTCGACAATAATTAATCAATATTTTAATCTATACATAAAGCTGAAGAGTTTGTTCGTCCGTTCGTTTGTCAGTTTGTTTGAACGCACTAATCTCAGGAATTACTGGTTCCAATTGAAAAAAAAAGTTGTATGTCCATTTATCGAGGAAGATTTTTTTAAATAAATAAACCGAACAAAAAGGCAGATGGGCCGCGTGGTTTAACACCACGATCACTGTGGCCTATGGACACGGGCAACCCCAGGGAAGCCACCCGAGGGCTAAGCTAATAACATCATGCTATGACTAATACCGAAGTCCACGCGGACGAAGTCGCGGGCGGCCACTAGTAATGAATAAAATATGATTTCCCAAACACCATGACCACATATTAATAAATAACTTCACGGTAATGAATAACTACAAAATATTTCAATGCATCATCCATAATCGGCTACGAGCTTCGTAGAGCCCTGCGTCATGCTACACGCGTTGCATGCGTGACGCGTTGACGCAAGCGGTACAGAAGCAGGCCATGAGGAGATTTTGGGATTTACTCGTGCGCAAGTTTGTGTTTTGGTAGCTTGCATCCTGTTGGGTACTCCTAACATTGCTTATCACTCTTAAAATTTTCTGCTGTTATTGAACTATTAAAAAAGAAATGAAAGAATGCTATTTTTCATGTCGAAACCATTCACTGAGCGTTATTTAGTTTTAAACGTTTGTGATCATGCCGCCATTCCCTTCAGGCCTCAAAGCCACATTATAGATAATAACTATTGATTGAAATGTGAAAATTACCCATCTTTTTTAATTT
The DNA here is from genome assembly GCA_911387765.1 of Pyrgus malvae. Taxonomy (NCBI): domain Eukaryota; kingdom Metazoa; phylum Arthropoda; class Insecta; order Lepidoptera; family Hesperiidae; genus Pyrgus; species Pyrgus malvae. The sequence goes on from OU426949.1 coordinate 26,572,972, forward strand.
TGTCGGGTCGGGTTAGAGTATTTACGTATTTTTTTTCACTCCATCGCCACATTGCTTACTCAATCTTGCTATTTAAAACTATATAATCTTTAAATGTTCATTCACAACATTTTAAGACATTTACATTTAGCAACTAAGGCTTTTAGCAACTAGAAGGACTTCGGCCTTAGTAACGCCATTCATGTATCTATGGTGCAATAATTCATAATACCTATAACTATATAAATACTCGTACATAGTTTCGCTCATTTACAGATTAATAATTTGTTTTTTTTAATGAAAAAAACGGGTTGCACTCCGGTAGTGCCGGCAGAAGTGAAAACTTGAACATTGAAGTTGTTCTATTTTGGAATGGTTAGGGAATAATTTCGCACGATTTGCTTTTATTATCAGTATTATTTTTCATCTAGTATTCTCAGTAGGTTATCATCTAGTATTTCTATAAAGTACTCACTGATTTTCTTTCACTATTTCTTCGTCACTTTTTTCATTAACAGATGCACTTTGTTCAATGTCCATGTTTTAAATACTTGATATAAACGAATTTTACAAGTATAGACAGTCGAGCCGTCATCAGCTGTCACCCCTCCGTCTTACGAATATTCGATCAGGCCACGCGTCCTGACGCGAGTTTAACATTTTTTACCCATCCCAAAAAAGTGCACACCGCTAAATAAGTTTTCACTTCAAAAATGTGTTGAAAACCTAGGAAGCATTTTAATGATAACTTCAAAACTATAGGAGACGCTCTATACCTAATATTTGTCTCAAAAGGTTGAATTAAAATACTTATATCCCAGTAAATAATAGTGCAATGGAACCACAGAAATTTATTGTTACTCACTAGTTACATTTTTACACATTGTAATAGAAAACTGACAAACTTTTTTTGTCAGAATGTGTTAAAATCGCACGCCAAATTTACAGTGCCAAGGCATATTTTTAATTTTTTCGGTAATCAGTGGTAATTTTTCTAGAAGTAAACTGTTATTTCTACGTGACAGTCTGGATGTTTTTCAGAGCAAAGAGACGTATTAAGGAAACAAGTTTGGAATGGTGTTTGAGGTGTGGATTCCTGGGCTAGTCCAGCGTCACGTACACGTAGGGTTGCCATCTCTAAAATTTGTCAACCAGGACAAGACGCATTATAGCCCCGGATTTTAAAGCCCAAAACCCGGAAATGTCATCAGCGTCGGGACGGTGAATTTAGCGTGTCGGTTCGTTGGTTGATTGCGACGTGCGGGCACAGTGCGGGCGGCCCAAGACTTTTTTTTTAACCCGGATTACAAATGAAGTCCGGCCCGGACGCTCCCCGCACGCCCTCTAAACTAGGACAAATCCGGGGAAACCCGGACGGATAGCAACCTTACGTACACGGGACGACCGCGTGCTCGGATTTGTTGTGATTTCGTCATGGCTTACATGTGGTGAACACAGAAAACATAAGCAAAGTTCACGTTATGCTGTAATGATTTGCTTTAAAACAATTTATTAAACTAGTGGTCAAGACTTCGAATTCGATTCTAAATAGAATATTAGAGTTTGGCTAAAAGAAACATTATTGTACTCTTGTTTTATTTTCATTTTATTGATGTAGTTTTTATTATGTCGGGTAAAGTTGATGGCATTTTGTACGATATAGGTTAATTAAAGTCTGCTACCTCATGTTGTACATACGGACTACTTACATAACTATGTTCTTGCAAATAAATAAATTGAATTGAATTGCATATGATATTTTACTCTCAGATACTTACAAAAAAATATTTTAGCTGTAGGTTTGACCGCTACCCTTATTGCGTCCCACTGCTGGGCACGGGTCTCTTCCCATTATTGGGGAAGCCTGGAACTTACTCCACCGCGCTCCAATGTGAGTTGATGGAGATTCGGGTTAGTGGCCAGCCCGCTGTCGGATGTTTTCTATTATTTAGTTATTGCAAACAGCGTATTCCATATTTAAAAAGTTTGTTTCTCATACCGGGGATGCCTCTACGTAAAACGCGTAGAGCACAGATTAAAAATATCCGCCGCTAGTGGGTGTGGCTGGACTTCGGACTCTGAACTATTTAACTAGACTTCAAGGAGTTTTGGAGGGAAGTTCAAAAAGACAAGTCGTACTCTTGTTTTATTTTAATCTATTGGTGTATTTTGAGTTATATGGGATGAAGTTGATGGCAATTTTGTTCGATATAGGTTAACTACAATGCACGAGTGTAATGAAATAACTGTAAAACATTTTTCGCTTGCTTCCAAAATTCTATTGGACTCGTCTGGTTAAACTATCCATCGCTTTACTAGAATATCTAGCTGCCTTGACTGACTGATTTGATTACTGACGAATGATTTAATTTTGACGATACAACGATATGGGCAAAACTGTATACAAATGTTTACTTGACATTGGCAGAATTTCACTTCAATCGGTTCGGCTTTGGAACGCTCTGCCCGCTGATATCAGGAAATTACACTCCAAGCTTTCCTTTAAAAAAGTGTAAGGCTCACTTTCTCAAAGAATATTTGTTATAATCCTACTTTTATTCAATTTCATATTTAAACATATATATGTATTTATGGATGTATGTGCTTATTTTTATGCAATATATATATTTACTTTGTCTTTTTTTATTTATCTACATACAATTTTATCACTTATATTATTTCTATTTGTCTTCTCTTGTCTCTTCCTTAACCGCCTTAAAATTTCTCTGCACTCCCTTGGGTAAGCTGGTAGATAATGCCACTTGGCATTAAGCTCGCCTATTGTACAACATTTTATGGGTTCAATAAAGTTTTAAATAAATAAATGGTCAAACGACCGAGACGCCATTCGTAAAGAAGGAGTGAATTAAATTCTTGAATTAACTCTATTCCATTTTATGGACGTACATCTTGGATTAATATCGTTACTATCCATCTTGTTATATTTAACAACACACGAGCATCCGGGTATTCGGGCGGTGATCTCAATATCACACAAGCAAAATATATATAAGAACTAGAGCACACATTATTTTCACGTATAAAAATAATTTCATGTGTATGACAGTATCAATATATTGTCATGGACTTTAGACGCTTACAATGTATAAACCGATGTTCTGCTTGGTATATGCCTACATGTGTTTACTGTGAAATATGAGAGAAGTTTTCCGTGTATTACAGCGGTTTTAAACTAGCGTATTAGTTTCTTTGTGTTTTTTTTTTCATTTTTAATAATGGCATCGCAAAATCTGTGCATATTGCCAGCGTCAAGTATAATTTTTACATCACTTAGTAGTCATAGAAAAGTCAGTTAGTCGTCAGGTATCAGTCAGTCTAGTCAGTCAAATGTTCAAGTAAAGTGATGGCTACCTACTTTACCAGAACGTGTCCGATAGAGTTTTGGAGGCAAGCCGAAAAAACATGTTTTCGCACTGTTATTTTATTTCACAACACTCGTGCACTGTCATTAACCTATATCAAACAAAATGCCATCAACTTTATCCGATATAACTCAAAAATACACCAAGAAAATGAAAATAAAAACAGAGCACAACTTGTCCCTTCAGACTTCCCGCCAAAACTTTCTTTCTTTGTGTTTTGAAGCGCTTGTACCCGCAAACGTCAAGATATAATTTTGACATTTTCAGGTTCAAAAATTACGTGCGTGTATGCACGTTTGTTAAAACGGTAGGTTTACGTTTCGGTAAACACGCCGAAAAAATTTCACAACATACGGTCATTGTAATTAAAGTATGCTTTGTTCAGCATACTTTATCGTCAAATTTATCAAATGTAACTAAAAATACACCAAAAGTTAAAATAATTTCATAGAAATAATTTCAAGTGCGTAATTTTAATATACTGCCATGGACTGACTTTTACAATGTTCAAACTGATGTGTTGAACTAAACATACTCTTGTTTACTATCAAATATGAAATAAGTTTTCCGCTTTTTTCTTTCAACTACTCCGAATAGAGGCATTGACTATGTTGAATTGATCGCCTCTACACTCAACTCAAAAATACATCAATAAATTGAATTAAAATAAATAAATAAACGTTGGTGAGTAGGCTCAAGTCAAAAATTGTGCGGAGATAAATATTACTATAACGCCATGGATTTTAGACTTTTATAATGTTTCGACTGATGTGCCCTTGTTTACTTTGAAATGTAAGAGAAGTGTTCCGAGATTTTCACTACAATGTTATAGGGGACAGCATCGATGAATATTACTGTCACAAAATCTTTCTTTATTTTGGATTTTTATGTAAAATATCTATTGCAGCGGGTTACAAAATTTTTATTTATTATCTAGTGTAGAGATAGAGATGCACACTGCAAATTGAAATCGGCACTGCGAATCCTATTGATTCGTTAGCTGCAGTTACAATACGACTCTCTGCACTCTGCAGACTTGTACCCTCGCTTCAAGAGGGGATTAAAGAGGAGAGAATTCAGATGGAAAGATGTTTAGTGTCAGCATCAATATATATCCACCAACCTGCATTGGAGCAGCGTGGTGGAGTAAGTTGTAGGCCTCTGCAATAATGCGGAGAGACAAGTGCCCACCAGTGGGACACAAAAAGGCCATACGAGCAAAATATTAGCGCTACGTCTGTATCACAGTTGCTCCTACCATGTACTTATAAACTGTTGATTAACTAACCTAACCTTTGCACCTTTCGTCTGAAGCTATAATGAGGATATAATGGTTCCTCAGTACTAGTGTGTTAAATATTCACCCTCACTTATAGACAATAAGTATTGATAATGTCATTCAAGGAAGATTAAATTAACTCCAATCGAAAATTGTTTCTGCAGTATTTTTCCTTTATTAGTATCATGAGGTCTATTACTTTTAATCGTGCCTATAAACATAGTTTTATATGGTTTTTAAGTTAAAAATTAAGGCTTCATTGTGACAAGTCATAAGCTAGATGCCATAACAAATTTGACAAGGCCATTCCTCAAACGTAAAAAAATGACATTGACATTGGTTGCCTAATTTACAATTTAAACAAAGTACCGTTAACCAAAAACCAGTTAACATCACGCAGTGGTTTCATGCAAACCGCGTTTTGACCACAATATACTCTGGCCTTGTCGTTTCCGCCATTTTATTCATGACCAAAGTCCAATAAAAGGGCTTGAGTGTGCGCAGATTTGTAAATAATCTTACTGTCAACTCTGGCACTTTTCTTTAGCTTTGACTTTTGAATTTTATACTTTAGAAATAGTAGGACGTCATTAGGTCACCAAATATGATTTTTCTTCCATTCAATTAACAAGGGGATCCTTCGGTAGAATTTCCTTGCAATTAGGGCGGAAAATCTAGAAGTTCTAAAAAACTGTAAGATGTTAAGGAACTTGTTTATTTATTTATTTAATCTTAACCTTAAAATTAAAGATACAAGGATGTTTATTATTTTAAAAACAAGGTGCCCAATGGCAAATGGCATTCTCTACCAGCCAACTCTGGCTGACGAGTAGAGCTTGTGGTAGGCGCATATTAAGTCAATAGAGAACTCGGTATGAGCAATTTAGCATTGAAATTGTAGGTTCAGCTGAGAAAGTCCCTGTAGCTTCGGAATTAAGAATAGAGCCACGGTATCCCCTGCCTGATCGTAAGAAGCGACTAAAAGGGGGCTTCCGGGACGGTGAGAGTGGGAGCTCGACCCGTCCAGCTAGCAGCCCCGGGAACACCTGAAGGTGCAGGAGAGCACATCTGCTCTCCCGAAGATGGGCCCGTTCTAAGGCGCCGCGCGTGGAGGACACTGGTGCGTTCCTATGGAGATCCCGGAGTCCTCACAAACGCAGAGGCAGGCCACCGAGGGGGTTTTAGTGCGGTCAAATCCCACATAACCCGGTATGTGTAACCTCTTCCAAGGTGTCGGGTACCTTTTGAAGCTTTCCCCCCCATAACAAAAAAAGGTTTAGCTGAGAAAGCACGCATTTCTGCGATATACTTCGTTGTATTTGTGTATAACAAGTTGTAACGTGTTACGGTAGAAAGATGTGATTGCCGCCCAGACTTCAGTTTGCTTTAGGTTGTGTGTAGATTCACGGGATTAGTAGTAGTGTAACGCAACATGTTCTGCAAGCCGATGATTATAAAAAAATCTTCCATTCGTTGTCTTTTGTAAAACCAAATTTGATTTACGAAGCTTAATATCATATCAATAATCCGGACTATATAGAGACATTGGTTTTCTCTGCATGTTTTAAAGTTGCGTCAGGTTACCATGTGCCAAACAGATAGAGTTTTTATTTTTATTTGAATGGAATAGCAGACGAGCATGCAGGCCACGTGGTGTTAAGTGGTCGCTGCAGCCCAAGGACATCTACACACAACCTCAAGCAAGCATAGGTAAGTCTTGTCTGAGGTTGCATGCAGTTGCGCTGCTACTCCGGAGGCTGGTGGTCGCCTCATGTAAGTGTGGCCGGCAACTGCACCTTTCCACCGAAACACAACAGAATTGATTCACGGCAGAAGTGGGTGCAGCGGTGATACTTCCCCGGCAAACCATACTAGTTCTACAACCTACAATTTGGAAGTGATATATCAAACGTATATTCCACCAGCATTGCCCTAAATTGCAGTGGTCTCCTACGATGCCTACAGAAACGAAAATAAGGGTCAACCTTCTTTCTTATTAGGACCTTCTAGGCTATTTTAATACATTCTTATAATAAACAACTGGACATATCAAATGTTCTCAAGGAAATATTAATTTTAACGTTAAGAGATTTTTTCCTAACATTATTTTAGTTGTTATTAATTTGGCGCAGGATCACACCTGTTTATCTACTCATGTAATCACACGGAGGGGAGAAACAGTGATAAGTGCTAATAACATTAGTAGTTATCACAACTTCCTGTGATTTTATATTCTGAATGATTCATTTACTGTGGACTGAATAGTTTTTCGAATTTTTGAATTTTTTTTTGAATTTACTACCCATCCCAACAAAAACTTTTCATCTAAATGAAATGTTTTGTGTAAATTGGATTTTGAGTCTAGTAAGTATTAACGAATAAGTTTATCAGATTTAAGGCCTCGTTCACCATATCCAAGGAAATTGTTGATTAGTTACGTCCCAAGTAAAGTTAATTGGCAAGTAAAAGCAATTAGTACGGGTCAGTTTATCATATGATTAGTGCTACTCGAACATCGTGAAATTGAAATTGAAGTTACGGGTGACTTTAACCGATAATTAGCGTACTTGTCTCATTACTTGCAGGTGGCGAAAGAGGCCCTTATAGTAGGAAATCTGCTTAAAACCTTATTTCCTACTATTTCTATTCCTAGGAATTATCCTAGAAGTTTCCCAGCTTCTTTTAGCCACTGTCGTGATGACAGGCCCTAATAACACTAATAAGTCGATAAGTAGTTCCGGTTCGTCAACACGCCAGAATTCTCGAGACGGGCCCAAATGGGTAAGGTCACGTACACCGAGTTAATTGCACGAGTAATTTGGGTATCAGCCAATTAGTTAACGGAGAAAACTGGAAGTATACCCTATTATCAACGGAATAGTATTAGACGAGATACAACGGAGTCATACGGTAGTACGGTACGGTTTGTAGGTTAAAACCACTGATTCATAGTTTGTTTTCGTAACGACCCGTTTGGTGCAATGGTTACCATGCCGGACTGCCAATCGAAGGGTCCCGGGTTCGATTCCCGGCGACACAGAAATTTGAATGATGAGTTTAAATTTCTGTTCTCGGTCTGGGTGTTTGTGTTACGGTATTTGTGTTTGTCCATGGTACACACGACACAGGGTACCTATATCTACTGTGGGGCTATGAGTGTGAAACGTTAAATTATGCAACAACGGCTGAACGGATCGGGAAGAAATTTGGTACAGAGATAAATTATATTCCAAAATATAATAGCACATGGGCTACTATTCACAAAAACTTTGCACATGCACTGAGTCAAGTCCGGTCGAATCACTAGCAATAAAATAAATTGGGCATACAAAGTTGAATGTTTAATCTTCAATATTTATTCAAGTGTTCAGATTAGACCGGTTGCAAGTTGGTCCGTTCAGTGGAAGTGCTAAAATTCTAGGCTAGAGGTGTATCCTGCATGTCTGACTTGTTAGCGCCCTACGTTGAAGACATGAATATGTATTTGGTGGATTCAATTTAGTTTTAAATGTTTTAAATATTGATTTTGTCTGAAAAGATGTTGATTTCAAATATTTCTTAAATACGGTTTGTCTTACTATTGATTTACATTATTACCGACAATATTGTTCTACTCCTGAGAACGTTTGTTCTTCAAGGTAGCCTAAATAGGCTACAAAACTCCACGCTGATTTAATTATAATATAACACTGAGCACCTGATCACCTAAGAACTCGCGCTTTATACAGAACTAGTGGCCGCCCGCGTCTTCATCCGTGTGGACTTTGATATTACTCATAGCCTAAAGCCTTTCCCGATATATTAACTATCCAAAACAAAAATAACTTTTCAATTCGAATCAGTGGTTTTTGAGATAAGCCCGTTCAAACAAACAAACTCTTCAACTCAAAAAGATTTAAGTGGACTCAAATTCAACCCAAAGTTTCAATACTTACCCTTAACTCGAGATTTAAAAAAAAACGTTAAAAAAGGTGTCAGCAGTCTTTAATGAACAGGCTCAGTAACTAAGCAATAATTTTTAAAATTGGACTTGTAATTCTTGTAATAGGGCGTCATCTGTGTTTGTTAACACAGCAATATTTTAATGAATTTTATCATTGCTTTATTCGTTGTTATTTTATAGTGTTATTTTTATACTACATAAAAAAATTGGCTCAATTCGCTCTCCACCAACCCGCAGCGTAGTTGAGTAAGCTTCAGGCCTCCCAGTAATAGTGAGAGACCCGTACCCAGCAGTGGGACGCAAGCAAGGTTTACGAGAGCAGACTGCGCTCTCGAAATTGAAAAAGATAAATTAATCCACCAGGTTCGTCAAGTGCGAGTGAGTGATGTACATAAATATAAATAATCTACTTTAAGGATTTAACTGAATAATAAAATATCGTAAGAAATTACATTTTGATCACAAAGTACTCGATGGTAACTGATTGACGCATTAGCACATCTCATTGAATCAGATACAGTCCACCGCCAAGGTGGCTACTTGGCCGAATTAGCAGCTCTGTCCTCTAAACGCTACTCTAAATATTCACCGGCTAAATGAAACCGGCTCGATTTGGAATTATTTGCTAAAAGTAAGCGATACACGTGTGTTGACGTATGTAGTTAATTTATTAGTCATCAATAGTATATTCAAATATTGTGTAGCAAGGGGCGAAACAAGAACATTTCTGACGAGGGCGAGAGTTGACTGCTGTCATCGCCCTGGTCTGAAATCGTCTTTGTTTCATCCCGAGCCACACACTGTATTTTTCATATCACATGTAATGAAACAACGAGTTTTGATTTCTGTAACCAGTCGAAGTAAGATTATTTCTGACAAATAGGGCAGTAATATCTTTTGACAACGATTTGACGACAGTTGTCAATGCGATTCTGACAGACTTGAAATAAAGACGTAAATGATAAACAAATGAAGGTGCCGGGTAGAAATAAAGTTGTTTCTCCCCTAGGGCAGAAACAACGTTGTTTCTGACTGACACATTCGCATTGGTTTGAAATTGTCTTGTTTCGACTGGCAAAACAGAAATAAAAACTCGTTGTTTCATTACATGTGATATGAAAAAATATTTATTTAATCATTAGTCATCAAAAATCTACAATAGAACCACGCAGTCCGAATCGTCAACGACCCAAGACTGCGCTTAGCTTACGAAAATACATAGGCTCGCTCTGCGTGTTCTACCGACTTTACTATGGTGATTGCTACGAGGAACTCTTCAAATTGATGCCTACATCACCATTCAATGATTATACCACCAGAGGAAAGTTATAGTCCGCCGACACTATCTGGACTCGTGGCGGTCCTCCACTGAGACATTCCCTGTGGACTATAACATGGGGTTCTTCAAGAAAGCCGTAAAAAAGCTCTCCTCCAAAGCCGGCAATGCTCGGTTGGCTCCCCTGGGGTTGCCCATGTCCATAGGCGATGGTGATCGCTTAACACCACGCGGTCCGTCTACCTTTTTGTTCGATTTATGTATTAAAAAAAGTTATTCTATTTTACGAAGACCGGTCTGCCCTGGTTGTAGTACTAATGTGTGTAAACGCGCGTGTTGTGTGCGTAAGCTTCAGCCTTTTAAAATAAAGTGCAGTGAAAGCACCACGTGGTTCATTTATACAGCTGGCATATTTTTGAGTTACATTGGATAAAATTGAAGGCATTTTGTTCATCTGTTGTTCGATATAGGTTAATAAATAGTGTGAGAGTGTCGTGAAATAAATAACAGTGCGGAAAATGTCTTTTTCAGTTGCTTCCAAAACTTAATTAGACACGTCCTAGTAATGTAGCCATCGCTTTACTTGGACATTTGACTATGACTGGTTACTGAGGACTTACTGATTTTATCTATTAGTACTCCGTTCAGTTTCATTGAAACTGACAAAAAAGTGATGCAATAATAATATTTAACGCTGGCAATATGAACAGTCGGCGACACCATTATTAAAATTAAATAAAAATATGGCTTTTAGGGTTGCCTCCTAACAACTGATATGTTTACTGACGACTCACAGGATTTTGACTTTAATTATGTATCCCAGTTTAAACTGAACTGCAGTAACTACTTGACACTTGTTTACCACTATATTTCACAAGAAAATCATGCCACTGACATGCCGGTGATATACACGAATCATAATAATGATAGACTTGATCACGGTCTGCTCAAATGCTTTGGTTTGGAAACAACGATAAAAATTCCAACGTACATACATAATTAAGATTACAGAAATAGTAGATGAAACGGTAAAGTAAAGGACAATGCCTCTAAACAAACAGCGATAGATAGATAAACAATTCTAAGATGTGGTACAACGTGGTGAAATCGACTCAAATCCAAAATCTCTAAAAAACTAAGTAAACTAACTTTAATTGTGGTTGGTGTGTGGTGTAGTCCCTGTAGCTTCGGGATTAAGAATAGAGCTAAGGTATAGCCTGAGCTAGACAAAGACAAAGACAAAGACAAAGACAAAGACAAAGACAAAGACAAAGATAAAGACAAAGACAAAGACAAACACAAATGATTTATTTGCACAAATATGGGTATTACAAAAGTTGTTTTATACATTTAATAATCCGCCATATTTACCTCAGTAAGGTATGCAAATATTATATTATATTATTAACTAGCTGACCCCGCGAACTCCGTATCGCGTTTAAATATTAAATAATAATAATAATGGATAGCATATAAACCTTTTCCGTGAAAAAATACATATATATACCAATTTTCATAATAATCGGTCGAATAGTTTCTGAGTTTTGCGATGTCATATATACAAACATCCTCTTTTATATGTATAGATAAATAAAAGTACTGACTAAAATCTTACTTAGAAATTTAGAAATTTTATATTATTTAAGTATTAAATTAACTAATCATATTATTGATTTATATTTATCCCATATTTGCGATTTTTTTTTGTAGGTAGAGCCTAGGTAGAGCCTGATTGTAATAGGGCGACTAAAAGGGGGCCTCCGGGGTTGTGGGTGATGAGAGCAGGAGCTCGAGCAGCCACGGGAAGGATGACGGTGTGTGCGTGGCCGCATGCCGCTGTAAGCATCGGAAGGTGCAGAAGAGCACATCTATTCTTCCGAAGATGGACCCGTTCTGGGTGTCGCGCGTGGAGGACACCTGAGTGTTCCACTGGAGATCCCGGAGTCCTCTCTTAGCATAGATGCAGGCCACCGAGGGGGTTTTAGTGCGGTACAACTCCCCGGTATCCTCTCCCAAGGTGCTGGGTACCTTTTGAAGGTTTCTCCCCCGATACCAAAAAAATGGCAATATTCTGTAGCACTGCTATAAGGTAGTCTTAACCAAAAAAGCTACCTGTAAACATTATCTATTTCAGGAAGTCCGATTGACTCTGATTGTGGTAGTGATGTGTAAGCTTCTGTGCCTATACTTTTGAAGCATTATTAAAGAAATCCGAATAATATCAGTCATTAACAAAAACCTTTAACTGTGTTTGGTTGTCATGCTGTCGTTACTCGACACTGCGCGGTTTCGAGGTTACGCACACTAAAAACCTTTAACTGCGTTTGGTTGTCATGCTGTCGTTACTCGACACTTAGCGGTTTCGAGGTTACGCACACTAAAACAGTGTGCATGTGCACGCTTCACAACATTCATAGCCGAACGGACTGCGTGACCTAGAACACCTAAATCAGGAATATCAGTTAGTCGCGGTGCATATTTAACTTATCAGTACTAACTGACTAACTATTGTTTTAATACCAACAGGATAGTGTGGATCTAGAAGTATGTAATAACAACACATAAAATTACGACAGATAAAATTATAATTACCCATTGACTGTTATCGGTTCTTAAAATAGACATTTATATTAAAGTTCCACTGATATAGCCATCAATATTAATGCTGAGATTAGTTTTGATTTTAAAGCCTTTTTTCACTACCTTCAAGTAAAGAGACCAGTACGCTAATTGTCGGTTAAAGTCACCAGTGACTTCAATTTCAAATTCACGATGTTCGAGTAACACTAATCATATGATAAAATGACCCATACTCATAGCTTTTACTTGCCGATTAACTTTACTTGGGACTTAACTAATGGTGAACGAGACCCTAAGTGTTTGTTGTACGTAATAGTTTGATTGTTTTAAACTATCACTTACAACAAACACAAATAAATATCTTTGGACAGTTCACACAACACTATCTGATTCCAAACTAAGCAGAGCTTGTACTATGGTAATCAGAAAGCTGATAAACATACTTATATAATTCTAAATATATAATGAAATAGATAAATTAACACCCAGGCACGTAACAAAGAGTCTTATTCACCACACAAATATTTGTCCTGGGTGGGAATCGAACCCACGACCTCACGTTTCTCAGTCGGCTAATCGCCCACTACGCCACGGAGGCTGTTGAATGTCGATAGAACATGCCAGAGAATAATTCTAGAAGGCGTGATCTTAATCAGTCCGCTCTTGGCCAGCGACTATGGCCTAAATCAATCTGACTTCCGGGAAGAGACCTGTGACATATTAGTGGTACCTTTTTTTTGGTATCGGGGAGGGGGGTACCTTCAAAAGGTACCTGGCATCTCCGCCGTCCTACCCGGAGCTGCTGGCTGGACGGATCGAGCCCCCACTCTCACCGCCCACAACCCCGGAAGCCCCCTTTTAGCGGCCTTTTACGATCAGGCAGGGAATACCGTAGTCTATTCTTAATCCCTAAGCTACAGGGACTATATTTGTGGTACCTACTAAGTGCTACCGGGAGTTTTTGTTTTTCGGTGGCCTTATCTCTCTCATCTGTACACTTTAAACGTATTTTTTTATATCTACAATGTAATAATTTTGTTTCTATTTTATATTAAAGTTTGTACATTAAAATAATAAATAGAGCCAACGCTATACAAAAAAATATGTATTCATATTTTTTTGCATGTTTTTCACATGTAAGTAATAAGTAGGTACTTATGCTTTATCTAAACATGTTCAAGACAATATGCAAATCGTAAAGAGATGTATTTTTTGTGTACATCCATTATTTTAAAATGTTGCACCTAACATGTAATAAAAATCTGCAAAAAATACCTTTCAATTAGTGATTTCATGATAAACATGTACTACAAAAAATCATTACAGTTCTATTGAATTAAACTAAATTTAGGTACTCTTTTCCTACACTAAAATTACTAAAACGAATTATATTCTTATGTTCCGGGATCTCTGGGAAATGCGGGCTCATTAATTTGGCTAGCGCGGTGGTCTAATCATGTAATGGAAATTACAATAAATTCTATAAGTGATAAACCATTAAACAGAAGTAATAAAATAATTTCTGAGATTATTAACATTTGACGGGACATTAACTATTAAAAAAAATAACGTTTCACACTCATAGTCCCACAGTTATATCTACCTTACCTGTCGTGGGTACCACGGACATACACAAAGACAGAAACACAAACACCCAGACCGAAAACAGAAATTTTAAAACATCATTCGCCGGGAATCGAACCCGGGACCCTCCGATCGCCAGTCCGCTATGGTAACCACTGCGCCATACGAGTCATCAATAATTAATTAAAGAACTTGAAAACAAGACAGCTTTCAATATATTCACGTGAAACATTTTATCATAACTTACACTACAATGTTGCTTTCAAAACAGTGTTATCAAGCGGACCTTAAGGACTAAATCCTTATCAGTGCAGAAAGATATTCGTGGTGACGTCACGAGCACGGGCCCGCGTCGTGTCGGTTGCGTGGGCCGCGGCTGCTGTCTCGCTGACAGATAACTCAATAGTGGTGAAATTGCAGTTGGAACCTAATTATTATTTTTTAGAGCCATCAGCTCCTGTTAGGTAATCTACATAATATGTATATAAAAATGATGTTGAAAGTTTCACGTTCTTTGTTTGTAACGCAGGCCATACAGAACTTTATTTTCTAGTATTTTTAAATTTAGTCTATGTCACTTTTGTAAATATATTTGATTATCAAGAATAAACTCTAATAAGCTTTACTACCGATTTTGTATTTAATTTATTTTTACACCACACAACAACCTTTAAAAAATGAATCCGTATTTTCCTTGGTCACGGCAGCACGCGTGAACGCTGGACCGATTGCGTTAATTCTTTTTTTGTTGTACATAATAACAATTGTCAGTATAATTTTATTTATATTGGTTCTTATGAACGAAAAAATAAGGAAATTGTAAATAATATCATTTAATTGTAATGGTCCTCTTTTACTGGATTAAAGAAATACATTACAATTATAAATGACGTTAAACTTTTTAGAATTTTTAAATAAATAATCCTGTTTTTAACACTATTAATTAAAAGATTAGAATCAGAGTTCTTTACTTATTTATTTTCCCTAAAGTGTATAAAATTTACTTTCTCTATTTTTCAGAAATATTTTTAAGACTAGATAATTTGAATGAAACTGTACTGTAGCCAGAATTTATTGAAATAATTTGCTCTCAACTCCTAACCGTCACAGTACCTTCCATCATCAGCTCAGCAACATGAGATGATAATTACTATGCACAAATATCTCTTATGCTTCAGAAAGTATAAGAAAATTAATGTATGTGCCTATAAAATTTGAGAGTTTCCCTCGACTTCCCAGATCCTGACTTTGTGACAATGGGACCATCTCGGGAGTATAAGCATAGGTACTACCAAAAAATAATTTTGAAAATCGGTCCACAAACGGCGGAGTAATCGGTGAACACACATAAAAAAATATATAGAGCCGAATACAGTACCTCCCCCTTTTGGAAGTCGGTAAACATGAAGTATAATTTCCATTTCTTAATTTTTCTATTTTCGTAATGTAATTTCCACATTTTGAAATTTTTTATAGAGACGAACGCTTCTTATAGACTCCCAAGACAGGGCGCAGTTCCATCTGAGATCATAGTTCGATGATACTTTGTTACTCAAGAGTTCCTTTTTATATGATTGCTCAATATGAATACATTTAAACGTTACGTGTGCTCGTGCGATTGGCTTACCACACCTTCCAAACAAAAATATACTTACCAGAATAAATTTTCATACAACATTACCAACACCTGCGGTGGATGTACTTGTTTCTGCTTTTTTTTGAGAAATAGTAACCGTAGACAATGTTCGAACTACTTTTTAAGAAAAATAGGTGCCTAAAAATCATATTACTTATAGACGTACATATTTTTCTTCCTTTCTTTTTTTACACCATTTCTAGTAGTCATACAAGACTTTGTACTAGCCATTTTAAACAGTAAAACGTCAAACTTTACAACAGAAACCTAAATACGTAAATCTTTATTTATAGAATGCAACTCGGTGGACCGCTGTACAAGTCTGAAGAAACATCACAATCCAAACACACTTATGCAAGTCGACTGGCCACACCCTCCGCTGCGTTCTCGAAGGTTTTGCCGCCAAAACTGGTTCCCGCGCTTCCGGCCTCAAGTTCGATAAAAACTAAAAACGCATATTCCTTTTTGGATTAGCTGCAACATGAGTCACTATAAAATCAGCTTTTGTAGTAATTTTACATTTTTTTTTAACTTTGTGTTTTTATTTTGTGCATTACAATTTTTTTTGTATAGTCCCTTTTTTCAAATCATTCTATCAGTTAGTTATCTCCAACAACCCGCATTGGAGCAGCGTGATCGAGTAAGCTCCATGCCTCCCCAATAATGGGGAGAGACCCATGCCCAGCAGTGGGACGCAAAAAGGGTTGCAGCCTATCAGTTATACTCGTAGTAATCGTATAAGGTAGACAGTAGTTCTGAATAATTTTGTGTGAAGACAAAATTAAGATAATATAATTGTAATGTCCATATTTGTGCAAATAAATTATTTTCATTTCATTTTCATTTCTATTTTCAAAAGATTTTCTATGAACCATTATAGCATTGATCAGGCTCTTAGATACTCCTTTTGCGCTTAGATAATGACTCTACCAGTAAAGTCTTTATGAAATTATACCATTTAATTATTAGACGCAATTAAGAGCTGTACTTAATTCAACATTAGTGAAGTTATTTCTCAATAGTCTCAATACAACAAAATATGTAGAGTCTTTTGTAGAGTTTGTCTTTTGGAAAATTAATTTGATGCTTATGTAACGTTACATTTGTAATGGTAAACAATATTCATGTTACACAATTTGAAAGCGTTTTCCAGTACAAAGATTTAATTATAGTTATGAAGCTAGCTCAATTAAGATCCCTGAATGAACTTCTACTATGGGCGATCTTTACGATATTTTCCATTCATCAGAACTTTCCAGAAATTTTCTCGATCTTTTTAACTAATTTTTTATTGATTTTTATGAAAATATCTGTGTTAGGTAACTACTTTTTTGTGAAATGACTAACTTCTAAAATTGTTTTTTAATAAAAATTAAATAGAAAATTTTAATAGTTCTACAAGTTTTCAGTAGGCAAATTAAGTAGCTTTTGCACGCAGATATCACGTAAAAGATAACTGAACGGCTGTAAGCAAGCTAGCCTTATCAGTATCGAGGCGCGGCGGCAGTGCGCGTTCGAGCGACAGTCGGCCGCCAGCCTTCCACCACGGGAATCCGTCATACTCTTCATTGACTCTACGGTACTCTACTCTGCTTAGTGATCAGTGTCAGTGTGACAGTGCAGTGAAAGAAAACGACACAAGTGTAAATCAAATCTCAATATATTTTCAAGCTTCTCAACAGCTAAACTGTAACATAGTCTTACAACTAGCAACTACTTAAGTAGTCAGATAGGACAGTCTTAGATGAGTACTAGAACTAGGTAACGATCATGAGATCCAGATCACAGTCGGGAAGCGCTTACTGGGCGGGCGCGACAGGTTGGAGGGGGATGGCGAGGGGAGGGGAGGGAAGCAGCCGGAGTACCGGCGCCGGGGGGACCCGCTCCTTGGCGTGCCGTTTGACGTGCTTGGCGAGGTGGTCGGAGCGCATGAACCGCCGGTTGCAGACGCGGCAGCCGAACTTCTTCTCGCCGGTGTGCGTGCGCTTGTGCCGGGACAGCTCGTCGGAGCGCGAGAAGCGCCGCTCGCAACCGGGCCACGCACAGCGAAACGGCCGTTCGCCCGTGTGCGTTCGAGCGTGGGCCTTCAGGTGGGACGACTTGAAGTAGTTCTTGCCGCAGCCCGGGTAGGAGCACTCGTACAGCCGTCTCCGGGCCGCCGGCGCGGGGGCCACCAGCCACAGTGCCGTGGTGGGGAGGAGCGTGCCGGGGACCAGCACGGCGGGCGTCGGTCGCGGAGCCAGCGGCACCCACCCGGGCGTGGTCGCCGCCGCGGGACTCTGAGGTACGCGCTGCTCGTCACCCTGCTTCGGCTGGATTTCTGAATGAGGTGAGGGCACGCGCGCCTCCTCCACCTTCGCGGGCGGTGAGGGCGGCGCTGGCGGCGAGGGAGGCTCGGCCGAGGGGCTCTGCGCCTGGCTGGCAATGTACCGCACTTGGGAGTACGAGTGGCCGCGGTTCATCTTGAATTTCAGGGTCTTCAGGATGTTCATGTCCGCCGGGGGCGGCGGCAGCGGCTCGGGGCTGCACGTGCCGTCCTTGTGGGCGCGCATGATGACGGATGGCCGGCCGCAGGGCTCCGGCGGCGGCGTGGCCAGCAGCAGGCGCGCCAGCTCGCAGCGCGCCCGCTTGCCGCACTCGTCTTCCCCCTCCGAGTCGGAGGGCTGCGGCGTCACCAGGCCGGCGGGCGGCGACTCCCTCGCCCGCTTGGCTGCGGCCTTCTTTAGGGGCAACTCGACCTGCGAGACAAAGACGGACGCACGTAAGTGAATGGTCGCCGGTTCGGGGGAGCACGCGCGCGATGCGTGATCGTGCGGCGCGCTCCCACCGTCGCACTTTCGATTGCACAAGGCGCTACTCTTTTTTTGTTGCAACTGCGCGTTGCGCATTTTTTTGACGAGACGAAAGTTTAAGGGGCTCGAATAGTCGTTGACACTCACTTTTACGTCCATCAACGGCGGCGTCGACGGCGGGGATAGGGGTCCGCAAACTTCGAGAAGAGTCGACATGGTCAGGTCGAGATCATGCGACGACGGAAAACTTTCTTTTTTAATTCACAAAACTTGAGATTGTCAATTCGCGCTTCCGCTCCGGGGAGCCGTGTAGGTCGGTTGGCGAGCGGCGGACGAATAAACCTTTTCGCTCGCAGTCGAGGTACGAGGCACAAGCGGTCGCGGGGTGCGCGGGGCGGGCGGCCAATGGGCGCGAGCGGCGCGGCCGCGGGGACCAATGGCGGCGGGGCGATCACGCAGGCAGCGCGTGGCGGCGCGTGCCGTTCACGTGCACACCGAGTGACGCGGCGAGGTCGCGGCGTGACGTCACCGGCGCGCCCCCGCATGACGTCGCGAGGGGCGCGGGCGGCGCAAGGTCGCCTCGCTCGCGCTCCGCCACCGCGACTTGCACCCGCCTGCAGTTTTGACAGGTGTCGACGACCTCCGCTTGCTTGATTAGAAAATCGCGCGACTGCATTCAAATTCGAGAAACTATCCGATTCCGATGCATCGGTGACGATTGCCGGTTACACGAGGCTAACCGTAGGCAATAATAAAAGCCGCACGCATGTACGTAAATGAATATTCTAGATAATTGTAAGATATCGGTTATCTCGGCCCGTAATCAGATACATGTGAAGCAGACGAATGTAGGAAAGCGCGATATTATTATAGACCGTTCCCAGCTCTACATTGTAATGTAAACATTATTTCACTTATTTACTTACATTATGTATAGCCATAAAACTGAATCATATCTTTAGGTGTTAAACAAAAATAAAACATAAGATAGTATATATTCCCACGGAACCGTTATCTTATCGTTGGCTCATAATTTTGATAACATTGCTACCTAAGGTTTAATAATATTACGATTAATAGGTAGAAACATTGAACTCTTTGAACCCTTTATTTGAAACATTTTCTCTCCTATTTTAGTAATCCACACATAACTTACAACTTTTTATGAATACTATTTTTAAATTTTTTGATTTTATTTTAGGCCTATATTAAAATAAAGTGTATCGTTAACAAATTGTCTTAATGCATTCAACTTAAATATTTTTAATAAAATGTTTAGTTTTCCTTACCATGAATAAAAAAAGGGAAGAAATTACAACTCTACACTACATAGAGTGTACATATTTATAAGCGGTTATCGCTCCCAGACGTAGCGCATTATTATGTCAAAAAATAATGTTTACCTAATTTTTACAATAAGAAACATAAATATGAAAAGGATGACCTACTTTAACAGGGAAAGATAAAATTGGGCCTAATTTTTGGTGTCCTGATGATGTTAGCTATCTGGTTATTCGATTACAACTGATTTAAAATAGTCATCGCTTCCAAATAAACCTCATGTAAAAACCTAACTATATAGCATCGGAACGCCGAGAATGTAGCGTCTGTCACAGCGATACCGTTACGAAACTTGTGTTGTGATGACGCCGGGAAAGTGACTCGTAGAGTCGTAGACACGCGGTCGGCGAGTGATCGGCGCGGGCCAAGATATAAACTCAGCGCGATTTTATAGAAATAGTGCCATCTAATGATGTTCTACAGCAATGGAGGGAATTGTTAGGAAACTAAAGTTTATATGACGCCGGCCGCCGGGAAAGTGATTCTTAAAATCATAGGTACGCGGTCGGCGAGTGATTGGAGTGGGCCGAGACGTAAACTTCGTGAGATTTTATAGAAACAGTATCATTTTGTGTCATTTTAAGGCGACGATAGAAGCTGTTAAAACACTTTGTAATGATGACGCCGAACACAGCTAGGCACAAATCTCTCCCCATTATCAGGGAGGCCTGTAGCTTCCCCCACCACCCTGTATACGAGCGGGTTGGTGGAACATCTTCCTTAGCTATAGTAATCGGACTAAGATAGTGTCATCGAAACCCTTTAAGAAAAATTAACACATGCATGGAACCATGGTTCACACAATTTGTTTCCAATAGGTCATTGTGTAAAGGAGGTCAAATATTTTTATGTAAAAAATCTTACTTACCTTACGTACCAAGTAACCTTTAAAAATATTATTCTTATAGAGAATTTTGCATTCCTCTGCTATACTAACGCTATATAAGTTATAACCAGTGAAATATACCTATAGGTATATATATACCTTTATATATAGGGTAGGTAGATTGATTCGGGTCAATGAACTGGCAAGTATATATTAATATAGATATGCCTCCGGGATTTTGTAATAATTAAGATTTTTTAGCAATTTCAAATATTGTAATGTGTAGGATGAAGAATATATCAATGTGAATAAGAAACTTTTTAATAGAATATGTGATAGGCATTCTATGTACCTACTTAATATTAATGAAGAGAAACAGTAAAGGATAGAAGAGGTGAACACTTCATCGACTCCAAGAAAAGGATACTATAAAAATAATAGTATGCCTATCCTTTTCTTAATTATTTTGGAGTACTATAGTAGGAATAACTCAGTAAAAGTATAAAATAAATAAATAATATAGACTCAGGATACTGAAGAAAATGAAATAAATGAAGATTAAAAATAAAAAAGACGTTGATTTGATATAAACTGCCTTTTATTTCATTTTTACCTGTTTTCATATTCATAAAGAGTTATTGCTCTGACTGAATGCGAAAATATATTAAGGAGTATAAAAAGTTATTTTTACTTATTCAAGAATATATTGTATAATAATAACAAGCACCAGATAATAAACTTGCAAGAAGTAACTACTATATTAGTCATATTATGTAAGTTTCGAATGGACGCACAAAAGTAAGATTCACTGTTTTACTTGATAAATAAAAAAAACCATTTTAAACGTTTAACTTTCACATTCTGTATATTTCAAATATTGGCTGCAACCCTTTTCGCGTCCCACTGCTGGGCACGGGTCTCTCCCCATTATTGGGGAGAAAATTTCAAATATTGTAGTTTAAAAATCTTAACATTTACAATATTTGATTCAATCGCGTAAGTACCGTGAGTAAAATGAAATCCCGGAAAAAAGGGCTTATCCATGTTATAATTTCATGATGCAAGTACGTAAATCTACCTACTCCGATCACTAGCTTTATAATCTTAGTTTGACAATACAATTATATCAGTAGTTTTATATAAAAATGTGGTATTTGCTATTGCAAATGAAGTTGGTATTTGTAAATATTTTTTGTAATATTGAAAAGAAAAAATCCGCAGCCCATTACAATCTCATAAATGACGCGTACATTGTACAATATTTGCGTCATTATTTAGTCCGGTTATAAAGTCCGGCTTATCTAAATATGTGCAGCCCGCTACAATCATGTGGCTTGTACCACAACCCCACGTAGCTTGCTACGTGATACCATAGTGTGCGTGTCGCGTTGGTGTGACGTCTGTGTGATTGTGTGTTAAACAACTTGTACGGCGAGGCGTCACGATCGCTGACTCAACGATCGCCTTGTTGCGAAAACTTTTCCTGCCTGTTTAAAACAATTGGTATTATTATTGAAAATTAATTTTGTTTTTTACCGATGTAGTCCGTTTAGAAGGAGAATAGGCACTGCTTGATGATTCTTATGAATGATGTCAAAATGGTTTTTGCCTTCAGATTTGGTGAATTAGGTCAATGATATTAAATGTTACTCTTAGAATAAATACGTATAGAGTGAGTGTCTTCATACAAGCGCGCAAAATCATCAAAGATTCCTACAGCTGTCACATCTGACAAACAAAATATATTTATTTTGACCAAATTAACTATAAAATACTACAAAATATTGAAAATACTGTGAAAAGTTATTTTATTAGATTTTTTTTTTGTTTTTAAAAAGTGTTATGATAAAATTTAATGTCTTACGGAGCGGCCCAGCGTTTGGTGCCATTAATGGCACCAATCAACATGCTTCAATTTGGGCGCGCGAACTTGATTTCTAATGTAATTGTAACTATTCTAAGATGTTACTTCAATTCAATTCAATTAAACAATTTGTCAAAAGTACATGTTAAAAGATGTAATAAATAAAATATAAGCCAGATCACTCAGGTCAGGTCACTCACATACAAATATAACAACACAATTAATATAATAAATCATCAGTATTTGCATATGTATTAAAATGTTAATAAAAACAATAGCATATCAATCTCAAAAATCACACAATGTCAGAAGTAAAAATATAAATAAACATGCTTTGCAAACTTCTAGTTTTATGTCGAAAATTATTAAATTTAGTATATATGAAAAACAACCAATTGTATTGTAGAGTCAATTTATAAAATTAAATTAGATTATGTCAATCGAATTAAAATCAACAAAAGTGTGTATAGTATTATATCCAGTAGAACATATACACAATATACACTTAAGATAAAATGTCGTATTGAACTTGTACTTGTTAAATAATCATTAACCGAATAAAATTAGTTCTCTATCAACCATATTTTTTTTTTACTGTTCTGAATTAGGTATATCACGGTAGTGCTTCCACCAGAACGAGCAAGCGAAGCGCAACATAAGGAAGGTCTCACCTCGACTCTACTTGCCCTAACTTCAAAAACTTACGCTAAAAGGTGGCACTGAACCAAACTTGGAAAGCAGCATAATTGATAATTTAATTTTATACATGATTTTTATTACCTTTAAAATCAATTTTTTTTAATACAGTTGCTCAAAAAGTAGCGTATTGCAGGGACGTATAGCGTTCGGGAAGTGAGCTATTACACACTCGCGCTTTTTCTTTACCTTTTCCGCACTCGTGCGTTCCCTTTCCCAACTGTCAAAATAATGTCTATTAAAAAGAAAAAAAAAACCAACCACGAAGGTTTAAAAGTTTTAATGATGCAAATATTTCTAAAAAGAAGCTACTAATTTGTTTCAATATCAGATTTAATGATTTGATTCAATGAGGTTAGGTTTCATTTCATTTCATCAACATTTTCATTTCATATCAATAAAAAAAAATCTACTGAAGACTTGGTTGTATGGGCATAGTTTCCTTTGCCTACCTAGAATGGGTGAAGAATACAAAAAAAACTCTGCATATAGGTATTCTTTTACGGTTGGCGCCATTTTTCAAAAATGTTCTTTGCGAGTTTTTATTATTTTATTAAAATGCTTCATTTTTTCGCAACATGAAAAATAGTTGTTCAGTACACGTGCGGAACCGTCATTAGAAGGAGTTCCGACTGTCAACCCTCACCTTCGGCTGCGCCTCGGCTCGGGTAGACATTTGTCGGAACTCCTTGCAATGACAGCCTTTCCGCATTTGTAATGAAATATACTATAGTCAAATGACTATAAATGAGTTGTGACGTCACAACTCGTTTTGCATATAAAATGTATCGAGATGTCACGTTTTGACAGTTCATTAAAAGTATCTCAATTTACTTGGTAGTCCAAGACCGGATATTGACTAAGAAGTTGTCACGACGGATCTTTGTTCCTGACGATAGGTGCAACATACGTAGACGACCCGCGTAGCGTAATGGTTACCATGCCGGACTGCCGATCGGAGGGTCCCGGGTTCGATTCCCGGCGAAGCAGAAATTTGAATGATGAGTTTAAGTTTCTGTTTTCGGTCTGGGTGTTTGTGTTTCTGTCTTTGTATGTGTCCATGGCAGCCACGGTATATCTACCTTACTGTGGGACTATGAGCGTGAAACGAATCGTTATAACATACGACTACGTGTGACTACGCAGCTGCGGAAAGTTGTTTTGATTGGCTTAAAACAATTTTGTGCTCTGCGCAGCTACATGGCTGCAACCCTTTTTGCGTCCCACTGCTGGGCACGGGTCTCTCCCCATTATTGGGGAGGCCTGGAGCTTACTCCACCACGCTGCTCCAATGCGGGTTGGTGGAGATGCGGGTTAGTGGCCAACCCGCTGTCGGATGTTTTCAAACCGCCCATAAGGCCGCCGACTAGGTTTAACGACTGTTATCTATCGACAACAACCGGGACCGACGGCTTAACGTGCCCTCCGAAGCACGGAAACGCGCATGATTTTTTTTTGCCACTAGCGGTCACCCATCTCACACCTGACCGCGCCCGTTTGGTTCAGCTGCATAGATCGCTTGCGTTCTACGCTAGCCGCCAGGCCATACGCGCTTCGCGCAGCTACATACTTGTAGCCAACTTCAGAGAGACTTTACTATACATTGTGACAACTATAGAGTTAATATGGTCAGCATACCGAGACGCCATTCGTTTAACTATAGAGTTTGTAAACTTAGGAGCCTCCTACTTACCTCCTGCTTACTATAATCTTTGCTTAGGGGAGCTGTTGGTATTGTGCTGAGGGCCTTGTAGAGTTTTTTTTTAATTTGAATAAATGGGCTCGGGCTGTTCCAGCCCAGGGTACTTCAACCTATAAAGATTGTTTGTACCCATAGCCAGGTTACACTAGCCAGATCACCGTCCAACCCGATAGCCTTGATAAAGGCTAGGATTTTATGGACGGTGATTTGTTTGGCTTCATCTGGCAGCAGCACGTGCCTCCCTGGATGAATGCTACGCTTGTGGTTTAGCGCACCACAATTTAAAAGGAGGTGGCGTGGTGTCTCGCTCTCCTCCCCACAATAGAGTACACGCCTTGTAGAGTTAGAGTTACTTAAAAGTTTTGTTCTACATGAGGTCTGATTAATAACTTTGTGTCAGTGCGAGACTTTTTTTTATTTGAATGGAGTAGCAGACGAGCATGCAGGCCACATGTTGTGAAGTGGTCGCTGCAGCCTATGAACATCTACATACAACCTCAAGCAAGCATAGGTAAGTCTTGTCTGAGGTCGTATGCAGTTAGTTGCTATTCCGGAGGCTGGTAGTCGCCTCATGTAAGTGTGGCCGGCAACTGCACCTCTCCACCGAAACACAACATAATTGGTTCACGGCAGAAGTGGGTGCAGCGGTGGTACTTACTTCCCCGGGCGAACCATAACCGGGTGGTAGGTGGTAGAACTCTACCACCTACCAGCTGGCACCTTGGGAGAGGATACCGGGTTATGTGGGATTTGTTACCGCACTAAAACCCCCTCGGTGGCCTACCTCTGCGCTTGGGGAGGACTTCGGGATCTCCAATGGAACGCACCGGTGTCCTCCACGCGGGACGCCCCAGGACGGGCCCATCCTCGGGAGAGAAGGTATCATTGTGATTTCCTGCACCCTCCGATGCTTTCGGCGGCATGCGGCCACGCACACACTGCCATCCTTCCCGGGGCCGCTGGTTGAACAGATTGAGCTCGAAATCTCGAAATGAAATGAAATGAAATATTCTTTATTCATTGTACGGTGCATTTACAAACTCTTAGTGAACGTTTTTTTTTGTTCTGTCTGCTCTGGGTGCGCTTAGGCAATGCTGAGCTGAAGAAAAGAGCAGACGGAGAAAAACTTCAGCCCTGTTTTAAAATATGAGGTATACAATAATTACCTTTCTTACAGAGTAACTATGGGCAGATAAGGAACATACGTGACAGCTACCGCATGTGTCAATGTCGTCCCACAGCTATCTGTCTCTCACAGTGTGTCTCACAGCCCACAACCCCGGAAACCGCCTTTTAGTCACTTCTTACGATCAGGCAGCGCTTCGTAGCTCTATTATTAATCCCGAAGCTACAGGGACTGAAGTAGACTTACCTACAATACATTTAATCTCGTGAAAACACAAACATAACGGTAAGAATGGAAAATTTCTGAATTAGTCATTGTTTTCTCGCTAACGTAGTAGGTAGGTATCATGTTTACAAGGATAAAATTTTAAATCAACTTGGAAATCTTTGTTATTATTTCATCAGATCTTAGAAGCTCATTTTAGAATTTTATAATTACCTTTGATATACTCAAATTGAATAAAAACCGGCCAAGTGCGAGTCGGACTCACGCACGAAGTGTTCCGTACCATTATCTATAAAAAATCACGTTTATTGTATGGGAGCCCCCTTAAATATTTATTTTATTCTATTTTTAGTATAACAGTTTTGTATAATAATAGCGGCAACAGAAATTATCCATAGAAATCATTGCATTAAGATTGAATTAAAGGTAAATTGTGGTTTACGATTTATGACGTATTAAAAAAACTACTTACTTTGCTTTACTTACTAAGTTTGCATCGTAATATACATCATATATATTTTTTAGTTTTAGCATTCTCTTATTTTATAGGGGGGAGGGGACACACATTTTAGCACTTTGGAAGTGTCTCTCGCGAAAACTATTCAGTTTAGAAAAAATGATATTAGAAACCTCCATATCATTTTCGAAGACCTATCCATCGATACCCCACACATATGGGTTCGATGAAAAAAAAAAATTTGAGTTTCAGTTCTAAGTATGGGGAACCCTCGAAATTTATTGCTTTTTTCTATTTTTGTGTGAAAATCTTAATGTGGTTCACAGAATACATCTACGTACCGAGTTATAATATCAGAAAAAAGTGTCTGTGACATACGGACGGACAGACAGACAGACAGACATCACGAATCTATAAGGGTTCCGTTTTTTGTCATTTGGCTACGGAACCCTAAAAAGTGCTATAAAATTTCCCTAGGTATAACTTAATTATAGTGTGTTTTTTTCCTTAAATTCGGCTTTAATAAGGCATAAGACAGTGCAAAAATGGTTACTTGTGATGGGAATTAACTGAAAACACATGCTGATAAAATTCCCGGTTTTTTCAATGGCATTAAGAATTTGAACACTCTTTGACTAAAAACATGTAAACTTGTATGAAGTATCTGGCAGACATGAAACATTATTTGTTGAGATCATAAGCGTAAAGCGATAGATTATGAAAGGAAATAAATATAGATCGATTAAAAATAAGGTACAAGAAATAATACTAGATCCTTTTTTAAGACGCTTTTATCAGCTTGATCTGTATGTATGTATGTATGTAAGTATGTAACGGAATCTTTTAACTTCATTTTCACTTATTTCTAGGAGTCTGATTAACTTGAAAATTTGCACAGGGGTCAAGGGCCAATGACAATACAATAATCTCATGGCTTAATATTAAAGTCCTAACTAGGATCATCAGGATAAAAAATATATATACGAGGGGCGGCTGATAAGTTCACGGCCTAAGGTACTTAATGAAACAAATGTAAAGTATTAATTTTTAACACATCTAAGCGTCTGATTAACTTGAAAATTTGCCGATTACAATGCAATAATATGAGAATAAAAATCCGACTAAAAAATAAAAAATAAATTATGTAGTTTAAAAAACTAAAAAAAACGCTTTTGTGTAAATACGAACTAAAAACTAAAAAATAAGAAGAAAATGTGTTTTACTGTAAAAAAAACGTGGGGTGGTTTTTAAGGTACTATTGACACATTGCACCCCACGCTTTTTTTTACAGTAAAATACATTTTCTTCTTATTTTTTACTTTTTAGTTCGTATTTCACAAAAGCGTGTTTTTTAGTTTTTTAAACTACATAATTTATTTAGTAATCAGTACAGATATTCTATTTCACTTACGTGAACTGATGAGAGCGCTTGTGTGCGTAAGTTTTTGAAGCAGTAGCAAATAAATAACATCTCTGGCATTAACAAAAAACTTTTTATATTACCTTAATGAAATCAAAAATATATTACCTTACTCACACAACTCTTCCACTTTTAGTTGTCATGCTGACGTTACTCGATGCTGAGGGCTCTCGAAGTTTCGCACACTAAAACAATGTGTGTGAACGGACTTTATGACATAGAACATCTATTATATAAGTCGCTTGACAAAAAACGTCGCTATGCCAAAAATCAATCGTTGATATACAGAAATAGTTAAGTTTCAAGTAGCTCATAATACTTAAGTATTTTGGTAGGTGAAGAAATTACGAGGAAAATATTGTATCTTTTCTTGTGGTTTATTATCCTACCTAGAGATTAGTAATCTAAATATCCATCCAACCATTGCATTATAGGTAAATTGTAAACAGGAAAAATCCGCAAAATGAACAGGTAGGTAGGTATCTCGTAGGTATATACTGTTTGTTCTGTATCATAAGGAAAATTCTGTCTTATTCGAATAACATCCACTTACTTCTTTTTTACACGCTTTATATTAGCTTCACTTGTATGTTTGTAACCGACGCCTTTGGGTGCGATTTTGACCCACTTTTAACGGCCAGATTTTATTCAAACTTTGTAGATTTATCGAGGACCGATGACAATACACTAATTTGATAAGATACCGTCTATATGTATACTCGTACTTCTCAAATCTTAAGCAACCATGAGTCTTTTCTAAGTTCGTATGCAGTTGGGCAGCTACTCCAGAGCCAGATAAACACATGTGTCTTTTTTTTGTATCGGGGGGAAACCTTCAAAAGGTACCCGGCACCTTGGGAGAGGATACCAGGTTATGTGGGATTTGACCGCACTAAAACCTTCTCGGTGGCCTGCCTCTGCGCTTGGGGAGGACTCCGGGATCTCCAGTGGAACGCACCGTTGACCTCCGTGCGCGGTGCCCTGGAACGGGCCTATCTTTGGGATGTGCAGATGTGCTCTCCTTCCGATGCTTACGGCGGTATGTGTCTTACCAACAACTGCAACTATTTACCGAAATACAAATCAAATGGTTAGGGGCACAGTTACAGATGTTGTATAAAAATATGTCATACCTCCCTATCCTGGCATACATGGCTTACAATATAATATGATAGTACAAATCAAAGTAATTTAATTAATTGACAACTTATTTACGCTTTCAAGATTGAAAATTACAGTCCAAAAACACGTGGATCGTGTAAAATATATTTTTTTACTAAAAGATGTTTTAATTTCACTCGTATAATGCAATAGTTTGAACAAAGGGCAGAAATGGATGAGGTTCTACATCCGAAAAAGATCATAATAATATAAAATTATTGGTTGGATTTTTTCCTGATGTCTTTTCAATATCTCACTACTGGGCACAGGTCTCCTCTCAGAATTAAGAGCGCTATTGTCCATACACCACCATGATGGCCAAGTACGGGGTGGTGGGTTGTTTTTTTAATTTTATTTGATGCTCTCAGCCAAAATAAAATGTAAAGATAGAATTTAGAATCGGATCAACGAAGTGAGGCCGGTTAAAATTGCACTTCGCCGTGTACATACACATTGCACACATAAGTACACTAACAACGAAACTGCACCTTGCCATAGTGTACTTAGATTCTTTTACAATGAGCGTAACGTGAGTCATCCTTTGATATGATCTCGAGCAATGAGTCATCCTTTTTCGTGCGTGCAGCTGGCGTTCATCGAATTCTTTTCTTAGACGTTGTCACGTCAAAAATGATAATAATAATATGGTAATTTCATAGATAAGTACATTATTCTTAGTCTAAGGGTAATTTCTCCACCAACCCGCACTGGAGCAGCGTGGTGGAGTAAGGTCCAGGCCTCCCCAATAATGGGGAGAGACCCGTGCCCAGCAGTGGGACGCAAAAAGGGTTGCAGCCAAGGGTAATTTGAATTAGGATCACAATTTCCGCCCACGTACTAATGTTTACATAAATTAAGTTTTTAACAAAAAAAATAGAACCGACTTCAAACGGTAAAAAATTAAATTATTCAGTACCTACTTCTTCTTGCTTATGGTAATGACTCTTAAAACTATTTCTGGAGTTTTTACCGTTTGAAGTCGGATCTATTTTTTTGTTTAAAACTTAATTTATTTCACTCTTTTAAGTAATTTTAATAATTCTCTATGTATTAGCATAATTGAAAAAAATTTCACCTAAACTTTAAACAGATTTGCCTTTCATAATCATGTTTATCTAATAGCCATCTAAAAGTCTGAAAGAATACTACTATCAGTCCACCTGAACGTATAAATTAAATAAAGAATTTGCTCTCAGCTCTTAACCGTTGAGGAGTTGTACCTTCAATCATCAGTTAAGCAACAGCAAGTGATAATTACCAGACATAAATATTTGTATTATGTTAAAAATATGACTAAAAGAATGTGTGTGCCTATTAAGTTTCAGTGATTCCCTCGATTACTCTAATATCACATCATCAGATATTGACATGGTGACAGTTGGACCACCTCAGGAATGTAAGATTTCGAACAAAAAACCATTTATTGAAAGAATTTGCTCTCAACTCCTAACCGTCGTAGTACCTTCCATCATCAGTTCAGCAACATGATATGACGATAATTATACACAAACGTCTGTTTTGCTTTGTAAAAATATGAAAATCATTTGTTGTGCTATAAAATTTGATGTTCCCTTCGATTTCTCTGGGATCCCCTCATCAGACTTTGACTTGGTGACAGTTGGACCACCTCGGGAATGTAAGATTTCGAATAAAAAACTATTTATTGAAAGAATTTGCTCTCAACTCCTCACTGTCGCAGTACCTTCCATCATCAGCTCAGCAACATGAGATGATGATTTCTATGCATAAATATCTCTTACGCTTCAGAAACTATAAGAAAATCAATGTGTGTGCCTATAAAATTTGAGAGTTCCCCTCGATTTCCCTGGGATCCCATCATCAGATCCTGATTTGGTGACAATGGGACCACTTCGGGAGTAGAAGCATACGAACAAAAAAAGAATTTTGAAAATCGGTTCACAAACAGCGGAGTAATCGGTGAACATATATAAAAAAAATACATACAGCCGAATACAGTACCTCCTCCTTTTGGAAGTCGGTAAAAACCAGCCTCACTTTCTTGTTCGCAGAGTTATATCTTTGATTTTTTATTTGATCTGAGTTAATGTTACAATCTCCGCTTCGGTTGGTAAGATGTGGGGAGTAACTGAGGCATGACGGCATCAAACAGGTTTACGGGGAGACGCACGCGCACTCGAACTTCAAATTGCTGCTACACTTGACAACAGAGAAGTAATTGTGTTTTAACTTGACCTACGATCCATTACGGTTAACCCTCCTTATTAAGTAACATTTTATATTAAGTTTTAATAATGGTTTCATTAGCTTTGGCGGGTGGTACCTGTAGCTTCGGGATTAAGAATAGAATTGTGGCATCCCCCTACCAGAACGTAAGAGGCGACTATAAGGGGGCTTCCGGCTTCATGAGCCCGTACGGGATGCCGCGCGTGGAGGACACCGATGCGGAGATAAAACTCCAAATAAAACTCCCTCGATGGCCTGCCTCTGCGCTTGGGGCGGCTTCGGGACCTCCAGCGGAAAGCACAGGTGTCCTAAACGCGCGCGGTGCTTCGTATCTTCGGAAGAGCATATTATGTGCTCTCCTTCACCTTCCGATGCTCACTGTGGCATGCGATGCGATGGCATGTGGCACACACACACCTCCGTCCGTCTTGGGGCTGATGGCTGGACGAATCGAGCTCCCACTCTCACCACCCGCAACCCTGGAACCCCCTTTTAATTGCCTTTTACGATCAGGCAGGGGATACCGTAGCTCTATTCTTAATCCCGAAACTAAAGGACTACATTGAATCACTACACCTAAGTAGTTGTTTTGCTGCTGGGCTAAACTTCATTAACTATTAATTATTATTAACAATAAATTAACTTTTAAAATTTTTAAAATTTGTGAGCGGATGGCAGTATGATACCATTGACACACACGATAGCTGTCTCGTGTGCTCCTTGTCGCCCCACAGTCATGCTGCATAATGAATACCCATTGTACCTGAAAATTTATTTAAAACAGGGCTGGAGTTTTTTTCCGCCCGCTTTTTTCTCCTAGCCCATATATGCCTTAGCGCACCCAAAGCGGATGACGGTCAGCTGATGGCCGTACAACAATGACAAATATCAAGTGTGTATTATTACCCAGGATGTTAATAAACTATTTTATTTCATTTTATTTTATTATTTTTTAACATTTTATGGAACCAAATAGCAACTAATCTGCATAGAACAAAAATAGAGTCTGTAAATTGTTTCAGTTGTCTCGGTGTAATTGCTGTACCTACCTACCATAGGTACATAGAAAATGAAAACATACCAACCGAAATGAAAACCTCCCCATTTTCTTAAAGTTGGTTAAAAAGGAGAGACAACATCACCCTTAAGAGGAAACGCTACCGCCGTATTCCCATACAAACGCATTCTCCTATTTTCTCCCTGGATAATGCTTCTAGAGGAATGATTTTTTTTTGTGACAATATCTAAGTCTGCTAAAGATATGCCCCTATGTTTTGTCCACTGGTTGCAGCGAACATTTGACACCACGAAGCCAGAACCGTCCCTGGACAAAATGCGAGATTAGAGCTTCAAATACCGCTATAAAATCATAACGTTATTATCTACTTGTGCCCATATCGTTATAAAAAATATAGCGTTTTACAACTAAACGTTATTTACACGTCAAAATAACGCTATAAAATCATAACCTTATTATCTACTTGTGCCCATATCGTTATAAAAAACATAACGTTTTACAACTAAACGTTATTTACACGTCAAAATAACGCTATATCAGTAAACGCTATTTAGAAAATAACGATATTAATAACGTTATATTTACGGGGAATAATAATTATCATAATATGCAGCGAGCTAGCAACGCGGCAATATCGCTTAGCAATAACGATATTATAACGTTATTTATTTCGATTTTGATATTTCATAACGTTATTCTTTTAATACCGCTATTCGTCTTTTCGTTAGTAATGTCAAAATAATCACGAAACGAAATACGTATAACGTTATTATAACATTATATTTTTATATTTTTTATAACGTTATGAAGCTCTGTGCGAGATTTCACGGTCTTAGGCGCGCGCGCACCAAGTGCAGATTAAACGATATAAAACGTTCACTAAGAGTAGGTAACTAAAAATACGTATAGTAAACAAAATATTTTCATTTTCGTATTTTAGGAATGCATAGATATCACGGCTGATCTCGCCAAACCTGTAAAAGGAAAAAAATAATTAATTTCATATTATGCATACAAAATATTTGCATAATGAATGTAATTTTTTTCCGGTCATCGCCTTTAAGTGTCCGTTTGGGCTAGATGTAGAGCCGAGAAAAAGAAGGCGGCGGAAAAAGACTCCCAGCAGCACTCTTTTAAAAAAAGTACATTTATATTATTATTTTAGATAACAGAATGGCTTTAGGTCGATAATGGGCACACGTGACAGCTGATCGTGTGAGACACTATAAGCCCATTGCCACTTGCTCACAATAAATTAATCTCGCGCCGCTACTAAGTACGACTAAATACGACCCGCGTGGCGCAATGGTTACCATGCTGGACTGACAATCGAGGGGTCCCGGGTTCGATTCCCGGTGAAACAGAAATTTGAATGATGAGTTTAAATTTCTGTTTCTGTATGTGTCCATGGTACCCACGACACAGGGCATTAATTACCTTACTGTGGGGCTATGAGTGTGTAATGTTTATTTATTTAAGTAAATGCAATCCTTTTTACGTCCCATTGTTGGGCAAAGGTTTCTCCAGACATCCCCAACAATGTTGAGAACTCGTGCCCAGCAGTGGGGCACAAAAACGGTTCCAATCATTAGTTTAATAACTTACTCCGAGCTTCATTCTGAAATCCATCACGCTGATCAAAGTTGGTTGATTTACTAATATTATCGATCATAACACAGAAAAATACTGTTATTGTAAATCACATAATATGGATTTTACATTCCTTTATCCCAAAGTGGGCGAAACTATCGCGTGGGTAGATTAAATAGCAAATAATGCGAATCAAAAATAATGATGTCTGGGGTTAATGGCCTGTATAGGTTAAAAACAAGTAGACATTATATATTTTATTCTATGGTAGACATTATAAAAGTAACATATGCTTGGTTGGAGTTCAATTAATTTGAAATGATTAAACGCCTGAATAACTAAAAGCGTCACAATAATTTTAAAATATTAACCTCACTAGTCTTCGAATCATATTTGGCATAAACCTGGCATGAATTTTCAAAAAACGCTTTATAGTAAGTTACGTAAGTACATTATTCTTAGTCTAAGTAGTAAGTAATCAATTTCCTTTCTTTGGAAATATGTAATTTAAGAATTACTTTAATAGTAGCGGCATCTATTGTGACAGAATAGAAAGTTTGTTTGAACAGTAAAACACGTTTCAGCGCCATCTATACTAAAATGCCTCAGACTACTCTGAAGTCTCTACACTACATACGATAGAGCGTGTAGAGACTACAGAGTTCACTTCGATACGAAATGTTTTGCCATTACGCAGATAGATAGCGCTACGAACACTACATTTTCTATGTCAACTAAAATTTGGAATGAAATTAATGTTTACCTGGATTAGCGTCTTAACGTTAGAGATGGGCTTAAACATGGGGCTAAAATGGATTTAAAGCGATACAACGTATCAATACGAATCGCAACACGACATATCGATACGAGCATCTAAGATATTTTATTTTGACTACGTAGTATATATAAAAAATCTACGGATACAAGACATTATATCGCAAGGTTTTGTATCGATACAAACGATATTTTAATTTTTTTAGTATGTCATGACAAGAGTGTTAAGAAATAAAAATATATAAAACTTTGTCGACTCGCGTGGCGTAATGATTACCATGCTGGACTCGATTCCGATTCGATCCCGGGTTCGATTCCCGCGCGAAGCAGAAATTTGAATGAATTTAAAATTTCTGTCTTCGGTCTGGGTGTTTGTGTTTGTGTTTCTGTCTTTGCGTATCCATGGCACCCAAGACACAGGGTATGTCTACCCTACTGTGGGGCTAGAGTGTGAAGCTACAGGACCTATGTAAGCCGCAAAATAATTTCCTTACGCAATGCAATAGGACAGAGAAGAGTGAACCAATTACAATCGCTCACATAACAATCACTGTCTATCGCTTGTTCTAACTAATAGTAATGGAAAAATTACTTTTAATTGAGGTAAAATAAAATAAACTATTAATATATTAATATAATATAATTTTTATAAGTGTCTAAACATTTGATGCAACAGATGGAGGCATGATTTAACATTTGGTATTACATGATAATATTATGCGATAGTACTAGGAATACGATACGTATCGCTGCGTATCATATAAGTAGATACATACATATATCGATTCAAATTATTTATGCCTTAAATGATGACGTTCAAATTCAATCCAAATAAAGTAAAGTATATAATATATACTTTACTTTATTAGTATATTATACTTGCCAGAGAGAAACTAATAATTTCTCAAAGGTATGATGTCCACCAATCCGCACTAGGCCCGCGTGGTGGTCTATGGCCTAAATCTCTCTCACTTGTTAGAGGAGACCAGGGCCCACTCTTTACGCCCGTATCCGAAACTAAGTGAATTTTCGGGCCTTATTTTTGGATATGATTGAAGAAATTCTAGCAATATTATTAATTCAATAGCTTAATGTCATCAATGAAAACGCTTATCTTATTAATTCATGGAAAAGAAGCGATCTGAGTATGCTAAAAATGATTCCGAAAATGTTAGAACTTACGGACGGATGCTTACAGAGTGGGCCTTCTGTGCCCAGCAGTGGGACATAAAAGGTTGAAAAAAATATATATGTACATACTTAAACTCATAATTTTTTTCATATATAGATGATATTACGTGAAGATATAATTGAAATTTTTAAATAAAAAAGATAGATTTGAGGACAAATGGACATTTAATATCTGTAGGTACTCCGTACAATACAGCTTCAGGATTTTCGCAGATGCAGGTTTCATGTCGGATGACGTGACTTTGAGACTGAGAGAAATTCATAATTTCTCGAAAGCATGACGCCCACCAATCCGCACTTGGCCAGCGTGGTGGACTATGGCCTATAATACCCTCACTTGTGAGGAGATCTGTGCTCAGCAGTAGGAAATAAAAATAGGTTGACAAAAATACATTTAAAAAATAAAAATATGTGTTTTCATTAATTATAATTACAATTATTCTCAACTACATGAAATTTAGACACCACAATCTTCTATGGCCCGCCGGCCTAGAATTTAAAAAAAACTATAAATATTCACTAGGTCTAGGATCTAAGTAACAGGATGGTAACTAATATTTGTATTAGTGACTTGGATGCAACCCTTTTTGCGTCCCACTGCTGGGCACAGGTCTCTCCCCATTATTGGGGAAGCCTGGAGCTTACTCCACCATGCTGCTCCAATGCGGGTTGGTGGAGATGCGGGTTAGTGGCCAATCCGCTGTCGGATGTTTTCAAACCGCCCATTAGGCCTCCGACTAAGTTAAACTACTGTTATCTATCGACAACAACCGGGACCGACGGCTTAACGTGCCCTCCGAAGCACGGAAACGTGCATGAATTTTTTTTGCCACTAGCGGTCCACCCATCTCACACCCGACCGCGCTCGTTTGGCTTAGTTATATAGAGCATTTGTGTTCTACGCTGACCGCCGGGCCATGCGTGCTTATTAGTGACTTATAATGAGCAGTTTCGAAATAAATAATGTATTAATAAATAATAAATGGAAATAATAATTTTTGAAACGAGGTAGTCATGACAATTTAACAAGCATTTTGATTCACTTTAAGGTCGATCTCTAATTAAATTCAAATCGAATATAAGAATTTAATTAAATATAAAAAAATCCAACAGCTTACAAAATTGTATATTATATTATAAATTATAAAAAATATTAGAAGTATAAAATTAGTTTAGTGTATGTTACAGAAATAATATGAAACCTTTAACCATCTATCAGATCCATTAACCTAATGCGCCGTTCATCTATCAGGTATTTCTTTTGTCACTTACGATGTTTATTAAAATTTATTTTAGTCTTAGACTAAGAATAATGTACTTACGTACTATAGACAGAGTCCTATTTTTCATTACGTCACGCTAAAGCGAGATCGAAATATACTTAGTGAACTTGTTAGAAAGAAATGGGAGCGAGATTTTCTGTCCTTTACGGTGTAACCACATATTTTGACAATGCCCTTTAAATAAGAAAACCCTCCCACACCGGACGATGGACAGCCTCCACCCTACCAGCCACAGGATTACCTGGGAAAAAAAGGAAGACCACAAGAAAGAAGAAAAAAGACCACGACAGGGACCACCCGGTCCCCCCCCCAATGACCGGGACCATATTAATGGCCTGCGGAAGCCACCCATGGCAGGGGCAGGCCCGAAACGTGTGCCCCGGGCCCCTTGCGGGGCCCGCGAAGATAACCCGGACTTGTGTAAGTCGGGGTGACATTGTTGTTTTATAATATTTATGTGTTAAAATCGATTCTCACAGCTGTAAATTGTGTTGTATTAAAAGCAAAAAACATTTTTCGAGTTTCATAATATGGTGAGCTTATGATTTTAGTGCTGTTTTGTTTTTGTTGGTTTTTTGCTAGTATGCCTAAGAATTCTTAAACTGTACTCATGAGTGTCAGAAATTCGTAGTGATTTCGCGGCCCTCAAAATGGTGAATAAAAGTGACGTCACCACGCCGGTGTTCCGTGCAAGTGATCTTGGGTTCGATTCCTAAGGGGGAAGGTTTAGATTCTAAATTCTAAATTTTATGCGATACCGTAACTGAAAAAAGACATTATGTGCTCATGCTTCATTTTCATTGTCTTGTGTATTTTTATGTTAAATGGGATAAAATTGCATTTTGTTCGATTTAGGTTTATTACAGTGTTAGTGCACTACACACTAAAATCGTGTATAGTGAAATAAAATAAGAGTGCGAAAATATGTTTTTTGCCTCCAAAACTGCATCAGACGCGTTTTTTATTTATTTATTTATTGTATTTTTACAATAGGCGGACTTAATGCCTGATGGCATTCTCTATCATCAATTCATCACCGTCTCACCGTCAACCTTTGGCGATGGTGAGAAGTTGTGGTAGGTATCATAAATAAATCAAAACAAAGATGAAATAAAAAAAATTAAACATAAAGTTAAAATGAGTTTAAATATATAATATATGATATGGCCGCAAACCTTTTTGCGTCCCACTGCTGGTCACGGGTCTCTCCCCATTATTGGGAAGGCCTGGAGCTTACTCCACCACGCTGCTCCAATGCGGGTTGGTGGAGATGCGGGTTAGTGGTCAACCCGCTGTCGGATGTTTTCAAACCGCCCATAAGGCCTCCGACAAGGTTTAACCGGGACCGACGGCTTAACGTGCCCTCCGAAGCACGGAAACGCCACTAGCGGTCACACATCTCACACCCGACCGCGCCCGTTTGGCTTAGTTGCATAGATCGTTTGCGTTCTACGCTAACCGCCTATAATATAATATGTATATAATACTAGTGGACCCAGCAGACGTCGTCCTGCGAAAATAAGTTGCTTTTATTAATTTCGCAATTTTTCTATATTTTCTCACCGTTTAAACCTTCCTTGAACTTCTACTAATATATCAAGACCAAAATAAGTCACATCGGTGCAGTCGTTCTCGCGTTTTAGCGAGACTAACAAACAGCAATTCATTTTTATATATAGAGATGAAATGAAATAAGAAACATACTCAGAGCATCAAAGTTACTGACTCACCCTGTTGTCATACCTGTCATACCTTGATGCTCTAAGGAAACATAATTTTTTTCCTTTCATTTAATATTGAATGTCTAAAAGGATTTTTATACAATGCCGTAAAACGAATTAAAAAAAATAAGAAACATAAAAGACAGACATGATAATTTTGATAGCTGCGTCAAAATGTAAATAAATAAACACAGAAAGTAAATAATTTTGTAAAGAAATAATAAAGGAAAAGCAAAGTATAAGAATAAAGCAAAAGGATATAAGTAAGTTATAAAATATAATAATGGACGTGAATGAAGTAAGTAATAACATGTAGTGTATTTATAACACTACACGGCCCATTTCATTCATTTCATTTGCTTCCCGTGGGAATGAGATATTTTCACGCGGTAAAAAGTAACCTTTATCCTTTCTCAACGTCCGTTCTATGTTTATGCCAAATTTCATCAAAATCGGTTCAGTGGTTTAAGCGTGAAAGAGTAGCAGACAGACAAACAGACAGAGTTACTTTCAAATTTATAATATTAGTATGGAAGTATGGATAATATATAAATAACGTATACAATATACTCTATATACATATAAATAATATATATATAATAAATATATACATACACACATATATATACAAATATACATATATAATTTCTAACACAATTTCAGCAATGTATTTTTAATAATGTATTTTTATGCTTAATTTTGTGCACCGATGCCCTTCTCATATACCACCATCTTTTACCAACTCTCTACCCTAAGGCAGTCTGGAAGAGATCGCTATCAGTGATAAGACCGCCTTTTGTATACTGTAACACTGTATCTAAATTGCATTGTATAATCTTGGTGTACAATAAAGAATATTTGTATTTGTATTCAGCCAAAGAAAGTCTATTAACACGACTTCAGATAGTACTCTCGTACAAGTTTTTGGAATGAACCTTTACTGGGTGTTCTGGCAATGTACGCGACATTAAACCTTTATATGCTTGAATATCTGACTGACTTGACTGACTGATTACTGACGAATTACTGATTTTATCTATTTCTACTGTGTCCAGTTTCAACTATTGTAATGCAGTTAATGAAAAATACATGTGAAAAAATACACATTTTTTTATATTTCACCCAGACAACAAAGCATTCGGGACGCGTAATGTTTTAAAAATTTGAATTATTTTGTCGACAGATTTATTACTACGTCAGTAACACTAACTCATGTTTATTACGATACAAAAAAAAATCGCACAAGGATTGGAAGGAACCGGCTGTTGCGCATCGGTCGTTACAAAATTTTAAGAAATCACTTTTAGCTAACTTTAATTTTAAAATAAAACTTGTAATATTTCTGCTACTAACATTATTTTACATACTTAAAAACATGTACCTATAAAAAAAGAAATAAAAATATGCGCAGAAGTGGTTTAAGTAAAAGTTCAGTTAATTTTTTTAGATATACATATTTATATATTATTTGAAGCTTTGTTTGATTAAACATTATAAATAAATAATAATAAATAAATAAATATCTAAATATCTTTGGACAATTCACACAACACCATCTGATTCCAAACTAAGCAGAGCTGCTTGTACTATGGTAATCAGAAAGCTGATAAACATACTTATATAATTCTAAATACATACTTAAATAGATAAATTAACACCCAGACACAGAACAAATAGTCATGTTCATCACACAAATATTTGTCCTGGGTGGGAATCGAACCCACTACCTCACGCTCATCACCCACTACGCCACTAAGGCTGTCACACATTACACATATACACACAGATGTCACATTAGAGATAGTGGAAATATTTTGTTTTAATACTGGGAGAGATGTAACGCACACCAAAGTTTTGGGCTCTCCCTCGTTGAAGTCTTTCCTTCATTCGCTAGATAAACGTCTCATCCGTACTGCATCGTTGTTTGAATGAAAACAGACGTACTGATTTTTTGTAATATACATGGTTATAAAATAAATTTAAAAAATAAGAAAAATATATTTTCATTAGCGTTACACACTCATAGCCCCACAGTAAGGTAATTAATACCCGGTGTCATTGGTACCATGGACACATACAAAGACTGGAACACAAACACCCAGACCGAGAACAGAAATTTAAACTCATCATATAAATTTCCGTTTCGCCGGTAATCGAACCCGGGAACCCTCGATTGGCAGTCCGGCATGATAACTATTGCGCCACGCGGGTTGTCACGTCACGATAGATACTAGATGAAGTCTTCGGTGGACATAATTAATCAAAAAGCCTATTTAACTAAACAAGCACAGGTATTAGGCGGCAAATTAATTGATGAAATCTATATAAAGTAGAGGTCCGGCCCAGCTTCGCCCGTGTGCAGACGTTGCACCGGTAGGCCTTAAAAGTATTGAAATAGGATAAAACAATAATGACATACGAACTGTCCGGTTATTCTGACTGTGTCAAAGTTTAGAACAACACGGTATACAAACGTTTGACAGGTAGGAACAATTTATATGGGAAAACTACTTATAAATAAAATTAAAAAAAAAAAACATTTTCCAGCTGAAAAAATTGAGAATCTAAACCATTCTTAAATTCCCTTGAACACACACAAAAAATCATCATAGTCCGTCCAGTGGTTTAGGAGGAGTCCAGTGACATAAACACGCACACAAGAAATATATTTGTAAAACAATTCCTTCCCATTTGAGTATTGCACGCCTCATAACGCGAAGCGTTTGAGGTAGTGCACTACTCTCAACTAGCTAGAAAATGTGCTTTTCTTGAACTTTGATTGCCTCTTATCTATGTATTTTGCACCGATTCTTTCATATGAGCACACCGATATGCAGATGAACTATTAATTTAACATTAGCAAACTAATAAATGAACATTTGTTGTGTTTTATATAATTAAAAAACTGATTGAAAAAAATCTTCTCTGGACGTCCGTGTTTCTGTGCGTATGGATCCCGCATGTGGCAGTGATAACGTCCGTAATACTGCACATATCGAGTTTTTTTTTGTTTTTTCCCATTCAGAATTGTTTCCCCTGATCTGGTATTGATAAAGGCAGTTTATTTTATTTATTTATTTATTTATTTATTTATAATAGTTGCACCAACAAGGTTAACACCAAGACTTAATTAATGCGACATTACATCATACGTAAGGTAGGTGAAACCTAACTTATAGGTGCAAATAACATGCACAGTAATAACACCAAAAAAAAACATACATTTATAGATATTATTTAAAATCCGTTAAATTCAAGTTATTATTGTTGACTATTAAGTAATAACATTATCATTATTAATATCATTACAATGAAATTGGTTAATTAATAATGAAATAAATATAATTATAAATTAAGATTAAAAATTTAATAAACGTTACACACTCACAGTCCCACAGTAAGGTAATTAATACCCTGTGTCGTGGGTACCATGGACACACACAAAGACAGGAACACAAACACCCAGACCGAGAACAGAAATTTAAACTCATCATTCAAATTTCTGTTTCGCCGGGAATCGAACCCGGGACCCCTCGATTGGCAGTCCGGCATGGTAACCATTGCGCCACGCGGGTCGTCGGTTATTTTTAAATGCATTAAGACTGTTAGAGAATATGTCAATAGCCTGAGATCTTGATGTAAATACCACACAATACCACAATTTCCTTTGGTGAGATGTTCTACACTCATACCATGAACTGTATTATAATTTCTGAGTATTCTATTTATGGCGGAATAATGACCAAGATTTGAGTGTGCTGGTTTTGTAACAAAAGGTTTGTACTTGTTTACAATTCTAGGAATATTTCTAAGCACACATATATTAATATTTAACAGTAGATCACTAATTAACTAAACAGTTTAATTTAGTATTGTTTAATTAATATTGATGAATAAAAAATGACAAATTTTTTAATTTCTCTTACGCTTCGTTATACTTAGGAATAGAAAACTTTCACTTTTCATCACTTTTCAAAAAAAATATCGACTGTTCTTCATAGTTTTAGTATATCTATATATTATTTTCCAATACCTTCGCTTCCTACTGACGCTTCTTACTTCGCTAGTTACTAAGCTAAGAGTTATCAATGTTTCCTATTATTATGATTGCCTTATTCAACTGTACGCAAACTGTTCTGTTATCTTCGTAAG
This sequence comes from Pyrgus malvae, assembly GCA_911387765.1. Classification (NCBI taxonomy): domain Eukaryota; kingdom Metazoa; phylum Arthropoda; class Insecta; order Lepidoptera; family Hesperiidae; genus Pyrgus; species Pyrgus malvae. The sequence continues at coordinate 26,616,176 of OU426949.1, forward strand.
AAACGTTATCTTGAGCGATAATATTATTGATTTCAAAACAATACTTATAACTTATTAACTTCTGTACGTTGTAGCGTTACAAAATCAAAACATTATTATCTCTACTTAAATTTTTCCTATGTATTTTTATAGTTTGTTGAGCAGCGATGGCCGAGTGGTATAAATCCGCGGTCTTCGACGCGATCGATCCCGGGTACAAATCCTCGGTGCGCACCTCTGACAAAGAAATTTGTAATGTGCGCATTTATCGCTGCTCCACGGTGATGGAAAAAATAATGATATTTAATTGATTACGATGTTCTCCATTGCCGTGCATGCCTGAGAGGAATTCATAATTTCTCGAAAGCATGACGTCCACCAATCCGCACTTGGCCAGCGTGGTGGACTATGGCCTAAATCCCTCTCACTAGTGAGAGGAGACCTGTGCCCAGCAGTGGGACATAAAAAGGTTGAAAAAAAATAGTTTGTTACTTTAGAATCACGGTATTCAAATCAACGGGTTAGTGTAAATAAAATCTGGAAAAGATTTAACCTTAATAGGAATAAATTACGGTTCGTACCACAAACAATATTCAAAGGAGATCGACCATTTTCATACATTATTGGGCCCTCAATGTATAAGTCTCAAATTAATGTTATTTATTAGGGAAATTACAAAGTGTCTTCTCGTCCAGAATACCGCAGTGCCTGAAGTCGAAAGTTTTCGAGCAGTGTGTGTTGCCAGTGATGACCTACGGCGCTGAGACGTAGTCTTTTACAGTTAGCCTTTTTCACAGGCTCAAGTTCGCTCAGCGAGCGATGGAGAGGGCTATGTTTGGTATTTCTCTACGCGACAGAATCCGTAATGATGGAATCCGTAGACGAACGAACATTACCGACATAGCTCTCAAAATCTGCAAGCTGAAGTGGCAATGGGCAGGTCATATAGTTAGAAGGACTGACAACCGGTGGGGAAGAAAGGTCCTCGAAGGGCGACCACGTCTCGGCAAAAGGAGCACAGGCCGCCCTCCCACCAGGTGGACTGACGACCTGAAGAAGATAGCGGGAAACCGCTGGATTCAGAGGGCGCAGGACCGGACGGAGTGGCAAACATTAGGGGAGGCCTATGTCCAGCAGTGGACTTTAAAAGGCTGATGGATGGATGGATTAGGGTAAAATATTATCATCATGTGCTCTTAATTTTAGATTTTTAATAGACGACTGATTTCTACTCTTTATTTGATCTTAGACTTTGTCTATTAAACCGCTGCACAAACTGTCTAGTTACTAAACACTTGTATATCTTGCGTCGTATACAGTCTTGGCAGCTTGTTAAGAAAATTTGATATTTATATGACTAGTGTGAAAACAACCACACAAATGCGTCCAGTTGCTTGCACTTGTCATACTCGTTGTCGATTGAAAATTATTCGGTGTCGGTAAATGGAAACAAAAATTCGCCAGTTCAAGACACGTTTTCGCAGTGCCTAAATTAACTTGTTGTCGAGGGTATTGTACCTTTTGAGTTACAATTTGCATCCGTATGTCCTCATGAAATCTTTGATTTTGTAAATTTTGCATTTTTCCCGTAATCTGCTGCAGTCCGCACCGTACAAGCAATCTCAAGCAAGGCTTCTCTTGTCAGATCTGAGGTGACCTCATACTTACTGTAGGTCTCACTGTCATGTGGGTAAAAATACACTTTGTTACAAAATGGGGACAAATAAATAAATGTATTTTTTTAAACGCTACACTCATAGCCCCACACTAGGATACCCTGTGTCGTGGGTACCATGGACACACATAAAGACAGAAACACAAACACCCAGACAATGTACAGAAATTAAAACTCATCATTTCAATTTCTGCTTCGCCGGGAATCGAACCCGGGACCCTCCGATCGGCAGTCCGGCATGGTACCTAACCATTGCGCCACACGGGCCGTCGTATTTGTAGTTTAAAATGTATTTGTCCGGGAATTATAAATTTATTCGTACAGTAACCGTACTGATAGACTCAGCCTTTATTTAATTTATGATCGTAAATAGGGTCTTGGACACTATGAACAAAAAAATTCAAAATCCTTACCTTACAAAGGTTGCACTAAATCGCGCTTGGAAAGCAATATAATTGTTAATTCTTTTTTAAACATGATTTTTATTACCGCTAAAATGAATAATAATGAAGTCAATTGACTTTATAAGATAAGTGACGTCACTTATCATTTTCTCATACAAAATGTATGGGGATGTCACGTTTTGACAGCTCATTAAAAGTATCTCAATTGACTTGGTAGTCCAAGACCGGATTAGCTTAACTTATCTATTCTGTTAAATTACAAAAATGGATAAATTCTAAAGTAGTTTTATTAATAAAAAAACGGCAAATTGTTTGTAAAGTAGGTTTACGATCGAGATGTTTACGTGATAACGTCCGCACGAGAAAATCTCCATTCGTTTGTATGCCGCTAGAGTGAGAGAGACGGAAGATCGGTCCACTCACTCGAACGCTATGCCAGCCTCCGCTCGTGAGGATTCCGCGTGACAAGTTTCACGGAATGACTGGCAGCGCTCGAGATGAGACGGGAGATCGGTCCGTCTCTCTCTCGTTATACCTGCGATCGCGCTCGTGAGGTTTTGGTGTGATACAAGTTTCTGAACATGTCACCCGACTAAAACGATTTTAAAGACGTTATCACGTCAAAATGGGATACATCATTTGATTTTTCTTCCACAATGGTCGATACCATATAAACTCTGTTGGTATAGCCAGCGTCAAGTATAATTTTTGCATGACTTGGGCTTCGTTCACCATCTCCAAGTAAAGTATTGATTAGTTACGTCCCAAGTTAAATTAACTGGCAAGTAAAAGCTATGAGTATGGGTCAGTTTATCATATGATTAGTGCTACTCGAACATCGTGAAATTGAAATTGAAGTTACGGGTGAGTTTAAACGACAATTAGCGTACTTGTCACTTTACTTGAAGGTGGTGAAACAGGCCCTTATAGTCATAGAGAAATCTTCAGAGATCAGTAATCAGTAATCAGTCAGTCTAGTCAGTCAACGATGGCTACTTTACCAGAACAATTCCGATGGAGTTTTGGGGCAAGCTGAAAACATGTTTTCGCACTGTTATTTTATTTCACAACACTCTTGCACTGACATTAATCTATATCGAACAAAATGCCATCAACTTTATCCGATACAACTCAAAAATACAATAAAATATAAATAAAATACCAAGAAAATGATAATAAAACAATAGCACATGTCCCTTTTGACTTCCCGCCAAAAGCCCCATCCTTTGCTTTCATGGCTAAGTCGGGTAAGAACTTTTTTTCATAAGTGTTTTCATAAGTTTTCATTTCCTATTTAAATTTTCATCCGAAAAATTGGGACCTACTTAAATCACACGATTAGGGTTATTGAAGGATAATGGTTAAACGTAGAAAGTTATTGCTTTAGATTAATTTCTTGTTAGATATTATGCATACCGATACTGTAGCGCACATTAAATTTTCATGTTGGTAGATGGTGTGTGAGCATGTGTATACAGGGTAGAACTTGTTAACGCTGGAGACTTAGAAGGTAGAAGATCCAGCTTCTATCAAAAGCATTAATTTATAGTTAATAGTTTTAGTTTTTATAATTACTTTTATATTCGTATAAAAAGTATGTATATAGTGCAAAAGGTGGCATGTAAGTCAAAAATTAATTGTTTTTCAATAAATAAATAAATAAATGTATAATTACAATATTCAATAATTTTATTAATTTATTTATTAAGTTTTATTCAGTTAAGTTTAATATTATGAAGTATTTCAATATCATAAAGTAAAAAATTAAAGTGATAAATGTTAATGTAAAGTCCAAAAATGTTATTAAATTATTTTAAAAATATTAATGTAAGAAAATAACTTCTGTACCTAATTAACAATAATAATTGTACTCTTTTTCTCTCCTAGCCCATATGTATAAGCTTAGCTAACACAAAGCGGATGATGGTCAGCCGATGGCCGTACAACAATGACAAACATCAAGTGTATATTATTACCCAGGATGTCAATAAACTATTTCAATTTGGTTAAATGTACAGTTGAAGGAAAAATCCAGTAAGAAAACTCACAAGGAGGATGTTTTTAATAATTTTATTGGTATGATACTAAAGCATCCTCATGTAAAAGAGCTATATTTGACTATTATATAAATTTTTGAAATGGTTTGAGCTGTAACAATCCACATTTAGCCAAAACCAGTCTAGAATTAATATTCAAAATAAAATTTATGAATAAGATTAATGTGTAACACCTTTGTAAACTGAATCCAGCAAATAAAATATTTCATTTCAAGATGAAAAGAAAAATTAGATTGATCTTCTAAAATCTCTTATAGATTAGTATTCCTGATCATAACGATGTGAAAATATTTCATAAACAGAATTTACAAAATCCAAACAAAGCTTTTTGCAAGGGACATGTAATGTAAACGTCCATGACGTCGTTACCGTACTAGTAATCATCATTCTATAGAAAAACGGCTACTAGATGTACTTATTCTATGAATGAGTATTGGGACACTGAAAAAAATGATGATAGTAGTTTATACTCATAATATAATAGTTTTAATACAAATTTTCAATCTATAGGTCCTATTTGTAAATATAAAGGATATATAAGACAGGTTATTGCAAATAATTAATTCATTTATTACTAATTGCACCACTGTTATACTGTTTTTATATATAAACTTCATGTAAAGCTCACTCTGTTTCTTTTTTTAATTTTTTTATCATGTCTGTTACCAATCATTGTAAGGTATAGGTAAGTGAAAACTTTACTGATATATGAGTAAATTTTGTGTATGTATTGTTTGTTTCCCAGTTAAAGATAAAAATAAAAATAAAGTAAAAATAGTACGGACGTGTACCTACCTAACCTAATGGTACTTAGGAAGGAGTTTAGGGAGAAATTTTTAGAGGCATCTCGTAGTCCTAATTTTTTTGTTGCTTGGAGCATTTTTGGATAGAATGGAATAAAGTTGAGATCATTAAATAAAAATAAACATTTTTTCTCGACACAGGTTAATTACAGTGCCGAGCTGTGGTGAAAAATTACAGTATAACAACATTGCATTTCGGTTTGCCTCCAAAACTTTAACGGACACGATCTGTAAATGTAGCCATTGCTCTAATGAAATACCTAACTGTCTTGACTACCTGATTGGCTGTTACCCTTTTGGCGTCCCACTGCTGGGCACAGGTCTCTCCCCATTATTGGGAGGCCTGGAGCTTACTCCACAACGCTGCTCCAATGCGGGTTGATGGAGGACTACCTGATTACTGCCGACTAAGATTTTCAATAATGGCATCACAAACTTTGGGCATATTGCGAGCGTCAAGTATAATTTTTGCATCACTTAGTAGTCATATAAAAAATCGGTAAGTCGTCAGTAATCAGTCAGTATAGTCAGTCAGATGTTCAAGTAAAGCGATGGCTACTTTACCAGAACGTGTCCGATGGAGTTTTGGAGGCAAGCTGAAAAAACATGTTTTCGCACTGTCATTTTATTTCACAACACTCGTGCACTATCGTTAACCTATGTCGAACAAAATGCCATTAACTTTATCCGGTATAACTCAAAAACACACCAAGAAAATGAAAATAAAACAAGAGCACAACATGTCCTTTCCGACTTCCCGCCAAAAACTCTTCCTGCCGACTCACTGATTATGACTGTTTTATATAGCCCAGATTGACGGAATGGGAGAAATTGGTTTAAAATGTGTTTAAATTGACACTGACAATATGCAGAGATGCCATTAATGAAAAAAAAACGTCAATCCATGAAAGCTGCGCTTTGTCACTTACGATAGGTAAACATTGTAGGAGAGGAAATGGTGTTCTTCCTCAAGACGCCGGGTCAACTATTTCAGCTCATGCCTGCTGCAGTCTTATGAATAAAAGCTTCTTTTCACACTCATAGCCGTAGTAGGGTAGATACACTGTGACGTGGGTACCATGGACACATATAAAGATAGAAAGACAAACACCCAGACTGAGAACAGAAATTTTAAACACATCATTCAAAATTCTGCTTCGCTGGTAATCGAACTCGGGACTCTCCTTTTGGTAGTCCGGCATAGTAAACATTACGCCACATGAGTCGTCAAAAAGTTATTTGTTTTAGTTTTATTATAACTTTTAATATAAAAAGAAAACCCCATCTAAATCTTGCGCTATATTGAGGTAAAATTATGAAAACAATATCTTGGAAGAAGTATTTATTGTCAATTCAATTTTATTTTCAAGCCTGAATTGACTCTACCTTTTTCTTTACATATTTAATAAATGATCTGTATATTTAATACTGTAAACGTCATCTTTTAATTCTGTAAATAAAAGAAGAGTCAATTTCAATTTTAAATAATTGAGGGAAGTTAAATTTACCGCTTATTTATGATAAATATATTAAGAAAAAAATGTAGAGTCTTTTTTTAATTCTGTAAATAAAAAGGTAGAGTCAATTTAAATTCAAAATAATCGATGAAAGTTTATTTGACCACATAAATATTCGTAAATTAACTTAGAAAAATAAAAAATATAGATATTTTTTATTTCTGTAAATAAAAAGGTACAGTCAATTTAAATTAAAAATAACCAATGGAAGTATTATCAACCGCACAATTATTGGTAAATTAATTTAGAAAAATAATAAATGTAAAAGGTAGAGTCAATTTAAATTCAAAATAATCAATGGAAGTTTAATTGATCACATAAATTATGGAAAATTTATAGAGAAAAATTGTAGTGAAAAATAAAGTTAATTCCAAAAAATGTCTGAAAACTGAAAAAAAATCAAAATTCCGGGTCTACAACGCTGCTACGCCTCTACAGCTACGGTAGGGGGGAGTTGGGGGCGGCGCCAGGCCAGCCCTCGTCCGCTCGGCGCATTGGTACCTCACGCCTCCAGTACCGTTCCGACGCCCGAGCGAGCAGGCCGCGTGTCGCCGTGAAAAGTTTCCCGAGTCGAGTTCAGTGTAGTGTGTGTCATGTTGGGAGCCCGGGGAGCGCCGTGCTAGGTCATGTCACGAAGGAAGCAGAGCAACCCGAAGCCGTTGAAACGTGAGTCCCAGCAGTCAGTCACGAAAGTTTCATTAAGAAAAGTTCGAACTTCGAACGTTGTAACGGCGGCAGAAGTTTGTTTTACGATGTTCTGATTTTAAGTTTTTTTTTCTCTTTCGCTAATTGGTATTATGTACCAAATTTGAATATAGAATCATACCTAAAAAAAATAAGAAGAAAAAAATCTTATCAGAATGGGTAGTATTCTGTCTGCCGTGTATGGTTAAGTGTAGTGCCATAGTTTTGAAGCTATATATATAATATTTACCTGAAATGTGTATGCAGTATTGCCCATTAATTTTATTAAATTAATTATATAAAGTCCTAATCATTTACTACGTTACACTCTTCATTCAATTCAATCAAACTCTACCTGTGTTTTGATCACTTATACTAATTTATACTTGATAGAGTCATTTAAATGTAGTGCTCCCGAGTCATAAGGTTATTTTAATTATGTTATGTGCGATGAGTTGGTGTTATAAATACATATTTATATGACATACGTCTGGCACGTGGTAAAGCTAGCTGTCAAGTAAATCTTATCAGAGTACGAGGTTTAATTCTACTAATCACTTTGTTGTAAGTCTGGACTTTACGATAGTTTTAAGATAAGTGTCTTTTTATTCAGGTTATCAACAATATCACGAATTTTGCAAGTTATTTTTGCAATAAAAAATAGACTTGTATTATTTTCCTCCTATATATGGATATTTCCTTCTTTGTATGGATAAGTAAGTATTAAGTGTTTTGAAATCTACCTCTGAACCTACATAGATAGTTAGAGATTCATTATAGCAAAGTTAGATAAGTTTTGTTTAAAAGTTATACATGCAAACTATGTTTCTGAACGTAACTTAAGAATTAAATTTTTCTTTTTTTTTCTTTTACATTTTATTCGTATTTAATTACTGTTTTTTATAAATCTATCTTTAAGAGCTTTATAATATATAGAGTCTACATTTGTAAAGGATTTAGAAAATGTGGACTCTACATTTTTACGAGACGAAAAATGTAAGAGGTACAGTAAAAATTATAATAAAAAAGTTATATACATCTTAATATATAACTTTTTTATTATATTGCATGCCTCATAAGCATTGAGGTGGGTACTACTGTCACTTCGCGCAAAATATCTGATTTTTCAAACTTAAAATGTCTCTATGTATCATATATTGCACTTATAAGATAATATATACACACACATATCAAGAAAAATCACTATTTTTAACACTCATGACATTTTTGATGCCATTTTTATTATTTAAACTGGTTAAAAAACAGTTTAAAAAAGTTCTGTCTTGGACGTCCGTGTGTCTGTATGTGCGGAAGCTTTTCTTGTTAACACGATAACTACCGAAATACTTTACTAATCGAGTCGTCTTACGCTTCGATATACTTAGGAATAGAACCCTTTCACTTTTTAGGGTCTGATTCGATGTGGTTTAATTGTTATTAAATAAACAAAAATAAATATCGACTGTTCTTCATAGTTTTAGTATATCTATATATTAATCAATTTTATTTTGAAGGATAAGATTATGAGGCGTGCACTTTTGGATTTTCCAAACATTTGAAATGAACAAACAAATAATTATCGTACTTTCCAAGCGTGCCGTAATGCAGTAAGCTATGCATTTTATTTTTTTCTTTGCATAATTATTTGATAGTGTGCAGCTGTATTTGAAGCTTTTGTTGAAAAGCTTTGGTATTTGACAAACAAGTTTGGCCAACAAATTTGTCAAGCAAATTGGATCGTTTACAGGACACATCAAATTTTTTTGAAGCAAAACAAAACTTGGAAATCATTGGTGTAATGAAATAATGTTACATTTCAGCCAACAAGGATACACATTAAGGAATCTCAAATGTATTTAATCATTTTTTTCAACCTTTTTTATGTCCCACTACTGTGCACAGGTCTCCTTCTCACACAATTGAGAGGGATTTAGGCCATAGTCCACCACGCTGGCCAAGTGCGGATTGGTGGACGTCATGCTTTCGAGAAATTATGAATTTCTCTCAGGCATGCACGGCGATGGGGAACATCGTAATCAATGAAATATCACGATATTTTCCATCACCATGGAGCAGCGATAAATTCGCTGAAAATTTTACTCATTACGGAGGTAAATTTCCTTAACAGAATACGTACGTAGGTAGTGGCCGTTAAGTCATAAATTATGGTTTTTCCAGAACCTCTCCCATTTATCATTAATAAATAAATAATAAAAGTTCACAATCATTGCCCCACAGTAAGCTGTGTCGTGTACTATGGACACATATAAAGATATTAAGAACAAACACCAGACCTAGAACAGAAACTGAAACTCATATTTCAATAGGTTTTTGAACATTCTACACAGAAAAATTCAAAATGCATACCTCAAAAATGTGGCACTAAACCACGCTTGGAAAGCAGGATAATAGGGTCTTGGGACACTATGAACAATAAAATTCAAAATCCTTACCTTAAAAAGGTTGCACTAAATTCAAAGATTTCAAAGATTTCAAAGATTTCAAAGATTTTATTGAACACAAAAATAGTAATACAAAAACATAATGATCGTAAACAACTACAATAGTTAATTAATTAACTGTGCTGCAGCAGTTTACGCCCGCCCCAAAACACATAGACAATTGTTCAACTATGTATATATACATACAATTAGTTCTACTATTAAAGGTACAAGCTAAACAAAAAGTAGCGATAAATTAAAAGCTGTTACAAACTGTGATACCTTATATTAAAATAATGTAAAATAAGAGAAGAGCAGTGATTGTTTGAAGGTATGTGTGCGTGTGTGTGTGTATGCGTGCGTGCGCGCGTGTTTGTGTGTGTGTGTGTGTATGCGTGCGAGCGCGCGTGTTTGTGTGTGTGTGTGTGTATGCGTGCGAGCGCGCGTGTTTGTGTGTGTGTGTGTGTATGTGTGTGCGTGTTGTGTGTGAATCTCACAGGTTCGGGTTGGTTGTAATGAGTGCTTCAGTTTCGTCGTAAGAGAAGCGAACTAAATCACGCTTGGAAAGCAATATAATTGTTAATTCTTTTTTATACATGATTTTTATTAGCGCTTAAATCAATAATAATGAAGTCAATTGACTATATATGGTAAATGACGTCACTAATCATTTTCTCATACAAAATGTATGGGGATGTCACGTTTTGACAGCTCATTAAAAGTATCTCAATTGACTTGGGAGTCCAAGACCGGATTGTTAATTTATTACATGATTTTTATTACTTTTGAAATAAAAAAAAAAATTGTCTATTAACTATATAAATATGTATATGAGTTGTGACTTCACAAATCATTTTCTCACACAAAATGTATGATGATGTCACGTTTTTAAAAATAATAGTATCAGGCGTTACTTTGCGGATCTCCATTGTTATAAAGTTAGGTAATTTAAACTATTTTGCAACAATCCGCAATCAGAACGTATGGTGGTGTACACTTTTTTCATGCAATAGCACCTCCCCCCCCTCCCACATAGGACCCATGCACATGCAACAATAAAAAATATACACTAACAACGTACCACCTGCTTTCCAAATTTGCAAATTAATAAATTTATTTGAATACATGATTTGAATTACCTTTTCATCAATTAAATATTCGTCAATTGAATACAAATGAGTTGTGACATCACTAACCATTTACTCAAATAAAACGTATGAGGATGTTACGTTTTGACAGCTCATTAAAAGTATCTCAATTGATTTGGTAGTCCTAAAAATAATCTTAATATATATAATTCTTCTGTGAGTGTGTATGTCACTGAACTCCTCCTTAACTCCTCCTGGACAGATTTTAATGAATTTTTTTGTGTGTATTCAAATGGATTCGAGGATGGTTTAGATTCACAATTTGGGCCACTGGAAATGTTTTTTAATTTTTTATTTATTTATAAGTAGTTTTCCCATATAAATTGTTCCTATCTGTCAAACGTTTGTATTTCGTGCCGTGCCGTTCTAAACTTTGACACATTCAGAATAACAGGACAGTTCGTATGTCATTATTTGTTTTATATTTTTGTTTGATAGTAACATGAAGTCTCTTTAAGATAATAAGAAAACAAATCCTCTTTTATTACTTTTAAGGCAGGACAACGTCTGCGGGGTCCACTAGTATTAATATATTACCTTTTGTAGAAGGACAAATTTATACACCTGTTTAACCATAATGCAATACTGCTCATAAGCAGTACTACATTAATAGTGTAAGAAAAAATAAAGTTTAAAATGGGTCAAGTTATTTCCTAAACCTCCGGCATGTAGGTACCTTTGACACAACAATTTGTTAAGTGCGTATTTATCGTTTCATGGCTTCATGTTAAGGAAAATTATTGTGATATATTATTTTGATAAATTACAATGTTTTCCATGCTGGCCACTGTGACTAAGTGCGGATTGAAATGAAATGAAATATTCTTTATTCACTGTACGGTTCATTTACAAACTCTTAGTGAACGTTTTTTTTTTCTGTATGCTCTGGGTGCGATTAGGCAAGCTGGGCTGAAGAAAAGAGCAGACGGAGAAAAACTTCAGCCCTGTTTTAAAATATGAGGTATACAATAAGTAGCTTTCTTACAGAGTAGCTATGGGCAGACAAGGAACATACGACATACAAACATACAAATATTGGTGGACTGAACTGGAACACGGTGGAACGGAAATAAAAAAAAATTCATCATTAAAAAATGCTGAAAATTTTAAGAATGTTAACAGGCTCAAAATTTCAATTACCCCTACCACACTCTCTCTACCTCTAAAATATTTATTAAAATTAACATAAAAATATTTTTATATTTATATATGTATTTCTGTCTAGAGTAGGTAGAAACCATGACCGCAAAGTTATCGTTCTTGAAATTCCTTATATTCCTTTGTTTCCTTAGATCAAAAACATATTTTGCTAGACATTATTTGATTAAAACGTACAACCAGCACATAAACTAGATAGTTGTACTAAAAGGTGTCCGGCTACTGGTGTCTATCTCTCGTGACAAATCGACCGATTGATTGCTCTAATAAACATTGGCAAAATTTAAACGACCCTGACTAATTTGTTGCTTGTTAGCCTAAGAGCAACAAAGCTGATGACAATTATTAATAACTAGACAACTGATAGATCATTTACAAGATATATCTTTTTCGCTGTTGTCGGAAAATCTTCAAAAGTTACCCGGAACCTTGAGGGAAAAAAGCATTTACCGGGTTGTATGGGATTTGTGTCGTGCCTACCCCTCGTTAGCCTACCTCAGTGCTTGGGAAGGACTCTGTGATCTCTCTCAGAACACATTCATGTCCTCCCTTGCCTTTGCCTCTACCTTGCCCTTTTTAAAACATGCCGGCCCATCTTTTTGGCCCAAGATGGGCCGTGGTGCTCTCCTGCACCCTCCCGTGCTTACAAAGGCCCCGTCACTATTAATACATTATGTTTCCCGAGGTCGCTAAAAGGAATATTTATAGTAGGTCTATTTCTGCCGTGAAAGAAAATTCCTTCATTTGTTGTTTATTGTTTCTGTGCAAAGGTGCGGATGGCAGTTGGAGTAGCAACGCAACTGCATACTATCGGAGGCAAAATTAAGGTTTGCTTAAGACTTGACTTAAGGCATGTACGGGGCAAAATAAGGGGCCCTATACGAAATTTTGCCGATTTCGCTTATTTACCCGATTTAACACATAAGATTTTGCAGATAAATTACAGTATTTCCATAGGTTTCCTTGCATAATATAACTGACCATTTCATTAATAATCTACTTGTAATACATTAGCCACTTTTTTAGCTTGCGTCAAGAATTATAATGCGAAATTTAGGTTAGGTACTTTAAAAGATATTTAATGCCGAATTTTTATTATTTATTTGATTTTTTTCAGGCCTCTTAAGACTTAACTGTAGATTAATAGACCCATTGGGCTGAAAATATCATATAACCAACGTGGCCATCATGCTCATTTCATATAACAGACAAACAAATATTTTGTCTATTTTCTTATTAATTGTACAAATAACCTACTTAAAACGTGAAAAGTGTAACTTACTGTGGTGATAACTTAGGTGAACAAGTTAAAAACGGGTTCTATATGTTATCAGCGGACGATAGTATGTTTTATTCGTTCTAATATGTTATCGCGGTGAATTTAACAGATGGCGAATTTATTCTAATCGAAGTTGTTTCAAACACGTGTAAGTTTTTGAAGATAAACGTTACGTTACACACTCATAGCCCCACAGTAAGGTAATTAATACCCTGTGTCGTGGGTACCATGGACACATACAAAGACAGGAACACAAATACACAGACCGAGAAGAGAAATTTAAACTCATCATTCAAATTTCTGTTGCACCGGGAATCGAACCCAGGACCCCTCGATTGGCAGTCCGGTATGGCAACCATTGCGCCACGCAAGTAAATAGAAATAATAAATAATAGAAGAATAAATAATAATAGAATATAATATAGAATTTGGTATAGGCGTTGACTTCAATTGTAAGAGAAGTCTGTTAGAAATCACTTATTAGGAAAGATATCGAATTAGTATAAATAAAGGAAAGAATAAACATTTTTCATCTCAATTGAAGTTAAAGTTTAAGACAAAATATTGAATGATTAAGATTGTTTAATTAATTGGCTCCTTTATCATCATCATCTATAAATAATCTTTTGATAGTCCCTCTAATTGGTACGTCTCCTCTCAAATAAGAAAAGGTTTAAGTTATAGTTCATTACGATTGTCAAATAGAGGCTGCAGAAATTTATAATACGAGTAATATGCTCTTGAGAAAATTAACTTATCAATGACCCAAGATTTTGTCGGAGTGGTTATGGCAGCGGACTCAAACATCGGATTTTGAACCTTTGAGGTTTTTGAACCTTTGGCGCAGATTTATGTCTATGATATTTGCCTTTAAGGTTTTTTAATACTGTTAGCTTCGGGATTAAGAATAGAGCTACGGTAGGTATCCCCTGCCTGATCGTATGGTCCACGGGGAACGCGCGTAAGAGGCGACTAAAAGGGGGTTTCCGGGGATGCGGACGGTGAGAGTGGGAGCTTGACCCGTCCAGCTAGCAGCCCCGGGAGGGACGGCGGTGTGTGCATGATCCAAAAAAAAAATGGTGAAACCAAAAAAAATTGTCACACTTGCCTAATTTAGTGGACTATGGCCATAACCTCTCTTCATTCTGAGAGGAGACACATGGCCAGTAAGGAGACTTTAAAACTGTTTGAAATAAAAATTATCTTAACTCAAGGCACTGATGATGATGATGATGGAACGAGGTCGAAACCCTATAAATTTATTACGTGAGGATCCCCTCTATTTCTTCGTTCTCCGCGGCCGTCTCTGAATGCGCTGACACATACATCCACACATTGAACTATAACAAAGGATTGCCAGCTCGACTGTAGACAGATGTAGGTTAACAAGTAGGGCGCGCTGTGTTAAGCTGATTGACTTGAATTAATCATTTATTTAATATGTTTTAATTATGTCGAGTATCAATGTTTTCCGAGCATCGATATCCGAGAGGTTAAGACTGCCGTGATCAAATTCTCGAACGTATGATGTGATACAGGTCACACTTACCTAGTCCCTGTAGCTTCGGGATTATGAATAGAGCTACGGTATCCTCTGCCTGATCGTAAGAGGCGACTAAAAGGGGGCTTCCGGGGTTGCGGCGTTGAGAATGGGAGCTCGACCCGTCTAGCCAGCCCCGGGAAGGACGGCGGTGTGTGCGTGATCCAAAAAAAAATGGTGATACCATAAAAAATGGTCACACTTACCTAATTTAGTGGACTATGTCCTCAATCCCTCTTCATTCTGAGAGGAGACACATGGCCAGTAAGGAGACTTTAAAACTGTTTGAAATAAAAATTATCTTAACTCAAGGCACTGATGATGATGATGATGCAACGAGGTCGAAATCAATGATGAGATGATCAAATTACCTGTGTATTCTAACCTAAGCTATGAATTCTAACAATTTATATTATAATCAAGTATTCGAAAAAAGGTTTTGTGTTTTCATAGAGTAAGGGAAGGGGGGCTTAGGAGGCCCAAGGTCCCCGAATGGTGGGAGGTGGGGGGCGAAGCCCCGCGCCAAATAAAATACAAAAAGAACTCGTCATTTAAAATAAATGGGATCGGTTAAATTAGGTTTGACTTTTATTAATTGAAATAAAAAAGGAACCCTCGACATGGTATCATTAATTAGGTTAGAATACATAGGCAATAGGGTATTGGACACTATGCACAAAAAAATTCAAAATCCTTACCTTAAAAAGGTTGCATTAAATCACGCTTGGAAAACAATATAATTGTTAATTCTTTTTTATACTTACATGATTTTTAATACCGCTTAAATCAATAATAATGAAGGCAATTGACCGTATATGATAAGTGACGTCACTTATCATTTTCTCATACAAAATGTATGTGGATCTCACGTTTTGACAGATCATTAAAAGTATCTCAATTGACTTGGTAGTCCAAGACCGGATTAGAACAAAACCTAACATTACCCAGCCAGAGTTGGGTAGACCTAGGTGAGTATGGGTAAATGCCGAATTAAAAGTTATTTTACTTATTATTACCCAAGTCTTTTGCGTAATGTCCGACCCAAAAGACTTGGTTAATACTAAGACTTCCTGGATACACCTAGGTTCACTCCATCTTCATGCATTACCCGTAACGTATACATATGTACCACCATCAACACGTGTTTCGCCCCAAAACACAGCATCATCAGGGTTATTGACTCTCCGACGGTTACTCGCAAAGTGACTTTGCGAGTAACCGTCGCGTCGTATGTGGGGGGGAGGGAGTTCCTATTGCATGAAAAGGTATACACCAGTACGTTCTGATTGCGGATTTTTGCAAAGTAGTTATTAGCTAATTTTATAGCAATAAATTGCTTCAAGGCAGAAATGAGGTAGACAGACATTGATTTGCACCTCAATATACATTGGCTTTAAAAGCGGAAAGATAAATAATAAATAAAGTTTCACATTCATAGCCCCACAATAGGATAAATATACCCTGTGTCGTGGGTACCATGGACACATACAAAGACAGAAACACAAACAAGACCGAGAACAGAAATTTAACTCATCGTTCAAATTTCTGTGTCGCCGGGAATCGAACCCGGGACCCTTCGATTGGCAGTCCAGCATGGTAACCATTGCGCCACACGGGTCGTCGTGACTGATGTTCGACTGCTCGGATATGGACTAGACTGCTGAGAATATCTGTCCAAAACTTAGATTAACCTTACGGACATTACGATAGATTACGAAGAATTATGTAAAAGTTATGTTCGCAATGTTTCGCGTGATTACTCTATCGGGCAGATACGCAACGGACATCGAACTCACAACCTCTGTTTCGCTATCACTATCCAATGATAGGTTTTCCTTCGACATGTGACTCAATAATCTCCCAGTATCCGTTTAATAATATTAGTTATTATTGGTTTTATTTTTTGATGACCTGCGTGGCGCAATGCCAATCGAAGGGTACCGGCGAACAGAAATTTGAATGATGTGTTTAAATTTCTGTTCTCGGTCTGGGTGTTTGTGTTTCTGTCTTTGTGTGTGTGTGTGTCCATAATACCCATAATATATGTTATACTACGTAAGTGTTGTTAGATAAGATTTTTTGACGTGATAACGTCTGTGGGGGCGGCGCGTCTATACGGTATGTATGTTCGCGCTACTCGCCCTAGGAGTACGCGTGGTGGGATCGTAGTAGCCACCAGCGAGGCCAAAAGGGGAGTGGCGGGTGTAAATCGGGTGTGAGATGTTAAACCCGACGCCGGTAACCCAACCTGCGAGGCGCCACGTCGGTGTCGGGGAGTTGCGTCAGTCGTCTGTCACGGGGAAGAGGAGGGGGGTGAGGGGGTGACGTTCTTTGAATAAAACCACTTATGTTCCTGATAAGGAACCCAGCCAGCCCTAACCGAACCCTAATTTCCCTATGCCAAGGCCTCTTCGTATGGTCTTGAAGTCTTCTTCCAAACTTCAGTCTTCAAATATTCCAAAATTCTTCAATCTTCTTTAATCTTCTTGTTATTAGTCTTCTTGAGTCTTCAGAGTCTTCAGAGTCTTGTTTTCTTCTTACTTTTGAGCTCGCCGAGGAATGCTTTGCCTTGGCCCCAATTTGCTTAAGTACTCCCCAAGCAATACGAGAAAGACAGCCGCGTGCAATAGCCCGATCGCGGCCCTATTTCGATACAATTTTTGCTTCGGTGAAGGCTGTTTTTCGGGTTCTTTTTATTGATCTTATTCACTTATACATATGTATCATACATAGTTTTGTTCCTCGTAAACTATCCTATTAGACTATATAAGTTCTATTTTCATACGTAAAATACATAAAGAGTTATTTAAGAAAATATACACAAAGTCCAACAAATTTCGCCAATTGCTAACCTTATGACCTAAATAACTAAGCTAATTCACAAAATATATTCGTAAAAACTATGTATCCATGTAGACAAACTTATTTCCTATCGTATTAATCCTAAAAACATCCAAAAACATATAAAAATACGATCTTATTAACAAAAAACTACCTAAGTACAGAAAAAACTTCAACCTTAAATATCTACGTAACCTATATAGATTTCTTTATAAAAATTGTGTTATCCTACATAACTAATCATCCTTAACCATATTATAAAGAAAAATCATGAAAATCTAGATATCTAATTTTCCATACTAATTTCGTAAATTTTTCGCATTCCAATCTCGATTCTACTCGTCACACCGCCCTGTGTGAGCGAAGCAGGAACACTCGTTGCATCTCGTTTTAGACGCCGCGCGTGAGACGGGGATAGACGTTGCCGTCTCTGTCTTCTTCTGTGTAAGTGAAACGGGAATAGATGATGCCGTTTCGTTCAGCGGCCCTTGCAACTTTTAATATGGAATGTTCATACGTTATTCTCAATTCTCACATATGTTTTTCTTGGTCGCCGACATCCTCCCCCTCGTGCGTAGCACCAACTCCTGGCCCGGCGACCCGATGCTCGTTGTCCGACGCGATGACTGCCTCCCCGCAGTCTGGCTCGCTGGTTGCTCGCCCCTCGTCGCGTTGTGCCGGCACCAACAGGATCACCTTGGAGCTGGGACGTTTCAGGACGCCCCCCGTCGTGCGCACCTCCAGAATTCTGGTGCGGCCGTCGGGTCCTGGATAGGTTCGGACCACCTCACCCCTTGGCCATGTTCCTCTTGGCAGCGTAGAATCTACGATGAGGACCGTGTCCCCACACTGCAGGTCCCTCGTGGTAGCTCGTGCGTCGACTCTTCTAGGGATCAGAGTCGGTAGGTACTCTTTCACCCATCTGCTCCAGAAGTGGTCGGCGAGTCGCTGCGCTGTCCTCCATGTTCGTCGGCCGGTGAGGTCTTCGTCGGTGAATGCCCCCAATCTCGTTCCGCAGGATCTCCCAATTAAGAAGTGATTGGGAGTGAGGGCCCCTTCTTCGTTGTCTTCGTCGACGTCAATCAGTGGTCTTGAATTCACCAGGTGCTCCGCCTCCAATAGCAGAGTGTGCAGGACCTCTTCTTTGGGATGCCTTTCCTTGAGGGTAACTGCCAGGGCCGTTTTGATGGATCGGACCAGGCGTTCCCATGCACCCCCCATGTTCGGTGCCCCGGGTGGTATAAATTTCCACCTGATGCTCATCTTCTCCGTCGCGGTGATGATGTCTTCCTGGTTGAGGCTGGCGAGGGCTTCTTGCAGTTCCTTGTTTGCCCCCACGAAGTTGGTGCCGTTGTCGCTGAAGATCGTCTTCGGCATCCCCCTTCTCGCCGCCATCCTTCGTAGCGCCAGGATCATGGAGTCCGTCGATAAGGATGCGGCTAGCTCGACGTGGACTGCCCTGGTGGTGAGGCATGTGAATAAGGCGCCCCACCTCTTCTCATGGCGTCGACCCACTGTGATGGTCATGGGGCCGAAGTAGTCCACAGCAGTGCAGGTGAACGGTGGTTCTCCATGTCGCAGTCTCTCCAGCGGGAGATTCCCAAACGGCTGGAGCTGTGGCGTGCCGCGGTGCACCTTGCACCACTGGCACTGATGAACCGTCGTCTTCACCGCAGGCCGCAGTCCCAGGATCCAGAAGCGCTGTCGTAACTCGTTGATCACCGTCGCGTGGTTCCCGTGGTTGAACTTCTCGTGATAGTGCGCGATGAGCAGCCTGGTGATGTGATGCTTACTGTCTAGCACCACTGGTCTCTTCTCAATTTGTGTGTGTAGCGCTGCATCGATTCTTCCTTGGAGCCGCAGTAATCCATCTTCAATGGCGACGTCCAACTTCTTAAGCCGGCTATTCCTCTCAAATGGCTTCTTTGTCGCGATGCAGCGTACCTCTTCCTGGAAGCTCTCTTCTTGGCTTCTTCGTAATAAAATCTTCTCGGCTTCTTCGATGTGATCGGGATTGAGGGGAAGGAACCTTCTTTCTTGGGTCTTCTTGTTCACGGGCTTGGTCGTCTTCTTGACCTTCTTCTTGATTCGCCTCCACGTAGGATCTCGACGCTCGGACTTACGGGACACGTTTACTGCATGCTTCTTCTTCCGGCACAGGTCGATAAATTGCAGTACCCTCGCGGTCGCCCTTACCAGTCGCGTCCAGCTTGAGAACTTGACAGGGTTCGGAGTTGGATACCTGTCGACGGGCAAAGTCGCCCCCACAGTCGACTTTTCCTTCTCTTCTCCCGTGGGCTCCGCCTTGAAGGTCCGCGGCTTCGGCCAATCCTCTTCCTCTTGCGCCAGGAATGCAGGTCCGTTGAACCATCGGTGTCCGCTGTTGAAATCCTTCGGTATACCTCTCGTTGCGTCGTCAGCCGGGTTATGTGCTGTAGGTACCCAGCGCCACTCTTGAGGCTTCGTCGTGTCTTCGATCTCCGCCAGTCGGTGTGCTACGAAGGTCTTGAATGTCCTTGGGTCGGTCTTGATCCAGGAGAGCACGGTGCTGGAGTCGCTCCAATAAGTTTTCTTCACAATCTCGACGTCCAGTTCTTCTTGCACCGATCGCGCCATCCTGGCACCCAGTAGCGCCGCTTGTAGCTCCAACCTCGGGATGGACACTGGCTTCAGCGGGGTCACCCTTGCCTTGCCCGCCAGTAGTGTCACTCGGTAGCCATCTTCTTCGTCGCGCTGCCTCAGATACACGGCGCATGCGTAGGCCTCTTCGCTCGCGTCGACGAAGACGTGGAGCTCCCCCTCGGTGTTGGACTGCGCTACACACCTTGGCACCCGGAGATCCCTCAGCAACTGCAGGTCTTCTAGGTACTCCTCCCAGGTCCTGTTGTCTTCATCGGTGATGCTGTCGTCCCATCCGACCCCGCTCCTCCATATGCTCTGGATCAGCTTCTTCCCCTGGATGAGCACCGGCGATGCAAGCCCCAGTGGATCGAATGTCGACATCACGGCGCTTGTGACCTCTCTCTTGGTTGGAGTCCTCTTCCCTTCGGCTACCTCTTCCTGCAGGTTGCGAAGACTCGTTCTAAATCCTATTTCGTCGCCCCCTGTGAACCACCTTAGTCCCAATGTCTTTTCTTCTTTGGTCCCCAGTTCGACTTCCATGTTGTTCCCCTCCGGAGTGAGCTTCTTTAATACTTCCTCATCGTTCGATGCCCAACCCCTTAACTGGAACCCAGCCTTCTTGTGTATGAGGTCCACCTGGCTTGCTATTTTGATTGCGTCTTCTGGAGTCCCGAAGCTGTGAAGGTAGTCGTCCATATAGTGATTGCGCTCAATTGCCCTTGCCGCTTCCGGGTACTCTTCCTTGTGTTCCGACGCGTTCTTGTTCTTGACGAAGATAGCAGCGCTCGGAGAGCAGGCGGCGCCGAATATAACTGATGTCATCCTATACTCCCTCGGCGTCCCGCTGCGTTGACCTCCCCTCCATAAGAATCGAAGGCTGTCCCGATCTTCTTCTCGTATCTTCACCTGAAGAAACATTTCCTTGATGTCAGCTACCACGGCGATTGGCCTCTGACGGAACCGCAGTAAAACTCCAAACAGTGACTGCAACAGATCTGGTCCCGGCAACAGTTCATCATTGAGGCTCTTCCCCTGGTACATCGCGGCAGCGTCGAACACCAGTCGTATCTTCTTCTTGGTAGGGTGCGTGACGGCGAAGTGAGGCAGGTACCATTTCTTCTCGGATGTGGACTCGTGCTTGACCTCTTCTGCGTAGCCACTGTTGAGAAGATTCCTGATCTGATCTTCATATTCCTGCTTCAGTGCCGTGTCCCTGTCCAACTTCTTCTCGATGTTCTTCAGGCGATTTTCTGCTTGCTTGTAATTATCCGGCATCTTCGTATCCTTATTCTTCCATAATAAGCCGGTTTCGTAGCGCCCATTGTCCAATTTCCTCGTAGTTTCTTCCAGAATTGCCAGAGCCCGTTCTTCTATATCTGTGGTCGGTCGGCGTGGATGGATTCCCAACGATTCTACGGCGAAATGTTCCTTGATGACCTTTTCCAATTCCTCTTCCTTAGAAGTAACGTGCGCGCAGGTTACGAAGTTCACAGGTCTCGACGCTCCTCCATCGGACCCATGTAGCACCCACCCTAGGTAAGTCAGTGATGCTACGGGTTGACCTCTTTTCCCTTTGCGTGTTGCTCTGGACACGATGAGCTCCCAGTTGTCTTGACCGATGAGTAGCTTCGGTGATTCCTCTTCATAATACAACTGGTTCACCATCGGCTTGAGATGAGCGCATTCTTCAATTCTTCCCTTTTCAATCATCTGGGGTGTCAGGTTGATGTCGTCGATCGTGCGTACCCCAGAGATGTTCCTCTTCCTGGTCTGGTGCAACCCCTTGATCTTCATGTTGATCTTCATAGAATCTCCCTTGGTGATGGTCCTGCCTCCCACAGTTTCTAGGGTGAGCGCCTCCACGGGTCCCTTGAGGCCTAGTTGTCTCGCGACCGATGAGTCCAGAAGCGTGACGGTTGACCCCTCGTCCAGTAGTGCTAGGATCCTGGCAGCCCCCCTTGGTCCATACAACTCGACTGGAACCATCTTCAAGTAGGCCCTTGCTGTCCTCGTAGTGTTCACCGGGCTGCCGTCCGTTTACTATAAGGCCGTTAAGTGACATTTTGTCAAATTTGAGTTTTATATACTACGTAAAAGAGCAACTTTTTCTCTATCAGTCAGTCTGGGTCATATTTGTCTATCTTTATTTACGCCAAAGATCTGGAGACTACACACACGGCTATTTACATCATTTTTGAGATCGTTCAACACTTAAATACGGTTATGTCACTTTATAACACTATAATACGGCTACACGCTTGTAACCGTCTATTTAAAATTTATATTATTTCACTTTGCAATCTTAGAAAACGGTTACATGAAACTACAACAGTATTAAACCGTTACATCACTTTATAAGTATTTTAATGATTTATAGAAATACAAGGCGCATTGGCATTTACGACATCTAAAAGACAGTTATCTTCAATTACTACTCTACAAAACCGTTACTCACACTTAGCTGGCTAGTCGTTGGTAAGCCACCTTGATTTTGGAGCATATACAATTCTAAAAGACAGTGACCGCTATTTAGATGTGACTGTTTCAAATAATTTGTTATCGAATACAATACAAAAAACGGTTAAGTGACATTCCAACGCTAAAAAACGTTTATGTAGATACCTTCCCGGTATGCCCCGCACCTCGCACACTCCAGTTGCCCGTAACCACAGATTAATGAATTAGTGCCCGTAACTCCGCGGAGAAGTAAGATGTGTCTGTGAGCGATATTGTGTGCTTTCCCGCCAAAAATGGCCACGAACGGGAGGTAAGGGTTCTGTTTATATTATTTTTAAGATTAATAAATTGCTGTTATTTATTCCGTTCGTAATGTAAAATACAGTAACCTGTACCTGTTTCCATTCTTTTTAAGACTAATAGATTGCGTTATCATTTATTCAGTTCGTAATTTAGATGTTAAAGCAATAAATTCGGTAACCTAGTACTGATTGCTATTTATTCTTATTGCTTCCGTTGTTTTTGCATTTTGCTTGCCTGGATTTATAGCGTAAGTTTTTTTATGGTCTCTATGGCAGCTATGCTAATCGTTTGAGATGGAAAGATTATTTCTTAGAAATCCATCTCGAGGTTTTGAAACGCAATAAAACTACATTTAAAGATATTTTAGAGTTAAAAGAGTCAAAAGTATGTTGAGATACACAACGACACCATATTCATAAATCGGTACAAGATGAAGATCCAGCTAAAGTCTGGAGATTTCTTAAACGCTTGGGAGTCGGAAAATCAAATCAGAATACATCTGCAAACAATTTAGATCTTCATCTATTGAATCAACATTTCTCATCATCGTCTGTCATTGATAGCAATGAAAAATTCAAAACATTAAATCTTCCCATCTTTCGTCTTTAGTCATTTTACGGACTGTGATGTTACGGAAAGCATCCTATCTATTCAATCGAATGCTGTCGGCAACGATAGCATTAGCCGTAATATGGTCATTCCCATACTCGATATCCTTGTTCCTATTATTGCGTATATCCTTAACTTTTCCATCTCTACCAACTCCTTTCCTACGGCTTGGAAGGACGCCCAAGTAATTCCCCTGCCCAAAAAGAATAATCCATTAACCTCAGATTACCGACCAATATCCATACTCCCTTTCTTTTCCAAAATCCTCGAGCGACTAGTTTATTCCCAATTGTCTTCCTTTCTGTACCAACACAACCTCCTAAATTCCCTACAATCAGGTTTCCGTCCAGGCCATAGTACGGCTACAGCTCTACTTAAAATAACTGATGACATTCGATATGCCATGGATAATAAACAGCTTATCGTGTTGACACTACTAGATTTTAGCAATGCTTTCAATACCGTCGATTTTGACATCCTTTTGGCGATATTGTGCACTCTTAACATATCTCCAGCCGTAATTGATTGGTTTCGAAGTTACTTGTATGGACGCCGGCAGCTGGTATGAGTTCATGACAAATACTCTGCTTGGACTACTGTTGAAGCTGGCGTCCCGCAAGGTGGCGTGTTGTCCCCTCTCCTGTTCGCTATCTTCATCAACATTATAACCTTTCGTATATCTTCTCTCTACCATTTATATGCAGATGATCTCCAAATCTATACTTCTACTTCTGTAGTTGATGTTCCAGCGACCATTGATAGTGTCAACTCGGATTTGACTTGTATTTCTGACTGGTGCAAATCCTACGGCCTTAAAGTAAATCCACAAAAGACTCAGGCCATGATAGTAGGAAGTGCACGATTATTGTCTAAAGTAGATCTTTCCAGTGTACCGTCATTATACTTGAATAATATTCATATCCCATACAGTGACTGGGTTAAAAATCTTGGCGTCATAATAGACTCTCGACTTTCATGGTGGCCGCAAATTAATGAGGTCAGTCGCAAAATATTTGCTGCTGTAGGGTCGCTTAGGAAATTGCAGAACTTTCTTCCAATTGCAACTAAAATTACGCTAGCTCAATCCCTACTTCTCCCAATATTTGACTATGCCGATATATGCTATCTTGACCTCACAGAGGAGCAATTAGATAAGCTTGAGCGTCTTCAAAATTTATGCATCAGGTTCATATTTGGACTTCGCAAATATGACCATGTCTCTGAATATCGTACTAAGCTCAAGTGGCTCCCAATCCGCCTTCGCCGGAATACTCACATTCTTTCTGCTCTCTACTGTGTATTGCACTATCCTTCTGCTCCTGCCTATCTTAAAGAGCGATTTGAATACCTGGCTGCACCAAATCGTCCACTTCGGACAGTAAAAAGCCTCGCTCTGAGTACTCCGGTCCATAGAACGACATTTTATAAAAAAACTTTTACTTGCACTGCTGTCCGTCTATGGAATAAGCTTCCGATTTCTATAAGGCAAGCAGAGACAGTAATTACATTTAAAAACCACCTTAAAGATTTTTATATCAATCCCACTAATAATATTTAGTAGTATATTTATGTTCTCTCTTATTTTATTTGGGTCTGTCTGTATAATGAATTTATCTTGTATGTATGTAATTGTTTCCATCATTATTGTTTATGTATATATTTGTTTGTATATACTGTAAGTCTGTACACCCCTACCCTATTTCATTACCTGACTACCATGTTTTATTACCCAAAGGTTGTCTGGAAGAAATCGCTGCTTTAGCGATAAGACCGCTTTTTGGTCACCACTGCTGTCTTATAATTATTTTCATTAATGTGTATTTGATATGCGCACTTTTTAAATTTATTTTTTTATTTTATTTTCCTATTTGATTACACATACTTAAAAGAATGAAATATTTGTGTTTTATTTTAAATACCTGACTGTCACACTTAACACGCACACATAAAAGCACTAAAAGCCTGCCCAAAATATAACACATAGTTGTCCATTTGACTTTACAGCAATATGAGTTAGCCAGTAATTCCTAAACTAAAAGACAGTTATTGTGCACAGATTATTTAGAAACTGTATTTTAGATCATAAATCTGTGTAATATTAGTATATCTAAAAAATAACATAAACAGTTAAAGTTTAATAACGTTTTTTCACAAGTGCAGATCATTAAGTTTCAATTAATTTACAATTCTAAAAGAAGGTTTAGCGATTTAACTGTTATTTAGCATTGAAATTTCATTGAACTGTGACTCAAAAGTAAATCTATAGCGTTTACAATTCCATTACAACTCTATAACACGGCTGTATATCAGCCAACTGTTTTTTAGTATTGTAAGAGGTCCCATATTGTAATAGATAAACATGACAAAAACACAAAACCTTAAATTAAAACAATATTATTTCACTTAGCACTCATTAAAACACATAGAATGAAAGCTTAACAGCTATCAAGTATTTTGGTCTATTAAACATAGCTGTATGTCTAATCAATTTCTAGGGACATAATTTCCCACCTTTTAGGCCATATCTCAAAATCAGGTTTATTCACTTAACGGCCTTTTAGTAAACGGACGGCAGCGGGAGCCTGACGTTGTTGGCGATCTCCCTGTCCGCAGTTTCTTTCTTCGCTTCGGGCTTCGGGCAATCCCCCTGGTCTTCATGAAGCACGAAGTGATGCCACCTCTTGCACACCTTGCATGGAGGACGTCGGCAGGTTTCCTTCCGGTGTCGCCCCTGGAGACACTTGAAGCACATCTTCGATTTCTTCGCGACCTCCCATCTCTCCTTGATTGGCAATCGTAGAAACTTGCGGCACTCGTAGAGGTGATGTTCATATTGGCAGTGTGGACAGCAGGTCTTCCTTTCTTCCTCCAGTTGTTCGGATGCGGTATGTGTAAGTTGACGCCGGGGAGGCTGCCTTGGATGCATAGCCTCTGGCGTCGCGTAGGGTCCACATTCATCCGCTGCTTCATTGAGGAACTTCGTTAGTAGCACCAGATCAGGTTCTTCGTTTTTCTTCTTGGCGGCGAATCTGTACCACCTATGCTGCAGCGTCGGAGGCATCTTCTCCACGATGTTGGCTACCATTTCCGGCGCGTGCAGATATTCCGGTTTTCTTAGCCCCCTTATTGTCGCGACGGTGTTGTTCACCTGACTGGCAAACACGCAGATGTCACGCGGCTTATCCGGGATCCGGGGTAGGTTCTTCACCTTTTCCAATTCCATCCGGATCAGGGCTTCGGGTCTTCCAAACCTTCGACGGAGGGTTTCCATAACTTCTTCAGGTGGGCTTTCTGAATACAGGAGGCTCTTCACTGCTTCCCGCGCTGTGCCCTTGAGTGACCGCCGCAGCCGCGCCATGTTCTGAATTCCCGTAAAAAGCGGTGCGGTGTCTTCGTATACCGTCCTGAAGGCAATCCATTCTTCATTTCTTCCGTCGAAGTCGGGCAGGTCGTGTATGTAACTCGGTTGCGGTAAATTCCTCGGTGCAATCGAGATGGCCTTCATGATTGCCTCGGCGAGCTCCTTGGTCCCGGGTTCGGTGCGGTGTTCCGGAACTGCAGTGGTGACAGGTGGCTGACTGGTTCGCCCCTCCCCGGACGCCCCCAATCGGTGCCCCTCCCCGGACACCTGCCTCTGATGCTCCTCCTCGGGCATCCCCTCCACCGATGCATGATGTACCCATGAACGGATGTTCGTGTTCCATTCTTCGGGATCTTCAACTTCGGATCCGGAATCTTCATTCTCCGCTCGAAGCAGTTCGTACTGTGCTCTGGTGTATTTCGCAGCAGCCTTGGACTCTTCCATTCGCCTCCGCGCCATTTCCACCTTCAGTTCCCATTCCCGTTGCTTGGTGGACTTCGTGGAGTGAGTCTTCCGTGGTGCCGCAGGAACCCTTGGTGGTGCTGCTTCTTGAACCGTGGCTTCGCTCCTGGTGACTCTTGATGTTGGCGGGCTCTCCGTCGTGGTCCCATATGTGACCGAAGTGTCCAGTGTCCCCGGTGCTTCATCCGATGACTGGGGCGCAGTTGGTCGCTCCGGTGGAGAGACGCCTCGTTGACTTCGTGTGACAGGCATGATGGCGGCAGTAACCCGACGATGACGATGGCACGATGATCCGGCTCGAAGGACCAGCTGTGGGGGCGGCGCGTCTATACGGTATGTATGTTCGCGCTACTCGCCCTAGGAGCACGCGTGGTGGGATCGTAGTAGCCACCAGCGAGGCCAAAAGGGGAGTGGCGGGTGTAAATCGGGTGTGAGATGTTAAACCCGACGCCGGTAACCCAACCTGCGAGGCGCCACGTCGGTGTCGGGGAGTTGCGTCAGTCGTCTGTCACGGGGAAGAGGAGGGGGGTGAGGGGGTGACGTTCTTTGAATAAAACCACTTATGTTCCTGATAAGGAACCCAGCCAGCCCTAACCGAACCCTAATTTCCCTATGCCAAGGCCTCTTCGTATGGTCTTGAAGTCTTCTTCCAAACTTCAGTCTTCAAATATTCCAAAATTCTTCAATCTTCTTTAATCTTCTTGTTATTAGTCTTCTTGAGTCTTCAGAGTCTTCAGAGTCTTGTTTTCTTCTTACTTTTGAGCTCGCCGAGGAATGCTTTGCCTTGGCCCCAATTTGCTTAAGTACTCCCCAAGCAATACGAGAAAGACAGCCGCGTGCAATAGCCCGATCGCGGCCCTATTTCGATACAATTTTTGCTTCGGTGAAGGCTGTTTTTCGGGTTCTTTTTATTGATCTTATTCACTTATACATATGTATCATACATAGTTTTGTTCCTCGTAAACTATCCTATTAGACTATATAAGTTCTATTTTCATACGTAAAATACATAAAGAGTTATTTAAGAAAATATACACAAAGTCCAACAAATTTCGCCAATTGCTAACCTTATGACCTAAATAACTAAGCTAATTCACAAAATATATTCGTAAAAACTATGTATCCATGTAGACAAACTTATTTCCTATCGTATTAATCCTAAAAACATCCAAAAACATATAAAAATACGATCTTATTAACAAAAAACTACCTAAGTACAGAAAAAACTTCAACCTTAAATATCTACGTAACCTATATAGATTTCTTTATAAAAATTGTGTTATCCTACATAACTAATCATCCTTAACCATATTATAAAGAAAAATCATGAAAATCTAGATATCTAATTTTCCATACTAATTTCGTAAATTTTTCGCATTCCAATCTCGATTCTACTCGTCACACCGCCCTGTGTGAGCGAAGCAGGAACACTCGTTGCATCTCGTTTTAGACGCCGCGCGTGAGACGGGGATAGACGTTGCCGTCTCTGTCTTCTTCTGTGTAAGTGAAACGGGAATAGATGATGCCGTTTCGTTCAGCGGCCCTTGCAACTTTTAATATGGAATGTTCATACGTTATTCTCAATTCTCACATATGTTTTTCTTGGTCGCCGACAACGTCTTTAAAATCGTTTTAGTCGGGTGACATGTTCAGAAACTTGTGTCACACCAAAACCTCACGAGCGCGATCGCAGGTATAACGAGAGAGAGACGGACCGATCTCCCGTCTCATCTCGAGCGCTGCCAGTCATTCCGTGAAACTTGTCACGCGGAATCCTCACGAGCGGAGGCTGGCATAGCGTTCGAGTGAGTGGACCGATCTTCCGTCTCTCTCACTCTAGCGGCATACAAACGAATGGAGATTTTCTCGTGCGGACGTTATCACGTAAACATCTCGATCGTAAACCTACTTTACAAATAATTTGCCGTTTTTTTTTATGTTGAATAAATATGTCTCTAAGTTCCAATTTGTATAGAAAAACAACTAAAGTAACATATGCAAATAAACTGAAATGTTTGCTATTTTGAATCATTAGAATATTTTTCGCTATCTGACATGGAGATAAAAAAGTAATATAATTTTAAAAGATTTCACGTTCATATATACTTTTTAATGGTTTAATTTTTCCTTTTTTCTACTTTGCACGAATAGGTATATTTAGTATAGTTTTTAAAAAAAATATATACGAGGGGCGGCTGATAAGTTCGTGGCCTAAGGTACTTAATGAAACAAATATAAAGTTTTATATTTTTAACACGTCTAAGCGTCTGGTTAAAAAATTTGCATCAAGGTCAAGGTCGGGGTCAAGGGCCGATGACAATGCAATAATATGAGGATAAAGTTCCAACTAAAAAATTAAAAATAAATAATGTAGTTTATAAAACTAAAAACACGCTTTTGTGAAAATACGATCTAAAAAGTAAAAAAATAATAAGAAAATGTATTTTACTGTAAAAAAAAGCGTGGGGTGCATGGTGTCAATAGTAACTTAACAACCTCCGTGGCGTAGTGGGTGATGAGCTGACTGCGAAGCGTGAGGTCGTGGTTTCGATTCCCACCCAGGACAAATATTTGTGTGATGAACATGACTATTTGTTCTGTGTCTGGGTGTTAATTTATCTATTTAAGTATGTATTTAGAATTATATAAGTATGTTTATCAGCTTTCTGATTACCATAGTACAAGCTCTGCTTAGTTTGGAATCAGATGGTGTTGTGTGAACTGTTCAAAAAGATATTAAAAAAATAAAAAGATATAGGTATTAAGATTAAATTTGCTTGTCCAAAAATAGTTAATTGTAGAGAAGATTCTAAAATAACAGTTTATAAAATAGGGCGTTACAATAATTGATCCTGGAACCATTAATCTAATGGTGTCAGAGTGGTGAGACCGTGTTTTCCCTTAACAATACCGCTATGATTACAGCCTCCGTGGCGTTGTGGGTGATGAGCCGACTGCGAAGCGTGAGGTCGTGGGTTCGATTCCCACCCAGGACAAATATTTGTGTGATGAACATGACTATTTGTTCTTTGTCTGGGTGTTAATTTATCTATTTAAGTATGTATATCAGCTTTCTGATTATCAAAGCACAAGCTCTGCTTAGTTTGGAATCAGATGGCGTTGTTTGAATTGTCCAAAGATATTAAAAAAAACATTAAAAATACACAAATTTAATATATTTTTTAATACACTTGCTCAAAAAGTGACGTATTGCAGGGACGTATAGCGTGCGGGAGGTGGGCTATTACACACTCGTGCTTTCTCTTTACCTTTTCCACACTCGTGCGTTCTCTTTCCCAACTGTCAAAATAATGTCTATTAAAAAGAAAAAACCAACCACGAAGTTTTAGAACTTTTTATGATTCATGCAAATATTTCTAAAAAGAAGCTACTAATTTGTATCAATATCAGATTTAATGATTTGATTCAATGAGTTAGGTTAGGTTTCATTTCATTTCATCTCATTAACATTTTCATTTTCATTTCAATAAAAAAAATCTACTGAAGACTTGGCTGTATGGGCATAGTTCCCTTTGCCTACCCAGAATGGGTGAAGAAAACAAAAAAGTCTCTGCATATAGGTATTCTTTTACGGTTGGCGCCATTTTTCAAAAATATTCTTTGCGAGTTTTTTATTAAATTGCTTCATTTTTTCGCAACTTCGGCTGCGCCTCGGCTCGGGTAGACATTTATTTTGTCGGAACTCCTTGCAATGACAGCCTTTCCGCACTTGTAATGAAATATAAAAAAAAATTATGATTACCTAGCTACCCTTCATAATCCATCCTCCAAGGTGACATAGCCGCTTTAGTATTTATACATACATTTTTTGTTTGTACCCAACGAATCAAAGTGCGGACGGGTTCATTAAACCACTATCTACTAATGTATTCTTTGATTGTTTATTTATCAATGTGGAGCCGATAGCGGAGAATAACGTTAATTATAGTATGGAAACATCCAGCGTTGGATAATTATTGGATATACCTATTATCTCTTCTGATTTGATGTCCACGAATGCTGTCCTTGGTGTGTGTAAACATTCTTGTTAAAATAGTAACTTTGTTATTATTTTGGTGATAAGACAAGGACTTTGAGCGCTTGGGAGTACTAAAGTCATGCAAAGTACCTTGTTTGCAATTGACTATATGTTGGCTTGGCTGCAACCCTTTTTGCGTCCCACTGTTAGGCACAAGTCCCTCCCCATTATTGGGGAGGCCTGGAGCTTACTCCACCACGCTGCTCCAATGCGCGTTGGTGGAGATGCGGGTTAGTGGCCAATCTGCTGTCGGATGTTTTCAAACCCCCCATAAGGTCTCCGACAAGGTTTAACGACTTTTATCTATCGACAACAACCGGGATCGACGGCTTAGCATGCCCTCCGAAGATGGAAACGCGCATGATTTTCTTTATCACAAGCGGTCACCCATCTCACACCCGACCGCGCTCGTTTGGCTTAGTTGCATAGATCGCTTGCGTTCTACGCTAACCGCTGGGCCATGCGTGCGACTATATTATGTTAAGTCGGTTATTTTAAAGACATCATAGTTTTCCTTGATTAGGTCTATCAGTATTAAATAATATATCAGTATTTAACATTAAAATGTTGTTAAATTTAAAATTATATAGAGACTTTAATTTTTTTAAATTAAATTAGAAAAAAAACAAACAACTGTTTTCTAAAAAGCTTACAATAAGTGGTACAAAGTACGATTGGTAAGCATCGCGGTCTCCGTTGCGACGCGGGAAATGCCGGGTTCAAATTCTTGGCGCGCAAACTGACAGAATGAAATTTCAGCCTCCGTGGAGTAGTGGCTGATGAGCCGACTGCGAAGCGTGAGGTCGTGGGTTCGATTCCCACCCAGGACAAATATTTGTGTGATGAACATGACTATTTGTTCTGTGTCTGGGTGTGAAGTAATGTATCTATTTAATTATTTATTTAGAATTATATAAGTATGTTTATCAGCTTTCTGATTACCATAGTACAAGCTCTGCTTAGTTTAGAATCAGATAGTGTTGTGTGAATTGTCCAAAGATATTTAAAAAAAATTTGCTCCACAGTGATGCAAAATATCGTGATATTTTAATTGATTACGATGTTTTCCATCGCTGTGCATCCCTGAGAGAAACTCATAATTTCTCGAAGATATAACGTCCACCAATCCGCACTAGGCCAGCGTGGTGGAGTATGGCCTAAATCCCTCTCACTTGATTGAGAAGACCTGTTCCCAGAAGTGGGACATAAAAAGGTTAAAAGGAATAGCAGTTAACCAGAAATTATAACTACAATGATGTTTAAAGATGATGATTTGTAACATTTGATTTTCAAGTACATGATAATATATCTAAGAACAAAATATTATTTTCCCACCCACTTCTGCCGTGAACCAACTCTATTGTGTTTCGGTGGAAAGGTGCAGTTGCCGGCCACACTTACATGAGGCGACCACCAGCCTCCGGAGTAGCAGCACAACTGCATGCGACCTCAGACAAGACTTATGTCCATGGGCTGCAGCGACCACTTAACACCACGTAGCCTGCATGCTCGTCTGCTACTCCACTCAAATAAAAAAAATCGAAGCATATCAAATTTTGAAAAAATCAACTAAAACTCATACAAATACATTTTATTTTCATGGCTTCTTATGCTTTAAGATTACATATTTACAATGATTTTATTACTCAAAGGCAGATTAATATGTACGAATGATATATGTATCACCTATAATTTTATATCTATACAAATAAATTAAATTGTAGTGTCTGTTTATAATATTAAAATAATCGTTTTTTACTACATGCATAATAATATGAATGTATACACGGTACCAATATACCGGTAACAATAACACAATTTTTACTATAAAACGTCTTCGCCGAGGCCATCTAGCGACCGCACGCGATGGCTCATGATGAAGGACCTCGGTACGGTCCGAAACATGTCGGGCGCCCCCGCAGTAATCCGCGAGGTAAGCCGGGACTTTATGAACACAATTTTTGTCTGTCCGTCTGTTTGTTTCGGCAAATCTCTGAAACGGTTGGTCCAATTTTGACGGGACTTTAACAGGCAGGTAGCTGATTTAATAAGGATTAACTTAGGCTACGAGCCAAATACTTAAGTCCACGCGGACGAAGTCGCGAGCCGACGCTAGTTTAAAAAAACATCACTTAAGGGCAAATAACGAATCTTGTACCCGGAGATAACCGGGCAAGTACTGATACTCGTGTATCAGGAGCTATGTAGATAACTCTCTCTCGTATAAAACGATGTTATTCTTTCACCGCGATATCACGTGGTCGTAATTAATAATAAGTATGCATTTAAATAAAACAAAAGTAGATATATCTCTTTACTAAGTTGAGTTCAAGGTTGGGTAAGGTTGTGACGTCATACTTGTAAAAGGCTGTGTGGACTCCTATCTTAAAGATAACGAAAACTTTTTATGGTAACTGGGAAGTAAATTACAGCACTATAAAAATATATGAAACTGGTGAGGATATTTAAGGAGAATTCGGTAAAATGATCATCTTTAATTGTGAATGATTTAACATTGTAAACAAAGACGATCGAAGAAAACAAGGGTATTTTCATACATTTAAGCTCTACGTATGTCTCCTCCTATCTATTACTCTCATATTTTCTACATCTACTATAATTAATTACAGTACACAGATCTGCGTACTCGGATATTCTAATATTTCTTTTTGTGATATACTTTTTGAAATTACTATCTAACTAGCTGACCCCGCGAGCTCCGTATCGCGTTTAAATATTAAATAATAATAATAATGGATAGCATATAAACCTTCTCCGTGAAAAAATACATATACATACCAATTTTCATAATAATCGGTCGAATAGTTTCTGAGTTTTGCGATGTCATATATACAAACATCCTCTTTTATATGTATAAAGAATATCTATGTTTATAGTCTCATTTGATCACACTAGATAATAAGAAATCATTATCATTAGTAATAAATTTTAGAATACGGTGATCATACTAAAAATCATGCATTTTAAATTTCAAAATTGGAATCTCAATCGCCAGTCTACTTAAACTGACGATAGACTGATATAAAAAGTAAAAAACGAGAGCACAGATTAAAAAAGCCGAGTCGTACAAGCGTAAGAAGCATTGGATAGATAACAAGATGTAATTGGTCGGTGTATTACAGATTTTATTCAATATGTAGATAGTGTTGAGTGGATGGCACGCCACTTGAGTGTAATGGAAGCCGATAAGGCGGATCAGGGTTCCCATCCACTCGATGTAAACGATTTTAACTGTTTTATTGACTGGCAACTCCTTGTTCGCTTTGTTTTTTATTGTTATTCACTTGAATTAGTTTAAGGTGTAATAAATTGAGTGTTTATTGTAAGTAAACAACATTTATGGATCAATTATCATTTATACTTTGGATATAATTAATAACGGGTATAAATAAAAATAAAAATGTTAATTTTGTTATTTTATTTAAAACTAGCGGCTTCGCCCGCGTGGACCCGTTTAACGGGTCCCCGTAGGATAAAAATAGCCTATGTTCCAGGCTTCATTGCTATATTAAAATCATAGGCGTTTAGCCAGTTGCTTCAGCCGCGTTGACCCTATTACCCATTTTCACGTAGGAATGAAGCATTTCACAATAGTAAAAAGTAGCCTATGTTACTCAGGGTGAATGTAGCTTTCTAATGGTGAAAGAATTTTTGAAATCGGAACAGTAGTTTTTGAGTTTATTCATTACAAACATACAAAAATACAAAATACAAATCTTTTCTCTTTATAATATTAATATAGAAAATTCATATAGAATATAGATTACAAGATTAATACAATTTTAAATATATTTAACATAAATATTATTTTGATATTATTACTATTGATAATATACTGATAAAAAAGATTAAGATTTAAATGTACACGGTGTATACGGAGCTCTATAATTTATTTATGTATATTAATTTATGTTTTAAATAAAGTCAGTATGATGACTGTTTTAATACTGAGGTATTGCTTGAAAGAGTATAAAATCTAACAATTCTATCAAAAAAGCTATCAAAACACAAAAATATACCGTGACACATAAAAAAATTAAACAGGCAAAGATAATGTTTTAACGTTTTATTTATGCACAGCTTTTGGATAACCAAACAATAGTAACGCATGTAATGATCTAAATTGTTTTAATAGAGTCACAGCTAATTTCTGACCACAACACTCAACTCAAAGGTACATTAACTCTTATCTATAAGCAGAGCTTCAAATACCGCTATAAAATCATAACGTTATTACAACTAAACGTTATTTACACATAAAAATAACGCTATATCAGTAAACGCTACTTAGAAAATATCGATATAAATAACGTTATATTTACGGGGAATAATAATTATCATATGCAGCGAGCTGACAACGCGGCAATATCGCTTAGCAATAACGATATTATAACGTTATTTTATTTCGATTTTGATATTTCATAACGTTATTCTTTTAATACCGCTATTCGTCTTTTCGATAGTAATGTCAAAATAATAACGAAACGAAATACGTATAACGTTATATAACATTATATTTTGATATTTTTTATAACGTTATTAAGCTCTGTCTATAAGGCATCACCGTAAACTCAGGCAATAATCTATCCACCGTCTCCCTTGATTTTGTATGTGACAACGCATCAGTCGTATCACTTACGACTTTAATCTTGATGCTTGCAGTCGTCTCGAGCCTATTGAATGCTGAAAAATTAAAAGCTGATTGCCCAGCATCGATAGTATTCCGTACACGTGTACATATTGGGCAGTACACCTGATCACCGAGAATTATTCCAAGCGGCAATATCAAAGGGTTATTGTATTGTGAGTATGCGCAAGCGCAAGCAAATAACGTCGGCGCGACGGCTGCCCTATTGTGCCTCAAAATTATGCTTTCCATGGATTCCCTTTGAAGATCCCACGTTTCCTGGTCATTCTGTTTCGAGTTAATTATTAAGACTCTGTAGTGGATTTGTTGGGTACAATACAAACGCGGATTTTGTAAGTTTAATGATCTGTTAAAACCAACGTATTGTCTATGTCCCTTATCGTGTGATATTAAAGATGAATGTTTACTTCTTTGTTTTAGTAGATCTAACGGATATTTTAACTCTGCTAGTCATTACGACTACACTAATAAGTTATCTAATAAGTTATTTTAGTAATACTTAGTTACTTACATTAAATAAATAAATAATAAATAAATAAATTTTGTATCTTTGGACAACTCACATAACGCCATCTGATTCCAAACTAAGCAGAGCTTGTGCTATGGTAATCAGAAAGCTGATAAACATACTTATTTAATTCTAAATACATACTTAAATAGATAATTTAACTCCCAGATACAGAACAAATAGTCATGTTCATCACACAAATATTTGTCCTGGGTGGGAATCGAACCCACGACCTCACGCTTCGCAGTCGGCTCATCACCCATTACGCCATGGAGGCTGTCATTAACATAAAATTAAAGTTTCAATTCTGTGATCCAAATGTGCATATCTCGCTGAGGTAAATATGGCGAACTAATAAATGTACATATTTGCGCAAATAAATCATTTTCATTTTCAAAAAATATTTTTTTCTCAAATCGATTTGAATACATGTCATATTAATAAAACTTTGCTCTAACTTATTCTAATAAAAGTTAACAACTTTGCTTACAACAATACGAGAACTGAACAACTTTACAATAAATTACCGACAAATATAAAGAGTTTACACTCATTCAACGCATTTAAAACTAAATTAGCTGAATATATTTATACAGAAAATTCACTACTGTGAAACTGAGTGCGTTGAATGTAAAGTAAAACATATATTTTTTTTCCTTTAAATATATGTAATTTTTATTCTATGTCAAATTCACTTTTGTATAGGGCGCATGAAATCTTATGTTAGCTATTATTTTATTAAGATAATATTGTTTCTCATAGAAGTGACTTTTTGTAGTCTTATTTGAGAAATAAAGATCTATAAACCATAGAACTGGCTAAAAGATTAATTATTTGGAACGAGAGTGAACTGTGAAATATAAATTTGTCAACATTGCCCAGAACTGGATCAGTAGAATATAACGGCGACGGCAGGTCTACCAGTAGCTATTACGTATATACATATAGTAGACTAGCTGCCCCCGCGAACTCCGTACCGCGTAGAAATGTTTTGGTGAGCCACCCTTATCACTTAGGGGGATGAAAAATAGATGTTGGCCGATTCTCAGACCTACTCAATATGCTCACAAAATTTCATGAGAATCGGTCAAGCCGTTTCAGAAGAGTACGGGAACGAACATTGTGACACGAGAATTTTATATATAAGATATAGGTCTATATAAGTACTCGATGTGCGCATGGGCAGACCTATCAGGCAGGGACTTTTCAATGTATTCAGAGGCCTTAGTGTAAGTCTGCACACGCGAAAATGTTACTAACGCGTTTGCGTTAAGAATTTAGTTATGGACCTTATTCCTTTCAGGTTAAGAACTATCTGTTCAATTTTAACTCGGACGCAGTAGGAACGTTTGCACGTTTACAAACTTACACTAAGGGCTCAGGTACACGCAATAGTAATACAAATTAGTTTAACTACCTAGGTTAATAACTTTAACCTATTTAAACAAGAAACTTCACTTTAAATTGTAAACTGATAACAAATACGAATGTCTATATGCAATTCCGTATCTTTCTTTACTGGATTCAACTAAAGCGTTTGATAAGAAATACATATCGATGGAAATACAAGTGAAATTTGGAAAAATTGTTGCATATGTGATGACCCGCGTGGCGTAATGGTTACCATGCCGGACTGCCGATCGGAGGGTACCGGGTTCGATTCCCGGCGAAGCCGAAATGATGAGTTTAAATTTCTGTTCTCGGTCTGGGTGTTTGTGTTTCTGTCTTTGTGTGTATCCATGGCACCCATGACACAGGGTATAACTACCCTACTGTGGGGCTATGAGTGTGAATCGTATTTTTTTTTAAATATCATTCAGGTAACTGATATAGCGCAGCGATGGCCGAGTGGTAAAATCCCGGGTTCAAATCCTCGGCGCGCACCTTTGACAACGAAATTTGTAATGTGCGCATTTATCGCTGCTCCACGGTGATGGAAAATATCGTGATATTTAATTGATTACAATGTTCTCCATCGACGTGCATGCCTGAGAGAAATTCATAATTTCTCGAAAGCATGACGTCCACCAATCCGCACTTGGCCAGCGTGGTGGACTACGGCTTAAATCCCTCTCACTTGTGAAAAGGAGACCTGTGCCCAGCAGTGGGACATGAAAAACAATGGTAAAAAAAAAACTGATATAAAACATATCAATCCAGTTTTGTATAGTGGTTTGAAAGAAAGAATTTCTTTCTTAAGTGTTTGGAAATAGGATAGAGATAACGTGATAAAAGAGATATCGATTATTTTGCAATTATAGAGCTCTTGTCAGTTGCCAATGCTATTTTAAACAGATAAGCTGTATGATTAAATATCTGATGATCCTAGTATACTTATAATTATGACTTAAATTCACATTATTTCATACCGAATAATCACTTTTAATGTATTTCACACTTACACGTTTTATTATTTTATGGTTCCTAATATATCATTGGTTCATTTATCTTTACTGATTATGTATGTTTTATTTGATTTTTTATATCTTTAAATTACATATTGGAGTTTTGGCGGGAAGGAAGACATATTGTGCTCTTGTTTTATTTTTACTTTCTTGGTGTATTTTGGAGTTAAATCGGATAAATTTGATGGCATTTTGTTCGATATAGGTTAATTATAGTGTACGAGTGTTGTTAATTAAAATAACAGTGCGAAAATATGTTTTTACGGCTTGCCTCCAAAATTCCATTGGTCACGTTGCGGTAAAGAAGCCATCACTATACTTGAATATCTGACTGACTTGATTGAC
Organism: Pyrgus malvae; assembly: GCA_911387765.1. Classification (NCBI taxonomy): domain Eukaryota; kingdom Metazoa; phylum Arthropoda; class Insecta; order Lepidoptera; family Hesperiidae; genus Pyrgus; species Pyrgus malvae. The sequence goes on from OU426949.1 coordinate 26,655,482, forward strand.
TCATTACTGACGACTTACTGACTTTACCTATTATTAAACGTTCAGTTTCACCGAAACTGGCAAAAACGATGATGAAAAAATTATACTTGACGCTGGCAATATGCAGAGTTTGCGATGCCATATTTGAAGAAAAAAATTACATAACAATAGATTATTATTACATGAATATCAGGCAATCTGACAAAAATATAGGTACTACTTTTACTTTAGTTCAATACTTTTTATGTGAAATTATATGAAAATAGTATGCAGTTATGTGATTTTCCTATGCAATTATTGTAATTACCTAAAGATACTCAGCGAAATTGAAAAGGAAAAGTTTTAAAAGCTTTAAAAGTTTTTTTTGCTTACAATAATTACAATTACATTATAGAAACCAAGTTCGCGTGCAAATTGAAGCATGTTGATTGGTGCCATTAATGGCACCAAACGCCGGGTTAGCAGTCTAATGAGCAAAAGCAGTCTAATAAAATAACTTTTCAAACTGTTTTCAATATTTTGTAGTATTTTATAGTTCATTTGGTCAAAATAAAAATATTTTGTTTGTCAGATGTGACAGCTGTAGGAGTCTATTTAGTGGTTCAATTTTGACAGCGCGTTTGTATGAAGACTGACGTTCTTAACGTTATTATTCTAAGAGTTTTTGCTATTGTTAACAAATTTAGGCGTCTATTACAACAGTCGCTTTATCAGTTAACATCATTAAGCCCCTTTAGAAAAAGTGATATTCGCCCCATTTAGTTGAATGGTGGATTATAAATCCGAAGAGTCAAAAAGTGGCACGCGTTACGTGGGAACGGAGGGTTGTTAGTGGGGTTGTCACCCCACAATATGGTCACATTGACCCTTACAGATTTAAATAGTTGCGAGTTAGGATTAAGTTTGAAAGAGGACACAAATACCTGATGAAAGTTAATCAGTTTTTAAAGGATATGGTAGGACCTAAACTTGCAAATACTTATATATAAATATAAACTGACGTCTAGAAAATATGACGTCTATAGGAGAGTATTAATATTATTGTTGCATAGAACGCCGTCAACAAATATCAATCATCGTTCAAATAATTATAATAATAATAATAACGTTTCACACTCATAGCCCCACAGTATGGTATATATACCCCGTGTCGTGGGTACCATGGACACATGCAAAGACAGAAATACAAACACTCAGACCGAGAACAGAAATTTAAACTCATAGAGTTCGCGGGGTATTTAACGAACTTATCGTTTATTTTAAAGGGTCAAATTTCCTTAAACAATTTAAAACAAAGAGTCCGTAACAGTTTAGAATTAATGATTTCCTTGGCACCCGAGAGTTTTTTGAACTCTGTATTTGTTCAGTAGTTTCCTGGAAATCCCGTAGCGAAAATGTCCACATTATAGCGGTAAATAACGTCTAATGTCCTTATTAGTCAACGATACGGTGATAAGCCGTTAGTCATTAGTTTTGAAGAATTATAAATTGGAACAAAGGGATTCTTTTCCTTATAACATCGACTAATTGTGATCATTGATATTTTGCATTAATGCTGAATAACACTGTAACAAAAGGTAAATAAATAAAATGGTGCCTATTTTGCGTGCGTACGCCCGTGGAGGACACCGGTGCGTTCCACTGGCGGTGTCTCCCGGAGTCCTCTGCAAGCGCAGAGGCAGGCCACTGAGGGAATTGTAGTGCGGTCAAATCCCACATAACCCGGTATCCTCTCCCAAGGTACCTACTTTACTTGCCTACTTACTCTACCTTTTGAAGGTGTCCCCCCGATACCAAAAAAGGCGTTAGCGTTCTATTTATCATTGCTGACGTGAGAAAGTCTTCGTATTTTGATGGATAGATACTTATATGAGGCAATAATATTGGTTGTCCCATAATTCGCAAAACCTCCCAAATCAGAGTGTGGAGGATGTCCAACTCCGCTAGCTGAAGAATAGGTATGACGTAACTTCTATAAGAATAGTATGAATATTGAATAGTGTTGAAACCTCATTGTTTTGAATTAGCCCTAGTACATGAAGTAACAAATACATAATTCCCCCAGAGATGCCGCTTAACTATGGTTATGCGGATGTTGCTATTTATTTATTTATTAACAATAATCTTTACCAATAAGTTTGACGGATTTTTAAATTTGGCACCCATGGTTCTCTTCCCTAAAAAGCCCGCGTAACATTAATATTTTTTTGCGACTGAATACTTTTTTTTTCAATTTTGGCATCGCAAACTCTGTGCATACTGCCAGCGTCAAGTATAATTTTTGCTTCATTTTTTTGCCAGTTTCAATGAAACTTGACGAAGTAATAACAAAATCAGTAAGTAAGTCGTCAATAATCAGTCAGTCTAGTCAGTCCAACACTCAAGTAAAGCGATGGCTAATTAGCCAGTAAAGTTACTAGAACGTGTCCGTTGGAATTTTGGAGGCAAGCAGAAAAAACACATTTTAGCACTGTTATTCTATTTCACAAACACTCGTGCACTGTATTTAAAAACTATATCAAATAAAATGCCATCAACTTTATCCGATATAACTCAAAAATACACCAAGAAAATGAAAATAAAACAAGAGCACGATATGTGTCGAAAGTCGAAAAAGCGACTTTCCGCCAAAACTCTCGACTCACTTATTTATTACTTATCACTTAAAATATATTATTTTATCTCTTATGTATCAAATTTCAAACCATACGTATAGTGTAAACAACAGTTAGATAAGTCATGCGCATAATGTATAATTTTAATATTCACATACTTTAATTACTGAATTGACTAAAATATTATTTAGTTAATTACTTATTACAATTTTTTCCGGTCCTACGATTATCTGTTTTGTTTTTTCTATTACACTATTATTATGCCGAGTTAAACATAATAATTAATATACGACGAGCTAGTAAATTATGTTTAATTTACAAAACTTTAACGATCTGCGTGGCGCAATGCCGTTGCCATGCCCGACCGTCAATCAGAGGGTCCCGGGTTCGATTCCCGGCGAAACAGAAGTTTGAGTGATAAGTTCAAATTTTTGTTCTCAGTTTGGGTGTTTTTATTTCTGTTTTTGTGTGTTCATTGTACCCACGACACAGGGTATATCTACTTCTCTACTGTGGGGCTACGAGTGAAACGGAACGTGAAACGTTAAAAAGAGATTAAATCTAAAATACCTTATCTAATATAAAGCAGTTTGACGTAAATACACTTTGTACGAATAAAATGTAAATATATGTACGGTTACCAAAAAGATCATACGGGATTACGGAACTAAAAACCTGGGAGGTTTTTTTTCCGCCCGCTTATTTTCCTCTCAGCGTAAAAAAACCCAGTGAATTGGCTGCCCAAAGCCGACGACGTAGGAAAAACACCGTCTAAATAAATTCATAAGTACTAAATAAAAAAAAACGCAAAATATGGGATAAATAAATAAATAACATGGTTTGTAAACATAATAAATAAATTTGTTATTTAGATTTAAGTCAATTAGTTATATAGATAGATTTAAGTATATTTTGATTTCTTTAATATAAAAATAGTATTTTTTTAATTTCTTTAAAAATATTTGCATACCTTACTGAGGTAAATATGACGGACTTTAAATATATAAAACAACTTCTGTAATACCCATATTTGCGCAAATAAATAATTTTTCTTTCTTTCTTTCATAATTCCTCCAAGTAATAGTCGCCGGAGCTTTGAAGCACCAATTTTATTTTACAAGCAGAAACTGTGTTTAATATAATAGTATGGACTTTGTAGATACTCGCCTGATCTTCAGATTATTGTACAGCTAACACGTCATCACAAATATACAACGTTATTATTTGTTTTTATCTCAAATTGATCTGTAATACTTATGTACGTCAAGAGATAATTTTGATAATTATATTGTCTTATAGCTTGTGATAATAATATGTAACAGTAATGTTGCTAATATTTTTCATTTACGTACCTTTGATTTCCCGACTTATGCTAAAATTAATTTACTATCCGTGTCACATGTCACATCAAATATAAAATGTCTCTAAAGATTCAGTTTATTTCGAGTCTTAGAGCTTCAAGGTATGACAGGTATGACACCCGTCAGAGAGGAGTGGCCTTTACGGGCGAACCCCTCATCCCAACGTCCATGCACAATGTGCCTTCTAGTTATACAACTAGTGTGTCTGTGTGTGTCGGTGTCAGTGTTGACGGTTCATAGAAAATGACGTTGTCAATTGAAATTGACATATTTAGAAATGTACCTATGCGTCAGTAGCGATGAAAGAATATTTGTGAATGTGTGACAAAATTAAAATGTTAGCGTTCTTTCCCCGCACCAGATTTGGCACAAAAATTATGTGTCGATGCGAGACGCTATACCGTCTCTACTGAAGGGTGAGTGAGTAACTTTGATGCTCTAAGTTTCGAGTATGTTGCGTAATCATCGTCACTAAAATTTTATTTAATTACGCCTGAACAAACTTGTTTTTCGTTAACACATGTAGGTACACAATATCGTAAGTATATCTTGATAAATTTGTCGATGATAAAGATATCTGGGTGGATTAAAATCGCTTCAAAATTTGGTCGATAGCGATCAAAAGATAGGCTACTAGTGATAGCGATACACGATTTATGCCATGTACACCTGTAAGAGAAGTACATATTTAGTTTTAAGTTTTTCACACATAAACCTGCTACATTAATTCTATGATAATAGCGCAAGCCGAACAAGCAAACTTCGATTCAAATTTGAATCACATATACGCATGCATTCATTTGTTTTTTCTTTGCTCTGTGATGATAATAAATTGTAAAGCTAATATTGTAAATTAGTTCTATTGGTCTACAAAATACTGGCACTTTTAGCTTATAGTGATTTGCAACTAAATAAAAAAAACCTATGTAAAACCAAATAACAAATAATGTAGACCTATGAAACCTTCGCAGTAGATTTACGTCATGATAAAGACCCTTTATAACTCGGGTAAAATAAAACCGCAGGGCGCAGCTAGTAACAAACTGTTTTAATTTTAAGGATTCAAGTACTTACAAGTTCCTCTTATGGTTTTATTTGGCTGTATACAAAATATAAGTACAGTCAAGAATAGTACAGCCGAATAATTGATTTCGTCCACTAGGATCCCCTAACCCGATCCCCAGGGGGATCCCCGTGAACTCATCTGTTCATATGGACAATGGGCAGTTTATGGCATGCATTATTAATATTGTTGACTAAATTATCATAAAAAATATATAAAATATAAATAGCTGTACGGCTAGGAAACACTAGCTTTTTTTTTCATGGGCGATAGGCAATTTGAATGTTGCGAATGCGCGTGTGGCGTTTCGCGATTTGTTTCTTGGCGGCATCGGAATTAGCGACTTTAGAGTTCAGGGAATAAATCGGCGATCGCCGAAGCTAAAAAGGCTCATGGGGATACCTGTGTGTCTACGCACATCATAATCTATGGTAAGGAAAACATTTTAGTTGCTTGTAATTTGATCAGTATCAAGTGGTTGCGCCACCGAGGATTTGTAGATAGCCCAGTTGATCGATCGGCCGATACCGATAACGCACTTTATCTAGTGGAGATTATGTTTTTAACCTTTACTAATACGGGGAATTTGTAGATCGAATGTATCCTGTAATGTGATTGACGACATAAGACTTTATCAACATCGAAATCTAGATAAGAATTGAAATAGATTAATTTAGAAATATCGTAAAATTATATTTTTAAAAACATGCCATAATTTTAATAATACAAACTGAAATGTATAATATTTGTAATTTGTAATTATCTACAAATTAATCAAAAAAATAATAAAATATCAATATTTAGAACGTGTTCTAATTTTTTAAACTATGTATAGCTATTTTTTTTTAATAGAAATTGAATTATCACGAACATTGTGACAAACTCTGACTACTATTAAGATGTACTTTCAAATTATTTATATTCAGAACTTATTTTATAAATACTGCTTAATTATAAGATTTCAGTTGGTTAAAGAATACTATTTTTTATTTTTGGTTTTGGTTTTGTCTTTATAATTATTGAATTAAAATCTAATTCAAATTAAATTAAATTAAATTAAAAATTTGTTGATTAGTATTTTTGTAATTTAAATATTTACAAATTCAATTTATAAATTAAATAATATTGAAAAACATATTCTTACTGATACTTCAATTTTTGTTTGGATCGATCGTTATTTTGCATGAAATATTGAGGACACTACAATATTATTGTGACCAAATTAGATTTTACGATAATACTTAGGTACTACGATACGATAATTTTATTTAATCTAAGTAATTTTAATCAACTGTTAAAATCTTTATTGATAAAATGATACGTAGTTGTGTTATGGACTACTGTTCGTAGATATGAATAAACTGTTTTCATTTGTATGCTTAGAATAAATAGGTATAGAATGAGTCTCTTAAAAATGCGCTGTCAAATTTGAAGCACTAAATATATTCCTACAGCTGTCACATCTGAAAAACAAATTATTCTTATTTTGACCAAATTAACTATAAAATACTACAAAATATTGAAAACACTGTGAAAAGTTATTTTATTAAACTTCTTTTGTTTTAAAAAAAGTGTTGCGATAAAATTTAACCTTAAGTCTTACGGAGCGGGCCGGCGTTTGGTGCCATTAATAGCACCAATCAACCTGTTCAATTGGGGCGTGCGAACTTGGTTTCTATAATGTAATCGTAATTATTCTAAGTTTGTATGTATGGAGTATGAGTCGAGGCTCACACTGCATATGATTTCAAAAGCCTGACTGCCGTCAATAATTTTCCAAACTTTTCGCAATTCATATTGGAATGTTGGACATTTATCAGTAGATAGATATTTGCTTATGAATTCTATATAAAACAAAGTTGTGTTATTTACACCATTTATAACTCTAGAACGGCAGGGGGGGGGGGCAAGAGGGCACCTCTCCTCCTGTATCAAGGTCCAGTTTCAGGTATTCAAGAATCCCCAAAGATCTCGCAAACAAAAGAAGGATCCTATAAAGAATAAGCTAGATATGCTATCTCCTGCGGCTTCCTTTGTATATTTAATATTTTGTGTGTGTGTGTCATCGTGTAACGTGAAATGTATTTTTTTTAAATTTGCCTCCCCCCTGGCCAAGAACCTAAAAATTTGCCTGGGTACGCCCATGTTTGCATCGCATATTAGTTTCGGCCGTTACGCTAGATAAGGATCAACGGAAACCAAAACTCGATCGTACATTGAAACTAATCATGCGTTTCCAATTAGAATGGTTAGTGTTTTTACACCTCTGATGGAGGTGGGCGATAATGGTTAATTTATACGTTTGCAGATTGATAAAGTGCGCGATGGTATCGTGCTTGGATTTACGTACATGTGTCGCGCGTGGGATGGAGATGGAGATGTAAGGATTTTTGTTACTTTTGCAGTTCCTTTGTTGGTTCCTAAGGTCTTGTTTTTGGGTTTACCGGTTTCCTCGTGTTGTTCAGCTTTGATCCAGTTAATTAGGGTTTAGGGCCTCCGCAGACGAGCTACTATTGGCACCATGACGAACGAGCAACTGTGTCGTTGCAACATCGCGTTTTGGTGACTTTTTGCGTCTATTACAGCATCAGAATCAGAATCATTAGAATTTTAGCCGTTTAAGAATCGCGATTTCACGACTTACTGTATTCGGACGCGATATCGGAATCCCGAATAGCCGAGTTTAGTGTTTTTAAGTGGGCGGTGTTGAATATTTGGTCGCTACGTGTTTCTTCTAAAGTGTTTGTAAAGTAATTGTAACGTAACGCGAAGTCACCCAGGTAATGGCCAGTTGTGAGGCGACAACCATACTAAAACATACAGACTTTCTTGTAGATTTCCACAGCTTGCAGATACCACTTAGCACTACGTGTATGCTCGTCTGCTACTTCACTTAAATAAGTAAAAACCGAAGTATTTTTTCACGAATCAATAACGATAGTAAATAACAAATAAATCAATTTAAAATGTTGCCTGATCGTAAGAGGCGACTGAAAGGGGGCTTAAAGGGTTGCGGCCGGTGAGAGTGGGAGCTCGATCCGTCCAGCCAGCGGCCCCGTGGACGACGGCGGTGTGTGCGTGTCGGAATCGGAAAGTGCAGGAGTGCATGCCAGCTCTCCCAAAAATTGGCCCGTTCCAGGGTGCCGCGCGTGGAGGACACAAGTACGTTAAACTGGAGATGCCGGAGTCCTCCTCAAGCGCAGAGGCAGCCACCGAAGGGGTTTTAGTGCGATCAAATCCCACATATCCTCTCCCAAGGTGCCGGGAACCTATTGAAAGTTTTCCCTCCGATACAAATAAAGGTAGTATGCATACAATGCGTTACCTACTCGAGTACTAATTTCTAATTCCTTATTGGAAATTACATTGTTTATGTTTTATGTGTTTTAACATTTTCCCTTAAAACCAATGGTTTTTTTCAGAAAAATCATGCGTCATTAATATCTTTTATACTACTGAAAATCGGACCGGATATTACTTGGTTGATTTTACAGTAAATGATCCATACTTTCATCACATAAAAGGAATTACAACTATTTCAAGGCGCCCTGTTTAAATACCGACATGCCACCTTTCCTCCGTTTTTGCAAAACTGCTTCCGTCCGTGTGCCCTCGCCCTTACTCTTATCGCACCATTTTTGTAAAGCTTGTAGTGTTTATCGGGAGATTTGCACGCGACCAATTGTTTTAGTGGGATACTTTCTGCGCTTTTGTTTTGTAATCTGAATACTAGTATGACCACTAAGAAACGCCATTAAAAAGTGCTGTCTTGTAACTTGTATTGTAAAACGACCTTATATTGCTTATATATTTAATTTTAGATTTCTTTAAACGGTATTTAAACGGCCATTTTCTTTTAAGTTTAATTTCTTCATAGCTTCAAGGGACTGCAGCCATGAGTGTATGGTTTTGTAAACGAGATATCCACACACATTTTGAAAATTAAGGGCTTCAAAGACATACGGACGGGTAGACGGATAGACGGCCAATAAAGTTTTTTTTTCCTTTTGAGGTACAGAACCCTAATAAGCCCTGAATGTTACTGGTTCCATATTTCACCACCCACAGAACAATCTCCATTACATAAAGCATCAGCTATCTGTATCTAATCGCATCTCGTGATGCATTGCCCAGCATGGCAGTATGAGCGTCTAGTTACATTAGTAAGTGATACATGGGATATGAGGTACTGGTACAGAGTACTGATATACATCATGAGTGGCGAATTTTCATATATCTGTGTAATTTTCTATTTAAACAAAATGTTTGTAGACGAAAAACAACGGGTTGCACTCCGGTAGTGCTGGCAAAAGTGAAACCTTGATCATTAACGTTGTGCTTTTTTGATATTTTGGAAGGGTTAGGGAATAATTTCGCACTAATTGCTTTTATAAAGTACTCACCCATTTCCTTTCACTATTTCTTCGTCACTTTTTTGAAGTGAAAACTTCTTTAGCGGCGTTGTGCACTTTTTTTGGATGGGTAAAAAATGTTAAACTCGCGTCAGGACACGTGGCCTTGCCGCTAAAGAAGTTTTCAGTTCAAAAATCGTTTATTCTCTTTCCTCTAGTCTGTCATTTAAAGGGCGATCCTAAGTGCCCGTCAGTGGGACACATTAAAGGTTGTAGGCATTACACCAAAAGAAAACATTAAAACAAAATATAATCATAAAAAATCAATCTCTATCAGGTCGACCTAGGACTGCTGTGACCTTATATTAGGTAGGTACTCTTAATTAGTGAAATTTTAGAAGCATAACGTTTTCAAAACGTCTCCAACTAAAATATCATAAAGATCTCAAAAGCTGACAAAGCTGACTGGGTGTTCGAGGGTTAACGCCAGGTGTTCTGAATAAAAACATTCTCGATTTGTAAACGGATCTGTCTGGTGGGTGGCATACTAGTTAGGACCGTCATGCACTTGAGATATGTATATGTATGCCTTTTTATTAACACGGTTTTATTAGCTTGACCTGTATGTATGTAACGGAATCTTTAAAATTCATTTTCACCTACTTCTAAGCGTTTGATTAACTTGGAAATATGCACAGGGGTCAAGGGCCGATGACAATGCAATAATTATGATAAAAATCTAACTAATAAATAAAAAAATGTTGTTTAAAAAACTAAAAACACGCTTTTGTGAAAATACGAATTCAAAATAAAAAATAAGAAGAAAATTTATTTTACTGTAAAAAAACGTGGGATGGTTTTTAAGATACTATTGACACCATGCACCCCACGCTTTTTATACAGTAAAATACATTTTCTTCTTATTTTATACTTTTTAGTTCGTATTTTCACAAAAGCGTGTTTTTTAGTTTTTTAAACTACATTATTTATTAAAGTATGAAATTGCCGATTTGTACTGAAAAATTTAAACACGTCTCACATTGCTGCCAATTTGACTGCCGGACTGCCGATCGGAGCGTCCCGGTTCGATTCCCGGCAAAGAAGAAATTCTGTTCTCGGTTTGGGTGTTTGTGTTTCAGTCTTTTTATTTGTCCATGGTACCCACGACACAGGCATATCTACCCTACTGTGGGGCTATGAGTGTGAAAAGTAATTATCTAATACGAAGGTCATTTATGCCTTTGCGATAGACCTCTGGGGTTCTAGATTCGACAAACTGCGTTAAATCAGTTCGCCTGCCTCCTGTTAAGCTTCATTAAAAAATTTCAACCTATGAAGTAAATCCTTCATGGTTCGAATGTTCACGTCAATTATACTCACTTCGCTTTTGTACATTTTTTGGAAGTCCAAATTTAAAAATCAAGAAAAAATATAACTTCTATTATATTTTGGCAACTTTGAAATTCTATCAACTGGTATTGAAGCAGCGTGGTGGAGCTCTCTCCACCACGCTTGTAGGCCTCTCCATAGAGGGAAGAGACCTGTCACAGGAGAGACCTGATCAGCAATGGAGGGCAGAAAGAGTCGCAGCCAACTCTGAAATGTGAATAAAAAATTTACTATCATATTTTTTTGTTTGTTTGTTGATCACATTGTTTTAGCTCCAACCTTGGGGTAATTTTTGGAAACACTGCGCAAGAGTGCCAACGTGATAACAATCATTCGAAATCGTTTCTAAACTAATTTGATTTATGTTAAAGATATGGAGATTAACCTGTCCGCTGACGGTAGCTAATCATTGTAATAATGGAGGAATTCGACAAATTCATTATTTTTATCGATAATGTTATTGTTATCGCTACAAATATCTAGTTGTTTCTGATTTTTATCGCGGACTGTAAGTCCTTGACAACACATGAAATTATGTATATGTTATGTAACTTAAAACTGACAGTTGGGCAAAACGAGGAAAAAGTATCAAAACTATGTATCTCATTACACTATGCAGATACTTTTGACAAGTAATATTAATTGTACCTATAAGATTATTTTTGGGAGTTTTGGCGGGAGGTCGAAAAAGACATAATATTGTGCTCTTGTTTTATTTTCATTTTCTTGGTGTATTTTTGAGTTATATCGGATAAAGTTGATGGCATTTTGTTTGATATAGGTTAATTACAGTGCACGAGTGTTTGTGAAATAGAATAACAGTGCTAAAATATGTTTTTTCTGCTTGCCTCCAAAATACCATCGGACAAGTTCTGGTAAAGTAGCTATCGCTTTACTTGAATGTTGGACTGACTAGACTGACTGATTACTGACGACTTACTTACTGACTTTGTTATTACTTCGTCCAGTTTCATTGAAATTGACAAAAAATTGATGCAAACATTATACTTGACGCTGGCAGTATGCACAGAGTTGCAAAATTGAAAAAAAAATATTTTTTTTTTAATTTTAAAAGCCCTCCTACCCAAAAAATATACCTACTCTAAAAACTAACAAATAATATTTTAAACCTATTATAATTATTATCGTCACATATGTTATGTAAGTTCAGATATTTTTATTTTTCAAGTGTCGTCGCGTCGAGGGCCCGCTAAACGTCAGGGCAGACGACGTTGACGGTGGTGTCTATTTTGCGATTTTTTCGGAGTGAATTCTTTTACTGCAATCTGTGAATACCTGTTCTTCTCACTTAGCGGTCCCCCGATGCGACGCTGCTAAAAAAGGGCCATTTATTAACCTAATGAAGAAAATGCCATCAGCTTTATCAGATATAACTCAAAAATACAGCAAGAAAATGAAAATAAAACAACAGCATAATATGCTTGTCTGAACTTCCCGCCCAAACTACAGCTCAAAGTTTTTCAAAATATTTATGTTTCAAAATTCGAATTCTAACAGCATTTTTTCTATGGTTTCCTATTTTCAACCATCCCTTTATCAACGTAAAAGGAAATTGTTGAATTTCAATAGATTGATCACGCTTTATGCATCGGCTTTTTGAAAAATCTTGATTCCTATATTGCTACTAACAGTTGACAAAATCCGTAACACGAGTCCATTAGTAACAAAGCAGTTATACAAGCCCACATCGATTATCACTTTCGTTGATAACACACACGCGGTCATCACGCCTCTCCCTGTCCCTCTCGCACCACCTGATACCATCTCTTGTCTCATTCATCTGGCTAGTTATTAAAAAATAACCACTGATATCTGGTATCGCAGCATCCGCCAGCGTATCTCGCGAGATAACAATACATCTGCTATTGTGTCAGCGGTCGCGGTTATAGATTGCTCGACCATTTGATTAGCTGTAACCTTAGAATTATTCCGAGAAATATTTAAAAAATTATAGTAAGTTGATTAACTATAGTGGTGATAACCTTTTTTGTTACCGGTAAAAATCGCCATTATATTATAATTTTTATGTTTAACTAGGTATGCCCAGCGCTTTCATCTGCGTCAGAGAAATGATCGCTACTACGAGTATGAAGTGAATTATTTCTGGAGTTTCCTTCAGGCTCAATATTTGCAACTAATGTTTATCAATTCTTTACATTGTTAAAAAGGATCATCATATCACCAATTAATTATTTTTAAGACGGAGTGATTCTTAAATGCATTATAATGTATTTTCCAATGGAAATGAGACGTGTTAAAACGGTAAAGTAAAAAAAAAACAATGGGTTGCACTCCGGGAGTGCCGGCAGAAGTGAAAACATTAACGTTGTGCATTTTTGATGTCTTGGAATCGTTAGGGAATAATTCCGCACGAATTGCTTGAATTATCAGTACCTATTAATTTCTATCTAGTATTTTTACAAAGTACTCTCTCATTTTCTTTCACTATTTCTTCGTCACTTTTTTCATTAATAGATGCACTTTGTTCAATGTCCATATTTTAAATACTTGATATAAACGAATTTTAAGATAAAATTATACTTGACGCTGGCAATATGCAGAGTTTGCGATGCCATAATTGAAGAAAAAAAGTATAGACAGCCGTCAGATGAGCCGTCATTAGCTGTCACCCCTCCGTCTTGGTCTAAGAGCCGGTGAAGGTATTCACTCGTTCGGTTGTAACAAGAGTGAAGGTGATATGAAAGAAAATTGATTAAAATTAATTAAATTAAAAATAGCTATGAACACTTTTCGATAGTCAAGTTATCATAGGCATATATGTTTATAAATTATATTTGGTAAACAATATGTCTCATCGAATTTTCAGATCGGTGAAGGTCGATCTTCCTCGTCTCCTCTACTATCTTACGAAATTTTGCGATCAGCACACGTGACCTCGCGCGAGTTTCATAGTTTTTACCCATCCCACAAAAAGTGCTCAACGCCGCTAAAGAAGTTTTCACTTCAAAAAAACCAGCCAATTGCGAGTCGGTCTCACGCACAAAAAGACCCGTTCCATTATCTATAAAAAATAATGTTTAATTGTATGGGAGCCCCCTTAAATATTTAATTTAATCTATCTTTAGTATTGTTGATATAGCGGCAACAGAAATCACGATTCGTGAGATAGAAACTGAGGACACTCAGACGGACAGCGCAGGGTTAGTAATAGGGTCCCGTTGGCACCCTTCGGGTACGGAACTCTAAAAACATCACTTTGCTCTGATGTGAAATTAGAGCAAACAAACATACTTTTGCATTGATATAGTTAGTTTGAATATTATGTTTTATTTAATTATATACCACATCTTGTAATAAAATCCCAGACATATTTATAAAATGTATTTTTTTAAGAATGCACTGTACTCCTGGTCAGTTTTAGAAAGAAAAAAAAATTGTAAGAATTCTGAAAGAATACCTGTGCCCAGTACAGGGACATTATTAAATAAATCAATGTGATCTGTCATGCGATAATGACATTGCGCCCAATCGCTTACACAGTAATTTAGCGAAATTTTCTTAAATTGGCCTTATTTTCCAAGAATTTCTTTCCAGTACATATTACTTCTTTAACTTGTCACAATCTTAATTATTTCCTAAACAAGTACTCAATAATTACTATGTAACTAATACGTTTTACCGATAGTCGTATCGCGACAGTTTACATCACAGATCGCTTTGTCTCGCTTACAGTGCGATAAGACACGTACACGTATGTACTTCTTTGCGTATCGTAACGATCGAGTTACAATGTAGCGTTCGGAATAGGGCCGTTTTCGTTCTATTGTGCAGTGACAATATGTGAGAAAAAATATTTTGAAAAAATATTTGTGACATTTTAAAATATTTTTCAAGTATATATTTTTTTCAAATTCTCTTTCTTTTCACTTACAGTTTTACACTATTGCAGTAATTTACGAACAAACTATACTTTTGTTACTTGGATAATGTTCAATAAAAATCTTTAAAATGAAATAAAAATCTACAATTATGTTTTTTAGTATTGACACACATTCATACACCAACTATGAGAAGTATGACTTATCAAAGTTCAGTCTTAAATAACAATAATTTATGATAGGTAGAGTCATGATCATGCATGACATACTACCTCGGTAATATTAATGATTTTATCCAAGCGATTAACTTTTAAGGAGCGCCATACAATAAATTGCTTTTCTGAGAAATAAATAGTAAAATCTTGAATACTTGATACTCAACAGAATAAAAATCCTATCTTGGGTTGCAAGCAGCGAAAATTGTTTGCGATAAAGCTGTGAAACCATATTCATATATGGTTCTACATAAATGAAACGCGTTTTCCATTCTACTAGGCATACATAGACCCCTGTCTATCCCTATGATTAGCAAGACCTGGAGTCTACATCATCACGCTACTCCAAGTTGGTGAAGTGCCCTTTTCAAAAGGTACCCGCATCTTGGGAGAAGATACCGGGTTATATGGGATTTGACCTCACTAAAACCCCCTCGGTGGCCTGCCTCTGCGCTGGGGGGAGGACTCCGGGATCTCCCGTGGAACGCACCGGTGTCCTCCACACGCGGCGCCCTGAAAGGGTCCATCCTTGGGAGAGCAGATGTGCTCTCCTGCACCTTCCGATGCTTACGGCGGCATGCGGCCACGCACACACCGCCGTCCTTCTCGGGGCTGCTGGCTGGACGGGTCGAGCTCCCACTCTCACCGCCCGCAACCCAGGAAGCCCCCTTTTAGTCGCCTCTTACGATCAGGCAGGGGATACCGTAGCTCTATTCTTAACCCTGAAGCTACGAACTACGTGCGAAAACACGGAATTTCCACGTTTATGTCTTATACGTTTTTTTAAAGTAGCCGTCGTCACCTTAATTTTTTTTAATTGGTGCTATACTATTACTGAAAAAAAATGTCTAGTGTGTCCATATCGTAAGATTTTTTGTGCAGAGTAAACTAAAATTTTAGTCTTAAATTGTACTAAAAATTGTCCACGGAGAGTGTATCTCATATCGGTTGAGCTTCCTAAAATGGACTACTAAGAAGTCTTAGTAGTAGATCTTATCATAGTTCCATATCCACTGGCAACATTCGATAACTTCCGATTGCAAATATAGCGGCAAGATTTCCTTTTCTAGCGAGCCAATGTTGCCACTTGCCACCCAGTTGGGACACAGATTATGTATACTACGATTAGACACGTACTGATGGATTCAGATCACAAATCACAATGTAGTCTTGTAACGCCCTTAAAATAAATGTGCCTATGCAAGTTATGCCAATTTACAAGTTGCTGATAGAATAAAAATACAACTAAGAAATTAAAAATAAATAATGTAGTTTAAAAAACTAAAAAACACGCTTTTGTGAAAATACGAAATAAGAAGTATATTATATATTTTACTGTAAAAAAAGCGTGGGGTGCATGGTGTCAATAGTATCTTAAAAACCACCCGACGCTTTTTTTTACAGTAAAATAAATTTTCATCCTATTTTTTAATTTTAAGTTCGTATTTTCACAAAAGCGTGTTTATTAGTTTTTTAAACTATGTACGCTATTTATTTTTAATTTTTTTGTTGGATTTTTATACTCATATTATTGCATTGTCATCGGCCCTTGAGCCCTGTGCTAGTTTTCAAGTTAATCAGACGCTTAGACGTGTTAAAAATATAAAACTTTATATTTGTTTCATTAAGTACCTTAGGCCGCGAACTTATCAGCCGGCCCTCGTATATTTTTTTATTCTGATGATCCTAGTTAGGACTTTAATATAAAGTTATGAGATTATTGTATTGTCATCGGCCCTTGGCCTCTGTGCAAATTTTCAAATTAATCAGACTCCTAGAAGTAAGTGAAAATGACATTACATTACATACATACAGGTCAAGCTAATAAAAGCGTATTAAAAATGATAAGTCGATGGCGGTGTGTGCGTGGCTGCTCGCCTCGACGTAAGCACCTGGTGTATGAGAACTACATGACTCTCCCAAGATGGACACGTTTGGAGTACTTTGCACGGAGGACACCGGTTCTACCGAAGCCCTGAGGTAGTTCCACTGAGGGGATTTTAGTCCGGTACAAACCCCAAATAATGCGTTCACTCTCCCCTATGACAACAGAATAAAAGTCAGTTTATTCTTAACTAGCCTTCCGCCAGCGGCGTCGCCCGCGTGGACTCGTTCAATGGGTCCCCGTGGGATAAAAAATAGGCTATGTGCTATTCCAGGCTTCATTGCTATATTAAAATCATAGGCGTTTAGGGAGTTGCTTCAACCGCGTTGACCTTATTACCCGGTTTCACGTAGGAATAATGAAGCATTTCCCCGCGGTAAAAAGTCTATGTTACTCAGGGTGAATGTAACTTTCCAATTGTGAAAGATTTTTTTGATATTGGTCCATTAGTTTTTGAGATTATTCAACACAACAGTCCTGGATTTATAAATAGGCCGTATAGGCCGCGGCCTAGGGGCGGCAGCGTCCCAGGTGCGGCAGATTTCAGAGGAGGGTCCCTCGATTTCAGACCCCCGCTATCTTTAGGTATGTACATGAGGCGGCGGAAATAAAGTGGCCTACACTCATAAAAAATATAAATCCGGCACTGCATCACAAACATACATAAATGCAAATCTTTCCTCATTATAATATATATAGATATCTGGATTAGTAGGCTGTAAAGTAGCTCCCAAATTTTAACTACAAATACCATATTATTAAAACATATTATTATGTAGATAAAAAAATACTCCACGTTTCCGTAACTTATCGGAATATATTTCAACATAGACCTTTATAATTTTGGTGCTTATCTCTTCGTAAATAAGAGCTAAAATTGTAATTATTCATCGGAGATCGTAATTCAGATCAGATTATCTGAACAAGTGTTATCAGGGTTCAAAAGTTATCATTCAGAAAAATTAAATATAAGTATAAGTATGATGTGAGTACCTAACTTATAAGGCAGTGGTCGGGTTTATGAGCCAACAATTATTTTAATGATTAAACCGGAAAATAACCGTCTATTAAGCAAGATTTTTACTTTCAATTTTAATTATGTTTATGTATCATAGATATGACGTGAGATGGGTGACCGCTAGTGGCAAAAAATTCATGCGCGTTTCCCCGTCGGTCCCGGTTGTTGTCGATAGATGACAGTCGTTAAATCTTGTCGGAGGCCTTATGGGCGGTTTGAAAACATCCGACAGCGGGTTGGCCACTAACCCGCATCTCCACTAACCCGCATTGGAGCAGCGTGGTGGAGTAAGCTCCAGGCCTCCCCAATCATGGGGAGAGACCGGTGCCCAGCAGTGGGACGCAAAAAGGGTTGCAGCCATCATAGATTTAAATATAAAACTAGCTATGGTTCGTGTTGGTAAAATATTATTTTTAACTGCATTAATGCCTAGTTTGTATTCGACATAAAATTGTCGTTTAGTTTGTATCCAACGCTTATTGCAACATACATATTTTTTGTCTTTTGCATGGGACCAAAAATATATAACGGTTTACCGGAATTCCTCAAAATTAAAACGGGCAACGAATTTAAAAAAGGACTTAAAACGTATTTACTGAAAAAGGCGTATTACTCAGTCACTGATTTCATAAACGATATAACGGCATAAATAAATTCCATAAAAACATGGGAGGTTTTTTTCCCGCCGGCTTTTTTTCTTCTCAGTATCAGTCTCACCCTGTGATATGGGTACCCAAAGCTGACGATCGGAACCGATCCGAAATATAAATAAATAAATATTTTAATTTTAATTTATAAAAGGCGCAATATTTGACAAATAAAAATAATAGTAAAATAGATGCTAATGTATATTTCGTAATTGTATTATAGTTTAGTTTTTTCCTTTTATATTTTTATCATTGTATATTTGCATACATTATTTTTATATGAGTATAAAAATATACAATAAATTACCAAAAGAAATCCAAAACTTAGAAACAACAAAGGAACTTACTACAGCACTAAGAAAGATGTTGATAGAAAAATGCTATTATTGTCTCGAAGAGTTTTTCAATTAAAATTAGGAACATTTAATATCATTTAAAAATTAAACTTTATCATTTAATTTTAAATCTAATTTAATTTTATTGTAAATACAATTGTAATTAATCTTTCAGTAATTTAATTTTATTAATTATTATTCTTAACTCTATTTTAATTTTATTGATTCTTGATTTGTTTAATTATTTTGACATTAATCTAATTAAGGTGGAAAGTTTAAATTTAAATTTAACAATTTAATATATTAATGTTGACTAACTGACTAAATGTAATTGCTATGCCCTTACAGGGTTCATGCTAGCGCAAATAAAAAATGTAACACCTAGTTTTATAAGCATGATCGCAATAAATGAATTATGAATTACCTCATGAAGGTAAATATGGCGAACTAAATATATATAAACAACTTTGTAAGCACCCATATTTGTGCAAATAATCTTTGTCATTTTTTAAACGAGGTTTTTTCCTTGCTCTGTGTGACTCAGGCTCAGTGTGAATAAGGCTTTCTCACAGGTATTTGTAAAGGAATTAGTGTTCATAATCAATTAAGCATAAATTCTATGAAGTGTTTGTACCTACCAATTCAATGAGAAATCGATACATGGCATTATTGTTACGTAACTGAAATCAATAGTAATAATCATTTAATATTTTAGGTTAAGACTATTACTTCATAGTAATACATACATACGTAAAGTAGGTAACTAAAAGGGATGCCCGATCTTTTCGTTTGAATCGATCTTTATGAATTATTGAATCGTGATGGATCGTAAACCCTGAATCGATTCACGATCTGAATCCTGTTGCATTGAATCGATCTCATTCGATCTTGGAAGATCATATCATAATTTTATAAAAATAATAAACAGACAGTCGAATTGCATGTAAAGTTGTATTTACGAGTACCTAAGCACTAGCCTATGAGCAGCGATGGCCGAGTGGTAAAAGCTGCGGTCTTCTACGCCACCCGTTCCCGGATTCAAATACTCGGCGCGCACCTCTGAAAAAGAAATTTGTAATGTGCGCATTTATCCCTGCTCCACGGTGATGGAAAATATCGTGATATTTAATTAATTACGATGTTCTCCATCGCCGTGCATGCCTGAGAGAAATTCATAATTTCTCGAAAGCATGACGTCCACCAATCCGCACTTGGCCAGCGTGATGGACTTAGGCCTAAATCCCTCTCACTTGTGAGTAGGAGACCTGTGCCCAGCAGTGGGACATAAAAAAAAGGTTGAAAAAAGCACAAGCCTTCCGCCAGCGGCTTCGCATACGGACCCATTTTAAAGGTTCCCGTAGGATAAAAACCATCATATATCCTTTCCTAAGGTTCACTCTATCTGTGTTCCAAATTTCATTAAAATTGGTTCAGTAGTTTAAGCGGGAAAGCGTAGCAGACATATAGACAGAGTTACATTTGAATTTATAATATTAATAAAGTAGGGTAGTAGGGATATGACACACATGATCACATCATCAGCACATCTAAAAAATTCAGATCGGGCATCCGTAGTAACTAATAAGCTTTTTATTAAACTTTATAGTTTAATTTGTTAAACTTTTACTTATACCAATCCGTAACCATTTCTATTTACCACTCATATCTTTACCATCCATTACTTCAACTTCAAAACACTTCACAATAAGCTATAAAAACCAGCAATGTACATCAAAATTAATTAAATCACTCATCAAAAGCGATCCGTTTCACAACTAAGGCGATATCATTGATAACATCGTATTGGAGTTCTAACTACTGATAACAGTTCCCAGTATACCAACATCCTATTACAGATTGTAATTTAAAACTGGTATGCTGATAACAGACTCTTAAGAGCAAGTCCGGATAACATCGGATCCGAGAGTGAAAGTTCGAACTTTTAAGTACAAGTGTTGTAGCTATTTTACAAGTAATTAATCTACAATGACGAGCCGCGTGGCGCAATGGTTAAAATGTCGGATTGTCAATCGAAGGGTCCCGGGTTCGATTCCTGGCGAAGCAGAAATTTGAATGATGAGTTTAAATTTCTGTTCTCGGTCGGGGTGTTTGTGTTTCCGTTTCTGTGTGTGTCCATGGTACCCACGACACAGGATATATCCAACCTACTGTGGGGCTATGAGCTAATCGCAAATCGCCGGGAATCGAACCCGGATTCTTCGATTGGCAGTCCGTCATGGTAAACATTGCGGCACGCGGGTCGTCAATAAATGACTAATGAAAGAGTTTAAATGACAACTTATTTGAAAGACCTCTATAAGAATTTCATCCTGTTTGGCCGAATGATTACGTGGGCTGTCTGCGGAGCTAGAGATCCGGGTTCAAACCTCAATTAAATATATTGCATTTATTTTTATTTTTTGTGAGAATATATTTTTAATTGGGAGCTATGGCGTTGTTAAGTAACACAAAGCCAATGAGTGTTTTGTTTGAAATTAAACCTAGAAAATCAATTATTTTTATCTGAGCAAGGCTCGGTCGTCCGGGTACTATTATATTTAATTATGAACCCACTAGTTACATCATTTGTACATGATCTGCGTTATCTAGGAAATTGATACAGCAGCATCTCAGCAGTAACACGAGTAATAACATTTACCTTTTACTCTTACAAGAATCATATCAAAATCAGCATCGAACTAACTTTTCGTAATTAAATACGAATTTAGACGTCATACGAAGACGTTTCGGTCGCTGCTCTATGCCGATAACGCCGATAAGGCACAGATAGTTAATGGACTCGTCTTCTGCCGATAAGATAGGGCTAATGAATCTCCATTTTAAAATCATCTGTCTGGCTATTGATAAATAGGTCTGAGTGAGGCTCTTGTAACGGATTTGAGTGGCCAGTCTCTATCTTTGATGTGGGGGTCGGTTCGCACTGATGTGCTGTGCTGACGGCTTGACAGTGACAACTTCTGTCTAATGTGCACCGATCCTCTAGTGAAGTAGTAAGTAGAAGCAAAGAAGCATCCAGATGTCTTACTTTGAATAAAAGTTATTGTTGGATACACGCCAAATTCTATTCTTCAAGCTTTGCAAATCCATTATCATTATTATTTTAATTCAACTGCTTTTTAAATTATAGTTTAAAAAATAAAAATAAAAACACACTTTTTATAGCTAATCGAGCTAAAAAGTAGAAAATAATTTTTAATTACAAAGAGTTTATATTACAACGACGACCTACGTGGCGCAATGGTTACCATACCGGACTGCCAATCGGGGGGTCCCGGGTTCGATTCCCGGCGAAACAGAAATTTCAATGATGAGTTTAAATTTCTGTTCTCGGTCTGGGTGTTTGTGTTTCTGTCTTTGTGTGTCCATGGTACCCACGACACAGGGTATATCTACCCTACTGTGGAGCTATGAGTGTGAAGCGTTTGAAGCGTTTACAGTAGTGGAAGGTCGAACAATCAATCATAATTAATTACCTCAAAATATCAATTCAGAGTAAAGAGCGTAGGGTGTACTTATTTTACTACATTTTCATACTTCTCTCATTGATAGATGCCAATAGAATGATTATAACATTTAATCAAGCATCCCACGCTTTTTACTCTGAATTGATATATAAAGAACCATTGTTAAAAATCTAACAGACAAGACATTTCTACTTACCAAGCGTATCTTTTTTATTATTCAAATGAAAAACACTAGGTAGCCTTCGATGCAGACCAGTAGTGGTCGACGCAGCCTATTTTCACAACACTCCAAACAAGTTTGAAGCCGTACGCAGTTCTTTTCTACGTTTCCGGAGCCTAATGGGTCCTTCCTGGTCCTGGGGATTTCAAACTTTTTGTTTTGGTATAGGGGGGGAAACCTTCAAATGGTACTCGACACCTTGGGAGAGGATACCGGGTTATGTGGGATTTGACCGCACTAAAACCCCCTCGGTGGCCTGCCTCTGCGCTTGTGAGGACTCCGGGATCTCCATTGGAATGCACCGGTGTCCTCCACGCGCGGCCCCCAGAACGAGCCCACCTTTAGGGGAGCAGATATGTTCTCCTGCACCTTCAGGTGTTCACGGCGGTCAAGCTCCCACTTTCCGCATCCCCGGAAGTTCCCTTTTAGTCGCCTCTTACGATCAGGCAGGGGATACCGTAGCTCTATTCTTAATCCCGAAGCTACAGGGACTGGGTCCATTTCAACCTGACGGCAACCGACTGAAATGAAACGGTAGTAGTACTTGCCCGGTTTTGCCTTGTACCACCTATTAAGGGACGTTGTTTAGCTTTCAATTTTAACATTGTTTTATTTTTACACGTACCACTGGGCTATGTGTTGCTATCCAGTCAATGAGCGCTGGCTACACGAATCCGTGATTCACGACGACCGGTCGGGTTGCGAGAAAATTGATAAAAATTGCTTACTTAAAACTTGATTGGTAACGATATGGGCTTTAATGGTCATTTTATGCAAGAAACCGATAAGAATTAGATATTGAACACCAAAAATGTTTTGCAAATATTTTAAGCAAGAGATAAGTAGATGTGGTTGATCCCGTTTTTGCACACGTACATAATTTTATTTCAATCCCACTGCTGGGCACAGGTCTCATCTCAGAAGTGAGAGGGATATAGTCCATAGTCCACCACGCTGGACAAGTGCGGAGTGGTTGACATCATGCCTTTCTCTCAGAAATAGCACAATATTTTCCATCTCCGTCGAACAGCGAAAAATAATCACATTACAAATTTCTTTGTTAGAGGTACGCTCCGAGGATTTGAATCCGGTGTATCCGTGTGAGAGACCGCGGTCTTTACCGCTCAGCCATCGCCGACTATTGTTATCCGAGCAATAACTAAAACTCTGCATGGAAAAAGTTGAGAAAGTTTCAGTTTGGAAATAAATCTAGAAACCTACGAGTATAATCTCTATGAATAAAAAAAATACATACAGCCGAATACATTACCTCCTCCTTTTGGAAGTCGGTAAAAATTAATTGCTGTTCGTAAGTCTCGCTAAAACTTAAGAACGGCTGAACCGATGTGTCTATTTTTGGTCTTGAAATATTAGTAGAAGTACAGGGAAGGTTTAAACTTTGAGAAAATATGGGAAAATTGCGAAATTAATAGTGAAACGACTTATTTAATTTTCCTATATAAATTGTAATATCAATCATTGATTCTACGTGCCATCTTCCAGAAGTTTGACATAGTCTGAATGGCCTGAATAACAATTCATCTTTCACTATAATATGCACTTGGAACTCTGTGATAATATGTTTTATATTTTTTATTTGACAGTAACATAAAAATTCTTGGAGATGATAAAGAAACTAATAATATAAGAAAATAAATATGATAATCTATTTACATATTAGATTACTGTTTCCGTTTGTCTGTAAAAAATCAAATCAAAATGATCATCTATCTTTTTCAGTCATTAATATGTGGAAATCCCAAGCTTTATAACTCTCTGAAATTAAGTGTGCCCATTTGTTTAGACGACACGTCAAGTTTAAAAAATAAACCGAAAATAATGTTTTAATTATGACAGGAAGAACTTTTAGTTATAACTGTATATTTTCTGTATTTAATTGTAATGTTTATTTTTTGTTAATGTTCAACTAAAAAAAACTTTTTTGACACAAAAAAAACCATTTTGTGTACCTCGATATTTATCGTTAATTTTACTAGAATTACGGAATAATAGAGATATGGACTTACATTACAATAACTCCTACTACTGGACCTGTACTTGAGGTCTAAAAGTGTAAAGATATTATTTTCCTTACTATACTAGTATTTTCAACCCCACTGTGAGATAAACAGGAACGTAACTAAAGTCTCAGTTAAAGGTACAACCTGAGTAAACGGGGACCTCTACACATGTGCCTTAACGACTCGGTAATTACTGCGCTTACAAAAACTTGAATTAGTAACAAATTTGTTTTGCTCAGAATTTTTAGTATTATTAATAATGATTAACACTCTCAGACACCAAGAAAATAAATTTTAACATATCATTCGTACCTCAATGAGAATCGTACATTTCTACCCCTCCAGGATACGATTTGCTTCGACTGCCATAGTCCGGCACCGTAACCACTGCGCCGAATACTATCGAATGTACTTCCACTGCCACCGTAGGTGGGAACATTATGTTCCCATGACGGGTGCCACAACGGAAACGTGCACAACTTTCAGATCCTATCTCGCCTATTAACCGCTACGATTAAACAATGGGCGAGTAATCGAAAAAATAATTTGGACAATTTGTCCGACCAACAACAATTTGTTTGCCAGATTAGAGATGGCGATCGTTACCTGCCTCAGTAATTAGTACTATTTGTTTTGTTATCCACCATCTGATGTTACAATGGCAGTACCCACTGAATACTGAACTTCTAATTTTTCTTAGTCACGTAATTGAATTAGTTCTATCTCGATTTGATTGTGATTTAGAGTTTATTGTACCACGTTTATTTGTTTTAGGAGGATTGTGAATCGTGTGAAATTTGATTTTCTTCGTGTCAGATTATTCAGACCACTGTCTGCTTTCATTGCAGTAGTGGCCCTTCCGACGTTTTAATTTTTTTACAACCGTTTTTAAGTGCTTATACTGGGCACAGGAGAATTTAGGCTATAGTCCACTAAGCTAAGTGTGGACTGGTGATATCATGCCTTCAATAAATTATGAATTACTCTCAGGCATACACAATGAACGAAAACATCGTAATTAATTAAATTTCAGAATATTACCGTGGAACAGATACGCACTTACCATTTATTTTGTCAGAGTTGCGCGCCGGGGTTGAACTCGGTATATACAAACTGGACACCGCAGTCTTTATTGTTTAGCCATGACTACTCGATTTTCATTCAATTGTTTTATTTTCAAACCTCTTTTCGTTTATCTACTTCTAGAATAAGAGTAGTAGTAGATACTTTAATTGCCGATGCATCTTAAAGGATATCTTCAAGAAATAGGTATATTTGAGAGATTTTTCAAAATAATATTTTAAGCCATGTAATCCCTCCCCTCCCCTCCCCGCCTTAAATCCCCAAAGATATGCTTTGTGGATTTAGGAATGTGAAATTAAAGTCTTTCAAACAAAACAAATAATAATACAAAATTTAAAATTAATTAATACTGAGCAGCGATGGCCAAGTGGTAGGGACCGCGGTCTCTGACACGGGAGGTGCCGGGTTCAAATCCTCTGACAAAAGTTTGTAATGTGCGCATTTCATCGCTGCTCCACGGTGATGGAAATGGAAATATTTAATTAATTTAGATGTTTTCCATCGCCATGTATGCCAGAGAGGAACTCATAATTTCTCGAAGGTATGATGTCCACCAATCCGCACTAGGCCAGCGTGGTTGACTATGGCCTAGTCCCTCTCAGTTGTTAGAGGAGACCTGTCGTGAATATTCGATCGGACTTAAGTCGAACTTAAAAAGATTGAAAAAAAAAAATGCCTTTTACTCACAATCTGATGCCACAATGGGTATGGAAGTGAAATAGATTTGTCGGTTCCGATTTTTCTAAGTCACAGTGAGCGATTGTATGATCGTTGTAATTGAATTAGTTTATCTCGATTTTAAAGCGTTTTAGCATTGTGTTTTAACTGCGTGTTTCTGGGGCAGTCGTTACAAGTTTCTTTGTTTACTTGATTTAGGGTTCCGTAGCCGAATGGCAAAAAACGGAACCCTTATGGATTCGTGATGTCTGTCTGTCTGTCTGTCCGTCCGTATGTCACAGCCACTTTTTTCCGAAACTATAAAAACTATACTATGGTACATAGATGTATTATGTGAACCACATTAAGATTTTCGCACAAAAATAGAAAAAAAGCAATAAATTTTGAGGGTTTCCCATACTTAGAACTGAAACTCAAATATTTTTTTTCATCAAACCATGTGGGGTGTTTATGGATAGGTCTTCAAAAATGATATTGAGGTTTTAGTATCATTTTTTTCTAAACTGAATAGTTTGCGCGAGAGACACTTCCAAAGTGGTAAAATGTGTGTAACCCTGTAACTTCTGAAATAAGAGAATGATAAAACTAAAAAAAATATATGATGTACAATACGATGCAAACTTCCACCGAAAATTGGTTTGAACGAGATCTAGTAAGTAGTTTTTTTTAATACGTCATAAATCGTAAACCACAATTTACCTTTCATTCAATCTTAATGCAATGATTTCTATGGATAATCAAAGGCAATGATGTATTTCTGTTGCCGCTATTGTTATACAAATACTAAAAATATAATAAAATAAATATTTAAGGGGGTTCCCATACAATAAACGTGATTTTTTATAGATAATGGTACGGAACACTTCGTGTGTGAGTCCGACTCTCACTTGGCCGCTTTTCTTTGATACATTTATTTCCGTCTACACCATACAACGCGAGTCATGGTCAGTCTCACCGGGTATCAGGGCACGGATTATAAACTAGATGGAGATAGCGGCCATATTTTTAGACGTACATCAAAACACCTCTCGGAACGATATCGCCCACGCGATATCCGATATCGGTGCCGGAGCACGAATCTGCAATGGCGGTGGCCACCCGGGAACTACTGGGAACAGATCCTTTCGAAATATTATACTGTAAAATATTTATTTCTCAATACTATCATATAGAATGGCCTAATAAGAATAATTATTACATATTTTTTTATACGATACGACCAAGAATTATTCGATACGTATCGCTGCGTAGCGTATGGCAGTGTAGGGCAGTGTATGGATTCAAAATATCGATATTTAGGATACCATTGTATCGATATGTATCGCCCATCCATACATCGATAAACGTGGGGGAATAAGCTTTAGATGTCCGAATTACGGGGTGACACTCATATTCAGCAGTGGGGCGCAAAAGGGTAGCAGTTTTCTTATATCCATCCTTTTTTTGTCAACCGGGTTATGTGGGTTTTATACTACACTAAAATTCCCCCGGTGGCCCAATAATATTGTAGGTGGTAGAACTATTATGGACCACCAGCCTCCGGAGTAGCAGCGCAACTGCATACGACCTCAGACAAGACTTACCTATACTTGCTTGAGGTTGTTTATAGATGTCTATGGACTGCAGCGACCACTTAACACCACGTGGCTTGCATGCACGTCTGCTAGTTGGTGAGTTCACCTACTCGATTAAAGAGGCGAATGTATGTACTTACTGTCGAGCGAGATTATCGATAAATATTATGTATGTTTTTCAAATATGCATTTTCAATTACATTAAGAGCCACTGCTTTTATTTATTCAAATAAAAAAAAACAGTGCTCGAGGAGGATTTCGATCTCTAGTAGAACACACCAGTACCCTCCATGCGCGGTGCCTTTAACGGGCTCATTTTAGGAGAGCGATGTATTTCTCCTATAGCTTAAGGTGCTTATAACTTCCCGAGGTCTCTGACTCGACGGTTCGAACTCCCTTTCTCTCTGCCCGCAACCCCAGATATACCCTTTTAGTCACCTCTTACGATTAGGCAAGGGGTACTGTAGTACTGTATGTACATATTCTTAATTTCAAGCTACAGGGACCAGCAAGATAATCTTACTAAACGCTACATGCAAAATGTAAATTCCACCTACATCATTGAAATACAAGTGGTTGTTGCAATCGATGTAGAAGTCACGAATCAAAATATTGATGCGATGACGGCAAACGGCCACCCAGCTGCTACGGGGAATCGTGTGGCGTTTTGTTGGGTTACGAAAAACTTTGTAATAATGTTTAAAAATAAAGTTGTAAATCCTCTATATATAAAAAAAATGAATTGCTGTTCGTTAGTCTCGTTAAAGTTCAAGAACGGCTGACGATGTGCCTAATTTTCCTGCCTATATAATATATGAAATATGGAAAAATTGCGAAATTAATAGTAAAACTATTACACTTACTTTATTTTTCTATATAAACTGTTAGTTACTGTCAAACATTGGTTCTTTGTGCCATCGTCCAGAAGTTTGACATAGTCTGAACAACAATAACATCTTTCACTATTTGTTTTTTATATTTTTTTATTTGACAGTAATATAATATCTCTGAGATGATAATGAAACTAATCCTCTTTCAATACTTTTAAGGTAGGATAAATTCTCAGGGGTCCACTATAACTTATATTTCACAAGTTAAAATTTGTTAAATCGTTTAAAACACGTCTTTGATAGATTTACACAAAATTGCCTAATCAGAACTGTTAGACCGAAAAAACAAAAACCGATGACAAACTAGAAATAACGACGAAAAACGTCAATAGCGCCACAACTTCTATGCCCATTCTCTTTTTGAACACAGTTCAAAGTTTTAAGGATTCAATATGGGGAACATACAAAAAAAGCATTGAAAATATTCTATGATGATAATTAAATTAGGTTATCGTCGTACATTTTTTTAAAACTATTTTCAGTTTAATTTGAAATTAATTATTTTCATTTCATTGTGTTTTATATTATTTTACAGCATTACAATTAAAATCATATAGGGTATATTTTATACATTGATATTGTTAAGCGATATTTTTTTGATAGATCGATATTAGACCGATAGATATTTTTTAACTTAATAAAATTCTTTGGTTGATTGATGATTAGTCATAATTTTCGTAGGAATCTTGCATAACTACTTAGATACTTAAATTTAATTTTAGGTATCTTTCAGGTTCCTTTCCGTTACATTTTTATGCCAATACCAAGTCTATTTATACAGACGTATATTATAGCATGAAGTTAAAATAGAGGTATCTATAGATTAAAATACTATAGCTATTATTTACAACAATAAAGGGTCTGGCTAGGAACTAGGAATGCGTTAAAGGGATTGACATAAACAATTCCCGAGAAATTTGATATCGATTCTACGTGTTAGTTCTTACTTTTACTTCATTTTGTACTAACCCTTTATACGCAACCATGGCTTAATCACTTGACCCATCTTATTGCAAGCATTGTTTCTCAAACGCTCCAATCTAAAATGAATTGTATTATACAAGAAGATGGTTTATTTTTCGTTAACAGGTTCCAACTTCGACCTCCGGCCCGATCCGTTTCATCTCCTCCTAGCATAAACTACAGAACAGGCGTCAATTGTTAACAACCTCTCGATTCTCGTGAGTCGATACAATCGATTCTGTCGTTTATTTTCTCGCACTAGAGTCGTGATTGTTTTATTCGATACGTTTCGCCTTCGGGCAAACATTGTTTTGTATGTCAAATTTGAATTGACAGCGCATTCGATTTTATTCTCTAAGCGTTGATCGCTTGAGATGAGTTTAGAAGCTGTGTCTATATCGTTCACTGCTCTATGACGAGTTGTTTTTTAATGGATTTTAAATCTTATGTTACATATATAAAATTACTTTTTGCTTGTGAGGTACGGGCATATGAATTTTTTATCCAGTTATTGTGTTGGGACAGTCATTTGTTTTGACAGGCTGTGTATTGCTACGGTGACTTAGATCATGTGATACAGGGTGGAACGTTTTAGATTGAGAGATAACAGATGCGGACACACAGACATATCGTTTTTAAATCGTAGGAAGTTCAAAGCTAAAGTTTTGTTAAGATCAAAGGCTAGACAATAGACATAACGTGTCAATATACGTAGTAATTTATAAAAATAATAGCAGAATCATATCGCATGGATGTGTCTGAGGTGGATTTATTGCGTTAATCCGCCATACGTTAATTTTGTATGCTCAGGATAATCGTTTTTTTAACCTACAACGTTAAATGTCTTACAAAGAAATTATATTTCTCTTGTATATTTCGCATCAACACGAAACCTAATTATAATACATATTATATAACATAAAAATATCCTACTATAATTTACATGCCTACGTTAAATCACTGAACAAGGGAATACATTTTTATCAACTTATTATTAGTTTAATATTTACATTTAATTTTGTTAATATACAACTGTTCATAGGGAATAAATCACCTCTTAATCATCATTTAATTTTTAATCTTTTATATTTTACATGTTAGTCTGTTCGCCACACTAAGCGGCAGTGTGTCCATAGTTTTACATACACTTAATAGTTTTATTTGGTTTGTAATGTGTGTTTGTGTGTTTTTTGTGTTGCTCCGTTAATGGTCCGATGTATAGATTAGATAGCTACACGTTGTTTCAGTTTAATTATACGTGCGGTAATACACACTTTCTATATGAGTAGTGGTTTGCGCTGAACCGCGGTTTCTCTTCTCCATATTAGTAAGAGCACTCTCTGATAAATATTTAAAAGAGGAGTTAAATGTTCAGAGAGTTATACTGGACGTATCAGAAATTTGAGAGTAAAGATTACTGTATAACATAAAATTTAAAGTAGTTGGAATATCAATGTAATATCTACCTTTGTATATCCGTCAGTATGTGCAGATTCTAATAGCAATATCACAATGTCACATGGGTCACGTGGTTGGCTACCGATTTTGAAAACACACATATTATGTAGTTTATTTACCTATAATAACGCTTCACACTCATAGCCCCACAGTAAGGTATACCCTGTGTCGTGGGTACCATGGACACACACAAAGACTGAAACACCAACACCCAGACCGAGAACAGAAATTTAAACTCATCATTCAAATTTCTGATTCGCCAGGAATCGAACCCGGGACCCTTCGATTGGCAGTCCGGCATTGTAAACATTGCGCCACGCAGGTCGACATTGATACCTTTTTTTATCGGAAAAAGCCCTAAAAGCCATATCTTGTGAGGTATAGTTACCGGATTAAGTGGGATTCTTACTGCACTGAAACGCCGTCGGTGGCCTGCTTCAACGCAGCAACTTCGGGATCTTCAGCGGAATGTACTAGTGTCTTCCATGAGATGCAACATAGAACGGATCCTTATAGTGAGAGGCATAATACTGATAATGAATGCAACAAGCACACCGCCAGCCTTTTCGGGGCTGTTAGATGGACGGTACGAGTTCACACTTTCGCCATCCGCAACCCCTTTTTAGTCGCCTCTTACTACTCGGTCAAATTAACAAAACACCTCGGAGGCTACTCTGTACGCCCTTACCTGAAACTTCGCGAATTTTGCGGGCCACATTTTTGAGTAAGACTGACGAAATTCTAGCAATATTATTCATTCAGTAGCTTAATATTATCAATGTAAAGGCTAATCTTACAAATTCATGAAAAAGAAACTCTCTAAATGTGCTAGAAATGATTCCAAAATTTTTAGAACTTATGGACGGATGCAAACAGAATAGCCGGGAGGCTATTGGGCACACCTGGGAAGGTGTCATGTTAACTTGACCGAGTAATACGATGAAGTACGATCAGGTAAGCGATAACGTAGCTCATTTTCTTATTCTGAGCTACAGGGTCTCCCTTCCGATGTGTGGTCATAAAGTACTTAGCTGCAATAATTTTCTGTTCCATACATTAATGGGAAGTTTTCGATGAGATAAGCTTATCGAATCCGAACAACATAAACTGAGTAATACTTGAATAATTCAGCCAGTATAATTGTTCGTGTAAATACCGACTACCAACAATACCGACCAGTTTCCCGTGACATATTTAGACAACACGTTAACTAGATCTAGAGATGACTATCTATGCCAAATGTGGATCCCGGGTTAGGGAGTGTTACGGGATTGAAAATCATAAAATTAGCAGAATGGGAATTAAGATCGTCAAGGCCTGAAAATGAGCGAAAGTGTCATTATATCAGTATTTTTTGCTCTCACAACTTTTCTCGATATTTATGTATAAGTGTTATATACAGTTTTGTAAACTAATGGCATTGAGAAATGCGAATGAGCTATGTTTTTTTCTGGCCTATATCCTAGCTTCTGCTTTATCACTGAGCGCTTTTGCCTTTTTTACAAAAATTAGACGAAACTTAAAATATGAGTATTATCAGAGCCAATAATAAATTTGAAAAAGTGTTTAAAGTATAAACAACAGTACAATTATATAAAAGAAACGATAGATGTCCCGACACTTTCGTCTAACATTTGTTTGTAGTAGAGTTTTTATATGTGGGTCATTTGTACGTGTCATACTTATATTGAAGTGCTTGGAGTGAGATTTTTTTAATTTAATTGGTGAATTTAGTAGCTTAATAGTTTAACAATTAATTTATTTTAATTTTCAAATCAACAGACGCGGGATTGCTGTATTCCATTTAGATCGTCGTCGCGGGATTTCCGTGATTCGATAGCCCTCCCTACTGGGCGAGCGACACTTTGTGTTAATCTGCGCCTACGCACTATTGTTTAAAACTTGGTATGCTCATTTTGTATGCCGCGATACTATCGCAGGTCCGCAACAAAAAGCAGTACCACTGTCTTTATAAGGATTTGACAATTTCTGGTATTAGGTAAAGTACTGATATTACGTTTGTTTACTTACTTACCAGCTGATTGTATTCGGTAAATTATACCTAAATAATATATATTTTCATTGCTATCATTGCTATTTAGCTTTGTCCTCTAGATTTTACTGTAATTTACAATTTTATTACTCTAGAATTGTAAGAACTGTTTTTAATCCCGATTTTAAATCATAAACGAACAAATTTTCAAAGTTACATCACTGGAAGTGTCATTACTTGATGAATGTGTGTTTAAGATATCATGCATATTCTATCTACCTATGTACTCATCAAGACTAAAGAGAATATTATTTGAGCAATTTGTGGTGTCATTTCTTTCCCGAATACCTTCTTGCTTGCATCACTATTAGCTATTGTCTTTTTATGTTTGTTTTATAATAATGTTAGCTTGCAGTGTGTTTTGGCATTGCTGTAAGTATTGCAAGCATGTTTAATGTATAATAAATAAATAATCACATCATTAAACCATTAATATTTTAAAAGTTATACCTCTAACTTACTGTAAATGAGCTAGAGTTTGTTTGATTTTAGTAAAAGTATATTTAGCTACAGATTTTAAAAAAATATATAAGCAAGTATATATTATATGCGCAGTAAAAACGTGGCCTAACAAATCAGACCTGATCCTTTCTAAGAATTTTATTTCTAAAATTATTACAACGGAATATTTTTTATCTGCTCGCTAATCCTTACCGCCCATTCCACACATTTCAAAATGTATGCTGTTGTCAAAAACCGATCCTAATCTTCGGAAATTATCGAGTAATCGACGTTACGCTTGCGCATACGCCGGATGTCAAAATGAAGTATGATTGTACAAATTTAAAAGCTTCTACAAAACTTAAATGTAGCCCTTATTTCGTAAACCGTAAAGGTCTTTATTTGTTTTAAAAGTCGTATCGTTAAGTTGGTTTAGTTGTGTGTTTATAATAACAGTAGCTTGTCATAGTGTCACGTTTTTGGGATCCGCGAAGTGCATTGGAAACGATGGAATTTTTTAATTTTTATAAATCGAATAGGTGGTTTTTAATTTGTTATTTTCAATTTAAGTTCGCGCATTTTCAACGTTTTTGAGCGTCATTTGTTTGATTTTCAAAGCGCCAAGTTAAGAAACGTCAAGTTTTGACATTTCCAGGTGCAAAAATTGCGCTCGTTACGGTAAGGTCGTTTCTGCGTAAATGCGCCGAAAAATACGTTAGCTCGAAACCACTTTAAAAGTATTTGATGCCATTAATAGCACCAATCAACTTGCTTCAATTTGGGCGCGCGAACTTGGTTTCTATAATGTAATTGTAATTATTTTAAGTATAGCTACATTGATTTTGTTAAGACGTAAGAAAATCGATTTGATGTGACAGTTCACTTAATTTTATGTAAATTAATTTAAGGGGCCGTATACAAAATTTTGTCGATTTCGCTTATTTACCTGATTTAACACATGGGGTTTTGCAGTTAAATTACGGTATTTCCATAAGTTTCATTGCACAATATAACTGATCATTTTAGTAATAATCTAATACATTCGCCATTTTTTAGCTTGCGTCAAGAATTATTATGCGAGATTTAGGTTATATTGTGCAATAAAACTTATGGAAATATTTGACTGCACAATTTAATGTGTAAAATCAGCTAAATCAGCGAAATCGACAAAATTTCGTATACGGCCTCTTAACTATGTATATAATTATTTTAAACTTATTACGATTCTTTAAAACTATTTTTTAATATCAGCAGAGTCAAAATAAGTTATAACGAAAGTATTGACGTAAATGCAATTTATTTTTAAATACGCAAACAAATATTCTTAATGTCGTACATATTATCTGAGTGTAGCTAAGTAAAATTAAACATTTTTATTTGATTTTTTAAAACCTTTATTATTACGAAACGGCGAATCGGTACTTTACAAACGGTAAAAACATACCAAATTATATTCTGGACTTACGTTATACAGTGCGACAAATCTCAATATTATTTATACCATCATAATACATCATTTTTCGTTGGCAAAATGGTCAAGAGACCGAGACGCCATTCGTTAAAAAAAATACATCATTTCAACGTCTCCTACAGAACCCGTAGCCACTATCGCGTTCACTCTTCTATGATTACTGTAGATCGAAATCGGTCCATTTAATGGCTGTCCGATGGAATAGATGATAGAAAGATTTATGTTATTTAAATAACACATTCGAATAGGCTTTTTTAGTTTCAACAACGGATAGACGAGTTATATTTTAGGTTATCGCGCTATGATATCTGAGGGCTACTAGGGCTGTCAGATTAGAATGTTAAAAAGACTTCGTTGTCTATGCGGTGTGGTGACAAAAGCCCATAGACAAACAAGTTTTTAAATATGGATTACATAGGGCAACGTTGGCTACCGGAATCTGTAAAGGGCAATGACATTAGAAGTAAAAAATATACGTATGGAATTTTCGTGTGACCAGATCATCTCAAACTCATCAGTAGTCATATCAGTCTATCAATTGGGTTGTTGACTGATGTGAGTATGTGGTTTTTATTAATAAAATAAGAAAATTCTTCTCCTACTAATTCAAACCAAAGTCAGTTTTTGGTGTAAATAATAGCGGAGTTATAAGCTTCAAAATATCTTTCCCTTTCTAGCAAAACGTTTACTAATACCTATTTTGTACTGACCCATGCCAGTGACTTCACCATAGAAATTTGTCTTTTCCAATGTCTTTGGACTTCACCATCCGGCATTGCCCTTTTAAATGTTATTTTAAACTTTATATCTTGCATATGTTGTCTATAATTTAAAATTAGATTTTGAGCTCTAATTCTATCATATATATTATGCTTCGATTGAACTAATAAAAAAAATATATAAAATCCTCCTATCCTATTTTATAAAATCCTAGGTTTGGGGTTATCGTCAAAACGAATTGGATCGTTCAACTTTGTAAGTAATATAATAATAATACTAATAAACATTTCACACTCATAGCACCACATTAGGGTGGATATACCCTGTGTCGTAGGAACCATGGACACATACAAAGAAAGAATCACAAACAACCAGACCGAGAACAGTTCATTCAAATTTCTGTTTCGCCGGGAATCGCTGGACCGGTTTTTTTGTAGGACTATTTAAGATAACATTTCCATCCTACATTACTTTATTACGTATGTGTACCTAACTCTAGCGCACAGTTTTTGCAGCGCACGCCAGAATAACTCGCAGATGGTAGAATTTTTCCTACTTACTTGACACTTATCGTCATATTTTGGACAATTGATACAATATCTTTATAAATTGCAGCCTATGTGTTATTCTGATGTATATGCTATACTATTGTAAAGTTTCAATAAAATCCATTCAGTAGTTTTTTATGTGAAAGAGTAAGTAACAAACATCAATACTTACAAACTTTCGCGTTTATAATATTAGTAGGAAGGATTTTGTAAAGCTGTTAATAATTAATGTCACAAACTCGTGTGAACTTCTGTAGTTAAGGTAGGTAAAAGGAAATTGAAGTTACCTAGTAAAATATTGCATGTAGATTTCACAGAAGTTTTATAGGTACGGTCCAATTATTTGTTACTGTTAGGTTAATGGGTTACTGTTCATCGCATCTGTACAGGAACTTGCGTCAATATAGTTTTGTATGTTTTAATGGTTACGACAGCCATTAATAAATCTGTATGAATAATAATTTAAAATAATAGGGCCGCCATCTTTATGTGTTCTAACCACAATAAAGTTAAGAACTAGTAACTGTTAGTAATTACATATATAATATATGTTTATTTCCACAATTTTAATAAATAGATCCTTTATGACTACCCTTGTAGTATATGCTGTACATTATTGAGGAAGCCGGATTCGAAGCAAGGTAGAGATTTGAAGGGAACCGTCAATCAGTAAATCTTTTAATCTATTTCCCATTGTTCTGAAATACGCTCAATTATATTTTTTATTCTAGTTTTTTATTGAAGTTATACTTCTTTAGGCGCGTTATGAAAAACTGATGAGAGTGAAATTTCAAGATGCGCGCGCATCACTGTAACACAAAATTAACAGGATGAAGTTGCCCACTCAACCGAATTCATTAAGTCTCGGAAAAAGCTACGAACGAAATAGAAATAAAACCTCTCTTAGTCGCGCATGTTGGTACGCTTGTCGCTTCTGATCACTGTTCACTTAGTACAAAGTGTAAATCCCAGTGCAGAATTTTTTAATGATGCCAAAGAAGTATAACTTCTCACGCGCGTACATAAGTACACTCACCCATATTTTTTTTTTACAAATTGTCCTTTAATTACCTACAAGCTTTAAACTCTTTTATGGGTGGGGTTCAAGATTTCGCTTCGTCAAAATATCTCGAGGTTCGATTGCGTTGCGCAACGTAACCTCTTAAAATAAACACGCTCCGAATATTTTACCGCGAAACTGTTGCATTTGCAAGTGTTGGAATTCCTGAACGGAACAAAATAAGACAATTACCTGTTGGCAAATGTTCCCGATAGGGACCGCCACAATCGGTTCTCGGGCCACTATCTCCCGATCGGTAATTTGGTAATAAAATGAAAATACGTTCGCTGCTTATCTATAATCCACTATACATACGCCACGCTATATAAACATTCAGTCTGCGAGGCAAAAGGTCGTATGCGCCGCGAATATCCCGAAGAGCATAAAATAAAGACAGGCAATTCGTTGCACAATTGAATGTGCAGTAGGGATTATAATTCCATGATGGTTTTAAGCGGTGCTCTTCTGCTTTCGCGGATTCGTGTCGATTTCGCGTGGCTGCAAATTTAATTTTCTTTAATAAGCTCCTTCGATTTTCGCCGTTGGATATTAAACTTTATCTTTCGAACTTATGGCTTGAATTCGGTTGAGGAGTTCGGATCGTGTTGGAGGCATGTATCTAGATAGGGAGCTTGTTTCATCGAGCGAGATGCAAGGAGCGATACGAGCCCCGCCCATGCTTTTTTCGAGGTCTCTAAGTAACAATGGGGTGATCTGCTAACTAAATAACGAGTGCGATGCATCAGTGGGAACGATGTGGCGCGAATGTAGTTTATTTTCGTTCGACGGTCGATCTTGTACCGCGACACCGATGTTTGATGGAGGTCTTGGCTCCGTCTTGCTTGAAATAATGATGGTTCTACAAAAAGGACATACTGTTTCATTACTTTGCTCCCATGACCTCACCTCTGAAAATGAAAATACCGGCCAAGTGCGAGTCGGACTCACGCACGAAGGGTTCTGTACCCTTATCTATAAAAATCACGTTTATTATATGGGACCCCCCCTTAAATATTTATTTTATTCTATTTTTAGTATTTGTGTAATAATAGCGGCAACAGAAATACATCATTGCCTTTGATTATCCATAGAAATCATTGCATTAAGATTGAATGAAAGGTAAATTGTAGTTTACGACTTATAACGTATTAAAACACATTTTGCCACTTTGGAATTGTCTCTCGCGCAAACTATTCACTTTAGAAAAAAATGATATTAGAAATCTCAATATCATTTATGAAGACCTATCCATAAATAACCCACACGTATGGGTTTGATGAAAAAAAAATTTTGAGTTTCAGTTCTAAGTATGGGGAACCCTCAAAATTTATTGCTTTTTTCTATTTTTGTGTGAAAATCTTAATGTGGTGCACAGAATACATCTACGTACCGAGTTTCAACAGTATAGTTCTTATAGTTTCGGAATAAAGTGGCTGTGACATACGGACGGACAGACAGATATCACGAATCTATAAGGGTTCCGTTTTTTTGCCATTTGGCTACGGAACCCTAAAAATCGTTGACAATAAGTACGAAATTGGAGTTTTGGCGGGAAGTCGAAAAAGACATATTGTGCTCTTATTTTATTTTCATTTTCTTTGTGTATTTTTTAGTTATATCGGATAAAGTTGATGGCATTTTGTTTGATATAAGTTAATTACAGTGCACGAGTGTTTGTGAAATAGAATAACAGTGCTAAAATATGTTTTTTCTGCTTGCCTCCAAAATTCCATCGGACACGTTCTAGTAAAGTAGCCATCGCTTTACTTGAATGTTGGACTGACTAGACTGACTGATTACTGACGACTTACTTACTGACTTTGTTATTACTTCGTCCAATTTCATTAAAACTGGCAAAAAATTGATGCAAAAATTATACTTTACGCTGGCAGTATGCACAGAGTTTGCGATGCCATAATTGAAAGAAAAAAAAAAGTACGGAATTCCATTTCAACAGTAGGCTTCGAACGTATACATATGAGCGGTACAATCAATAAAAAGTGTGATTGGCTAGAATAGTGATACATGAAAGAGAAGGACAGAGAAAGGAAGGATAAGATTTGGGTTTTCATGTGGTACCCGTCACACATCAAAATAGCAACGGCGCAGATGCGTTTATAAGGGCAAATCTGTCACATTTGAAGGGAACATTTTGGAGCAGCTGCAACCTGCACCTATTACATTATTATTATATTATTGAATTTGCTATTATATTATTGAATTATAATTATATTTATATTATTGAACAGACACCGATAGCTCAGATAATGATTGCCTATTGCTATCTGCCTGTTGCCACTTCAGCTCCTACTAAAAAAGAATACCGATACCTAACTGATGAAGAAGAAAATCCTGGAATGGCAACCACGTTTTGTCAAGAGGAGTATGTTTGTAAGAGGAGTATCATACTTACATACAATGAACCGGTTTAGAACCACTTTTTTTTTCAATTATGGCATCGCAAACTCTGTGCACACTGCCAACGTCAAGTATAATTTTTGCATCAATTTTTTGCCAGTTTCAATGAAACTGGACGAAGTAATAACAAAGTCAGTAAGTAAGTCGTCAGATCAGTCAGTCTAGTCAGTCCAACATTCAAGTAAAGCGATGGCTACTTTACTAGAACGTGTCCGATGGAATTTTGGAGGCAAGCAGAAAAAACATATTTTAGCACTGTTATTCTATTTCACAAACACTCGTGCACTGTAATTAACCTATATCAAACAAAATGCCATCAAATTTATCCGATATAACTCAAAAATACACCAAGAAAATGAAAATAAAACGAGAGCACAATATGTCTTTTTCAACTTCCCGCCAAAACCCCTTAGAACCACTTATTCCGACAGACATAGCTTAGACATCTGCTGACAGCTTAGAGCATCAAAGTTACTGACTCACCCTTCAGTAGAGACGGCATAGCGCCTCGCTTCGATACATATTTTTTTTCCAAATCTGGTGAGGGGGAAGAATGCACACATTTTAATTTTGTCACATATTCACAAATATTCTTTAGACGCGTACATTTCTAAATATATCAATTTCAATTAAAAAAGTCATTTTCTATGCACCGACAACACTGACACCGACACACACAGACACACTAGTTGTATAACTA
Source organism: Pyrgus malvae (assembly GCA_911387765.1). Taxonomy (NCBI): domain Eukaryota; kingdom Metazoa; phylum Arthropoda; class Insecta; order Lepidoptera; family Hesperiidae; genus Pyrgus; species Pyrgus malvae. Next base: position 26,695,984 of record OU426949.1, read on the forward strand.
GAAGGCACAATGTGCATGGACGTTGGGACGAGGGGTTCGCCCGTAAAAGTCACTCCTCTGACGGGTGTCATACCTGTCATACCTTGATGCTCTAAGGCTGACAGACATATCATTAGACATAGCCAGGCGCTCCTTGTATTGTGACATAGCTTAGTCGTCGTGGTGTCATAAAATTCAATTCTCTATAGGTACCACAATAATCAGTGCCACAACAATGATTAACGGGTTTAGCTGAAATAGGTTCAATCCGTTCAAGCGTACTATTCGGTTTCTGATTTTCTAAACGATGACAATTAACTTATGGAACTGAAAACCTGGGAGGTTTTTTTTCCGCCGGCTTTTTTTCCTCTTAGCGTATAAAAACCCAGTCAATTGGGTGCCCAAAGCCGACGACTTGGGAAAAACACCCATTTGATTAATAAATAAACCATGAACCATGTGATTAATAAATAAATAACATGGTTTGTAAACATAATAAATAAATTAGTTATTTAGATTTAAGTCAAAAAGTTATATAGGTAGATTTAAGTGTATTTTGATTTCTTCAATATAATAATAGTATTTTTTTATATCTTTAAAAATATTTGCATACCTTACTGAGGTAAATATGGCGGACTTTTAATATTTAAAACAACTTCTGTAATGCCCATATTTTTTAAATCTTTATTTATTTAAAAGGGGTTTGTCACAATGTGACTATGTCACCCCCATACAGGCTAGCATTTAACATATTGATATAATACCCATATTTGCGCAAATAAATCATTTTTCTTTTCTTTCAATCCTCTGAAAAATCTATTTCAGGGATCGTATAGATCAAGTCACGGGTAATTTACCTATAACTTATAGGTACTTAAATACACATGTAACCACATCTAACTACGCATATTGGTCGCGCACACAGACTGGATAAATATTTTACTGTTTTTGTTTGGGTAGAAGGAAGTCTGGATAAAGTCGATAACATTATTTATTGCTGGCACAATTTTCCGGTACCTTTACTTGATCACGATCCCTTAATTAACCATTTAAATTTTAATGACGCAGACCTAAGTTTTCCCTGTTTTATCAGTCAGAAGCCTTGTTTGTTAGCCACAAACATTCAGACCGATCATGATGATTGTGAGTATTGACGAAATACGGAAAATTATTTATAGAAATAGGTACATACTTGAATACATTGATAATGTTATAATACAGGAGTACTCATTTATTTATTTATTTATTTTATTTATTTATTTATTTTTATTCATTTAGTACGGATTGCTCCAATTACACTAATGAACAATAAATTAAGAATATTAGGTAACAAACATAAACTTAATTACTTATTTACAATTAATTATAGATAGAATTATAGTCATAATAATCAAAATATATTAAAATTATACTTAAAAAAAGGTATTAATTAATTACAATATAATGTCAACTAGGCAAATGAATGAATAATAATAATAATATGAAAAAAAAATGTCATCATACCATTCATACATCACGCACTCATTTCACAATAGCGCATGCACTCTGATAGAATCGTCTTCCATTCATCCGAGAATAAGTCAATATGAGGCGCGTTATCCAGGAGAGCGTTGAGAGCGGCGAGAGAGCGCGGTATGGGAGATCTTCTTCGTGCCACGGTACGGCACAGCGGAACAGCAAACACATTCTGTTTCCTGGTTCGGCCGCATCGGTTTATGTTAGGAACACAGAGCCTAAACAGTTGTGCGTGTAGGTCTATGTCATCAACCATGCCGCGAAGAATCTTGCACATTATTAATAACTGGTCTCTTGATCTCCTGACCTCTAGGGAATTATACTCCAGGCAACCTAAGAGAAATTTTGTTGGGTACATAAGTGGGTAGTACCCATAGATACGCTTGTATAGGTACCTTAAAAAGGCTTTTTGCACCTTTTCTAGTAAAAGCGTATAACTATTCTCGTACGGATGCCATATGCATGCGCTTGCCTCCAGCTTGCTTCGTACGAGGACTCCAAATAAAAGTTTTATGACTCCAGTGTTCTTAAAATCCTTAGAGTTTCTAATTACAAATCCCAACCGTTGAAACGACTCTTTGGCAATTGTACAAATGTGATCATGGAAGGTGAGTTTATGATCGAATGTGACACCCAAGTCCTTCACACTTTTTGATCTGGGTATAATTTCTGTGCCCAGTTTATAGTTGAATTCGATTGGGTGTCGCATCCGCCCATAAGTCACTATGGAACATTTTATTGGATTAAATTCCATCCTATTTTCCATACTCCATTGTACCACTGCATCAATATCCTGCTGCAATAGGATGCATTCTTCTTGTGTTTTAATTTCCAAAAAGATCTTTAGGTCATCAGCATACATGAGACATTTGGAGTATTTAATTATCATGGGAAGGTCATTGATCATCAATATGAACAAAATGGGGCCCAATATTGATCCTTGACTGACTCCAGAAGGCGTCAGTCAAGGTAATGTATTTACGTAATGGGTAACAAAAAGGGTTTTAAAAAAATATTTAGATGGCCATATTTACCTCTTTGGGTGTACAAATTTTATTTTAAAAGTTATATATTATAATTAAGTTAAAATTATAAACTAATTATTTACAATAAACACTAAAATACGCACGCAGGCACTAAAATACAGTAGACTTAAATAATTCTACATTATTATCATTTTAGTTACTTAAATTAAATTAAACCCAATTTGGTGCTTTTCGTATAAATTCATTTTGTTTTATTTGAACCGTACGTGGTTCACCGTCATCATCCTTGGGCACCCACCATGATGTGGATTAAGTTATATAACCTTAAGCCTTCCCCAGTAAATGGACTATTCAACACAAAAAGATTTTTTTCAATTCGAACCAGTAGTTGCTGAGATTGGCGCGTTCAAACAAACAAACTCAATAAATTTTCCCCGTTTTTGTAACATTTTTCACTGATGCTTCGCTCCTATTAGTCGCAGCGTAATAGTATATACCTAGTCTAAAGCCTTCGCCAATAAATGGACTATCCAACACAAAAAGAATTTTCCAATTCGATCCGATCGATATCGATATACCGATATCGATCGATAGTTCCAGGGATTAGCGCGTTCAACAAACAAACTCTTCAGCTTTATATACGAGTATTAGTATAGATTTAATAGGTACGTAAAGTGACCAAGAAATTAATAAATATTGGATGAAAATGTAAAACTTTGGACCCGAAACGAGACTCCTTATGACAACCACAAAATTTATATTAAATATTTTAATATAATATGAAATAAGTAATAAAATAAACTAAAATAATATAAGAAATAAATTTTACTTATTCAAAATTGTCTTTATAATAGGTATAATAATGCAGATGTAGAGAATTAAAGCAGCAGACGAGTATGCAGTCCACGTGGTGTAAAGTGGAAAATTGGAAATGAAAATGAAAATAATCTATTTGCCCAAATATGGGTATTATAAAAGTTGTTTTATGTACATTTATTAGGGGGCGTCCGACGTAATCCGCTAGGTAAGCCGGGACTTTATAAACATATTTACGTATCCTCACGACACGTTTTATAGTAAAATAGATGTATTAGTTCGCCATATTTATCTCAGGTATGCAAATTTGGAGAACACAATAAAAACGTTAATTTAATGTTAGTAACTACAACTAAAATTACTTATAACCAAATTTATTATAATTGAAGACGGTACTGATTTTATTTTAACCCATATAAAAAGTGTTTATTTTTTACGAGTTTTATATTTTTATCGGCATCATCGGCTTTGGGCACCCAATTTAATGGGTTTTTATACACTGAGAGGAAAAAAATCCGGCGGAAAAAAAACATCCTAGGTTTTTAGTCCTATAAACCCGATATCCCTCACGAAGTTAAAGTTATTGGTTGCCGGCTCCTTTCTACCGGAACAACAATAATTGCTTCACGTCAGAAGAAGGTACAGCAGTGGTAGGTACTTCCCTGGTTGAACTCTTAAAGTTCTTCCAAGTACTTTTTTTGTATCGGGGAAACCTTCAAAACGTACCCGGCACATTGGGAGAGGATAACGGGTTATGTGGGATTTGACCGCGTTGAAACCCCCTCGGTGATCTGCCTCTGCGCTTGGTGAGGACTCCGGGATATCCAGTGGAACGCACCGGTATCCTCTACGCGCGGCTCCCGGAATGAGCCCATCTTCGGGAGAGCAGATGTGCGGCCACGCACACACCGCCGTCCTTCCTGGGGCTGCTGGCTGGACAGATCCCACGCTCACAGCCTGACAAAAATTAAGAACAAAATAGCGAAAACATACTATTTACATTATTAAACTAGCCTTCCGCCAGCGGCTTCGCCCGCGATGACTCGTTTTATAGGTTACCGTAGGATAAAAACTATTGTATGTCCTTTCCCAAGATGCAATCTATCTGTGTTCCAAATTTCATTTAAATTGATCCAGTGGTTTAAGCGGAAAAGCGTAGCAGATAGACAGACAGACAGATTTACTTTCGAATTTATAATATTAGTAGGGATAAGAATAAAATAAAATTATTAGTAAGAGTGAAAATTCTAATCGTGCAAAGAAGACGAAAACGGATTTTCCGTCGTTTTAATTTTAAATCATTGACGAGTGTCATTTAATTTTAACGTCATAAGCTCGAACGACCATCGCTGCGCTTTCGATATCGGATAAGCAATGGAACTAGGAGGCGGGGCTAGCTCCACCTCCACGACCTGTTCTATGACGTCGAAAGTTGTTGGCGTAGTTGCGCCGCGAGATGTCGCTACTTGCCTCTTGGATTTCATTGATTTTCGCGATTTTTGTGATGTTTTGGCGGGAAGTTAAAAAATGACATATTGTGCTCTTGTTTTATTTTTCTTCTCTTGGTGTATTTTGAGTTACCTATATCGGTTAAACTTGATGGCATTTTGTTCGCTATGTTGTGAAATCATAAAAAGTGCGGAAGTATGTTTATTTATAGAGTTTTGGAGGCAAACTGAAAAAACATGTATTCGCATTGTTATTTTATTTTACAACACTCGTGCACTGTCATTAACCCATATATCGAACAAGAAGCCATCAACTTTATCCGATATAACTCAAAAATACACAAAGAAAATGAAAACAAAACAAGACCACAACATGTCCTATCAGACTTCCCGCCAAAACTCTCCTGCAAAGCGTTTTTCTTCTATCTTTTGATATAGAAGAAAAACGCACAGATTATAAATTGGTTATTTTGTCGATTGTGCGCTAAACGTCGATTTGATCCGCCATTTATCACGTTATTGGCTGTACAAACAAATTAACGTTTAACGTTCGCCTGACGCCGGCGACGAGCTAAGGAGACGTTATTAAGAAATAAATTGGGCGAGGTTAGGGTTGCCACTTTGCAGATCATAAGCAATATTGGAAAGTAGAGTACAAAATACAAATCTTAAATCTGATAATAATTTTCCTTTTCAATTTTTATAACATAATACGTATTGGTAGGTATTTGTATAGCTTGTAACAAATAAATTATAATTGCAAAGCGAACTGTCTGTGTGTATCTGTTTACGTTTTTACGCTTAAATTACTAAACTAATTTAAAGGAAATTCAGTACCCACCAACAAAGATGGAGCGGACCAGATAGTTTTAATCCCGAAAAAATGTAGTATTCCCGTAGGATATATAAGTACAGTCACCCGAAGGAAGCCGGGCCCAATCACTTACCACCACCAAATTATTGAAGTAAAAGTTAGCAGGTCATTTGACCAACGCAGAAAATAAGATCTAAATCCTTATATTGGGAGCACACTTAACTTGTGCTATGTTTGTGCCCAGCGATGGGACATTAAAACAGGTTTAAAAAGCTGCAATATTATTTGAGGGTTGAAGCAACCCTACTAACGCACGGCGTGGGCGTTCGCGGCCCGCGGCGACGCATATAAATTACAGATTTACACATAATCTTTCATTTTTCACGGCGTTTAATATCCTAGATTGAAGGGTTTCAATCCACGACGAATAATTAAGAACATAATCGAAATCTTTCAGCTTGATGTTATTCCATATTAAACATATGCCCATACTTATGCCCTTTTTGCAATGTTTGATTTTTAATTTGGGCAAGTTTTTCTGCTGATTTAGTTAAAAGATTTTTTTCTTGGGGTGCTTAAGTTTGATACCTGTAAGATTTATGTAGTGACAGTAGGTACTGAGAATCAATGTGTGTTATTTACTCTTCAATTACTTTATAATTCGGTAGTTGTTTAATGCACGAAGACTGAATATACGTACAAAGAAAAAAAAATGATACACATGCCAGATACCAAAATAATTTAATAATTCTATTTGCTATCTCAAATAAACCCAAAGAAGAAAAAAAAATACAGAATATTTTTCAATCATATTAAAAAGACAAAACCAAAATGGCCGATTAGCTAAAGGTCATTGGCTCGGACCGTACATCACGGCGCGATGAGTTGTTGTTCTCGCTGCGAAGACGGGGCGAATTTCCGCCGCGGCCTCGCCGGAACTGCCGCCATGTTTACAAATCGCACGGGAAAGTTCATCGCGAATTTTAAGCAGCTGCCAGGGAAAGTTGTTTGTTTTTTTATTAGATTTGTATTGTTTTGCACTAACTATGGATTTTTTATGGTGTGGCATTAAAAATACATACAACCCTTAGATACAGCCCTAAATTTTCACCTTTCTACCATCAAAACCTGTTTTTAATAGACATAATATTAGTAGGCGGTACGGAGTTTGTGGGATCAGCTAGTATGCTCATAAAAAATTCTGCATACCTATACCTGGGACCTCTTGCGTTGAAGGACGGGGTTTTAAGCATTGCTTATTATTTTCGATATGAGACATAGATACGTCATTAAAAAATTAAAAATAGAGCAAGATTACAGTCATTACGGGTAACTTTGGATTGACGTTTAACTTTGAACGAAGATCACATCGAAACTTTTTGATATTTCAATATAATAACTGTGTTAAATAGACTGCCAAAATGTTTTCGTACCAAATGAAAATTAAAGAAATAAACTGTCAATGCCATAATTCTGAAATATCCCGCCTTTTACGTGGTTAATTTGCTGGAAGTTTTTGAGCGCTGATTTGGAATCGTAAACTAGTACACTTTGATTCATATGGCAAAACCAAGCTATTTGTTACTTTTTTACGTCAGTGTAGATGTTATTTATAAAGATAAGGTTTTTAAATTTAATAATACCTTCTTTTTGTTTTACCTAAACCTTAAAATATTAAGGTATTTACATTCTAAAAAAAATTATTCAAAGTTACTCAAAACTCATGATAACTTTGAATTCGAGTTTTAGGGGAAATTATGGGTAGTTCTGTTGTTTCTTCCGCAAATTTATTTTGTTAGACAGAAAAAACCAACTCAAAAGGACACTATTCATTCAATAAAATAAAGGTGTCATAAATGGAAATCAGTTTTAATAATACAAATAGGTAATGTAAAAATTGTTCAAAGTTAGCCGAACTGTACGTACTTACAACTATTTTAATACCTTATAGACTCTCAGATTAAGGGAACTGTTCTATGAATAAAATGTAATAATAATAACTGGCTGCAACCCTTGCCGCTTCCCACTGCTGGGCACGGGTCTCTCCCCATTATTGGGAAGACCTGGAGCTTATTCCACCACGCTGCTCCATTGCGGGTTGGTGGAGGAATAATAATAACTGACAAAGCTAATTTGAAAAAATGTCTGTAAAAGCAAATATAACTCATCGCTTAATGTCTTCGCATTACTGTTAATGTTTCTGCATAGGATTGGGGCTAAAATCGTAATTAAAAATAGATTTCTGAAAATGAGTTTCTTGAGGAAAAAAGTATAATCGCCTACTTATTCATTTTCAGTCTTAATGAATTGTTTTTGCGAAAAGTAAATTATTTTACCTGTAACCTTATTCTTATTAAGGGACCACACATTTTTACATGATAATAAAATATTACACATTCAAAACTTAATATTATACATTCAAAAGTATCTCTGTCTGTCTGTCTGTAATGCTTTCCCGCTTAAACTACTGAATTAATTTTAATTAAATTTGGAACACTGATAGAGTGGAACTTGGGAAAGGACATAGAATGGTTTTTATCCTACAGGAATCTATAAAACGGGTCCACGCGGCCGAACCCTTTTTTAACCGAAAACTTTTCTAATATTTATTTTTTCTTACAGGTAAGTGCATGGTATGCTGGTGAAGAGCTTTTTTCTCAATACGTAAGTAAATAGAAACGGTTTTTAAAGCTCAAAAGAAATGTATTCGTTCTATGTGTCAACTAAATCAAATAGATTCTTGTAAACCGCATTTTCAAGATTTAAAAATAATGACGCTTCCGTCGCTATACATATTCAAAATATCCTTAATGGTTAAAAAAGATATAAATAAATATGAAACCCTTAAATCAAAAAGACATAATACAAAATTGAGTTCAATTGCGTCAAAAACCAAACAATACCATAAAAGCGTCTTCTGCATGGGACCAAAAATATATAATAATTTACCGGAATCCCTCAAATCCAAAACAAATTGTGATTTCAAACGAGCACTTAAAACGTTCTTATATACAAAAGCGTATTATTCGGTTTCTGAATTTCTAAACGATGACAATTTAACTTCGTGAGGGATTACAGAACTAAAAACCTGGGAGGTTTTTTTTCCGCCGGCTTTTTTTCCTCTCAGCGTATAAAAACCCAGTGCATTGGGTGCCCAAAGCCGACGATGGGGAAAAACACCGTTTAAATAATTTTATGAATATAAAATTAAAAACGCAAAATATGGGATAAATAAATAAATAACATGGTTTGTAAACATAATAAATAAATTAGTTATTTAGATTTAAGTCCAAAAGATATATAGGTAGATTTAAGTGTATTTTTTTATTTCTTTAATGTAATAATAGTAATTTTTATTTCTTTAACAATATTTGCATACCTTACTGAGGTAAATATGGCGGACTTTATATATATTAAACAACTTCTGTAATACCCATATTTGCGCAAATAAATCATTTTTCTTTTCTTTCTTTCTTTTCTTTTCTTTCTTTCTAGAAAACATAAAAATGAACCATTTAAAATTAATATAAGCTAGGGTCACGTTAAAAATTAAGTAAAATATAATTATGATTTTTGACTTCTAGTTTATAGAATTAATAAATCTCCACAAGTTACCTTTATAAATTGTATTAACGATTAACCATTTCAACCATCATTAAAATTACTTTGGTATTGTATAGCAACTTTTTTATTTTTCTTCGTCTGACAGCCATTTCCTTTTTTAAGTACTCTATCAAACGCAGCATGCGTGGGCTTAAATCATTTATACCGATGTCTATAAGATAAATAATTATATTATGCAATTTAAAAGTTAAATATTTGCAGCAGATATAAAAGGTAATCGCACTAATAACATAAAAAATAGCAAAAACCATCAGAGTAATAATCATAAGAGACAGCCTCCGTGGCGTAGTGGGTGATGAGCCGACTGCGAAACGTGAGGTCGTGGGTTCGATTCCCACCCAGGACAAATATTTGTGTGATGAACATGACTATTTGTTCTGTGTCTGGGTGTTAATTTATCTATTTAAGTATGTATTTAGAATTATATAAGTATATTTATCAGCTTTCTGATTACCATAGTACAAGCTCTGCTTAGTTTGGAATCAGATTGTGTTGTGTGAATTGTCTAAAGATATTTATTTATTTATTTATTATTATTATTCGTAAACAAACTATAACTGAAGTATGAATAAGCCTAACATTATTCTGATTCAACTAACTTCATCGCCGTTATTCAATTCAATAGAGATGCTACTTTCCGAACGAAAGTTGAATAATGAGAGATTTTTCCACATTCGAACTCTAAAGCGCGCCGCACACGGAAAGGCGTTAATCTGAAAGCTATAGCACATTGTGCGGGAAACTCTCAAGTGGGCTATCTCACCTTATAGCGGGAAAGTTGTTCACAATAATGTTCTGTGGACTACAGACGTATTTATACCTTTTAAGCTTCATTTTGTTTCAATAAACCTCTCTGCAATCACTATTGGCAGTAACTAATTAGCAGTTGGATTTAATAGATTGCGTTTAATGAGCTGAGCTACGAATAAGATGAATGAGTTGGCTATGAAATTATTACTAACGGCCTAAGCCTATATCTACCCTAATATTATATTTACGATAAATACCCATCTGACATTAAAATCATCTGTTTTCTATTTAAAAAATGATAGAATGCCCCATTTTAATATTGATATACTTAAAGTCTTTTATCTCTTGCCAGATTTAGAATAGGGACTGCGATTGAATTTTTGTAAGTATTTGATGGTTTCAGTAACAAAATTAAATCCCTTGATTGAAAACCTATCCAATTTTCACCAAAAATGACAATATGCTATCCTTCAATTTCATAGCACATCATATGTCATATGATCATAGTCATAATATTGATACGTAGGTTGCAATTAGATCTTTAGATGTTGTATAATATAACTATGAAAAAAAATTGTCTATCTAAAACCTACAGTATTGTATTTGTTTCTGAAATTTCTGAAATAAAAGTTCCAAATATGAATCCAATATTTTGAATTTTGAACGTATTCTGGCAACATCAGAGGCTTAAGTGTAAGTCTGCACACGCGAAAACGTAACTATCGCGTTTGCGTTAAGAATTTAATTATCGACCTTATTCCTTTCATGATCTATCTGTGCAATTTTAACTCTAACGCAGTAGTAACGTTTGTACGTTTACAAACTTACACTAAGGGTTCAGATCGTAAATGAAAAAAAGTTTTCCGTTAATAATCTGTTTTAAGCACAACGCACACTGGGCGTCACTGGGTGTCAGACGCATCGTCTATCTCGCGCGCGTCCGAGCGTGTTACGCGGAAATGAAGGCACGCGACCTGCATCCTGTAATGTGTACGTGCCCTTACGTACACCTTGGTAACGTTTGTTGTAGTATATCATAATGGTTGCATGTAGAATAGCTAGGGGAGGCTTTTGGGGCAGATGCCAGGAGAAGGCCTAGGGCAGACTTTTTAATAATTTAATGATTCGACCAAGCAAGAATCACGAAACCATGAAAGTTCTATCGTAAGTAGTTACGGAACTGCATATGAAACGTCTCAGGCTTGCTTATGCTTAGAGTTGTGTAAAGCTGTAAACAGGATGTACTCTTAGCGATCACTTAAAGGACATCTGTAAATTCCGTCACAGGAAAATCATGAATTTTTGACCCCCGTCCTCGTCCTAGCTGGTCACAATTAAGTTAGAGGGAGGCCTCTCAAGTGTGACGTCACAATTAGCTATTTTTTATATCTAGACATTATTGATTTAAAACAGCAGTTCCACCTCTTGAAATGATTTAAAAATATATAAAAAAATAAAAATTGCCAAACCAACATACGATTAAAAAGAACTAATTATATTAATGAAGAATTTTTTTTATTATTATTTCTTATTATTCGGATGTTTCCTCCATATTTTACATTAACCTCACTCCTCTGCTACTCTATGTATATAAAAAACCTGCGGTGGAAGAGGGCGTATTTTGCCCAAATGCGGACAGCTTCAGAAAACAGATACCTATACAGCATCCAACACTACGAGTAAATGGCTCGGGAAAAGAAATCTTTTAAAAGAAATGTTATTGAAAGCCAGCAACCCAAGTTATATGGAGGAGTGAGGAGTGCAAAACAAAATTAAAGTGTTACTATCTGTACTATTATGTATTCTGTGGTGTTACCCAGGCGTGCTACTACTAACTACTTCTACAATAACCAAGACTTAACCATGGAAGCCTCAGAAGCCTGTGTTTTGCCCGAGGTCGTATACAATAACGCTGCTATTATGGAGGCATCAACCCTATGTTAGTATGGCCAGCAACTTTAGGTACTTTTGCTCTACTGTTCTTGCTCACTTTTGTGACTACTGTGTTTGTGCCTATTACTTAATAGTAAGACCAAGTTGTAAGCTCAGATCAAATAAAATAGTAAAGATAGAGCTCTGCTAACAACAAAGTAAAGCAGGTTTTGCAAATATGTGTGCGTTGCCGGCCCACAACGCACACATATTGCGATCATCATTTAAATTATCCCATTATTTTTATTTTTATTTATTAATACTATTTCAATTACACCTTTTCACAGCACAATTTGATATTTATTTTTGGGAATTCTTATATTTTTAACAACATTTGTCTCAATGCGAAGAGATTTTTGACTGGCAAAGCTACGTGCAGTTTCGTTGTACAAGTGTGCGTGTCGTGTGTATGGACAAGACGTGGTGCAGTTTTAACCGGCCTCGCTACGTTGTTCGCAGCATTCTATCTATGCTTTTTTATTTGATCTGAGGTTGTAAGACTTATTTTTAGTACTTATTTTAAGACTTGTTTTACAGTGCACGTGTAATGAAACACATAATGGCATCACCACAAACCGCGAGCCGCAAGCGATACCGAAGCGATGACATTAAGATAAAGGTCGAAGCGCTATCGCCGGCTAATTAGCGCCGAGTATTTACAAATACGCGATAGCCACTTTCTCTTTATCAACAAATAACAAGTTTATCGGGGACAATGCTCTATCGGAGTCGATACTTCGCCAGGGTTGCGATCAGTGCGAAATGCAGAATATGACTTTGAAGCGTGTAAGGGTAAGACGATACATTTTATTTCCAGCCCTCCCTAATATCCCACTGCTGGGCACATACCTTCTCTGGGAGTTGAGTGAGTTAAGCTGTAGACTAACGGCCAGACTTACAAGGTGGCCTTAAGACTCTAAAGTTAAGGGTAACAACGCAACTGCATACGACCTCAAGTCTTTCTTGACGGACGTTGCTTGCTTTCCTGACGTTGTGTGTAGATGTTCATAGACTAACGCGACCTTTTGAATCCACGTAGCCTCATGGTCGTCTGCTACTGTATTTTAATAAATAAAATGACCAAGTTAGCCAAGTGCTGGTTGGTGGATATGATATGCCTGTAAGAAAATTCGTGGACTTTATAGATATATCGTACATAGTGATGGTAAACACAGCAGTAAAATACAACAATATGTTTCCCCCCCCGTGGAGTTGTGACAAGGTATAACATATCTAATTACTTGGCCAAAGATGCGTGCCGGTTTTGAACTGGAGACCTCCACGTCGGAGACTGATGTCTTGACCACTTTGCTATGGCTGCTCTTTGACGATAAATGCACCTAACTTATTAAATAATGTTATAATTTTATTCTACGTATTTGAGTCGCATTCCTTATTCATATCTAAAAAGGCATTTTTTCTATTTTTCATTTCATAAACATCTAAATATTTCTGCTCTGTATTTAACAGTTATTGAAACAACAGCACTACAACAAGCAGCCCTGCCTATCAAGCAAGTTGTCGATACGGCCGCAGCGATAGCGCGGCGAGATCGCAGCGTTATCACGGCGGTTGCGCGACGACTTTGTTCCATCGTTATTATTAGTTGTAGTTCGTCTGGATGCTGCAAGATCGCTGTCTTGACGTTGTCTTGTAGCTTGACATTTAATGCTTACTAAACAGTAGGCAAAGAAAGGAACGACAGGCTTTAACAAGAAACCATACTTATTTTATGTAAACATAAGTAGATATTATTATGTATATGTAAATTTAAGAAAAATGAAAGCGCTACTAATATTATAAATTCGAAACTAACTCTGTCTGTCTGCCACGCTTTCGCACTTAAACTACTGAACCAATTTTAAAGAAAATTGGAAAACAGATAGAGTGGACCTCGGGAAAGGACATAGGATGGTTTTTATCCTACGGAAACCTATAAAACGAGTCCACGCGGGCGAAGCCGCTGGCGGAAGGCTAGTAAAACTATAAACGGATCTTTTAATATAAATTACAATTAAAAAATTCTCTGTACAAACGTTGTTAATTATTTTGGGTTACTATTATGTGGTTCTATTACTAACCGTGTACTTAACAGTTATGGAAACCTACATCAAGTAGCTTTAAAAATATTTTGCACACTTAATTCTATTTTCTTTCAAAACGAAGTTACCCATGTAAAATTGACGACCCGTTTGGCGCAATAGTTACCATGTCGGACTGCCGATCGGAGGGTCCCGGGTTCGATTCCCGGCGAGGCAGAAATTTGAATGATGAGTTTAAATTTCTGTTCTTGGTGGGTGTTTTTGTTTCTGTCTTTGTGTGTGTCCATGGTACCCACGACACAGGGATTCCTAGTGTGGGGATATGAGTGTGAAGCGGTTAAAAAACTCAACGAATTAAATAAAATGATTGTGTTACTAACATTGTACCGTAATCAAGTGAAAAGTTTTAATGACTTCGTTATCAAGTTCTTCGGACAATATCACTGTTGATAGAGAGTTCAAGTCATCACTCATCTGCATAATGTTTTGTTACAAGTATTATGACTATTTTTATTTAATTTTCTTTTTTTTCTGTACACACAAACAAAACATAAAATTGTAGATTAAAGAAAAAGAGCACAGGGGTACTGCTTATTCCTAAGTAGGGATCTCTTCCAGCAGACCCGCAAGAAGAGGAGTTGAAACACAGAGACTTTAACAGAGAGTTTTCGTTCGTTTACCTTTTAAAATTGGTAATATTTATATCCATATTAATACCTACTATGAACGCAAAAAATGTTAGTTTGTCTTCCTAAACGTCTCAATGAAGTCATCTCACGGAATGACATTCATCTCATTCTCTCCACCAACACGAGTTGCTATTCCAATGGGTGTAGTCAGCTTCAGGTCTCCCCAACATTGGGAAGCGACCCGTACCCAGCAGTGGAATGGCAGAAAGGGTCAAATAGTAGCTTTAACATAGGCACTAATAAACAGCAACAGAGCAGCGATGGCCGAGTGGTAAAAGCCGCGGTCTTCTACGCGACCGATCCCGGGTTCAAGTCCTCGGCGCGCACCTCTGACAAAGAAATTTGTAATGTGCGCATTTATCGCTGCTCCACGGTGATGGAAAATATCGTGATATTTAATTGATTACGATGTTCTTCATTGCCGTGCATGCCTGAGAGAAATTCATAATCTCGAAAGCATGACGTCCACCAATCCGCACTTGGCCAGCGTGGTGGACTATGGCCTAAATCCCCTCTCACTTGTGAGAAGGAGACCTGTGCCCAGCAGTGGGACATAAAAATTGGTTGAAAAAAAAAACAGCAGTAAGAAATAACGTAATTCTACTAAAGATAGGCACTAATTTACGACATGCGAGGCGCAACGGTTACCATGCCAGACGGCCAATCGAAGGGTCCCGGGTTCGATTCCCGGCGAAACAGAAATTTGAACGGTCTGGGTATTTGTATTTCTGTCACAATGACCAATGTCCATGGTACCCACGACACAGGGTATATCTACCCTACTGTGGGGCTATGAGTGTAAACCGTTTAAAAAAATCACTTCTTTGTTTCACCTGACTGTAAACCATAAAATCGTATCTTAATGGCATCAAAACCAGCAAAATCTCGATACGATTAGCAATAATCTGTTCGGGTGTTCTCTTTACGAGATTTAAAATTTTAATATCGGGCCGATCAGTTAAGGCTGGAATAAGTGTAATGGCGAATAAATCAGTCCGTATCAATGTTATACCGCCTCTGTCAATAGCTGCGAGGTAGGCCGCCGTGGCGCACTGTGGATGAGACGTGCTGCAGCTACCGGAGTCTTAAGAGTGCGTAAGAGATTGCCAACCAATGTCTTAGTTTTTAACACGCCTATATTAGCTTCACCTGTATGTTTGTTTGCAACTGTGAGTTTGTGAGCTTGTTCGTAACTTTGGACTCGATTTTGACCCACTTTCAATGGATAGATTTAATTCAAACTTTGGTCACTTCTGAAGAATCAGTGGCAAAACAATAATTTTATAAGTATATCAAATTCCGTGATGTTGAAAAATAATTATTTAAAAAAAATCTAACTAAAAACAAAAAATAAATATAGTTTAAAAAACAATTTTGAAGCACATCAAACTATAAAGGTGAAACATCCTTAATACAAGCAGAAAATAATAATGAACAAAAAATACGAGTAATATTGTGAAAAAAACGTGGGGCGCTCTGTGCCATTATTTCTTATATAGCAACCCACACGTTACTTCTTCAAACAAAGAAACTCGTAACTACGAGCTTATAATGCCTGCTGCAGTAATAAGTTATTTATGTGAAATACTAGAGTTCCGCCCGCGACTCTACCCACGATTAATGTACTTTTACCCAGCAGAATGCGTTATTTTCCTCGAAAAGTAGCTTGTGTAATTCTCCAACTCACCAACTATATCTGTACAAAAAATTAAAACAATCCATAGCACCATTGCGACGTATAAGAAGGACAAGCAGACATGCATTTATTTAATATAGTATTTATAACAAACACCTATAAAAATATAAAATTTAATAGACTACCCCCTCAGATCTGAAATATTAAAATCTTATCCCCGCTACTCTTCCGTCCGTATGAAGTCCATTATCGAGAGCTGGCGATGGGCGGATAGCGGCCATAATTTGCAATAAATATAAGGGCGGAGGTGTCGGCTTTGTTCGCTCGATACCCTGTAGACAACTTTGCCACTTTTGCCATGCTTTGTGGAGTGTTAATGGCTCATAACATTATTTATCTCGATTAATAAGATAGTAAGTTTAACGTTTATCATGTAGGATTCCTTAAGATTGAGGCAGTGGTTTAATAGGCTTCTTTATACTAATCAGCTAAGCCCCGTGGTTTTACTCGCTTTCATTAGCAACAAGAGAATATTTCCCGTTGTTCCTATTATTATTCCCAAACTTTTATTTTTATTTATCCCTCTGTGGTGTAACTTTGATTTATTTCAGCTTCTACAAAATTTTAAGTTTGCAGGAATAAAGAAGGATTTTCATACAAATTTGCAAAAGGCCTTGGACCGTATCAATCCAGCCCTGTCTCAAAATTCGTTCTTAACGGGCGTTTACCAACTATAAACTATCTACCTGCAAACGTTATACGTCAAGCGGTTTTTAAGATTTCGTGATAAGTGAGTGATTAATCTATGGATTTTATATATTTGATTTAGTTGAGGAATGGTTGCCACAACTGCAAAAAAAACAGTATTTGTTTTTTTTTATTTAAATAAAGAGGCTCTGGCTGTGTTAGCCCAGGGCACTTACAGATCACCGTCCAATCCGATAGCCTTGAAAAAGGCTAGGATTTTATGGACGGTGATTTGTTTGGCTTCATCTGGCAGCAGCACGTGCCTCCCTAGATGAATGCTACGCTTGTGGTTTAGCGCACCACAATTTAAAAGGAGGTGGCGTGTAAAAAACAGTATCAACCTGCGTTAATATCAGCGCATACTCGACCAGAGCAGAGCGACTGTATCGCGGGTAATGGCGCGAAAACCCGATAACGGCTCCACTCAAGTTTGTCATTTATAGTCGCTACTAGTCAGCAATAGTACTTTGCGTAGATTCAACTAGTAGCATTATGTAGGGGTTGCATGCTTTATGTGTAAGTTGAATGCAAGCGTTTTATGTAGCAAAGCAAAATGGACGCTGTCAGTCATTAGATCGGTGACCACAACTGGCAAATTTTATGCACGTTTATTTGCTCTAGAGCGAACGGAAAGGCATTAATGCCGGTTGTTTACAAAATATAGCATTCGTTAAAGTATCTCGAAGGCCTTATGGGCGACAGCGGCTTGGTCACCAACCTTCATTTCCACCTAGCCGCATTGAAGCACGGTATTGGAGCCAGCTTCACAAACACGAGATAGAGGCCCGTGCTCCCAGTGGAACGTAAAAAGTATTAAAATCATGTTCACATCGTACATAAATCTAATCGACGGGTTTGTAAGATATTGTACATTCTAAAAGGACCAGTATGCAATTCTGTTGCTAAACTATTACCTATAAATAACACTATATAAAATGAATTATCAACTTAATAAATTATCAATTCCTCTTGTATTTCAATGTTGTAGAATAGAGCTAACAGACCATAAATTAATCATAATCTGTATATAAATATACCTCGAAATGTTAACAATTTTAGAATATTTATTAATCAGTTACATCATTTCTGTGAAAATGTATGTTTTAGAAACGATAGAAAGGTTATGATATGTGGCGATATTAATATAGAACTGCGTAAAAAACGTAATGTCGCTGAGTTTATAAAGTTACTTTTAAACTCCCATTGATGGGGAGAGACACGGGTCTCTGGCGTCCCACTGCTGGGCATGGGCCCAGCAGTGGGACGCCAGAAGGGTTGCAGCCAATGCCTCCTCAAAGTGTCAAATGTAAATTCTATAAAAAAACGTGTATTGCATGACACGGAAACTATTAAATCATTTACCAGATGAAATGAAAGAACTTGAATTATTCCACTTTAAAACAAAATTGCGACATTTACTTAAGAAAAAATATTATTATACAGTTGACGAATTTTTAAATGACAAATTAATTAATTGATAGCAATGACATCATTTATGTATTAATTTTCAAATATAATTTTAACGGTGATTAATTTACATGATATATTACAATAAATTAGAAATTGATAATGCATAATGAATTGATAGTGTATTATGTGATGTAAATTAATAGACTGTATATTATTAAACTTGAAATAGATTAGAAGCGCGCATGGCCCGGCGGCCAACGTAGAAATCAAGCGATCTACGCAGCTAAGCCAAACGGGCGCGGTCGTGTGTGAGATGGGTGACCGCTAGTGGCAAAAATTTCGTGCGTGTTTCCGTGCTTCGGAGGACACCTACGTTAAGCCGTCGGCCCCAGTTGTTGTCGATAGATAACAGTCGTTAAACCTTGTCAGAGGCTTTATAGGCGGTTTGAAAACATCCGAAAGCGGGTTGGCCACTAACCCGCATCTCCACCAACCCGCATTGGAGCAGCGTGGTGGAGTAAGCTCCGGGCCTCCCCAATAATGGGAGAGACCCGTGACCAGCAGTGGAACGCAAAAAGGGTTGCAGCCAGCCAAACAGATATTGACATGCAAATTTAATTTATCTCCTAACCCAATGGTTAATTGCAGAGGTAATAGTTGTAGTTATTAAATTTATTTGTTGGATTATCACTATTATCAGTTAGCCATATTATGTAGGTACATTAATTAACATGAATGTAAATATTGCACGCCTAAAAGAGGCAAATGTGAGATTATATTGTCACCTGTTGTCAACCACATTTATGCAAATAAGTATTCTATTCTGTAATTGTATTGTAATTTTATTGTATTAGTTTAATTTAATTGAATGTTTGTAATTTAATTTAAATTGATTTAATTTAATATTTTAATATGACTAACATAGGCTAAGTACTACTAACCATTTCATATGAGAATTATTTCTTGAAATAAATGAATTATTATAATTATTATGTATCTCTCCTTATTGGTCACGGGTCGAAGATGTTATTTGACCCGGTCATTTGGAAGGCTTGCGTGGGGACATAGGTCCAACACGTAGAGGCCCCTTTGAGACACTTTAATGTTGTTATGTGGTAACACGTGGCGGATACCATCCTCGGCCGTATCATATAAAGTTATATGACCCAAGAATAGTGCCCGCCAGGTGCACAGGTTCTATTGCTACAAAAGGGGAGACTAATATTGGGTCTATGGGGATGAACGAACGAGGGACTGGTAGATGGGCTATGGAGAACTATGGGACACCTGCCGTTCAGACTAATAAATAATCTAAAGTGAGGCAGGTGGTGACTCGCCACTCACTAAATGGGCCCCCAAAAATGGCGTAAATGCCTGGGAAGCAACATTGGCGTGAGCAGCTAGGGGTGTCGAGAGGAGCGGCACCGATTTCACCATCGCGGGGGGATAAATCCAACCCGGAGCGGGTTTCCTCGCTATTACGCCAATTACTTAGTTACACTTCCACCCCCGAGCACACTTCCACCCCCGAGCAATATTATTATGTAATCAGTTGCGACACAGCGGCGACTCACCTGCACCAATATCAGCGCACACTCGACCAGAGCGACTGTATCGCGGGTAATGGAGCGAAAACCCCATAGCGGCTCTCGAGTTTGTCGTGATTAGTCGCTACTAGCCAGTAATAGGACTCTACGTAGACTTGGCTATTTAAACTGTGCATTTTACGGGTTGTGTGTACATAACATAATATGAAATATTAATTTTTACTCACTCTGGTACTACCAATGTTACTAATTGTATCAGTATTCGTCATATCATGATTGACGACACATCACTGCCAATCGAGGGTTTCGGCGGGTTCGATTCTAATCGAGGCAGAAATTTAAATTTCTGTTCCCGGTCTAGGTGTATGTGTTTCTATCTTTATTAAATGGTCCATGGAATCCTAAAGAAAGACTATGAGAGTAGTATTGAGGCTGATATCAGAACTTACCTCTAAATGTAAATCATAAACAACTAGGCACAACGGCGACTCACCGATATCGACGCACACTCAGAGCGACGATACCGCGTAATGGCGCGAAAACCTGATAGCGGCTATACACGATTTGTCATTAATAGTCGCAACTAGCCAGCAATAAAATTTTACTTAGTTCATCAGACTATGCTAGTTCAGACTCAGCTAGTCAGTTTATGCATTATGCACACACAATTTTAGTCACACTAGTACTAGTTTTAGAATTAGTTACAAGGCTGTCATTGAGTCAACATATTTTTAACACGCTTTTATTAAATTGACCTGTATGTATGGATGTATGTATGTAACGGAATCTTTTAACTTCATTTTCACTTACTTCTAGGAGTCTGATTAACTTGAAAATTTGCACAGGTGTCAAGGGCCGATGACAATACAATAATCTCATAACTTTATATTAAAGTCGTAACTAGGATCATCAAGATAAAAAAAATATATGAGGGACGGCTGATAAGTTCGTGGCTTAAGGTACCTACTTAATGAAACAAATATAAAGTTTTTTTTATTTTTAACACGTCTAAGCGTCTGATTAACTGGAAAATTTGTACAGGGGTCAAGAGCCGATGAAAATACAATAATATGAGAATAAAAGTCCAGCTAAAAAAATTAAAATAAATATTGTAGTTTAAAAAACTAAAAAACACGCTTTTGTGAGAATACGAACTAAAAATAAAAATAAAATAAGAAGAAAATGTATTTTACTGCAAAAAAAGCGTGGGGTGGTTTTTAAGATACTATTGACACCATGCACCCCACGCTTTTTTTGCAATAAAATACATTTTCTTCTTATTTTTTTTCTTTTTAGTTCGTATTCTCACAAAAGCGTGTTTTTTAGTTTATTAAACTACAATATTTTATTCAAAAAGAACAGAAAATAAAATCTCTGAAATATAATACAATCACCTGACCTGTAAAGCTCTTTAATTTGATAGACTAGACTCACTTATCAATTCACATTAAACTGCCGATAGCGGCTTGATTTTTTTATTATTGTCATTTCTGATGGACCATTATGAAATTTGCTCTCTAAAGCGTAATTTATAAGCTCTATAATCTGATAAACATGCAGCAATGATTATCTCAGCACACTTGATGCAAAGTAAGCTGTATCGCGTGTAATGGCGCGAAAACACGCGATAACAGCCTGGACTCAACTTGCCCAGCTTTACCTATTATTCTTACAATAATTTAGAATATTGTATATAGTACAGTCAAATGGCTGCAACCCTTTTTTACGTCCCACTGCTGGGCACGGGTTTCTCCCCATTATTGGGGAGGCCTGGAGCTTACTCTACCACACTGCTCCAATGCGGGTTGGTGGAGATGCGGGTTAGTGGCCAACCCGCTGTCGCATGTTTTCAAACGGCCCATAAGGCCTCCGACAAGGTTTAACGACAGTTCTATCGACAACAACCAGGACCGACGGCTTAACGTGGTCTCCGAAGCACGGAAACGCACATGCATTTTTTTTGCTACTAGCGGTCACCCATCTCACACCGACCGCGCCCTTTGCCTTAGTTGCATAGATCGCTTGCGTTCTACGCTAACCGCCGGCCCGGCGGCTTCACAGTCAAATAATAACAAACTAAACGGTCAAATAATAATTTTAATTACTGAAAAATATTGCTATAACCATTAAACTGCAAGAACTCGCAAGAACTACATAATATATGTCCGCGTATTATCCCTAATGCGCACAAGTACCGATACACGGAGCTACTGCTTTGGAAACTATAAAACTTTTTTTAAATTATACTGTTCCACTGCTGATCAAAGGTCTCCCTCTTGGTTTTCCACTCCTGACGGTTGTTTGCTAACTCTCTCACCAATTTTCCCGAATGGCGTCAAGATCTTGGTCTACTCGGCTTCGTCGCTCATTTTCCGACGTCCATTGAGTGACCATGGCTGCCCATCTGTCCGCGTACATGCGACTGAAATGACCCGCCCATTCCCACTTTAATCTGCCCCTCCTCCCCCTTCCTAATATGGATAACAAAAAAAAACCAACAACCTACAAAACTTATAGTTTATTTTTAATTACATATTATTATCCTATTTTAATGTAAGAATTAAAGTGTGTTTATGGCTACAAATTAAAGATCAGGCATAAGCACATAATAATAACACTAATGTTAAGTTTAAACCTAACCCAACGAAACATGTTTTCTCCGCTTTTAATATTTAAGCAAGGAACAAGAACAATCTTAATAACAATGTGTAAGAACATTCTTGTAACGGAAAATTTTAAATTTCGTACTCGCGTACACGTATTTCATACACGCATTACAAAAAATAAACAAACAACCCAAAAATACGCTAGTTTGAAACCGCTCTTACCCGATCCCGATCGCGATTCGCGAGTGCCAATACACCCCGCTATCATCTTCACGCGCCATTACCCGCCGATACGCGCCGATTGTGGTTCAAGTTTTAGAACTTTAAAACTTACATAGCTTTTTACCTTACTTACCTTTTAGATGCACATTATAAATTTTTAAATCAGAACTGCGTGCTGAAATTTGAACTCAAAAAGTGAAAGTGGAAGAAAGGCTTAAACTAGTTAGGAAGGATACAACTAGTGCACCTATTAAACTAGGTTAAGGGATTCGTTCTTCAATCACTTGTTTTTTATGTAATTACCTAAACAGCTTACCAGCTAGCCTTACAATTCCATGAAACTTGCACAGAATCGTTTCATAGACTTTAATAAAAAAGATTTTTCTTGATGGTCACGATCGACTAAGAAGAAACCAGCTAACACAGAAATATAATTTTTATCTAATTATAACTACATAGCCAGAGAAATAAGAAAAATAATGTACACATCTATATAATAACGAGGCAGAAAATTCAAGAATGTTATCAATGTCCACGCAATTACCCGATCGCGATACGCGAGTGCCGATACACCCCGCTATCTTCTCGCGCCATTACTCGCCGACTCGCACTTGAGGTACAGGTAACGTGCCATGTTTTGCAACTTTAAAATTTAAAGAGGTTATATCTAAGTTACTATAATACTTTTTGTGTTTAAGGTAGGATATTTAATTCTTAAGATAAGAATAGCACCTATATACATATTATGAAAGTTAACTAAACAATAAAAAGTTTGATTTCCGTTTGCCTATTTTATTAGTATCCACATTTTTAACAATGAATCAAACTGTTCTGTTGTGCAACTATATAGCGAAATATCTTAGATAAAGGTCATCTATGTTGGAACTATGAAAGTAACTTTAAAGTCAATCGTACTTTGTTCTACAAAAATCTAGTTTACTTACATTACAGTCGTCGGCAAACAAATTCTTACAATGGTGTGACAAATGACGTACATCATTGATGGAAATAACAAATAATAAAACACCAAACACAACCAACCCGCATGGGAGAAGCGTGGTGGTGTAAGCTCCAGGCCTCCCAAATAGAGACAGACCTATGCCCAAAAGTGGAATGCAAAAAGGGATGCAGATAAAGGCCCAAACATGCTTACTACTACGAAAATATATGTGACTTAAGATTTAGATTTCATGCATTCCTTTCCATGTTATAACTTAATTCCATGGTCATTTTACGGTCAACTTATAACCACTTTGCTAAGTGAAGCAGCGTACTAAGCGTACTAATCTGTATAAGAACAAGGCAGAAACTTCGAGAATGTTATCAGTGTCCACGCAATTACCCGATCACGATGCGCGAGTGCCGATACACCCCGCTATCGTCTCCACGCGCCATTACCCACCGATACAGGCAGGTAGCAAGTTTTGGAACTATATACGATTTCTTATATTAAAGTGTACTTTTAGTTATTTAGGATATTGCATTAGAGGCGTAAAACTGATACGCAATTATAACATCATATTTTAAGAAAATCATGCGTAGTTTCATTCAGTTACTTATTGACAAACTTTATTTGCAGTGACAGATAAAACGAGTCGGACTCGCGCACCGAGGGTTCCGTAAAATATTTTTAATATATGATGGAACTAAAAATTTACGGTTTTCGCAATTTTTCCTTTATCTGTGCTATAAGACGTTGCTATGTACCAATTTCAAGATTCTGAGTTCATTCAGGGAAGTTCTCTGTAGGTTTTGATTCCCTTACGAGTGTCGAAAATTTGCGGAAATTTGCGGAAATTTGCGGCATAAACGGCTGTATCTTTTGATTGCGCTGCGTAAATAAAAAAAGCGTACATTGTTTCTGCTATATTTAAATTATTTGCTGCAATAGCATACAACCTCAAGCAATATTTAGAATTGCTAGGGATGGGCTGCATTGACCATTTAACCCCATGTAGCCATTATGATTGTTTGTAACTCTATTAAAAATGTACCTATATTTGTGAATTATGAGGAACTAGCTTTTTGCCCGCTAGTCTGAAGCGTCGTGATTAAGAATGGAGCTACGGTATCCCACATAACCCGGTATCCCCTCTCCCAATGTGCCGGGTACTTAAAAGGTTTACCCGCTTTTTCCCATAAGAATTCCATATTTTCCCCGGGTAACAAGTAGCCTGTGTCACTCAGCTCTCGAGCCCCCCAACTATCTCCATACAAAAAATCTGGCTGAACTGTAGCACCATTACGACGTGAAAAAATGACAAACAAACACACGCACATTTACATTTGTAATATTAGTTTGAATTACAATTCAATTCATTTATTTGTACATTAAGGTTTCTAGATGGGTCGATTACATCTATACATCTATACATCTATACATATATAATAAAATACATCTATACATATATAATAAAACTGTAAGCAGGGTCAATTCTGTACATTGCATATAAATTTAAAAAAATACTTCTAGGGGTCTTTTTATAAGTAACAGAAGCTAAAAATATAAGTTTTGAAATTATTGTCTGTCTGTCTGTCTGTCTGTCTGTCTGTCTGTTGTTAGCTTTTCACGCAAAAACTACTGGACGGATTTTGATGAAACTTTTTTTGTTTTATATATATTGGTCCTCGCTAACATTTAGGCTATAGATAATTTTAAAAATCACCCTTTAAGGGTGTGAAATGAGCGATGAAAATTTGTATGGAAAACTTGGATTTTTTCAATAGATTTTCTTGAAATTTGGTATAAATATTTTCTAACCAAAATAAAAGAATACGTGTTTCAGCATTTCCCGAAATTCACCCTTTAAATGTCAATTTTCTTTGAAACTCTTTGAAAATTGAGTGTCGAAACTTGATGTACAGAATATTTTTGTGCAGAGTAATATACTTATAATTTTATATTTGTAATCTTTACTAACATAGTAAGAATTCTATTTAAGCTTTTTTCAAAACTACCCCTCAATAGCAAATAAAGTGGATTCGAAAGTTGGTATCTCAAGCGTACAATAATTAACCTTAACATAATATTTCATTCTCAAATCCTTTTCCCTTCTTTGAATGATGTATTTACTGATTTATTGATGAATGAATTTCCGTAACATTAGTCTGTATTTCATATCAATCGGGTGATAAACAAAAAAGTTATGTTCATTTACACAATACGCGACATAAACTTAAAAGGCACTTTGGGGAATTTGTATGAAAGTTTCGGTAACAGCCCATTCAAAACCATAAATAAAAGTTTAAATTTAAGTACCTAAAATTATTTTGAACTCTCACTAATATTGTCGACTATATTGAATATACTTAGATCAGCTTACTGTAATTTCTTTCGTTGGCCGAGAATGGCTAGACTATAGGTACCTAATAAGCGCATCGCGAGCCTTACCGCCGCCGAACCTTACATCACAGGCTCCATTGAGTTAGTTGCTCAGCTTATTAGTCTTCTTTTGGGGTGGAAGATTATGAACAGGCTGGAGCTGAAACGATTATTATCGCTACATTATATCAAGCTGCTACCTTTTTAGCATTCCACTGCTGAGCATGGAGCTCTCCCAATATTGAGGAGGCCTCTAGCTCCGATGAACCGAAATCCAAATCTTACAATCTCAATGCATCCAGCATTAAGGTTGTAAGATACGGAATCTAAACCTTCATACAGAATGTACAAAGTCTTAACAAAACGAGACTACTGCAGACATCTAGGTGACGAATAGTTAAACTTTTAGTGAACCAACTGTTAATCTCAATATCTACCTATTTGGTAATATTTGGTAATTTGACATTCGATTTATCAACCACAAAGTTTACATGTCATACGGTAGATGGCGTTATTGAGCAATATTCATTTCTTCTCCAAAGTGATTCGATGAAGATAATTTCAAATAAAAGCCTTAAGTCTAATAAAAGTAAGTACATAGTGTAAAAAAATAAAAAATAACATTTCACACGTATAGCCTCTCATTAAGGTAGATATACCCTGTGTCGTGGGTGCCATGAACACACATAGAGACAGAAACACAACCACCCAAACCGAGAACAGTTTAAACTCATCATTGAAATTTCGGCTTCGCCCGGATTCTAACCCGGGACAGTTCGATTAGCAGTCCGGCATGGTAAACATTGTGCCACGCGGGTTGTCCCATCGTTGGGTAGGTATACGTATGATGCTGAACATTGTTAATTGGACCAATGATAACTTAACTCATTTTTTGCGTCTCTTTATTGCGTACGGGCTGAGGGCTCATCCACACACGTTGATTGATGGAGATATTAAGGATTCTTTAAAGATTCTTTATAAAAATATTCTTTATTTCCAAATACAGATAGCACACTGTGTAGAGACCCTGCCTTCTGCTTTAGTTTTCACAATGTTATATGAGTTATGACTTATGACCAAACTGCTGTCCGCAAGTTTTAAACCTATAGTTTATTAATTGACCTTACAATTATTTTTCCGATTGTTTAATCCTAAGCACGTGTATGTTTAGAAATTTTATCTCCCAACTACAAGTAGTTGTATAGTACACCTCTTTTCTGCAGTAGGTTATAGCTATGTATATATAATGAGTCTATACATTCTTTGCAGTATAATTTCACCCAATTTACTAAAGATACTATTTTTAACATAGATGAAGCCACGGGCATAGCAGTATCTCTTAACTTTAATAAACGAGGTACATATTTGTAAAGAGAATCTGATTGCGCGAGAAAAGCGAAACGTGAGAAAAGTGGACAGTAAGCATTTCTTACTGTTTTAGGTTTGAAGGATTTAGAAAAAATACATTAGGTTTCTTCTGAACATATGAACATTGTATTATAAGTGATTTCACTATAATGTAAGAATAATCTACCTACTACTTATTCAATGCAAATAAATAATCTTTAATTTTTAATCAATCCATTTTATAAAAGTCTTTATACACGCGGACGACGTCGCGGGCACAGCTAGTTACGACATAAAAACTACTTCTTTGGTTGAAGCTTGATGATAAGTCATATCAGCTACCGCAAAATCTGTAGAGCAGCAATTTCTTTTACCCTATTATATTTTAATAAAGCATCCAAAATCCGACGATCCATCACCGGCCTACCGTGGTCAGACACTTGTTATTACATTTTCATAATGGAATCACTTACCTTACTTTGATCGCCCTCAATGCGTACGAACGTTTCCATTGGCATGTGTAATCTATAAGCTAGTATCCTATCCTAGTAATTAATAAAATAACTATTGAATGTAATATATATACAGATAGGCAGCTCACAGACAGATAGTTATAACATAGTAATTACAGAATATTCAAAGTTCAATAAAAAAAAAAACAATCTATCTCATGTAAATGTAAAAACATTTTACTCTATTTTAACTTTAAGAGTATAGCAGTCAATGAGGGAGTACAGAGTACTCGGCTTATTAAAATCACGATATTATTCTGTGAGTGCAAGCCTTAGCGAAATCAGCTAAAATCTATTTTCCGTTCCAATGCCAGCGGCTTTTTCATTAGTTAGTAGACCTAGCAGTTTGTGCTGAAATAAATTGTCTGATGGAGGTGTGATGAAATCAAATACCTACCTCAAATGGATAATACAATCTTCTTTCGATACAAATATTTATTGCTACATTATTTAGTATTTTTATTTTTGATGACAATGTACTTAAGTTTCAATAATGGTAATAATATTTAAATATCAATCGTCAACTACTAGCTTATATTCGCGCCCTCTATAATTATAATTTTTCATTTGACACGAGTATTTTTTATAAAATTAACTTATTTCAATTACAAAATGCATATAAAACTTGTCAAATCATTACAGAGAGCACTTCTATCATGCTAATTAAATATAAACCCTTATATAGAAGAAAGTGTCTAAATATAATAACAAAAATATCGTGACGTGTCGTGTAACAACGGAGCCGCACACGTCGCGGCTGCGAGCGTCGATAGCAGCCTCCCTTTGTTCCGATCCGGTATCGCGCGGATCATCCTAAATTATTTATCCTTTCCTCCGTCGAGCTGCGAAACTTGGAGACGGCAACGGATGAGTTTATGGATACTCGTACATACGTAGAAGGTTTTAAGAAATAAGTTAAACGCCCTTCATTAATGCATGTTATAATAACATAATGTGATAAACATCTATCCATACATCCAGCCAGAGTCTCGCTGCAACTTTTTGCGTCCCACTGCTGGGCACGGTTCTTACCCCATTATTGGGAGGCCTGGAGCCTACTCCACCACGCTGCTCCAATGCGGGTTGATGGAGATGCGAGTTAGTGGCCAACCCGCTGTCGGATGTTTTCAAACCGCCCATAAGGCCTCCGACTAGGTTTAACGACTGTTATCTATCGATAACAACGGAACCGACGGCTTAACGTGCCCTCCGAAGCAAGAAACGCGCTTGAAATTTTTGGCACTAGCGGTCATCCAGAGTGTACTGTTGAACATAGGCTTCCCCTTTTATTTGACATTCCGTCCGGTCCTGTGTCCTCTGAATACAGATGCTGTCTTCTTCAGGTCGTCAGTTCACCTGGTTGGAGGAAGGCCTGTGTGTCTTTACCGAGACTTGGTCGACATTAGATGCTTGCCACTTCAGCTTGCAGATTTGCTTAGAGAGCTAAGTCAGTAACCAGTAGTAATGACAGTGCGATAGAATTTCGATGGTTGTAGAACTAGACGAAAGTCTCCTCTGAGCTTTGAGAAAGATTTAGATCAAATGGCATTATAGTTACCTTAGTGCAGGATAGTTCCTTCTCTACAGGTTTCTACTTTTATTCCCGCTTCTTCCAAACAATCCATCCTACTTTGGAACCAAGAAACAATTTTCTCTATCGGCTATCGGCTGCACGCGTAATATTTTATCCGAGATTAGCGCTGAAAAGGGGCCAGATTGATCATGCATGACGTTATCTACCTGAGAGGGACGTAGCCGAAAAGATGTTTTGGTGCGTCACACAAATTGATGGACGTTATGTAAAGGTAAGTATTTATTTTTCGTACAATTTAAATAAATAAATAAATAAACGTTTCACACTCATAGCACCTCAGTAGGGTAGATATACCCTGTGTTGTGGGTACCATAGACACACACAGAAACACAAACACCCAGACCAAGAACAGAAATTTAAACTCATCATTCAAATTTCTGCTTCGCCGGGAATCGAACTCGGGACTTTGATTGGCGGTCCGGCATGGTAACCATTGCGCCACACGGGTTGTGTTTTTTGTAATCTATAGGTATAATTTAATAATTTAATGTAATTGAAAGGATTTTTGTAATCTTGGTTGCTAAATAGTTCTTAGGCTTAAACATTCAAAAGGTCCGGTTAGATACAAAACTTTTACCTCAAAAATTTTATGAAATCTTCACATAGTGAATTAGTATTGCGTAGATCAACCCAAACCAAAGGTTATTGTCGCTCTTATGTAATGCTCTCATGTAATTTAATGTAAGAACAACATTTATAAACTTAGATGTAATTTCGGCATCTCTCAGCTCAAAAATCATCCTAGCCCAGTGGGTGGCGTGGAACGCAAGCTACCTACGCGGCTTAGACCGCTGCCGGCAAAAATTTCATACGAGATTTTGTACTTCGGGCCTGTTAAATAATTATTATTAATCCCGGTTAAATTGATAAATAGCAGTCATTAATTTTGTCGGAGGTCTTGTAGACGGATTGAAAACATTAGACAGCGGTTTGCCTCTAACAAGCATCTCCACTAAATCGCATTAGAGCAGCGCAGTGTACAAGAGCGTACATCACTAAACAAAAAAAACACGCGTTGCTTAAAGAAAAACAAAAAAGACTTCATTTCAGCGATTAACAAAATAGGTCATTTAACCATAATAGTCATAACCTTAAAAAAAACTCATCGCGGCAATTTTCCCTTATCTTTTCCGCAATCACCTCGGTGTCCCTGTCCGCAACAAAAAGTCAATTACAGCTAGAAATATCTCAAAGTATACATATTCCGCTTCACTTCATAAACGCCACGGTGTGTTTATCAGTGATATAGACTCGCTGGTCAGTGCGAGCGCCAAATCGTATCCGATGTGATAATAATTTACGAGTACTATCTCTTATTCCAATAGGTCAGTTTAGAACAGAGAAGTTTAGATTCAGAGCTATTTTATCAGAATCGCATGATTATTATGTTGAAATTAACAATTACAAAGTTATCAAGAGATACAGTTGTTTTTGTCACATATTTCATGTCTCCAAGGAAGCAAAAATTACTTCTTGTTACCAAATATTTTGATATTTGCCAAGCACCTAAGCTAAAAAGCACTTGTTAAGAAATAATCAAACAAACCTAAATTAACTTATCACAGTAAATCAAAATTATCAGTTTGCCAATTATCCCGCATCCTTGGTACCAAAATAGCCAAAATATTCCGCGGATTCGCTTCATAAACGCCGTGAAGCGTTTATCTGTGATACAGTATCGTTAGTCGGAGCGGCTCGATGCGATTGCGCTAAATTGTGCGCGGCGCGATATGCTCTCATATTTGCCACCTTCCCTGAACGGGGGTTTTTTAAAACCACTGGTCTGAATTGTACGGCCGCGCAAGTATCGCCCGGTCGGCTTATCGGTAGTCTTTCATATCTTCGCTCAGCTGAACCGGTAGAATGACCGTACTAGGTTTAGGTACATCGTCTCTTCGGTTTTATATATGACATGAGAATCCTTACGTCACTTCTTTATCCATCTATCGGTCTATTTGTCTCAGCAGACCCGTTATATCTAAGTCCTGTTGAGTTATCAAAATGAAAGCTTTTAAGTTTAAAGACAGTGATTTAAAATATTATGACATACTGTCTGTATAGCATTCAAAAATATAAGCAAACAGAAAACATAATAGGATTCTTCCCGTTGACTATAAAATGTTCAGATTTTGTTAATTAAATCAAAATAATCAAACTGAATCAAATAGTCCAATTAAATTAAAAGCGACGTCTACCAACACAATTAAACCCAACGATAAATTTAATTTTAATTTACATCGTAAAAATAATCCGTCCTAATACGGCCAGTTCGCATTATCTGCTTCACAATTACCTCGATACCTCTGTCCAAAAAACAAAAGGCAATTGCATTTGGAAAGATTGCAAAACACACTCATTCCGCGGATTCGCTTCATAAACGTCATGAAGCGTTTATCAGTGATAGACTCGCTTAAGGCGAGTGCGCCAAATTGCGCGCGACGCGATAAGCACTATCTGCCACCTTCCCTGAATGGGAGGTTTTAAAAACCACTGGGCTGGATTGTACGGCCGCGCAAGTATCGCCCGATCGGCTTATCGGCCGCCTTTCATATTTTCGCTCAGCTGAACCGCTGGAATGACTGTGTTAGATTTAGGTACGTCATCTCTTCGGTTTTGTTGAGATGAAAATCTAATGGCTAAAAAGAATCCTTATGTAACCGTTGTCCGTCTGTCTATTTCCACTAAGGCAAGGTGCTTCATTGGTGGAGGGCAAACTTTAAAGCCTAATATTGAAAATGAACTTCTAAGTTAGTGAACAGAGTTAAAATTTTCGGCTGTTTTATCGCATCTTTTGAACACTTATGAATAGTATCTCAACTTCATACCCATAGGTCAGTAACTGTTTACATATCTAGAGGACAACGAAATTTAATAAAGGCAAACATTGGCAAAGCTAGAATTTGCAGTTACTTCACAAAAATAAGTTAAAAAAACTCTCAGGTGGTTACCATGTCGAACTGCCAATCGAATGGTCCCGGGTTCGATTCCCGGCGAAGCAGAAATTTTAATAATGAGTTTTAATCTGTGTTCCCGGCCTCAGTGTTTGTGTTTCTGTCATTGAGTGTGTCCATGGTACCCACGACATACGGTATATCTATCCTACTGTGGGGCTATGAGTGTGAAACGTTATTTATTGATTTATTTACACCAACCCTCAGAATTAATAAAAGTAATAGGTACATAAAATGATATCTCGCTACAACAACGTTGGCAAAATTCCATAAATCTTAAGTTGCCTTGTGCCAGTAGGCTTCCATCGACGTATCAACAGTAAATGGCCTGAGTTTATCAGCAAGTATGGTAAGCAGGAGGTGCGTAATGTTCGAGGTGGTTCTTTAAGCCAACTCAATTGGCTGTAAGACTGGATGAGCATCCATGTAGTACACGTGCGTAAAATCGTTGTAACTAGGCAATACACATTCATAGATATCATATAATTATCTACTTTTTGCTTTGCATGTTTAATCTCGAGATTTTTTACATTAATATAGTTTAAAAAAACTAAAAAACACTCTTTTGAAGCACATCAAACTAAAAAAGTGAAAATAATCATTAATGTAAACAGAAAATAATAATAATAAATAAATATCTTTGGACAATTCACACAACACCATCTAATTCCAAACTAAGTAGAGCTTGTACTATGGTAATCAGAAAGCTGATAAACATACTTATATAATCTATATCTATACATATAATAAATCTGTAACAAGTCCGTTTCTGTACATTGAAGATATTTGAAAAAAACTGTCACTAGGGCTATTTATTAGCGTAATACAGGGGTCGGCAACCGGCGGCCCGCGGGCCGCATGCGGCCCATGGACTATCTCGGTGCGGCCCGCAAGCCTGAGGTCCGTAAGAAAAAAATACCAAAGCAAAAGGCCATATAAATTCACTAGAATTTATACGGCCATGCTGCTGGGCCATGAGAGTATTGCGAGCCGTTTTGGAACGGTTTTTTGATTTGAGGAAAGAAATTGGCAATTTCATGGAAATGAAAGGAAAGCCAGTGGAAGAGCTTACTAACAAACAGTGGATTATCGATCTTGGTTTTTTGACTGATTTGACTAAGGGACTGAATCAGCTCAACAAACGCTTGCAGGGAAAAAAATAATTAATTTGCGATATGTATTCGGATGTAAAGTCATTTGAGATGAAACTGAAACTGTTTATCAAGCATATTGATGAAAAAAAGCTTAAACCTTTTCCTTATTACAAGAAAGCCGTGGAAGAAGCTGGAGATAATTTTGTGTGGCAAAATATTACAATGAGAAATGTGTTAACACAACTACAAACTGAGTTTGTAAATCGATTCACCGATTTTAAAAATAGCTCCCTTAACATGGAAATATTCCAAAACCCTTTTGCAATTGATATTAGTGAGGTACCAAGCAATTTGCAAATGAACATAGTAGATTTGCAAAGTAATAGCACACTTAAAACGGCATTTAAGGAAAGCACTGACTTGATACAGTTCTACGGAGGTTTGAGTTCTGAAAACTTCAAAGAATTGAAAAAGTTTGATCAGCAGATAATAACTACGTTTGGTAGTACATATTTGTGTGAGCAGACATTTTCAATTCTCGTCTACCGCTAATATAAGAATTGTTCGCGGTTAATGGATGAACATTTAGACGCGATACTGCGCGTGTCTACTACTAAAATGAAAGCAGACGTTAAAAAACTTGCAAGTCAAATGCACCCGCAAAAATCTCACTAGTTCTTACTTTTATGTAAGTATAGTAATTCAATTAAAATAGACACGATTGTATGGAAATATATGCGTTTTATTTCAAATATTAAAAATACATGCCCGAACATATAAATATAAAAATAAGTGCGGCCCGCACTGATACTCTGGCTACATATGTGGCCCTGCTAAAGCAAAAGGTTGCCGACCCCTGGCGTAATAGAACCCAAAACAATGATTTTTAGAATTATTGTCTGTTTGTCTGTTTGTCTGTTTGTCTGTTTGTCTGTTTATCTGTTCGTTTGTGCGCGCTAATCTCAGGAACGGCTTAACGTAGAAGGATGCGGTTTTCACTGAAGTATTGGTATTTTTTTGGATTAACATTTAGTGTTTGTTTTATTTAAATCGGTTCACAAACAAAAAAGTTACGTCAATTTCAAGAATGATGAAATGGATGAACACCTGCACGCTATAATAAAGTTAATGCGAGTGGTCACACCACAAGTTTCGATAACTACTAACATCTCTTAATATTCTGATAGCAAGTTTTCAAACACTTATGCTAGATTTCATCTCTAAATATTAAAAAAAACCATACATATCATATCACCACATATTAATCAATCAATACAAAATGTACAAAACCTTAACAAAACGAGGCTACTGCCGACATCTATGTTCACATTCAGAACTATTTAGTGATCTGTTGCAAATTCGGTATATCGACAATTTAGTATACACGCTATACGATAGATGTCGTTGTTATTCATTTATTCATATTTAATTGCTTTTTACAGGTAGATTTACAGGTGGTGTTACATAATCATTATTTTACTTAACTTAAACTTAATTTAAATTTAATAATAAAAATGTAATTGATTGAATTAGAGTTTATTAATTGTAAATTATTTTAATTATATTATTTTAATATAGATGTATACTTTTGATTCAAATTAATGCATATTATGTTATTTCTGTTTGCAAAAAATTTCATGCGCGTTTCTAGATTATTTCAAATAATTAATTACAGTATATTTACTTAATAAAGTATCTAATAAAAACTTAACAACAGAGAGCTTTGGAACTGGCGCTGATATTGTACTCATTGTGGTAGAGCATTATGGAGGCGCGGCGCGGTGGTTACATCCACATACTTATTGGTATCGACCTTATTTAATAGATAATAATTATCAACTCGCGCAGGCGCGGTCCCAGGGGGGGGGGGTCACAGGGGACATGACCCTCCCCAAAATCCCTCACTCATGCGTAGATGGAAGGCGAATCAAGCCAATTTGAGACACCTCTTCCCCCAAATTTCTTAGTGACCCCCCAACAAAATTTCTTGGCGACCCCCCCCCCCAAAATTGAAGGCTGAGACCGCGCCTGCACTCGCGTGGAGCAATGGTTACCATGCCGGACTGCCAATCGAAGGGTCTCAAGTCGAAGGGATATCAAGAGTTTGATTCCCGGCGAAGCAGAAATTTGAATGATGAGTTTAATTTTCTGTTCTCGGTTTAAGTGTTTGTATTTCTGTCTCTGTGTGTCGCATGTTACCCATTACACAGTGTATATTTTCCCCTACTCTGGCGCTATCAGTGTGAAACGTAAAAAAATCAAAGTGTTCTACCGATTTTACTATGCTGAGTGTTCTTTTCAAAATGATAGCTACGTCTCCATATCATGATTACACCACCAGTCGAAGGTTAAAGTTCCACAGGCCGCTTTGCACGCTCCTTTTGATGTTTGAACGGATGTGTAAGTTATGGGACAACCTTCCAGCTGAGGCATTTCCAGTGGACTTTGACATAGGGTTCTTCAAGAAAGCTGTAAAGAAATCTCTTCTTGAAAGCCGGCAGTGCTCGGGTGGCTCCGCTGGGGGTGCCCGTTTTCATAGGCGACAGTGATCGCTTAACCACGCGGCCTTTCTGCCTCTTTGTTCGGTTTATTTATAAAAAAATGATTTCGAATAAACGAATAAGCAATTGCCGAGGGTCTAATAAAAAAATGTTATAGAAATGAGCAGACGTTTTCAGTGGTTAATTTAATAAGAGCTATTACATACATACGCAGTACTGGCACTGGTGTTATACTAATATGCTAAAGCGTCACGGCAGCAGCACGGCATGGTGGTCACGCCCAGAATAATATTAGTAATCGATATATTTATTTCTGATGCTGTGTGAAGGGTTGTTAATAGGACCAATTGACTCTTAATCGCGTAGGGCCTGATCCTCTCACGCTGCTCCAATTCAGGTTCATGACGTCTTCATTGTTAGTGGCCTAACTGCTGTCGCATGTTTTAAATCGCTCAAAAGACCTCCATTAAGTATGAACGACAGTATGTTAACGACAACCAACGTGTAAGCAACCAAGAATTTGACTCCCAACTACTAACCACGCCTGACATAGCGTAGACATTTCACCACCTTTCTGCAATATATTTAAGTTACATAATGATAATGAATCTATGCATTATTTGCAGCACAAATTATTTAATTATAATGATCCTTTCCGCGGGCACAGCAGTACTATCTAAACACTTTAAAAACAGGCTATTATAATACGTTTAATTTGTAAAGAGAAACTGATGATAACGACTGAAATTTGATATTATAAAAGTTGATATTATAAGTCGATATTATAAGAGGAGTACAGTAAGAATTGTAAGGACTCAGAAAGAATGTATCTACTCAACATAATAATATGAAATTTTGTATCATTAGTAATTTCATAAAAGGTAACAATAATCCAAGGGACAGTGAAGGGCAAGCGGTCACGAAAGAAATTGCAACCTCATCAGCAACGACCACTCTGACAAGAGTGAACGACTAAGGAGGAGGAGGAACAAATAATCCAAGTCTAATCAAGCCTTTTGTACAAGTCTTTATCTACGCGGACGACGTCGCGGGCACAGCTATATTATATATACTTAGATCAGCTTACTGTATTTTCTTTCGTTGGCCGATTATGGCTAAGCTATAGGTACCTAAAGAGCGCATCGCGAGCCTCACCGCCGCCAAACCTTCCATCACAGGCTCCATTAAGTAAGTTGCTCAGATTATTCGTTTTCATTTGGGGTGGAAGATTATGAACAGGCTGCAGCTGAAACGACTGTTATCGCTACATTATATCAGGCTGCAACCTTTTTAGCGTTCCATTGCTGGGCATGGAGCTCTCCTAATATTGAGGAGAAATCCCAAATCCCAAATCTTACAACCTCAATGCTCTAAACCTTCATACAGAATGTAAAAAGCCTTAACAAAACGAGACTACTGAAGACATCTAGGTGACGAATAGTTAAACTTTTACTGAACCAACTGTTAATCTCAATATCTACCTATTTGGTAATTTGACATTCGATTTATCAACCATAAAGTTTACATGCCATACGGTAGATGGCGTTATTGTTGAATATTCATTTCTTCTACAAAGTGAATCGATGGAGATAATTTCAAATAAAAGCCTAAAGTCTAATAAAATTAAGTAGTACATAGTTTAAAAAATAACGTTTCACACTTAAAGCCTCACAGTAGGGTAATGAAATGAAATGAAATGAAAAGATTCGCCGGGATTCGAACCCGGGACCCTTCGATTTGCAGTCCGGCATGGTAAACATTGCGCCACGCGGGTTGTCCCGTCGTTGGGTATACGTATGATGCTGAACATGGTTAATTGGACCAATGATAACTTAACTAATTTTTTTGCGTCTCTTTATTGCGTACGGGCTCATCCACACACGTTGGTTGATGGAGATATTAAATGTTCTTTATTTTCAAATATAGATAGCTTACTGATTAGAGACCCTGCCTTCTGCTTTAGTTTTCACAATGTTATATGAGTTATGACTTATGATCAAACTGCTATCCGCAAGTTTTAAATCTTTAGTCTATTAATTGGCCTCATAATTTTTCCGACTGTTTAATCCTAAGCACGTGTATGTTTAGAAATTTTGTCTCCCAACTACAAGTAATTGTATAGTGCACCTCTTTTCTGCAGTAGGTTAAAGCTATGTATCCTATGCATTCTTTGCTGTATAAATTCACTCAATTTACTTAAGATTCTATTTATTTTTAACATAGATGAAGCCACGGGCACAGCAGTACTACGTATCTCTTAACTTTAATAAACGATCTACATATTTGTAAAGAGAATCTGATTACGCGAAAAAAGCGAATCATGCGAAAACTGGATAGTAAGATCTGTAAGCAGTCCTTACTGTTTTAGGTTTGAAGGATTTAGAAAAAATAAATAAGGTGTCTTCTGAACATATGAACATTTTATTATAAGTGATTTTACTATAATATGTAAGAATAATCTACCTACTACTTATTCAATGCAAATAAATAATCTTTAATCAATCCCTTTTATACAAGTCTTTATTCACGCGGACGACGTCGCGGGCACAGCTAGTTCTAAATATATACTTAAATAGATAAATTAACACCCAGACACAGAACAAATAGTCATGTTCATCACACAAATATTTATCCTGGGTGGGAATCGAACCCACGACCTCACGGTTCGCAGTCGTCTCATCACCCACTACGCCACGGAGGCTGTCAAATAATGATAATGAACAAAATGATAATGAACAAAAAATACTATTATTGTGAAAAAAGTGTGGGTTGCTCGATATACGAAACCATATTTTTCACAGAACGCCCCACGCTTTTTACCGACTTCCAAAAGAAGGAGGTACTGTATTCGGCTGTATGTATTTTTTTTTATATATGTTCACCGATTACTCCGCCGTTTGTGGACCGATTTTAAAAATTCTTTTTTTGTTCGTATGCTTATACTCCCGAGGTGGTCCCATTGTCACCAAATCAGGATCTGATGATGGGATCCCAGGGAAATCGAGGGGAACTCTCAAATTTTATAGGCACACACATTAATTTTCTTATAGTTTCTGAAGCATAAGAGATATTTACGCATAGAAATCATCATCTCATGTTGTTGAGCTGATGATGGAAGGTACTGCGACAGTGAGGAGTTGAGAGCAAATTCTTTCAATAAATAGTTTTTTTATCGAAATCTTACATTCCCGAGGTGGTCCAACTGTCACCAAGTCAAAGTCTGATGAGGGGATCCCAGAGAAATCGAAGGGAACATTCAAATTTTATAGCACAACAAATGATTTTCATATTTATACAAAGCAAAACGAACATTTGTTTATAATTATCGTCATATCATGTTGCTGAACTCATGATGGAAGGTATTATGACGGTTAGGAGTTAAGAGCAAATTCTTTCAATAAATGGTTTTTTGTTCGAAATCTTACATTCCTGAGGTGGTCCAACTGTCACCATGTCAAAATCTGATGATGTGATATTAGGGATATCGAGGGAAACACTGAAACTTAATAGGCACACACATGCTTTTAGTCATATTTTTAACATAATACAAATATTTATGTCTGGTAATTATCACCTGCTGTTGCTTAACTGATGATTGAAGGTACAACTCCTCAACGGTTAGGAGCTGAGAGCAAATTCTTTCTTTAATTTATACGTTCAGGTGGACTGATAGTATGTCTTTCAGACTTTTAGATGGCTATTAGATAAACATGATTATAAAAGGTAAATCTGTTTAAAGTTTAGAAGTTGTGAAAATTTTTCCAATTATGCTAATACATACAGAATTATTAAAATTACTAAAAAGAGTGAAATAAATTAAGTTTTTAACAAAAAAATAGAACCGACTTCAAACGGTAAAAAATAAAATTGTTCAGTACCTACTTCTTCCGGCTTATGGTAATGACTCTTAAAACTATTTTTGAAGTCGGGCCCTTAGTGAAATGTCCTGTCTTAGTAAATATAGTGTACCTTTCGTTCTGAATGGGCACCGACTCCAATATAGTTTTATCAGTCATTACCATAAGCAAGAAGAAGTAGGTACTGTCCCACTGTCTGTACTGTCGGTGTCAATTTAGAACGAATGGTACGACATTTACTAAGGGCCCGACTCCAGAAATAGTTTTAAGAGTCATTACCATAAGCCGGAAGAAGTGGGTACTGAACAATTTTATTTTTTACCGTTTGAAGTCGGTTCTATTTTTTTGTTAAAAACTTAATTTATTTTATTTTTAGTTCGATTTATTGAAAACATTTATTGAAAATATTTTTTCAAGTTCTCGGAATTAGATAAACTCATGATATTTTTTTATTGCCACCGATTCTTGATAAGTGTCCAAAGTTTGAATTAAAGTCCGTTAAAAGTGGATCAAAATTCAGTCCAAATGAGAGTTACCAGCTCACAAACATGCAGGTGAAGCTAATAAAAGCGTGTTAAAAATTCACACGAGAATGTATTTAAACTTTTACGTATTCAATTCTATAGAGAAACAAGTGGTTTACGTTTTGCTAAACAGATATGCGCAAGCGTAGAACGCAAGCGGTCTATGCAGCTAAGCCCAAAGGGCGCGATCGGGTGTGAGATGGGTGACCGCTAGTGTCAAAAAAATTAAGCCTTTGGTCCCGGTTGTTGTCGATAGATAACTGTCGTTAAACCTTGTCGGAGGCCTTATGGGCGATTTGAAAACATCCGGCAGCAGGTTGGTCACTAACCCGCATCTCCACCAACCCGCATAAAGATTGCAGCCAAACAAATATGGTCCTTATCAGATGGTCAGTTTCTGGTAGGCATAATATGGCCTTTGTTAGACAGGTAAACATCAAATGGAGTTCTCTTATCTACGAGTACAATAAAACAGTCACACATAACAAATCTTACCGGCACCGGTGATATTTCAGGACCTCTCGCCGAACCGTGATGGTCCAACTTTATCAACAACATAGTACATGCAAATAAAAAGATATTTATCCACAAACCTTACTTGAAACTCGCCAAAAAAAATTTGACCCTATTACGAAAAACTAGAGTTTCCTTTAGAATGTAGAAGATTTGGTATTTTACAACAATT
Source organism: Pyrgus malvae (assembly GCA_911387765.1). Classification (NCBI taxonomy): domain Eukaryota; kingdom Metazoa; phylum Arthropoda; class Insecta; order Lepidoptera; family Hesperiidae; genus Pyrgus; species Pyrgus malvae. The sequence goes on from OU426949.1 coordinate 26,737,134, forward strand.
TTGCTAGTCGATTTTGAGATTTATTCCTGAGCGTTAGAGTTCGTTTTTGGTGGATTGTGGCTCTATTGCCTGTTGCTCCGGATATTACAGCCGTCTATCGCGGCGCCCTCTGCCGGGAATCGCCTTGTAATTCGCCAAATTACCGCCACATCTTCGTAATTAAATACTTTTACTTTCTACATATTTTTTTTCAGGAGCTTTTATATTTATGCTTAGTAAAACTTATGGCAGCGATAGCCGTGTGGAATAAACCGCGGTATCTGACAAGGAGATACCGAGTTCAAACCCCGCGCGCACCATTTGACAAAGAAATTTTTTTATGTGCATATTTAGTTTCTGCACGGTGAAGAAAAACATTGAGATATTTATTTATTGTAAATAAAAAAACCACAGCTCTCCAAGGATTAGTATACATTATAACTTACAAACTCACTAACATAGCCAATTACGGATTTTCATTTTTTGGTTTAAAATAAATGATTACACTAAGTAAATTATTATTTAATCAAAATCTTGTGTGTGTGTGTGTTTGTGTATGAGTACGCGCGCGCGTGCATGCGCGTGTGTGCATGCGTGTATGTGTGTGTGTGTGTGTGTGTGTGTGTGCGCGTGTGTGAGGGCGCGCGCGCGCGATCGCGCTTGCGCGTGTGTGTGTGTATGTATTTTTATGTATTATATTTTCGCCACTTTCACAATTTTCTTTCAGCGACTTTCTCATAGCCTGTTTAATTACGATGTTTTCCATTACCGTGTATGCCTGAGATTTATCGAAGGCATGATGTCCACCAATCCGCCAGTTTAGTGATCTATGGCCTACATTTCTATCAATTCTGAGTGACCCTATGAATGATCACCTTATCGGAGGGTGGGCTGTGCTCTTCTTGCCGAGCCGTGGTCGCCATTCAAGAATCTTTCTTCTCCAGCGGTTATTGCTACTCTTAACAAAAGGGCCTGTCCAATGCTATTTTGGCTTCGGACTAGTTCGGACATCGGAAGACTTCGTCCGTCCGCAGATTTCGGACTGTAAAGTCACCTACATTATTTTACACCTTTTACTCTATAAAATGAAGCGCGCATGGCCCGGCGGTTAGCGTAGAACGCAAACGATATATGCAACTAAGCCAAACGGGCGCGGTCGGGTGTGAGATGGGTGACAGCTAGTGCCAAAAATTTTCATGCGCGTTTCCGTGCTTCAGAGGGCACGTTAAGCCGTTGGTCCCGGTTGTTGTCCGCCTCTCCAACAACCCGCATTGGAACAGCGTGGTGGAGTAAGCTCCAGGCCTCCCCAATAATGGGGAGAGACCCGTGCAGAGGAGGGACGCAAAAAGGGTTGCAGCCACTCTATAAAATTCTATAATATCATTGTTCTTACCTGATAACGTTCCTTCCCACCCTGAAGCCACAATAAACAATTCTGACGCTATCAAACCTCGTTTGCCTATCTGGGGCAGGCAGGCACACCTAGCTGATACGATCTTTTTAATTAATTCCCGCAAACAGTAAAAATGTCTCACACCCTCGTCAGGCGCACCCGTATCATACGTAATTAATAAGCCTACACATAATGTGTACAAGCCCTTACCTGTGATCGACGAAGGACTCGAGTTAAGGTGTAAATACATAATATGCTGTTTTTTAGGCGTTGAAGAAAAGTATTGTATTTATTTTGAGATAAGCTACTACTCTTATAACTCTTTAGTTAAATAAGAAAATATAAATTAAACGTAAAGACAGCACACGAAATCGTTTTTTCTCAAACCTTTCTTCTTGTTTAATTACCCTTTGGATGACACTGGGCTTAGGCCACGGCAACCACTACACCGGAGGAGGGCAGAAATTTGTGCGGCTGGTACTTCCCCGCTCGACCCATGTAAGTTTACCACTTTTGGATAGTGAATACTATCCACTAGGTTCGTGATGAAGTAGATAAAGGCAGTTAGAAAAGTAGTTAAAGAAATAAAATAAATATGAACTCCAAAGTACCGAAACATGCTTCAAATCATTTACCAGTTGCAGTTACGATCACTTAGCTCTAGTTATCTGGGTCACCCAACGCTGCTTAACTTTGTATAACCCAGGCGCGATCGCAGCCTTCAATTTTTTCGCCAAGAAATTTTGGGGGGGTCACTAAGAAATTTGGGGGAAGAGATGTTCCAAATTGTCCTGTTTCGCCTTCCATCTACGTATGACTGATGGATTTGGGGGGAGGGGGGCGGGTCATGTTAAGTGTGACCTCCCCCTGGGACCGTGCCTGGTATAACCCTCATGCCCAAAACAAGCGGCAAGGTGGTCTGCTCTTAATAATGATAAAACATATGACTTCACACTTCTTTACGACGACCCGTGTGGCGCAATGGTTACCATGCCGGACTGCCAATCGGAGGGTATCGGGTTCGATTCCCGGCGAAACAGAAATTCGAATGATGAGTTTAAATTTCTGTTCTCGGTCTGGGTGTTTGGTTTTCTGTCTTTGTATGTGTCCATGGCACCCACGACACCCTACTGTGGGGCTGTGAGTGTGAAACGTTTTTTTTAAATCAGAATAGAGGAGATCAACTCTCTTTCAGCCCTCTTAATTCCGTTATTCAATAGGTTTTGATTACTTTGTCTTATGCATGAAATGAAGGGAATATGGTTAATCTAGTACTAAAGGAAAATAATAAAGAGCCACAAAACATAAGGCTGTTTACATCCCATACAGCGGACAGCGAAAGAATTATCCAAACGACTTTCTTTCGTGTTAGCCGCCCCGTTATCGCCCTTATCCAAGATCTCTAAAACTTTTAGCTCGTAATATCACATTAAATTTATATTACAACGCCACTTTGTACTGTATGTGGCCTGAAGTATAGCCTTTTTAAAGAAAAGTTAAAGTAGTTAAAGCTGCAGTGTATTTAGTGTGATATTTTTAACACATTTTTCATGTTTGTTGCTTCCAAACTCTGTTATTTTCTGACCCATTTGAAGAATGTTTTATGTTTGGTAGTAGTTGAGTTTGTTCTTATGTTAAAAAAGAGATGAAATAAAAATAAGTAAGTACTTAATTTTAAACAACTAAAACTCTCTTCTAAAAGTATAAAAGTAATAATTTTGAGATATTTCTTACTAAAGATACAAATTTGTAAAAAAATTGGAGTCATAATTTTCGCGATACTTTAATAATTGGCACGGACATCAAATTAAAACTTATTTTGTAAGCAATGACTGATCAGTTATTAAATCTTTTAGTAAATGTAAAAGTACTTATATCCGTTAGAGCTTAGGGAAAAAAGGACCGTAATGAGAACTTCCTCTTTTCAAGAAGTGGTCAAAGATGCAAGTCATCGTTTCCAATTCCAACCTTAGAGCATCACAGGCGTTGACACCCGTCAGTGAGTCAGTACATTTGATGCTCTAAGTTTCCAACCAAAAAACTCATCCTCGAAACGTCATCTTTTTTAACCTTTTCTATAAAATAATTGATATAAAATTATTTCTTATCGAGTTACCTTCGACATATATTATCAACTTTCTTTTGCATTTAACACATCAAAATTAAACTATGCGTAACTAATTATATGTGATACTAATGCATGACTTGGATAAAATACTGGTTACAGAGTAATCAATTTGATGATTTCATGAACATCAGCTGACAGGTTTCTCGTTAAAAGTAATTACTATCTATTTATAATATGTACCAAGCATTAAAATTGATAATGAAATCGATAATTTGCTGAAGTTTTTCTGTCAAGAGGCTAAAATTAAAGAACTTTTATATTTTGTGTGATTTCCTGGGGAGTTGGCACATTAGAAGTAGGCATTAGAGGTAGGGTTATGTAACTGTCATTTTTTTTCAAGATTAATATAAAAAACGGGTTGCCGGCAGAAGTGAAAACTTGAATATTAACGTTGTGCATTTTTGATATTTTGGAATGGTTAGGGAATAATTTCGCACGAATTGCTTTCATTATCAGTATTATTTTTCATCTAGTATTTTCAGTAGGTTTTCATCTAGTATTTTTATAAAGTAGTCACTAATTTTCTTTCACTATTTCTTCGTCACTTTTTTCATTAATGGATGCACTTTGTTCAATGTCCATGTTTTAAATACTTGATATAAACGAACAAGTACAAGTTACAAAGTTACAAGTATAGACAGTCGAGCCGTCATCAGCTGTCACCCCTCCGTCTTACGAATTTTCGATCAGGCCACGTGTCCTGACGCAAGTTTAACATTTTTTTGTCGTTTATTCGAATTTTCAGTGATATGCAACTTAAATAAAAACTGAGAAATATAACTCTTACTGACATCTAATGGAGAATATTAATAATATTGTGGCGTGGAACGTCAACCAACGTCATCCGCCGTTCAAACAAATGACATTGTCGATTTGAGAGAGCCCTATAAAAATTTCGTCAATGAAATTATAGCTTCCTCGGACGAATGGTTACGTAGACTAACTGCGGAGCTAGAGACCCGTGCTCAAACCTCAAGCAAGCATGTTGCGTTATTTTTATTTTTTTTGTGACATTTTTTAATTGGGAGCTATTTCAGATGGCTTTGTTAAGTAACACTAAGCCAATGAGTGTTTTGCTTAAAATTAAACCAAGAAAATCATTTTTTTTATCCGACCAACGCTCGGTCGTCCTAAACTTACAGTAAAGAATGACACCTATCCAATGTAACTATATACTGTACTATACAGCAGTAATCTTTATGAACTTTCCTATCAAATTTTAGTCACTAAATAAACAGAAACATTATTGACTGGCTCCCATACTTCGTAAGTAACTGTTGCTTTATCTTAAGGTCAAGTATCCGAATATCGGAGGAGGAAGCACTTCGCGTCGAAGCCTCGAAGGTGGCTGCTAATTGCTTCCGGCTCCGAAGGATAAGGCTTGTCTTATCACGCTTTTGATAAGCTGAAGGTTGCTCGATCCTTATCTTGGATTTTAAGTGTAAGTAAGTTTAAGCAAAGGCTCAATTAAATATTTCGACAGGTAAGCGACAAAAATTTCAAGCATACTCTTAAGGATTTTTTATCTATCTATTTTTTGCATTGTCAAATTTGTGGAGAAGAAATTACATGTCTGTCAGCTGTATTGCTTCGCATTTTTCGAGATGGTGACTTTACTCGCCACTATGTATTGTAAATTTCGACGAAAAACGGTATGTACAAAGTTTTACAGATCGTGCTGGGTACCAACCCACTGTTATTAGCTACCTAGCCAAACTTGGTAGGTGGTATTTCCGGTAGCTAAATATTTTTGGTAGTTTAGGTAGCTAATAATAATATTTTTTTATTTACATGGAGTAGCAGACGAGCATGCAGGCCACGTGGTGTTAAGTGGTCGCTGCAGCCCATGGACATCTACATACAACCTCAAGCAAGCATAGGTAAGTCTTGTCTGAGGTCGTATGGGGTTGCGCTTCTACTCCGGAGGCTGGTGGTCGCCTCATGTAAGTGTGGCCGGCAACTGCACCTTTCTACCGAAACACAATAGAATTGGTTCACGCCTGAAGTCGGTGCAGCGGTGGTACTTTCCCGGGCGAACTATTATAGTTCTACCACCTCTTAAACCTTCATCAGCGTTTCGGCGTTTAAAAGGTACGTCAATTATAAATAAGCAGTTAGTCTAAGCATATATGCGTCATAGATTGGCCAATGCCCACTGCTCTTAACCTACCCATAATAGAGAAATATATTCAAATATGCCCACATGACACACCTGTGCCAAAAGGTTAGAATAAAAAAAACGTAATGTGAACATTCACACAATACATCAAACTACTGATCACCCTAAAATCAACATTAAACACTTTAGATCAATAGGCATGATGACACTATTAAAGAATTTCAAATTTCAAATTGTTTATTTCAGTACATATTTAACATTGTAACATGTTATTAAGGATTCTCTGCTTTTTGCTGTAGCTTTAGAATCAGAGAATAAACGGTTTTGCAGAAAAATATATGCTAAAAAAGTTCTAAAATATGATCCCGTTTTAATATAAACATTAAGATTAATAAGATTTTCAATAAAATAAAAGTATTAAATACAGCAATCGGCCATGTTATCTGAAACGCCAATCAAAAGGAATGACGTCACGTCTCAGTTAATGTCATCGTGTTGCTTGAAGTTTGACGAGCAAGCCGACGCCATGACACCTACGAGCGTTTTCGCGCTTACTTCAAATTACATAGCAGAAAATACATTAATTTACGTTAAAAGTTGAGTTTATTGCTGAAATAAACTTTTTTTCGAAACTAGGAGACGTGTACCTACAATAAGGAAAGGTATTTGAAAAGTCATCATGCCCATTAAATTCCACACCACACCCAAAACTATTCCTTCGTTTCCAAAACCACATACTTCATTCCATTCTCAATATTTGCGCCAAAACTCCGCAAAAACGCTTTAAACTGTCGTATCTCCATACACAAGTTCGTCTGTGTGCGGACGTCTGTGCCGTCGATAAGGATGTATTAGCGCACTCGACTCTATTTATTCTTATCCGCAGAGAGCCAGGTTACACCCCTAGTGATGTGCCTCAGTCGATAAGTATGAGTGTTCTTCGGAAAATTATTATTGAAAGTTCTATTAACGAATTGCAACTGAGATGTTGTCTTCAAAATCGATTTGTCGCTTAAGCAACGTTATGAAAATAAAAGAGAGACTTTTTATTTAGTTCTTTTTTAAGTCTCAAGACAGATTTTTATATAATTGAGATGCTTTTAAGCCATAGCCGAAACTGGATTGATAATGATGACGCACCTTTCCGAAATTATGTACGATTAAAAAAGATAATTTAATTAAAATATAATTAATTAAAGATAATTAATTAATTAAAGATAATTTAATTAAAATCATAGTATTTTTTGTCGGAAATAAGCGCTGGGCACGCGGAAACAGCGGTGTCCGGTGTTTGAGCTACTAACGTCACTTGTTTATGTTATTGTGACTAGAGTGTTTACTTTTAATTATTTATTCATTGCTTCGCTTATTCAATTCGTGTATCAATGATAATAAAATAACAGTTTGAATCTATATAACGATTTCGAAATTTAGTGTTGTAGGAATACATTGTATCTAAGTATAATTTGACGACCCGTTTGGCACAATATTTACCATGCCGGACTGCCAATCGAGGGGTCCCGGGTTCGATTCCCGGCGAAACAGAAATTTGAATAATGAGTTTAAATTTCTGTTCTCGGTCTGGGTGTTTGTGTTTCTGTCATTGCGTGTGTCCATGGTACCCACGACACAGGGTATATCTCCTACTGTGGGGCTATGAGTGTGAAACGTATTTATTTCTTAGTAACAATTCAATGGGCAATCCAGAACCACTTCAAAAGCTGCGATCGCTTGTGAATTATGTTGGTAATTTTGTTTAAAGATTTCGAATTTATCTAGTACAGCATAAAACGTGATTCTAGTTCGGTTATAATAAAAACCTTAACAGATACACGAACAGACTTTAACTTTTATTTTACATTAAAAATGTCAAAATACATGTTCTATGTTACGAAGTTCGTTCGGCTAAGAACATGACAGAGAGACATGCACATTGTTTTAGTGTGTGTTACCTTGAGACAGCTCAGTGTCGTGTAACGTCAGCATGACAAGACAACTAAACATACATAGACTAGTCGCGTCAGTAAGGTAATATTTTTAAAGGGTTTTTTTTTAATAACATGACCTGATTTGACGACCCGCGTGGCACAATGGTTACAATGCCGGGCTGCCAATCGAGGGGTCCCTGGTTCGATTTCCGGCGAAACAGAAATTTGAATGATGAGTTTAAATTTCTGTTCTCAGTCCGGGTGTTTGTGTTCCTGTCTTTTAATGTGTCCATGGTTCCCATAACACAGGGTATTAATTACCTTACTGTGGGGCTATGAGTGTGTAACTTTATTTATTTATTATTTATTTATGATGTGATTTCTTTGCTAACGCTGCAAAAACTTATTTTCACAATCGCGCTTGTCAGTATACATCACTCCTATATAATATCTGTATCCATATGTAAAAATAAGTTAAATTATCGATACTCCGTCCCGTCCCTAGCCGGGTAGAAGGGGGTGAAGCGCGTGGTTCAGCGAGATAACAGATAGCATCGCGGGTGGCAGCCCTGATAGTACGAATAATAATAATTTTATTATCGCGATCTAGGGTTCGCACCAGCGCGTTTGTTTACTCACTTCGAGAATGATTCGATGGAACTGTTTTATAGGGTGTTTATTTTGTGTATATGGATGTGTGAGGTGTGGGGTGGGGTTTGAAAGACACTTGAGTAGGCGTTTTGAGTAAGTACCTACTGCCTGAATTTTGAGGTTTTGAATAACTTTAAAAAGGACATATTGTTTTCAGAGCAATTTCTGTTTTTTTTTTAATGTAATGCGTAGTAGGCATGTAATGTTTAGTGACAGCTGTCATTATAGACCTTATACCTTAGACTAAGAATAATGTACTAACGTACCCTTATACGTCTGTGACAGACTTATTCAGTGTCATACATGATTTTACATCCTACTAACATTATAAACGCGAAAGTTTATAAGTATGGATGTTTACCCTTTCACGTAAAAACTACTGAATGGATTTTAATGACACTTTACAATAACATAGCTTATTATACATCAGAATAACACATAGGTTACAATTTATAAAGATATTGTGTGAATGGTCCAAAATATGACGATAAGTGTCAAGCATGTAGAAAAAATCTACCATCTGCGAGCTATTCTGTTGTGCGCTGCCAAAACCGCTAGAGTTACACATATGTAATGTATGATGGAATTGTTTATCTTAAATAGTCCTACGACAAAGCCGGTCCAGCGGCACTTCAGAAGGGACTTCACTTTATGCTAATGATCCACTCTAACGCGGGTGAAACCGCGGGGCACAGCTAGTAGAAAAATAAGCAGATATGAGAGCGCCATGACTTTCCGTACGCTCTGCAGGTTAAGGTGGAATTAATGGCCGGAATATGCATATTTATGTAACGTTGTTGTCTTTTGTCAGCTAGACTAGAAAACCAGGCGTCATCGTATTTTAACGCCCATCGAACACACTTTTTCGCCATTTATGAAGTAGTGACCTAGTGACCGCTGTAGCTCATGAATATTTTACATTCAACCTTTTCCTTGAGATGGCTTTGGGCGTTTCATGTAACTGGCCGGCAACCACACCTTTTCACAGAAGTAAGTACCTAGGTCGAATTATGAAAGGTTTACAACCGACAATACGCTTGCGTTCGTCGGCAGCCGGGGCAAGCGCGCTGTAAAATTACTGAAAAATCCCATTTATACGCTTTAAAACCTTGACGAGCTGCGTGGTGCAATTTTTACCATGCCGGACTGCCAATCGAAGAGTCCTGAGATTTCCGAGCGAAACAGAAATTTGAATGATGAGTTTAAATTTCTGTTCTCGGTCTGGGTTTTTGTGTTTTTGTCTTTGTGTGTCCGTGGCACTCACAACACAGGGTATATCTACCGTACTGTGAAGCTATGAATATGAAGCGTTATTTATTTATTTACAAAATGAAATAATATTGAAAGCGCAAGGGTTACAAGCAGTGACCGTCGAAACTCGTTCATATCCGGTAGAGAGCTCTTCTCTCCGCTCACAGATTGAAAACGTGCCACTTTGTGTGAGGTATTTCCTACTTTGTTATAGGATGAGGAAGATTATCAAGATGTGTATTAGTTATAATAAATAGAGATAGTAAGAAAATTACTTACTTTAACCCTGGTGATGTTTTATAAACTAAGTCCCAAATGATGTTCTGGAACGTAATACGCGATGGTGGTGGGAGGGAAGGAGATGTTACTGAATGAAAAAGTATACACCATCATACGTTTTGATTACGGATTGATGCTAAGTAGTTATAACCAAACTTTATAAGTACAAATATATTAAATATTAATGTAGAGTGCGTAAAGCTTATTTTACAATAAGGAACTACAAAAAGTTATTCGCTTCCGATATCTAGCAGCATTTCCCGTAGAGCATCTTGTCTTCGCTTGCAGATTGAATACATTTCCCGAGTCGCCTCATATGATGTTTTTTGTTACTTAATCTACTTAATAGTTTATTATTAATTAATTTCTTGTGTTAGAAAATATTAATAAACAAGTTGAAAAAGTTACGTTGCAATAAGAATGTATTGCAACGTAATTATTTGTTTTCGAGTTCCCGTAAGTAAAGAATGGATTATGGACATAGGAAATATGTACCATATATTATTACGCGTATGATTTCTTCAACTTTACTTAATTTTTCACAAGTAAAAAGGCTGTAAGTAGCTGTAACCGCTAGTGCCAAAATGCGCGTTACCGTGCCTTGGTATTTAAGCAGTCGCCCCCGTTTGTTATCGAAAAATCGGTCGTCGTCAAACCTTGTCAGAGTCCTTATGGGTGGTTTAAATACATATATCTGACAGCGGTGGGCCTCATATCCACCAACCCGCATTGGAGCCATACGCATTAGGCCTTCTAATAATGGCGAGACATCCGTGCCCAGCAGTGGGACGCAAGATTTATAGCCACATTAAAATGTTAGTATATTCAGTACAAAAATATATATAGTATAGATAATATATAGAGAGCGGAAAACTCATTTTACAATAAGGAGCTGCTAAAAGCTATTCGCTTCCGACATCCCGTAGCTTTTCCCGTAGAGCTCTTATCTTCACTTGCAGATTGAATACATTTCACGTGCCGCCGTATGAGCTCTATTAGATGAGATCTTACTTACTCTCCTACATGGTTGTAAAATGATTTTAACTACATAAGTTACTTCAAAATAAAGTAAGTTTTTACAACTCTTTTTTAAGTCCTGTACTGTTATTCTCCTAATTCCGAGGAACTAGGTGCTCTTATATTGCCTGATAAACTGTACAGTTCTTAATTTTACTTACACACACTACGATTTAACTGTACAGTTAAAAAGGTTATTGCTGTTGTATATTGTCAACGTCACATGATTTCGTTGCCGCATCATCTAATTCTAGCGTCAAGTTAATTTTTTTTAGATTTGGAAGATATTTAATATCAATTTTTTTCTTTTTCATTTTGTTATTCTTTTACGTCGCATTGGTACTATAGATTGACCTGTTTTCTTATGAATGGAAATATCTCTACTCACAGGTCAAAGCCAGTACGGACTGAACCGTGGGAGGAAAACTAGTCTATCGATTACATAAAGTACATCAACAAAATGTCTACACTGATTAGTGGTAAAAAACACCCCTTCCTTCGTCGTCCTTAAACTTTAAACGAAGGGTATAAAGAAAAGAAAAGAAAAAAAAATCTATCAAATATAAATATCAAATATTCGCTTAATGAACATAATTTTTTCCCGGTCATCACCTTTAGGTGTCACTTTGGGCTGGATGTTGAGCTGAGAGAAAGGAAAAATTCTCCCAGCAGCACTCTTTAAAAAAATACATTATATATTTGATATAACATAATGGTTATGGGTGGGTTATGCACACATTGTTGGATGAATTAGAACGGGAGGTACAAACGGCGAAGGAGGTGCGCGATAAGTGGCGTGCGGATCTGCAGCCGCGCGATAAGCCTCCGTCCAGGATACGGATAATATACAAAAGTCCCGTTTAAATTCGCAATCGTATATAATAATCGTATTTAAGTCTTTCAACTTTTGTTATTTTGTACATTTCTTGTACAACTTTGTGCAGGACAAACTGTAGGTACCTATCTAATAATGTTTTCTAAGTAGCTCTGGTTTGATTAATAGGGAGTCTGCGGCTGACAATTCTAAGCCTTTTTGTACAACGTAAGTAAGCCAAATTGGCGCGGTCGAGCCAAGTCGGGTGTAAGATGGGCGACCTCTAACGGCAAACTTAATTCGCGTTTCCGTTCCAAGCAGTAGTACTCAAAAATTAATACCTATTAAATATTGGAGTCCTTGCTTCGTTTTCTTCCGGCCTTCATATAACACTTAAGTTATACATGAAGGTGATATCGCATCGAAGTGGTAAGTTATCGCTCTCATTAAACGATAGTTATTCAGCTGTTAACGGCTTCTGATAAACCCTAATGAGACATGTCAAGATACCAACTATTGTAAGGTGAAAAATTTGTCTAATAATAGGTTATGCACGACAGTTCAATTTATATTATAAAGATTCGCATTTTTTGTAACAGTAATTGTTTCGCGTTAGTCTGTAGTGCGAGCTAACCTATGCATTCTGATTGCAAAACTCCTTCGAATATCAATCGTCATTGTCAATAGAAAATAAGAAAAAATGTTGTCTTCGCTGCCGCCGCCCTCATCGATTCGGTGAAAATATTGAATCGTAATTTTTATTTATAAAATCCAGGGACCCATCCGCCAAATATTATGTAGTATTGTTGAATATTAATTAAGTACCACGAAATAGGTACAGTAGGTGGTGGATCTGAAGATGATCCCCCGCTGCGGGTGCACGAATTGTGGACTGTAAGTTGCGTGTCGAATTAAAGGTGGAAAACGAGAAGGATTGATAAAGGGAGCAAGCGCACTAACCTGGATTATCACAGGGGCTGGAGCAGATGGTATGCTCGTGTACTGATGAAGCCTCGATCAATCTTCTCTTGCCCGGGAACTGGTGTTGTCCTTCACACTACACTATAGGTACCTATTCATCACTTTGAGTCAGTTAAATCACAAACTATTGACAGCGGTGATGGCGGCGATGCGGCGAGTCTAACCACGCATGGTGGCTTGCGGTGCGGTTGTCACGAAAGGACTTGCGTGCGCGTCGGCGGCCGGACGAAGACAGACTGATTGATCTTCCCGATCCATATACATTCGTTCAGGTGCGAATGATGCCGATATGATATAATAGTGCGCTTGCGGGAAAGAGAGGGAGGATGAAGGTTAATTGGCGCGAACAGTAGGTATGGTTAAAATATACGACGGTTTGATGGATCATGGAACCGAATAGTTAACAAGTCCACGTTTTAAGTAAAAGTTGAAAGCACATGAAGCCCTCATATTTGTATATAAACAACCCTGTGGATTTTAAAGACATTATTCAATTAGGTATTTATGCAATGTGGTGGACTGCGGTTCTAACTTCTCGTCCAGTATATCTCAGTCCCTGAAAGATTTCGAGTAGTGTGTGTTGCCAGTGATGGCATACTGCGAGGGGGAGTGTTCTTTTACAGCTAGCGTTTTCCATAGGCTCAGTGTTTCTAGCGGGCGATGGAGAGAGCTATCAAGCACAATCTCTTCATCGCCCTATGCGAGAGAATCCGTAACGATGAAATATACACGAACGAAAGTTACCGACATAGCATTCAAAATCTACAAACTGAAGTGGCAATGGGCAGGCCATGTAGTAAGGAGGATTGACAACTAATGGGGAAGAAAGGTCCTCGTATGGCTGCAACCCTTTTTGCGTCCCACTGCCGGGCACGGGTCTCTCTCCCTTATTGGGGAGGCCTGGAGCTTACCCCACCACGCTACTCGTTAGTGGCCAACCCGCTGTCGAATGTTTTCTAACCGCCCATAAGGCCTCCGACTAGGTTTAACGACTATTATCTATCGACAACAACCGGCACCGACGAAGCACGGAAACGTGCATGAATTTTTTTGCCACTAGTAGCCACCCATCTCACACCCGACCACGCCTTTTTGACTTAGCTGCATAGACCGCTTGCGTTCTACTATAGTGACGGCAAAAGGGGCTCAGGTCGCCCTAACCAGGTGGGCTAACCACCTAAAGAAAACACCGGTAAGCCGCTGGATTCAGAGGGCGCAGGATCGGACGGAGTGGCGAACATTAAGGAAGGCCTATTGAACATAGACTTCTAAAAGCTAATGGTTCTAACCTGGAAGGAGGAAAAATTATTATGAGGTAAAATAAATTGTAGGGGCAATCGTAGACATTATTTACTTAATGATTAGTGCGATAGCTTGTATTGGCCGGATCGGCTGGCAAACCGGGTGACTCTCGTTACTTATTTCCACGATCCTTGCCAACGTTTCAACAAAGCAGCACATGGTTGTTCTGGCGATGGCTGAAAAACGTGAAAAGTGGCCGCGATAAGCCCAGTTTTGGCCACCGACCGCGCGATAGCTAGGGCTGCCTGTACTTTATCTTTTATTATAAAAGTTAAAAATACTTGAACACAATATTTTGGACATTTAGAGCTAACATTTTATTAGGAAAAAGTAGATTAATTAATATTTAATTTATTTCATAAAATAGTATCAAATCTACTTCCATGACTGCGATTTAATACAGAATATTGTTCGTGTATGTTATTCGTGTATTATAAAAATAATAGGTAGGTATGTAGAGAGGTTGTTTTCGTTTTAAGGTACAGAACATCGTTTACTCGTTTACACACTGTTTCCCCGCGACCTTTTCTTCTTTAAAACAATATTGATTAAATTTTAGGCTTTAAAACTTTATGTTCTATTTTTTCTTAAAATTATTTGAGCATTTTTATAAGATCTTAACAATATATGTAAAGTAAGAGTTAACCAATGATCCTCATAACATAAAAGAATCTATAAAGTAGCAGGTTTTTATTGGGATTCCTATGACCCTACTAATTCTAAATCCCGTGGTAAAACAAATATATTTAGCATTAGAAGCAAATTTATACATCAAACTCACTGTTTCCTCGCGACCTTTTACCTTTACAAGTATCTTTTGAATTGGACAGACTTGCACGCTCGTGTGAAATTTTATTAAAATTACATTGAATATTACTTTCGTTTCCCAGCCCTAGCGAGGAGATATGTGGCACGCAGGCGCTCGTATGCATTTTTACAGATAACAAACTTATGGCAGGTCGCGTCGGGCGCACTGAATGGCGCTTCGGTGAGCTGGCTTTCAGCCTTGGGAAGGTTAGACGTGTGCTAGCCATAGTCAGTAGACTTTAACTACAACTGACGTCGACAAAAGTTAGATAGCTATGCTTCAAAACTTTGTGTTCTTTTTAGTAAAAAATAGCATCTAAGCCACGATTTATTTCACGTAACAGTCGCCGGTATTAGTCAGTTATCTCAATCTTCCCACAAAAATAGCAATTTCTGGTAGCAACCCTACAATGCATTTAGTAGTGACACGAAAAAGTTACAATTCATAATCATCTTTTGAATTTGTGAATTAAATACATGAATTTTGTAACAAATTGATACAGCTTGATTGTTTTTATTTCACAAAATAATTTCAAGTACTACAAATGTTTTTACCAAACACTGATTCTGGCTGCATTGATTATCTGACATGATATTTTGAAAGAATAGTCTAGTGTGTGGCAAGGGGTGAAACAAGACGATTTCTGACGAGGGCGAGAGTCATCGCCCTGGTCTGAAATCGTCTTTGTTTCATCCCGTGCCACACACTGTATTTTTCATATCACATGTAAAATAAACAACGAGTTTTGATTTCTGTAACCAGTCGAAGTAAGACTATTTCAGACAAATAGCGCAGTAATATCTTTTAACAACGATTTGACGACAGTTGTCAATGCGATTCTGACAGACTTAAAATAAAGACGTAAATAATAATTAAATGAAGGTGCCGGGTAGTGACTGACTGACTGACACATTCGCATTGGTTTGAAATTGTATTTTTTCAACTGGCAAAACAGAGATCAAAACTCGCTGTTTCGGTGCATGTGATATGAAAAAAATATTCAGTAACAGAAATTTTAATATAAAAGTCGTGTGGTGTCGTGGGACACCGGATAGGAATTATTATAAAAATATTAATTTTAAGTTCTATTCGAAGTATAAAGAAAATAATACACTCTTTAGAATCGTGCAAATTAAATTCATATTTCATTTTTTTATTTCCTCCTCTAATTACAGCTAAAACAGAAACAGTATAATATGCATAGAGCATCGATTTGTTCAAAGAAATAGGGGTGCTACACACGAGCTGCCCAATGGAACATGCCACTGCGCGTGTGCCGGCCTAGATGGTGCGATACGAGAATTTGCATATTACTGCAGATTTTTTTCAAGAAATAACATATATTCGAGCTTTATAGAGCTAGCTAGATATATGGGGTTTAGGGTGTTAGATGACAGCGATTTATTTAACTCGATTTATTGGTTCTTGCGTACAACTTACAGAAGTACCTACCTGTTTTGTCACCGTTTAGAGTCAATTTACTCAGAAGCTGTAAAAACTGAGCTTCTGCAAAGAAAAATAAAAAATTCTAAGTACAAATTTACGTAAAATAGTATCATGCGAGGGGGTTTTAACTAATTATATTATTGATCTAATAAGTTTATTGTTTAGATAGTAATAGTGTATTAATAATATTTAATCGTGAACATATCAAGTATTTAAATTCTTTATAATTCCATATTGAAGCTTCTTAACTTCATATTAAAATAATATACGAAGCTTCAAAACTTTAAAAGTATGCGTTACTTCAAGAAAGCATTGTATGCCATATACAGTATGTAATAGGTACCTACTATTGCGGGACTTCGTTTAAACGATAAATTTATTAACCGACCAAAAAATAAAATAAACGCGGTCTCTCACCACTTGCTCCTTACGAATTATGGGTCAATTGCAGGCTTTCGAGGTCTTGACTCCGGCCGGTAATGACATTATAATGTTATTTAATTTTGCCATTTTTTTGCAGGTAAGTGGGTTATCAGCAGCCGACCGTTCGTAAGTTAACTAGTTTAAGGCTTGCGAATGTTTTGTGACGCTTGGCAGTAGATTTGCAGATTGGTAAGTAATTAACACGCGAAAGGGTTTTTGGCGGGAAGTAGAAAAGGCATAATGTGCTCTTGTTTTATTTTCATTTTCTTGGTGTTTATAAAATATTTTTGAGTTATATCGGATAAACTTGATGGCATTTTGTTCGATATAGGTTAATAATAGTGCACGAGTGTTGTAAAATAGAATAAGAATGCTAAAATATGTTTTTAATACAGTTGCTCAAAAAGTGACGTATTGCAGGGACGTATAGCGTTCGGGAAGTGGGCTATTACACACTCGTGCTTTTTCTTTACCTTTTCCGAACTCTTGTGTTCTCTTTCCCAACTGCCAAAATAATGTCTATTAAAAAAACAACCACGAAGTTTAAGAAGTTTTTATGATTCATGCAAATATTTCTAAAAAGAAGCTACTAATTTGTTTCAATATCAGATTTAATGATTTGATTCAATGAGTTAGGTTAGGTTTCATTTCATTTCATCTCATTAACATTTTTATTTCATATCAATAAAAAAATCTACTGAAGACTTGGCTGTATGGGCATAGTTCCCTTTGCCTACCCAGAATGGGTGAAGAAAACAAAAAAAAATCTTTGCATATAGGTATTCTTTTATTGTTGGCGCCATTTTTCAAAAATGTTCTTTGCGAGTTTTTATTATTTTATTAAATTGCTTAATTTTTTTTGCAACTGTATTAAAATAATTGTTCAGTACATGTGCGGAACCGTGATTGGAGGGAGTTCCGACTGTCAACCCTCACATTCGGCTACGCCTCGGCTCGGGTAGACATTTATCGGAACTCCTCGCAATGACAGAATTTCCGCACTTGTAATGAAATATACTATTTTCTGATTGCCTCCAAAATTCCATCGGACACGTTCTAGTTCGTTTAGTTCTAGTTTCGTGGTAAAAGTAGCCATCGCTTTGCTTGAATGTTTGACTGAAATGAAATGAAATGAAATGAAATGAAATATTCTTTATTCACTGTACGGTTCATTTACAAACTCTTAGTGAACGTTATTTTTTTTATTCTGTCTGCTCTGGGTGCGCTTAGGCAATGCTGAGCTGAAGAAAAGAGCAGACGGAGAAAAACTTCAGCCCTGTTTTAAAATATGAGGTATACAATAATGAGCTTTCTTACAGAGTAGCTATGGGCAGATAAGGAACATACGTGACAGCTACCGCATGTGTCAATGTCGTCCCACAGCCATCTGTTAACATTGGCAGTTTGATTGATTTAAATCTATTACATCAGTTATAGAAACAGCCTTGTGGGAATACAGCTCAATCCCAAGCTTTTTTTATCAATTAAATAGTCCTTAAGATCGTAATAAGCCTTGCGGCACAGGACTTGTTTGACTTTCTTTTTAAATCTGTGTAAAGGAAGGGATTGAACACTTTCCGGGATTTTATTATATATTCTGATCGACATCCCGATAAAAGAGTGGCTCTTTTTGCGGAGCCTACACTTAGGGAATGCAAGTTTGTGGCCATTCCTTGTCGAAACACAGTTCGAACTATGTAAATCCAAAAAAGTCATAAATCTCACTTGACTGACGGATTACTGATGACTGTGATGACTTACTGACTTTATTTTTTATTACTTCAAATTCGTCCAGTTTCATTGAAACTGGCAAAGAATTGATGCAAAAATAATACTTATATAATTTATGCATCACGTTTTTGCCAGTTTCGGTGAAACTGGACGAGTAATAATAGGTTGAGTCAGTAAGTCGTCAGTAATCAGTCAGTTAAGTCAGTCAGACATTCAAGTAAAGCGATGGCTTCTTTACCAGAACGTGACCAATGGAATTTTGGCAATCCGAAAAAACATATTTTCGCACTATTTTTTTAATTCACAACACTGCACTATAATTAACCTACATCGAACAAAATGTCATCAAATTTATCCGATATAACTCAAAAATACACCAAGAACGTAAAAATAAAACAAGAGCGCAATATGTCTTTTTCGACTTCCCGCCAAATAACTTCAGTATGTTATAAGCTGAGGTTATAAGTTATAACTCACTTATATTATCTGAGTCTTACAATAAACTAATGTTTAAAAAATACGTAGACATGTTTTCTTAGATCAAAATCTTCTTAGATCTTATTTTACAATACAAATTGTAATAATGCGAGTGCTCTGCCATACTTATGGTAAGTTGAATACATTTTTAAGTCCGTAATAATAAATAAATGACTGACTACTATTTTGAAATTTGGAAATAATCCTTGTTAGTAGTCAGCAAGCCTTAATGCCTCTTTTCTAGGAGTAGGCAAATTGATAAAGTATTAGTCTTGCTTGTGGTCGTATGCAGTTACGATGACAACGCTAAACTTATACTTTATTGAAAAAAATTTGTCAAAAATGATTCCGAAAATGTTTCAACTTACGGACGGATGCATACAGAATAGCCTCCCAGATGTCATGTTCATTTAGTCCCTGTAGCTTCGGGATAAAGAATAGAGCTACGGTATCCCCTGCCTGATCGTAAGAGGCGACTAAAAGGGGGCTTCCGGGGTTGCGGGCGGTGAGAGTGGGAGCTCGACCCGTCCAGTCAGCAGCCCCGGGAAGGACGGCGGTGTGTGCGTGGCCGCATGCCGCCGTAAGCATCGGAAGTTGCAGGAGAGCACATCTGCTCTCCCAAAGATGGGCCCGTTTCAAGGCGTCGCGTATGGAGGACACCGATGCGTTCCACGGGAGATCCCGGAGTCCTCCCCAAGGCAGAGGCAGGTCACCGAGAGGGTTTTAGTGAGGTTAAATCCCACATAACAACCTTCAAAAGGTACCAAGCACCTTGGGAGAGGATACCGGGTTATGTGGGATTTGTACCGCACTAAAACCCCCTCATTGGCCTGCCTCTGCGCTTGGGGAGGACTCCGGGATCTCCACTGAAACGCACCGGTGTCCTCCACGCGCGGCGCCCTGGAACGGGCCCATCTACGGGAGGGCAGATGCGCTTTCCTGCACCCTCAGGCGCTCACAGCGGCATGCGGCCACGCCCACACCGCCGTCCTTCATGGGGCTGCTGGCTGGACTGGTCAAGCTGGTCTCACAGTCCGCAATCCCGGAATCCCACTTTTAGTCAACTCTTACGATCAGGCAGGGGATACGCTCTATTCTTAATCCCGAAGCTACATGAACTACTACCTACAACCTGCTACTCCATTTCAATATTATGAAACTACACTATGTTTTAAAACTCTGAGATCTAGTCTCCAAAGTTCTTTGAGTAACAATGAAGGTGATGATGAAGTATTATTAAAATATCAATCACCGCTCTATATTCCTTCACATCCTAAGAAAAGCGTGATAAGAATCTCGTCGGAATTTATACGCGTGTGATAAGGACGAGCGGGGATAAGCCCGGGGCGGCTGCTATCATGCGATCTGTGATAAAACAGCCGCTTTATCAGTGCTTCCAGTACCTTGGGCGGGCGTGTTTCCATATAAGCTTTACAAACATAGTGCAACTTGGATTGTATGCCAGAATGTGATAGACTAACGCTTATAATCATTTTAAACATCTCATTGTATGCATGTAAACACTCAGCATTGATGTATTTTCTTTTCTTTTCTTATACGCGGCATCGGTATCGCGTCTTTTAGCGACTATAAGAATACTGCATCAGGATTTCATGACTGCCTAAATTCAAATGTGGTAGCGGAATCGGGCGTTTCTGCAACTTTATTTTAGTGCGGTTTCGGACCAGCGCATTTTTCGGCGTATTTGCGCGTCGTTTGAATGTTTTCTGAATTGTGTGCTGTGTACCCGCGTAACGTCAAGATTTGACATTTTCAGGTGCAAAAATTACGTTTCCCGAAAGCGCTGCATGTGCGTCTTCACACCAGTGTATTTTTCGGCGCGTTTCCTCGACTTTTGTTTATTTTATGAAGTGCATGTATCTGACAATTTCCGGTACTAAGAGTAGCGCTGGTGTGAAACCGCACTAAATGTTACGGTGTAGCGCATGGTCACTGCATTTAGCTTCTAAACGGCTTAGCCGTTAGAGCAGCGTGAAGATTCTCTGGTGATGATGGTGAAGCAACATATCAAGGCTCCACAGGGTTTCTGTATCTTACAAAGCAAGAACAACATATAGTTCAGTTTGATAAATATCTCGTCGGAATTTATACTTGATAAGGGAGGGCAGCAACGATGGCAGAGTGGTAAACAACCGCGGTCTTCAACGCGACCGATCCCGGGTTCAAATCCTCGGCGCGCACCTCTGACAAAAATATTTGTAATTTATCGTTTATCGCTGCTCCACGGTGATGGAAAATATCATGATATTTAATTGATTATGAAGTTCTCCAGCGCCGTGCATGCCTGAGAGAAATCCATAATTTCTCGAAAGCATGACGTCCACCAATCCGCACTTGGTCAGCGTGGTGGAATAAGGCCTAAATCCCTCTCACTTGTGAGAGGAGACCTGTGCTCAGCAGTGAGACATAAAAAAAGGTTGAAAAAAAATAGGGCGGGCGGGGATAAGCCCGGAGCGGCTGCTATCATGCGATCTGTGATAAAACAGCGCCTTATCAGTGCCAGGAGGATCTTGGGCGGGCGTGTTTCATTTAAACTTCATGAACATAGAGCACTCATATGCGGCGTCGGCACGAGTCGTGCGTTTTACCCCTACCCTACACGTTACGAGAAATCGTTCAGATTTCTCTGAACAAACCGGATTCTTCAGATTTATCGCAAATGATTTACCATCCACACGTGCGATTGCGTCCGATAAATCTGAAGAAACAGGTCTGTTCAGAGAAATCTGAACGATTTCTCACAACGTTTTGGGCAGGCATTAGCGTTTTTCTAAGTGTGCAGTATGTAGCGTTCGTTCGCTGCGTTTAGCGAAAAATCGACAAAATTGCCCGTCGTCCATGTTCAAAGTAGCTAGTGCGGTTTAGTCGTTAGAGCAGCGTGAAGATTCCCTGATAATGATGGTGAAGCAACACCACAGAGTTCTTATATCTTACTCAGCAAGAACTACATGGTAGTTCAGTCTGGTTGATCAAACTAGCTATTGCGAATTATGAGAAGCGTCGACTAAAAGATCTCGATAGTAAACGCCTTGCTAAAAAGAACCAGCCTAGCCATTCCTATACCTACACCTATAACGCATCCGGCCAACTGTACTGTTCGCCTTGCAATCGGACGTTTAAAACAAAATTTGGGTTCGCGAGTTACTCTCGCGCACACTCCCGTACTCATCCAACGTAGCCAGGTCCGCCGTTGACGGACACGTCAAGGAGGATCATATATAGTTCAGTCTGATATATTTCTTGTTGGAATTTATACTAGGTTGATAAGGGCGGGTGGGGATGAGCCCGGGGCGGCTGATATCGTGCGATCTGTGATAAAATAGCGCCTTATCAGTGCCCCGAGTATCTTAGGCGGCCATGTTTCCATATAAACCAGAGTTATTCGGAGTAAAACATATTTTCATTGTATATCAAAATGATGTACACAAACACATACATATCCAGAAAGACTTTCATTCTCTTACACATACTAAGATAAAGATAATACGCATACACTATTGCATTTTCGTGTTACCAATATGCAATTTGGTTTTAATTTCTTTTAATTTCAAATATGAAAGAAGTTGACGCAGTCACGGCATTCAATACGGTCAGGTTAAACTAGTTAGTTTTAGGGAGTTTGTCCACCGCCGTCGCCGGACCGTCAACGAGAACGAGTTTATTTCGGACCGATTTACGTGACGACGATCGTTTGTCGACCGCCACCGATGTCACTGGTTTAGTTTGTTCCAGCTGTCACGCGTGGTAATCGCATTAATGTGATGGTGCGAAGGCAGTATTGGTGGACAGGTTCAAAAATGTTTTGTATTGCCGGCACATCGGCCCGTCAAAATCTCGGCCCCGTCCTAGCGGTCACGCAGCCGATCTACTGGGACCGGGATGACGGCGCTCGGGTAACGGACACGTGATGGACACGCGGGCATAGTAAATGTATGTACCGGTACTTCGGCGCCTTCATCTCGTTCTCGGTGATGTGACGGTGACGGCAGCAGTGGACAGACTGCCTTGGAGCAGCGTGAAGATTATCTGATGATAATAGTGAAACAACGTATTGAGGCCCCTTAGGGTTCCTATATCTTATACAGCATACAAAGTCGAAGCGCGCATGGCTCGGCGGCGAGCGTAGAACGCAAGCAATCTATGCAGCTAAGCCAAACGGGCGCGGTCAGGTGTGAGATGGGTGACCGATAGTGGCAAAAATTTCATGCGCGTTTCCGTGCTTCGGAGGGCACGTTAAGCCGTCGGTCCCGGTTGTTGTCGATAGATAACAGTCGTTAAACCTTGTCGGAGGCCTTATGGGCGGTTTGAAAACATCCGACAGCGGGTTGGCCACTAACCCGCATCTCCACCAACCCGCATTGGAGCAGCGTGGTGGAGTAAGCTCCAGGCCTCCCCAATATTGGGGAGAGACCCGTGCCCAGCAGTGGGACGCAAAAAGGGTTGCAGCCATACAGCATACACAAACTTATAGCATAGTTTGATAAGAATCAGGTCGGAATATCCACGCGGCTGATAAGGGCGGGTAGCGATAAGCCCAGGGTGGCTGCTATCGAGCGATCTGTGATAAAACAGCGCCTTATCGGTGCCTTCGGGATCTTGGGCGGGCGTTTTTCCATATAAACTTGGTTCGAAATTATTCGGAGTAAAATATATCTTCATTATATAGAGCAAAGTGACTCGAATAAGCATATATATATCAGACACACCACGTAGAAACGCACATACGCACGTCCGTGCCGTACACATCGCATTTTCGTGCTGTAAATGTTTGAATTACTACGTTTTAAAACCCTTATATGCTAAACCATAAGTAGAAAGAGGTCATATGCTGGTACATCTCAATTACGTTTTATTGATATATCAGATTCATTATATTTCTTTACTTGTTCTAATAAGAAGCCAAAATTGTAAGTTTAACAAAAATAAAAGGATATATAAGTCTTAAAGGCGTTATTAAAGCTGAATACGCCTTTAAGAATGATGAGTTTAAATTACTGTTCTCGGTCTGGGTGTTTGTGTTTCTGTCATTGTGTCCATGATACCCACGACACAAGTTATATCTACCCTATTGTGGGGTCGTGAGTGTGAAACGTTATTTATTATTTGTACATATCCATACATATGTATATACACACATATATTAATGCGCTGGTATACATGTGTATACCAGCGCATTAAGTGCGCTCACACAGTCTTACAATATGCGTTTCTCTCTCTCACACACACATACATACATACACAGATATATTTACACATACACACACGCTCCTAATTACGGTGATATCAATATTTAAATTTCTTTGTCTTTATTTTAGAACTATCCTAACTATAAAATAAAATTATTAAAAATGTTATGAAACAGTATCGTGATGCTTGCTTTGATGACGAGTTTAAAACAACATACCAGGCCTCCATAGAGGTATACACTTCTTACACTATAAGACCAACATACAATGCGGTAACTCCTCTATAAGAATAACATACAAACTGATAAGAATCAGGTCTGTATTTATACGCGGCTGATAAGGGCGGGCGGTGATAAGCCGGGGGCGGAGGCGGCGATAAGGCGCCCCGATGCGATCTGTGATTACACGAAGCCTTATCAGCACCAGCCTTGAGGATCTTGGGCGGACAGAGTAATGTACATTTAGAGATTTTTAATAAGGCTTATAAAATTAAAATAAGTTATTTACGAGTATGTTACTGAAGCTTTTGTAGCGCTAAAATGCCTTTAGTTAGCAATCGAACACAATTTTAATAATCAATAAACATCTAGGCATTTGCGCGTGGAGGTCACCGGTGCGTTCCACTGGAGATCCCGGAGTCCTCCCCCAAGCGCGGAGGCAGTCACCGAGGGGGTTTTAGTGCGGTCAAATCCCACAAAACCCGGTGTCCTCACCCAAGGTGCCGAGTACCATTTGAAGGTTACCCCCCCCCTCCCCGATACCAAAAAAAGTTATTTGCTTTGAATATGTTTACATTTGATATTATGTCAATTTACAAGTTTCATATTCAGCTACAGTCAAATAGCACGCAAATATAGGTACATAATAGATAGTGACATTATTTAAAATTATGATTAAAATATTCCTTAATATTATAAAAATTAAATTTCAGTTTTTTTTGCCTTGATCTAAACAATTTGTCAGATACTGATGATCTTTCTTCTCATCAGGTAGTTTATTATAAATTTTTATACACATTATATGATTTTATATGGAACAGAATGTATGCGGCGGTTCTTCATAGCCTAGTCGCTGAGGACGTCGAGTATTGCGAGCGTAAACTTGTTCAGCCGTTCTTCTTCTAGAATATAAAGATACTAACAAATCTGTATATTCTAGAAGCATATAATTATATTTAATTAAAATGTAATTATATAATAAATTTTATTCGATATTTTTCAACAAACAACAAAGCCCATTAAACATTCAATCAATAATGTTTTATTTCAAAATTTATAAATACCACAACATAATCTCATTAAAAAGACGTTGCTCTTTTGTGATCTAATAATCAAAACCCTTTTAAAACCAACTAAACTAAAAACTAAACGGTAAGAAACGTTAAAGCACCTCCAGTTGTATGCCTATTCTGTTTCTAAACATATCAAAATACTTTTGCGACACAGAACTTCAAAGTTGTCATTCATAATATCTTTATTTAACTCTAGTTAGATCTACTCTCCAGAAGTAAGAAGACATTAGACACCGACACCGACGTCTCTATCTGTAAGACATCTGCATGAAATATGAACACGCGCGTTGTCGGAGGAATCCGTCAAACAGATGCGATAAGAACGAGAACTTTTGCACCCCTCCCCCTCCCCCTCCCCTTGTAATTGAGGGGTAGCAGTCACATACGCAGCGCGATTGTGTGCGCTTATCTGATGCTAAATAAGTTAGCGTTTGGAGGCTGGGAGAGATGGAAAAGATTGTAATTATTACGTTTTTAATCTTTTCTATGATTTAAATTGAAGTTGTTTTTTATTCTGGCGTATGCTGGTGCATATTTTTCCTATCTTGTTGCATACAATGTGTATGTATTCCAGCACCGCCTGAATAATGAAAAAACAATTATTAATTTGCTGTGGGAGTTATTGAATAAAAGTATACGTATTGAAATTGCGAACGACGGACAAGGACACACATACACTCAGACACAGCCACACAAACACACACACACACACACACACATACACACTTGCAGTTGCACATATAATATGATACCTCAGTGACAGACGTGTATGTTTGTAATACTTTGTTTAGTAAATGTAAGTCCTTAATTGGCTGTAGGAGTTAGTGAATAAGCTCTGCATGTATTCTAATACTACGATATTACTCGTAAGAGCTGTGGATTTAGTATATAAATAAAATAATAATAGTTTGGGAACTGGAGAATGACATAAAGAAAATACTTTATACCCGGGGAAAATATCTCATTCCTCTGGAATAAATGTGTGTTCTAAGCGGAGCCGCGTGGAAAACTAGTACTCTAAACGCTGCGTTTAATATTTATTTATTTAAGCTTTACGCCATATAAAAGTATAGGACAGAAGGCGGACTTAATGCTCAAAGCATTTTCTACCCTTCAACCTTAAGGTAGTGGGAGATCGATGAAGGCGGTAACAAAAGAGAGAAAAAAATCTGATGTGACGAGAGAAAGAAGAGTGATAGCGGACGTAACAGATACTAATGTAATAAAAATGTATATAATATTAT
The DNA here is from genome assembly GCA_911387765.1 of Pyrgus malvae. Lineage (NCBI taxonomy): Eukaryota > Metazoa > Arthropoda > Insecta > Lepidoptera > Hesperiidae > Pyrgus > Pyrgus malvae. The sequence goes on from OU426949.1 coordinate 26,763,603, forward strand.
TAATATTGCTTATATATAAAAAAAGCAAACAGATTTTTTTTATATTAACCCCATAGTTCAAAAAAATGTGTTATTATTAGGTCAAAAGTTTGAATTTACAACAAACTAAGTCGCTGGGTCGTAACGTGAAATCTATCTACACGACGTCTTTATCTGTTTGTCCCAGGGAAGCCATAAAACTCAATCGCACCGTATCTTCCAACTTCCGTATCGCAAACATTCACCTACCTACTGTTTTAACGGACTCTACAAAAATATGAGTCAAAATAGCTAAGTTTAGAACGTGGTAACCTGACTTTAAAGGAGACACAGGGCTTATTCGATACACATCACATCAGTCCGAATTCTTGGACATGACTGAAGAATAAATGAATGAAGAATACATAGCAATATTCATTATTCAGTACATATATGTCAATGACTACGCTAATCTCATACTTAAATTCATGAAATAAAAAACGATCTGATCTTATTAAATTTTTGCGTACTGAGCTTTTATTTCTATTGATATCTGTAGGCATTAAAGATGTGAGATCTGTAGTTATAGATATAAATCTAACTCTTAGGGCCTCTTTCACCACCTTCAAGTAAAGTGACAAGTACGCTAATTGTCGGTTAAAGTCACCCGTAACTTCAATTTCAATTTCACGATGTTCGAGTAGCACTAATCATATTATGATAAACTGACCCGTACTCATAGCTTTTACTTGCAAATTAACTTTACTTGGGACGTAACTAATCAACACTTTACTTGGAGATGGTGAACGAGGCCCTTTCTTCCTTATTACATGTATTTTACATTATTCCTATTACTTGTTATGACTCAGCTCATGTAAGCTACTCGTTGAAAGTATTATTTGGTGAACTATTTCTGAAATAATGGCATTGCAAATTACACTACAAAACAAAATAAGTTTTGAGCAGAAAAACTGAGTCAATCGTTAATTTATAGTTAGACTTTAAATTAATAAATAAATTGCAAGTAGTTTTTGTAAACTACAAAATAAAAAACGTAAGTAAACTCAGAAAAGTCCACAGATAAGTGAAGACCTCATTGGTTCGAAGACTATCCAGGCCAAAACGGCTGTAGGTACCTTAGTTGTTTTATAGTTTTTCCATTTACCATGTACTCGTATAAATACACACATCAATTAACCTTCATTTTGTAAAACATAGCGGAGAGCGATTTCATAAGGTAGGTACACGGCACCTCGGGAGGGGATACCGGGTTTTGTGGGATTTGTACCGCACTAAAACCCTCTCGGTAGAACCCTGCCTCTGCGCTAAGGGAGAACTCCGGGATCTCCAGTGAGTGAGAACGCACCAGTGCGTTCCGCGCGCAGCGCCCCGTACGGGCCCATCTTCAAAGAGCAAATGTGCTCTCCTGCACCTTCAAATGCTAACGGCGGCGAGCGGCCACTGACACACCGCCGTCCTTCCCGGGGCAGCTGACTGGACGGATCGAGCTCTCACCGCCCGCAACCCCGAAAGCCCCGCTTAGTCGCCTCTTTCGATCAGGCAGGGGATACCGTAGCTCGATTATTCGATGACCTATTTTAAGTTACACTCATGATTCAAAATAAATATCTTAATAGAAATTAAAGTATCGGCTAGTGAAATATCTTATTCATAAAGTTAGTGCGTCAATAACGTTTTTGAGCATAACTTAATAAATACACCTAAACGTACCGCTCCTCATACATATTAAAATTTTCATAACAAACAACAATTCAAAACAAACCGGATATAATCCTCTGACAAAGTACGATAATATTCGTAAAATACTTATATCTGTGAAGTGGAAAGTCGCTCGGTGATAAGATCATAAGTAAAATATGGAGGAGATAAGGAACGAAGGGTGGGCTACCCCCCGCCCTAACCATAATACGAGTAAATTCACTCACTAGAACTAATATAATGAAGTTATAACTTACAGGCATTTTACAAACAATAACTTTACCTTTGGTATCAGTGTTACATTAAGTGTAAAAAATGTGCATTTTTCTGCTATAAGATTTATGTCAGTTAACTTTCACGTACCATATCTGAAGCTTTCAGACATCCAGAACTTAACCTCACTTAATAATAAACGATTCGAGGCTATCAGCTACGAGTATCACATACACAGGCGATCGGACACACATGTGCGCAGAACGGCAAGCGCAGGCGAAAAACAAAAATTAATTACCACTATCGTACTTCCTGCCGTGAGATACGTGAGCCGATTGCATCGGGCACAGCTAATTAAACTTATCGTAGACCAATTATAAGCGCGTCTTATCGCTTGCCATTGTGTTGTGCGACACACGGTCGCGAAGGACGGCCAATGTGAGTCATGGGAGTTTTGTAATGATAAGGTTTAAGCTGTTTTGTAGTATTTTAAATATCGTAATATTCAGGATGTTATTTTAATGTATTTGTTCTTGTTGTTGCCCTTAAGTTCTAAAATTTATTTATGGTCAAGTCTATATTCTTATGGATAACAGAACAGGAAACACAATAATATATCCCTAGTAGAAAGCTTGTCCATATTCAATAACATGTAGGTACTTAATTAATATCATACTTTTAATATTTTTTAATGTTTAATAGAGATTTCATATGTCCGCCAATCTCAAACCTACTACATAGAATTATAGTTCTATCCTCTGAGATTCTTAATTTTACTTTTCGTATTCCCAAAATTGCTCGCAAAATTATCACCATTGCGTACCTCGTGCATTTTGTAGAGAATATAAAATATGTGCATTAAGCTGTTTGTCTAATTTTCATTTGTCACCTATAATATAACGAACAGAGGTTGTAAAGCACGGTGTTCGCGCCAATTAAGTCATTTCACCTCCCTCCCCTTCACCCTCCCTCTCTTTCCCGCAAGCGCACTATTATATAATATGGATCAGAAAGAATCATTCAGTCTGCCTTCGTCCCGCCGCCGACGCGCACGCCGCCGACGCGTATGCAAGTCCTCTAGTGACAACCGCACCGCAAGCCACCTAACACGTGGTCATCAGACTCGCCGCATCGCCGCCATCACCGCTGTCAATAGTTTTGTGATTTAACTGAATAGTGCAGTGTATTGTGAAAGACAACATCAGTTCCCGGGCAAGAGAAGGCTTCATCAGTACACGAGCATAGCATCTGCTCCAGCACCAGGTTAGTAGTGCGCTCCCTTTATCAATCCTTCTCGTTTTCCACCTTTAATTCAAACCGCAACATACAGTCCACAATTCCTACACCCGCAGTGGGGGACCACCCTCCTTTCCACCCTTTATTCCACCACCATTTTTGGTCATATCGAACCGGAGGTCCCACCCCTTTCTCCTACAATATCTGGTCCTTGTCGGTCCGGATTCCCTCCAATTTTTGGTCCAGTCGAGCCTGATTTCGAGCCAATAGTAGTAACTTCACCCGGGTTAATTAGGTGTTTAATCTCATAAATACGCAATTTGAATATGTATTTCATGTAATATATTATAAGTGCCTATTCATATTTATTTTTGCAAATAAGTATTATATCTACGATTATTTTATATCCCGCATATTAATAACGCACCGCTCACGTAGGTATATTATTATTCTTTTTGCAAAACACACCGCACCATCCGCTATTTATTTTTGCAAATAAGTATTATATCTACGATTATTTTATATCCCGCATATTAATAACGCACCGCTCACGTAGGTATATTATTATTTTTGCAAAGCGCACCGCACCATTCACACCATTATTTACCTATATTTGTAATCGAAATTACACCTCATAGGTACGCATTCTATTTTTCATTAATTGAAGTCCGCCATATTTGTGGTTGCCGGAGCCGACGCGACCGGCGATCGTTGTTTCGCTAGTAACTACCTACGTATTCATTCATTACGCCATACATAATTTTTATAATCTTAACTGTTTTAACTGATTTATCTTGTTCACGACAAAATGTCTACTAAAGGCAAAATTGAATCTGAAACGCTTTCAAATGACGAAATTAGATTGAAAATATTAATTGCAAAACGAAATTCTATTTACGAACGTTTACAACAAATTTATGATTTATCTATAAGTGCATTAAGTTCGTCAGACGAACAGGACACATTTCTTGACACGGCATCTGACCTTGAATACTTGCGTACTGAGTTCAAGGACACGTTAGAATCTTATAATGTTACAAATTTAAAATTAAATCCGAATGCGCAAGTAGATTTCGGATCGTGGAAATCTTTTCATGATCTATATAGTCGTATTAAAAGTCAAGTGTCAAAATTAAACGCTTCATCTTCAAGTAAATCACAGAATAGTTTACCTACAAAAATTATACCGTCGCTTCCGCCCATAGAATTACTTTCTTTTAATGGTGACATACGACACTGGTCTATGTTCTACCAACAATTTAAAACATTAGTTCATGATAATCAGCAATTAACAGATGCTGAACGCGTTTATTATCTTGTTAGTAAACTTAGTGATAAGGCATTATCAATCTGCTCAGGCTTAATGCCTACAGCTGAAAACTATTCTGTGATATGGAACGCGCTCATACGTAGATATAACGACGAGCGTGCGCTCGCGACTACCTACGTCAGTCAGCTGTTAGAACTGAAGAACGTAAACACTAACACATCCGCTGGTTATCAAATATTTATGGATAAATTTGATGCTTCTATTAACGCTCTTAAGCAACTTAATATTGATGACATATCTGATTTTCTATTTCTAAATATCGCGCTTAGAAAATTAGATAACGATACCGTAAAGTCGTTCGAAATGTCATGTCGCAACGTAAACATACCGAAATATTCCGCTTTGGTTCAGTTTTTACATGACCAGAATAGGGCTTTATGCCATACAATAAATACTTCGCATACGTCTAACAACCATAAAATTAAAGGTAATTTTGTTCCCGCTCCCGCTAAAAATATAAGCAAAACTTTTATTAATACAGATTCGAATCGGTCATGTATTTTCTGTAAATCGGGTGATCACGAACACCTATTTGTCTGTCCGCATTTTTTAAAAATAAATGCACAGGACAGGTACAATTTTGTAAAACGAAATAAATGTTGTATTAATTGTTTAAGTAATAAACACGCCACTCATTTTTGTAAGTCACAGCGTAGATGTAGGGATTGCTCCCGCTCGCACCATACGCTACTTCATTTTGTTAGTAGTGGGAATAAGGTCGATCAGCCTTCGGTAGAACAAGGTCCAGGAGAAAAAAATGCATCCACGTCATGTAACGTTTCGCGCGATTGTGGTAATGCGCCGCACCGCACTACATTATTGGGAACTGCGAAGATTAAAGTTTGTACTAAATACGGACACCAATATTTGTTGCGTTGTTTAGTGGACCCTGGCTCGCAATGTGATTACATCACGAAACAGTGTTGCAAACGTTTGTACCTACCGATCTCCAATAAAACACCAGTTAAAGAGGCGCAAGGAATCGGTGGGGTGTCGCAGAAGATTTTAGGTGTTACTTCTTTGCAGTTTAGCTCCCGCTTTGATGAAAATAAACTTTATCATATTGAACCGTTAGTTGTTCCCGCTATAACTGGACAATTACCCGAGTCGTTAATAGACGTTTCGAAAATTAGTTATATAAATAATTTACGTTTAGCTGACGATCAATTCCATAAACCAGGTGACATTGACGTTTTATTAGGGGTTAACACTTATTTACAAATTTTGTTAACTAATAAAATAATTAATTCGCAATCGCCGAGTGCCATAGAAACGTCACTAGGATACATAATAATGGGAGACGCAGATATCGACTTTCCTACATGCATGCCGCGTTCTTTAGTTTCTTATCCTACTCGTATTGATAATAGTCAAACGTCGCTCACGCATTTGCTCGAAAAATTTTGGAAGTTAGAGGAGCTGCCGCAAAAAACTTATTTGAGTCCTGATGAACAGGAATGTGAGAATATTTATACTTCCACTACTCGTCGCAATTTGAACGGACGATATGTTGTCGCCCTGCCCTTCAAGGACACGCCTGATAAGTTAGGTGATTCTTTTATAACCGCTAAAAAACTCTTCTCGCTCCTAGAGAGACGTTTTAATAAATGTCCCGATCTTCGCTCCCGCTACAATGAAGTTATTCAAGAATACATCAACAAGGGTTATTTATCATTGGTTGCTTCAAATAATTCTACGGAACCTTGCTTTTATCTCCCGCACCACCCTGTCATACGTAATGATAAAAGTACAACTAAATTGCGAATAGTACTCGACGCAAGCGCTAAGTCAGACAATGACATTTCATTAAATGATATTTTACATAGTGGGCAAAATTTACAGTCTGATATTTTTAATATTTTAATAAACGTACGAGTTTATCGCATCGCCTTTTTTGCCGACGTTAGGCAAATGTATTTATGCATTGAAGTACAAAAATCGCACCGCGCGTTTCAACGCATTCTTTATCGCTTTTCTAATGAGGAAGACATACAAACATACGAATTTAATCGTGTGACTTTTGGTTTACGCTCTTCTCCTTTTCTTGCGCTACGCACATTACGTCAGTTGGCTTCCGAGGAGAGGGAGTCCTATCCTTTGGCTGCTTCGGTGGTCGAACGAGATATTTATATGGACGATATCGCGTCCTGCGCGCCCTGCGTCAACAGCGCCGTTGACGTAGCCACTGAACTAATTCAAATGTTTCAGCGTGGAGGATTTGAATTGGTTAAGTGGACTAGTAACAGTTCAGAGCTTTTACAGCACATCCCCGCAACGCACCGTCAGCTTGACGAGGTCTCATTCGACGACCAAAGTATTTTTAAGGTATTGGGTCTTCGTTGGCACCCCGCAACTGATTGTTTTTCTTTTCTAGTTTCACCGCCGCCGCTCGCTTGTACCAAGCGTTCTATTTTATCCGCAACCGCTCGCTTGTATGATGTTCTGGGGCTCGTGGGTCCAGTAATTCTTTTCTCTAAGCTTCTCATTAAAACCTTATGGGTTCTCAAACTTGACTGGGACCAGGCTCCGCCCGCTCACGTTGTCACTGCATGGCAACAATATATTTCAGAGTTACCTTTGATATCGAAATTAAGGTTTCCTCGCCATATGGGTATAAATAAAAATTCGCAAGTCTCGCTAGTCGCGTTCGCCGACGCCAGTGAAAAGGCGTATGGCTGCGTGATTTATTCGCACATCGTTAATGATGATGACTCACTAGTGATAACGCTACTAATTTTATTGCTTCGCGTTCATACTTGAAGGAACTTCATTCCTTTTTACGTTCAGACGAATATTATAAAGTATTTAATCAGATCCTTTCTGATAACCGCATCACATGGAAACTTAACCCTCCAAACGCTCCACATTTTGGTGGGCTTTGGGAGTCAAATATAAAGATAGTAAAGTATCATTTATTTCGCGTCATAGGTAAGCAAATCCTCACGTACGAGGAATTGCTTACTGTCCTCACTCAGGTCGAACGCATATTAAATTCACGACCGCTTTACGTGTTAAGTAGCGATCCGGCGGAACCTACTGCACTTACGCCCGCGCATTTCCTCGCTGTTAATCCACTTGGATGTTTACCCGCCGCTGATCTTAGTAAGGAACGCATTAATCTTTTATCACGTTTTTCATTACTTGATTCGATAGTTCAGTCATTCTGGAATCGCTTCAGATCAGAATACTTACATACACTACAAGCAAGAGAAAAGTGGAATAAACATTCTATTAATTCCATTTCTGTAGGAACCGTTGTTCTTATCGATATGGATAACGCTCCGCCTCTTCAGTGGCCGCTAGGCGTCGTCACTGAACTGTTTCCTGGTAGGGATGGTGTGGTGCGCGTTGCACAAGTGAAGACTAAGAGCTCCACTTTGCAGCGGCCCATTGTTAGACTTTGCCCTCTACCAACACAATAATATTTCTATATGCCTATGTAGTTTATATTTTATAAGTTATAGTTTAAGTATAAATTCTCATCCCGCTATTATAATATTTTTATTAACTTACTAATTATATTCATCGCATCGCCTCTGTTCACCGCATATATAGTTTTTTCTACATGATATTAACTCCGCTGTATATATTTATGTTTATTTTTTTTAATTCGCTATTTGAGGAGACCTCAAGGCCGGGGGGATGTTCGCGCCAATTAAGTCATTTCACCTCCCTCCCCTTCACCCTCCCTCTCTTTCCCGCAAGCGCACTATTATATAATATGGATCAGAAAGAATCATTCAGTCTGCCTTCGTCCCGCCGCCGACGCGCACGCCGCCGACGCGTATGCAAGTCCTCTAGTGACAACCGCACCGCAAGCCACCTAACACGTGGTCATCAGACTCGCCGCATCGCCGCCATCACCGCTGTCAATAGTTTTGTGATTTAACTGAATAGTGCAGTGTATTGTGAAAGACAACATCAGTTCCCGGGCAAGAGAAGGCTTCATCAGTACACGAGCATAGCATCTGCTCCAGCACCAGGTTAGTAGTGCGCTCCCTTTATCAATCCTTCTCGTTTTCCACCATTAATTCAAACCGCAACTTACAGTCCACAATTCCTACACCCGCAGTGGGGGACCACCCTCCTTTCCACCCTTTATTCCACCACCATTTTTGGTCATATCGAACCGGAGGTCCCCCCTTTTCCCAACAATATCTGGTCCTTGTCGATCCGGATATCCTCCACACGGTACAGTTTGCAAAAATATTAAACAAAATGGCGTCTAATTATCCGTATATCGGCAATACTGGCGAGATACATTAAAATCGCATTGAGGACGACCATCAATTGCCGGGACCAGCATTTTGCCGAATATATAGCCCATAAAAATGTTAATACTCTAATGCAACTGCACATTCCTTATGTGTGTAATTTGCCACGTTTAAAAACGAAAAATGTGCTATTACACCAACGCTTAAGGCATGAGCGGCAGCGATTTCCGTACGTACGTACGTGTACGTCAAATTGTTGTTACAAGATAATATGTCGTCATTGTTTGATTTAATACACAACAGGTATAACAAATTTTTACATAGGTATACTTATTTGAAAAATTGTAGAAGAATTTACCGAATTTACGCTTCAAACAATTTAAATGGATTTTCAACCATTATATTCTTGTATTAAGTACTTCGTGTATTAAGTTACTTACAGTTTTTCTCTATGATAAATTTAATTAGTTTTTTTTAATTAACTTTAAAGTAGAAGAATTGTTATTGCTTAATTCCCGTAAGAAATTTAGAATTGAATTTACGATAGGTTTGTTATTGGTGACTTTGTTTATGATTACAAACATGATAAGACTTTTTATGAATATAAACCGTTCCGATGACTAGTTAAGCGTTTTATTATGATACTTCGTCGAATGACTATCACTTTTTTAACCGTCAAGAATTATATTTCCCGCGTTCGCTCTTAACTTTTACCAGTTCCCAACTGTCCAGTCGATGCAGTATTCTTGAAAATGGCCGTTAAGGAAATGGGACATGTAAATGAAGGCATTGGTCGAGCATGCGAGAATTGCGAGCGATGCGATCACGATCCGGTTCTCTATTGCCGAAATACGCCAAGAAACGACATTTTAATTTTTATGATTTAAAATTTATTTTTTGGGACATTTTTTTATTTATACAACACATTTTAGTTACTATTGAGTGCGTGCAAATTGGCACTATTGAGGAGCAATCTTAAGACAGCAGTGTTCGATACAGAGATACCGAGTTAAATTATTTATAGCTGCTCCGAGCTAAGGAAACACATTGTTGTGATATTTAATTAATTCCGATTAAGGCTTCCAATACTGGGATTCCGGTATCAGCCAATACCGGGATCCCGGACATTTTTTCGAGTTTTTGAATACCCGGTTTTGATCCCGGTATTGAACGTTTCAATACCGGGATCCCGGTATTAGTCATTTTATTTTAATTTTACTACAAATCACAAAATAATAAACTATCAATACCACACATAGACATTTTTTATTAATTTCTTTTATTTTGGAATCGGTAATATCGGTATATCAATGATTGTAAGTCCAAAAACAAGATAGACTTCATCATTACGGACTACAAGCGGATATTTAAAGACGTCTGTGTGATCAATAAGTTTAACACCGGTAGTGAACACAGACTAGAAAGAGGCTCTTTAATTAAAGATCTTCAGCTCGAGAGACGCCGTATGTTGAAGTCTACGCTCTGACCAAATCTCCTTCAAATCGAAACGGGGTCTAATGAATTTCAGCTTGCACTGATAAATCTGTTTGATGCCTTTTAACCCGCCGTGGATTTTGGCGAGGACTACGAAAATGTGGGTTAAGGGACGAAGGTAACAGGTTTTGTCGGACGAAGCATAATGGCCGGAAGTGTAAGCTTTTAGATAGGTCTTTCATGCTTATGAAGCAAAGACACGAACACAAAAATGCCACCCCATCAGAACTCCGATGTCTCACAAGAGATATTCGAAAATGCATACGCAAAGACCTCCGGCGCTCCAACACACTTGTTATAAAACAGGCAATTGATAAGAACCGGGGTCTAACGTGGATACTGATACCCGACTCCAAAAATAGTTTTAAGAGTCATTACCATAACCAAGAAGAAGTAGGTACTGAACAATTTTATTTTTTACCGTTTGAAGTCGGTTCTATTTTTTTGTTAAAAACTTTATTTATTACATGTAAATAATCCATGATTTTACATTAAAACTTTGTTTATTAATATTACCTGAGAAAATATCTTTTAAATACGTACTTCCAAAAAAGAATTACAATTCTGAAAAAAATAAGCCTTCTGTTTTTTCAATACCGGTATCCCGGGATCCCGGTATTGAGAAAAAAAACATTCGGTATTAATACCGGTATTGAAAAAATCCGGTATTCGAAAGCCCTAATTCCGATGCTTTCCACTACCTTGCATGCCTGAGACATACTCATAATTTCTCGAAGTAACTCCTGTGCCCACTAGTGGGACATAAAAGTTGAAAAAAATTGAGTGCAACTTACTGCCCTTCGCGAAGGAGACCTTTTTTGTAACGGAGCAAAACCTTCAAAGGGGCAATCTAGGGCGAGACTCCGTAGTCAGTCCTCAGGGCCTCAGGTTTTTTTGGAAAGAGCAGCTTTCTACAAAGTAAAACGTGAAATGAAATAATTTATTAACATCCTGGGTAATAATATACACTTGATGTTTGTCATTGTTGTACGGCCATCAGTTAACCCTCATCCGCTTTGTGTACGTTAGGCTAGGAGAAAAAAAATATTTAGTTGAATTAATTTGATTTCTAATATGCAAGGACTTGGCCGCGAAATATACTTGTTTAAAGATTTTAGATATTTTTTTCTTACATGTAGATACATTACAGCTGTTAATCCCTGAAATTTCGAGATTAAGAATAGAGCTACGGTAGGTGTCCCCTGCCTGATCGTAAGAGGGGACTAAAAGGGGGCTTCCGGGGCGGGTGGTGAGAATGGAAGAATGGGATCGATCCGTCCAGCCAGCAGCCCCGGGAAAGACGGCGGTGTGTGCGTGGCCACATACCGCCGAAGGCATCGGAAGGTGCTTAAAAGCACATCACTCTCCCAAAGATGGGCCCTTTCCAGGGCACCGCGCGTGGAGGACACCGTTCAACTAGAGATCCCGGAATCCTCCCCAAGCGCAGATGCAGGCCACCGAGGAGTTTTTAGTACGGTACAAATCCCACATAACCCGGTATCCTCTCCCAAGGTGCCGGGTACCTTTTGAAGGTTTCCCCAAGATACAAAAAAAGATACATTACAGTTAAGGGTAACTTTATTTCGTTACAAGACCAAAAGAAAGATTAAAAAGGCTTGCAGCCGCATCTAAACTTACAAAACAACACATTTACGTAACCAAGCCTGACCAAAAATCTATAGAAAAAAAAACCCTGTATTCCCGGCGGTCACGTCGTGGTTTGTGAATCGCGTCGGCCGCTGTAAATATCGGGGTTTAACTTAGCTGTATCGACGGCGAGCGCTGCCAAACGCAGCTAATGGGCCAGATTTACCACCGACCACCTATAGCCCGACTTTTAACTCACTGCTAGGGACTGACAGTAGGAACTGTCAATTTTTGGAGTTTATTTTGTCGTATATTCAATATAAACCAATGATATTAGAAGTATAAATACGTAGACAGGCGTAAATACGTTAGAACGCAAATCGTTTAGAAGTCAAAGTAAGAAAACGTGTTTTAATAATATAAGAAACTATAAAGAGACAGGTATAGAGAAAATAAAGTCATCGGCAAATTTATTTAAAATAAATAAAAAAATACGACATCGTTTTTAGCTTAAAAATTAGAGCGGATATAACGTCTCTAGAACATTTTTTTTAGTATATTATTCACGAGTATAATATACTTAAATGTTTATAACTATGGCTTATGACCATTCAAAACATTGTGTTATAATCGTTCGCTTTTTTGAATCGAATCAAAATTTATTAACCGAAACTTATTTACCTGTTCAGTCGTAGTATTTCTATTAATACTAATAAGACCAAAAGAACAAGGTAGTATACCCAGTAAACATTTAAGCTGAAAAAAAAATCTTTAAACCAGATCAATAACAGCTAGAAGCTATATAAAGGATGTACAAAAGCGTAAAAATATATTTAAGGCTGTAGTAGAGCATAAATTATTACTTTTGGCTTTTAAATAGCACGGAAAAACTCTCAAATACAGTGTATGGTGTAAAAAACCGCTTTAAGCAAGTATTATCTGTGTATATATAAGTAGTATCCAGGAAACCTTTAGAAAGCTCATTACTGTACAAGAGTGTAATACAATGCTGTCTGCTGCATAAGAGTTTATATCCTATTCTAAAGCTAACGCGATTAGCGTAAATTTTTCCCTCTACAGTACAGCCCTTGGTGTTACTGTAGACCATTATAACGGTGATAGTGTTTGAATAGATAATTATGCAGCTAATTGAATATTTTAATGCCTAAAGCAGATTAATATAAACATGCTTTATTCATAAAAATAAAAAGGGACAGTTTATTTATAAATTGTAGGTACCTATTGTGATATTTGCATGTAGTAAAATTTACAATCAACATATTCCTTAGCAATCTTAACAACAGTTACATATTGTTAAATGCACTGTAAATATTCATACATACATACATAAAATCACGCAGATACATATATTTCAATACATATATGAAAACATATATGTATTGAAAACCTAATCAATAAATAATTATGACGCACAGCGCCCTAGCCAGACGTCTAAAGTGTCAAGGTGTGATCTCCAGTTTACATTGGAAATACAGAATCGGTCTTCTTTACTTTCAATTGAACCCTGAATTGCTGTAATATTTACTAAACGTATTCTATTAAGCAGCTACTATAGTAATTAAATTCTAATGTACAGCCAATTTTACTCTTTAGTCTGTTCTACATACTTAAATTATGCAAAAAGCTTCATAATCGGATACTAGAAGAGCAACAGCTGTATAATTAAACAATAACCTAAAAATCATGGTACATCATAATTCATAAAATATGTTTATGTATGTTTTTGAAAATTATGGAGATATTTACATAGACTTTATCTGAATACAATACAAAATTAATTTATTTTCAATAGAAAAGTACTGCGGACTTATAAAGCTAGTCTCAAGTTAGGTTACACGGTGGTTGTTAAACAAATAATTTCGTTAATATCTATTATTTCGAGAGCGCATGAGTTTTTGGCTTACTATTAGTATACATATTCACGAAAAAGTAGCAGCCGCAAGCAAAATAACGACCAAGAAACTAGTAATGGGTACTTTAACATACAGCAAAATAACATTTGTTCACTTTACAAATTAAAATATTATGGCCGCCGATCATATGATCCGATGAATAAAGTCTTAAGAAAAATAGTATAGACGATTCAACCACGAACATAATTTTATACTTATATTCAAACGTTTACCAGCCTGAGACTGTATATAAGAATAAAAAAAGTAAGATTTAAGAAGAGTATCTGTATATTGGTATCTAATTATTCTCTTAGTCAGCTGTTGCGCTATTACACAGCTGTTATACAGCTAGATCTACACTTATAGCTGTATAATTTGGGGCCCATTTTGCGGATATAACGGCTGTATATCCGGATATACAGCCCTAATACAGCCAATTTGTACAGCCTAAGTTCTTAAAAAATGTTACTGTACAGCGTTTATACAGTTTCAAATGCTATCTGGGTAGTGACGTCACTAAATCACCATATAAAATATTACAAAAGCTTTGTCTATACTAATATTATAAAAAGAGGAAAGATTTGTATGTTTGTAATGAATAAACTCAAAAACTACTGTTCCGATTTCAAAAATTCTTTCACCATTAGAAAGCTACATTCACCCTGAGTAACATAGGCTACTTCTAGCGGCTACTACTAGCGAAATGCTTTATTCCTACGTGAAAACGGGTAATAGGGTCAACGCGGTTGAAGCAACTGGCTAAACGCCTATGATTTTAATATAGCCTGGAATAGCACATAGGCAATTTTTTATCCTACGGGGACCCATTAAACGGGTCCACGCGGGCGAAGTCGCTGGCGGAAGGCTAGTATAAAATAAAGGGACACACAATAATCTAGAATTACTTACGATTTTGTTGTTTAATGCATTTCAATTTTGATATAACTTCTTGTTATAAGAAAGAAAAAAAGGAAAAATATTTATTTGATATTAGGAATACAAAGTTATCGCTCAATGAATGTAATTTTTTCCCGGTCATCGCCTTTAGGTGCCCGATTGGACTAGATGTTGAGCTGTAAGTTGATTAATGATTAATAGTAAAGAGTACACCCACAGAGTATTATTTTCGGCCCAATTATTTTTCAAAATGACAGTAACTCTCTTTTTTTGAAGTCTGTGTTCTCCTCGCTTGTTAATCCAGGAAGAGATCCGAACACCACGCTCCTGATAAGACGCTCGTTAGGAGATAAGAGATACCGAGTGTCCCGCATATTCGCAACGATAAGGTATAAGTGGGCAAAAAATCATAATTCGCGCCTTAAAACATTAATGGACAGGAAGTCATTATCTATGTTAAAACAGGTTTTGATTGAAGATTTGAGAATGAAAAAAAATTGATTCTCAGTTTGTTGCAAGTTTTACAGAATGATCGGGGGGTGCGCGCTTTGGAACTCCGTGGTAGTACCAATATCATCGAAGTGTGTTCTGTGAATAAAATTGTAGAATAACAATAGTTGTTCTTAAATAATTTGTATTATTTTGTATATTAACTACCTACTTATTTGAATCAAGTTTATTGTATGAATTAGATTAAGCTGGAAAAGTAGAATTAATTTTTGTGTTCCGTACCCGCAGGGTGCCAACGGGACCATTACTTTTACTATTACTAAGCCTCCGCAGTCCGTCTGTCTACGCGTCTGTCCGTTTGTCTGTCATCAGACTCATCAGGCTGTATCTCATGAACCGTGATGACTAGACATAAGAAATTTTCACAGGTCATGTAATTCTGTTGCCGCTATCACAGCAAATACTAAAAAATAGAATAAAAACAACATTTAAGGGGGCTCCTATACAATAAACTTGACTTTTTTAGATAATGGGCTGTATCTTATGAACTGTGATGGCTAGACATAAGAAATTTTCACAGGTGATGTATTTCTGTTGCCGTTATCACAACAAATACTAAAATCTAGAATAAAATATTTAAGGGGGCTCCTATACAATAAACTTGACTTTTTTAGATAATGGGCTGTATCTTATGAACTGTGATGGCTAGACATAAGAAATTTTCACAGGTGATGTATTTCTGTTGCCGCTATCACAACAAATACTAAAAACTAGAATAAAATATTTAAGGGGGCTCCTATACAATAAACTTGACTTTTTTAGATAATGGGCTGTATCTTATGAACCGTGATGACTAGACATAAGAAATTTTCACAGGTGATGTATTTCTGTTGCGGCTATAACAGCAATTACTAAAAAATAGAATAAACTGAATATTTAAGGGGGCTCCCATACAATAAACGTGATTTTTTTAGATAATAGTGCGTACGTGCGCTGCGCTGCGTGCCCTACGTGCGCGAGTCCTACTTGCACTTGGCCAGATTTTAGTTTTATTTTATATCTAACATGGAATATTTTTCTCAATACACTTTCAATAAATTCAATCATACAAGTTTCATAAAAGTTGACGCGCTGTCACTAGTGTAAACACACTAAGGCAGTTTCATGTGATGGCCAAGTTCTGGTCTGACGTCCGGTAGCATATTGTGTCGCTATCTACTATATTACCTCATATAAAAAAAATTTTCTAGTCTTCTAATCGTTTATCACCTCTATAAAGAAAGTAAAGACAAATGTAGAAGCCAGTCATACTATCTTACAATACACGGAATTCAATCCTTTAACATAACAACCGACACCATTCCATACTTAGTTACATTTGTAACAGAATCAGATTCCAATCTCTTTGATCCAAGAGAACAATATTATCGGTTGAAACAAAAAATAATCTAACAAAAACCAACGAGTGGTTCACAATGGGTTAACAAATGTGTGCGACAGAGATAAAATGTGAAAAAAAAGGTGTCGGACTACCGCGTGTTCGCGGCCACCTAAACGCGGATTACAACGTCAGGGTGCTATACATTGACGTTTACATCCCAGATTACATTCAGACATGCCTTGTAAAACGGCATTGGATGCTAAATACACAAGGTGTGGCCTTTTTGATTTTTTTCAGCTCGCCCCGTATTTGTTGTTGTATTGTTCTTTATTTGAAATACTAAACGGAATATCGTTTATTGAATGTGGTTGATATTGAGCGTTTTTATTTTTAAAGAAAGACCTGCATTCTTATATTTGCGTGATACTGCTTCGAAATAGCGGGAATACATTCAGTCAAAATATAAAACGAAAATAAGTCTGTGAATCTGTTTGACAAAATAATGGGACCAGATTATGTACAGATCAGTCCAAAATCTATTTTTTTACTTAATAAAGATATTACTGGCGTGAGCGAATCGCAAGGTATTATTTACTGTTTAGTGACAATGCCGCAAGATGCAAAAACGCTCGCATCCAACTATATAAAAAAAACTTCGTTACCTCAAAGTAGCCCACAGATTAACAACAGCATTCATATTTAGCACATTCGGTGGAATCATAACGCTTTGGGTGGCCGGGCAGGCTCATTTGTCATCCGGTAGCTACCACGATACGCCCTTTGTGTGGCCACCGATTGTGATCGTCCAACAATGCCCTAGTGTTTATACCTTTAAACTGCTTAACACATTTATTACACGCCGTACTAAGGGCCCAAGACTTAATTTAGTGGGTATCTGG
Organism: Pyrgus malvae; assembly: GCA_911387765.1. Taxonomy (NCBI): domain Eukaryota; kingdom Metazoa; phylum Arthropoda; class Insecta; order Lepidoptera; family Hesperiidae; genus Pyrgus; species Pyrgus malvae. The sequence continues at coordinate 26,780,894 of OU426949.1, forward strand.
TTACGTCGGATTGGTGGCCAGATGCTGGGTAGATAGATTTTTGAATGGATTTGATGGGACGGTTGTACAATAATGTAAGGATTTTGTTGTGTTAAGTTTTTGCTGTGAATTTTTTAAATTAATTGTTGTTTTAATGCGAGTGTGTTCATGACTTTTATACGTGCTATTACCATTTGGTTGCGACCTACTACTGCGAAATTATTGTCAAATAATTTTTAATAATTTAATTTAAATGTTTTGGTGATTTTTTCTTTTAAGTTTCCATCGATAATCTCATCGACTCAGTAGCTTCGGGATTAAGAATAGAGCTACGGTATCCCCTGCCTAATCGTAAGAGGCGACTAAAAGGGGGCTTCCGGGGTTGTGGACGGTGCGAGTAGGAGCTTGATCCGTCCAGCCGGCAGCGCCGGGAGGGACGGCGGTGTGTGCGTGGCCGCATGTTGCCGTGAACATCTGAAGGTGTAGGACACACATCTGCTCTCCCGATGATGGGTCCGTTTTGGGGCGCCGCGCGTGGAGGACATCGGTGCGTTCCAATGGAGATTCCGGTGCCATTCCAAGCACAGAGGCACGCCACCGAAGGAGTTTTAGTGCGGTCAAATCCCACATAACCCGGTTACCTCTCCCAAGGAGCTGGGTACCTTTTGAAGGTCCCCCCCTCCCCGATACCAAAAAAAAAGTCAACAGATAAATTGTATTTGCTTAAAATTAGCATTGTATGGAATTTTGCATTTGTATGGAAATTATCGTAATTTTGATTGTAGCATTGAGCCTTCTAATAAGATGGGCGATAATTTCAAAGATAAACATGGAACAGAATAAATTGGCATGGACCATGATTTTAGAGAAAAAAAAAACAATTGTTTTTTTAAATCCATGGCATGGACCTAATATTTTGGTGCTTTTTTGAATTACCTATTCTTACTACGGTGATAACCTACTACAATTTAAATTTTTCAATAAATAGAAATCTAAAAATATCTTTTAATTTTTTAAATGTTTACGTTTGTATATTTAAAATGTCAGTGAAAATGGATGTCGAAATAGAAATAGAAGGGAAGATATTCATGCTGCTTGGTCAGTAGAAGTGATGTCGAAAACAGCAATTAGCGCACGTAGTCAACATCCCTAAAGCTATGACATCATCAACATGATCGATCAGTTTGTCAGTGGCCGTTAGCCGGTTAACGTAACAAACAAACAGATAGTCCATACTTGGAGCACCAAGGCGTGAATCACTAAGCGATGAGGTGATGTTAGAGGGCATGTGGTGCGAGTCATAAGCGAGGGAAGAAAATAAATAAATGCAAATGTAATTGATGAAGAAGAAATATATTTATTTTATATTGACAACATTTTACACGTTGAACAAAATGCGATATCAATGCCAAGTTGAATATTCTACTAGCATCAGAAAGTGCAGAAAAATATAAAGGTGGCAAAATAGTAAATAAAATCATTGTTAAAGATGGAAATAGAAAAGAGACAAAAGATTTGAAATAAAAAGGCATATATAGCTAGATACGATAAATATATAGATATATGAAGAGTTCAAGTCAAAGAAAGTAGTTAAAAGTGTTATAACCATCTCCCAAATTATGAGCAAAGCTCTACTCGTAAGTAATGAGCACAAACACCATTTTCGAAAGTGGGTTTTGTTGCAATTCCTGAGGTGTTCCGATAGAGTATTTTAAAGGAGAGTCGCTTGGATTGTAAAAAAATTAAATTAAAAAATTGAACCTATACGAAAAATAAGTTAACACTGAATAATGTTAATATTTTCTACTTTGAATTCTTAGCTTCCTTTAAAAAAAACAGCTTAATACTTATTATTAAACAAAAAAAAAAACGGCAAATTGTTTGTAAAGTAGGTTTACGATCGAGATGTTTACGTGATAACGTCCGCACGAGAAAATCTCCATTCGTTTGTATGCCGCTAGAGTGAGAGAGACGGAAGATCGGTCCACTCACTCGAACGCTATGCCAGCCTCCGCTCGTGAGGATTCCGCGTGACAAGTTTCACGGAATGACTGGCAGCGCTCGAGATGAGACGGGAGATCGGTCCGTCTCTCTCTCGTTATACCTGCGATCGCGCTCGTGAGGTTTTGGTGTGACACAAGTTTCTGAACATGTCACCCGACTAAAACGATTTTAAAGACGTTATCACGTCAAAAAAACGTCAAAATATAATGTGAGCATATAAATTACTAATTTTAACAAATAAACATAAAGTTACTGACTTAGACGGTGCCAACGCGGGTCACATACACGGCCGATTAAATCCTTTGTTGGTGTGAAAAATGGTCGAACAGCACTATCTCGATACTGTTGCCGAGACAAGATTCAGGGATCTCTGCATTATATCTGCGCCTCGATTCACCCTGGATTTGCTGCAGACAATTACATTTACATACATCGCTCTGTAGTGCTTTCTGTTTTTCTATTAAAGAAATTTTCTCTCTCAGTGTCTTTCTTTCTTTCTCTCCCCTGACTTTACAAAATTTGTGTATTCTAAAAAACTATTTATACATTCTTCTTTATTTTTTCTTACTTCTTTCTAGTTATCTTCTATCTATTATATTAATCAGTTCCTATTTGTAATATCTGTTTCAAACGGAAAAATATTACCTAGATATTTTTCATGATTCGCATTTACGAAAAACACTTAATTAAAGCTCGTTTCGATAGACTGGTGCAAATTAAACAATTCTTCATTCAAAATATTGACTTTAACCTTTTTTACAAGCTTTTATTTATTTACTTAAATTTGAACGGTTTCCGATTGAGCTGAAATTTTGCATGCATTTATATCTGAGATGACAATGCAATATTTTTATGACATAGAGCTGATCTAATTATGGAGCTGAAAGGTGGCTTACTTATAGGAACTCCGTAATTAAACGACGCAACCCCATCGAGTTTGGACTCATTTGATCTGTCTTGACGAGTACTTTGCTGGTAGATGGTAACCAGAGTCTGATGATTTAGCTAGAAAATGGCCATAGGAACTCAGTAATTAAACTAGCATCCAAAATACTAAAAAGCTGAAAATAAAATTAAAAGAAAAAAATATTTAAAAAAAGTTTTCATTAAAAAAACTAAATAGTTAAAAATAATTTAAACCTGATAATTTCTTAAAAAAACACGTGTTACATTGTGATTACAAAAGAAAAATAATGAAGATGTAAAATGCTAAATGTCCTTTAAAGATCCATGAAAATGTGACACGCGTTTATTTGTAAAATTATCAGGTTTAAATTATTATCAGGTTTAAATAATTTTTAACTTTTTAGTTATCTTCTAGTAAAAGCTTGTTTTTTAAAAAAATATTTTAATTACATCCCACTTGTAAAGAAAACTCACTATCAGATGTTTTTAAATCGCTCATAAGGCCTCCGACACGTTTAACGAGTATTATGTACCTATGTAGAGTAAAATTTGCCACTGGCGGTCATCCATCTTACACGCTACTGCGCACGTGAGTGCTTCTTGAAATATATCCAAGCTATAAGATGAACCAGAGGCAAATCACATGATTCCAACAAATCGTGCTGGTTGCAGCCACACGAGAATTGACAGAACAGTGTATCGGCAGATCTTTACCAATTAAAATTTGGACCGTTTGCATTGACCTCGTACTTACGCTAGTTCATGTTTCGTAATTTATAAACGATTGCTGAAAGTAAATTATAACATATGAACAAAGTATAAACAAAATTTTATCTATTGTTATCAAATTAAGATGTTTTCTATTCAATGCAAATGTCAAAAAATATTTAGTCTCAATAATATACTAGCAATCTTCACCTAGCCAGGATGGTATAGAGTGAATTTCCTGTGCTTAGTAGTAGAACATAAAAATTGTTCGATAAAGGTAGATATTAATTAGTTTCATATTTTCTATATAAATTCAAGATAACATGTAGAAATTAATATAATTATATTAAATTGATAACCCTGTGTACAGTGTGACTTACAAAATAAAAAGAACATAAACACCTACGAATTTTAAAGATATCATTCGAATTTCCAAGGGCCTGAACATCAGTCCAGTATGGTACCCACTGCGCCATTCAGATAAAATATCCCTAATCCCTCATTATTTTTAACTCTAGCAACAAATTAAATCTCCAACTTTTTATGCATATCCACCAAAAACCAAACCACAACTTGCTCCACTACTCGACCGCTGCAAACGAGGCACCTGCAGTTTGCACGAAGACGAGCCGATCACTATCTCACGCGCCACTCACGACTCAATAATAATTCTATTAATATGTAATTAATCGCCGCAATTGATGTAACACGTTACTAACAAATTATGGATAAGCAATATCGCTAGATATCTCGCCACGTTTATGATTTAATGACATTTGAGCGTATATTTGTTTATGGGATCGATAAGGCGACAGTTATAGTGTGGTCAGGCTACATCTAATGATATTGAATGTTCATAGTAATGGAAGTTACTACTGACATTATGCAACAACTAGTTACTTATTAATTAAATAACTAATTTGCATGTTTAAAATCGTTAAGAACTACCGCTGCAAATTTTTCTGCTCATGCTGACGACCCGTGTAGCCCAATGGTTACCATGCCAGAATGCCGATCGGTGGCCTGCCTCTGCGCATGGGGAGGACTTCGGGATCTCCAACGGAACGCTCCGGCGTCCTCCACGAGCGGCGCCCTCAGTACTTGCCCATCTTCGAAGAGCAGATGTGCTCTCCTGCACCTTCCGATGTTTACGGCGGCATGCGGCCACGCACACACCGCCGTCCTTCCCGGGGCTGCTGGCTGGACGGATCGAGCTCCCACTCTCCCCGTCCGCAACCCCGGAAGCCCCCTTTTAGTCACCTCTTACGATCAGGCAGGGGATACCGTAGCTCTATTCTTAATCCCGAAGCTACAGGGACTGTCCTTCAGTTACTTATAGTCAGCTTTAACTCAGTCTCTCGAACTCGGTTTTTGATAAATCTCAGTCAAAACCATCTCCCATCTATCCGCGCCAAGGCTCTCCTTCAGTACAAACTCGATCGCACCGACCAATTTCGCAAAAACTACACAACGCGATCCGTTGTACTGATCGTTGATAGGGCTGGGAGCGTTCGCAGAAAAAGTTTTGCACTATTTTTGCGCAAAAATTGGCATGAAATAAAATGAAAAATATTGTGGTGGTACAGGGTAAAACAGAGACGTCACAATTTTTTTTTATGATTCAGCACAAATTCACATAATCTTTATAACTTTAGATATTCTAAAGTGCTTTTATGATGTGATTTGTAATTTCATCTGACTAAGGGCCCTTTCACCATCTCCAAGTAGATGTTGATTAGTTACGTCCTAAGTAAAGTTAAGTAATTGGCAAGTAAAACCTATAAGTACTTACGGGTCATAGTTTCTCAAATGGTTAGTGCTACTCGAACATCGTGAAATTGAAATTGAAGTTACGGGTGACTTTAACCGACAATATGCGTCACTCATCGGTTACTTGAAGGTGGTGAAAGAGGCCCTAAAACAAACTATGACTAATCAAATCAGTCAATCTTAAATTTAATACACATGTTGCTTTCAAGGTTTGTGAGTCCATACTACAAGGAACCATTTGCAATGTCTTTGTATAAGTAACAATTATAGTTGACTACGATAACCTTTGTCTAATCTGATAGATCTGTTAGAGCTGTTGATAATCAGCAACCCGTTTAGAGTCCATCTGCACGGTGTTTGCTTCAAAAGTAAATAAAGCCTTAGAGCATCAAGGTATGACACCCGTCAAATGAGTGGCCTTTACGGGTGATCCCCTCCTCGTCCCAACGTCCATTCACAATGTGCCTTCTAGTTATAAGTACAACTAGTGTGTCTGTGTGTGTCGGTGTCAGTGTTGACGGTGCATAGAAAATGACGTTGTTAATTGAAATTTACATATTTAGAAATGTATGCGTCTGTAGCGATGAAAGAATATTTGTGAATGTGCGACAAAATTAAAATGTGTGCGTTCTTCCCCCGCACCAGATTTGGCACAAAAATTATGTATTGAAGCGAGGCGCTATGCCGTCTCTACTGAAGGGTGAGTCAGTTACTTTGATGCTCTAAGAATAAAGCATATCATGTGGGTTTAAGTTCTGACAATCAATTGTATTGTTTTAAATCCTCTTTCGCCCTTAGAACGAAGGGAATCCATGATGGATTTTTCTACATAAAAAATGGGTTCTATAACGGGTTTCCAGGGTAAAAATCTAGCTACTGGGCTTTTTTTCAACCTTTTTTATGTCCCACTGCTGGGCACAGGTCTCCTCTAACAACTGAGAGGGATTCAGGCTATAGTCCACCACGCTGGCCTAGTGCGGATTGGTGGACGTCATACCTTCGAGAAATTATAAGTTTCTCTCATTTTCCATCACCGTGGAGCAGCGATGAAATGCGCACATTACAAATTTCTTTTTGTCAGAGGTGCGCGCCGAGGATTTGAACCCGGCACCTCCCGCGTCGGAGACCGCAGTCCTTACCACTCGGCCATCGCTGCTCTTATACTATTCTACTAGGCTTACTGCTATCAAATTCAAAAAACCGCCGACATTATAAATCAACTTAATATTACGTCAGCACAACTCCTACGAACTCTAACAAGACAACAACGTAAGAAAAAACGTAAGAAGCCTTTTTTGCCACCAGTCCCTCACACACGGCCTGCGAGCTCTCGTATCGTGCCATCTAATATTATTCTGGGAACGGCCTTAATAAGTCACTACAGAATGTTATCTATTCCATTTTATCGGCCGCTCTGATAAACATCTCCATCCAATTAGCTCCACAATGCAATATGGGACGACTCAGCTGTTATGATGGACTACAAGGTACGCTGATGCCTGTTCGTGGTTCAGGTCTATCATTTTGTAGACTGATTTAAGTTTTAATGTACAGGGTAATCATAATATTTTATTATTACACTAGAGGTAACATAGACTTCAAAAGTTTTTAATCGACAAGTGTTATTACACGCTAAATGATTTTCTTAGTGATAAATCTATTAATTAATACAATTGTTAATTTATTATTAAATCATTAGACATAAATAGCATTTTTTTAAATTAAGTATAATCAAATTGTCTATATATTTTTTTAAAATAAATTGTGATTTCTGTTTGTATATATTGTATGCCCGTCCGTGGCGGGAATATGGAGGATTGCAAAATTTTGTTACACCTTGTATTGTACTCATGTTCCACAATAAAAATGATTTGAATTTGAATTTGAATTTGAGGTCCCCCCACGGTTTCACCAGCGTTAGAAACGGTCAGTAAATTATCAATTTTTATTGTAGTTATTGTTCACTATTTTGGCTATAATGGCTTACACATGATAATATATAGATATGTACATACTTTGGCGGGCTTTTTTGTAGGACTACTTAAGATAAACAATTCCATCATACATTAAATATGTGTAACTCTAGCGGTTTTGGCAGCGCACGCCAGAATAGCTCGCAGATGGTAGATTTTTTTCTACTTACTTGACACTTGTCGTCATATTTTGAACAATTCACGCAATATGTTTATAAATTATAGCCTAGGTTTTATTCTGATGTATAAGCTATATTACTGTAAAGTTTCATTAAAATCCATTCAGTAGTTTTTACGTGAAAGAGTAACAAACATCCATACTTACAAACTTTCGCGTTTATAATATAAGTATGAAGTATGTTATGATTATGATGATAAGTATGAAGTATGATTTACATTACATATAATATGTATAAGATGGTACAGCTTAACAACGCCCTGCTAAGCCATCGCAGTTCTTAAATTATGATTCAATGTCCATATGTAAGAATCCACGTCAACGTTATTCTCACTAAAATGTCGAAAACAGGTTCACCGAAGTCTACCAGCGGCTTCGCCCGCGTGGACTCGTTTTATAGGTTCCTGTAGGATGAAAACTATCCTATGTCCTTTCCCAAGGTCCACTCTATCTGTATTCCAAATTTCATTAAAATTGGTTCAGTAGTTTAAGCGGGAAAGCGTAGCAGACAGACAGACAAAGTTACTTTCGAATTTATAATATTAGTAGGGATAATCACATACTAAAATTGTCAATGTTTAAACGGTGAAGACATTTTTAATATCACAAATACATATTTACAAAAGATGTTTATATAAAATCTATATGTACTAATCTTCGCTATGTAAATGCCTTCATCATAGAACCAACTGAAATAATTTTCTTCTTAAATTTTTCCTACTTCAAGAATTTATATTAAGCTTTATTTTTCGAACAAAGATTGTACTTATTCATTGCTTCAATCTTAATCTTATTCATGCCTATGTAGAAGCCTGTATTTTTATCTACTGTCACAAAAACAAAATATCAGACCTACAGATCTAACTCTTTTTTCCGGTTATGATAGCAATGTTTCAGTTTTTTGCGAAATAAATCCAAAAGTGTCAATTAAATTTTAGAAGTCTTGGGGCCTCTTTCACCATCTCCAAGTAAAGTGTTGAAGTTACGTCCCAAGTACAGTTCATTGGCAAGTAAAAGCTATGAGTGCGGGTCAGTTTATCATATGATTAGTGCTACTCGAACATCGTGAAATTGAAATTAAAGTTACGGGTGACTTTAACTGATAATTAGCGTACTTGTCACTTTACTTGAAGGTGGTGGAAGAGGCCCTTACTTAGTAAATCTTAATCTATAAGAAATAAAATAGTATTTTATTGAAATTAAATGAAATGAGAAAACATATTAATAATAATTGACCTTAAAAACTATGTTTAAAAAAAGTGCCCAAGTGCGAGTCAGACTCGCCCATGAAGGGTTCCGTAGTAGCAAGCATTATTATTTCTTGTCAGCAAAAATAACTTTGTTTTTTATAGTGTTTGTATGAACGACAAAGTTATATTTGCGGATTTTAAAATTTTACTATATCTCAAAAACTGCGTACTATATCTCGTTCGAACCAATTTTCGTTGAAAGTTTTTATTGAGATCTACAACATATATTTTTGATAGATTTTTCACTTCCTTACTTTAAAAGTTAGAGGGGGGGGGGGGGGCAACATTTTACCACTTTGGAAGTGTCTACCTTTCAAACGATTAACTTTGAGAAAAAATGAATTTAGGAACGTCAATGTCATTTTAAAAGACCTTTCTATAGACACCCTACACGAATAGGTTTTATGAAAAAAAAATTTTTTTGTTTGAGTTCCATGTATGGAGAGCCCCCCTTATTAATATTTTTTTTATTTTTGTATAAAAATCGTAAAGCGGTTCAGAGATTACATTTACCTACCAAGTTTCAAATTTGAAGTCCTAATAGTTTTGGAATGAAGTGGCTGTGACATACGGACGGACAGACAGACAGACATGCCGAATCTATAAGGGTTCCGTTTTTTTGCCATTTTGGCTACGGAAAAAAAACTATATGAATCACATTTAATAATCACAAAAATTTAGATTCGTTAAAAAAATACCGTCGCACTGACACCTTGAAGCAATTTTACTGTGTCTATGTGAAAATATTATGTTGCCAGCTTAGTGCATCACAGCACAGGTACACAACATCAAAGGAACATCACAGGTTAGAGTACACACCCGTTGCCAGCCAAACTTACATGAGGTTACATGGTTTTTTTTTCAATTATGGCATCGCAAACTCTGTGCATACTGCCAGCGTCAAGTATAATTTTTGCATCAATTTTTTGCTAGTTTCAACGAAACTGGACGAAGTAATAACAAAGTCAGTAAGTCGTCAGTAATCAGTCAGTCTAGTCAGTCCAACATTCAAGTAAAGCGATGGCTACTTTACTAGAACGTGTCCGATGGGATTTTGGAGGCAAGCAGAAAAAACGTATTTTAGCACTTTTATTCTATTTCACAAACACTCGTGCACTGTAATTAACCTATATCAAACAAAATGCCATCAACTTTATCCGATAAAACTCAAAAATACACCAAGAAAATGAAAATAAAACAAGAGCACAATATGTCTTTTTCGACTTCCCGCCAAAAACCCTACATACTACAACTTTGCTTCTCTTCGCCCCTGTACGTCGATCCTTTGTCTGTATAATATCTACATAAAATGTCTTATTAAAACCTTATATACTACACGTTACAGCATTCTTTATGACACATCAACAACACTGTTGCTTCTGATCATCACAATAATGAACCTTATTCTCTTCAACTAAAAGTTAAATTAGCATCCATCGCTACCTGTCGCTGCCGAAACAGCGCGATACCTCCCGCGTTCGGTAATTTGATCGCGCGATATCGCTGATTCGTATCGCGTTCGTATGCAAGTATCGTAGCGAGCTGATTCGGAATACTGCCGGAAATCGATTCGTGACAGGTTAAATCGATTGGTGCAGCGTTTGCAGTTCATTTTGTTGGTAGATTGTGCAGTTATGTAGTGAAGGTTTGCTATTTTTTAAAATATGTATGTAGTTATTATTAGAGTCCCGTACTGTGGCACCATTGTAATCGTGGCCGAAACCGAGGAAACTTTTAACAAGATCTCATAATGTATTGAACCATGATACTATAAGTTCATTTCTAATGTCTTTATAAAACGCTTACTCATTAAATATTGAGCACTGATGACCGAGCGGGAAAGACCGCGGTCTCCGACACGGAGATACCGAGTCCGGAGCGCGTATTTGTCGTTGCTACACGGTGAGGGAAAATATTGTGATAATTGACAGAAATACAGAATTGACAGCCTCCGTGGCATAATGGGTGATGAGCCGACTGCGAAGCGTGAGTTCTTAGGTTCGAATCCCAGCCAGGACAAATATTTGTGTGATGAAAATGACTATTTATTTGTTCTTAATTCGTTATTAGTTCATTAATTTATGTATTTAAGTATTTATTTAGAATTATCTAAGTATGTTTATATCAGCTTTCTGATTACCATAGTACAAGCTCTGCTTAGTTTAGAGACAGATGGCGTTGTGTGAATTGTCCAAAGATATTTATTTATTATTATCTAATTAGTAACGATATTTTCCATCTCCATGCATGCCTGAGAATTACTTATAATTTCTCTAAGGCATATTGTCTACGGATCTGCACTTGGCCAGCATGGTGGACTAAAGCCTACATCCCCCTCACTTCCGAGAGGAAATTTGTATTAGAAAAAATCGATACAAATTAAATAATTTAATGCTTTCCACAATATAGTATGAAGCCATGCTGTAGTGCATTTTTAAAGTATATTTTTAAGTAGGTGTTATTTTTTAGTAAGCTGTGTGTCCATTCAAGGTAGAACCTCCCCGCATAAACTCACCTGCGGGGAGGCTGGGGCGCGATAACACATCGATGCTAATCGGTCGATCGCAATGAACTGATCGTATCGGTCAAACTCATTACCTTACTCATTCGTTTGTTTGTGTTTATCATTATTTATTTATTTATTTATTCTTCATGTACCAAAATATAAATATTATGTACAAAGGCGGACTTAATGCTAAGAGCATTCTCTACCAGTCTACCTGGGGTGGTAAGAGAAGCAACGAAAGGTGGTATTGAAGAACAATAGCGTTTAAATAAGATTAATCTACAATTTAGTCTAAAAAAACATGTTACTACTAAAAATAATTATATAAATACAAATAGACGAAATAAATGCTCTCATATATATTCATTATCATTATATTTTATCTATATTATTATTGTGTACTTATACCATATGGCTGCAACCCTTTTTGCGTCCCACTGCTGGGCACGGGTCTCTCCCCCTCATTGGGGAGGCCTGGACCTTACTCCACCACGCTGCTCCAATGCGGGTGGGTGGAGATGCGGGGCGATGTCGGATGTTTTCAAACCGCCCATAAGGCCTCCGACAAGGTTTGACGACTGTTATCTATCGACAACAACCGGGACCGACGGCTTAACGTGCCCTCCGAAGCACGGAAACGCGGAAATTATTTTTTTGCCACTAGCGGTCACCCATCTCACACCTGACCGCGCTCGTTTGGCTCAGCTGCATAGATTGCTTGCGATCTACGCTAGCCGCCAAGCCATGCGCGCTTCCTAGCCGCCAAGCCATGCGCGCTTCAACTTATACCATATACTAATATTTTAAATGTAATTAAATGTGAAAGTGTCTTCATTTGTTGGTCCATCATGTCACAACGTTGATACGTATTGACGAGATTTTTTAAACATAGTCTACTTTTTACCCTGGAAAATATCTCATTCTCTTGATAAGCTCCACCCCAAACATTTAAAGGTACAGAGTTCGCGGGGTCAGCTAGTACTTTAAACAATTTAAACTCCAAATTCAGTAACATTAAGCTTCTCATTTATTACTCCTTACCCTATTTTAAACGCCATTACCTGAACACATCAAACTAACAATGTTTATATCGCGGCCCTTAAATGAGTTCCGATACGATCGACCATTACCGATCGGCCGATAGTGGCAATCGACGCTATCTCCCCCACTCCCCCTGCCCCAGCCCCTGCGCAGGTGTTGCCGGCACTGGGTCAGCCGATACACTTTGCCCTTCAACTTCTGAATTGTACAGAATGGGAATAATACTGAAGGGAAAAGCAAGGGAATTGCAGGCGCTATTTGACTTCAGCACCGAAGATTTTTTACAGTTCTTCCTTATTTTGACAACAAATTCCTAATGGCATTCTCTGCCAGTCAACCAAGAAGATGGGAAGAACTTACTGTAGGCAGAAAAATGTGTAATTTCAAGATTATTGTTAGTAAGTAACCGTCAAAACTTCCTATATGAGATTTCCCTGTCTTGATGGTAACATTAATAATAATAAAATAAAAAAATATATTTACAAACAAATCAAAAGAGATGCAGAATTTCTTGACGTATACATACAACTTTGTTATAATTTAAATTACAAATACGGTAAATACCTACATAAGTCGGGGATACTCTGTCTCCTAAACTCTCATACATAACTCATTAAACTTTTATCTAAGAAGTCAGAGCTTCTCCATTACATTCTATTTTTACTAATTTATTTTAGTTTTATACTTATTCACATTTTTATTGGCTTCTTCATAACTTTAATAACAAAACTTTTTCTACCTTAAGTACACATTCCCTTTAGGTGTGTCATTGTAAAAATTCTCAGTAGCTACTGTAGGTAGCTGTCCTGAATACTAATCAGATCGGATCTTTCTCAGTAAGTTTGCTCTAAAATCATTTGATCTAAGAGGAAATTGATAAAGTAGTCTTGCTTTAATGAGCCGAAGTTAAAGGTTTCAAAAACTATTTCTACAACTGATTGTAATCTTTAAGAAATAGATGAAGGTATTTTTAAGCACCTTGTTTTTGTGACTGCCGAAAATTTTCATCATCATCATTATTAACTCATTAGTGATAGAATTCATTATCCGTAAGTTGTAAACAAGACAACTAATTAGTGACATGAGAAGAGTTCATACTTTGTTATTCTCCGTTGAAAGGTATATTTGAAACGCACTCTATGTGTCGTATTATTAAAATTGTTTCATTTCATTTTATTAAAAAAGTGAGATAAAACAAAATGTAATTTTGAAAATAACTAGTTCTGTAATGCTTAAACTATTTTATTTTATTTTTTATTACTACACATAGATTAAGCGTATAAAAGGTGGACTTAATGGTAAAAGCATTTTCTGCCTACTACTACCTTTGGGCGAAACAAAGAAAATTGTAGACAGGGGAACAAGCTACATAGAATATAATTAAAAATTATGCACATATAACATAAAGAAATAATTATTTATTAAGTATTTAAAAAATCTACGCGTATAAATCAGCGTAAATAAAGTACGCTAAATAATCGTTATTTAAGTTGTTTTATCTAAGAAAATCCATAATTATTGTCCATTATATTGGCAGCGGTAGGTAACACTTTTTAACACGCTTTTATTAGATTCACCTGTCAGGTATGTTTGTGAGTCTGTGAGCTTGTTTATAACTCTAATTGGACTAAGAGCATTCATAGCATAATTATGAAACTAAAAAGTAAAAACAAATAATTTTAACGTTAGCTTAAAACAATAATGAACGAAAATACTAAGTATTATTGTGAAAAAAGCGTGGCCTCTTTGTGCCATATTTTTCGTATATCGAGCGCCCGACACTTTTTCACACTTACCAGGTTAAGAACAGAGCTACAGTGTCCCCTGCCTGATCGTAAGAGGCGACTAAAAGGGGGCTTCCGGGGTTGCGGACGGTGAGAGTGGGAGCTTGACCCGTCTAGCCAGCAGCTCTGGGAGGGACGGAGGTGTGTGTGTGGCCGCATGCCGCTGTGAACACCTGAAGGTGCAGGAGAGCACATCTGTTCTCCCGAAGATGGGCCTGTTCTGGGGCGTCGCGCCTGGAGGACACCGGTGCGTTCCAATGAAGATCCCGGAGTCCTCAAAATCGCAGAGGCAGGCCACCGAGGGGGTTTTAGCGCGGTCAAATCCCACATACTCCCTCGGTAACCTCTTAAAAGGTGCTGGGTACATTTTGACCCCCCCCTCGATACAAAAAAAAGTATATTTAAAATATTATTATAACCTTTGTACCTTAAATGTTATGACTGTGTTCCTGTTCCATTTTCCTAGCATACAAACAAAACCGAAACTAACATCCTAGCATATTATTATAGAAGTTACACACTGATTCGTAGATATTGTGATGACATTTGAAGCATTCATTCCCATAACCCGATTCCGTACACATTCCAACCAAAAACTCATACAAATCCCCAAAGTTGCCGGTTGTCGCCACATTAAAAGTCCATTAGGTAGACGAATCTTAAGATTAATTCGTCTTTATCATCCTCCGTACTATCAGCTGAGTACCCGCTTGATTTATATTGGGATTTTTATCAAACGAGATGGTAGTGGCGCCAACTGATATCTCGGCGCAACGTATCTTTTGTATACGAATTTCGAGTGCATAGATATAGGATGAGTGAGCTTATCGGTCCGGATTGGTTCGAGCCTTTGATGATTGTTTGAGCTATTAATTAATAGTTTTACGAGCTGTGAGTGGTATTCCGTAAGTGATTTAGAAGTGTTTTATTTTTGTACAGAAAGTCTTGTTTACGCGATCTGAATCGCTTAGAATCATAATTATTGCCTATGGATTCATTGGCAGTAATAGTCGTAAGTAGTATTTCTTCCAAGTTGCTGTATAGACATCACTTCACTTTTAATTCTGGGTCTGAAATGACCACGCGTCGCGCTCCAGAGGTTTTTGTACTAGAGGCCTAGTACAAAAATCTTTCAGAAGGCCTTTCAGAAAACTGTCTTCATATTCTTCATTCGATAGCTCGTGTATATAGGGGATAGAAAAAATAAAAAATAAGCTACAGTCTGAGTTAATAGACCTGGTATGATAAACATTTATCGCCGACGACCTGCGTGGCACAATGGTTACCATATCGGACTGCCGATCGGAGAGCCCGGGTTCGGTTCCCGGCGAAGCAGAAATTTGAATGATGAGTTTAAAATTTCTGTTCTCGGTCTGGGTACACGAACACTATCGTGTTTCTGTCTTTGTGTGTGTCCATGGCACGCAAGATACAGTATATCTACTTTACTGTGGGACTATGAGTGTGAAACGTTCATTGGCGCCACAACAATCGCGGATAACTGTTTCTTGTCTTGTCGGATCTTGTCGGACCGAATTCGGATAGGAACATAATAGACTAATATATAGTTCTCAGACTTAAAAGCACAATTTGTATAAAAGATTAAAATTTCACTCATGTTTAGTAGGTGCTGCGTAAACTAAGACTGAACTTTGTAATTTTCTTTAAGAACTATAGAACATGTCGTGAACTATACATACTTGTACCGTATATTGTCGCTAAGCCTACAGATAGTCGTACTTAGATATACAACCTCAATGATTCAAGTTCGCATACATTTATGATGAATATTTTTGAAACAAATATTGTATCTAGGCATAAAAAAGGGTTTCGAATAAATTAATTTCAAATGAATGTAATAAAATTAATTTTAACATTTAAGTGCAAACACGTGGACAGGAACACGCGTAGGTACATTAATTAGGTAGAATGCTCGCGATCGTAATGGGTTTATGGCAATAAAGAACAGATTAACACAAGATAAATATTTATAGGTACGAATAATAAACCATTAAAAACAACGCGCATTGATCTTAATCATAATTACCATTGGCGTCATCTCAATATTATATTGTTTACTGTATGCTTAGAAAGTGGGTAATGCCCAGCGGCTGGCGTAAAGCGCAAGCGATCTACGATACGGGCGCTGTTAGGTGTAACATAGGTAGTCCCTGAGCTTAGGGATAAGAATAGAGCTACGGTTTCTACTACCTGATCGTAAGAGGCGACTAAAAGGGGGTTTCCGGGGTTGTGGGTGGTGAGTGTGGGAGCTTGATCCTTCCAGCCAGCAGCCCCGGGAAGGACGACGGTGTGTGCGTGGCCGCATGCCGCCGTAAGCATCCGAAGGTGCAGGAGAAAACTCAGGCAGGCACTCAGGCAGAGGCAGGCCACCGAGGGGGTTTTAGTGCGGTACTAATCCTACATAACTCGGTATCCTCTCCCAAGGTGCCGGGTAACTTTTGAAGGTTCCCAAAAAATATGTGTAACATGGGTGACTGCCGGTATAAAATTTCATGTGTGGCCGTGCTTTGGATGTGATGTGGCTACTACCATTATAAACATGAGAAGTTTAGAAGAGTCGTGACCCCCACGATAAGCCAGTATTCACTGCACAACGGTGCCTGCATACTATTTCTTAAGGAACTTCAGAAGCGCTGAGGAAGTCACCGAGAAGGATTTAGTGAGATCCAATTCCATTTAATCCGGTGTCTCCTCCAAAATTTCGGAGGCCTTATAGGCGGTTTGACAACATTCGACAGCGGGTTGGCTACTAAGTCGGTAACTCCACCAACCAACGTAGGAGAACCGTGGTGGAGTAAGCTCTAGACTTCCCCACTAATGGGGACAGTCTCGTGCCCAGCAGTGGGATGCAAAAAAGGACGTATCCAAGTTAGTTAAATACATTTCGACCTAATAAAAGCGGGTTAATTAAAAAAATATTTTAAACAAACACCGAACATCGCCTTCAAAAACTAAAAAATAAAGTTGCCAATTCCCATGACTTAACTATTTTGGTGTCGTTCTCTTAGCACAATGGGGTGCCTTTTATTCTGATTGCGACTCCAGAATAGTTGTAAGAATCATTACCATTAGCTAGAAAAAGTATTGAAAATTTAAATTTTTTTTGAGAGCTATTCCGTTCACTCAGTCGAAAGTTACGAGGTAACAAACTTAAAAAAAATACAATTGAGAACCTTCTTCTTTTTGTTGAAGTCGGTTAAAAAGGATTTTATTGTTGATATAATTACCTAATTTGCATGATTTTCTACATAATGACGTAAACCATACGTTGTACATAAGACGCTGCACACTAATATAAAAGTATGTAAAGCCTCTTAGGTTCAGATCACAAGATATGAAGCAGGTGCAGATGGTTGCAGATTTCTTATCTACGATCGCGCATGCTGCACTCGGCCTTACTATTTTTATACATCCGATAAGGAAATAGTTAAGTTACTTAACATTTTTATATTATCTATTTAATAATGAAAGTTAGTTCGTTGGTGCTGCATGCTACTTAAAATGTAAATCTTAGCATGTATGAATAAATCTATATAGATTAATTTATTCTAGATTTTAATTTTTTTTAAACGTACCAAAAAATTATGTAGCTATAAGAACTCAAATTTTAAGTGGTTGACTTTTTGGTGTACAGTGTACTTACTCATATTATTATGTCATATTGCAAAATGGCACATTTTATATTCATACGATCTATAAAGTAACTGCACTGCAACTGACTGCGTTAGTAGTACTACGCTAGTACACTTCGTTGGTTGCGACTCTTTTTGCGTCCTGCTGGGCACGGGTCTCTCCCCATTATTGGGGAGGCCTGGAGCTTACTCCACCAAGCTCCAATGCGGGTTGTTGGAAACACACTTCGTTCTCTCACTCACTCTCATCACTCATCAGCCCATTAGTCCACTGCTGGAAATAGTCTAGCTCTACGCATCCAGTTACTTCCCACCACCGTGCGCAGATCGTCGCTTTAAGGTATAAATATAAGCTTTAAGGTATAAAAATAATGCTTTACTCTATATCTTGCTCTTGACAAGTCCAACTGCGTAATCTACAGCAAGCTATGCCACATATCTGTAGATGACATGTAGCTAGTCTTAAGGGACTTCTTAAACTAAATCTTTGTAGAGATACCGTTGTTTATGTGTCCAACTCTCCATTGCACTTGCTCTATATCTAGAGATCATAACGTTTCGCTATCGCAGCATCAGCGCCGAATCTTGGACCATCGCTGGACGTCTCTACTTTATATCACAACTTTCTACCATTACGATGTGGTCTGCGATTTGTATCAATTCACGATACTTTGGTCCAGTTTAGACGTGACTTTATGAAGATAAGACAAAAAAGAGGAATCTTTTTTAGTATTTTGTGATTTTTTAAGAGTATTAAAGGTTTACTTTAGATATTTTTGTAGGTGGTAGAACTATTATCGTTCGCCCGGGGAAGTACCACCGCTGCACCCACTTCTGCCGTGAACCAATAACTATTGTCTTTTGGTGGAAAGGTGCAGTTGCCGGCCACACTTACATGAGGCGACCACCAGCCTCCGGAGTAGCAGCGCAACGGCATACGACCTCAGACAAGACTTACCTGTGCTTGCTTGAGGTTGTATGTAGATGTCCATGAGCTGCAGCAACCACTTAACACCACGTGGTCTGCATGCTGTTCTGCAAATCCATTAAAAAAAAAGTAATAGGATGTTGGTAAAACAGGTTAAAACTGGTCTAAAAAGGGCATTCTAGAATGTCTAGAGGTCAATTTTTACGCAGTCAAACAGGTCAATAATAATGTTATATTTGGAACAAAATATATTATTATGGTGTCTATTTATTATTTATTATCCCACATAAGATAAATAAAGTGAGATTACACTTTTGTGCTATTTGGTAAAAAATTAATAGAATCAAGCGTTAGTTTCCGGAAATCCATTGTTATAAAGTTAGGTAAAAACTACTTTGCAACAATCCGCAACCAGAACGTATGATGGTGTATACTTTTTTCATGCAATAGCACCTCTCTCCCTCCCACTTAGGACACATGCACATGCAACAATAAAAAATATACACCAACATACGCACCACCACCTACACGTGTTTCGCCCCAAAACAGAGCATCATCAGGGTTATTGACTCTACGACGGTTACTTGCAAAGGTTGTTTATACCTAACTTTATGCTATTTGGTAATATCCTAAATTAGGATTAAGCACTAAAAATAATTCAAATTAAATATTTTCTTGTACATTATATTTCTGTAATGAAGAAAGTGCAAAAATAAGGCCATTTACTAAGTTTTATTTCAACCAATTTATTATTGTCAAAATGAGCCTTTTAAACTGGATTATAAAAAAAATAATGAGCAGTACTTATACCTACTACATATTATCTTCTATTGAAGTGTTTTGATATATCTTTGTGTACTAAATAATTGAATAAATAAATAAATAAGATTCGTATGTCAATCTACCTAGATTGACATACGAATCTTATTTATTTGTTTTCACCTGAAAACGTTAATAACGCCATATCTATACATATAATAAATCTGTAACAAGTCCGTTTCTGTACATTGATGATATTTGAAAAAAACTGTCACTAGGGCTATTTATTAGCGTAATAGAACCCAAAACAATGATTTTTAGAATTATTGTCTGTTTGTCTGTTTGTCTGTTTATCTGTTTATCTGTTCGTTTGTGCGCGCTAATCTCAGGAACGGCTTAACGTAGAAGGATGCGGTTTTCACTGAAGTATTGGTATTTTTTTGGATTAACATTTAGGGTTTGTTTTATTTAAATCGGTTCACTAACAAAAAAGTTACGTCAATTTCAAGAATGATGAAATGGATGAACACCTGCACGCTATAATAAAGTTAATGCGAGCGGTCACACCATATGTTTCGATAACTACTAACATCTCTTAATATTCTGATAGCAAGTTTTCAAACACTTATGCTAGATTTCATCTCTAAATATTTAAAAAAACCATACATATCGTATCATCACATATTCAAAGAAATCCTCAATACAAAATGTACAAAACCTTAACAAAACGAGGCTACTGCCGACATCTATGTTCACATTCAGAACTATTTAGTGATCTGTTGCAAATTCGGTATATCGACAATTTAGTTTACACGCTATACGATAGATGTCGTTGTTATTCATTTATTCATATTTAATTGCTTTTTACAGGTAGATTTACAGGTGGTGTTACATAATCATTATTTTACCCAATAACGCTATTACAGGGTGGATAGGTGGAGATTATTTCAAATAATTAATTACGAGTATATTTACTTAATAAAGTATCTAATAAAAAATTAACAACAGAGAGCTTTGGAACTGGCGCTGATATTGTACTCATTGTGGTAGAGTATTATGGAGGCGCGGCGCGGTGGTTACATCCACATATTATTGGTATCGACCTTATTTAATAGACAATAATAATTATCGACTCGCGCAGGTGCGGTCCCAGGGGGGATTTTGGGGGGGGGGATCACTCATACGTAGATGGAAGGCGAATCAAGCCAATTTGAGACACCTCTTCCCCCAAATTTCTTAGTTACCCCCCACCAAAATTTCTTGGCGACCCCCCCCCCAAATTGAAGGCTGCGACCGCGCTTGGACTCGCGTGGCGCAATGGTTATCATGCCGGACTGCCAATCGAAGGGTCTCGAGTTTGATTCCCGGCGAAGCAGAAATTTGAATGATGAGTTTAATTTTCTGTTCTCGGTTTAAGTGTTTGTATTTCTGTCTCTGTGTGTCGCATGGTACCCATTACACAGTGTATATTTTCCCCTACTCTGGCGCTATCAGTGTGAAACGTAAAAAAAATCAAAATGTTCTACTGACTTTACTATGCTGAGTGTTCTTTTCAAAATGATAGCTACGTCTCCATATCATGATTACACCACCAGTCGAAGGTTAAAGTTCCACAGGCCGCTTTGCACGCTCCTTTTGATGTTTGAACGGATGTGTAAGTTATGGGACAACCTTCCAGCTGAGGAATTTCCAGTGGACTTTGACATACTTCAAGAAAGCTGTAAAGAAAGCTCTTCTTGAAAGCCGGCAGTGCTCGGGTGGCTCCGCTGGGGTTGCCCATTTTCATAGGCGACAGTGATCGCTTAACCACGCGGCCTTTCTGCCTCTTTGTTCGGTTCATTTATAAAAAAAGTGATTTCGAATAAACGAATAAGCAATTGCCGAGGGTCTAATAAAAAAATGTTATAGAAATAGCAGACGTTTTCAGTGGTTAATTTAATAAGAGCTATTACATACATACGCAGTACTGGCACTGGTGTTATACTAATATGCTAAAGCGTCACGGCAGCAGCACGGCATGGTCGTCACGCCCAGAATAATATTAGTAATCGATATATTTATTTCTGATGCTGTGTGAAGGGTTGTTAATAGGACCAATTGACTCTTAATCGCGTAGGGCCTGATCCTCTCACGCTGCTCCAATTCAGGTTGATGACGTCTTCATTGTTAGTGGCCTAACTGCTGTCGCAAGTTTTAAATCGCTCAAAAGACCTCCATTAAGTATTAACGACAGTATGTTAACGACAATTGCAACCAACGTGAAAGCAACCAAGAATTTGACTAACCAACTACTAACCACGCCTGACATAGCGTAGACATTTCACCACCTTTCTGCAATAAACTGATGATAATGACTGAAAAGTCGATTATAAGAGGAGTGCAGTAAGATTGTAAGGACTCAGGAAGAATGTATCTACTCAACATAATAATATGAACTTTTGTATCATAAGTAATTTCATAAAAGGTAACAATAATCCAAGGGACAGTGGAGGGCAAGCGGTCACGAACGAAATTGCAACCTCATCAGCAACGACCACTCTGACAAGAGTGAAAGACTAAGGAGGAGGAGGAACAAATTATCCAACTCTAATCAAGCCTTTTGTACAAGTCTTTATCTACGCGGACGACGTCGCGGGCACAGCTAGTTTTTTAATATTTGGGAACTCGGTATGCTTTTTTGAATATGAAAATTAGCTTGGAAATGTATTTAATGAAGTTAATGAGGCTTAAAAAGAAAGGATAACGGATCAAAATGTTTTAATTAAACCCGTTTTATCTGCATCGAGAAGTACACAGGCAATTATGATCGCGAGATATAATAAATAATAACAAATTAATAGCCCCAACATCTAGATAAGTTTTTTTTTTTCAATTTTGGCATCGCAAACTCTGTGCATACTGCCAGCGTCAAGTATAATATTTGCATCAAGTTTTTGCCAGTTTCGTTGAAACCGTAGGTAAAATCAGTAAGTCGTCAGTATTCAGTCAGTCAAGTCAATCAGACATTCAAGTAAAGCGATGGCTTCTTTACAAGAAGTGACCAATGGAATTTTGGAGGCAAACCGAAAAAACATATTTTCGCACTGTTATTTTAATTCACAACACTCGTGCACTTTAATTAACCTATATCGAACAAAATGCCATCAAATTTATCCGATATAACTCAAAAATACACCAAGAAAATAAAAATAAAACAAGAGCACAATATTTCTTTTTCGATTTCCCGCCAAAACTCATCTAGATAAGTTTGTATAAAAACTGCACTTGTCAACTTTAAGATAAAAAAAAATCAACAAATTATTAATGTCAAATTTTTCCGCTTACTGATGGGATAGAAATTTAAATAGTAATTAGGGACTAAAGCATAATAAATGGATTCCAACAAAGCTTCAGTCATTTGGCTGTAACCCTTTTTGCATCCCACTGCTGGGCTCAGGTCTTTCCCCATTATTGAGGAGGCCTGGAGCTTACTGCACCACGCTGTTCAATGTGGAGATACGGGTTAGTGTCTAACCTGACGTCGGATGTTTTCAAACCACCCATAAGCCCTCCGACTAGGCTTACGACTGTTATATAACGGTAACAACCGGGACCGTGCTTAACGTGTCCTCCGAAGCTCGGAATCGCGCATGAAATTTTTTGCCACTAGCGGTCACCTATTTTACACCCGACCGCGCCCGTTTGGCTTAGGTACATAGATCGATTGCGTTCTATGCCAGCCGCCGGACCATGCGCGCTTCACTCCAGTCGTTTACCAACTCAAAAAATTTAACTACTAATCATAATTTGGTCACAATTATTAATTAAACAGAACGCCCTCTAGAGCTTTGAAATATTTGATTTTTTTTTAATTTGGAATTATTATTATATTACAATATTAAAAACAATCTTATTTATTTTACCACAAACACTAGTTCTCAGTAAAAGGAATAAAAGCTCTGCAATCTCACGCTTTCTTAGAGATTTATTTGTGAACGACATTCGAAGACAAATCGATGTGTTACAGATTGCGCAAGACTGCAAACCATCGGATTACAATCAGAAAATCAAGATGTATCGAAAATCGATGCATGCACGCTAAGTTTATGTTTATTTATCAAAAATACTAAAATACGAGGATCAGCCGCTGAGGAATTCCTGGTATATGGAGAACATCTAAATTATTTTACACAGATCATATTCATGACCATAATATAAGGATACTCTGTGGTGAAAGAAAAAAAATATGGATCAATCTTAATTCTTATTCTTAATTCTTTATATATATATATATATATATATATATAAATCCCGGAACCTATTTGACGTCCAACATGACATTAATTGCATTTAATGTGGCGACCACCGACTTTCGACGTCCGATATATGGACGTCAGATTAATTTGCTTGAATTTTTACACCATTTGATCATAGATGGCGATAGGGATACCATATCAATTTTTGTGATGGACTCCAAATTGGCTCGGATGTGTCTGAAAATGGATATTTTAGTTCACGGTGTTGACGCTAGAGGGCCTATATACAGGGTGCCGTATATTTACTTTCATTACACTGATCATCTGGCTACTTGCCGATTTTATTTAGCACATGTTGCCAGCTCGTGCCCTTGATGGCGCGGCGTTGTCAGCTCGTGCCCTTGATGGCGCGGCGTTGCTATTCTTATTGTTCGCGACTACTGGTTTAGATTAAATATCGCATGATTACTGTTCGCGACTTATCTTATGATAACTTATGTATAAAATTTATAGTCAATAGGTGTTGTACATTACATATTACTTGTTTCGTATTATTTTGATATCAATATGTGTATTGTTTGTTTTTTTATATAGTATTTTTTATTTTATTTATTTATTCATTTATTTCAGGCCAAGGCCCATAGAAACTAATACATAGATAAAAATTAAAATATCACAAACTAATACATATAAAGGAAATAACATACATTCTTAATATATATATAAAAAGTAAAAGGTTTTCTTTGTACGTAAAGACACGGCTTTCTCTATTATCATTAACTCCAATCAACTTCCCCTTGGGGTGGTAAATACCTCTTAGTACGTAGATGATAGTAAGGGAGTTTGATCAGATTAGATCTTATACATCAGAATAACACATACAGTGGCGGTCCCAGGAGGGGTCACAGGTTACATACCCCCCCCCCCCCCAAATTCATCAGTCACGTGTAGATGGAAGGCGAAACAAGCCAATTTGGGACACCTCTTCCCCCAAATTGTGTGTAAGTGTCAAGTAAGTAGGAAAATATCTACCATCTGCGAGCTATTCTGGCGTGCGCTGCCAAAACCGCTACAGTTACACATATGTAATGTATGATTGAAATGTTTATCTTAAATAGTCCTACAAATAACTCGTCCACGGCACTTCAGAAGGGACTTCACTTTATAGTAATGATCCTCTCTAACGCGGGTGAAACCGCGGGGCACAGCTAGTAATACAATACAAAATAAAATTGACTTAAAATAATCACTATACTGACGCATGGCTCGGCGGCTAGCGTAGAACGCAAGTGGTCTATGCAGTTAAGCCAAAGGGCGCGGTCGGGTGTGAGATGGGTGACCGCTAGTGGCAAAAAAAATAATTTCATGCGCGTTTCCGTGCTTCGGAGGGCACGTTAAGCCGTCGGTCCCGGTTGTTGTCGATGGATAGCAGTCGTTAAACCTTGTCGGAGGCCTTATGGGCGGTTTGAAAACATCCGACAGCGGGTTGGCCACTAACCCGCATCTCCACCAACACGCATTGGAGCAGCGTGGTGGAGTAAGCTCCAGACCTCCCCAATAATGGGGAGAGACCCGTGCCCAGCAGTGGGACCAGGGCATGCAATTATTCGTTCGAAAAAGGTATTCGGATATTTCGAATAGAAAAAAATATATTATTCGAATACTTCGAATAATACGAATTTTTCGAATACTACTTATTAACTTCCTCCTGCGTAGCATTAGGAGATAAATGGTTTTGGTAGGATGTCTGTCTGTATGTTAGTCTGTCGACAGGATATCTTCGGATCTACTGGACCGATTGACTTCAAATTTGATCAGTAGATACCTTAGGTTAGTACCTCGATCAAGTTTGAATTTCAGCTCCGTGGGTCAAACAAAAGGGACCGGAGATATAGGGGTCACAAGGTCACATGTAGTCAAATTTTCGTTAAATTGGTAAGCAGAGACGACTCGATTATTTGAGCACGTCCAAAAGAGTGCTGGAGCAGTATCCCTCGGCTGAGCTGGTGGTTCTGGGTGACTTCAACGCGCACCACACCGAATGGTTGGGATCCAGAACCACTGACTTTGTTGGCAGGGCCGCTTACAACTTCTCCTTGGCATATGGGTTGACGCAGGTGGTACATACTTTCACCAGAGTACCGGATATTGAAACCCATACTGCCTCTCTGCTGGACCTTCTGATGACCACCCATCCATCCGACTACCAGGTGACGGTCGGGGCCCCATTTGGGACCTCTGACCATTGCCTGGTAAGTTCTGCCGTACCCTTGACGCCCCCAGAAGGTTCTCGACCCAATGGGAAGCGTCAAGTCTGGCATTACGGGTCAGCGCACTGGGACGTACTCCAGGAATTCCTGGCCTCCTACCCTTGGAGGCAGCTGTGCTTCACCTCGGGTGATCCTGTCACGTGTGCGGAATCGATAGCCAATGTGATACGACAGGGCATGATTGGTTTTATTCCCAGCTCTGTAGTATCCATTGGCGGACGAAACAAGCCCTGGTTTAATGGGTCTTGCGCTAAGGCCTCAAACCTTAAGCAAGAGGCTTTCAAAACTTGGGCTGATGCGCACACGCGTAAGGACTCCGAAACGTCTAAGCTCTGGAAAAAATTCAACGTTGCCTCCCGTTTAGCAAAGAAGCACATAGCCAAGGCGAAGTTTAGGCACGTCGGCAGAATTGGCCAGCGTCTATCAAGCTACCCGTTCGGGAGTCGAGCTTTTTGGTCGCTGGCCAAGGATGTCGAAGGAAACTTCTGTCGGTCGTCATTTCCATCTCTACACAAACCGGACGATACTCTGGCTCACACGGCAAAAGGGAACGCCGATCTTCTGGGCACCCTGTTTGCCTCAAACTCGATTCTGGATGACGGAGGTGCCACACCGCCGACCATCAGGCAGTGTGAGAGCTCGATGAAGGACGTGCGCTTCACTCAAAAGGCCGTCAGACGAGCTCTGCAAGTCCTCGATGTCAAGAAGTCGAGCGGGCCGGATGATATCCCCGTAGCGATCGTATTAAAGCGCTCCCGAGTTGGCTCCCGTCTTAACGCGCTTATTCTCGCTTTCCTACACCACTAGTAAAGTACCGTCTTCGTGGAAGGTAGCCCTAGTACACCCAATCCCGAAAAAAGGTGACCGCAGTGACCCGTCCAATTACAGGCCCATTGCGATAACCTCCCTGCTCTCTAAAGTGATGGAGCGTGTTATAAACACGCAGCTCCCCAAGTGTCTCGAGAGTCGGCCGGTGATCTCTTGGTGTACCTCACACACCACTGGGCTGAAGCCGTCGAGGGCAATGGGGAGGCTCTGGCAGTCAGCCTGGATATCGCAAAGGCCTTTGACCGGGTCTGACACAGGGCCCTTCTCGCGAAGCTTCCATCTTACGGTCTTCCCGTGAGGCTATGCAACTGGGTGGCAAGCTTTTTGTCTGAGCGGCAGATTAAGGTCCTACTTGACGGATGCTGCTCAGATATAAAGCCCATTAACGCCGGTGTTCCCCAAGGCTCAGTGCTGTCTCCAACACTATTCATTCTGCATATCAATGACATGCTGCAACAATCACGCAGTATTCATTGTTATGCGGATGATGGTACAGTGGACGCACTATACACCTGTCGAGCCAATGCCTCTCAGTCACAAGTAGAGGAAAGCAGAATCAAACTTGTGTCTGAAGTCGAGAACTCTCTGGAGCGGGTCTTGGAATGGGGTCGACTTAACCTTGTTGAGTTTAACCTTACGAAGACACAAGTTTGCGCGTTTACCGCTAAAAAACCCATTTTTATAGCGCCCAAGTTCCAGGGCACCGCGCTCACTGTCGGTGAAAGTGTCGGTATCTTGAGAGTCGACATTACGAGTAAAGTGCAATATCGGAGTCACTTGGAGACCAAGGCCCAATTGGCATCCAAAAAGCTTGGTGTCCTCAACAGGGCTTATAGATAGTCACAGGCAGGCGCTCCTTGTATTGTGCTCCAGTCGTGCGTCGGAGCTGACACACATTTTTTTAAATATTTACGGGTTTGGCAACGGGCAATGGCTGCAATGACAACGAAAAATCGGTTATACGTGTTCTAATCGCCATTTAGTAAAGTTTGAGTTCGGATATTTTTACCAAACAAAATTAAAAATTAAGTATTCGAAATGTTCGAAAAAACCGAATAATTCTATAGATATTATTCGAATAGTAAATGTGGCGAATATCCGAATAATATGGATATCCGGATATCCGAATTGCATGCCCTAAGTGGGACGTAAAAAGGGTTGCAACCAACCAATCACTATACATAAACAATACATTATCTAGGTAACACGAGGTTTCGGCGTCGTGTTGCGCGCGGTGTCTGGTAGCCGGCCTCAGAATCGCCGGAATACAACACCTCTCAGTCAAAAGTCTTCCTTCATGAGGGTTGGCAGCTGTTCCGTGGGGACTCTCACCACATATGAATTAAAATTAACACTGTGGCGAGACTCCGATCGCTCAACCCTCAATCTGCAGTTGGTCTTAATTCTGATGTACGCTACAATCTCCTCGACCTTTGTAGAGTCATGCAGTTGGGACACGTACAGCAGCGTCGTCGGTTTGGCCGGCTGCAGCATTCGGTTTGGGCCGGTCGGTGCAGTACCACATCTATTCGGACGAGTGGGCTTCCTCTTCGTCTTCTTTTCAACCTTCACGAAACCCTCCTCGTCGCACTGGTTCTTAGCTGAACGCAATTTTGGCAGATCCTTACGAATTGATTCACTCTGGATCTGCGTCCCCCATTTTTGCAGCTTAGCCTGTGATGGAGCAGGTTTGGTGTTAGCAGCAATAGTAGCATGGGCTCGTCCGGGGGTCGACGTACTCAGGTGCCGACGACGGGTGCCGTGACCTCGGCGAAGGCTTGATGCGCTGCAGCGTTTGCGTTACTCGCTGAATCATCAAACATCGCTGACTCGATGCTGCCGACGGAAGCATTTTGCGCCCCGCGCCTCATGTTTACGTTAGAGGCTTCTGGTAACCTACATACCGAAACAGCGTTACGCAACAACACTACTTCGACCATGACCGAAACTTCACCGTGGCATCAGTAAGAGAAACCAACAACACAAAGGCGCTGCTTAAGATGCTTCCTGTGCAAATCAAAGGACCGAGGGGCGTCTGCAATGCATACGCCTTGTTGGACGACGGGTCGACGTGCCAGTCGAACCCTTTTACATAGAAGGCATCGCGGGAATAAAGATCGACGCTGAGAAATCCAAGCGCGTTGAGTTCGGTGTCAGAGGCCTTCACTCCAAGCTGCACAGCATCACGGCACGAACAATGTCCAACATACGACTGTCACCACAGGGAGTGCATCATGGAGTCCTGCAAGCACCTGCGAGATATAGAAGACCTGCTGCAATATGAAGAAGGTTCACCGACAGTCTTACTGGGTCAAGACAACTGGCAACTACTGGCAAGCGACGAGCTGCGTCACGGCGACAACAAACAACCGGTGGCCTCTCATACGCCGCTCTGTTGTGTGGAGTACTCCACGGACTCCAGGAATTGGGGGGCGCACAACGACATTGCATCCACTACATCCACAGCCTCGAAGAGGAGGAGCCAATGGAACAGCTGATGAAGCAACACTTCGCTTTGGAGTCACTGGGGGTAGAGGCCAGGAGATATTTTACCGATGCTGAGCGCCGAGCCATGCAGATCTTAAAGGCCAAAACGAAGCGGATCCCGACGGGCGGCTTCGAGACCGGACTGCTGTGGAAGACCGATAATATCCACCCACCTTCCAACTTCCAGTCGGCACTCACCCGACTTGAACACATAGAAAGAAAACTGGATCGAGACGACAACATGAAGAAAAGATACAAACAGAAAATAGCCGATCTTGTGGAGAATGGTTTCGCCGAAGCAGCGCCGACAGAGAAAAGTGCCAAGCTGTGATACCTACCTCACTTCACCGTTATCAACCCACAGAAGCCTGAAAAGCTACGCATCGTGCACGACGCCGCTGCTAAGACACGAGGGGTCAGCCTCAACGACATGTTGCTGTCCGGACCAGACCTGCTGCAGTCAGTGTCGGGCGTACTCATGAAGTTTCGTCAACGCCCGATCGCAGTCAAGGCTAATATCAAGGATATGTTGACACGCAGTCACTATTCAAGTGGAAGACAGGGACATGCAACGTTTCCTATGGAGAGACGACCGGCGGGAGGGCCCGCCCGCGCCCGATGAATACCGGATGAAGAGCGTCATCTTCGAAGCTACTTCGTCGCCATGCACTGCCATCTACGTAAATAACACCAATGCCGAGGAACACAGAGCCGAGTATCCTGAGGCAGCCGCTGGACGCGCCGCACCCGACCATCGCCGCCGGCGATTGGAACGCCAAACATACGGGGTGGAACAGCCACGCCGCCTGCAGGAACGGACGACACCTCTTTAACAATGCCGAGCACCGCGGGTACGCAGTCCAGGGCCCAGAATGCCCGACACTACCTGGAACAACAGGGGCACTCGCCCGATGTCATAGACATCGTCGTACACCGCGGTCTCGAGGGCCAGCCCACACTGGAGTCGCTGCAAGACGGCATGGGGTCCAACCATGTTCCCGTCTCGCTAGTCCTGGCGAAGAACCCAGTGAGGGTCTCGCCACCGAGGCCATGTCTCAAAACAGACTGGAATGCCTTCAAGAAGACACTGGAGATCACCACCCCAACTCAGCCTGTCTGCACGGTAGGTGATGTCGACCAACTAGCGGTCGACCTCACTGCCAGCATACAAGGCGCGTTGGAGGGGGCCACAGAAGAGATTCCATCACGGGGAGCACTGTCCCCCCACCCACCTCGCATCTACCAACTCTTACAGGAGAAAAGGCGCCTTCGTAGGAGCTGGTAGAACACCAGATGCCCGACACAGAAGCTTCACCTCATCCGAGCCAAGGAAAGGCTCCAGGCCGCGTTGGAGGCGCACGCGACCGTGAGCTGAGAGTCGCGCCTGGGTGTCGCGCAAGACGATTGGCCTTCTATTCACCGTCTTTGCCGCCAATTTACGAACACCCCGGCTCCATTGACGCATACGGACTGCACGCCTCGCTACCGGGCGGAAGATCGGGTAGAGATCTTCGCCAACAACCTCGAACGCCATTTCCGATCGAACCCCTCTCAGGAGACGGAACATATTTTAGCAGTTGAGCGCCACCTCCTCGAGTACTTCGCACCGCCTATAGCTCCTGATGAAGATCCCGTCGTCGTCTCCCCGAGCATGGTCCAGAGTGCGATCGAAAGGACTAAAGCCAGAAAGGCTCCCGGCGCAGACCGCATAACGAACACGGCGCTCCGCCAGCTTCCCAGGAAGACGATGGGAGCCGTCACGCGCCTTTTCAACGGCATTCTGCGTACGGGGACATTCCCGCACTCATGGAAAATTGGGCACGTAATCATGTTACCCAAGCCGGGGAAAAGCATCCTGAAGCCTGAGAGCTATAGGCCCATCACGCTTCTCTCAACCATTTCGAAGGTCTTCGAGTCGCTCCTGCTGCAAGATCGAGGGTACTGCACTATGGTGCAGTACCTTCTATGGTGCGGCGGTGATATGTCACCGCCGCACTGAACAATAACAAGCGAGCGTGTGCAGTATTCCTTGACATGGAAAAAGCGTTCGATCGTGTTTGGCACGACGGCTTGCTCTACAAGATCTCGCAGTCGTTGGTGCCCAAGCGCATCGTACAGGTGATCTCCTGCTTCTTGGACAACAGGAGCTTCAGAGTGGTAGTGGACGGCGCACTATCAGAAGAGCATCCCGTGGCAGCCGGCATCCCGCAAGGAAGCTGCCTATCTCCTACGTGCTACGCTACGTACACCCCAGCGGCAGGGGGGGCATTGCTAGTCCTCTATGCCGACGACGCGGCGTTCGTGACAACGTGCCCTCGATGCCCTCCCCGACTGGCTCGCGAAGTGGAGACTGTCGGTGAACGTGGGGAAGACCCAGGCCGTCCGGATAGGTGGCAGCTCTTCTAAGGACCCCACTCTGAAGCTCAACGGACAAGACATCCTGTGGTCCACCCGGGCGAAGTACCTGGGTGTGACTTTAGACCACAGACTTACCATGAAGCACTACGTGGACAACATACTCATCAGCTCGAGGTCGGCGAGCTTCCAGCTTCGTCCGGTGCTCTCTTCGAGCCTCCCTCTTTGTGTTAAGACCACACAGTATAAGCTGTACATCCGCCCCCGCCTGACGTATGCGGCGCCGGCCTGGTACGCGCTCGTGAGTGAGCCGCAGCGCAAACGTTTGCGCGTGGCTCAATCGCGCGTGCTGCGACAGGTCGCGCAAGCGTCGTGGTGCGTCAGGAACGCAGTCATCCAGAGGGACTTACGAGTCGAGAGCCTCGACGACTTCATTCGCTGCCTCGCCACCAAAATGTTTGCGCGTGTCGACCCGGCGCGATTCTCGCATCTGCGGGATCTGGCGCCGCCCCACGCTCGTCTACTCGACCGCAGACCGGTCCCGCGCGATCTCTTGGCGCGGGACTCACCTGCGGCCGCCGGGGCTTCATGAAGAGCTGATTGACCCGCGGCACCAAGGTGCCGCGCCCCCACCGTGCTTCACTAGCGGCGCAAGCTGCAACCCACGGACCACGACAACCCCGATCCAGCAAGGAGCTGGATCCCGCCCATCGGTAAGCCAGGGAGCCCCCTGGCTTACAACCCTATTGACGGGCTCTGCAGTTGCGGGCCACGGAAGAAACCCCAAGATAGAGGAATCCGAAACTTGGCTCAACCGTGCGGCACACAAGCCGCACGAGTTGAAAACCAGCAGCTGAATTCACTTACGACTGGGCTCTACTGGAGGAAACACCTTAAAAGGAAAATCGTCTCTTCTTTGAAACCTGCCTACGCTGAACACATCAAGCAACATACAGTCCACTTGCACACCACAGTTACTGATTTAGTTAATATTTTGGAGCTTGACTGTATTTTCTGGATTCCATATTACCGTCCTACTGAAAGGTAGCATGTTTGCTAGCTAAGTAAACGTTAATATACGGTTAGTATAATAAGTCGTTAAAAGTACTCGTTAATGGTAGGATGCCTAAAGTACTTAGGAATGAGCTGACAATATACTTAAAAATACGGAAGTAGTATATATGTAATTAAGAACGGTAGGC
The DNA here is from genome assembly GCA_911387765.1 of Pyrgus malvae. Classification (NCBI taxonomy): domain Eukaryota; kingdom Metazoa; phylum Arthropoda; class Insecta; order Lepidoptera; family Hesperiidae; genus Pyrgus; species Pyrgus malvae. Next base: position 26,813,710 of record OU426949.1, read on the forward strand.
TTATCTCTTATAAAATAAATATAAATATACATCAATATACATGGATGTAGTAAGTATAACAATATGGATTGGTTGTCAAAAGTATTGCGAAAAATATATGTACCTGTATAAAATTATTTTGGAGGATATTACAACAAGGTAAATTTTAAGTAATAGTCACAGTATTATAGCTTGTAGTAAGTTAATATTCATAGCTTTTATTGCCCTAAGTCTGCTGTAACTCGTGGTAGCCACAAGGTTGCAAAATGAAAGGTTGCCAAAAGTGTTTCTGGATTTATATATATATATATATATATATATATATATATATATATATATAAAGTAAAGGGTTTTCTTTGTACGTAAAGACACGGTTTTCTCTAATATCATTAACTCCAATCAACTTCCCGTTGGGGTGGTAAATACCCTTTAGTACGTAGAAGTTTGATCGCGGTGGGTGGAAGTGGGTCGAAAAATCTGAAAAAAAATTATCTGTACTTTTCTATCCAATAGGGTATTCTGAGTGGATCTCAAAATTTCTGGGATGATCTAGCAAACTATTTTTATTGCACGTATCACGATGTCTAGTCTTTAAAAATTCGTTTATATTGTAGTATGTTTTTTTATGAGCCAATGTTTTAGTTGTCTTTTAAATTAAGTATTTCATAGCTGTTTTATGTAATTACTTAAATTTTATATAGGTAATTTAAGGTCATCAAATTCACCAAAACCCTTCCATCAAGATGGCGCGCTTTGTCGAATCGTTCTCCCGTTCAGAGCCCTTAGTGTGAGTTTGTAAACGCGCAAACGTTACTACTGCGTCAGAGTTAAAATTTTACAGATAGATCTTAACCTGAAAGGAATAAGGCCGATAATTAAATTCTTAACGCAAATGCGATATTAACGTTTTCGCGTGTGCACACTTACACTAAGGCCTCTGGTACAGAAAATTTGAAAACGTAAGAAAAGGCTGCTGCTGGGATTCGAGTTAGTACTTTTGTGTACTAACTCAAATCCCAAATGTTCAACTGTATTATTTGCAGTTTTCAACGAAGTCACTTACTATTTACTCGTATCTATAGAAAATTGAAAATGTTGATGTTGGATGATTAAATATTAAGTACCTGGACGCCCGAGTGTTGCTCGGATAAAAACAATTTATTTACTTGGTTTATTTTTAAGCAAATTGGATTGGTGTTACTTTACAAATCCTTTTGAAATACCTAGCTCCCAATTTTAAAAAATTGTCCCAAAATAAAACGCAACTTGCCTACTTGAGATTTCTTAGATTCTCTAGCTCCGTAGTCAGCTTTCGTAACCATTCAACCAAGAAAGCTTAAATTCGCTTGACGAAATTTTTATAGATGTCTTTCATAATTATCGACATTATCATTTGTTTAAAGGGTGGATTGTCAAATGTTGACCATTTGACGGCTTTCTACGCCACAATATTAATATTTATATTTTCCAATAGATGTCGGTAAGAGTAATTTTATATTTAACTGTATAAACATTAAAAAAACGACAAATTCTATCAATAAAAATTTGTGGATCGATTTATTATCCCCGCAACCAGTGTACTAAATTTCATCAAAATCTTTGGAGCCGTTTCCGAGATTCAAAAAATATATTTAGATATATACAAGAATTGCTCGTTTAAAGGTATTAGATAAAAAAGTTTCAGTCAAAAATATCAGTTTTTCTCTCCAGTACACCGATTACAAGAGGGTTCATCTGACCAGGTTGTGGGACATAGATTCCCCGGTAATCATCAATTTTACAAGCCCTTTACACAATCCAGAAAAACATTGCCATTTGTGAATGTTACGAGCGATGCGGAATCGATCAGATGCACCATCGCTCGATCGATATGGCGCGGGTATTGTCGATCTCGCTTTCTGATACTGAAGATGTAAGGGATGGAGGAGTTTGATAGATTTAGTGTTAGTATTATTATAGTTATTACTCCTCTCGTTCGCCAGATGCCTCAAGGGTCAATATCCCGCAACTCAGAAAATTTGAATAGGTAATAATAACCCTTCACACTCATAGCACAGTAAGGTAGATATACTATGTGTCGTGGTTGCCATGGACACACATAAAGACGGAAACACCCAGACCGAGCACCGGAATTTTAAACTCATTATTCTTTAATTTATGCTTATATTTTATGTATCGTATCATTTAATTATTGTACTTTATATATGTAATAATATTATATACATTTTTTTACATTAGTATCTGTTACGTTCGCTATCACTCTTCTTTCTCTCGTTACAGCTGCTTTATTATTTTTTTCCCTTTTGTCACCGCCTTCATCAATCTCCCACTACCTTAAGGTTGACTGGTAGAGAATGCTTTGAGCATTAAGTCCGCCTTCTTTCCAATACTTTTGTATGGCGTAAAGTTTAAATAAATAAATAAATTCTTTCTGCTTCGCCGGAAATCGTACCCAGGTCCCTCCGATCAGCAGTCCGGCATGGTAACGGCCTTGGTAACGGCAACGGTAACGATAACGATCAAGGTCTCGATATTCCTTTTTATGTCTTTGTGTGTGTCCATAGTACCCACTAATTATTCAAATTTTTGCGTCGACGAGAAATCAACCCGGGACCCATCGATCCACAGTATTCGATTAGAGGAGTCGTCATAATTCTTTATTTATACATCTGTCCACCGAATCTAGAACTCCGATCTTCACACTGACCTAGTGACCACTGCGCAATACAGCTCTTCAACATAACGATGATGAGGCAGTCAGGACTTTGCCTTTTACGAATATGGAAGGTATCGTGTACAGATCGTACGTCACCAAGCATTAGATATGCATCCTAACTTCCAAAGATGGACGTTTGATAACACACGATGGGTATCTTACCAGGAATTTACTAAATTCACTTTATTCCCACTCAAGGTTAGAATAAGTCATTTATATTATGAAGATTACATCAGATACTTTAGAGGTAGATGTTTGTTAAATTTTACATGGGTTCCTAAGTATTGGATGATTTCCCCTTCGGTGTGATAAATCTTTTATTTTAAATCTGAGTATAATAATAATACAAATTTCTTTAAATTTAATTTCACACAGTTTTTAATTTTGAACATATGTATTCAATATTTATCAATTCTTGTCTGGTACTGATAATTTCAAATTCTTCTTAAGTCCTTTTACATTGATGTACAAGAACATTTTTGTAAGGCTAATACATAAGTAATAACACTAAAAAAAGATAAAACCCTTAAAACTAATATAAAAATAATTGATTCGTAGTAAGACCATAAAATAACTGCTACTAAAATACGTAAACATTTCTGAATTGTACATAAGGTATTCTGCTATTCTATAAATAAATAAATAACGCTTCACACTCATACCCCAAGAGTAGGGTAGATATACCCTGTGTCGTAGGTACCATTGACACACACGAAGACAGAAATACAAGCACCCAGACCAAGAACAGAAATTTCAACTCATCATTCAAATTTCTGTTTCGCCGGCATTCGAACCCGGAACCCTTCGATTGACAGTCCGGCATAGTAACCATTGCGCCACGCAGGTTGTAATCGCTATAGTTATCGTATTCATGAATACAAACTTGTATTAATTATATCTTGTTAAGTTTATTTACTACTAGCCTTCCGCCAGCGGCTTCGCCCGCGTGGACCCGTTTTAAAGGTCCCCGTAGGATAAAAACCATCCTATGTCCTTTCCAAAGATCTATTCTATCTCTGTTCCAAATTTCATTAAAATTGGTTCAGTAGTTTAAGCGGGAAAGCTTAGCAGACAGACAGTTACTTAGGTTACGTTACTTCCGAATTTATAATATTAGTATGGATATATAGTGACATCTAAGTTTTGTTTGAACTTCAGTATAAATAAATAAATATTTTGGACAATTTCACATAACACCATCTGATTCCAAACTAAGCAGAGCTTGTACTAAGGTAATCAGAAAGCTGATAAACATACTTATATAATTCTAAATACATACTTAAATAGATATATTTACACCCAGACACAGAACAAAGAGTCATGTTCATCACACAAATATTTGTCCTGGGTGGGAATCGAATCCACGACCTCACGCTTCGCAGTCGGCTCATCACCCACTACGCCACGGAGGCTGTCAAACTAATAAAACTGTATAACTAATAAAAGCTACGTTTTATTAGTTATTTAAGGAAAATTTTAGTCAAGTCTAACTCGTTAAACAGACAGATCTAGAAATTGATATATACGCAACCATTAAACTATTTTATATTATTACTCAAATGTCTTAGATAAAGTGTGTCATGGCGGATCTGATAACGAGAGCGTGCTATTTATATTATTATTTACTATTTATTTCGTTATCTTAACCAACTGATGCTCTGTCACGATCAAGACTTTTATCCGAAAGCGCTGTAAGTATAACGTTAGTAACTAAACCAAGTAAAGAAGCGTGCATGGCCCGGCGGTTAGCGTAGAACGCAAACGATCTATGCAACTAAGCCAAACGAGCGCGGTCGGGTGTGAGATGGGTGACCTCTAGTGGGAAAAAAAATTCATGTGCGTTTCCGTGCTTCGGAGGGCACGTTAAGCCGTCGGTCCCGGTTGTTGTTGATAGATAACAGTCGTTAAACCTTATCGGATTCCTTATGGGCGGTTTGAAAACATCCGACAGCAGGTTGGCCACTAACTCGCATCTTCACCAACTCGCATTGGATCAGCGTGGTGGAGTAAACTCCAGGCTTCCCCAGTAATGGGGAGAGACTCGTGCCCAGCAGTGGGACGTAAAAAAGGATTGCAGCCAACTAAACCAACATTATCTTGATTGTTTTTAAACTTTCCAATTTATGGATACGTGGAAGCGGCGGAATGAGGCTAATTTTGGCCTTGCGGTTTAGTGGACTGTATTTTGATGTTTGGGTTACTGTGGGCTAGTGGTGTCAAGGAATCAGAAGGATGGAGAACCACGCAAGCTTACCTTTGTAACACACACACACACACCCACACTTGTCCAGGGTCCCTGTTCTTGTTCCTGCACTTTTAACTATATTTTGATATGACACTACACCATTATTACGATGCAAAGTTACTTGCATGCGAGCGGCGCGGATGATTATCGAAGACTTTTTTAATTGATTGTTATCAAACTTATAAAGAATCAAAAAACAAAATTAATTCCCTCTAATTGTGCTTAAATACGACTTTTTAGTTAATGAGAAATAGATTTCTTTTAATTTTTTGTGATTGTCGCTTATCTATTAAAAGTGATGGTAATATGCAAATATTATAAATTAATTACGTGAGTTTTAATAAGATAATGACTAATGAACTTAGCGATAATTTCCCCTAAAGTAAATATTATTATTAGATAATTACTCGTGTATCTATAAACATCCGTGATTACGAGTATGCACCTTGCACCGCGCACAGCCACGTTTAGAGCCATTTTTACCAGCGTGATCAGTTTGGTATTGATCACAGAACATTATTAAAAGAGGTAGAACGGCAATAATGCGCCGTTCGTATGAAGACTGGTGTCGCCGATCAAGCCCCGCCTTTCACCTCCATTACATCTGTACTTAAATAAATACGAAGCTTACGCACATATTTGCAATTTCAAATCTAGCCAATCTTAGCGCCGCACAATCACGCGATTTCAAGTGAACGAATCACACCCAAGCACGCACACAAGCACGCATATCGTAGCGCGATCGCGTGTTTCTGTAGAGATTTTGAAATTTTGAGCGTTTGCTCAAAATTCCTTGGCGCATCTGCCCGCCCACATTTCCATTCTATCTCTTTTAGTATGTTCTGTGGTATTGATACAGTCCAATTTAAACTTATAGACTTACGACCCGTGTGGTGCAATGGTTATCATGCCGGACTGCCAATCGAGGGGTCCCTGATTCGATTCCCGGCGAAACAGAAATTTGAATTATGAGTTTAAATTTCTGTATTCGCTCTGGGTGTTTGTGTTCCTGTCTTTGTATGTGTCCATGGTACCCATGACACAGTGTGTTAATTACCTTACTGTGGGGCTATGAGTGTGTAACGTTAATAGACTACTAGCCTTGCGCCAGTGGCTACGCCCGCGTTTTATGGGTCCCCGAAGGATAAAAAATAGCCTATGTTTGTACTCCAGGCTATATCTCTATTCCGTCCATTTGAAATACGCTGTTACACGATACTGCCATATTAAAATCATGGACGTTTTATACATAGTGGACCCGTTTTATAGGTTCCCGTGGGATAAAAACCATCCTTTGTCCTTTCCTAATGGCCACTCTATCGGTGTTCCAAATTTCATTGAAATTGGTTCAGTAGTCTAAGCGTGAAAGCGTAACAGACAGACAGATAGACAGACAGACAGACAGACAGACAGATAGACAGACAGAGTTACTTTCGAATTTATAATATTAGCATAGATTAATGACTGTAACGATAGCCCTGGTTAGCCCATAGATACCGGTACCTGACACGAGGGACCCAAATTGAGACCCCAGCGCGCAGCACTGACTAAGAAAATCTATACTAATACCAGTGGTCCCTGCAGACGTTGTTCTGCCTTAAAAGTATTGAAACAGATTTGTTTTTTATTATCTTAAAGAGATTTCATACAATCAAAAATAAAAAACAAATAATGATATACGAACTGTCCAGTTATTCTGACTGTCAAAGAAGTTTAAAACGATACGGCAAGAAATACAAACGTTTGACGGCAAACGGGCAAACGGATTGATATGATTTTTTATGGCGGTAGTTTCAGGTTTAGAGAGTGACATAAGGTAACTTTCACACAGTTAAAATAAAATATTCCTATGGGAAAAAAACGTGTAGTTGACGAGGACGGAGACGTTAATGATTTTTCATTCCGATGCTTTCCATCACCGTTGATGCCTAAATGCATATCTAAAATTGGACAGCGTGTTGATTATGCTGCATTATACTCTTCTTAGTTTTTATTTTTATTTATTTATTTTATGTGAAAACACCTTAAACTAAGTTTCACAAAGGGTTAAACCTAGTGCCTCTTGGCATTGTCAACCGGTCGACCCTGGGTGATGTTGAGAATGCGAGGTAGGCTTCAAAAAATAAACAGGCTAAAAGAACAAAGAATTAAAATAACAATATGTAATAACTACGTACATAATGAAATACGTACGTACACTAATAAATATAAATACTTACATATAAACATACATACATACATTCATACTTACATACACATATTGGAAGGATATAATGACTACATATATAATATAAATAGGACTCTTGTTGGTAAAAATACTAGACTGTGGTAGGGATGCTCAAGAAATGCTCTCGCACCATTTTCTTGAATGCCAGTTTAGTTCTGAGTACCGAAAGGAAACCTATGCCCGATAGTAGGACAATACAGTGGTTGATAAAAACAACGGATTGCACTCCGGGAGTACCGGCAGAAGTGAAAACTTGAAAATTAACGTTGTGCATTTTTGATTTCTGGAATAGTTTGGGAATAATTTCGCATGAATTGCTTTAAATATCAGTATTATTTTTCATCTAGTATTTTCGGTAGGTTTTCATCTAGTATTTTTATAAAGTACTCAGAGATTTTCTTTCACTATTTCTTCGTTACTTTTTCATTAATAGATGCACTTTGTTCAATTTCCATATTTTAAACACTTGATATCTGGGTATTTTTGTTTCTGTCGCTGTGTGTGTCCATAGTACCCTCGACACAGGATATATCTACCCTGCTGTGGGGCTATGGGTGTGAAACGTTTGAAATGAACATACACCACACGTACCACTAATGCCTTGTATACAAATTAACTATGATAGTTCGCGTTATATAGTGTGTAGAGTTAGAAGGTATTACTACTATTATTAGACCTTATTATAAAACAGAAGAATAAATAACTGTATAAGAAATATATATGTATTGTGTGAAAAAATAATAATGTGTGCGTAATCGCCACACCAGCATTCAACGATAGAGATCATGCTGTACCCACATTGTATTATAGTGAAATAGTGTTGTAAACTTTACATTTTGACGATAGAAACTCTAGACCGTTCCGTTAGAAGTTACATAGAAAATTTTCGCGCGTCAAGTATTCCGTTCCGTTTCAAAAAAGCGCCACTATCGAAATATCGCACGAGATACGACTTTTATGGCGGGCAGCTTTTTTATTTGACATTTTATACAAGTTTATTCAAACACAGCGATACCATCGCTGACGTTATCTTTCAATGCAACGTTACCGCGAGCTCGGAGGCGATAGGATCTCGGCCAGCCATTGCTAGTTAAACCAACTTGATAAGGGATCGGTTGGGCGTGTGTGTGTGCCGTACGTTCGTACATACACGCGCGCCTGTGTGCGGAGAGGGGCGCTCGAACGGCTACAAGCCAGTCACTCAATTTACGCGGCAAAAGAATGACGTCCACGAAAATGGTTGCGCTCGATATATAGTTCGGTTTTCGCTAGTGTTGTGCTCGACGTGATGTTATTGTGGCTCAGGTACCTGAAACAGCTGGAACTGGCGTGCGCGAGTGCGGCCGAGCTGCCGCCAGGTGGCGCGGCGGACGTCAAAACAATGTGTACGCATTCATTTGTTTACTTTCTTTTCAGTAACTGTCAGTTGTGATGTTTTCGTATCGCTTCGGTTTTTGAAATTCGAATGTAGAGCCAACAATTTTTTTATTTTCTAGCATTTATTTACGTTTGTTAAATGCCAGTCTTAATGTTAAGAACAAACGATGTTTAAATTTAAACGATACTAAATAGTTATCACGAACAAAGAGTCATTGAAAAACCACTAAAGCAGATAAGTTAGAAAATAAATACACCGCCATTAAGGAGAGAACGTTTTCAACGGAATCGCGATAAAGCAGTAATGTTTCTAAGTTTTTTTATCTTATTTGTGTGTCTGATAGTCGTTAGTGGGCAGAGGCAAACATCAGATTTTTATTGCACTCTTATCTGAACCTAGGTAGTTATTATGACAGCCTATAATTTATGTGATGAAAAATTCAAGAATTTATTACTTTGCTTAAAGCAATTACTGATAATCGTGCCGTTAGTTTTGAAATGTATGATAAATTGATAAGTCTAGTAATTTTGTATATTCTTATGTACATATTTTGAACATTTAAACAATAATTAGATTTAATGTTTCAGTATTTCGGGGCGGTTTGTTTATATTATGCCGTTTTTGCAATATACGTACATACATGTTAATTATTATAGAAGGTAGAGTTTTGAGGGTAATAGTAACTCTACCCTAGATTTTTCTTTTCGTTCATGGCATGTTTTATTTTAATTCTTGTAAAATAGGATTTGAATAAGTGGATTTACATAAGTGAAACATCACACCAATCTCATTAGTCATTATACTCAGCTCCGTGCTCTATTCTTTACTAGGGGCTTCGCCCGCGTAGACTAAAATGGGTCTACTAGGTTCCCGTAGGATAAAAACAATCCTATGGCCTTTCCCATGGTCCTCTCTATCTGAATTCCAAATTTCATTAAAATTGGTTCAGTGATTTAAGCGGGAAAGCGTAGCAGACAGACAGACAGACAGAGTTAATTTCGAATTTATAATATTAGTATTATCTAATTCTAATTATGCCGAGTAGGTACTCGTATATAGGTATATACCTACCTTGATTGTCAATGTGTACATCACATAGACGGTAGGTGGATGGTAGACATATTATGTTGTTAAGTAAGTCTTGTACATATACCTACACAATCTAACTAACAAATACCTATGAAGTAGACACTTACCAAACAACTGGACGTGTTGTATACCGATTTTTTATCCCTCCTAAACCTTAAAAGGTCTTACTGATGCCTATATTTAATCTCGAACTTTTTTAGATTAGCACCTGTATTTTTTTATTTAACCGAGTATGTTTAGGCAAGGTGTTGCCAGGCGCGGTCGCAGCATTCAATTTTGGGGAGGGGTCGCCATGAAATTTTTTTGTCTCTAAGAAATTTGGGGGAAGAGGTGTCCCAAATTGGCTTGTTTCGCCTTCTGCCTATGCATGGCTGATGGATTTGGGGGGAGGGGTCATGTCCCCTGTGACCTCCCGGGACCGCGCCTGGGTGTTGCTAGGTCATTATTACAAACTCCCTGTAGCTTCGGAATTAAGAATAGAGCTACGGTATCCCCTGCCTGATCGTAAGAGGCGATTAAAAGGGGGATTCCGGGGTTGCGGGCGGTGAGAGTGGGAGCTCGACCCGTCCAGCCAGCAGCCTCGGGAAGGACGGCGATGTGTTCGTGGCCGCATGCCGCTGTAAGCATCGGAAGGTGCAGGAGAGCACATCTGCTCTCCTAAAGATGGGCCCTGGAACCGGTGCGTTCCACTGGAGATCCCGGAGTCCTCCCAAATCGCAGAGGCAGGCCACCGAGGACCTTTTAGTGAGGTCAAATCCCACATAACACGGTATCCTTTCCCAAGGCGCTGGGTACCTTTTAGAAGTCCTCCCCCCCCCCCCCCCCCCCGATACCAAAAAAAGTCATCAGTACAAACTTTTGAACCCTTTTAGTTCAATTTTCATTTCATTTTATTTAATTGTGAATCTTTATTTAATTAGTATCGAAATTATAATTAATAACTTGGAAAGACCTGGAACTATCGTAGGTAGGTTTTTTGTGACCGGACAAACAAACATAACAGCTAGTGTCAATAACATTGAATTGGATGAAAACATGTTTTTAGTAACTTTAAAGTAGGTAAGTAATTAAGAACAGAACAGATAATATTTTTATTACTGTTTTGGTTCTTTGCAAGGATTTATTTCGATATATTGATGGAGGATATTATAACTAAAATGTGTAGATAAGTTATTAAATAAACTATGTAATTGTTATAACAACACCCCTATATATTCTGTTATTTTTGGAATTTTTAATTTTAAAAACTTTTATAAAATAACTAAGATATTTTTGTTACTAGTCCCTGTAGCTTCGGGATTAAGAATAGAGCTACGGTATCCCCTGCCTGATCGTAAGAGGCGACTAAAAGGAGGCTTCCGGGGTTGTGGACGGTGTGAGTGTGAGTGTGAGGCTCGATCCATCCAACCAGCAGCCCCGGGAAGGGCGGCGATGTGTGCGTGGCCGCATGTCGCCGTAAGCATCGGAAGGTGCAGGAGAGCACAGCTGCTCTCCCGAAGATGGGCCCGTTCTGGGGCGTCGTGCGTGGAGGACACTGGTGCGTTCCGCCGGAGATCTCGGAGTCCTCCCCAAGCGCAGTGGCAGCCACCGAGGGGGTTTAAGTGCGGTCAAATCCCAGATAACCCAGTATTCTTTCCCAAGGTGTTTTCCTTTTGAAGGTTTCCCCCTCGATAACAAAAAAAAGGTATTTTTGTTACTGACAAGATAAGTAACAAAAGTACTTTAGAAACTTGCTTTTTTATATTACCAGATACACATATTTTTACGTAAATTTTCGTACCTAAGATATTTCAAAGCGTCTATAAGTAAAGTCGCCTAGATGTCTAGATGTACAAGCTGGAGAATTATCTGCATACCTACCATAGCTTGGACAGAGTAGTGTACCTACTTTTGGTCTTAATTTAACGTTATTTAAGTAAATAGCTGTAACTAAACAATTAGGACACATTAACAAGTTCAAGTTAATTGTAGGACAGATAAAATAACCTTTATCCTGACATGTTAGACTGTGCGAATTACGAAACAGACGGTGTACAGAGTACAAATATTTTGTACCTGTACCTGACAACGACTTGAAATTCCCGCCGTGTGTGGCTCGTTACCTATTTTGACAGCCGATGTCAATGTCAAACTTGTTTAGAATGTGCCGGGCGATTTCGCAACCGCGCATGACTTAAATTCATTGTACGGTTCGCAAACGTATAAAATGATATTGTAATAATATAAAACTCAAATTAAAGCGCAATAGAATTAATTTTATATGCAATAATTTTTATTTCTACAATTATATTTTATTCTTGTATAATCATGAGAAGGTAATAAAAACTTTTGTAATGACTTTTAAGTCTGTAAGAGTTTTGTTACCGTTTTAAATAATCATATCCATCTGTACACTATATTTTGTTGATGCTTAATGCAACTTTTTAGAGACTTATTTTTAAACAGCGGTCACTGACCGACCGTACAGTTTCATACGTTCATTAAAAGCGTCCATTTTTCACGCTGATAACCAAACAGCAGTTTCATCTGGTGGAAACTTGGCAATGGTTGATAATGAACGTGAAATCGCGAGATAGCGGGTCTCTCCCCTTATCACACATCGGAGTCCGTCCTCATTCGCTCGCACATGTCATTTTTATCACAAGCAAAGGCGTGGATAGCATTCATTTCGAGAGTTGAACGACAAAAATTTTCAGGCACATTTTAAAACAATACAAACTAGTATCTATTGCTTTTTTAAGGAAATAATTGGTTTTTATTAAGAATTCCTGCAGTTTTTAAGTAAGTGAATTTATATTTTCTGTATTTTGTTCTGTATGTGTGTTGTGTTGTTTTCTATAAAATAGTTTAAGGAGATAAGGTCATTTTTTAAAAAGAGAGAAGCTCTTGAATATCTTTAAAATTATCTATTCTAGATAATAATAAAGAAAAGAAGTATGCACTTTTTTCTTTCAATTTTAGATTTTTCCCTCCAAAAGACTGCACCTCCTATTTCAAAATTTAGTTGTTTACTTTATATAATTTGTTTTTGGATCCCATCTTTGGCTCAATTTTCAGTACTTTAGAACATGCTTGCAATTTTCGTTCGCTGGTCTCTCGAAGTAACAATGCTACTGCTTTCGAAGTTGATTCAAATACAGATAGTTAATGCAAATATTTATATTTATTCTAAACTGACACACCATATCGTAATGTTGATATTCAAAGTTGATAATATCTGCAACCTTGGCTTTTTGTCCAATGTTATGTACAGTTTTGCGTTTTTACTTTTGTTTTTATATGTGTGGATAAGCCATTTTTCTGTAACTTTAGGTAAGATAAATTATTGTTTATTTATTCATTCTTTTTTGCGAAAATTTTACAATTTAAACTAAAGATGTGCTTAATACCAAGTGGCATTTTCTAACATCTAACCTTCTTGCACATAAATATAAAGGCGATATTAGACTGGTAATAAATATTGGTACTATTTTGTTTGTTTATGTATAACGTTTGTTTGTGTATGTATAACAATTTTTTTGTTATTTGAGGAAATAATCAGTGGCAAAAATATTGTTCTCATTTTACATAAATTTCTTTTGAATGTTAATATGAGTAAATTATCCAGTTGTAGGTTTTTCATGATAAATAATCATATACATATTTAATAATGGCTTACTTTTAGTTATTTTATTAGTTGATCAGTAATCAAACAAGAGGTAGATTTTTTAAAATTTTGTATATTTTAATATTAAATATGTTTGTTTCACACTCATAGTCTCACAGTAAGGAGGAATATGACGTGGGTGCCATAGACACATATAAAGATCGAAACAGAGACACCCAGACCGAGAACAAAAATTTTAAACTCATCATTCAAATTTCTGCTTCGCCGGGAATCGAACCCGGGACCCTCCAATCGGCAGACCGACGTGGTAACCGCGCAATGGTTACAGGGCTGTCATATATATGTTTGTATATTTTAACAGTTAAGTATACAAACAATAATATATATTACACCCATTTATTTTTGATTATTATCAAGCTTGTCTAACATTGTTCGTGCAAAGATATTTAATAAGTTTAAAGATTTTAATAACATTGATATTATACACCACTCATAACAAAAATAAGTGTTTTCTGTTCTGTAAGTGTTTATCATTTTTAATCAAGTAACTAATCGTAATAGTTGAGTTTTACACTATTTTGCTTTCTAACTGCAAATATAGTGGAAGATAAACTTATGACAACCACTTATTTTCTTCGTGATAAATGATAACATTTTGAAGTTTTAGGTATAATTATAGCTTATCCACTAATTTTGTTGCCTCATTTTTTTTACATTGATTAAAGATTTGGAATGAAACGCTGAAAATGAAACGCTTTACACTCACAGCCCCACAGTAGGGTAGATATACCCTGTGTCGTGGGTACCATGGACACATACAAACACCCAGACCGAGAACAGAATTTTAAACTCATCACTCAAATCTCCGTTTCGCTGGGAATCGAACCCGGGACGGGACCCTACTATTGGCAGATTCGCAGGTCGTCAATAGAAGAGTTTTTTAATTTGTTTTATCCTATATATGATTCCAATCCGATATCAGTTAAAATAGAAAGATGATATCGAAAAAAGATAGTTTTAAGTTTAAGTAATATCCAATTGCTTCGTACAGACTTCTGTGTTTTTTGTTTAAATCCGAAATAAAATTGCCTGCTCCTTAATTATACGGGAAAGGACAGTCTTAAAGATAATTAAAAGACCATAAAAATTGGTCTCTCTTTTACTGTAATACCTTGTCCTCTATATATAAAAATGAATTGCTGTTCGTTAGTCTCGCTAAAACTCAAGAGCGGCTGAACCGATGTGGCTTATTTTGGTCTTGAAATATTAGTAGAAGTCCAGGGAAGGTTTAAACGGTGAGAAAATGTGGAAAAATTGCGAAATTAATAATAAAACAACTTATTTTATTTTCCTATATATAAACTGTTAGTAACAGTCTAACATTGGTTCTTCGCGCCATTGTCCAGAAGTTTGACACAGTCTGAATAACAATTAATCTGTCACTATTTGTTTTATATTTTTTATTTGACAGTAACATAAAAACTCTGAGATTATAAAGAAACTAATCCTCTTTCAATACTTTTAACTCAAGACAACGTCTGCGGGGTCCTCTAGTATTATAAACAATCTACTCACTATGCAACCAATGCTACTAATACCCACACATATACGGCTTCATATTCATAGCGCCTTATTAGGATACCGTGAACACACAAAAAGACAAGTAATCATCCAGACTGTAGAACAGAACTTGGAGGGACAGAACTTCCAGGAAGCTGGAATTGAACCCGAGACCGTTCAATGCAATGATAACCATGCGCCACAAAACACATTGCTCAGATTTCCATCAAAGCTTCACAAATCACAATCAGCTGTCACGTGTGCCCATTATCGACCCATAGCCATTCTGTTATCTCTTGTAAATGTAAATGTACTTTTTAAAAAGAGTGCTGCTGGGAGTTTTTTCCGCCGCCTTTTTTCTCTCAGCTCAACATCTAGCCCAAACGAGCACCTAAAGGCGACGACCGGGCAAATATGACATTCATTAAGCGAATATTTTGTATTCCTAATATGAAATAAATATTTTTTCTTTTTTACTTTCCTATATTGTAGTGTCATTTAAAAACGAAAGACCATAGATTATACACAAAAACGTAAAATAGAGTCATTTGAATAAAATTGAGTTATTTAAGCGAGTTTCTCATGCGACGAGATTATCGCTAGAAACATTCAAATTCTATTGTTTCGGCTAATGTAACAATTCCCAAAATATAAAGTTGAAAGTTATCTCGAGGAAACATCGCGGGGAATCGAACCCGCTATCAGCAGTTGGTATCAGTGCAGTGCCTCCTTATCGGAGATCTCGACGGATTTTGAGCACGTAAAAAATTATGACCGAAAATAAATAGCGTTTTTGGGGCCGGATAGAAGGGGGATTTTGAGTTATGGTGCGGCTCTACTGCAGTGAGTTTTGAGTGATTGAAGTTTGTAGATTTCATGATGATTTGAAAAGAAAAAAAGTTTTTATAGGTGCAGTGTGCAACCATGTATTTCGTAGTATTCATACTACGAACTACTAGGTACTATCGATCAGTTCGTAAATAAACTTATTGTATGGCTGCAACCCTTTTTGCGTCCCACTGTACGGGCACGGGTCTCTTTCCATTATTGGGGAGGCCTGGAGCTTATTCCACCACGCTGCTCCAATGCGAGTTGGTGGAGATGCGGGTTAGTGGCCAACCCGCTGTCAGATGTTTTCAAACCACCCATAAGACCCCCGACTAGGGTTATCGACTGTTATCTGTCGACAACAACCAGGACCGACAGCTTAACGTGCCCTCCGAAGCGCGACAACGCGCATGAAATTTTTGTTACTAGCGGTCATCCATCTCTCACCCGACCGCGCCCGTTTTGGCTTAGCTGCATAGATCGCTTGCGTTCTTCGCTCGCCACCGGGCCATGCGCACTTAAGTTATTGTATAATACTATTGATGGTACCTACAACTGATTCAAAGGAATATTGATCAATATTTGTACTATGAATGTTGCTACTGACACTTTCTTAGTAAGTACTTTACTAGTAAAAGTCACGACGTATAGTAAGTATGGATTTGTATATTGATTAAAGATATCCTTCACAAAATAAGTTACGTTACCTCTTCTTGTTTCTTTCATTGAGTTATGCAGTAGAACTGTCTATTTGCACTCTAAGATTACACCCAAAATTATGAATAAATGAATGACACCCAACAATTTACCGCTGTTGGAAGGGAGGCTCCCCCACCGCTATCCCCGAAAACGGTGGATCGCTGCGATCCGGCGGCCGATAACGTGATCGTACGCCGCGATACCGTCCAGAATATGCCTGTATCTACACAGAACGGTTTTTGTTCAATCGGACGGAGATCTCGGATTGAAGGTTTTAGTAAGGGCACTACAATGGCACTGTTTGTTGAGCGAGTTATTGTCAGTTGCTTAATGTTAATTTTTCGAACATGGGTTTAAGGAAAAGAAGCGAGTCAAAGAAACGTGAATTTATTTTCTTGACGTTCGAATTTTTTTAATAAATAACAATTTAACAGGGTCTTTTATTAAGCGCAATGAAAATATCTATGTTTTCTATTCTCTGAATATTGCTATAAAAGTAGGTATTTAATCACTTTCAAGATTATTATTTTCTACCAAAAATTACATAATATGTTTTGAAATGCAGAAAGGGTTGTGTCTATCACTCATGTACCTACCATTATTTTTAACCCTTATTACTTCTTCGCTGCTCGATATGGGTTTTACTTAGATAAGACATAGTCCACAGCTGACCACTTGGTTTGCATTTGCAAATCGGTGATTTTCTGAATAAAACTAACAAAATTAATCAAACTTTTTACTCTATCAATCAAAAGATAAAAAACGTACCCAACTTAAAATAATTAAAAAAACACATTCCTCCCCTCACAACGAACCCCCTCGCTATCGAGATGGCGGCTTATCGGCCCGTTCTAGATCTCAGATTACGATCCGGTGTAATAAATGGACGGCCGTACGGAGGAACTTGGGAAAATGGGAAAATGTTTAACTGGAATTTTAGGTACCACTATGCTGTGATTTATAAACTGTGATGTATAATGAAAACCTTAGAAACGTAGGCGATAGATGTATGAAGTTGGTTGAAACATTTTTTTATAGTGAAACTAATTCCATCGGTTAAATATTTGCTAGAAACATTTAATTTTAAAGGACCAAAATGGTCGCATTATCATAAACTATCACACCTTGAAATAGAAAATAAAGAAATCAACGCAGCGATGGTATTTCCCATTTTTTATAACCTTCAAAAGGTATCCGACACCTTATAAGAGGGGATACCGGGTTATGTGGAATTTATACCGCACTAAAACCCTCTTGGTGGCCTGCCTCTGCATTTGGGGAGGAAGGACGGCGGTGCACACACTAGCGGCAGGTGTACGTGGCCGCAAGCCGCCGTAAGCATCGTTAGGTGCAGGAGAGCACATCTGCTCTCCCGAGGATGAGCCCGTCCTGATGCACCGCACGTGGAGGACACCGGTGCGTTACACTGGAGATCCTGGAGTTTTGCCCAAGCGCAGAGGCAGGCTACCGAAGGGGTTTTGATGCGGTACAAATCCCACATAACCCGGTATCCTCTCCCAAGGTGCCGGGTAACTTTTGAAGGTTTCCCCGCCGATACACTGAAAAAACACACCAAAAAAGGCACTTAAAAGTTTTAATTGTTTATTCGAGTTATTGTACATGTTATCGTCGTCATCGACTTTGAGCACCCGATACATTGAGTTTTTGTTGCTGATGCGTAAACGCGGATCCACATTATCGCCGTGCATTCTCGCTATGAATTCACAGCACAAATCATCCCCACTACATTCACGCGTTAATTCATTCGTGACTGAAACCTGCCGCGAAATGGACGTGGAAGCTGCTGCTGCAATTAGTTTGTTTACTATAGCAACATAATAATATCCTATGTGTGCTTTCAAATTAAGAAAATCAGAAAGCCTCGTAGAAGCAGAAAATTCTGATGGTTGATGATAGAAATACATCGTAACCTGAAAGTAATACGTAAAATGCGGGTGAGCCGTGAACTGCCGTGAATGTAGATGTGACGCGTTAATATCGCGCGAACTCATTGTCGCGGGACGAAACACCGATTTTGATCTTGAACGCTCGTGAAGTCCATGAATTCATCCACATTTGCGTTCACGCCAGTTCTTAACGAATCACGGCACTAATGTGGGGCGGGCTAAGTTTGCAAATCCTCGGACCATCGCGCTTAGCTCTCTATTTCGTAATGTTTGATCGTTGTGGTTATTGAAATGTAAAACTTTGCTTCTTATCTAAAATAGGCTCTGTCTATCAGCACCTTGAACGCATAGGGGTAAAGACGAGTGCTATCGCCCCATCGCGCGATACGGCCCGTATGACGATAAAAACCATTCTCGTTTACATTATGTAGGTTAATTGCAGCTTGATGCTTGTTTTCTGTTTTTTGTTGGTGTGCGTGTCATTTTTGTTTAGGGTTTTTTATGTAGCAATGATTGGAATTAATGAAATTTGTAGGTTGTTGAACGTGTAGTGTAGCTTCGAGATTAAGAATAGAGCTACGGTATCCCCTTCCTGATCGTAAAAGGCGACTAAAAGGAGGGCTTCCGGGGTTATGGGTGGTGGGAGTGGCAGGTCGATCCATAGCCAGTAGCCCCAGGAAAGACAGCGCGGTGCGTGGTCGCACACCGCACGCCGTGCACCTTCCGATGGTGCAGGAGAGCATATCTGCTCTCCCAAAGATAAGCTCCCGTTCCAAAGCGCCGCGCGTGGAGGACACCGGTGCGTTCCACTAGAGATCCCGGAGTCCTACCTAAGTGCAGAGGCAGGCCACTGAGAGGGTTTTAGTGCGATCAAATCCCACATAACCTCTCCCAAGGTGCCGGGTACCTTTTGAAGGTTTTCCCTTCGATACAAATAAAGGCGATCATGCGTATATATCGTACTGGAAAACCTTTTTTTTCTGAAAGGTATATCTCGATGATATTACATTTTATAAGTAAAAACTCTAGGTTCGAGTATCCATTAGCCTTTATAAGTCCACTGCTGGACACTAGACTGAACTCCCCTAATATTCATCGGCGAGCATGTCTCTGTCCATCTGGTTGGGCCGAGATATGGTCGCCATTCGAGGGTCTTGGGTCAGTTGTCAATCCTCCAAAACTTGCGAAATATTAGGGCCGCTAGCAACATATTAGATTGTACTATTATGCGTACCTGAAAGCTATATCGCAATGACATAATATTATATATAACTTACAAACTCATAGCCCCACAGTAGGGTAGATATAAACTGCGTCGTGGGTACCACGGACACACACAGAGACAGAAACACAAACACCCAGACCGAGTACAGAAATTTAAACTCATCATTCAAATTTCTGCTTCGCCGAGAATCGAACCCGGGACTCGTCAATTGGCAGTCCGTCATGATAACCATTGCGCCACGCGGGTCGACAATATTTTTAATAATAAATAAGTAATAATTATACGTTTTTATAAGTAACAGTCTAGCATAAAACATTCATGTTCGAAATCGGTCCACAAGTAAAACCGCGAACATACCGGCTGTGTTATCGCACTATTTGCATATCTGTACAACAAATTAAGTTCAAGAACTTGATATTTAGCTTATCTCTTCAAATTTACCAGCCACTTATCTCTCCTAGCTAATGACGATCTGAATGCCATGTTCTACACGTGTGATGCGAGGATAAATGGCCAAAATAAAAAAATAAGGCTAAAAAGCAGCGATGGCTGAGTGGTAAAAAACCGCGGTCTTCGACGCGATCGATCCCAGGTTCAAATCCTCGGCTCGCACCTCTGACAAAAAAATTGTAATGTGCGAATTTATCGCTGCTCCACGGTGATGGAAAATATCGTGATATTTCATTGATTACGATGTTCTCCATCGCCGTGCATGCCTGAGAGAAATTCATAATTTCTCGAAAGCATAACGTCCACCAATCCGCACTTGGCCAGCTTGGTGGACCATGGCCTAAATCCCTCTCAATTGTGTGAGAAGGAGACCTTTGCCCAGCAGTGGGACATAAAAAAAACACCAGCATTCCCTAATACTTACGCATCTTTGGGTACCATGTTCACATAAAATTCTAAAAAACTCATCATAGACATTTCAGCCTTAATTGAAAGGTAAAAAAATAACAAAAAAACATGACAAGACGTATTTACTTAAATTATTATGATTCACAGAGATAAATACCTAAGATTCAACGATTCTTAGAATTTATCATAATAATTTATCCTCCTATAAACAACCATAGTACCATTATAATAATGGTTATATTTAATAAAATATAATAGCCTATTAATTCCTTATTTTTAATATAAGATTTTATCTCATTTTTTTCTAATAAACCTAAATATAACATCTATAAAAGAAGAAATAAAATATTAAAAATAAAAAAAAAGTAAATTTTATTTGACACTAGCGGCCGCCCACAACTTCGTCAGCGTGTACTTTAGTTTTAGACTTTTTCTTAAATAAAAGTAGCTTAAGTTACTCCTTATTACATCAGAGCTACCTGCCAGTGAAAGTCCCGTCAAAATCGGTCCAGCTGTTTGTTTGTTTTATTAGCTGGAACAAACAGACAGCGCTTCTTTTTATACCTGAAAATGTCTTTTTTTATTTGAATGGAGTAGCAGACGAGCATGCAAGCCACGTGGTGTTAAGTGGTCGCTGCAGCCCGGACATCTACACACAACCTCAAGCAAGCATAGGTAAGTCTTGTCTGAGGTCGTATGCAGTTGCACTGCTACTCCGGAAGCTGGTGGTCGCCTCATGTATATAAGTGTGGCCGGCAACTGCACCTTTCCACCGAAACACGATACAATTGGTTCACGGCAGAAGTGGGTGCAGCGGTGGTACTTCCCCGGGCGAACCATAATAGTTCTACCACCTACAAATCTCGCCGCTTCGCTATACACGTAGAAACAGAAAACAAATTTTACAAGCATAAAGATCGTCTGAAACCTTTCTTATAGAAGTCTACTATCCTCTTTCAATTTCCCGCCAAAACTTGCACAAAAAAGTAAGTAAAGTAAAGTATTGCACTTTACTTTTAAGTGATATTTGGAGTTTTTGGATTATTATATTTTTACTTTCTTGGTGTATTTATGAGTTATATCGGATAAATTTGATAGCATTTTGTTCGATATACGTTAATTATAGTGCACGAGTGTTGTGAATTAAAATAACAGTGCGAAAATAGGTTTTTTCGGATTGCCTCCAAAGTTCTATTGGTCACGTTCTGGTAAAGAAGCCATTGCATTGCTTGAATGTCTGACTGACTTGACTGACGACTTACTGACTTTACCTATTATTACTCGTTCAGTTTCACCGAAAGGCAAAAACGTGAAACAATAATTATACTTGATGCTGGCAATATGCAGAGTTTGCGATGCCATAATTAAAAAGAAAGTGCTTATTGATCAATGAAACTTATGAATTAATTTGCGACGCTCACGATGGAAACAATGAGACATGGTCGATAAAGCATTTCATGAAATACATGAAAGACTTGAATCCTTATTCACTAGGCTATCTGCGTACACAATTCAATTCACAAACTCGAAACTACTGCAGACAACGATACTTCATTCTCCGTATTATCATGATTTAATCGCGGAAGCAAATAATTTATATTTAAAACAATTTATAGCTACATTGTATGGAACGGGCATATTTTAAAAGATTCGCGTAATATATTCAGTTAGGAAGCGATAACGGGCCGCGATGGCGGCTTCCGCGAGCGATGCGATATCGCAGCGATACCGTGTGTTTTATTATGTCTGTTTTTGTGCTTTTGTTGTATGAGTTTTTGTGTCGCGGTATAATGTGGGTTTGATTTGAATTACGAATATGTGTGGGTTAACACTATTCTATATATTGATAAAAACTGTAGGTATACGATCATTGTGTTATCATTTGAATGAGTAAGATTGTTTCCATGAGTGCGAACTGTTCAAAATAACGATGCATCGGCCATAATTTTACGTTTTTGTGAGTCTTGACGTGAAAATGAATTATCCTTTATGTGGAAAATTATGATTTTTCCGAATCATCCATTATAATATTACGTTTCCTTTTTTAAATCTGTGTACAAATTATCTCAAGCATAAAAGTATGGATTGAGATAGAAATATCGATGCAACATTAGTCATATTAAATATATCATGCAGTATATTTAATAATAATAAATAAAAATAATAATAATAAAATCCATTTATTGCCTTAAAAATTATAGATACACTTAAATTACAAATCAAATTAGTATACACTAGGCAAAATAAATAAATAAAATAAATATCTTTGGACAATTCACACAACACTATCTGATTCCAAACTAAGCAGAGCTTGTACTATGGTAATCAGAAAGCTGATATACATACTTATATAATTCTAAATACATACTTAAATAGATAAATTAACACCCAGACACAGAACAAATAGTCATGTTCAGCACACAAATATTTGTCCTGGGTGGGAATCGAACCCACGACCTCACGTTTCGCAGTCGGCTCATCACCCACTACGCCACGGAGGCTGTCAAAGGGTGTGACTCAGCTTTTCCGACGCAGGTACATGGTCCCGGGCCGTGCTGGTTTTCAGTTACACCCTGCTCCCGGAGATGGATTGTAGGAGTATATTTTTTTTATTAATTCCAAAATTCATTTTAATTTAGCGAAAATAAGCCAGAATCTTAATGAAGATCTAAATATGACTATATATTTGAGTACCTATAATATTGTTGAACGAAATATGACTAGTATATTGTTAATACTTAAAGTACCACAAATATTAAAAGTGAATTTTAAAACTGTTTCCAAAAATATGGCATTGTTATTAGAAACTACAAGACTAAATTCAAATAAATTGTTCAGTCGAAATACAAACAATGTTTAGTGTCACGGTGACAATGACTAACTCTCAGCGAGAATCGTGATCGCGATCTCTCGACTCTCGCCAATGGTTCAATTTGTTCCACTGTTATCTATTGAAATAGCAAAGCAGATCTCTTTCTCTTGTAAAACTACACTTTTTCGTATTAAAAAAAACAACGGGTTGCCCTCCGGTAGTACCGGCAGAAGTGAAAACTTAAATATTAACGTTGTGCATTTTTGATATTTTGGAATGTTTAAGGAATAATTTCGCACGAATTGCTTTTATTATCAGTATTATTTTTCATCTAGTATTTTGAGTAGGTTTTCGTCTAGTATTTTTATAAGGTACTCACTCATTTTCTTTCACTATTCATCCGTCACTTTTTCATTAATAGATGCACTTTGTTCAATGTTCATATTTGAAATACTTGATATAAACGAATTTTACAAGTATAGACAGTCCAGCCGTCATCAGCTGTCACCCCTCCGTCTTACGAATATTTAATCAGGCCACGTGTCCTGACGCGAGTTTAACATTTTTTACCCATCCCAAAAAAGTGCACAACGCCGCTAAAGAAGTTTTCACTTCAAAAATTTATATATTAAATTGCATAGATAAAATCAATGTCATGTTAATATAAGAATTATTCAAATATTTCGGATTGTAACGGTATAAAGTCACATACTTATAGCTACACACTAGGCTTCCCTTTTTCGTAGGTACCACACAAAGATAGAGACACAAACACCCGAAGCAAGAACGGAAATTTAAACTCATTATTAAAATACATTATTCAATATTCAAAACCGTTGCAGCACACGGGTCGTCAAAAATATATCGATGATAGGACTCTACAAGTCTAAATACCTATCTTCGAGCCCTAACAGCAGACCAGCTCAGTGGTTCCAGAAAACATTAGTGTTTCAAATGTCAGATCCCACATATGCTTGCAAGTAAACTGAGCGTGTAACATTCCTATCACACCTAACAAACGACCTGATGACCTTGAAGACCTTAACTGATTTCCACCAAACATAGCTAAGAACACTCTCGACTGATATATCTTTCAAACAAAAAAAACCGCATTAAAATCGGATCATCCGTTTGGGAGCTACGGTGCCACAGACAGACACATACACATTTAAACACACACACACACACACAGACACGTCAAACTTATAACACCCCGTCGTTTTTGCGTCGGGGGTTAAAAATCAATGTCATGTGTATGTATAAGGATTATTCAAATATTTCGGATTGTAACGGTATAAAGTTACATACTTATAGCTACACAATAGGTTTCCCGTTTTCGTGGATACCACACAAAGACAGAGACACAAACACCCGAAGCAAGAACGGAAATTTAAACTCATAATTCAAATACATTATTCAAAAATTCAAAACTGTTGCAGCACAAGGGTCGTCAAAAATATATCGATGATATAGGAAACTGCAAGTAGGGTTACCAACTTTTTTCTATCAAATATAGTAGTTTTGAAGTTATTGACATAACAAATATAGTAGATGGCAAAAAAAATGAAAAAATAATGGTATGTGGTTAAAATTGAACTAACGCACACAGACAGAGACAGAGGATCTACTCCTACGCCTACCGCGATACGTTCGATGACAGCAAGAGAGCTTGGGAGCTAGCGAAGCTCGAGAGCTAGCGAAAATATTATAGCAGTTTCGCCTACTATATATATATTTTTTAGAAATATAGTATTTGAT
The DNA here is from genome assembly GCA_911387765.1 of Pyrgus malvae. Taxonomy (NCBI): domain Eukaryota; kingdom Metazoa; phylum Arthropoda; class Insecta; order Lepidoptera; family Hesperiidae; genus Pyrgus; species Pyrgus malvae. The sequence goes on from OU426949.1 coordinate 26,838,598, forward strand.
CCCTTAAAATAGTAGGATACTATATTATATAGTAGGGTTGGCAACCCTAACTGCAAGTCTAAAAACAACATAGATTATTCAATTGAAATACAAACAATTTTAAGTGTCACAGGCACAATGCATAACTCGAATATAATTTGTAGGTGGTAGAACTATTATCGTTCGCCCGGGGAAGTACCACCGCTGCACCCACTTCTGCCGTGAGCAATTCTATTGTGTTTCGGTGGAAAGGTGCAGCTGCCGGCCACACTTACATGAGGCGACTACCAGCCTCCGGGGTAGCAGCGCAACTGCATACGACCTCAGTCAAGACTTACCTATACTTGCTTGAGGTTGTATGTAGATGTCCATGGGCTGCAGCGACCACTTAACACCACGTGGCCTGCATGCTCGTCTGCTACTCCATTTAATAAATAAATAAATAAGAATATCGTGATCGCGACAACAAGCGATCTCTTGGCTCTCGCGGACGCGTCCGCGCGGTTTCAATTTGTTCAAAAGTTATCTATGGAAATAGCATAGCAGCTAATCTCTTTCCTACAAAGTGTTTACGCTTTTCCGTAATTTCTAAAAATCAATGTCATGTATCTTTACGGATTATTGAAATACTTCGGATTATACAAACGGTCAAGTGTTACAGTCACAATGATTCAAGATCTCTTGACAATTTGTGGCTAGGAACCAATTGAAACCATTTGTTAAAGAGCTACCTATGGAAATAGTTATGCAAACAATATTTTCTTTTAGTAGCATTTTTTGATTTTAAATAATTTTTAGGTAATAACACATGACCTCAGTGACAGACGGACAGACAGACGGACGGACAGCGGAGGCTTAGTAATAGGGTCCCGTTAGCATCCTTTGGGACCACCCTACCCCAAAAACGAGCTTATTTGTGAAATTTCAGCGTTTTATTTGTGAAATTTGTAACCCATATCTGAAGCTAGGTGATACCGACCACCTATGCATCATGGCAGGATAGTCGCTCGCGTGTGCAATAAATCGAGTGAAGACACGCGTACAAATTGGCGCGATGCATCGCCTTGTTAACGCAGATCGCTGTCGCGTCGCCGCAGTCGTGACTGCGCCCACGCCCTTCGCTGCATTGTTTGTGTATTGTTTGACTTTATTGAAAACCGGCGGTAGAGCTTTTTGTCTATTCGTATAAGCAGTGATCAGAGAAAAACACACGACAATAGTTTCCGTACAGCCCCTTAGGAACGAATTAATTTATATATTAATAAAACTAATAAAAATAGAAATGGCCTAAAGACCTAATTACTTAGGTAACTGAAGAATTAAGAATATAATAAATTATGCATAGATTTTAAAACAATTATCAAATTACCACTCGACCATCGCTGCTGTATATAGTATGCGTCTACTGAATTAGACTACTTTTTAGAAAAAGTGTTAAAAATCAGTACGTTAAAGACTGTTAAAGACGCAGCACACATCTAGATGTGTTCCAAGAGACTAGTCTCTACTGATGCAAATCAAAGTCAGATTCAGTTTCTTATTTAAAGTGTATCAGTATCCTATATGTAGTTTGAAATTTGATCCTTATCTTTTTATTTATAGATTCAGATAGAGATTGAAATTGAGTCTATTCTTTGTACGGATTTGACAGTTACGTCGTGCCATTATTTGATTGATTTGATTCACTGATTTGAAATGTATTGGAATTTTCTACATTTATTTCAATGTAAATTTTTAGCTACCTATAATTAAGTAGATACGCAAAATGAAATAGATCTTTATAAATAAAACAGTTTGTCATACTGTCCTTACATTTCTAAAGAGGTCCCGATCTCAACTTTCAATCCGCATCTCTGACTAAGAAAGCTGTTGTGTGTATATTATATACTGCTACACAGTGAGAGAAAATAATTTAACATTTCATAACGATGGTTTTCATCAATCTGCCACGGCGTATTAAGTGAATTTCCCCTCATTTTGGCACCGTGAAATCTAAATCCCACTCAATTAGAAAAAAAACGACGGGTTGCACTCCGGGAGTGCCGGCAGAAGTGAAAACTTGAATATTAACGTTGTGCATGTTTGATATTTTGTAATGGTTAGGGAATAATTTCGCACGAATTGCTTTTATTATCAGTATTATTTTTCATCTAATATTTTCAGTAGGTTTTCATCTAGTATTTTCATAAATTAGGTACTCACTCATTTTCTTTCACTATTTCTTCGTCACTTTTTTCATTAATGGATGCACTTGTTCAATATTTTAAATACTTGATATAAACGAATTTTAAGATAAAATTATACTTGACGCTGGCAATATGCAGAGTTTGAGATGCCATAATTGAAAAAAAAAGTATAGACAGTCGAGCTGTCATCAGCTGTCACCCCTCCGTCTAGTACGTAAGTACATTATTCTTAGTCTAAGGTCTTGGTCTAAGAGTCGGTGAAGACATTCACTCGTTCGGTTATTACAAGAGTGAAGGTGATATGAAAGAAAATTGATTAAAATTAATTAAATTAAAAATAGCTATGAACACTTTTCGATAGTCAAGTTATCATAGGCATATATGTTTATAAGTTATATTTGGTAAAAAATATGTCTCATCGAATTATCAGATCGGTGAAGGTCGATCTTCCACGTCTCCTCTACTATCTTACGAAATTTTTCGATCAGCACACGTGACCTCGCGCGAGTTTCACAGTTTTTACCCATCCCACAAAAGTGCTCAACGCCGCTAAAGAAGTTTTCACTTCAAAAATCATGCTGTGAGAAAATAAAAAGAGTCGAGAAAAACGTGGGTTGTGTTCTGGTTTGGTCCTAATGACTGCAGCGAGGCAGCGTCCCCCTCGGTACGCCCATGGATATAAGGTACATAGATACTCGTTTAGTAATTATTTTCACAATTAAAACCTTTCGAAAACAAAATAAAATTCATGTTCTACTCCTGTTTAAGATAATAAAGTGAAAACTCTATTTATTTTCTCATACCTATCTCACGTCAGTAACAAACATCAAACTTTCGCACAACGCAACACCTCGCTGAGTGGCAACTGAATAAATCATCCTTACACCTCGCTATCACGCGGCTCGAACCATCTGACTTATTATTATTCCCTGACCATAACTCCAACAGAAAATCTCTATTGCTCAACCATTTCTCTTGTACGGTCGGCCTCCAATTAAACGGCGAACAAGCGCGAAAACTCACGCCTTAGAAATATAAATGTTAGGATCTATCGGCCGGACGATACCGCACGTTCGCTCGCTAGTGACGTGTCGATGTTATCGATAGACTAAGTAATTATGCTCGGTGAGGCACGAAAGATTGAATTAAATGTCCTTGAAGGCAATTAAATTTACATTTTAATACCTATGATGGCGCCATGAATTGGAGTTTTGTTGTAAATAGATGCAACTTCGTGGTGGATTGAAAGTTACGTGACAATACTTACCTTTTGAAATGTTTTATCTATGCTAAGCATTACATTAATTATATAGTCGTTACCAAATACAAAACTACTAAACTAAAGTTAAATTTCAAATGTATAAAAGTATTAATTTATTTCAAGAGAAAATGACAGGAAACGTAGGCGTTCCAAATACAAATACAATTAAACAATGTATCTTCAGTTTACTGTCGATGAAAACTTCCAATCAATTGAACCTCAGCCCTATGCAAAATATCGTGAGGAGCAATCGCGCGAATATCATTATTGTATCCCTTCGCCCTCGGGGCCCGATAAGCGCCTAAATGTAAATGAGACGTGTGAAAAAGTATGCGATTATCTCACTATTAGGTATAAATTAAGGGAGTGGGAATAAGGCATGCGGCACAATTATATTGTCACGAAGGTGGGTACGTCGCACCTGCGCCGCAATCGCCGGACCGATCTGCGCGCGTGCACGCCAACGCAAAGGGATGTATTTTTTGTAAACGAAGCTAAGTATTGCTGGCCTGATTAGGCAGAATTTTAGTGTTCTGATTTCAATATTTAAAAAAAATAAAAGTTCTACTTTGTGGCAATTTATGTTTTATTGTGTAATTGAGTGACATTTGAAACGAATACGATACCATAAAAGCAGTGTAAACACCGTTTTAGATGTTTGCTGTAATTATTTTATTTGTTTACAAAGTTATAAATTTAAAATTGTACAAGGTACTCATTAAAAAACATGAAGAATGAAAGAAAAATATTATATTTGCGCAGATCGTATTAGTTAATATTTCCATAAACACTATTTAACATATTTTTAAGGAAAATTTATAATTAAGTAATGTTATTTAATTTTAACCCTGACAATTTTAAAGCGTTGAGAAGTGATTCCAAACATCGATAAGAGCGAAACATCGAGCTCGGCGCATCCCTAGCCGTGTAACCGATACGGCCTGGACTCGGACGAACAAACTCACATATTTTATTGTGTGCCAATTAAAATTATTCCCTTCCTTATTGATTGTGGGAAGAACGTAGGTGCTAACTACGACTATGTTCGATTTGACTTATGTTACCCGATCTGACTCCTATTGTGTAGTTTTCGAAGTATATCGAATCCCAGTTTGATATTTGTTTCGGTATAAAGCGAAGTCATATAATAACCCAAATGCATTGTTTTAATCAATTATATGATCCACCAATCCGCACTTGGCCAGCGTGGTGGACTATGGCCTAAATCCCTCTCACTTGTGAGAAGGAGACCTGTGCCCAGCAGTGGGACATAAAAAAGGTTGAAAAAAAAAATGATCCATAGATGAGAGAGTGTGATAGAAGCGCGTATGGCCCGGCGGTTAACGTAGAACGCAAACGATCTATGCAGCTAAGGCAAACGGGCGCGGTCGCGGGTGAAATGGGTGACCGTTAGTGGAAAAAAATTCATGCGCGTTTCCGTACTTCGGAGGGCACGTTAAGCCGGTCGGTCCCGGTTGTTTTCGATAGATTAGTTAAACCTTGTCGGAGGCCTTATGGGCGGTTTGAAAACATCCGACAGCGGGTTGGCCACTAACCCGCATCTTCACCAACCCGCATTGGAGCAGCGTGTTGGAGTAAGCTCCAGGCTTCCCCACGGAGAGACCCGTGCCCAGCAGTGGGACGCAAAAAGGGTTGCAGCCAAGCCATGTGATCCATAGAAAATTAGCAGTAGGTAGGTAGGTACACTACATATTTGCATTCAAAATTGACGAAAATCCGTTTAAATAATATATTTTCAAATCGACCTATTTAAAATACCTCTCCATATGCTGATTATTTTGTTTGTTTATCGAAAGGTGGCGAGTTGACTCATCTCACACAAATGCATTTTATTGTTGCAACGTCAACGTCACTCTTTAATTTAATGCGAATGATTTGTGTAAAGATCGACAGATAATAAATACACGCTCTTGAATGGCAATGTGTTGCATTTCCACGTATCAGCTTCCTATAATCTATTTATAGTCTATTTTGTATTTGTATTATTCTTAAACCAAAGGTCGGTTACTTTTTATGTAATGGACGTAATGAAGGGCGCGTGGCTCGGCGGCTAGCGTAGAACGCAAGCGGTCTATGCAGCTAAGCGGGAGCTGTCGGGTGTGGGATTCGTGACCGCTAGTGGCAAAAAATTTCATGCGCGTTTCCTTGCTTCGGAGGGCACGTTAAGCCGTCGGTCCCGGTTGTTGTCGATAGATAACAGTCGTTAAACCTAGTCGGAGGCTTCATGGGCGGTTTGAAAACATCCGACAGCGGGTTGGCCACTAACCCGCATCTCCACCAACACGCATTGGAGCAGCGTGATGGTGTAAGCTCCAGGCCTCCCCAATAATGGGGAGAGACCCGTGCCCAGCAGAGGGACGCAAAAAGGGTTGCAGCCAATGGACGTAATAGTCGGTATTCTTGTAAAATGAACGGCTGGTAGGTACAGGACACTTGTCTTGTTGTTTCCATAATAAGCAAGTACACCAGCACACTAAACACCTGATGGCTGGCTGCAACCCTTTTTAGGTCCCACTGCTGGGCACGTGTCTCTCCCCACTATTGGGGAGGCCTGGAGCTTACTCCACCACGCTGCTCCAATGCGGGTTGGTGGAGATGCGGGTTAGTGGCCAACCCGCTGTCGGATGTTTTCAAACCGAATAAGGCCTCCGACAAGATTTAACGACTGTTATCTATCGACAACAACCGGGACCTACGCGCGACGGCTTTACGTGACCTCCGAAGCACGGAAACGGGCATGAAGTTTTTTGCCACTAGCGGTCAACCATCTCACACCCGACCGCGCCCGGTTGGCTTAGCTGCATAGATCGCTTGCGTCCTACGCTAACCGCCGGGCCATGCGCGCTTCATGACAACTGATGACCATTGTGCAATTACCTAATGTTTACAGAACACGAGTAACGAGGAAAAAAACATATTATTATCCTCAATATCAGACAAACATTACAATAACAGAATACCGAGCGCTAACAGAGTTATGCTAGCAATGGCCCGTTATCGCGCCTTATCGCACGTTATCGCGCGTTATCGCGTGTTATCGCTCTGTCATTAGTTGCAGCCAGCGTGAAATGGCAGTTAGTACTGCAATGGTTTAGAATTTGGAGTTTGATCGAGATCTATGATTCATTGGTATTTTGTTTACTGACACCGTTTTGCGGAATGGTAAATGGATTGATGGCCTATCGGTGGTGATAGAGTGGTGGTAAAGATAAATAGTAAATAAATAACATTCCACACTTATAGCCCCACAGTACCCTACTGTTATACTCTGTGTCGTGGATGCCATGGACATACACAAAGACAGAAACACAAACACCCATACAGAGAACACAAATTTTAAACTCATCATTCTTTCTACTTCGCCGGGAATCGAACCTGGGACATTCCATTCGGCAGTCCGGCATGGTAACCATTACACCACAAGGGTCTTCTACTATTATACATATAAGGCCAATGTCCTTATTAATAGAAGTCTCACGCTGAGGGCCTATGCCAAATCATCTTTGAATTAGAAAGAAATGTTTTTGATATGTGTATTTAAATTTATATATAGGTATGTTTCTTTCTTTGTTTTCCTTCATTATACATCCCTAAGAGGGTAACAAAATTAGAACCTCGATTCGAATCCCGAAAGGAAAACATTGTAACATTTAATTACGATGTTTTCCATCACCGTTTATACCTCAGAGTTAGACAAAAAGAATCCCATATGCATGTAAAGTCCACAAAAAAGTGCATTTGACCAGCGAGGTGGACCATTGTCTAAATCCCTCTCTGTTCCGAGAGTCTTAGCAGTGGGACTAAAAAGTTATTGAAAAGGACTAATATGAACTTCACGGCATTAAACCCAACAACATTGGGCTGGCCTTTAACCGTTCGTCTCACATTGAAATAGCAAAGTGGAGTATGCTCCAGGCCTTCCTGATTACTTTAACATTTTTTCTTGGATGACCCGTTTCCAGGTCTGGGGTGCTTGCTATAAGGGTTGCACCCAAATCAATCCTAACCTAGCTCATTATAAGCCGAGTGCGGCGAGGTCTGTAACAGGTGCAATAAAATATAAAAAAGTACCGTTACTGTACCGACTATAAAATTAAGTAGTCAACGCACGTGCTATACTTTTGCAATAGCCTGAAGTCTTAAACCAATTCTCATTGGAAAACCAACTTTAACACTTCGTCTTTCGAGCTTAAATTAAATTGTAACTAATTAACCAAAATGTAACGTAAAGGCAATCTACGTCACTGTAAAAAGATCTTTAATTAATGACATTATAGTTCATTTTGATCTGATCATGCTAAGTAAGTCAAGACTGCAATCAATTCACATTTGTATGCAACGAAATTTTAATGCATTTCGGCTTGAAACACGAACATTTCTACGTAAATAAACCTCGACTTTGTTCCTTTTTAATACGGTCCGATTTCAGGAACAAGCTTGCGTGTGTATTTCTGGTAAGTGGGTTGCACGTTCTACAAAATCCAGACTTTTGGTCTTGAGAATACGGTATTACTTTCAATGGCAAATGTGGGGTGGTTGTGTTATTTTATTAAGTGGGTGGGTGACTTGGAAATCGGCTGCGTGTGCACAGATAGCCCCCAAAGGGCGGCTAGACGTCGCTCAGACGTAGGAATGCAGACTCCGTGCTTACGGCTCTAAGTAGGTGGTAGGCATTTCATTAACTCGAACAGGCTCCATGACAGCCTAGTATGTTTATCGTATAGCATTGTAAAGTATACTGACATAAAAGATTTTTGGCTGCAACCCCTTTTTAGATCCCACTGTTGGGCACATTCATCGGGTTGATGGAAATGCGGGTTACTGACGGATGGTATCAAATAGCCAATAAAGCGACCGACAAACTTTGACGACCGATCTGTCACTAACAATAGGAACCGTAAGCACTGAAAAAGCATAAAATTTGCCACTGACGGTCACTCATCTCACATCTGACCGCTCCCTTTTCGCTTGCATTAACCCTGGGACGGGCGCGCTTCAACGGATTTAAATTTTACAAAATTTGAGGTCTTCTAAAAGATTGAACGGCTGCATTATACAAATACATAACATGAACCTGACTACTTTATAATTTTCTTCTGAAACTTGGAAGTAGCCACATAATATATATCATACTGGCGGCCGCCCGCGACTTCGTCTACGTAGACGTTTGTTTGATTTCAACGCGCTTATCTCAGAAACTACTGGTACGAAAAGAAAAATTCTTTTTGTATTGAATAGTCCATTTATTGGTGAAGGCTATTAATTAAATAACATCATGCTATAACCAATACCAAAGTCCACGCGGATGAAATCATGGGCGGCCGCAAGTCATAGCACGATGTTATATAGCCTTCCTTAATTAATCGACTATTTAGCACAAAACGATTTTTTCAATTCGGACCAGTAGTTCCTGAGATTAGCGCGTTCAAACAAACAAACTCTTCTGCTTTATATATCAGTATAGATACGAGTACATCGGCTGTTAAGATCGAACCCAGTTAATGTAACAATAGAACGCAAAAAAAAACTTGTAGTTAAAACGTGGTTAAAACTCATACAGATTGGACAGAATGTATGCCAACCGTAGAGCGTCAAAATTGACAGGTATGACACCAGTCAGAGGAGTGGCCTTTACGGGCGAACCCTTCGTCGCAACGTCCAAGCACAATGTGCCTTCTATTTATACAACTAGTGTACCTGTGTGTGTCGGTGTCAGTGTTGACGGTGCATAGAAAATGACGTTGTTAATTGAATTGACATTTAGAAATGTATGCGTCTGTAGCGATGAAAGAATATTTGTGAATGTGTGACAAAATTAAAATGTGTGCGTTCTTTCCCTGCCCCAGATATGGCACAAAAATTATGTATCGAAGCGAGGCGCTATGCCGTCTCTCTTGAAGGTTTTTGCTCTAAGGTGCCAACTGGCAGTCTTATTAGCTCGATAAGATATTGTTATGACATATACCGTACAATAAACACTGGTCGATATGTATAATAAATCGACATTGTGTGCCACTGTTAGTTATCGAATCGGTGATTCAGGCCTGACTCATCATTTTTAGATAGAGAAGATGTACTTGACTCTACAATAGGCATGATGACACTATTAAAGAATCAGAGAATAAACGGTGTTACAGAAAAATATATGCTAAAAAAGTTCTAAAATATGATCCCGTTTTAATATAAACATTAAGATTAATAAGATTTTCAATAAAATAAAAGTATTAAATACAGCAGGACCGGACGGAGTGGCGAACATTAGGGGAGGCCTATGTCCAGCAGTGGACTTTAAAAGGCTGATGGATGGATGATTAAATACAGCAATCGGCCATGTTACCTGAAACGCCAATCAAAAGGAATGACGTCACGTCTCAGTTAATGTCATCGTTTTGCTTGAAGTTTGACGAGCAAGCCGACGCCATGACACCTATGAGCGTTTTCGCGCTTAATTCAAATTACATAGCTGAAAATACATTTATTTACTTTAAAAGTTGAGTTTATTGCTGAAATAAACTTTTTTTCGAAACTAGGAGACGTGTACCTACAATAAGGAAAGGTATTTAAAAATCTGTCATCATGCCCATTATGTAGAGCTTATTTTGAGTAAAGAGACATATTTAAAACATTTTCATATATTTTTAAACGCTACATGTTACACGAATCTCTGTCCCTGTCGTGGGAACCACACTAACATTACAATAACAGAACATCAGTCAAGAATACAAACACACAGACCAGGAATAGAAATTTAATCTCATTAGGCATTAAAATTTCACACCCAGGGGAATCAAACCCAGACTTCGAAGTCTTAAGATTTGAACAAACTGGCATGGTAATCATTGTGCCATAAAGGACGTCGGAACGTCTTTTATAATAAATGTAAGTTTTTTATCGGCAGAGGGTGTTAGAATTATACTTACTTACTTCAGATAAAACTTAAGCTAACTTATAACTGGTAAATTTGAAATAGCATCTGACTGCAATAAAATAACTAAGGAGAGAGCTATAAATAATTCATCAAAAGGCACGTCATCGTCTTGTCGACCAACCTCCTGGCGCTAGCTAGCGCGATGAACTATTCCAACAAAAACAGGTGCCCAGCAGTGGAACATTCAAATTTTTGTATTAAAATATTTTCACTCACGTGCTAAATATTATTTTCTATAGATTTTATTAGGTTTACATCTTATCACGTAATTTTAAGGTCATCGATTTTAGATATCTAGGATGAACAATCAGTTATGTGTAGATGTCTCTATCTATAATGATACTATCTGAATTCCTGATATTGAATATAATGTAGTTACTTCACGTAAAAGATAGGCTTACTACATTTAGTATTACTGATTCGATAGCAACTTTATCGTGACAGCTGATTTGCGCTTGAAGAGTATGGTACTCCTCCGAAACGGCTCGACCGATTCTCATGAAATTTTGTGTTATATCGGGTAGGTCTGAGAATCGGTCAACATCTATTTTTCATCCCCCTCAATGATAAGGGTGGCCTACCCCAAACATTTAAACGCGGTACGGAGTTCGCGGGGTCAGCTAGTTATATCTATAATTTATAGTTTTCTTTTAATTCGTTTTACGGCATTGGATAAAATTCCATATTGTGCCTTTTATAAATTAAAATATTTATTTATTTATATTTCGGATCGGTTCCGATCGTCAGCTTTGGGTGCCCATATCACAGGGTGCTTATACACTGAGAGGAAAAAAAGCCGGCGGAAAAAAAACCTCCTAGGTTTTTATGGAATTCATGCAAACTCTGTGCATATTGACAGTAACCAGTCAATCTAGTCAGTCAGATATTCAAGTAAAGCGAAGGCTACTTGACTACAACGTATCCGATGGAGTGTTGGAGGCAAGCCAAAAAAACATATTTTCGCACTGTTATTTTAATTCACAACACTCGTGCACTTTAATTAACCTATATCGAACAAAATTGGTCACGTTCTTGTAAAGAAGCCATCGCTTTACTTGAATGTCTGACTGACTTGACTGACTAACGACTTACTGACTTTACCTATTATGGACGAGTAGTCCAGTTTCACCAAAACTGGCAAAAACGTGATGAAAAATTTATACTTGACGTTGGCAATATGCAGAGTTGGCGATGCCATAATTGAAGAAAAAGAAAGTTCTGTTATAAGTTTTTTGTTGAAACTTATTGTTCATTGAAATTCCTGTTTCGCCGGGAATCGAACCCGGGACCAATTGGCAGTCCGGCATGATAACGTAGGTCGTCAGTTATTACCGTGATTAAAGTTTCAGTATTTGGGGTTCGGGTTAATCTTCACCAGATTCCTCACCAGTGATGTTTCATTCAGGTTGCTGTAGTAAATTCTTTATTGCTTTGTGGCACCAATTTATGGCACTTTATGGTGCTTATTCTCTTTTTAAAGCAACCGGTTATTATAAAAGAAATAAACTGTTAGATGTTTCTCTTTTGTTTTGTTTCTAGATGATCCTCTTTCATCACCTTCAAGTAAAGTAACAAGTACGCTAATTGTCGGTTAAAGTCACCCGTAACTTCAATTTCAATTTCACGATGTTCGAGTTGCACTAATCATATATAAACTGACCCGTACTCACAGCTTTTACTTGCCAATTAACTTTACTTGGGACGTAACTAATCAACACTTTACTTGGAGATGGTGAACGAGGCCCTAACACGCCAAAACGATCTACGTATGTATCATGTACTTTATTAACCCCATATCCTAAAAACCCAAAACTACGCCAGATAGGCATAGATCAAAAAAAGGGTTCTCAATCCCGATAATAAACATTCATATCTGTGAGATGAAGTTTCGGAAATCTTACCCCATTTGGGGTAGGGGGTGACACGAGGGCGCGGGTCAGATATTTCAATTCTCGGTCGGATATTGGCGGAGTCGTGACGACGCATACATCTCAGATCGGTTCGCCCGTACGCCTGTCCATAGCTTATCTCAATATTAAAATCTTATGTGCACCAGTTTAGAGGGTGTTGTAGTGACCGCTGGAAGCTACTAGCGTTTGAACTAGTTGTTACGTTCATGAGCGCGTATGTGGCCCAGCCGTTAGCGTATAACGCAAACGATCTAATCTATACAAATAAATAAAATTGGAGTGTCTGTTTGTAATAATTATAATTATAATAAACGAAATAGAAATTTGAATGATGAGTTTCTTTTTCTGTTCTCGGTCTGGGTGTGGGCTGGGTTTCTGTCTTTGTGTGGGTCCATGGAACCCACGGTACAAACTAAAGTCCACGTGGACGAAATTGCGGGCGGCCGCTAGTCAATTAAAATCAAACACATTTATTGGTTCAATAAGGAACAAAAGATGGATAAATGTTACAATGGTAGCGCCGCTTATTCTGCCACAATGGGCGTACAAAATTCAGTATTATATTTTTACGAAATCCTCAATTTAAATTTTATATGGAAATTATTACAAATATTCATTACACGTCAAATATACTATAACAAGATGTTTACAATAATTATTACAATTAACATCATAGGTCAAAAAATACTACAATTAAATTAATGTTATCTAATTTGGTATGTAACTATGTCAGAGAATATTTAGTTATAGGGCAAGAAATTTTATTGTATTACTAGCGGCCGCCCGCGACTACGTCCGCGTGAACGTTTGTTTGTTTGTTTGAACGGGCTGATCTCAGTAATTACTAATTTGAATTGAAAAATTATTTTTGTGTTGAATAGTCCATTTATTGGGGAAGGCTTATAGACAGGTTATATAACATCATGCTTTGACTAATACCAAAGTCCATGCGGGCGAAGTAGCGGGCGGCCTCTAGTCGTAGCATGATGTTATATAGTCTATCTATAGCATTCCCCAATAAATGGACTATTCAATTATTAAACAAAAAAAGATTTTTTCAATTCGAACCAGTAGTTCCTGAGATTAGCGCGTTCAAACAGACAAACTCTTCAGCTTTATATATTAGTATACATTTTTATTTATTCAAGTTTCAGATCTCCTCAATAATGAGGTGCGATCAGAACTGAGCAGTGGGACTCAGAAAGAGTTGCAGCCAGCTAGTATCTCCCAATGACAATATATTGCTACACTAACTATGACTATATTGCTTTAGGTGAAGTTCTATAACATTAACACGTTCGCTGCGAAACAATTTTTTTGGACTTTCAGCAGAGGTCTTTTCAGGGCAATATTGAACATATCTTCAGTGCGTATGAGACTTTTTTGGCTTCAAAAAATATGTTAGAAAAAACTCCTTAACTAGCTCAACAATAATTATAGATGCTTAATATTTCAGGGGTATAAAAATAGATATTAACCTAAATTAAATCTAGCTTCGCCGTCTTTTATGATGTTTTGGTATTGAATAAACACATAAAATGTGACAACTATTCTGCCTCATTATCATTACTTATCGCTTTTGTGATAATAGTATGACCAGAGCTTTAAGTACTTTATGGTTGGGTGTTATGTACAGAATATGTTATGTTTTATATTAAAGTTTTATCTACAGTTATATGATATTTTCATGGTATACTTTATTTTAAGACTTAAGAAAGATTGTTATATTTTAAAACATATATAAACAAGGTCATATTGTAAGTAAGTTCAAATTTTAATATACTTTGACACTACTTTTCTTGTTAATGCAAATTTAAATAATAAGCAATCACATGCATTTATTTACATGCCTGTAAATTTATATTTAATAAATATTGCTTTTTAATAAATTTCCTATAAGACTCAACTAAGCTTAAGGGCGAAAAATTGATGGAAACAAACAAACGTATGCTTAATGCTTACTCTGCCATAAAATAATAATTTAACGAGGAATATTGCACCAAATCATTCATTGATAATGATTCAAACACGTTTTTTAACGTTCAATCAATTATATCCAAAGAATCGTGCATCACTATTATCCATTATGATTATGCAAGTATTTGTATTACCAATAAAATTTGAAGCAATCATCTCCAATTGAAATCAAATCTAATAGATAATTTTAAATGCTACTCGAAAACTGAAATGAAACTGCATATTTTTTAGTTGATATAACTAAAAATGCTTAATTACAATTAAATAAATTACGTCACCTAACTGTAATGCTTCCGCATAAATCCTATATTTAATTTATAATTACGTATAGGTATAAATTTTATTATTTAACCAATAAACACTACAGAAATAGTCAGAATGTCACGTATCGGCTGAATAGGAAATTGCGGCCCGGGATCGACATAGCGAGGAGTGACATTTAATTTGTTCCATATTTAAAAATGAAAAAACTGACGTATCTTCAATTTCAGTCAGCCTGTAAATCATTGAACCTTTTTGTTTGTTATGTCTGTCTGTCTAATATAGAAAATAATATAGTCTTAGGCTATGATTTAATAAAATATTTCTAGGGTCAAATTAGGTGCATTGTTATTAAATTTAGGATGTAAAACCTTCGCGGAACAATATTTGAGATTAGTTATTGTTGTCAATACATAGCAGTTGTTCAGAATTGTAGGCGTTACGAGTGGTTTAAATATATCCGACCGATTGACCGCTATACTGTATACCTTATATTATTAGACTAAACTGTCCACCAACTAGGCCAGCGTGGTGGACTATGGCCTAAATCCCTCTCACTATGGCCTAAATCCCTCTCAATTGTGAGAGGAGACCTGTGCCCAGCAGTGGGACATCAAAAAAGGTTTAAAAAAATTAGACTAAAGGCGCCATAAATTAAGGTCCAAAATCCGCCTTGTTTTGCCTTGTAACAGCATCAGAGGATTTCAAGTTCAAATCTTGGCAGGGTCGCCATGTAGTACTGTGCTGGTCGGCTTCTTTAGTAAAATGACTATTTAGGTTGAAGATTTTTATTGGTAACTTAACATAAAATTCACATTATGTACATTATATCAATCAGGCCTAACACTCACATACGTACGACAGACTTAAAAAGTTGATTTCAAATTGGCGTAATCTATCTCTTTTTTGTATGGGGGAGGGAGAAAACATCCTGACACCTTGGGAGAGAATACCGAGTTATGTGAGATTTGATCGCACTAAATCCGCTTAGCCTCTACTCTTGGGAAGGACACTGAGATCTCCGGTGGAACGCACTGGTGACTTCCGCGGCGCCCCAGAACGGGTCCATCCTCGGGAAAACAGATGTGCTCTCATGCACTTTCCTACGCTTACGGCGGCATGCGGCCGTTCACCGCCGTCCTTCCCGGGGCTGCTGGCTGGACGGATCGACTCCCTCCCACCTCCCACTCTCACCGCCCTTACGATCAGGCAGGGGATACTCTACCTACCAGTTTTATAAAATTAAGTACATATATATGTATGTATTTGTAAGTACTGTTACAATTAACTACATCAAACTACAGAACCATGAATAGATCGGGTAAACAATATCTTATTTCGCAATAACCCGCGCGGGAAGTCGTCCTAATTTCCTGAAAGAGATGGGGACGCGAGTTTACCGTTCGTTATTTTAAACTTTGCCTCACACTCGCGACTCGGCTAAGAAAGGAGGAGGCAGCTTTTTTATAGTGTTATTCTTAAAAAAATATTTAACATAAATTATTAGAGCCTGTTCACAAAGGTTAGATTAAGTAATTACTTTTAAAGTAATTACACATCCATTTGTTTAACACAGATATGAAACAAAACTTGATCATCAAATTATATGTCCTTTCATTATTATCTTTGTAGTTTTATCTTTTGAAATCGTCGTAGACCAACAATATTGATAAAGAAGTAGAATTTTATGTAAATTATAAGTAAGTACCCTACATTATAAGTACCCAAGTTTAGTCTAAAATTTAGAATTTTTTCATAGCTCTGAATATAAGTGACTAGACGTGATACATTCACATGGAAGGGTAAAATCTAAACTGTTTATTCCTTAAATTTACTAATACAAGATTTGTTTCTTTATACAATAATTAACATACATAACTTCACTTTCTTTTACACGACACTTGAAACCCAAGGCTTTAAAAATTTGTTAGCAAAACTCTTTACCTGTCGTGCGCTACGGCCTTTTTCAGCCATTGTCAAATTGCGCTGTTTATCTTATAAAATAAAGTTAACATTTCAGGATCCTTTTCCACACTCCGGAGCCAGCGATACCAAATAGATTCGCCACGCTCGGATAACAAAGCAAACATTACTATTTATTCAATTTCAAGATGGCGCCACGCTTGATTTCATTTGATTTGATTCGCTTATTCCTATTTATCTCTTTACGCTTAATCCGGATATGAAACGAAATGCTTCGTTTTGTAATATTTCAGCGAATTTACATTGTTTGCTACTGTTCTGAGGAAATTGAACAGTCTGACTCGATTGGATCGAATGGGTTGAGCATCGCTTAAGTTTTAGACAGTCAATAATTTAAAGTTAAGAAACAAACGACTCTTTTACGTGCAAAGATGAAAATTGATTAATGGTATTTTCGTGATACGTGAAACGTTCACGTTTATTAAATTAATTAAAACCATATTCATTTAAACCATAACCACCGCAGTTTTCGGTGTCAAAAGTCAAAAGGCTAATAGTATTCGTACGGACTTTATTCAAAAAATTTAGGACGTTCGTGAAACAGTTTTCTAACTGCAATGTCATACTCATAATGTCTATGCATTTTTTATTTATAACAGCATTGCCAAAAAGTGTCATATTTTGCTTTTTACCTTCCTTCGCCTTTTTTGATCAGATTTGTCGAGTAAAAGGCCGTAAGTGCTCACTCAATTTGTCACACGGAGTTAATAAAGTTGCAAGAAGGCTTCTTTGTCTGCTACTAACGGATCTATCGGCGCCTGCTCTTCATTTCCTGCGCTCGCCTCTTGTCGAACTCTCGGGGCTCAAGTGATGACCTGTAGAGGCAAGACCTTTAATACCCAACCAACAAATGAGACCAACATACAAGACCGATTGCTTAACATTTCCTTTGAGAACGAATACCGCATTATTTGCATATAGTAGCAAATACCGAATATCGAAAGGACACATATATTCACTACTCACACAAGTGCATTTTCAAGTTATATGTACTTGCGTTAAGTGTGCTCACAGAGAATACACACTCGCACATGTGAATATGTTCCAAATGCCAGAGTTTAGTAATCAACCTATATTATATATTCAAAAGTAATACAGATGACTATTATATTATATATAGTAGTCATCTGTATTACTTTTGACTACAACCGTTTATCAGTTGTATAAGTTGCAAGGGTTTTAATTATATGCTCGTCGATTATTTATTACACCACATAAAAATGGTACAAAAGGCGGACTTAATTCTAAAAGCATTCTCTGCCAGTCTACTTTTGGGCGAAGCAGAGATTGTTGTAGGTGGCATAATAAGCTATACATATATTATATAAACTGTAAAAATATATACTCCCTGTCAGAAAAACAGGTTTATATTATAAACATTTAATAAAAATGTATTAATAATATGATTATACTTATCTACATCTACATAATAAGTAATAAGATAATAAAGCAGAAAAAATTAATTACTTTACATTACAGTTCACCTTTTAATTCGAGTCGTCGAAGCAAAAGGCCGCTGTAAAATATGTAAAAATGTTAAATAGTGTTTATCGGAAATAGAATTCTAGTTATCCGATTCGCAATTGCTCAGGTGATCTGAGTTTAATTGATTATACTTAGCTATGCCATGGGAACAGTGAATTTTTCCGGGATATAAACTATTCTATGGTGTTTCTCAAGGTTCACTCTATCTGGGACTAAGTTTTATTAAAATTAATTCTACTGAACTTAGTCATAAAATCATAATAGAGACACAAAGATACATTACTTTAGCAGTTACAATATTAGCATGAATAGTATGGATTTCAAAATCTGTCAACGTGCTTTGTCTCATGGAGTTAATAAAGTTCAAATCGCTATATCTTTTGCTTTGTACCACACTACAGCACAGCACCAGAGGATAATCACATTGTTTTGTTTTGTTTTGATTCATTGCTGTTTCTATTCATAAAGTTTGTATTCATAATATTTCTTGGTTAGTTCGGATACTTGGACATATTTATCGTTTGCTTTTAATATCATTTGTGTGAAGCGAGCTGTTCAAGTGTAAGAGCCTTTTGCCTTCACATTATTAAAATCTGTAAATTGATGTACAATTAGGTATACGAAATTTGGAATGGGATTTAAGTTTAAGCGACATAAATTTGTCGAAATTGGGTAAGTTTGTGGTCAAATGTTTAATTTTTGTGTTTTCTTTTACAGGTAAGTACACGATCCAGACTAGTCATATTTTCAAAATCAACATGATTTCGTTTCTGACAACAACTGCAGTGGTAAGTTTTATTATGGGAATAGTATATTAATGAACGAATATAAGCAGTAATATGAAATTTAATTGTATTAATGAAAAAAGGACAAATAATATTTTCTCTATACAGTGTTTTTATCGTAACGTTATATACATATTTTAAGTTTGGTAGAATTACCTACGCCACTAAGTTCAAAACTAAATCAAGAGGTCGTCAGTAACCAATCAGTCAAGTCTGTCGGATATTCTATTTCATTACTTTACTAGAACGTGCCTAATGGATCCGCCCAAAATCCGAAAAGTTTTATCAAAAGAACTCTAAAGTTTAAAATTCGAAATCACACATTTCTCTGGCAAATCCGATGACAACCGATCGCCTTATTCCAAAGAGTCCTTAGCGAAGAACGCTCACGTACATTGTTACGTCACGTCAAGTCAGTTATAATTTTTAATCTGTGCTTGAGTTATACTGACTACGGCGTTCTGTAAGGCCCTCGAAGCACAGATAACTTGAAATGCGAACTTTCCACTCTGAGCACCATCGAGACGTTCTGATGATAGATTAGCCCTTCGCAGCCCACTTGGAACGCTCCGTCTCTTTCACACGTCTCAAGCGAGAGGGGGATGGAATTTGGCATGGATAAAAGGAACGCTTGTCAAGCAAATTTTCAGAGTATATCGTGTTTCAAATTGAAACTGACACTTTGTTGTTCCTTTATTGATATATTACCTTCAAAAACGAATTAATTCGTATTTTAATAGTATATTTCATTACAAGTGCGGAAAGGCTGTTATTGCAAGGAGTTGCGACAAGTGTCTACCCGAGCCGAGGCGCAGCCGAAGGTGAGGGTTGACAGTCGGAACTCCTTCCAATGACGGTTCCGCACGTGTACTGAACAACTATTTTTAATACAGTTGCGAAAAAATGAAGCAATTTAATAAAATAATAAAAACTCGGAAATAACATTTTTGAAAAATGGCGCCAACCATAAAATAATACCTATATGCAGAGATTTTTTTTGTTTTCTTCAACCATTCTGGGTAGGCAAAGGGAACTATGCCCATACAGCCAAGTCTTCAGTAGAATTTTTTTATTGATATGAAATGAAAATGTTAATGAGATGAAATGAAATGAAACCTAACTCTGGACTCTCTAACTGAATCAAATCATTAAATCTGATATTGAAACAAATTAGTAGCTTCTTTTTAGAAATATTTACATGAATCATAAAAACTTCTAAGACTTCGTGGTTGGTTTTTTTCTTTTTAATAGACATTACTTTGACAGTTGGGAAAGAAAAAGCACGAGTGTGTAATAGACCACTTCCCGCACGCTAAACGTCCCTGCAATACGTCACTTTTTGAGCAACTGTATTAAAAAAAAAGTTCCGTTCAAATTCAAAGTCAACATAGATAATAGCATTTTATTGCATAAAAATTACTAATTTATACTAAATAATCTTCAGTTTCTAAATTTAAATAAAACTCCTTTAAAAGTTTATCCAGCTTTAAAACCCCATTTAAGTGTATATAAGACCTCAGAAACGTGCTCATTTTATGTAAGGCCTGTAGATAATATCTTCAATAAAATCCAAGCATCATAAAGTACATTTTATCTGTACTATATTACAACATTTCAACGCACAAATAAATCAAACCTGTTTAAATGGATTGCTGCTAAGAATGTTACACCTTCCAAGGAATTATTCTACTAACAGCTTTGCTCTATACGTAATTTTATTTAAAATAATGGTACTTACAGTATATATTGATATCATACGTCCAAGCCAAAGTAACTCTAAACTTTATTTTATGTAAGGAGGACTGACAACCGATGAGGAAGAAAGGTCCTCGAACGGTGACCACGTCTCGGCATTAAGAGCACATACCGCCCTCCGCCAGACTGACAACCTGAAGATGATAGCGGGAAAAGCTGGGTTCAGTCCAGCGTGGTCTTTAAAAGGCTGATGGATGGATGGATATGGCATTCAAAGATTTTGCCGTTTTCTAATACGTAGTTGCTGGTATAAAACCACCAAATAAATAATTACTATGCTCATCGGTTTTTAACTACAACAAAATCATAAAGTTAGGTAAAAACTACTTTGCAACGATCCGCAATCAGAACGTATGATAGTGCATAATTTTCTCATGCAATAGCACCTCACTCCCTCCTACATATGATACATGCACATCGCGGATTGTTGCAAGTAATTTTTACCTAACTTTATAACAATGTAGTTCCGCAAAGTAACGCCTGATTCTATTAATTAAGCAACAAAATCAAAAAATGTCATAGAAAAAAGCCAATTAACACAATGGTATTCTGTTTTTCCTTAACATTTCTTTGATTTTTCATCCAATACCACCTAATTGTATCTTTTCTTGTACCTTTTAACATTTTATTTGTGGTCGTTATCGTTTTTTTCTTTTAATTAATTAACAATGTTGTTAGTAGAATAAGCGTCTTATATGCCCCGCCCTTTGATATATAAACTGTTCAAAACTGGATCTGGCAATATGGTCAGATACCATAATAATGTTAATGAGTATCCCATGATATGGCCACGGCTTTATATGGTCAAATGAGGTGATTTCATGACCACCGTTTCAGAGCGCCTGTGATTTTTTTGTTCACACAGCCATACAGAATTGCATTAATTAGTGCTCTATATAAGACCAGTCAGATCGGTAATTGGTTGATTTTTATTAAGTAAAGCGAGTTTAACTCTTGTAAACTGGTCGCGAAGCTCTGCCCAATTCATTATTTTATGTATAAAGGTCCCATAACGCAAATTTGTGTTACCTAATAATGGTATTTGTACTTCTTTTATTTTCCTCTCACGTATTCAATATACCTTTTTTGTATCGGGGTGGAAACCTTCAAAAGGTACCCGGCAACTTGAGAGAGGATATCGGGTTATATGGGATTTGACCGCACTAAAACCCCCTCGGTGGCCTGCCTCTGCCCTTGAAGAGGACTCCGGTACCTCCAGTGGAACGAACCGGTGTCCTACACGCGCGGCGCTCTGAAACGGGAGAAGAGGAACTTTGGGAGAGCAGATGTGGTCTCCTTCACCTTCCGATGCTTAGGGTGGTATGCGGCAACGCACACACCGCCGTCCTTCCCGGGGCTGGACGGATCGAGCTCCCACTCTCACCCCCCGCATCCCCGGAAGCACCCTTTTAGTCGCCTCTTACGATCAGGCAGTGGATACCGTAGCTCTATTTTTAATCCCGAAGCCACAGGGACTGCTATACGAATATACCTACACTATATCTATTTAAGGATATCATTATAGTAACTCCAGTGCCCCAATAGACAAAAGCCCTTATACATCAAAAACTCTTCATGACGAATTTTATTTAACGTTTATATGAAATGTAGAGACGTTTCTGTTGAAAAACTCAAAATCGTCTTACCAATAACCGATGGGTTCCACCGATGCGTTCCACCGAAGATCTTGGAGTCCTCCCAAGCGAAGATGCAGGCCACCGAGGGGGTTTTAGTACGGTACAAATCCAACATAATCCGGTATCCTCGCCCAAGGTGCCGGGTATCTTATGAAGCCCCTCTTGCGTCTGCGACCGATGTATCTACCAGTCAACTATCGTTGCTCCGTTGTTAACGTTAACATTACTAGGATATCACAACTAAGAGATACTTACATTACTCGATTACATTGCAACACTCGAGAACACATTCCTAACCTGCGATCGATAGGATGGCATATCGATTAGATCCGCGGCGCCGGCGCTTGCGCAACCACAAATGCTAGTTTCCCACGATATTAGCCGTTTGCGTGAATACCACACGAAATTTCATTTGTACGGACTTGTAACTGATAAATTCCTAAGGTAGTAATTTAGTAAATCTGAGCCTACAGTTGGAATTTCATCGTGACCTCACGGCATTTGAGACTAGACTCTAGACATTTTGTCCTTGTAGCTTCGGTATTAAGAATAGAGCTACGGTATGCCTAATCGTAAGAGGTGACTAAAAGGGGGCTTCTGGGGTTGTGGATGGTGTGGAGTGGGAGCTCGACCCATCCAGCCAGCAGCCCCGGGAAGGACGGCTGTGTGAGCGCCTGAGGGTGCAGGAGAGCGCATCTGATCTCCCGAAGATGGGCCCGTTCTGGGGCTCCGCGCGTGGAGGACACCGGTGCGTTCCACTGGATAGAGACTCTGGAAGGAGTCCTCCCAAAGCGCAGAGGCAGGCCACCGAGGGGGTTTTAGTGCGGTACAAATCCCACATAACCCGGTATCCTCTCCCAAGTTGAAGGTTTCCCCCACGAAACCAAAAAACAAAGTCTGTAGACTTTTCAAACCTATATTCAAACTGTATGGGTAGTAATAATACCTATGGCTGAGTGTTTAAGACATCAGGTTTTCACGTTGAAAGCCCGGGTTTAAATCTGAGATTTTCACACCAGAGACTAATACGATATTTAATAGGTACATGATCGACGGTGAATAAAAATATTGTACAACGATGCTCCTCACAACGTGTCATGTCCACAAAACCGCACTTAGCTAACGTAGTGGTCTTAACCAGTACCAAAATGACGAATGGGAAATTTTGTTTCCTTGTTTCAGTTTAATTGCTCAATGGCCACAAATATCGTCGTGATTTCTGTAAGTGCTGTTAATAGCTTTCAGTTTTCACATCCCTTAAATCACTTACATTTATCATCGGTTTAACCGACAGATGTTCCATAGGTTCCTAAGGTACTTCTACTTGAGTACCTAAACGGTCCTGAGGCTCAGGGATGGTCACATTGATCAGACTAAGCCTGTAAAAATCCATCGCTGGACATATGCCTTCCCTGATATTCGCTTATTCCGAGTATTATTCCATTGATCACAAATAACTTTGTGTAAAGACCAAAAGTATTTTATTAACGACCCGAGTGGCGCAATGGTTACCATGCCAGACTGCCAATCGTGGGGTCCCGGGTTTGATTCCCGACGAAACAGAAATTTGAATGCTGAGTTTAAATTTCCGTTCTCGATCTGGGTGTTTGTTTTCCGTCTTTATATGTGGCCATGGTACCCACGACATAGGGTATACATACCCTACTGTGGGGCTATGAGTGTAAAATGTTATTTTAGGTTTGTTATTCTTACTTCTAAATAATAATTAAAATTCATATGTGACTATCTATACCAATTACTCTCAATTTAACTATCGTGAATCATTTGCTGGTTCTGTAACACCTTGATATTTTTATTTATAACTAAGAAACATTAATAGTAGCTATTTCGCATTGCCCTATCAGTATCGGACAAAAGAATTTTCGGCGATCGAACAAACATAATACAGAGATCCCATCTAGTGTGGACAGGTGACGCGCGGCTGGAAAAATGTACGCGAATATTTATTTTTCAGCTATCTACAGAGCCAAGATTGACGTTTCTATCCGTAAGTTAGACAGCGAATTTTGTTTAATGCTTTATAGATATCAGAACTTTCAGACCAGAGGAGAACCACTGCTGGATCAATTTCCACCATGAAACTTAAAGCAAATACTGTGTTTCATTGCAGTCTGTTCAAAAATACATGAGTAGACCAACTGGAGCAGCGCACAGTCGCGCGGTCGCAGCCTTCAATTTTGGGGGGGGGGGGGTGTTTGGGGACATTAAGAAATTTGGGGTTAGAGGTGTCCCAAATTGGCTTGTTTCGCCTTCCATCTACGCATGACTGATGGATTTTTGGGCGGGGGTCATGTCCCCTGTGACCCCCCCCCCTGGGGCCGCGCCTGGCAAACTTCATGCAAGACTCAGGCTTACTTGAGGCTGTTTGTAGATATCCATGGGTAGTCCCTGTAGCTTCGGGATTAAGAATAGAGCTACGGTATCCCCTGCCTGATCGTAAGAGGCCACTAAAAGGGGACTCCCAGGGCTGTGGGCGGTGAGACCGGGAGCTCAATCCGTTCAGCCAGCGGCCTCGGGAAGGACAGCGGTGTGTGCGTGGCCGCATGCGGCTATAAGCATCGGAAGGTGCAGGAGAGCATATCGGCTCTTCCGAGGGTGGGCCTCTTCTGAGGCGCCGCGCGTGGAGGACACCGGTGGGTTCCACTGGACATCCCGGAGTCCTTCCCAAGCACAGAGACAGGCCACCGAGGGGCTTTTAGTGCGGTACAAATCCCACATAACCCGGTATCCTTACCTTAACCGTTAAGGTTATACCTTTAAAAAAAGATGTCTATGGGATGGCCACTTAGCGTTACATGGCGTACATACGTGACTGCTACTCCATTTTAATTTAAAAAATACTGTGCTTCTTACTATTTATTTAAGGTAACTACAATAAAATCAGCAGTACTACGTTTTTTAGCTTATCTTAAGTTGTTAGGATAAAACCCTTTAACTTGAATCTTTTTCCATAATCCAATAATTTCTCTGTGTAGGTATTTTATTAATTTATTTTCCTAAAACAAATCCGAAAAGTAACTCGCGGTTGGAGTGACATATCGCAGGACCCAGAGATTTCTCATACACCAAGTGTCTTCTACACGTCATATTCTGATCCCCTTTCCTCTTTTCCCGTTTAAAACTTTTCAAATGTAACATTTCGACACGTAGGAGTTAAGTTCGGTACTTTATGCGGTGACGTTGGGGTTGTTCTTGAGGGTTATATTAGAATTCGTATTCAGTGTTCTTTAAGTTATTAAGAAATAAAGTAATTTAAGATTAGTTACTTTTACGCAATCTGAGACTTAAGTGCAATTTAAAGTAAACTACGTATTCTCCTATACATAAATATGTATGCCAATGTATGTAAACTTAGAATAATAGTTAGTATTCTGTGGCGTCTCTAGCGGAAATAGTGGTGAACTACTACTAAATATATAACATCATAAACAACTGGATATCGCCCGCGTCTATTTATGGTTTTTAACTACGTATAGTTTATGCAAAGTCGCTCTAAGGATAATAAAGATAAATTCGGAATTTATCTAAAATGAACGATCAATTTATTATAAACCCAACTTGCATTAAAATGCAATGTTGATGATGACCGTGTCTATTCGATGGGTTTTCATTTCCGCACGTACGTCGCACGATAACAAAGAAGTGTTGACATATTTAGAACAAGCCTGAAATCGAGAGGCAACACTGGCGTAGCTGACAGCCGTCAGCGCCAACGTAGCCGCGGGATTTTAATTTTCGCATCCATCCCGCAAGTGACGTGTCGTTTCCCGCGTTCTTGTTGCAAACGTCAAAGCGTGATCCCGATTGCTTCCTCTCGAAGGCAAAGGCATTTTTTGAAACTGCCAAAGTTATATGAGTGACGTGCGGTGGAGCTTCGCATATAACTTGTCTGAAATTGAGCTTTGATTGATTTCAATTGAAGTTTGGAAGGCTGCTGCTGTGCGATTGGATTGACTTTTATTAGTTTACTTTGTTAGGAAATTTTATTTTTTGTGAGTAAACCTTCTCTCAATACTATGACGTGCCTGCGTACGATAGGATCTTATAGACAGAAGTTGTTAACTTACGTTAATGAAAACTTAGTAAATAAAAGAATAATAAGAAAAAAAGAAATAAAAAGTCTTTAAACAGAACGTAACATGATACAAGATCTTTTAAACATTTCAAATTGACACTTGCAGTACTTTCCTCACAAAAATTAAGTGAAAATTTAAAAATACGAATGGATTTTTGAGGCGAAGATCGTCTGAGAGACCAGCGGTCGTCGCTATCTGTGTTCCGCACGAACGAGCGACACTTGCCTCTTCGATACACTGAATCGATTAAAATAAGAATAGTGTACAACACTATTGTGTGACTGAACCTTCTGCGGAAGGTTAAAAGTCGATATGTGTGAATATTTTGTACAGGTTTGGCAATTTAGTTCCTCATAATCAATGTTTCTAATTGAACGAAGGATTTGAACTGGGAAAAAGATAGCTATTCGTCTTTGTTTTATTTCGTTATACATGAGGTTTTTAAAAAATGGTTACACCTATAATTCTTTTTCTAAAGAGACTCTACTCCTATTATAAAAAACTAATAACAGTTTGAAAGATGAGATGATGAGACGAGGCCAGACAAGAAAATGTCAAAAATAGTACTACAAAGTTTCTGTCCGTAGTCTTGATTCATTTCCAAATAGAATTTCATGATTGTTCATTTCAATTTCAGCAACATAGGACATATCAGTTTGACACTGCCTAATGGAAAGCCAAAAGATCGAGGCCATAACAAAGCTGCACTTAATCGAAATAGAGGCGCGGTAATCCAAAATGGCGGTCGCAATTTGAGTGCAGATGCAATTGTCACAGGCCGGTGCGCCCGCTCCTTGTTTTTACACGGCTGCTCGATTTTCGTTTTTCCTCGTGTCCGACCGCCGATACCGGCCGTGCTCTGAGACCTGTCATATCGACTCTTTGTTTGCCGCGCAAAAAAACAAACACGAGATAAAAAGTCTCTCGAGCAAATTGGGTGTCTCTGTTATAAACAACGGAGGTGGAACGCCATGATAGCGGACAATAAACGTCCGATCCGTTTGTGCGATTCGAATTTGTTGATTGTTTTCGTTCAGCGCACGCTTTGTCGCGTTAGTTTCGCGCGCTTTTTAAACTGTCACTTTGACATTTCGCTTTTTTCTCCGAGGCGAAGGTTTCCCATGTCTGCCGTTTCGTTCACGGCGCTAACGGAGTTTACAAGTTGTTATTTATGTGTGTTCGGCGCTCAGTGTTGCATCCTTAATAGGTATATCTGGACAACGTGCGGACCGTTATCTGCGAGAAAGCTGGCGGGGGTGAGAGGCTGTGGGGATGGCTGGGGGAGCCGATATGAATCACTGGGAGTAATGGCTGCAATATCACGTAGTGCACTTTGTCAACTGCTTGTAGCCTTGCAGTCGCATAGATAACACGGAGATTGTAGCTTTGGGTAGAAGATTGTCCGGGATCGAGCTCGGAGTCTGTACGGAGCTCTGATACTAACTAATGCCATTGTAATGATTAAATTGGGCCGTTTCTGAGATGCCGGCACATGCAATGGGATTTACATGGAGACTATGGGGTGGATTTTGTAAGTAGAAGGCATATAGAAGATATTATTGTGTTGCTTGGTATTATTGTCTTAAAGAGCAGCGAACAGCAAGCACTTAAGAACAAATAAATAAACGGTAAAACAGCGGTCTCCGACACGGAGGTACGGAGTTCGAACCCCGGCATGCACCTGTGACAAAAAAGTTGTTACCCGATGCGTATTATATTTATAGCTGATCCATGGTTAGGGAAAATATGGTGATATGTAGTTACTTTTATAGTTACTTATAATTTTTGGAGGCATGCACGGTGATGGAAACATCGTAAAATGATATCCACCAATCCGCACTTGGCCAGCATGTTGGACAATGGTCTACATCCAAGAGAACAATAATAAAAGGGATTGAAAAAAAATGTGTTGCTTAAGTTCGCCAATAGTAAGTAAATAGGTAAGAAATTTATAAGTTTTCAAAGATTGCATTTATATTTAAACACAGTAACTACTTTTTATCGGCTCGATACGTAACCTTACGCAACAATACAGCCAGTAATAGATTACGCACTTTCGCAAAATCACTCGCACAGATAAAACATTATAAGTTATATGTAAGCATAGATAAAATTATGAACTGGTTGAGCGCTGTTCCGATCGCTATCGGGTGTAATCCGCCGTGTCCATTGATAAGAATGAATCGTAAAAATCGCGCCTGATTAAACGTTATCGGGTTTTACCGATTGCTGTACTACTAGTGCTGGCTTGTTGGTGACGGTGAGCACCGGTTTTCAAAGTGGCTTCAACGATTCGTTACAGTGTTTATATTGTTGTCGGATGTGCAGGATGTTGAGGTCTGTATCTTTTTTTTTTCATTTAAGAATTGATATTTTTTATATGATTTTAAATTCTACCTCTGGAAGTCGGTGGTAATTGAACATGGAGTGTTATTCATACTAAATTACAAGAAAATATTGTTTTAAATACAACCCTTTGTACAACATTGCTTAAGTTATAACATAAAGCATAAATAGATGAATAATTAATAAATATTGGCTTTGATATTAATCGTAACCATTACTTAAAACATAAGTAACCTTACGACTTTATTTTCCTAATAGTTTATTCTTCTTGGGGTTCCATGATTTAAATTCTAAGAGGCCGAAAAAATTGTGGAAGTGATCTCGAATTCCGACGTTTTCGCAACATTGTCTGTTACGCTTTATCTATGTAGCCTTACGACAACAAATTTAAAAAAATAAAGATAAACATCATCAACAACTCACGTCCATGAGTTTTGACGGGAAGTCGAAAAAGACATAATTTTCATTTTCTTGGTGTATTTTTGTATTATATCGGATAAAGTTGATGGCATTTTGTTTGATATAGGTTAATGGGCATGATGACAGATTTTTAAATACCTTTCCTTATTGTAGGTACACGTCTCCTAGTTTCGAAAAAAAGTTTATTTCAGCAATAAACTCAACTTTTAACGTAAATTAATGTATTTTCTGCTATGTAATTTGAATTAAGCGCGAAAACGCTCGTAGGTGTCATGGCGTCGGCTTGCTCGTCAAACTTCAAGCAACACGATGACATTAACTGAGACGTGACGTCATTCCTTTTGATTGGCGTTTCAGATAACATGGCCGATTGCTGTATTTAATACTTTTATTTTATTGAAAATCTTATTAATCTTAATGTTTATATTAAAACGGGATCATATTTTAGAACTTTTTTAGCATATATTTTTCTGTAAAACCATTTATTCTCTGATTCTTTAATAGTGTCATCATGCCTATTATAGTGCACGAGTGTTTGTGAAATAGAATAACAGTGCTAAATATGTTTTTCAGCTTGCCTCCAAAATTCCATCGGACACGTTCTAGTAAAGTAGCCATCGTTTTACGTGAATGTTGGACTGACTAGACTGACTGATTACTGACGACTTACTTACTGACTTTGTTATTACTTCGTCCAGTTTCATTGAAACTGGCGAAAACTTGATGCAAGAATTGAACTTGACGCTGGCAGTATGCACAGAGTTTGCGATGCCATAATTGAAAAAAAAACTCACGTCCTTCTAATTGTTAAACCATAGACAACACGCTAATTTATTCCTACGCGTGTAAAGTCGCGTTATCGCGCATTTGAATAGCTATCGGAATTTCTACCATATTTATTTTTATCTACACAGTAAACTGTTTCAGGAGCGATAGATAATTTCGCGTACGGGCCTTATCTGGGCAAACGTTGTATTTGTTGTGGCACCGATAAAGAAACCTTTGACTACAATTAGTATTGTTGCAACTGTTCTAGCTGATTCTCTTGGCTTTAACTTTTTATATCGTAGGCAAAGAAATCTTGCTCCGTGTTTATATAATTACCAGCGGCCGCCAGCGACTTCGTGCGCGTGGACTTTGGTATTAATTAATTATAGCATGATGTCATATAGCCTAAAGCCTTCTCCGATAAATGGACTATCAAACAAATAAACGTTCAAACAAACAAAACAAACTTTTCAGCCTTATATATTAGTATAGATTATTTATAACCGACTTAATTCGACTGTGAATAATTATTTATAACGGACTTAAGGTTACCATGCCAGACTGCAGATCGGAGGGTTCCGGGTTCGATTCCCGGCGAAGCAAAAAATTTAATGATGAGTTTAAAATTTCTGTTCTCGGTCTGGGTGTTTGTGTTTCTGTCTTTGTGTGTGCCCATGGTACCCACGACACAGGGTATATCAACCTTACTGTGGGGCTATGAATAAAAGTCACTTATATTTCAGTTATAACTTAAAATAAGTAAAGATATAATATTTAGGCGCACTACAACTTATTAAAGACTCAAATATCTATATCTTTATAATATGATGCGTTATTCATTAAAGTCGGTAAACTAGTTCTAGCTCTAAACATTATAATATAACTAATTGATTAATGAGACCTTAAACATATTTAAAATCTATAAAAATTAATTTGCTATTTAAATAGCATTATGAATACGAGTATGTCAAGATCAAAGGTCTTGACTTGAGACGACACACAGATGTATAATGAAATGATCTTAAGAAGACATTTTTCTCATTATGAGATAAAAAAGGACTCTGTAATTTAGGCGCTAAAAACGTACAAAAGAACGCAAATCTTAAAGAATTCCAAGCAGACAACCAAAATCCAAGTCTTCTTCAATATTGATTTAATCTTTAGATACGCAGAATGTTTCGCTTATCACGCGATATCTCGCAATCTGAGAATCTGAGATGCGTTATCATATCTCTATCATTGATAAGGGATATAGATACAAAACAACCTCGCAGACTACAGATAAGGCCTGCAGATGAATTCTAGGAGGAATGTTGAAGTGAGTATTTTTTGAAGTGAAAACTTCTTTATCGGCGTTGTGCACTTTTTTTGGGATGGGTAAAAAATGTTAAACTCGCGTCAGGACACGTGGCCTGATCGAATATTCGTAAGACGGAGGGATGACAGCTGATGGCTCGACTGTCTATACTTGTAAAATTCGTTTATTTCAAGTATTTAAAATATGGACATTGAACAAAGTGCGCCTATTAATGAAAAAAGTGACGAAGAAATAGTGAAAGAAAATGAGTGAGTCCTTTATAAAAATTCTAGATGAAAACCTACTGAAAATACTAGATGAAAAATAATACTGATAATTAAAGCAATTCGTGCGAAATTATTCCCTAATCATTCCAAAATATCAAAAATGCACAACGTTAATGTTTAAGTTTTCACTTCTGCCGGCACTACCGGAGTGCAATCCGTTGTTTTTTTAACTCAGTAGCTCTTTACACTTATAGCCCCACACTAGGAATTCTGCGCAGTAGCTCTTTACACTTATAGCCCCACACTAGGAATTCTGCGCAGTAGCTCTTTACACTTATAGCCCCACACTAGGAATTCTGCGCAGTAGTTCTTTACACTTATAGCCCCACACTAGGAATCCTGCGTAGTCGCTAGTATGGCAGTGTGTCCAAAATACATACCGGATACTTTAAGTGTTACAATGTTATATAATTTGTTTTAGGTTAAAATACTAATAATACTTTTAATAAGATGTTATTACAAATTTTTGGGATAACCACACCAAGTATAGTATGTCATGTGTGTATAATAATATGTCATGTGTGTCATAAAATCTCCATGCTGACTCCTCTAGTCAATTCTCTGTAATGTGCTTCAAATTATAGCCATAAATGATACAAAATATCAATCTCATAGGACTATCTAAAAACCAAACATCAATATTTTCTTTCTATTACAGTGGTTTTATTTATAAAGCGTATATAAGGGAATTGCATGCATCTCTAAATACTCTATAGGGGTGTACTTTTTAGTCAAAACGATCTAAAATCCAATCATCAAGATTTTCTACCGTAAAATCTTTGTCAGCGTGCACGGCGCATGCACTTACTACTGATAAGAGGCCCTTATCGGCACTAACGCACCGGCAACATTTGTTTTCAATCAGCCGACCACCGCCGCCATCATTGTTTATCACCTTGGTTAGTAACATTACGTGAACGTTAAATTAAAGTTACATCTCTGATAGAAAAATTAATCCATTAGTCAGTTAAAGTGTGTCTTTCCCTACTTAATATCATAAATTCGAAAGTAACTCTGTCTGACTGTTTGCTACGTTCCCGCTTAAACTAATGTATTAATTTTAATGAAGTTTGGAACAAAGATAGAGTGGACCTTGGGAAAGGACATAGGATGGTTTTTATCCTACGGGAACCTATAAAACGGGTCCACGCGGGCGAAGCCGCTGGCGGAAGAGTAGTAGTTATTATCTATACTATCTATACTTAATATTATAAATTCGAAAGTAACTCTGTCTGCTACGCTTTCCCGCTTAAACTACAGAACCGATTTTAATGAAAATCGGAACACAGATAGAGTGGACCGTGGGAAAGAACATAGGATGGTTCTTATCCAACGGGAACCTTTAAAACGGGCCCACGCGGGCGAAGCCGCTGGCGGAAGACTAGTATTATATATATCTACATTAAAATTTATTATTTTATTTTTGTTTGTTCAAAGACGGAGATTAGAAAGAACTCTTGCATGTATTTAATTGTTCTTGCTATATAGTTAGATTTTGGTCCAAATTTCCTACAAGGTCGTACATTTTTTTATGTATAGGATACCGTGTTATGTGGGATTTGAAACTTTGTGCTCTTCTGCACCTTCCGATGCTTACGGCGACATGCGGCCACGCACACACCGCCGTCCTACCCGGGGCTACTGGCTAGACGGATCGAGCTCCCACTCTCACCGCCCACAACCCCGGAAGCCCCCTTTAGTTGCCTTTTACGATCAGGCAGGGGATACCGTAGCTCTATTCTTAATCCCGAAGCTACAGGAACTAGGCAGGGGATACCCTAGCCCTATTCTTAATCCCGAAGCTAGTATGTAACCTAACTTTATCATGTATGATCGGTTGAAACCACGAATTAACAAAATGATATACAGAGGAGAGGTGAAGAAGCTATGGTTAGCTGGTAAAAACCGTACGCGAAACATATTATTATGCCCTTAGAATAATTACATTATAGAAACCAAGTTCGCGCACCCAAATTGAAGCATATTAATTGGAGCCATTAATGGCACCAAACGCCGGGCTGCGCCGACCGCATGACAGTTTGTGGTGTTAAAATGTGTCACAACACTTTTGAAAAACAAAAGAGATCTAATAACATAACTTTTCACAGTGAAGTTTCCAATATTTTGTAGTATTTTATAGTTAATTTGGTGAGAATAAAATCTATTTAGTGCTTCAATTTTGACAGTGCGCTTGTATGAAGACAGTCATTCTATATTCTAGGATTATGCCTTAAAACTACCTACATTCGTTTCAGTCGATGTGATAGCCAGCCGTGCTTACAACTGAAACTATAATAGGTATGTTGACCTTATAAAGTCGACTTAATACTCACTATCATCTGGATTAAAGGCATTTAAGAAGTAAGGCATTATATAGAGAGTCTTGATAATTATTATCATACCAATCATACCAGCTTATTAGCCTTAAGCTTAGATAATTTTGGCAGGTTTTAAAATAGGTCCAATTATTTAGACTACTCCATAATCGTATCTTGTGTACCAAGAGCAACGACCTTAGAGCATCACAGATACTGACAGGTATGACACCCGTTAGAGGAGTAACCTTTACGGGCGAACCCCTCGTCCCAACGTACATGCACAATGTGCCTTCTAGTTATATACAACTAGTGTGTGTGTCGGTGTTGGCAATGCATAGAAAATGACGTTGTTAATTGAAATTGACATATTTAGAAATGTATGCGTTTGTAGTGATGAAAGAATATTTTTGAATGTGTAACAAAATCCGGTTTTGGACTACCAAGTCAATTGAGATGCTTTTAATGAGATGTCAAAACATGACATCCCCATACATTTTGTATGAGAAAATGATTAGTGACGTCACTTATCATATAATTCAATTGACTTAATTATTATTGATTTAAACGGTAACATAAATCATGTACAACATAGAATTAACAATTATATTGCTTTCCAACTGTCATTTAGTGCAACCTTTTTAAGATAAGGATTTTGAAATTTTTTGTGCATAGTGTCCAAGACCCTATTAAAATGTGCGTGTTCTTCCGCCCGCGCTAAATTCGGTATTATGTATTATGTACATGGTAAAAATTATGTATTGAAGCGAGGCGCAATGCCTCTCCACGGACGGGTGAGTCAGTACCTTTGATGCTTTAAGGCAACGACGGATGCCAACATGCACTGTCAAGGAGTACCTAAACAGCCTTTATCTCTCGGAAAATAGTGGTATCTGGTACAGTCCGATCGACTCTGTTGTAGTAGTAATGTGTACTGAGTTCTTACAAGCGCATGTGATCAAAAGCTTTTGAAGCGTTAGCAAAGAAAACTGAACATCTCTGTCATTAACAAAAAAAAACCTTCGAAAATGTTTCTTTTTCACTCACGTTTAATTGTCACGCTGACGAGCGATCTCGAGGTTTCAATTACTAAAACAGTGAGCATGTGCACTCCTCACAACATTAATCATAATAATCATAACATCCTTCCGCCAGCCGCTTCGCTCGCAAGGACCCGTTTAATGGGTCCCCGTAGGGTAAAAAATAGCCTATGTGCTACCCAAACTTCATTGTTATATTAAAATCATAGGCGTTTAGCCAGTTGCTTCAACCGCGTTGACCCTATTACCCATTTTCACGTAGGAATGAAGCCTTTTCCCGCGATAAAAAGTAGCCTATGTTACTGGTGAATATAGCTTTCTAATGGTGAAAGAATTTTTGAAATCGGAACACGAAAGACAGAAAAGACAGACATAAACCCATCATTCAAATATCTGCTTCGCCGGGAATCGAACCCGGGACTCTCCGATCGTCCGGCATGGTAACCATTACACCACACGGGTCATAGAATATCATGGTCGTTATGTGTATAAAAATCAGTCAATGTGGGGGTAAAATGACGTGGGCATACAGAAAATCTTAGAATGTAAATGTGTGCGTTTGTAGCAACAGAAAGAACAGTTTAAATGTGTGAAAAATTAAAATATATATAGGTACCTTTCTCCCATGGCTACTCTATTGGCCGGTATCAATATCGTCGCTACTGTAAGCTTGTGTAATAATGACTTCTGTTGCCCAAAATACGCAGATTACAAACAATTTTGATAACAACTGTTATCAGTTATAATTACAAATAATATCTTGTAATCTAATGATAAATGTATTGTAATAAAAATGAAATTAACGTTATCTTCTGATAGGGGATATTTGACAATGATTAAACAACACTTGGGTGCAAATGGTAGCTACTACATAATGTTAATGATAATGATAAAAATAATAATTAAATTTAAATAAGTAATTTCTAGAGCGTTTACTTGAGAATGTAATAAAGGCGATGACAATTTTGAAACAAAATACTTAATTGTTGTAATCAAAATATTATTGCAATCAATTTTACAAAACACGGAAACGCCCATGAAATTTTTTGCCTCTTGCGGTCACCCATCTCACACTCGACCGCGCCCTTTGGGCTTAGTTGCATAGATCGTTTTGCATTCTACGCTAACCGTCGGACCATGCGCGCTTCCAGATTTACTAAGTTTTTATTTTTTGGATAATATCTTTGTCCTGAATAACATATTATTGATATTAATATTATGTTCTCGTAATAAAATAAATAAAAGATGATAAAAAATCTCTTTTTTGCTATTAAAACAACAATTTTATTTTCCCATATAAACTTTGGAGAAGTTTTTACTGTGAGAACCGTAAAAAGCTTGGAAATTAACGCCACATTACTACTAATTACCGTTAGTAATTAATTAACAAGTGTGAAACTGACACGGACTTCATGTATAGCCCATAATTAATACGGTACAGTATCGAGTTGCAGTTAGGAAAAAGCGCACTGGGCGTTTACTTAATTTTTTGACGCGTCTTTTATATAAAGAGGCAATACAGACTAGGTTATATATATATAACTGAATAGGTTTTTAAAGATAAGAACATAGAAAGTGTTGTTAAATATATTATTGTTTCAGTGCCATAAACCAGAAGAAACAGTATGGCAGTATAAAGAAAAGGCTGTCTTCTCCGTAATAATAGTTCTTTATGTTATTTATTTATTCTATACAGTCCATTTACGTAACAAGCATGTGAATTTTGAACTGCAGTGTTCAATACTGAGCCCATAGTGTACGTTTGTAAACGCGCAAACGTTACTACTGCGTCCGAGTTTATTAGTATTAGTATTAAATTCTTAACGCAAACACGATAGTAACTTTTTTGCGTGTGCATACTTACACTAAGGCCACTTTTTAGGGTTCCGTGCCTCGAAAGGAAAAAACGGAACCCTTTTAGGATCACTTTTTTTTTCTTGTCAAATCCCTTTCTCGCAGGAACGCTTTGTGGTATCAAGCTGGAATTCATATCATATACTCATGTCTACTGTCCCTTGGAGCTGTGAAAAAATCAAACTACTAGCCAACGCAATCAAAAGATTCAGCCGTTTATGCAGCAAATTTCCGCAAATTTTCGACACGCAAGTGAATCAAAACCTACTAGTACTTCCCGTGAACTCAGAATCTTGAAATTTGGTACGAAGTAACGTCTTATAGCACAAATAAAGAAAAATTGCGAAAACCGAAAAATTTTTAGTAATACATAAATTAAAAATATTTAACGGAACCAGTACGACACGCATTTGGCCGGGTTTTTTTTTCACTCAAAAACCGTTGATCGGTTACCATAATATTACTTTCAACAAGTTCTGTTGTATTTAAAACTTCTATAAATGCTAATAAACTGTTCTGCTTCTAAAATGTGTTCGATAACACTTTAACTCTATATTCATATTTAACTACTAGCCTTCCGCCAGCGGCTTCGCCCGCGTGGACACGTTTATTGGGTCCCCGTAGGATAAAAAATAGCCTACAAGGAATGAAGCATTTTCCCGCGGTAAAAAGTAGCCTATCTTACTAAGGGTGAATGTAGCTGTCTAATGGTGAAAGAATTTCTGAAATCTGAACAGTAGTTTTTGAGTTTATTACAACCGTACAAAAATACAAAAATACAAATCTTTCCTCTTTATAATATTGGTATAGACAAACAAAAAAAAAACAGATAAGACAAAGGCAATGTACTTATCGTATTTGATCAAAATTTGAAACATGTAATACTTTTACAAAATACTTTTTTAGTAACATTTGTGAACACATGTTTATAAACGCAGTATGTGTAGTATTCTTATACAATAAGCTAAAGACTTAAAATGCTTACTTTACGCACATATACTTTAGCTTAGCACCTTTACAAAGCTATTTACATACAAATCGTTTGTTATTCTATCGTTACAGATACTAAAAGCTATCGGGTGAAAGAGATTGTATCTAAATTATAATTTTTATAGGATTCCAATCGATTTTGTGGGGTTTGATAAGGGGATCAAATTACATAGTAAGGTGCTATGTAGGTAGAAGATAGTTTTCATGTGGTCATAAAATTAGGCGCAGATTGGGTTTCGCGTCTTTAACGAATTTTTATAATTTATTTATTGATGTCTTAAAACTGTAAATTATTAAAGTAAAGGAAACGGTATAAAGAACCTTGAAGATGAAGAAACGACTTGGTTTGTAATAAAGAAAAAAAATTGTTCAAGTTTTTTTTTTAAATTTAATGAAATGAAAATGCTGCATCATTACAAGACATTCCCACCACTTTTAAATTTCAAAAACACCAAATTAAATAATATCTCAATATACCATCAAAACACAGTCTAAATCGCTTTTTTAATCGAGAGAATGCTACATGTTTCGTTTTTTTTATATGAAATTAAATGAAAATGCTGCATCATTACAAGACATTCCCACCACTTTTAAATTTCAAAAACACCAAATTAAATAATATCTCAATATACCATCAAAACACAGTCTAAATCGCTTTTTTAATCGAGAGAATGCTAAATGTTTCGTTTTTGTTTTTTGAAATGAAATGAAATGAAAATGCACCTGACGATTTGACGACCTGCGTGGCGCAATGGTTACTATACCGGACTGCCAATCGAGGGGTCCCGGGTTCGATTCCCGGCGAAACAGAAATTTGAATGATGAGTTTAAATTTCTGTTCTCGGTCTGGGTGTTTGTGTTCCTGTCTTTGTATGTGTCCATGGTACCCACGACACAGGGTATTAATTACCTTACTGTGGGACTATGAGTGTGTAACGTTTATTATTATTATTATTAATGCTGCATCATTACAAGACATTCCCACCACTTTTAAATTTCAAAAACACCAAATTAAATAATATCTCAATATAATGACCATTAAAACACAGCATTAGTGGCTTTTTTAATCGAGAGAATGGTACTTGCTTATTACCTTGTAACCAAATTTAGTCCTCCCTTTCAATCATCTTAAAACAAGACATTTGCAACACATTTGAGCTTTAAAAAACAACCAAATTAAATAATTCCTCAATATAATAACGATCAAAACACAGTCTTAATCGCTGTTTTAATCGGAAGAATGCTACAGGCACGCTCGAATGCTACTAACGAGCAATTTGTGTCCGTTATTGTTACGACACCCGCTTTACTGGCCCACCCGAATATTTCACTCGTAATCGATATCCAAAATCAATTTTAAAAGTTGATGCTAATGTTTCACCGTAAGCAGGAAACGAGAAACGTTATTAAAGATATAGATAAATATTAAAGAGAAATAATTACATTAATTTATTGAATAATTTAAGTGTATTAAAATAGTTTTTTTTTTATTGTATAGTTTCTAACTGTGTAATAAAATTATATTTCTTCTTGATTTGAATTTTGTGCGTAAAAATAGCATAAAACACATAAAATAACATTTTTAGGGTTCCGTAGCCAAATGGGAAAAAACGGAACCCTTATGGATTCGTGATGTCTGTCTGGCTGTCCGTCCGTATATCACAGCCACTTTTTTCCTAAACTATAAGAACTATACTGTTGAAACTCGGTACGTAGATGTATTCTGTAGATGTATTTCACCGGTGCGTTCCTCCGGAGATCCCGGGGTCCTCCGTAAGTGCTGAGGAGGGTCTCCGAGGGGGTTTTAGTGAGGTCAAATCCCACATAACCCGGCTTCTCCCAAAATGCTCGGGTACCTTCTGAAGGTTTCCCCCCCGTTAAAAAAAAAAAAAAAAAAAAAAAGATGTATTCTGTGAACCACATTAAGATTTTCACACAAAAATAGAAAAAAGCAATAAATTTCTACGTATGTATTCTGTGAACCACATTAAGATTTTCACACAAAAATAGAAAAAAGCATTAAATTTTGAGGGTTCCCCATACGTAGAGAACTGATACTCAAAATTTTTTTTTCACCAAACCCCGGGTATCTATGGATAGGTCTTCAAAAATGATATTGAGGTTTCTAATATCATATTTTTCTAAACTGAATAGTTTGCGCGAGTGACACTTCCAAAGTGGTAAAATGTGTTCAGTATGTAATAAGAATGGATCAATTTACGAAGTTGCGACGATTTATCTGAGTAGTCGTTTTGTCGCCGATAGTATGACGATTCGGTGAAATATCATTCGAAACATTTCTCCTTACTATCAAACAATCTACTCTCTTTAATTCTTATAAAAGTCACCGCGTGATATATTATTAATCGATAACCACTAATGAATTGTTTTTACCGTTTCTAAACGAATTTGTAGTTATTTTCGGGCTAATCTGATTTTTTAATGGCATAAATTAGATCAGAGCGTTCGATTAATTTCTAAATCTGGTAGCGTCCGTTATAGTCGGTCATTGTAAATTACGTGTGATAAGATAAAAAGTATAGTAATTTTAATTAAATTAATATCTGTATTTGGAACGTATGGGAAATTCCGTTCGGTATTTTTGTTTGATGTTAAGTATGTTTAACACCGCTGTTGTTTCTTAGTGTATTTTGGTAGCATCGATCATACATACTACTATACTATGTCGATGTTTGCTAGCATTTATGTAACATTATACTATTTATATATTAATATTATAAATTATATAAATAATATTATAATACTATTTATATTTATATATAAAATTATTAAATATAAATGGTATAATATATAAAAATAAATAGTATAATGTTATATACTGTACTTTATATATGTAATGTATTGTCTTTGTACTTTATATATGTAATAATATTATATAAATTATTTTTACATTAGTATCTGTTACGTTCGCTATCACTCTTCTTTCTCTCGTTACAACTGTTTTATTAAAATGTTTTTTCCCTTTTGTCACCGCCTTCTTCGATCTCCCACTACCTTAAGGTTGACTGGTAGAGAATGCTTCGAGCATTAAGTCCGCCTTCTGTCCAATATTTTTGCATGGCGTAAAGTTTAAATAAATAAATAAAAATAAATATAATTAGACCCAGAGACCTGAACGCTTTCGTTGGGAATATTAAATGTAATACTTTTATACTAATTGACAAATTAAAAGTGGCAATATGCACACTTACATGAGGCGACCACCAGCCTCCGGAGTAGCAGCGCAAATGCATACGACCTCAGACAAGACTTACCTATGCTTGCTTGAGGTTGTATGTAGATGTCCATGGGCTGCAGCGACCACTTAACACCACGTGGCCTGCATGCTCGTCTGCAACTCCAGTCATTTTTTTTTACATATTATATATTTTTAAAGGAACGTTGCGCAAAAAGGTAGACTGGGAGCTCTTATCTGATTCTCATAGCGTTTTGTCCACCTTTTACACCAACTACCTAGTTCAATGGTGTGATATAGTATTAAATAAATAAACAAAATTATCATTTTTCTGTTTAGTTCTAAGAGTTATAAACATTTTTTTTTAAATAATGGCATCGCTAACTCTGTGCATATTGCCAGCGTCATGTATAATTTTTGTATCACTTAGTAGTCATCTATAGAATAAATCAGTAAGTCGTCAGGTATCAGTCAGTCTAGTCAGTCAAATGTTCAAGTAAAGTGATGGCTACTTTACCAGAACGTGCCCGATGGAGTTTTGGAGGCAAGCCGAAAAACATATTTTCGCACTGTTATTTTATTTCACAACACTCGTGCACTGTCATCGAACAAAATGCTATCAATTTTATCCGATATAACTCAAAAATGCACCAAGAAAATGAAAATAAAACAAGAGCACAACTTGTCACTTCAGACTTCCCGCCAAAACTCCGAGTAATAAACATTTAATGATGCTACAGAACCCAATGCACAGATTCAATAGAACATAGGCCGAACAAGTCATAGATGAAAAGAGCATCACACGTGTCGGTACGCGTTTATCTAACATCCAGGAAGCGTGGGCTCGAGTGCCCATGGTGCGGGACACACGTCGCCACTCACAGCTTCCCGCTTGAGAGCTTATGAGATGCCAGCAACAGATATGCTTTAATGCCATGCTTTGGAAATATTATCATTTTGCTGTATTGGTTACTCAAAGAAAAAAGTTTAGCTGTTGTTTTAATGAAAAAAGTTTCAGAAAAAAAAACATTCGTCTCTTAGGCTTCTTATATGGTGTCGAATAAACTGATTATATTGCCGTTATTGGGAGATGGTTGCGGTAAACAATATTTCCCTTAGTCACGGCATCACGCGTGAACGGCTGGACCGATTCTTTTTTGTTGTGTTTATTATTATCAGGTTCTTATGTAAGAATAAATTAAGAAATATGCGCGAAAAATTAGAAAATTTCATCACATCAAATAAAAAAATGTCATCATATTTTTTTTTATTTAAAATTCGAATTCAATATTCATAGTTAGGACAGAACAATATTTGTCAGGTCAGCTAGTTAAAAATATTTTTTTGTATTAAATGACCAGTACCCGGATGATCGAGCGTTGCTCAGATAAAAATAATTGATTTTCATGGTAAAATTTCAAACAAAACACTCATTAGTGTAGGCTTAAATAAAATGGCACCCAATTAAAAAAAATTGTCACAAAAAATTTAAAAAAACGCAATATACTCGTTTGAGGTTTGAACCTGGGTCTAGTTTTGGCAATCATATTCCTCATTATTATAATTATTATTTATTAATACTATTCATTACAACTTTTTACATCACCTTA
This sequence comes from Pyrgus malvae, assembly GCA_911387765.1. NCBI lineage: Eukaryota > Metazoa > Arthropoda > Insecta > Lepidoptera > Hesperiidae > Pyrgus > Pyrgus malvae. The sequence goes on from OU426949.1 coordinate 26,880,986, forward strand.
AGACCGTTTTTCTTGTGAATTTTTATACTTTTTAAAACGTTTTACTCAATGCGCCGCGATATTCGACTGGCCAAGCCAGGTGCAGTTTTGTTGTATGTATGTACATGTTTGCGTGTCATGTGTACACGACTAAATGCAGTATTCGTTGTTGGCTGTGTTCGTTATATACTTTTTTATTTGATCCGAGTGTCCGTGTACGTAAAGTTCTCTCCGTCCCCTAGGGTAACTGAAGAGAGAGAATTTCATTAGGCATTAAGTTCACCTTGTAACCCCTAGATTAAGGTGATTCGAAATAAATAAATTCTCATAGGTAGTTCATAAAACAGCTATGCCTTTTCTACTTGTGAACATCCCATTAAGAGTTTTTCTAAATTGTATATAAGTAATCTTTTGCTTAATTTTGCAATGAACATAATTTTAGAGTTTAACTGACTGTTTCTGCCGTTCAGAACTTCTAATCTATCGAACGAAATACGAAGGCAGTCCGGTATGGTAACCATTGGCGCCACACGGGTCGTAACGTTATTATGTTTAGATGTGCATGAGCTGCAGTATTAAAATTAAAAAAAAAATATCTTTCTAGCACCACCACTCAACTTAAAGAAATCTCTTTTTTCTAACCTAATAAATAATTTTCTTTTTCAGGTAAGTCCGGAACCATACATCATAATTCACACAATATCTACAAGTGCGAATATGGTAATGTGTACTGTCATTAGTGCGATTCGTCAATGAGATTTATTAAGGAAACATTAATATCCATACGTTACTTCGTATGTTATTGTTGGGTAAGTATTGAATTTTACCGAACAGAAGTTAAGACTATGCTTGTAAGATGTAATAATTTAAGATTTCAGTTTTTTTACATCTACGTACTCTAGTGCACTGAAAGTTTTGCACTCCTGGCCGCTCATAAATGTTTGAAATTGGAATCATTGAATGATGAAATGTTTGTGGAAAATCACGTCGTGTTAATTGCTTTTTATCACAAGTTGAAGTTCCTCGTCTGTACCCGGAGGCGAACCCCAAAACAAAATGATTTCTTTACACCTGTGTGTCGTAGGCATCATGGACACATACAAAGACATGAACGCTAACACCGAGACCAATAACATAAATTGAAACACATCATGATGAGGCTGTTCTCGGTATAGGTATTTGCGGTAGTGTTTTTGTGTGTGTCCTTGGTACCGTCGACACAGGGAATCTTGAGGGAATTCTAATGATTGAGAAGCGTTTATTTTATTCATTTGTTAATCCTAAACTTATTGTTTGCTGAAAAATATCTATGATATTCAAATTATGACTCATTCTATTACATTCATTCTATTTAAAGTAAAATTATCCCAAGCTTTTTTCTTTTCTTCTTATTTCTCCTTAGCTAATTTTCGTACTTTTCAAAATTGGCAATAAGTACCCTTCTACAGAACTAGATAAAGCTTGCCACTCGCGGCGCTAATGACGCGATACGGTCGCGATTTATGTCCGTCAGTGGCGGCTTTACATACATTTCAATATCGCTACCTCGGCGAAAGGATTCCTTTAATTTGTATTTTAACTAAGATTCTGGGAAGTGGTTTCAAGCATCTCTGTTATTTTATAATACTCTATTTTACAATTGTGCCATTAGATCTGATAAAATTTCATGTTTTTTTTAAAAATAATATACATAACTAGCTGACCCCGCGAACTCCGTATCGCGTTTAAATATTAAATAATAATAATAATGGATAGCATATAAACCTTCTCCGTGAAAAAATACATGTACATACCAATTTTCATAATAATCGGTCGAATAGTTTCTGAGTCATTACTTAACACACCCGCAACCCCCCCTTCCGGGTGGAATTTCGTAAAATCCGTTCTTAGCTGACCTCTACTCGGCGAAAGGAATATTCCTACCAAATTTGAAGTCGGTAGGTCTTATAGTTCCAGAGATATCGTGATGAGTCAATATATGGGTGGAAATACCCCCCCTTCCGGGTGGAATTTCGTAAAATCCGTTCTTAGCTGACCTCTACTCGGCGAAAGGAATATTCCTACCAAATTTGAAGTCGGTAGGTCTTATAGTTCCAGAGATATCGTGATGAGTCAATATATGGGTGGAAATACCCCCCCCCCCTTCCGGGTGGAATTTCGTAAAATCCGTTCTTAGCTGACCTCTACTCGGCGAAAGGAATATTCCTACCAAATTTGAAGTCGGTAGGTCTTATAGTTCCAGAGATATCGTGATGAGTCAATATATGGGTGGAAATACCCCCCCTTCCGGGTGGAATTTCGTAAAATCCGTTCTTAGCTGACCTCTACTCGGCGAAAGGAATATTCCTACCAAATTTGAAGTCGGTAGGTCTTATAGTTCCAGAGATATCGTGATGAGTCAATATATGGGTGGAAATACCCCCCCTTCCGGGTGGAATTTCGTAAAATCCGTTCTTAGCTGACCTCTACTCGGCGAAAGGAATATTCCTACCAAATTTGAAGTTGGTAGGTCTTATAGTTCCAGAGATATCGTGATGAGTCAATATATGGGTGGAAATCTCTTATATATATTTAGATTAGCAGACGAACATACAATAACAACTGGTGTTGAGTGATCGCTACAGTCCAGAGGTTCGTAATCGCAACTTGTCATGAATGTAACCCTATTTGCGTTATCCACTGTTGGGAACGAGTCACTCGCCGTAATTAAGGAAGCGTTTAACTTACTCCACGACGCCGATTATGTACGAATTACATAGTGGAGGATATTGCCTAAAAAACATAACAGAATTACTTAACGGCAAAATGGCACTTCCACTTCTTAACTGCTCTTAAGCTTGTGTGTGTCAAAGTCCTTCGTGACTTGGCGGATTACTCGCTTCCATTTCGTCCGATCTTCAGCCTCTTTCAAGGCAGTTGTTATTGCGAGACCAGTAAAAGATCACACACACACACACACACGTCACACCAACGGCTGGTTGACCTGCCGCGAAGTCTCTTCCGTTGAACCTTACCCACCACAAGTAATTCCAGAATTGCCCCAAGTTCGACAAAATCAATATTACTTGCAGTGGCTTCAACTAAAATCATCTATCCATCCATCATCCTTGGAAGCTCCACTACTGGACATAGGCTTCTCCTTTTTTGTATCTGGGGGGGAACCTTAAAAAGGTACCCATTACCTTGGGATGCCGGGTTCACCGGGTTATGTAAAAGTTGACCGAACTAAAACCCTCTCGGTGGCCTGCCTCTATGCTTGGGGATGACTCCGGGATCTCCAGTGGAACGCACCGGTGTCCTCCACGCGCCCAGAATGGGCCCATCTTCTGGAGAGCTGATGTACTCTTCTAGATCCGATGCTTATGGCGACATACAACCACGCACACACCGCCGTCCTTCCTAGGGCTGCTGGCTGCACGATTCGAGCTCCAACTTTCACCGCCCGCAACCCCGTAAGCCCCCTTTTAGTCGCCTCTTACGATCAGGCAGGAGATACCGTAGCTCTATTCTTAATCCCTAAGGTTCTCTGTACATCTGGTATCCGCTCCTCCTGTCCTCTTCCGGTTACCAGTTCACCTGGTTGAAAGATATAAGTTATCTAACCAAAACACAAACAACAAACATAATTAACTTTCTTTCTCATCCACCTCAAACTTCGACAAATTCATTGATCATTATAATAAAAACGCGAGTGCCACCGAGCGAACTAACGGTTAACAACGCTACCATGATTAATGCGCGCCGATATATCATTCGCGACGGAAGGTGTGCGAACTTCCAACGATAAACTTTTTAAAGACTCTGGTTCGTATATCGTGCTGAAAAATTGTGTACCAAGGGTCGTCCGCCCTGGGGCCCGCCGATAAGCGGGCGGCGAAAAAATCAAGCGTATTTGTTAAAGTAGACCAGATATTTGTCACGGCGTGATGCGACAACTTCGGTAATTGCCCTCCCTTGATTCGCGAGGTTCTGATACTGCGCGCGGGAGATAAGTCCGGAGTTGGAAGTTACGTTTTAATATTGTGATGTGAGGATTCAGAGATATGAGAAGTTTAGGGAGTTCGCTCTGTTGCTTTTTGCGGCTTTATTTTGTTGGGAAGTTCGGTGTTCATTTTGTTTTGGTTACACGTAGAGTGATTTTGAACTGTTTGTAAATTTTTGTTTGGCGTATTTTCATGTTTTAAATCTGTTTTTACCGACTTCCAAAAGGAGGAGGTACTGTTTGTATATTACTATTGCAAGTAAGGGTCAACTTGGAGATATAAAAAATACATAAATCAGTCAGTATACGTATAGTTAATAGACAATAAATTGACGTCTTATCATTTAAGCAATAGAGTCGGAAAGGGAAAAGTTAAGGAACTGGTAGCACTGTTTGATGTTTCTCGTAGTATCAGTTTTTGTTTTCTATAACAGTTATCACTAGTTTAGAAAACGGCCACGTTCGTTCTGTATTTAACCAGACTCCAAAGTTGGCTTAATAAAAAGTGTAGAACATTTATTCGGCTCTTAAAATAAATAATGAACACGGCACGATATGAATGAATGAAAAACGTACGTACCTAAGTACGGTCAGCAAAAAGTTTGACAGATAGCAGAGAATACAGTAATTACCAAACCTCATTAACTAGAACTATCTGGCCTCAAAAAATGGCGCGCATCTTTCAAGAGCGGAGAGCGTGTCTCGCGGCGATGACTTTATTAAACTTTTTAGCAATTGCTCTTCCCGGGACTGAGCGGATAAATGTGCGGCGATAAGTCTGTTAAACGAGGTTTATACGTTAATCGGAGCTTAGCTGACTTGCCTCTTGTTTCTGGCTTCAGGCCTTACCTCTAATGCAGAAAAAAAAGTTTATCAGTCAGTTTGGTATCATTACACACACGACTGGGGACACTGGTGGACGCTGTTTATACTATTTCGTAGTTTCGTGTTTTGGTTTTTATGGCAGATTTTACTAATTTGCAAAAAGAGCTACATCCATATCCTTTATAACTAGTCTCCCAAAGTGGTTATTCCAATGTTTAAAATAATTTTACAGTCATTAAATAAATGATTAAATGGAGCTATTAGTCAAACTCATATAAACTTAGAAAGATTGCAGAGAATACAGTACGGTACGGAATTATCGAACGAACTATCTTTTTGAACACGCTTACACTATTAGCTTGACCTGTATGTATGAATGTACGTATGTATGTATGTAACGGAATATTTTAACTTCATTTTCACCTACTTCTAAGAGTCTGATTAACTTAAAAATTTGCACAGGGGTCAAGGGCCGATGACAATGCAATAATATGAAAAAAATCTAACTAAAAACTTAAAAATAAATAATTTACCTAATTTGAATAAATACGTATAGAGTGTCTTCATACAAGCGCGCTGTCAAAATTGAAGCACTAAATAGATTCCTACAGCTGTCACATCTGACAAACAAAATATTTTTATTTTGACCAAATTAACTACCTATAAAATACTACAAAATATTGAAAACACTGTGAAAATTTATTTTATTAGACTTCTTTTGTTTTTAAAAAGTTTTATGATAAAAAACCTTAAGTCTTACGGAGCGGCCCGGCGTTTGGTACCAATCAACATGCTTCAATTTGGGCGTACGAACTTGATTTCTATAATTTAATTGTAATTATTCTAAGATAATGTAGTTTAAAAAACTAAAAAACAAGCTTTTACGAAAAAGCAAAAAATAAGAAGAAAATGTATTTTACTGTGTGGGGTGCTTTTTGAGATACTGTTGACAACATGCACCCACGACTTTATAAAACTTTAGAGCAACTGCTCTTGCCGGGGTGGATAAATGTGCGCCGATAACTCAGTTAAACGAGGTTAATACGTTAAACAGAGTTTAACTAAGTTCGGTTAACTTGTGGTGCCCTCGGGCCATAGTCGGCCATACCCTTATTAGTGTAGGGAAAATAATGTATTTTTGCGTCTGTCTGTGGACCACAAGATATTGGCACAAATGTCTCGAAATTATGTGTGAGTAAATCAAACCACTGTCAAGATAATAAGTACTGTATTTTATAGTATATCATTACACAACATCCTACACGTCACCAAATACATTAACAGTATAATTAGAACATGTGTGAACTCATATTAGCTCTTGTTATAACTGTGAAACACAACAGCACTTACCCAATCTAATCTTATGACACAGAAACAATAACATCAACCGCCTTCTTGATACAATTACCTACTGAATTTGACCTTAACTCACTTATAATGAACAACAGTTCACCGTTATAAATCAATACTTATTTGAGAAGAAATTCCGCGTACTTTTTTACTACCTAATTCCTTGAAGTCTAGAATAGTAATGTAACGAATTATCTCGCTTAGCCGGTATTTGTACAGATACTTAAAGAGAATATAAGGTCATCGTATAAGGTACTTCATAAAACATGTATTTACAACTACCCGTAATATGAATGATTAATGAATAATTATTTTTCTACCCCCGAATGTATTGTAATAATAATAAAAATAAATCTATAAGTTAGTTAAATGAGGTTAATACGTGAATCGGAGTTTAGCTGTGTTTTCGACTAATTTGGGGTATCTGTGCCCTCGGGCCTTTGCCTTAGAGCGGTTTCAAACTAGCATATTTTTGACGTGACAACGTCTAATAATTCGATGGAGCCGGCTGCACGCACGAAAAAACACGGCGTTACCTCGCTCTGAGGCGTTCCATTTAAGGCTTGAAGTCCAAGCGAGAGCGCGGAACGAGCGACAAAGAGGCACAATCGGCCTCCGCGTTCGGCAGCGTTCGACGTCTGTCACTCTCCTACTTGAGTGAGCGATGCGTCCGCGTGGACAGCTGCTATACAATAATACATTTACATGTTTTCTTCAAGTATGAAGTGCAGTGATAAGTGAATGTGGTGTCAATTGTTTATAGCAACAAGTATTTTCTTATGACGTTGCCTGTTACGTTGACGATGTATCGTCAGTAAACCGACTTTACAGACAACCGATTTTCGGTGCGTAGGTATACGTATTTTCGTAGGTATAGTATAGTATTTTCTTATGACGTTGCCTGTTACGTTGACGATGTATCGTCAGTAAACCGACTTTACAGACAACCGATTTTCGGTGCGTAGGTATACGTATTTTCGTAGGTATAGTATAGTATTTTCTTATGACGTTGCCTGTTACGTTGACGATGTATCGTCAGTAAACCGACTTTACAGACAACCGATTTTCGGTGCGTAGGTATACGGTCATTTTGGAAAGCGCTTACACGCGCGCTTATTCTTGTTCTGAAAACTGAATCAAAATCTAGCCATTTCGCGCGTGCACGCGCTAGAAAAACTAATTCATTTAAAATGGATTTGCGAATCTTAGGAGAAGCCTATGTCCAGAAGTGGAGCTTAAAGGCTGATCGATGGATAGATGATTTAAGTAAGAAGAGGTAGGGTGTGACTCTAAGTCCACTGCAAAAAAAATAATCTATTTAATATCAAATGTTCTTAGTTAATAGGGATGACGTACTTGGGATCCAAGGATTTTAATATCTTCAGATATGAGCAGTTTATGTCCTAGTGTGTTGTTTCCTTATGAGGAAGTATGGGGGAGTATAAATAATCATATCAAAATTTCAAGTACTTATTGCATGGCCTTAATGTGTTAGTATTGTTATTGATTGCATTTGAAACGAAAAAAATACTTCTTAATTTATGTATATGAAGAATTTTATATCTTCAATTTTGTTTTCTTCAAAAAACTTCAATTTTCAATAAATTGATTTACTGTAACGGTAAATTGACCATAAACAACTTCTTCATCTTTTTCCCGCATCAGACGAACACATTAATTCCACTCTCCAAGATCTCCACTCACTTCAAATTCATCCTGAAAACATAAATCCAACACAATGGCATAACTGATTGGCACTGTATTTCTAAATCAAACATTTAAAAATAAATGTATTTAAATTTCGAATGCACCGCTTACCCACCTGTCAACACATAACGGTCCATTATCCAAGATGGCGCGGAGTTACCGCCGGATATTGTGAATTTATCGCCGATGAATCGCCTTCGCGGTTCAACGGTCACGCCGATAGGGTGGTACTAGCGTTATATCGCCATCGCTCGACCATGGCGGTTTTAATCGAGTTCGGAGCCAGTTTGCGAAGCTTTCTATGACATCTGTTAGCACCTTTTAGCAAATGGTTTACAGGTCACAACTCACAAAGGGTAATTTAAAAAACTAAAAGATCCGGGATAAACACCTCCGCCTTAGACCGCCGCGCTTTAAAAAAAATTATGCGTGCATTTATCACTGTATGGGGATAAAAATGGACTAGAAAAAATATACATACAATACTTAAAACAAGAAAAGATTTGTTAATACTTTGTCTGTCTGTATGTTTCTTTATATTTCAACTAATCTCCGGAAAAGCTGATGCAATTTCTGGCCTATTTTCTCTCAAAATTGACTAAGTTCAATGTTTGTTACTAATATTTTTATTTGGATGAGAGTGGTAAAAAGTGACTTATTTATTCTGTATGCAATTTTTACAGCAATGTATAGCATTTTTTTCGATCCATTTAGATTTTAAAATGATCTGGAAATATGTAATATTCTATACCTATTACAGTAAAATTCACTAAACTGTCACCGTCTTCAGGTCTATTAAGCAAAACAACATAATAAACATTAAAAAGTGGTTAATTTAATAGTTTTTATTGAAATAATCAGTCATATTGTGCAATAAAGCTTATGGAAATACCGTATTTATCTGCAAAATCTCCTACTATATGTAAAATCAGTGAAATCGGCAAAATTTCGTGTACGGCCTCTTAATATTCTTGTCTCTAAATTGTCTTGAAAGGTCGAGAACTCTATTCACCCATATCATAACTTCATTAACATGTAAAGCTAAGCTGAGAACACTCACTCAACGCAGTGACGATCACCTATTCAATTGATTGCGTAGTGCGTACCCTCTATTATCGGGACGTGCCAACGGGCCTGGCCATCAGATAGGGATGTGAACGCACCTTTAGGGCAACGCTTTAGTGACGAGCGGCGAGAAAAGAGATAGCGATGTCCAGAGCTCCTGTGGTTTTAGTATAAAGAAAAGCTTCTTTATACTAAAACCACAGGAGTAGATTGTGCTAAAACTAACGAACCCGGCAGATGTTGTCCTGCCTTAAATTATAAGAAATAAAATAATATTGCCACTATAAATAAAGATATAAGCTATCCTATCTTTCAAGTTGGATCAAACTGCACACAATGTGCAAATTCTATTAAAATCGGTTCTGTAGTTTAGGAATCCATCGCGGACAAACAACACGTAATTTATATATATTAAGATTAAAAGTAACTTAAAATTAAGTTCCTAATGAGAATAATGTATCAAATTAAATTAATGATTATCATATTTCTTCGTTTCGTATTTTTATTCGTTTTCTTTTTCACGCCATACCGAAAAAGGTAAAATATATAGGTTTAAATAAATCAAAGTAATGTTAGTTACATCATTTTTAACACAAGAACGGCTGGAACAATTTTTATGGTTTTTGGATTTGTCGTTAAAAAATGATAAAAAAAACTCAAATTTATTTATATTTTAACAATTTTATTGTTCGATACAAAAAGTACGTCATTCATTTTACTGTCCATGCTTTCAAAAATATAATACGAGGTGTCTGTATTTTTTTTCTATTTTCGATCGCATCTTGGTCTTTACACCATTTTGCCAATGTCAATATCATGATTTTTTTTTCAACAATGACAGCGCAAACTCTGTGCATATTGCTTTTTGGATTATCTTATAATTATTATTAAAGGGTTTTGCTTGTGTTTATATCATCAAGTACTTTGAACTTGATTATTTCTGATACTTTATGGCAGGACAACAACTGCCAGGATCGCTAGTAATGACATTTAGCTTATTAACTCAGAGGGGAAATGCTGCCAGCATTCTGCGCATAATGCCAAAAGCGTAACTTACAGATATAACATTGTTTTTACAGTTAACTTTTAATATTTTTATATTATGATTATGATATTATGATTACATATAAAGGTTGAAAATTGAATTGTAGTCACAATAAACAACTATTTGGTGAATTAAATAGATTTTATATTTATGGCTAGCGAGACTCTAATTTATAAGCCTCTATCAATGTCGCATAGTTCTTTTGTAAGCCTCCATCAGTGTCGCACAGTTTTCGAACATCGCAAAATGTTGAGTTTCGCGATGTTCATAGCAGCAGTTTCTGGTCGTAGCAGTGTTGTGTTGAATTCACACTTTTAATTATAAATATTTAATTTTGTTACAATATCACGTTGAAAGCGTCCGCTACCGCTTATGACCGCAACACCACCCCAGCCCTAAAGGCTCCAGCATACTACGTATTCAAATACGCCATCCAATTTCGGTGTTCGAACGCGATAAGCATCAGTCTCGGTTTTTATTTATTGCGACGCGATGCTGGCTCTATCTAGCGTCGTATAAATAACGCGAATCTATAGCATTATCGCTTCTATCAAAAGATGGGCGATAAGCTTTATTTATAACGCTCGCCCACGTCATGCTAAGGAATTGGTCGCGGGTGACATATGTTGTGATTTGTTCTTTGTTGAGGGTCATAGTTTTGTATGATGGATAGTCTTTCGTTTCTGTCTTGTAGTAAGCGGTAGGAGGCTGAAGTTCAAGATTAATAATATGAGTACGGTATTTCCTGCATGATCGTAAGAGGCGTCTTTAAGCAGGCGCGGTCACAGGGGACATGTCCCCCCCCCCCCACTCCGCCGTAGATGGAAGGCGAAACAAGCCAATTTGGGACATCTCTTCCCCCAAATTTCTTAATGCCCCCCCCCCCCCCTCCAAATTTCTTGGTGAGGTATTATTTGTGCCACTCAGTTGCATCCGCTTTTGATCTGCAGCATAAAGTGAATATTATAATATTAGATTCTTGATCAAACATGACGACCCGCGTGGCGCAATGGTTACCATGCCGGACTGCCAATCGAGGGGTCCCGGGTTCGATTCCCGGCGAAACAGAAATTTGAATGATGATTTCAGTTCTCGGTCTGGGTGTTTGTGTTTGTCTTTGAATGCGTCCATGGTACCTACGACACAGGGTATTAATTACCTTACTGTGGGGCTATGAGTGTGTAACGTTTATTTATTTGTTTATTTATTATAAACATGCTCTAAAATTTCAAAAAATATTAACTACGACCAATACTTGAAATGCCTTTACGCGTCCTTATCTTAAACATTATATTTCCATTTTATTTTACTAGCTTATTATAAAGTTGGATACTTATATAAAGGGTTTTATGTCCTTTATCATAATATTAAATCAAACTAAAACACAAAATGTCTTAATAAATTATTGAAAAATTAATAGTAGGTATCCAATATCCGCCAAACAGGTGGTACTTATCCATTTTATAACATGGTTTGATCATAATGAACACGCTATCATCATCTCTCATCTTTTTTTATTTAAATGAAGTAGCACTTGAGCCTGCAGACCACTTATAAAGTGGTAGAAAAAAGTAACTAATAACTTAAAAATTATAACTTACTGGATAATAAACTTTTCAGATTTTCCAGTACAAATTACATATCGTTGCCTTAGAATTGGTGACTTTTCAACCCTTTTTAATGTCCTACTGTGGTGCATAGTCTCTCTTTGGACATGATAGGGATTTGAGACACAATCCGCCAAGCTATTTAAGAGGGGATAAGTAGACAACAGAAATATTGGTGTCCAGTTATCCGTATCCGGTTGTCCACACAGAGTTGTCCACTTAAAACTTATGATATACCTACACATACAAAAGGATCAATAATCTCGATCATTTTTATTATAACTCACTCGTAATATTTTCAGTCCGACGTTACACATTGTAACAAGATCAACACGACTGAACGCATTCCAGCCACAACAAAAAATGCTAATTACGGCTCTTAACACTCGGCAAAATACTCTCCCACGAGCTGACGAGCAAAAGAAACCATTTTCCGAATGACCTACACCACTCCGCATAATGACGCGCTTTGCCATCGAGAATTCTTCTGCCGAGACAAGAAAGTATCAAATATTAACCATCGGACACACCTGAAGGCGGACAACTTGGCATGCGTATGAAGAGGACAGATACACAATCACAAAGTTGCCTTTACAACCCGCGAAAACAGCAATAGTCTGTAAGCAAAAGTAATAAAGCGCTGAATCGCAGCACACTTAATTTCAGCGCGACATCGTTAAGTTTGCAACAGCGCGCGAGATACCATCAATTCGTACGTTAGCAAGAAACACATTTCAACAGAAACATGGACGATGTTGGGCCGAAACGAAACAAAGCGTTGTGACACCGAGATAAGAATCGATTGCCTCGCGAGACGTCGCACCAAAACCGACCGAACAAATTATCGATTCATAAAAACATCGATTTTAAAATATTGCCGCTCGTTTATCGCGTCACTGATGCATTCGTAATAGGGTGGCCAGTTTTTGGTCTGCAAATTTGAATATAGTTCACTTTTTACACATATTTATGGAAATTTACGAACCAAATACAATGAGACTCGTGTTCTAAATGACACAATCAGTATCTGTAGCTTATTCTTCTATTTTTCATTTGATATGATTCCACATAAGAACCATGATCCGTGCGATAATTCGAAACACACTATTATTGAGTTAATATGATGAGCTAACTCATAATTCTACGAAATTTGTACAGTTCGACCACTGCTTTTCCTACATCTTCTTTCATTTAAACGATTGGCTATAAATTTCGATTACTCTATTTATTAGATTGTTTGACGAGGGCAGTATCATTAAGGTCGTATTATATGCATTTTTTTCGGTTTTCTTTCTGACTTCAAAGCCGCTGAGAAATTCGAAAGTATGTTTATACAGATTCCGAAGAGTAGGACCTTGAGGAAGCCCTCAACGGTGGATGTACGTGCACGGTAGACAATTTCTTTTGAAGCGGAAACGAGACCCAAGAGTCCTATCATTTTATGTCATGATGATCGTTGCTGTTTGTAAATGATCTGTGTATGTCTATCTATCTATCGTCGACGAGAAGACACTTCGTAGTTTCCCGAACACTGCCCAACCGAGTTGGATTCTACGACTTACCTCTCTCTCAAGTTGGACTTACCCACGGATCGCTTGTCCTAGGTAGATACTCGTCAACAACAATGTTTATGTATCTGTGTGTAAAGTGCAATAGTAACATTTTGTTATGTCGTTTGAAAATTCCTGGGTGCGAATCCCAGCGAGGCAGGAATTTGAATAATGCGTTAAAATGTTTACGGTCTAGGTACTTCTGTCCATGATACGAGTACCTACGACACAGAAAGTCGTTATTTGATAGTGGGTGGGTACCACAGAGTACATGTGGGTACCCTGAATACATAACGGCAAAACAATATGCAAACCATTACAAGACATCGGAATTCTCCTGATCTCATGCTGTACTTGAGCAGCGTGGTCACCAATGTATGGTCACCGCGGCATCTATCGCCATACGTCATGCGATATCGACGATCGTCGCGCAGATCCGATGCGCGCTGGTAATTCATCAAACGCATTGTCCGTTGGACATTCATTATTGTTGTAAAGTATTTGCATGATTTGACGAAATCTCCAGCGTGAATCTGATATTGGATTTGGTAGAAATCCTGTGGTTCCGGGAAAGTAACATCGACGTACCCATTTTCAGTAGAAATACTGTTGTGTTTAATTATAAATATAAAGAAATACTGTTGCGTCAACTTGTTGGTCACACATATGACCATTTTCTTTCGTTTCGGTGAACATATATATTTCAATATATAAAAAAAATCAATCAATTCGCGAAAAGCTGCAGGGAAAAATGCCTTTAAGTTCATTTGCACAAATATGGGTTTTTACAAACGCTGTTAATACATATTTAGTACACCATATTTATCTTCATGAGTTAATTATTACAAAGATAAAAGAAAAAACTTTAACACAATTTATATATTTTTTTTATTTAATCCGATATTGCGCCTTTTAATTTTTATTTATTTATTTATTTAAGTTTGTATTTATTTAATTGTTTGTTAATTTAATTATTTATTTAAGACATCAGCGTGATTAAATAAGTTTTGTTGTAAGTGTTGCCGACAAACTGACTTATAGTTCGGCTGTGAATGTGGAATATTTTCTTGTTTGAAATAAATATTAAAAATCATTTTTTAGAAATTATTGCAAAAGGTCGATCCCCCTTAAATCACAGCATGCAGCCAGTGAACATGTAAGCATGTAAGGAGAGCATGTAAGCTACTATTGTACCCTAGCTTTAAATCAAACTATTTTATTTATTGTAGTTAATTTTCTCGGTAAGTTTTTTAGTATACATACATATTGAAACCTAACAAAGGAACCACGCGACACCAAGTCTACCGTAAACTTGCCGAGCCTACCTGTTGCGTCGTTTTCATATTGCATGCAGTACATTGCGTGCTATCTCCGCTCATTAGAGGGCGGCCCCCGATGCTAACTGAGGATTTACTCGAGCGATCGTCATAGAAACTGGTTGTGATGAAAATGCAGTAAACCTTTTTGTTGAAAATAAATAAAAAAATAACTTAATTAACTTAAAAAATACATTTATTTTGATTTATGACAAAAAGGAATCCTCTTCAAATCATAGTATGCAGCCACTTTGTAAAAACTCCTAATTAATTATGTAGGCTCCGATTGCGCCCTAGCTTAGGAAAACCTGTAAATAAATTTTCTCAGTAATCCATACATGACGCGCTCGAGAAAATACAAAAAATCCCTCTTGGACTCCTTACAATATGGTCGCTGCCCCCGACCATCCGTGATTAAGGTATCTTGAACTCTGCACAGCCATTGTTTACGAGTGATGGTTTCACCAAATATAGTTTATAAGCAGGGTGAAACTCGCAAGGCAAACCCAGCTTTTGTCTCTGTTTGTCAGTGTTATTAGAGCAACAATTTTCAAATTAAAATTTTAAAACTATTTACTCATGACATATGATTATGTCGGTACTTTTCCTTTTATAATGTCATTGCGATCTACATAACAACCAAACGCAACCAACGGATATATCTCGATAATGTTTCCTTCCATAAGAATTTGTCCCTTTCTTTACTATATGAGTAGCGTTAACCGTCCGAAATATAAAAAATGAATAAATGTATTATTAGAATCTAAAATAATATTCTTTGTCGTGTATACTTACTAACCTTTAATAATCATTTGTATTAAACTAAAACCAAGATCATAACTTTGGAAAGAAATAAGTATCACGAAGATTTAATTCTATTCTTTTTTTGTCCACACAAGCACAGTTTTTTTGCCTGTATAAAACTACATAATATTAAAGTTAGACGTGTAATATGTAGTAAGATGGGCGTGACGATATCCGCCCAAAACACTTAAAATATTGATATTCTAATGATTAGATAACAGATCAGGTTGATTTGTACATGTGGACCGGTTTATCCGAAGGTGATCAAATAATAATTTTATAATTCCTCATCAATATTTAATTTATAAAGCATATTATTATAGCATGGAAAAATACATACAGTCATCGTGATAATCTTTCTTTAAATTTTATCATAACTTACAACTATATGGCATAGCTCTTAAAATCCGCAAGCGGAAGTGGGAAACAGTGGCAAATAGTAAGGAGGACTAACTAAGGAGGACAAACAGTAGAGAATCAGGTCCTCGAATGTTGACCACGTGTCGGCAAAAGAAGCACAGGCCTCCTCCAACCAGGTGAACTTACGACCTGAAGAAGACAGCGAGAAACAAAAGGCGCCGGAGCGGGCGATTATGACTAGATAATAGACCGATATAAGTATGATACTTGGCCTGACCCATTCTAAACAAACGAAATTTTACTGATATTTTGTACGGCAATACAATAAATAATAAATAAATATCTTTGGACAATTCACACAACACCATCTGATTCCAAACTAAGCAGAGCTTTTACTATGGTAATCAGAAAGCTGATAAACATACTTATACATATAATTCTAAATACATACTTAAATAAGTATATTAACACCCAGACACAGAACTAGTCATGTTCATCACACAAATATCTGTCCTGGGTGGGAATCGAACCCACGACCTCACGCTTCGCAGTCGGCTTATCAACCACTACTCAACGGGGGCTGTCAATACTATATTTCTGTCAATTATCTAATTTTGGTGTATTAATCGAGTGACTGAGCTTCGATTGAACCAATAAAAAAATAGTCAACATCCCAATTTACATATTAATCTGCTATTAAAAAATAATGTGAACTGTATTATATTGTTTATTTAAAATATTTTTTTATAACGTTTCACACTCATAGCCCCACAGTAGGGTAGTTATACCTTGTGTCGTGGATGCCATGGACATACACAAAGACAGAAGCACAAACACCCAGACCGAGAACAGAAATTTAAACTCATCATTCAAATTTCTGCTTCGCCGGGAATCGAACCTGGGACCCTACGATCGGCAATCCGGCATGGTAACCACTACGCCACGCGGGTCGTCATTTATATAGTATTACTAGCTGTGCCCGCGAACTCCGTACCGCCCTTAAATGTTCGGGGTGGGCCACCTTTATCAGTTTGGGGGGGGGGATGAAAAATAGATGTTGGCCGATTCTCAGACCTACTCAATATGCTCACAAAATTTCATGAGAATCGGTCAAGCCGTTTCGGGGGAGTATGGCAACGAAAACTGTGACACGAGAATTTTATATATTAGATTTAAATCATATTCGCTTTTATTGCTGTAAAGAAGGTCGCAACAATAATAAGGAAAAACGGAACGCGATTATTTCAACGCATTAAGATATGAGAGGACGATTTTTGGTCACAAGATTACAATAAACGAACGAAAAGTAGTATGCTTCGATAACCGAGACAGCGGACCATTCTTTTATGGTAATTTATGTCATTATTGCAATATCAAGCTTAATAATCTATATTTTATGCAATTTTATATGCCACAAATGCAATACAGTATGTTCAAACAATATAGTTGGGAATTTCATGGGGTTTAACATCGAATACATTGTTGTAATGGATAGTGATATCCTACGTGTTTATTGTTTCATTTATTTTACCTAATCAAATTTTCGAAATTACCTATTGGGCTGAAATGAAAGTATAGACAATGATTTTATCTTAGTTTTAAGGTATTTTTTGCCACACTCATCTCCCTCCATCTTAATACTTTCATTGTAACTCGAATCTTTTTAATGTAATGTAATGTAATCGTAATGACAAGTAAATACCAATCAGTTTAGAATCGCTGCTTAGTCTCAAATTAATTTAGGAAAAACTGCCTTCGTATGCTTTATTACAAGCTTACTTTATACACACTGAATTGCTTTTTTTCTTCAATTATTTTTTTAATAAGCGCGTAACTTCTCTGAGGTTATACATATGTTATATTTGGCCAAAAACTGCACTATTTCACTAGTAAAATTCCACAGAATTGCTCCACAGCAATCCATGCAAGTTCCTTATGCCTTTTTCATATTATTACCTGGCTGTGCTCTGCTGTTCCACCCGCGTAACAAAGGATCAATACATTATAATTATACATTATAATGGAATGAGATAGGAGTGAGATGTTTTATCGCGGTAAAACTACTAACTATTTGTTCCTAACTATCTCCAAATTCAATTTTTTTCCATAAAATCAATTCATCGCGATGATAACAAACAAACACAAAAAAACGAATGCAAGTAGACAGCCTCCAGATTTTAAAATAACTGCCCATACCTTTCCATGCAATCCAGAGCAAACGCCCGCAATAAATTGCAGATGTGGTGTCCTAGAATGTGTAGAAACTACTAAGTACCTTGGAATAACAGTGGACCATAAATTAACGTGGGAGCCTCATATTCAGGCAGTATCAAAGCGTGTTAGGAAGCTTATTTATGTATTTAAGGTACTCAGGGAAATCCTGGACCAAAAATTACTGCTTCAAACATACAAAGCACTGGCAGAATGTATCACTGGATACTGTATTTGTTCTTGGGGAGGTGCTGCTAAATCTCATATGATACAAGTTGAGCGTGCCCAACGTGCTCTTCTCAAAGTCATAATGGCCCTTCCCTTTAGACATCCTACGACTGACCTGTATAAAAAATGTAATATTCTTTCAGTTCGGAAATAATTTGTGTTAAGGTGTATAAGAATGTATCACAAACAGGTGGTGCCAAAATTACCTATTACAAATAAAAGAATTGATAAGTTTCCAGTACCAAAATGTAATAGCAGTATTGCTAGGAGACATTATTACTACTTTTCCCCCAAATTATATAATATATTAAATAAAACAAATAAAATAAAACAACTTAACACACACAGAGTCAAAAACCAGACAATCGAATGGTTGCATACTCTCGACTATGATACTACAGAAAAATTACTGGTTAGGGTAAACTAAGAACACATTTACTACCATCTCACTCAAGTACACACCGAATGCACAACCCTATACACAAGCACACACACACACACACACACACACACTCACTCACACACACAAACTCACATACATACACTCACACTTAACTCAAAAAGCACACATACACATATTACACGTTTGTTTTCTTCCAATTATTTTTTTCCCCTATTTATTTGTTTCTTTTTGCTTTGTATCCAAATAATTGTTACACATGTAAACCTTGCTTTTGTTTTGTTTACTCAATGTTCTATTCTGTTATATGTATTCCTATAAACCTAAGTACATTATCTGGGGAAGACACTGACTTTTGCAACACAGTGCAAACTAAAGCAAAAGGCAGATTTTCCTATATATTGTGACACAATGTAAAAATTCTGGGCCATAATAATAATAATAAACTATTAAACTATTAATTAATTTAATTTGAGAAACTTTCGCATTTATAATATTAGTAGAGATTTCGTGACAAAACCCCTCCCTGCCTCTTCCTCAGTTTTAAGAAGGTTGATAAAACTCGTGTTCTTCAGTGGCAATGCAATTTGACCACACTATAATATGTATATTGCGGGGTGGCCGGATGGCCTTTTGCGAACTTCTGCACGATATTGCGCGCGATATACTATGCGCACTATAAACTGTCCGTCACATTACCTTTATTCTTCTACAAAACATTTGCTTACGAATGTTACCAATATCAGTTTTATAGTTGGTAGAACTATGATGGTTCGCCCGGGGAAGTACCACCGCTACATCCACTTCTGCCGTGAACCAATTCTATTGTGTTTCGGTGGAAAGGTGCAGTTGCCGGCCACACTTACATGAGGCGACCATCAGCCTCCGGAGTAGCAGTGCAACTGCATACGATCTCAGACTAGACTTACCCTATGCTTGCTTGAGGTTGTATGTAGATGTCCATGGGCTGCAGCGATCACTTAATACCACGTGGCCTGCATGGTCGTCTGCTACTCCATACAAATAAAAAAATCAAAATATAGACCGTAAATCGTCTTTTAGTGATTTTTCCAGGAACGGTGTTGCACGCGTGATAAAATATGGCGCGCGATGTGTTGTGTGCACGACGAACAGATCGTCACATTTTCTTTGTTTCTCTGTAAATATTTGCATACGAATGTTATTAGTACTGAAGTAAGACTGTTTTTAAGACGTTTTGCAGTGATTTTACCAGGAATGGTGTTACAGTAGATATATAATCGGCTCGCGGGGTGGCCGTGTCGCGATCGCCAGCACGATAGTGCGCTTGATATGTTGTGCGCACGACGAACAGATCGTCACATTTTCTTTATTATTCTGCACAATTTTGCATGAGATATATATATTCTATTTCACAAAGTCCGATCGGCTGGTTGTCGTAGTGTTGTGTAATGACAAGCGCGCATGTGTGCGTAAGCTTTTCGAGCGTTAGCAAAGAAATTTGATATCTCTGTCATTAACAAAAAACCTTTAAAATACAACCTTTTTGCGTCCCACAGCTGGGCACGGGTTTTTCCCCATTATTGGAGGGGGAGGCCTGGAGATTGTGGAGTGGCCAACCCGCTGTCGGATTTTTTCAAACCGCTCATAAGGCCTCCGACAAGGTTTAACAACCGTTATCTATCGACAACAAGGGACCGACGGCTTAACGTACCCTCCGAAGTACGGAAACGCACATGAAATTTTTTTGCCACTAGCGATCGCCCATCTCACACCGGACCGCGCCCGTTTGGCTTAGTTGCATAGATCGTTCTACGCTAACCGCCGGGCCATGCGCGCTTCTCTCGACGTAAACAAATGTACGTGTGTACGCCGAATGGACTTCGTGTCATAGAACATCCATAACGGTTTCAACGTAGAGACTGTATATCTCCTAGCCCACATAAGCCTTAGTACCCAAAGCGGCTAACGGTCAACCGATGGCAGTATAATGACAAACATTAAGTGTATATTATTAGTTTATTACTCAAGATTTAAATAAACTATTTTATTTCAAACTATTTAATTTTATTTCATTTCATTTCATATAAACCATCCTTGCATTGATTTTACTGGAAATGATGTTAGCACGATAGATAATCGCCTCGCGGGGTGGCCGTGTCGCGATCGCCTGCGCGATACAGCGCGCGATATGTTGTGCGCACGACGAAACGACGAACAGTCCGTCACATGCGCTTTGTTTCTCTACAATTTGCATATGATCAGATAGTTACCACTGCACCGTGTGGACCTACAGCAAAAGTTTGAAATAACTGGTATTTAAGCCACTGTTCAATTTTTTTTTAAGAAAATTCTCGGTTACAAATTAAGCATGGACGTTATTTATTCGTTGCACTTGTAAGTGCTTAATTAAAACAAAAAATATTTGAACTCCCTTTATTGGGAAAATTCTTAAAGGTATAACACTATATACATATAGTTGATATACACTATATTACACCACCACGAGGTCGTATGCAGTTACACTGTAACTCTGGAGAACTCTGATAGTCGCCTCACATAAGTTTGGCAATCACAAGTAACTACACTTCTTTTTCTTAATTTATATATATGACATATATTTTATGTGATTTGCATATTATATTATATGTATCTATATCACATATTTATTTATTATTTAATACTTTTAATCAGGCAACAATGACCCACACAAAAATAATTGTAACATAAAAATAAATTAAAATTACTTAAAAGTAATATTTTAATAATAATAATATGTATATAATAGTAATTAAAATTAAAAGCACAGTTTATGACATTTCCTAGTTTTTATGTTGCAAATAAATATTTGTTACTTAAAGTTTTTTTATTGTTGATTTCATAAAATTGGTTAAGCATGCATAGATATTTGTTAAAAAAACTTAATTTAATACATATGTTAATACGTTGGTTCCTAAAAAGAGTATTTATTTTATTATATTCTAAGAAATATTTTTTCTGAAAATAGTTGGTACTCAAAGCAGTGATCTTAAAATCGTTAATTTCATAGAAATTTAATTTATGATTATGATATGATTTTAAAGTAAATCTTTTTTATTTCACAGTAGGTAAATAAATTTCGGAATAAACCAGACTTATTTAGTAATTAGATAGCATTACTACTCTTAATTAAATGTTCCTTTTTTTAAATATTAACGAAAATTTAAATATTTGGTAATTATTCGGCAAATTAACCGAACGTTCGGCCGAATACGAACATGAAAAAATATGCAAATATGTACCGAATATGAATATTCAGCCGAACATTCGGCGCATCTTTAAAATACTATACACATACCTTCCTTTTTTTAGTATCGGGGGGGGGGAGTCAAAAGGTACCCGGCACCTTGGGAGAGGACACCGGGTTATGTGGGATTTGACCGTACTAAAACCCCCTCGGTGGCTTGCCTCTATTTCCAGTGGAACGCACCGGTGACCTCCACGCACAGCGCCCAGAATGGGCCCATCTTCGGGAGCGCATATTTGCTCTCCTGCACCTTCCGATGCTTACGGCGGCATGCGGCATACGGCCACGCACACACCACGTCATTCCCGGGGTTGCTGGCTGGGCGGATCAAGCTCCCAGTCACTCCACAACCCCGGAAACCCCCTTTTAGTCGCCTCTTACGATCAGGTAGGGGACACCGTAGCTCTATTCTTAATCCCGAAGCTGCAGGGACTACTATATACATACCTAGTCAACTACTTGCACCTTGCAACTCACCGCAAAAAAATAAATGTTATAAAACGAGTTCGAGTGCGCTAAATGGCTAAATCAATTTATATAGAAAAACATGTTATAGCGATTTCTTCATAATGTGTTATTCTTATTTTTTCAGTATTCATGTTCTATGACTATTTCTTTCATGACTATGGTTTCGTTTAGAGGTCCAGATACAGGCATTGATATGATGAGTAAATTAGTACGTTTATTGACACCGGCTCTGGTGAAAATGCTACATTTTAAAGCCTCTTGAATATTCTTTTGTTTTTCTGTGGCACAGCACTACTGATCTAGGGAAGTAGTTTAAAAGTTAAATGCTTTTGATAGCTATTTAACATGCGCACTGCACGATCTTTACGAGTAATGCATGGAGCGGTTCGGAAGTGGATATTAAATCGCTTTATTAGTCCTCGCTGGTGCGGTACGCGGTACACGCTAGAAGCGATAGCGTTTAATTTAGTTCAAATTGATCACCAACAGATAAAATAAAATCTTTTGAAAAATAGTAAAATATAGTGGCTTATATTCTTAGCCCCACAGTAGGATATCATGTGTCGTGTTTGTCATAGGCAAACATAAAGACAAGGACGCAAACCAGGAAAATACATCTTAAACCTGTTTGTACTATATCTTCAATATTACCTATTATATTTTTATAAGTACGAAACAAAACAGGTTTCAGCGTTTTTTTTCCAACCATTTTTATGTCCCACTGCTAGGCACGGATCTCCTCACAAGCGAGAGGGATTTTAGGCCATAGTCCACCACGCTAGCTAAGTGCGGATTGGTAGGCTATTGGTCGGCTATGGAGAACATCGTAATCAATTGAATATCACGATATTTTCCATCACCGTGGAGCAGCGATGAATCCGCACATTACAAATTTCTTTGTAAGAGGTGCGCGCCGAGGATTTGAACCCAGGATCGGTCGCGTCGAAGACCGTGGTTTTTTAGTGGTAATATAACGGCCATCGCTGCGCCAGCGTCTAACGCTAGTTATTTGTCTCGCAATTGTCCTGTAGCAATCTAACATAATCTTCCAATGTCTATTACATTAAAGTTTGTCAACTACGTAAGGCCACTTCCAATGACCGAAAAACTGTTGCAACTAACCAAGAAAGAGCTAGAGAAAACGCGATAAGAAATCTTTCCTACTCTCCTTCGTTAATGACTTGGACCATGTTACTTCGTCGTGAGAAATATCAAGGGGGTTCTTAATCGGGGCGTTTACGTTCCTTATCTCGCGAAAGTCCTGCAGGATTGAGGAATGCTGGATCTCTGTTTGTGCACCTTCTAATATCTGGGTTATTAATGGATGCCGGGATGATACAGTGAACTTACATGGGTTTATTGGCACTTTGGCACACTTTCTGACCTAAATAAAAGGCTTTGGAATGATCTGTTATAGTATTTTAGTTTCTGAATCGTTCGTCATGTAAAATATAGGTTTTCATTTAATCGGAATACGACATACGTACACCTATCATACAATAGTCCTGGGTCATTATGAAGCCCTATTTGCACTACAGCTTCAATGTTTACTATCGTATATTATTATGTACATCTGGTTTTTAGAGTACGAAACATAAAGGTATCAGAGTCTTTCACTAGTGACTTGGACCGCATCAGTTCGTCGTGTGAAATATAGAGGGGGTTCTCTTTATCGGGGCGCGCACGCTCCCTATCTGGCGATAGTCCTGGAGGAATGCTGGAGCTCTGTTTGCGCACCTTCTAATATCTGCGTTATTAATGGACGTCGGGACGATACAGTGGAATTTGTAAGATTGCGAGTAACATGCAATCAGCGATTTGTTAGAGCCCGTCACTGTAAGACTTTAAGGCACAGATAGCCTCTACTGTCTAGTCTCTACTAAATGGCTGCAACCCTTTTTGCGTCCCACTGCTAGGCACGGGTCTCTTCCCCTTATTGGGAAGGCCTGGAGCTTACTCCACCACGCTGCTCCAATGCGGGTTGGTGGAGATGCGGGTTAGTGGCCAACCCGCTGTCGGATGTTTTCAATCCGCCCATAAGGCCTCCGAAAAGGTTTAACGACTGTTATCTATCGACAACAACCGGGACCGACGGCTTAACGTGCACTCCGAAGTACGGAAACGCGCACGAAATTTTTGCCACTAGCGGTCACCCATCTCACACCCGACCGCGTCCGTTTGGCCCGACCGCGCCCAAACTACTCTCTACTAAAAATAAGAAGAAATTGTATTTTACTGTAAAAAAGCGTGGGGTGCATGGTGTCAATAGTATCTCAAAAAGCACCCCACGCTTTTTTGACAGTAAAATACATTTTCTTCTTATTTACTTTTTAGTTCGAATTTTCATAAAAGCGTGTTTTTTAGTTTTTTAAACTATATTATTTATTTTTAATTTTTTTGCTGGATTTTTTAAATATTATTGCATTGTCATCGGCCTTTGACCCCTGTGCAAATTTTCATATTAATCAGACGCTTAGAAGTAGGTGAAAATTAAATTAAAAGATTCCGTTACATACATACATACATACATACATAGCTAGCAATCTAATAAAAGCGTGTTAAAAACAGATTTGGCCCATATGAGATGAGAAAATAATAACCATTGAATATTTACCTATTATTTTTTTTTATTTTTTTTTCAACCTTTTTTTTTATGTCCCACTGCTGGGCACAGGTCTCCTTCTCACACAATTGAGAGGGATTTAGGCCATAGTCCACCACGCTGGCCAAGTGCGGATTGTTGGACTTACCTATAGTGAATCACAAAGAAAGGAAATTTTGCATTCATACTTATTTTATCACAGTTAATTGCAAAATTACGAAAAGCTGGTAAAATGTTTGCTTTAGATACTATAAGACTTTAAGACGAGCGTCACAAGATTTTTTCCAAAATAAGTAATATTCGACCAAAGTAACAATAACATAGCTTCCTATCAATTGCTTGAGCGCGCCCGATTTCATTTTACGACATTTATTTTATCGCAGTGAATCATAGAACTGCAAGCGGCTGGTGCAGGGCGGGCGGCGTTATCGCGCCGCGGCAGCCGCCGTTATCGCCCGCCTACGGGTCCTACGAAGCGTGGAGGCGGCGAGCGTAGTTTGTACGCTCGGGGTTTTAATATGTTTGGAAGTTGTAGATACCAAATGATGCAATGAGTAAAGGCCTCATGCCTCCTGACGAAGGCGTTTAATAAGTGCAATGTATGAATTGAATGATGGGCTGGTCGAATGGAAAATACGGTAGCCTTGACTTGAGCAGGCATATCAATAGAAAAAAAAACTACAACTTACTACTTATCATTGTAAATACACCACACATTTATCTAAATTCCAATGCCGCGATGGTAGTTTGTAATTGATGACCTGTGTGGCGTAATGGTTACCATGCCGGACTGCCAATCGAAAGGTCCAGGGTTACGATTTCCGGCGAAACAGAAATTTGAATGATGAGTTTAAATTTCTGTTCTCAGTCTGGGTGTTTGTGTTTTTGTCTTTGTGTGTGTAAATGGCACCCACGACACAGGGTATATCTACCCTACTGTGGGGCTATGAGTGTGAAGCGTTATTTATTATTATTATTCTTTCTTAATCGGACAGAAAATGAAAGAAAGGTGAAAGTAAGTGTTGCTATGTAATAGAAACATGACAATAAAGTAGGATCTTTATTAATCCGTTTTCTTATTATATTTTGGTGATTGCACTAATAATTATAATTATTTTATGCCATAAGGAATTAAACCTGTACAAATTTTGTTATGTAAAACACGCGTCGATTGCATCATACAGTCTTGTCATAACGTCACATGAAAAGTTTTTTTATCTCGAAAATGAAATGAAATGAAAATATTTGCACAAATATGGGTGAAAAAGGTTTTACAAAATATTTAGAACTCCATATTTACCCCTTAGGGTGTACAAATTTTAATTTACCTATTTTAATAAAATAAAATGAATTAATTTAAACTTAATTTAAATTAAATTACAGAAGGGTACATTAGAAAAATTAAAGTTATTTTAAATTTTAAAGTTATAATTAATTAGACTTAAACCCAATTTTGTGCTTTTTATTATAATTTATTTTATTTGAACCATACGGGGTTCACCGTTATCAGCTTTGGGCACCCACCAGGATGGGTTTTTGTACACTGAGAGGAAAAAACACCTCCCAGAAAATATTACCTAATTTTTTTGCGTTCTAGGCTCATCCTTAAAAGCTTCTGTCCCTGTTTTAGCCAATAAAAATGATGAATTTATTTACGTATATATTTTAATTATTTACGTAGAACACCACATCCATTCTTCGCAGCTCGCCGGCGCCCAACGTTTTATACCCGAGCGGTGTATCGTCAGCGCCCACACATTGTCTTTGCACACTATCTGCGCACCTAAGTTTTGTTTTCCTATCCCAACAAAAATAACCGCGTTCTCGCCAATATTACTAGTTTTTTCTTATCTCAACTGCACAGCGCGTTCAAAATCTCTATACTGTTGCTAAAACACCAAGATATCTTACAATGTGCGCTTATACAGTTGAGTTTTAACAACTCACTGGATAAAATTGGAAGTATAAATTTTTATTGAGGTTTCAATGACTTTAACAACTTTCTCTACGTCTTTGGTCACTTAAATTATGTTCATAATAAAGGAAGTAATAATTTTGTATTTGAGAATCCTTCACTTTTTGTGTTATAGAATTATGGGATTATATAAAATTATCCAGACAAGAATAATGAAATGAATGAAAGAATGTATAAAAAAGTTTTGAAACACAAAACAAATCTTATATGAATTTAGTGTCATTTATAAAGAATTAACATTTCAATCTATTAGATTCAATTCATATAGAAATAATTTAATTATGAAATAATTATCAGTAATCTTATTTACTATAACCGTTAACTCACTCAAATAGTATTTATAAATATTTCTTTACCAAGAGAATAGCTGTGACCATTTTGATACCTTTTTGACAAGACTGTACTTACATTTTAAAGATTTTCATGAACGAAGTTTGACTAGGTACATTTTACAATGCAACTCTTTATTAGGGCACAGATTGTTTTAATTTTAATTACTGATTAATGCTACAAACTACATACTCGTACTACCCGTTTAAGTAAACATGATGCCTCTACCTATACCCATTACCTATTACCTATACCTATTATTTATAACTATTACCTATACCTGTTACCTATACCTATTATACATATACCTATACCTATCTCTATAAGCTATTCTGTGTGCATCCGTCCGTAAGTTATAACATTTTCGGAATTACTTTTGGAATATTGAGACAGTATTTTTTCATATATTTTTAAGATTAGCGTTAGAGTCTTACTAAAAAATGTGGCCCGAAAATTCACGACATTTCGGATATGGGCGTAAGTAAGAAATATTAGCAACTATTAAAGTATTAAAATACACAGTTAAGAAACTACACCAAGATAGTTAGCACCAGACGATACAAGTCGCGACGATAAGTCCTTCGACTGCGGTCGCGCGATAAGGCTGCATCTCCCCAGAGACACCTTCGCTGGCACTTTCTAAACGCAATATCTTACTTAAATTATAATATTGTGGTATATAACTATAACCACAATAATATTTATAAACGTGGCAAATGTTTCTTACATTTCATTTAAGCTTGTAATATATCCTTCACCCAGATCATGGCATAGTTTCTTTTAATCTGAAACTGTCAGTCAAAAAGTTAAAAAAATTACAATCACAACGTCCCCAAGGGATTTATAACACTGTCAATTTTGTTGATTGTTTGATGATGGTTTAGCTTGATTTGTAGGAATTCTTTAGATACATATATTTAACCTCAGATATCATAATTAAAGCAATAACTACGACGTCTATCTACGTCGTTTGCAACCTTTTTATTCGTTCTACTACTGAGCAACGTCTCTTTCCATTATTGGGGAGGTCTTGGAGAGCTTACTCGATCACGCTGCTCCAATGTGGATTCCACTGCTGAATATAGACCTTCTCTAACTCTCTCTCTCTCTTTAGCAATCTCTATTTAGCTTCTCTATTAGGGTTCCCTATTTAGGAATCTTTAAACTATAAACTTTGTATGTAAAAGTATAAATGTTTGTACGCAATATTCGTACGCCTGCGCAACTCCGATAAGCAAGACGCTGCGGCGCTATCTCCGCGAGCAAAATCTCCCTAGAGACACCTCTGCCCGAACTTTCTAAACACAAAACTGAGCTTCCTATGTTTGAAGCCATCGATAAAAATAATTATGACCATAATCTTTCGTACCACGTTTTAATACCGTCAATTGCTTTAGTGGTTGAAGCTGATGGTTGAGTGTTTTAGGAACTCGTTTTTACATTACTATTCAATCTACAACTACAAAAATTCCAATATTTCAATCTTGAAATAGAATGCTTATAAAGTATAATATTTCTATTGATACTATAAAGTATCATATTTCTTATACTTACACTACTTATACGTACACTAACGAGTCTGCGTAGCTACTCGTACGATATGCAAGATTCTGCGCTATCACCGTGCGCCAATCTCTCCTACGCTATCTTTCTAGATTCACCTCTTCCCGTACCTTCTAAACACAACGGCTGACCTGTTTTTTTTAAAACTAAAACTGTGTTTCAAAAGTGAGTACAGGTTAAAAGACTATCAAACTGTTTTGGCGATTGAAGCCGACGGCTTAAATTGTTTTACTTATTTCAATTCCTTGGATATATTATGGAATTCAGATATTAGGATTAAATTACTACTACAATTATCCACTTATATGTTTACAGTAAACTTTGTTATACGTTCGTAATATTTAACAAATATAAAGTATTTATATTTAATAAATATAAATATTATTTACACTCTATAGTCGCACGCCTGCGAAGCTGCGATAAGGAAGACGCTGCACCATTATCTCCGTGCGCCACATCTCCCGAGAGACACCTCTTCGCTCACTTTCTAAACACTGAGCCGACGATGATTTTCTCTGATAGTTTTTGAATTGTTTGCTAATTCAATAGTGGATAGTTACCTACTCTGCGCGAATGATGACGCTAAATGTAATAGGACTAAATGGTTTTATACATCTCCCGAGAGACACCTCTTCGCTCACTTTCTAAACACTGAGCCGACGATGATTTTCTCTGATAGTTTTTGAATTGTTTGTTAATTCAATAGTGTATAGTTACCTACTCTGCGCGAATGATGACGCTAAATGTAATAGGACTAAATGTTTTTATAACTCAATAACTAACTTCATATAAACCATTACTCATTACACATTTTTTGTCGTTTGTTTTGTATTTGTTTATATTATATCTTTCTGATTTTTTATTTTGCACAATGCTGGCTGATATGTGTTTATCTGTGTAATATTAAGATATTTAATTTTAAAATTTTACTAAATTTTATTTAATAAAACTGAACTACTCAGTTTTAATATAGCTGCTATTTTTATTGTTTCCATAGAACTGAAATCTATGACCACAGATATTTTTTTTAACTGTAGTAGCGTTTCTCGTCTTAAAAAATTGCAAACTAGTGAGCTTTTTCATAAAATAAAGATCCTTAATTTATCACTTTGTACTCACATCTACAGACATAAAAGAAATTACCATTGCAATCGTATCATGAAAAGCTTATTATAGTTCTAGCACGAATCTGCGCTTACATCTCAATTTTAAGACAATGTTATCTTCTCAATTGCAATTCTTGTACAATCTTCTGCTCTTAACAACCTTAAGTCTCTCCAAAAAGGT
Organism: Pyrgus malvae; assembly: GCA_911387765.1. Classification (NCBI taxonomy): domain Eukaryota; kingdom Metazoa; phylum Arthropoda; class Insecta; order Lepidoptera; family Hesperiidae; genus Pyrgus; species Pyrgus malvae. Next base: position 26,910,905 of record OU426949.1, read on the forward strand.
TCATAATCAAGTGCCCGACCAGAATCATGATTAACGCGTACGAAAAATCTCAATTGCGATTTAAGCTCAATTAAAAAACAACTCTATTATTAAGAGATAGGATTGGCTATTGTTTGGTTGTAGCGAAGGTAATTTATAAGGTAAAGGGTGGCAACGCCTCTCGAAAAGGTTGCGATTGTATCGATGGAAACTAAATAGTTGCGCGGCCATGCTGTGTGGCCGACTGTACTTTAGCAATTGTTTCTTTGTGCAACTAAAATGTATGAAATGTTATTATACATTACTAGCGAATTTAATTCTGACTATGCTTGTATCTTCTTTGCATTGATCAATGGAATCAGAACAATATTATATCGATGTTTTGCCAATAAACCTCTTAATTATTTGTAGCTGGTATAACTGTTCATAATATCATTGTTTAGAGCCAGTGCTGGCCACTATGTTTAGTGTTTATTCTCTTTTGTTATTTTTGAATCGAAGAATAATTGACAGGTCTGTCATTGTCTTATAAAATTTTACACATTGAAAATCTTTTGTGGGAGGTTTTGGCGGGAAGTCGAAAAAGACATATTGTGCTCTTGTTTTATTTTCATTTTCTTGGTGTATTTTTGAGTTATATCGGATAAAGTTGATGGCATTTTGTTTGATATATGTTTTTTCTGCTTGCCTCCAAAATTCCATCGGACACGTTCTAGTAAAGCAGCCATCGCTTTACTTGAATGTTGGACTGACTAGACTGACTGATTACTGACGACTTACTTACTGACTTTGTTATTAGTTATTACTTCGTCCAGTTTCATTGAAACTGGCAAAAAATTGATGCAAAAATTATACTTGACGCTGGCAGTATGCACAGAGATTGCGATGCCATAATTCAAAAAAAAATCTTTTGTGGAAGTTCATGGCTGCAACCCTTTTTTGCGTCCCACTGCTGGGCACGGGTCTTACTCCCTTATTGGGGAGGCCTGGAGCTTACTCCACCACGCTGCTCGAAAGCGGGTTGGTGGAGTGGAAGTTAATATATTGTTTTAATTAATTTAAGCCTTTTTTATCTCAAATGTTTCACCAGCGCGGTCTCTAAAGCCGCGACAATCACCATTAGGACAGTGTGGTCAATGATAAATGAAATGCTTTCGGAGTAGGTACAACTGCATTCGACTTGCAACAATCGATCTTGTTTGTGGTTTGTAATAGCTGTCCAAAGAAAGCAGCTACCTTCGACACTGACATATATACGTAAATAGTTCTACTTAATAAGGTTCTCTAACTTAACAAAAAAAATACACGGCAATGTGTCTATGACATCATGATTATTTTTATCTCAGAAAGTTCGTGCTACGAGGCTACGCCGTAGCAGTGTAGCGTCTAGAGCCGTAGATACATACTTCATTATAAAGACCTAAAATTGTATCTGTACGTGATGAGCAAAGCATTGTCGTTTATATAATAAAAGTACTCGGATGAACGAACGTTGCTCGGATAAAAACAATTGATTTTCTTCAGAGACTCATTGGCTTAGTGTTGCTTAACAACGCCATCTACCGAAGCAGCTCCCAATTAAAAATAGTATTACACATTATCATCGCTAGCACATGTCAGGAAGAGTCATATTTTTCAGTTTATGCTTAAGTTGATTATTGCTGATAAAACGTTATTTTCTAAAAATAAAACCAAGCTTGATCGATTATTTGCCCCCGAAAACCCCTGCATACTGAATTTCATTAAAATGGTTGTAGCCTTTTCCGAGATACTTAGAATAATTGCTCGTTTTAAGATATTAGATATGTAAATGTCATGAAAATTTCTGTGAAAATGTGTGTACTTATTGTTTTTCACCCCTTTCAATAAACCACTACTGAACCCAGGTCGCCACGAGGAATTGATATGAAAGATTCAGACCAGTGCCTACCACGCTGACCTTGGTTGGTGGAAAAATATCTTTGAGATTTTTTTCTGAAACTCTCAGGCGATGGAAACAACGTAATGAGGTATTGCAAGATTTTACCTCACTCTGGAACGCACTTTACTTTCATATTAACGAGTATCGTTCTTGAAGTCGGAAGCAGGTTTGAATTCGGTACCACCTCGTCGAAGAAGTCGTCTTTAACTCAGCCGTCGTTACTCAATGTTCTTATAACGATTCACACTCATAGCCCCACAGTAGTGTAGATATACCCTGTGTCGTGGGTACCATAGACACACACAAAGACAGAGACACAAACACCCAGACCGAGAACAGAAATTTAAACTCATCATTCAAATTTCTGCTTCGCCGGGAATCGAAACCGGGATCCTCCGATCGGCACTCCAGCATGGTAACCATTACGCCTCGCGGGTCGTCAAACGGGTCGGGTTTTATAAATTAAAATATTTATTTATTTATATTTCGGATCGGTTCCGATCGTCAGCTTTGGGTACCCACAGGGTGTTTGTACACTGAGAGGCAAAAAGCCGGCAGAAAAAAAAATACCCAGTTTTTTATGGAATTCCTTTATGCCGTTTTATCGTTTATGAAATCAGTGACTGAGTAATACGCCTTTTTCAGTAAATACGTTTTAATTTCTTTTTTAAATGCGTTGCCCGTTTTAATTTTGTGAAATTCCGGTAGACCGTTATATATTTTTGGTCCCATGCAGACACTGTTTTGATATTGTTTTGTTTTAGTAGCGATTGAACATAATTTACTGAATAAAATGTAGTGCCGTATGTACTCGCATTTAATCTTCATGTAGTCTTTACTCAGTGCCTCAATTTCAGCCATTCATACGTAACTGTGCTCCATACAGTACGAAAAACACTAATAATTCCCTGTATTAGTTTGTTTGGCCGGCTCCGTTTAACGTCACATGGATGTCGGCGCGGCTGGAAGTACCGCTTTCACTTAGTTTCATATCTGTATAACACATCTGAAATCTAACACATTTTTCTTAAAATGTATTTTATTTCACTGTATATCACTACAAAATGGTTTGTATTAACACCAACTTAATTAATATTTTAAATAAAAATATAAAATTTTATTTTAAGTTTTTATAAAGTTTAGCTTACTTCAAACTATTTTGCTTTCTTTTATATGTATAACAATATTTTTAGTGCTAAATTTTCGGGTGTTAGATGGGTGACCGCTAGTGGCAATAAATTTCATGCGCGTTTCCGTGCTTCGGAGCACGTTAAGCCGTCGGTCCCGGTTGTTGTCGATAGATAATAGTCGTTAAACCTTGTCCGGATGTCTTAAAGGCGGTTCTAAAACATCCGACAGCAGGTTGGCCACTAACCCGCATTGGAGCAGCGTGGTGGAGTAAGCTTCAGGCCTCCCCAATAATGGGGAGAGGCCCATGCCCAGCAGTGAAACGCGAAAAGGGTTGCAGCCAAGTAACACATCTGAAATCTAAGACATTTTTTCTTAAAATGTATTTTATCACAATATCAACAGTGTATTGCTACAAAATTGTTTGAATTAACCTAAACTTTATTAATACTTGAAATAAAAAAATTATAATCAAAATATTAAATATTTTAGTGCTAAACTTTCGTTTTAATCAACGTATTATTTAACTTTTTAACTTCACATAAACCAAATCAATAAATAAAAAGACCCATCAGAATCCCTTTAATCACTTCGGAGAATTTTATGTTAAAACATGCCAACAGAAGATACATATGGGTCATAATAAATTATGTAAACACAAACTAATTTTTATGTAAACAAAGTAGTAGTAGTAGTAGTAGTTTTCAACCTTTTTATGTCCCACTGCTAGGCACAGGTCTCCTTCTCACACAATTGAGAGGGATTCAGGCCATAGTCCACCACGCTGGCCAAGTGCGGATTGGTGGACGTCATGCTTTCGAGAAATTATGAATTTCTCTCAGGCATGCACGGCGATGGAGAATATCGTAATCAATGAAATATCACGATATTTTCCATCACCGTGGAGCAGCGATAAAATCGCACATTACAAATTTCTTTGTCAGAGGTGCGAGCTGTGGATTTGAACCTGGGATCGGTCGCGTCGAAGACCGCGGTTTTTTACCACTCGGCCATCGCTGCTCATAAGTAGTTTATTTAAAATATATTTTTACATGCATTGACAAGTTTACATGGTAGGGTCAAATTGATAACACCTTTTATGAAGTGAGAGAGAGAAGAAGAGAGTGCGTCCACCGGTACATCGAGTAGCCCTAGATCTGCGTACTACGTGCTCTATCTGGCGCTGCTCACGCGCTAACGATTTATTTAGCGACTGTAACGACGTTTGCGGAGAACACACGTCACCACAGTTGGCCGTTTTTATCGCCGCGATAACAGCTGTAGCACTTCTGGCCGATGCGATTGTGATTTCGAATAACTGTACATAATAGTTAAGAGCAAAGCCTTCGTATTTCACCAATATTTATCGCGAATGAAGCGCCCATGGCGGCGGCTAGCGTAGAACGCAAGCGGTCTATGCAGCTAAGCCAAACGTGCGCGGTCGGTAGTGAGATGTGTGACCGCTAGTGGCAAATATCAGACAGGTTTCCTTGCTCCAGAGGGTATGTAGTTGTAACTGTTAGAGAACAGTTGTTAAACCTCGGGTAAAAAGAGTTGCCGCCATAATGTACGTGTGTCGAAGTTTGGATTTATCAATTTTTTTAAAATCTATTTAAGTCTTATTACTGGGCACAGATCTCCTCTGGACACTGAAAGAGATTAAGGCTATGGTCAACCACTATGGCCTAGTGCTATGTAAACGTTTACACTTTTAACTACGACGAGCTAGACATTCTGCTCCAGTGCAGAATGGTGATATAAATTAGTATCCAATCTGAAGCTGGATGTTTTCAAACTGCACATCAGGTTTAAAATAAGGTTTAGTAATCGCTATATACGACCAGCGGGAACGACAATTTAATTATTTTAAACATAGTGAGTGCCCTAATATATTATTTAACTAGCGAACCCGGCAGACGTTGTTCTTCCTTAGACCTATTGCGACTATAAATTAATATATAAGCTATCCTATCTTTCAAGTTGGATCAAATAGCACACCATGTGCAAATTTTATTAAAATCGGTTAAGTAGTTTAGGAGCCCATCGCGGACAAACAACGTGACACGTAATTTATATATATTAAGATTAGCCAACCTGTTATTTTTATCAGAAACTAATACATTTTCTCACATAATAGTTCTTACATGCTTTTGAAATGATCCCTCAAACATAAACATAATATTATTATATGATTAATGAAAACTGAAGTATCGTAACGAAATTAGTGCTGGGTGTATAAATTAAATTAATAATGTAAAAGTATAAAAACTCAATTAAACCTGACTACATAACGGAAACAAGCTAATAACTTAATAGCATAACCACTGCAGTATAATTCTGGATTATAATCTACGGCCAATGCGTGTTCGTATTGGTTTATAATGGTCAACCCAGTTCTACTCGCACTGAACCCTATATAATTTCAGTATATTTCTTAATTGAAAAATTACTGTTTACGAAAAAAGAACAGTATTATTTGGTATTAAGAGGATACGCGACTTCAGCCGAATTAGAAACATAGCTATTTTGGAGTAACTATTGCTATCGCGCTGCGAACTGAGCTATCCGCCGTGTGCGACAGGGACAGATGCACCTCAGACCGATTATATACAAACATTCTGACTAAATCGAGGTTTCGTATTCTCCTGTTTTCTCCTTCAAGATTGAGATTATTAAAATTTCTTTTTCACAAGTATCAAGAAATAGAATAATTCTATGCCCCTATGTTTTTATTTGGTTATAAAAACCTTTCAAATTTGTTTTGCAGTTGTTGGATTAGGGTTGTATGAAACAGGCATTTTCTACGATTTTTAAAGAGACATAATTTTAATTAGTTGATTGAAAGAAGCAAAACATAGGGGCATATCTTTAGCAGACTTAGATAATATCACAAAAAAATCATTCCTCTAGAAGCATTATCCAGGGAGAAAATAGGAGAATACATTTGTATGGAAATACGCCGGTAGCGTTTCCTCTTAAAAACTTTATTGATTTAGCAAAATATAGTTACCCCTAGATAAGTTCGCCGCACGCCCTAAGACGTGAAATATCTCGTCATGTAAATAAGCAAAACACATGAGCAAAACACACACAAACACCAGTATATTTTGAATGTTCTTGAAATATAATGAGGTATAATTAATAGAATGTTCCACCAATCTGCACTTGGTTAGCGTGGTGGACTATGGCCCACATCCCTCTCACTTCTGAGAGGAGACCTATGTACGGTAGTGAAATATAACAACGGCTGAAAAAATAGAATATATTGCTTTTCTATATACTTTTTTTGGATCGAGGGGAAACGTTCAAAAGATACCCGGCACCTTGGGAGAGAAAACCGGGTTATGTGGGATTTGACCGCACACTGAAACCCCCTCGGTAAAACCTTCCTCTGCGCTTGGGGAGGAGACACTCGTGCATCGTGCATCGTGCTGGAACGGGCCCATCTTTGGGAGAGAAAATGTGCTCTGTTATACCTTCCGATGCTTACGGTGGCATGCCACCACGTACACACCGCTTCCTTCCTTCCTTTTTTCCTTTCCTTTCTTCCATCCTTCCCGGGGCTGCTGGCTGGATAGATCGAGCTCCCACTCTCACCGCCCGCCACCTCGGAAGCCCCCTTTAAGTCACCTCTTACGATCAGGCAGGGGATACCGTAGAGCCCTATCATGCTAGCAAGGTGAATTCAGCAAAGTTGCAAATAAAATATACCTGAATTTGTTGCTAATTTGTTGCTAATTAGTTGCCAAAACGACGATTTTGTTGCTCGATCCGATCACGAGATATCGCGCATAATGCTACCTTGATATCACGGTAGCAAGGTCACTCTATAAATAACACACTTTCCCTTTGACCATAATGGCAAATTTTGTTGCTAATTTGTTGCTATAAGTGCGATACGGAGAAACATTTTTTTTAAATTTTTTTGCATTTTTCGTGTTTCTGCTACCTTGAAACTGATTTCCTGTCCGACAAAGAGTGCTTCGAATTTGTTGCTCAACAGGAGAGCACTCATTTAAACATAAGGAACCAGCAACAAAATAGTCGGAGCCGATCGGCCGATTTTTTAAACTTTTTTTTTCAATTCCTGCTATCTTGAAACTGGTTTGCTGTCCGACAAAGAGTGCTTCGAATTTGTTGCTCAAAAGGAGACCACTCATTCAGACTTTAAGATACAGCAACAAAATAGTCGGAGCCAATCGGCCGATTTTTTAAACTTTTTTTTTTTCAATTCCTGCTATCTTGAAACTGGTTTGCTGTCCGACAAAGAGAGCTTCGAATTTGTTGCTCAACAGGAGAGTACTCATTTAGACATAAAGAACCAGCAACAAAATAGTCGGAGCCGATCGGCCGATTTTTTAAACTTATTTATTTCAATTCCTGATATCTTGAAACTGGTTTGCTGTCCGACAAAGAGTGCTTCGAATTTGTTGCTCAAAAGGAGACCACTCATTCAGACTTTAAGATACAGCAACAAAATAGTCGGAGCCAATCGGCCGATTTTTTAAACTTTTTTTTTTCAATTCCTGCTATCTTGAAACTGGTTTGCTGTCCGACAAAGAGAGCTTCGAATTTGTTGCTCAACAGGAGAGATATATATGTATAGATTGAACAAAAACTATTGATGCAGTTTTAAACCTGATACATTTTACCATCTTTTTCGATCGTATTATTTTAAATTTGAATTTAGAATACCACGCGACATGGAGCTACGCCTAACAAGTCGGGTATACGCCTTGATGAAGGCACTTGATTTTTGAATAAAAAACATGTTTTATCAAATAAAGGTTTAATTTAATAACACGTGTTGCCTCATGGGCATCTATGACAGCTCTCATACGACTAAGCAGAAAATTTGCCATTATGGTCAAAGGAAAAGTGTGTAATTTATAGAGTGACCTTGCTGCTGGCTTGCTGGTTCTTTATGTCTAAATGAGTACTCTCCTGTTGAGCAACAAATTCGAAGCACTCTCTGTCGTACAGCAAACCAGTTTCAAGATAGCAGGAATTGAAAAAAAAAAAGTTTAAAAAATTGGCTGATCGGCTCCGACTATTTTGTTGCTGGTTCTTTATGTCTAAATGAGTACTCTCCTGTTGAGCAACAAATTCGAAGCACTCTCTGTCGGATAGCAAACCAGTTTCAAGATAGCAGGAATTGAAAAAAAAAGTTTAAAAAATTGGCCGTTCGGCTCCGACTATTTTGTTGCTGGTTCTTTATGTCTAAATGAGTACTCTCCTGTTGAGCAACAAATTCGAAGCACTATCTGTCGGACAGCAAACCAGTTTCAAGATAGCAGGAATTGAAAAAAAAAGTTTAAAAAATCGGCCGATCGGCTCCGACTATTTTGTTGCTGGTTCTTTATGTCTAAATGAGTACTCTCCTGTTGAGCAACAAATTCGAAGCACTCTTTGTCGGACAGCAAACCAGTATCAAGTTAGCAGGAATTGAAAAAAAAAAAGTTTAAAAAATCGGCCGATCGGCTCCGACTATTTTGTTGCTGGTTCTTTATGTCTAAATGAGTGCTCTCCTGTTGAGCAACAAATTCGAAGCACTCTTTGTCGGACAGGAAATCAGTTTCAAGGTAGCAGAAACACGAAAAATGCAAAAAAAATTTAAAAAAATGTTTTTCCGTATCGCACTTATAGCAACAAATTAGCAACAAAATTAGCCATTATGGTCAAAGGAAAAGTGTGTAATTTATAGAGTGACCTTGCTACCGTGATATCAAGGTTGCATTATGCGCGATATCTCGTGATCGGCTCGAGCAACAAAATCGTCGTTTTGGCAACTAATTAGCAACAAATTAGCAACAAATTCAGGTATATTTTATTTGAAACTTTGCTGAATTCACCTTGCTAGCATGATAGGGCTATACCGTAGCTCTATTCTTAATTCCGAAGCTACAGGGACTGTAGGTAAATCATTTTTTTTTAGATTATAGTCAACATGATCGATTTCTTCTTGTTACATTTTTCTATTTATTACGACTGTAAGTATGCTCAGTGTTAATGTTAATACTACTAATATGTTTCCCTATAAGTGATTGTAAATGTTATGAGGAATAAATGATCTTTAACCTATTCTTGCCCGCCAATATACTTATTCAATACTACTCATCATGACAAGTTAAAGTGGACTAATTTCTCCCTAAATCGTCTTTAAGCCAGTTTATGAGGTGTAAACGCGAAACTAAAAGACCGAACTACGACAACAGCCCCAGAGATAAGATCGCCGCCCCCGCCCGACCGCTCATTGAATATATATCGGCTCAGGTGCTCCGAGCTGCTAATGGACTAAGATAGCGTTGTAATTATTAAGAGTATCATTGTTTTATGTTTAGTATTTTTGTCAGTAATGTGTAAGTAAAAAACGACGTTCTCTATGAAGTACTGTGTCATTTCATTAGATTTAAATGAAACGCAAAGGCAGAACTTACTCCAGAAATAAGATTGATAATGATTTATATATAATACATATTTGAGCAGCGATGGCCGATTGGTAAAAGCCGTGGTCTTCTACGTGACCGATCCTGGGTTCAAATCCTCTGCGCGCACCTCTGACAAAGAAATTTGTAATGTGCGCATTTATCGCTGCTCCACGGTGATGGAAAATATCGTGATATTTAATTGATACGATGTTCTTCATCGCCGTGCATGCCTGAGAGAAATTCATAATTTCTCGAAAGCATGACGTCCACCAATCCGCACTTGGCCAGCGTGGTGGACTATGGCCTAAATCCCTCTCACTTGTGAGAAGGAGACCTGTGCCCGGCAGTGGGACATAAAAAAAGGTTGAAAAAAAAATTCTGGTGCTTCGTACCACTAATATTTATTTAATTATATTTATTATAATGTTAAATTAGATAGTTAGGTATAGTAATATAATTCCAATTACAGGTAGTCACAGCATACCGAAAAATAACACTGCACACGCTTCACACTCATAGCCCCACACTAGGGTATATATACCCTGTGTCGTGGGTACCAATGGACACATACAAAGACAGAAACAAAAACACCCGAATTTAAACTCATTACTCAAATTTCTGTTTCGATAGGAATCGAACCCGGGACCCCTCGATTGGCGTGGCGCAATTGTTACAATTGCGCCACGCGGATCGTCAATTGTAGAACATTTTTGTGATGAAACAGTTACTTATGCATTAAATAATTTAGATTTAAAAGTACAAAATTTATTTTATAATTCGGTATTGGTTAAAGCTTTAAAATATTGAACTTGAATTTTGGAAGTTTGTCATTCAACAAATGTAAATATTAATATTTATTAGTTAATTCTTTATACAGTTTGCTTAATCTAGGTATCAGAGAATGGTGACCAAGATTGGTCCGATAGCCTTTGTATGTAAGAGAGAAATGGGGTGTCGCGGTGCACGAGATTTTCTATTAGGAGCAGCGATAAATACGCACATTAAAAAAACAACGGGTTGCACTCCGGCAGTGCCGGCAGAAGTGAAAACTTGAACATTAACGTTGTGCATTTTTGATATTTTGGAATGGTTAGAAAAAATAATACTGATAAGTAATAAAAGCACGAATTTCATCTAGTATTTTCAGTAGGTTTTCATCTAGAATTTTTATAAAGTACTCACTCATTTTCTTTCACTATTTCTTCGTTACTTTTTTCAATAATAGATGCACTTTGTTCATTGTCCATATTTTTACCGACTTCCAAAAGAAGGAGGTACTGTATTCGGCTGTATGTATTTTTTTTTTTATATATGTTCACCGATTACTCCGCCGTTTGTGGACCGATTTTAAAAATTCTTTTTTTGTTCGTATGCTTATACTCCCGAGGTGGTCCCATTGTCACCAAATCAGGATCTGATGATGGGATCCCAGAGAAATCGAGGGGAACTCTCAAATTTTATAGGCACACACATTAATTTTCTTATAGTTTCTGAAGCATAAGAGATATTTACGCATAGAAATCATCATCTCATGTTGTTGAGCTGATGATGGAAGGTACTGCGACAGTGAGGAGTTGAGAGCAAATTTTTTCAATAAATAGTTTTTTTATCGAAATCTTACATTCCCGAGGTGGTCCAACTGTCACCAAGTCAAAGTCTGATGAGGGGATCCCAGAGAAATCGAAGGGAACATTAAAATTTTAAAGCACAACAAATGATTTTCATATTTATACAAAGCAAAACGAACATTTGTTTATAATTATCGTCATATCATGTTGCTGAACTGATGATGGGCGGTATTATGACGGTTAGGAGTTAAGAGCAAATTCTTTCAATAAATGGTTTTTTGTTCGAAATCCTACATTCCTGAGGTGGTCCAACTGTCACCATGTCAAAATCTGATGATGTGATATTAGGGATATCGAGGGAAACACTGAAACTTAATAGGCACACACATGCTTTTAGTCATATTTTTAACATAATACAAATATTTATGTCTGGTAATTATCACCTGCTGTTGCTTAACTGATGATTGAAGGTACAACTCCTCAACGGTTAGGAGCTGAGAGCAAATTCTTTCTTTAATTTATACGTTCAGGTGGACTGATAGTATGTCTTTCAGACTTTTAGATGGCTATTAGATAAACATTATTATAAAAGGTAAATCTGTTTAAAGTTTAGAAGTTGTGAAAAATTTTCCAATTATGCTAATACATACAGAATTATTAAAATTACTAAAAAGAGTGAAATAAATTAAGTTTTTAACAAAAAAATAGAACCGACTTCAAACGGTAAAAAATAAAATTGTTCAGTACCTACTTCTTCCGGCTTATGGTAATGACTCTTAAAACTATTTTTGAAGTCGGGCCCTTAGTGAAATGTCCTGTCTTAGTAAATATAGTGTACCTTTCGTTCTGAATGGGCACCGACTCCAATATAGTTTTAACAGTCATTACCATAAGCAAGAAGAAGTAGGTACTGTCCCACTGTCTGTACTGTCGGTGCCAATTTAGAACGAATGGTACGACATTTACTAAGGGCCCGACTCCAGAAATAGTTTTAAGAGTCATTACCATAAGCCGGAAGAAGTAGGTACTGAACAATTTTATTTTTTACCGTTTGAAGTCGGTTCTATTTTTTTGTTAAAAACTTAATTTATAAATACTTGATATAAACTAATTTTACAAGTATAGACAGTCGAGCCGTCATCAGCTGTCACCCCTCCTTCGTACGAATTTTCGATCAGACCACGTGTCCTGACGCGAGTTTAACCTTTACCCATCCCAAAAAAGTATACAACGCCTGTAAAGAAGTTTTCACTTCAAAAATTTATTTGTCAGAGGATCGCGCCAAGGCTTTGAACCCTGTATGTCCTAAAAAAACCTTGAAAAGGTGACGGTTTTCGCCAGGTCACCTAGTATTTATATATAATTTATGATGCAATTAACCCGTTAGTAAATAATACATACCTTTATCACACTACATAATAAAGATCTATGAACAAATTTACGATCAGCCAGTGATTTTCAAGTTCGTCGTATCACAATAAGGGGGGAAGCGGCCGCCTCTAACGGCGTCGTTACGGCCGCTAACGGGCGTAAACGGCTGTTAGCGGCCGTTATCAGCGATCCAGGGCGGGCGGAAGGCCACCTGCGGCTAACGTCCCGCCCGCCTTAATGCATCCGCACTTATTTATTCCTCACTCACTGCCGATATGTTTCCTGATCGTTATCAATTCATCCGCCCTAGAGTTAAGTTAAGGGGAAATGTGGGCGGGTTTTTGTCCGTACAAACGCTGTCTGTTATCTGTTATCTCTGGTTCATAAGAGCAAAGATTTTTTTTACCAAAACAGATTTAACATACTCGCTTTTGTATATTTTTTTAATACTTACAGCGTCTGTTAAGTAGCGATTGGTCTCACCTAGTATGGACCTATTTATGCAAACCGGAACCAACCCACACATGATGATGATATTAGTTTTGAGAAAAAGCTGTTTAATGTATTAGACAACTGATGTTTTGTGGATTGGTGAACATCTCATGAAAATGTTTTGTTCTGTCAAAATTGTCAAATCATTTGGATCTTTACAGGGTCGATAGAAGGTGCAATTTTAAGCTTTTTTGTGTACTTAACTCAATTTCGGCATTAGTGTGGATTGGTTCCGGTTTTCGTAAATAGGTCCTATTGTACTAATGTGAACTAGAAATTTTTGATTTAAATTGAATTGAATAGGTTATTTAGAAAAAAGAACACGTATTTCATTAAATTTATTATTTTACCGGAACTTTATTATGTTTACTTATTAGCTGTGCCCCGCAGTTTCACCATCGTTAATTTTTTTTAAAGTATCCTATTTTGCTTCTGATAACTCCAAGAATATATGTACAAAGTTTCATGATTATCGGTTGAGTAGTTTTCGCGTGAAAGAGAAACAAACAAACTTCCTTTCGCATTTATAATATTAGTAGGATAGTGGGATAAATTTCAAAAGCAGTCAGATAGCAGTAAAAATATTGAAAATGAACCTTTCAGACCTTTCACAATATTCATTGGTGTATAGTGTATGTTTTGCGCTTATAAATATAAAAAACACAGTACTTTGTAAAACATACTTCCAAGTAATTTAGTTTTTTAGGAGAGAACAGACGAGAACCCAACCTCGAATTTGACGACCCGCGTGGCGCAATGGCTACCATGCCGGACTTCCGAGGGGTCCCGGGTTCGATTCCCGGCGAAAAAAAAATTTGAATGATGAGTTTAAATTTCTGTTCTCGGTCTGGGTGTTTGTGTTTCTGTCTTTGTATGTGTCCATGGCACTCACGACACAGGGTATATATATACCCTACTGTGTTTCTGTATCTGTTTTTTTTTCAACCTTTTTTTTATGTCCCACTGCTGGGCACAGGTCTTCTCTCATAAGTGAGAGGGATTTAGGCCATAGTCCACCACGCTGGCCAAGTGCGGATTGGTGGACGTCATGCTTTCGAGAAATTATGAATTTCTCTCGGGCATGCACGGCGATGGAGAACATCGTAATTAAATAATTTTCACGATATTTTCCATCACCGTGGAGCAGCGATAAATGCGCACATTACAAATTTCTTTGTCAGAGGTGCGCGCCGAGGATTTGAACCTGGGATCAGTCGCCTCGAAGACCGCGGTTATTTACCACTCGGCCATCGCTGCTCCTTAGGACTATATTACTTGATATACCATACTCTGTAGTTGCCCTTGTCACCTTAGAACGTTTTTGGAAGGATAACGATAAAAAAATCTAATAAGTACACTTATTTTTAAAAATCTCTCAGCTCTCATGCCTCTTAAGGTTTGATTCATACATAAAAACGAAAAACGGGTTTAAGCCGTTAAAAATGAGATTTCCGGTTCTTTATTGAATCGCCTCGAATAACGCGTGGACACAATTTTTTATGGACTTGTGTGAAATGTTATTTGAATGTGTTCAATTAGGGGTGGGCTGGGTAGTCTGATATCGTAAAGTGTTTCATGATAGTACAAAATAAAAGTGTACGATTACGAGTCAAGAGTTTTGGGTTTGATTTTCCCAGGAGCTGATGTTTGAATGAAATAAATATTATTTTTACTCCATTAATACAATATATTACCAAGGTAATTTCTATTATAAGTCTGGATATTTATGCCCCTTTACTCAGACGAACCGTGTGGCGTAATGGTTACCATGCAGGACTGCCGATCGGAGGGTCCCGGGTTCGATTCCCTGCGAGGCAGAAATTTTGAATGAAGATTTTTTTCTGTTCTCGGTCTGAGTGTTTGTGTTTCTGTCTTTGGATGTGTCCTTGGTACCCATGACACAGATTACAATCTACCCTACTGTGGGGCTGTAAGTGTGTAACATGTTTTTTTAATACTTCTCTTCTATACGAATTCCATAACAATCGAAACATTTAGATGATTAATTATTTTGCTATCAATAAATTTAATAAGGCAATGAAATTAATGCTGTTTCCAATTATGTTACAGGACTTATTCTTAAAGTCCAAAGTCATTAAATACATAAAAATTCAAATACCTAGTTGCTAAAATGTTGTTAAACAGCACATTTATCGTGACATTTGCGGTCTTATGTTTTAAATCTGGCTACAACAGGTCGTTTGTATGATAAACAGTATAGTTATTGCTTTATTTGTATCCATTTTTAATAAGAAAATCCTCGGCGACGTCTACGAGGCCCGACGGAACAAATTGCTGCGACAAATCATCTTAATAGGTACTTGTATTGGTCGAAAATTGTGCACTAGCCGCCCTAAACGGTTACGTCGATTTTATGTGAGCCGCTTCTGAAGTTTGCCAACCTCTGACGCTAAGGTTTTGAAGTATTTTAAGTTAATAAATGTACTAACCAATAATAATACATAGATATAAATAAATAATAAGCAACGCTTCCCACCCATAACCCCACAGTTACACACAAAGATAGAAACACAAACACCGAGACCAAGAACAGAAATGTTAAACTTATCATTCAAATTTCTGCTTCGCCGGGAATCGAACCCGGGACCCTCCGATCGGAAGTCCGGCATGGTAACCATTACTCCACGTGGGTCGTCAAATATATTATGTGTATGAAATTTCTGTAGGAAAATTGTTCCTCCCATGTCTTGATATAGTATGGGACATATAAGTCAAGATGGTGAAGGAAGTGACGCGTTTAATATTAGGGCGAATCCATCATGTTACAGATTTTATGTGAAATAAAAAATATTAAATAAATAAAAAATAAATAACCATTACTCCACGTGGGTCGTCAAATATATAATGTGTATGAAATTTCTGTAGGAAAATTGTTCCTCCCATGTCTTGATATAGTATGGGACATATAAGTCAAGATGGTGAAGGAAGTGACGCGTTTAATATTAGGGCGAATCCATCATGTTACAGATTTTATGTGGTCCTTTTTTGGTTAAACCATATCTAATTTTCTCTACTGCATTAGCTACGCTGAAACAACTTCTTCAGTCCATAGGTCCTGCTTCTATAGGTTAGGTATTTTCATGTTGTGACATCTATTGTCCATAAGCTGCAGTAACCAATTGACAACGCGTGACCTCTGCACCTCTGCTTCTTCTTCCTTTCAGCTTTTCGTAGTCCACTGCTGGACGTACCCTCCCCTCTCTCCCCTAACATTCGCCACTCATCCCGGTCCAGCGCTGCGCCTTTGCTACTCCATTTAAATAATAAAAAACATATGTAAGTCGACATTTTGAAGGTAATATATAACTAAATAATGTAGTTTAAAAAACTAAAAAACACGCTTTTGTGGAAATACGAACTAAAAAAGTAAAAAAATAAGAACAATATGTATTTTACTGTAAAAAAAACCGTGGGATGCATGGTGTCAATAGTATCTCAAAAAGCACCCCACGCTTTCTTTACAGTAAAATACATTTTTTTCTAATTTTTTACTTTAAGTTCGTATTTTCACAAAAGCGTGTTTTTTTATTTTTTAAACTATATTGTTTATTTTTTATTTTTTGTTGGATTTTTTTTATTATTGCATTGTCATCAGCCCTTGACCCCTGTGCAAATTTTCAAGTTAATCAGACGCTCAGAAGTAGGTAAAAATGAAGTTAAAAGATTCCGTTACATACATACATACATAGACATACATACATACAGGTCAAGCTAATATAAGCGTGTTAAAAAGGTATTCTCAGCAACGCATCCACATTTTAAAGACCTTTTGATCACGAAGCTCTTCTCTTGATAACGATCACAAAATGTGACCTGAAACATTTGAAAACCTGTCTGTATGTCACAAAGCGCGAAATGGCGCCTCTGAGCTATTTCAGACACAAAGAGTAAAGGTAGGTCAGTGTCGGACCTTGTATGACTTGAAGTTATATGTTTTCAGCTGAAAGAGAGAAATTTAAAATATGGCGCAGTAGTCGCCACGCCGTTTGCTGTACTAATAAAATTAATCGACAACTATTTTAGTACGTAATATAAATTAATCTCAGTAACGTTTAGAATTTGGGTGGAAAAATTTCCAATTTTGCTTATACATACAAAATTATTAAATTAAAATTACTAAAAAGAGTGAAATTAATTAAAATAGAACCGACTTCTCAAACGGTAAAAAATAAAATTATTCAGTACCTACTTCTTCTTGCTTATGATAATGACTCTTAAAACTGTTTTTGGAGTCGGGCCCTTAGTAAAATGTTCGTTCTGAATGAGCACCGACTTCAAAATTGTTGTAACAGTCATTACCATAAGCATGAAGTAGTAGGTACTGAACAATTTTATTTTTTACCGTTTGAAGTCGGTTCTATTTTTTTGTTAAAAACTTAATTAGTTTTTTTATAAAGGGCGGAATTTTCTTGGGTCGACGGTAGAAGTACAACCACGGCACCTTTCTGTAATGAAATAATTCTATTGTACGTTATTGGAAAGGTGCGTTGTAAACAAAACTATCATCAGCCAGCACCATTACCTACCTACATGCAACATCGGAGTAAACTTAAGACTCTCCTGGGGTATCTCTCGCCGGGAATCGAACCCAGGACTCTGTTTACGATACAGCATCATCATTATATAAAATAAAACTAAGTTGAAAAAATGTGCGTGCCGATAAAACTTAAAAAGGGGGACTCCTTTATAATGAAGGGACTTATATAGACCTTTTTCCCGTCCCGAAAGTTCCCGTTTCAACCTAAAAGGCGTGTTTTTAAAGATATAAGGGCTTTTTCAACCCTTCAACTTAGAAACTAAGTGTAGCGGCGCCATGTGTTGTCGAGTATTTGAACTTCATTCAGAACAACGATTATTTGGGTTCATGGGCGTACCCAGGTTCTTGGCCAGGGGGGGACAAATGCTTGGTCAGGGGGGGCAAATTCTTGGCCACGGGGGCAAGTTCTTGGTCACGGGGGGAAGGGGTGCTTAAAGTTCTTATATTAGGGGTTCAAGCTGGGTACCGCAATAACGTACCGCAGCAAATTTGCTATCCACGTTACGCGATGACAGACATACAAAATCCAAAGTCCACGTGGACGAAGTCGCGGTCGGCCGCTAGTTTATGATAAAGATGTGTGAATAGCCCAAATACTTATTACAGAATTTCAAAAATATTATTATCCGTGGCCATGGTTCCTTTCAAACAATCTAATGCCATACACATTTATAATGTAAGTATATTTTAAAACTATGCTCAGTGACTTTATCTACGAAACAAAGTTTGGACTGCGCTATCTTTTCGAAACATATCTTGGCATATCTTAGGGCGCCGGCACACAGTAAAAGTTCACGTCGAGATATGGCGGTATCGGGAATTTAAAGTTACGCTAGTTTTGTGAAGTGTTTTATCGTAAAACTTGAAACAGCTTTATGTATGCAGCCTTAGAGAAGATAAAAAACACTAATGCAATTGTTGTTACAATATTCATCGACAACAAAATTTGGTATGTTTAAATTAATGTTCAATAACGCTCTATATCTTTTTAAATATATTATAAAGTAATTCAATTTTATTATTGGTAAGGACCCTGACATACATTTAGATACAACTTTAAGTAAGATTTTAGATTGTAGACATTGCCATTGACGAGAAAAGTTAGGGAAACCGAAATGTTACCCCACATTTCATTTGAAAATAAAATACATAAATAATAAAATTTTCTTCATAAATTGGGAAACAATATACTAGATTACTACTAATTAATCTGAAGATTAGTCCACTTCATTCACATTCAAAGATAAAATATTTTTCTGGACATCTACAACTGAAAATTTTGTGGATATTACACGCACAAACACAATATAGGCGCTTAAAACAGCTGTGGGAGCATTACTTACTCAGGCCATAAAGCTCAACCTACCGATAAATGCACGATAAATGACTAATTGCCACAATGATACCTACAAAACATACCTGTAACAGTAGGTATCCGCCATAGAGTTATAATATACTTACGTAGTATCTGCTAACTGTACACCCGAGTTAGGTGTCGGTATCTCGACGGAATATATCGAGGCATATCTTGCACTCGAGGCAGCGCTGATACGCCACTGCACGGGAATTTAAAGACTATTTTATAAGTATTAGAACTCATTCTTTCTTGACTGCATTTCAGATTCCACTGCTGGACACAGGTCTCATCCAATAATGGGGAAGACCTTTTTTTTTTTTTTTTTGGTTTCGCTGGGGGAAATGCGTTACGCATCCCCTCCCGCGGAGGGGTATGTGGGACTCCCCAGGGTCAATACCCCCTGGTAACCCCCAGCGGCACTCCGGCTTCGCCTCCTGGAGGGGGCCTGGGAATCCGGCAGAGCCTTTACATCCAGTCCCCCTCCGGCGAGCCCCGCCTATATGGCGAGCCCTTCGCGCCCCCCCCCCCCCTTATGATGGGTGGGGCAACGGGGACGGTCGAGAGTGCGCGACCGTCCCCGTATCCACTGATGGTGAGCGGTGCAATGCGGGCGGAGGAGCCTCCGCACCTGTCGCCCGCTGCTCACCATCGGGAAGGTGAAGGCGGTCATACGCCCGCCTCCTCCGTCCCCTTCGCCGCTTCCGGAGCGCGGGCGCAAGAGGGTCTTCCTCTCGCGCGCGCTCCGCTGCCTCCTTCTGCGACATTACGGATTCGCAGAAGGAGGCAACCGCCGCCCACGCTCTCTCGCTCCCCAGCATCGCGCTCACAACGCGGGGGAGCGAGAGGTCCCGCCCGACCACCGCAACCAGACTGCGGCGCTGCTCGGACCACGACGGGCACACCTCGAGGGTGTGCTCCGC
The DNA here is from genome assembly GCA_911387765.1 of Pyrgus malvae. Classification (NCBI taxonomy): domain Eukaryota; kingdom Metazoa; phylum Arthropoda; class Insecta; order Lepidoptera; family Hesperiidae; genus Pyrgus; species Pyrgus malvae. Next base: position 26,930,627 of record OU426949.1, read on the forward strand.
CGTGTCTTCCGCCGCGCCGCAGTCGTGGCACGATGGGGCCTCCTCCCTACCGATTCGGTGCAAGTACGATCCGAAACAACCGTGTCCGGACAGTACCTGCACCAGGCGGAACGAGAGGAAGCCGTGCGCTCGTTCGAGCCAGTCCCTTAGGACCGGCCCGACGGCGTCCAGCGTCCGGCGGCCGAAGTGAGCGGCGGCGAGGTCCTCCGCCCAGTGAGCGATGACGGCATCGCGCGCCTGCTGTCGGACGGCCGCTTTCTCTTCCGGGGCCGGGCGCTCTCCAAGCGCCCTCCGCCCCGCCGTCCATTCGTACACCCTGGAAAGCACCTCCGCCTCGAGTTCCCAAGGCGGGGTGCCGGCCAGGGTGCACGCAGCCGCAAAGCTCACTGAGCGGTAAGCCCTGCTCACCCGCTGGGCGATGGCCCTCTGGGGCGCCCTAAGGGCGGCGGCGTTCTCCCTTCTACGGAGGGAGTCCACCCAAATAGGGGCCCCATACAGGGCCATGCTCCGCAGGGTGCCGGCGTACAGCTGCCGGCACCGCTTGCTGGGCCCTCCCAAATTGGGCATCAGCCACGAGAGGGCGTCCGCTGCCTTCAGCAGGCGCCCCGACAGCGCACTAAAATGCGCGCTGAAGTGCCACCTGCTGTCGACAATGAGACCCAGGTATTTCATCTGGGCCTCAACCGCTATGCGGACGCCCCCCACGTGGATGTGGGCATCCGGCGGTGGGCGCCGCCGCGGACCGTGGAAGAATACCGCCACGGTCTTGTGCAGCGCCGTCTTCAACCCCAGGCGGCGGATCCTGTCCACTACCAGCGATCCGCCCGCCGACGCCAGACTGGCGGCCTCCCTGAAGCTCCCGCGGGCTGTGAGGAGAGTGTCATCCGCATAACAGATGACACTCGTACCTCTCAGGAGCGATTCCCGCAGGAGCCAGTCGTATCCGACGTTCCAAAGCAGGGGTCCTAAAACAGACCCTTGCGGAACGCCGGCCTCCACGCTGTATCGCCGGACCTGGCCCGCCTTGTCCACCAGGACCACCTCCCGGTCCACCAAATAGTTGGCCAGGAGGCGCCTCAAATAGGAAGGCACTCCATGGAATCGGAGTGCCTCCAAGATGGTGGAATGGGGGATGGTATTAAAAGCGTTGGCTATGTCAAACGACACAGCCAACAGACCATCCCCCGCCTCAATTGCCTCCATCGCCTGGCTCTTGAGGCGGGCCAGGGCGTCCACCGTCGAACGCTCAGCTCTAAAGCCGAACTGAGCGTCCGACAGGTCCGGCCCCACACGCCGCAAGTGGGCCTTGAGGCGGTCGGCCACAATTCCCTCGAGCATCTTACCGGCCTCATCGAGCAGAACGATAGGCCGGTATGCCGAGGGGGAGTCTGCAGGACGGCCCTCCTTGCGGAGGAGGCACAGCTGCCCCTCCTTCCATGGTCTCGGGAACCTCCCGGTCACGAGGCACGCGCCGAAGAGGTCCCGAAACCGTCCCGGCATGACGGAGGCCGCGATCGCGACCACCTTAGCCGGGACCCCATCTGGGCCAGGGGCCGTTTTCTTGGAGCGGAGGCGAAATACCGCCGCGCCAAGCTCGGCCCCTGAAATGGGAGGAGGGTCCTCCGGCTGTTCCTCTGGCGGAGCCGCCCCCCGCGGAGGATTCATCGCTGGAGGGGTGAAGTCTACGTCCCTGCTTGGAAACAGGGACCGCACCACCCCGTCCAGCGACGACGGCTCGAGGGTCTCGGCCACCGGGGGACCAGAGGGGCGCAGTTTATTCCGCGCCGCCTTGTATGGTCTCCCGAATGGGTCGGCGTCGAGACCCGCCAGCAACTCGGCCCTCGCCGAGTCCTTAGCCTCCGCAATTGCCGCCTTGAGGGCCGTCTTCACCTCTGTGAGGGCGTCCCGCAGGCGGGCCTCCTCGTCCAATAATGGGGAAGACCTGGAGTGTATGGAGTAACACGGGTTGGGTGGGGGAGATATGGGTTCGTTGCTAATCTACTGTCAGAGGCCTCCGACAAGTTTTATCGACTGCTACCATCGATACCAACCAAACACTACCGGCGTATTCCCATACAAATGTATTCTCCTATTTTCTCCCTGGATAATGCTTTCTAGAGGAATTATTTTTTGTGATTTTATCTAAGTCTACTAAAGCTATCCCCCTATGTTTTGCTTTTTTCAATCAACTAATTAAATCATAATATATGTCTCTTCAAAAATCGTAGAAAATGCCTGTTTCATACAGCCCTAATCCAACAACTGCAAAACAAATTTGAAAGGTTTTTATAACCAAATAAAAACATAGGGGCATAGAATTATTCTATTTCTTGATACTTGTGAAAAAGAAATTTTAATAATCTCAATCTTGAAGGAAAAAACAGGAGAATACGAAACCTCGATTAGTCAGAATGTTTGTATATAATCGGTCTGAGCTGCCTCTGTCCCTGTCGCACACGGCGGATAGCTCAGGGCGCAGCGCGATAGCAATAGGTACTCCAAAATACCTATTTTTCTAATTCGGCTGAAGCCGCGTTTCCTCTTAACGTGCGCTCTGAAACACGAAATGACGAACAAAATTTGCCAGTCGCTTGCGCTTTACAGCGCCTTCACAATATAGTCGCTTAAAATAACTTTGGAGGCATAACCCGGTTAGCTCCTAAGGCTCTACCTCCCTATAAATGAATAGCATAACAAAGCTTCCTACAAATATACCTGTAACAGTGTTCTATCTGCTAGCTGTACCTGAGTTAGGTGTCGGTATCTCGACGGAATATATCAAGGCATATCTTGCGCTCGAGGTAACGCTGATACGCCACTGCGCTGGAATTTAAAGCTTATTTTAAAAGTGTTGGAAGTCTAGTAGTTTCTTAAAAAAGGAGAGATAGAAAGTAAAAATAAAGGAGCAAATAAGTGTTAAATGCTAACTGTTCAGAAAGAAAATAGACATGGAACTGCGCCCACTGTTTGCTGTTTTTCGTGTTTTATACGACTATTCAACTTGTTTTATACATACGTCCCAACACAGGGTATCATCAGAGTTATAAACTCAACAACGGTTACTCGCAAAGTATAAACCATTTTGATTATAAATTGCAAAGTAGGTAGCTTTAAGTATTTTTTATGGAGTAGCAGACGAGCAATCTGGCTACGTGGTGTTAAGTGGTCACTGCAGCCCATATACATCTACATACAACCTCAAGCAAGCATATGTAAGTCTTGTCTGAGGTCGCATTCAGTTGCGCAGCTACTCCTGAGGCTGGTGGTCGCCTCATGTAAGTGTGGCCGGCAACTGCACCTTTCCACCGAAACACAACAGAATTGGTTCACGGCAGAAGTGGGTGCAGCGGTGGTACTTCCCCGGGCGAACCATAACAGTTCTACCACCTACAAATGTAAAGTATGTTACTCTTTCTTATAATGTTAGGTTAGTGGCTGTCCATTAATCACGTGGTGTGTTTTTTACCAATTTTCAACCCCCTCCCCCTTGGTGACATGAGGTGACACGTTTGGAAAGCAGGATAATTGTAAATTTATTTTTGAACTCGATTTTCATTACCTTTCAAATCAATAAAAAAAATTGTCAATTGACTATAAATGATATGTGACGTGACATGAGGTGAGGTTTAAGACTAACCCCCCCTCCGCCTCCCAAAATCTCGTGTTTAAAAGTAGATAATTTACATACAAATATATACAAAGAGGCTTAAATTTTTTAGAATATTGTCTTTAAATACAAGTCTATAAAGTATGATTTTATTTTATTCAAGAAAATTACGGACCATAATAAAAACTTGAAGACAGAAAGATTGCATGGCATAAAAATAATATTAAAGGAATGGTATAATCATGTGAAATACATAAAAAAACATAAATGCGACAAAAATAAATACGTGTGATATATTACTTACTACACCCCCCTTGTGATGTTTCGTGATATTTTCTGAAACCCTTCCCCACTCTTTCAAGCATCACATGATTAATGAACAGCCCCTTAGGAGTTTGATGCAGTCTGTTGCGATAGAATTATTCCAAGGCAAAAATGGTCATAGCGGTGGTAGGTGGTCAGTCAAACTGCAACTTCTACTATCTCTAAAATCTTTCTGGATTCCCTAACGAGATCCATATCTAAAGGCATTTGAGGAAGAGAAAATAACGTTTTACACTCACAGTACCCTGTGTCGAGGGTACCATGGACACATAAAAAGATAGAAACACAAACACCCAGACCGAGAACAGAAATTCAAACTCATCACTCAAATTTCTGCTTCGCTGGGAATCAAACCCGGGACCCTTCGATTGGCAATCCGGCAGGTAAACGCTACACGGGTCGTCGAAAAGGTTGTCAAAACTATATATTTAGTCTGAAGTTTTGTCCGGAAAAATAGTTTACAGTATCTTATCCATACAGACAGTGTTGCCTGTAAACACCCAGATTGGCCTATTAATTACAGTAAGGCCCAGCTAAAAGCAAGATCAGTTACTCTCAGCGGCGACACTATCCGCGATACGGGATAAGCTCTATGAATCACTACGCCATTAAGGTGATATGAGTTAAGTGCGAATTTTTCTTGTCGCTGACCCTTTTATAAGGCGAGTATACAGCATTATCGACTGCAATCTGTATATTGAAAGCAGAAGTGATAGTGGATAAGACTAAGTGTTTCGATTCCGATGTCCCGGGTTCAGTGTTGACAAATCAATGTCATTTTTTAAATTCACATTTTTTACAAAATCAAACAATGGGCATGATGACACTATTAAAGAATCAGAGAATAAATGGTTTTACAGAAAAATATATGCTAAAAAAGTTCTAAAAGATGATCCCGTTTTAATATAAACATTAAGATTAATAAGATTTTCAATAAAATAAAAGTATTAAATACAGCAATCGGCCATGTTATCTGAAACGACAATCAAAAGGAATGACGTCACGTCTCAGTAAAAGTCATCGCGTTGCTTCAAGTTTGACGAGCAAGCCGACGCCGACGCCATGACACCTACGAGCGTTTTCGCGCTTAATTCAAATTACATAGCAGAAAATACATTTATTTACGTTAAAACTTAAGTTTATTGCTGAAATAAACTTTTTTTCGAAACTAGGAGACGTGTATCTACAATAAGGAAAGGTATTTAAAAATCTGTCATCATGCCTATTGCACTTCATGGATTCTATGGTGATAGGTTTTGAATATAACCCCGATTGACACCTGAGACTACTAGACATAATAATATCTAAAAAGGGTTAAGGCAAAAAATGTAATAGAATTTTAGGCTTAAAAGTTATGTGAAAGATTAGTAATTTCTCTCTCAAAAAATTATTCATTTATCGGGGAAGCCTTTTTTTAAAGGCAGACGGGCTGCGTGGTGTAAGCTTTCACCGTCGCCTATGGACACGGGCAACCCCAGGGGAGCCACCAGAGGGATTTAGGCTATTTAACATAATGCTATGACTAATACCAAAGTCCACGCGGACGAAGTCGCGGGCGGCCACTAGTTGAATATAAATTATGTTAATAACATTTTTAAGTTGAACGGTTTATTGAAAGTAAAAGTAATTATTATGTACTAAAAGTAAAATGCGCACGGCCCGGCGGTTAGCACGAAAGCGATCTATGCAACTAAACCAAAGGGGCGCGGTCGGGTGTGAGATGGGTGACCGCTAGTGGCAAAAAAAATTCATGCACGTTTCCGTGCTTCGGAGGGCACGTTAAGCCGTCGTTCCCGGTTGTTGTCGATCGATAACAGTCGTTAAACCTTGTCGGAGGCTTTATGGGCGGTTTGAAAACATCCGACAGCTGGTTGGCCACTAACCCGCTTCTCCACCAACCTGCACTGGAGGAGCGTGGTAGAGCAAGCTCCAGGCCTCCCCAATAGGGGGAGAGACCCGTGCCCAGCAGGGAGACGCCAATAAGGGTTGCAGCCTGTATGTGGACGTCATGTTTTGACAAGTATCTCAATTGATTTGGTAGTCCAAGTACTGATCACTCGTATGTAGCTAAGGAATCACAACCAATATTTTTTAACAAACCAATTCAAACAACACCAAATTCTAGCTTGTAACTATTTACCTACAACGATTCGACGATACACAATTCTAAGTCGGTATCGGAAAGACAAGTGCTAGTTGGAAACTAACCGAATAATGTTATCGCACGTGCCACAGCGACATTCGAGCAACACTCGAGCAACATTCGCGCGACATTCGCGCCACATTAGACGTGCAAACTAACATAACAGTTTAATTACAAGCGCATCTAAAGCGTATTAGTTGCAGTGCTGTGTGGTACAAGTTTAAAGACTGAGGGCCTCGTTCACCACCTCCAAGCAAAGTGTTGATTAGTTACGTTCCAAGTAAAGTTAAGTGGCAAGTAAAAGCTACGGGTACGGGTCACTTTATCATATGATTAGTTCTACTTGAACATCGTGAAATTGAAATTGAAGTAACGGGTGACTTTAACCGACCATTAGCGTACTTGTCACTTTACTTGAAGGTGGTGAAAGAGGCCCTAAGCGTTGCTTTATTTTACTCATCACCACAATGCGAATAGCATATTTTTTTTAAAATCCAGTCTGTTTACTCCCTGTTTACGATATGAATTATTACATCACTTTTAACTAAATGAATTTAATTGGGTCAAAAGTATATTCTGATAAAATGGTGTGAAATGAAAACATTGCATTTTTCTATTATTCACAATTTCTATAGCCTTAAAATATCCTTCAAAACTGTTATTTTCGAATTCTTAGTAGTATATTTAAAAAGGAAAAGTGAGGCATATTCTAAATTGGTTTGTAAAATTACTTTAGTATTGATTTTTGAAGTTTTCGGTGGTATACAGCTCATAGACTTTCTACATACTCAGCCTTTTGGTAAATCCAGAACTGCCTGCAACAACAAATTACCACCAAAACATTATTTCTTCACGGCAGACATAGGCGTAATAAATAGGCCGTATTTACCTTTACCTCCTTCTACATCCTCTAAGCCTTTTATAACTTGGACCAAACACATTGAGAAGTTTGGAGAGTTCCTTGTATTGGATCTTACAAAGTTGTGCATATCGGCAATGTATCGCCGTGTGCATTACAGCTAATGTATGTCTGTTGTGTCGTTAGCTATTGTTGTAATAACTGTAGTAACGAATGGTAGTAGTTAGCCGAATGAGTATTAGTAAAGGTTATCAAAACTTATCTTGATGTCAAGTAACGTTGTTTTTATTGAAATTATACAATACTTTCTTATAAAATATATATCCGTTTGAATACGAATTTTTCAAAACTAAGCAGGAATTCGCTTCTTCGTCGCTTACGAAGCTTATTAAGAAGAAGAAGCTTACTAACCCTAGTTATTAATACGGTGTTCAAACCGAAAATGTTTTGTCTACGAAATTTCCAAGAATTTTACCTAGGTAGATTGTATATACCTAAATAAAAAGTTAAAAAACTTATTAAAAGTGACGAAACTTGGACACGTCTTTAAGCACTGTTCAATGCCTATGTTGAATATAGGCTATAAATAGTGCTAAAAAGTTATGATATTTTGCTTAAATATTATGTTACTCCTATGAAATTATTGTTTGTTTAAAGGTGTTTAAACCTAGTACGTGAATTAAAAAAAGCTTTCAGGAATCGACCTATACTAATTTAATTAATAACAATAAATAAATAAATAAATAAATAACGTTTCACACTCATAGCCCACACTAAGGTAGACATACCCTGTGTCGTGGGTGCCATGGACACAGACAGAGACAGAAACACAAACACCCAGACCAAGAACAGAAATTCCAAACTCTTCATTCAAATTTCTGCTTCCCCGGAAATCGAACCCAGGACCCTCCGATCGGTAGTCCGGCATGGTAACCATTACGCCACGCGGGTCGTCCCTGATGTGCTTAGGTTTTTTAAATATCTTTAAGACATAAAACCAATAACATTTCGTAACACACAATCAGACCTGTTAACGTTAAACTAATTCGTCACCACGAGACGAATTCCATCATGTCTAAAAGCACTCGCATCTCACACTAACCCGGACTAAAAAACCAGGCAGAGCCTCATCACTCGCGGTGTATGTGGCAAAATAAACGAAGCTGCGGCGGCGCGATAACGCGCGGCCGAGTGATGCATGCCCCGATAAACGCGCTTTGACTAACGCTCGCTTTTGTTGCCTGCGACTAAGATGCGACTTAAAGACAGTGCGTACAATAACAAAAGAAGACCACGAGTCGCATCTTCATGTCTATTGCTTATGTGATTTCTTAAAACAAAAAAAAAGTTTTAAGTGACTTTACTTTACTTCGCTTCCCCAAACTTTTTCTAATAATTTCAGCATTACAAACTTATTAACTTAATCTAAAATAGAATTCATTGCTTTTGCTGTGCCAATCCCAAATTGCATAAATTTATAAACCACACTTTGGCTGTATATGTGAATTTTATTTATTTCTAATTTGTTGTTAGAAGCTATTATTTGGATAAAATTTTCATTTTTTTCTACGTATCTAATAGGAAACACCTGAAAATGCATAGACTTACGCATGAACGGCAACTAAGAGTAGGTAAGGCAGAAAAGGAACCGGTGGACTTACCTTTTTTTAATTTAATAAACCGATTAAAAAGTCAGACGGACCGCGTAGTGTTAAGCGATCACCGTCGCCTATGGAAACGGGCAAACCCAGCATTGCCGGCATTGGAAACAGCATCTTAACAGTTAACAGCTTTGTTTACCTGTAGACAAACTTATATTTTCATTTTTATGTAACACATTTATTAGGTACATTTACACACAATTATATTTCATGTTCACACGCCGCTGGCTCACTAAATAATTAAACCAGAAAAACTGCGGCGTACGGACGTTCAATATTTCTACCGCTTCAGCTGCCCAAAACACAATTTTGCGTGTCGTGTCGTGGTCGTAACGTCTGAAGATCAGCCTAACGCCTGGCGCGCAAGATAACACCTACTCGCTATGACACCCGCAGACGACACGATTTGTTTTTAGGGTGCAAATATTTCAAAGCTTACTTTAACGTTAGCGTTTCTAGCGAAAGCTTGAATTCCTTATGTAAATTTCAAGATTTTTTATTTTTAGAATTAGCTTTAAGTATTGTCTTGCGGGAACCAGTAAAACTGCATTAGATTTTGACGACCCACGTGGCGCTATGGTTACCATGCCGGACTGCCAATCGAGGAGTCCCGGGTTCGATTCCCGGCGAAACAGAAATTTGAATGATGAGTTTAAATTTCTGTTCTCGGTCTGGGTGTTTGTGTTCCTGTCTTTGTATGTGTCGATGGAACCCACGACATAGGGTATTAATTACCTTACTGTGCTGCTATGAGTGTGTAACATTTATTTCAAGAAACGTATTATTGAGATTGTATTATATTCTTCTAAAGTCATAACGTTTGGTAGACTGTTAAAAGTTAAGATCACCTGTGGTTTTAACCACATATCGTTCTTAAATTAGACTACTCGTAAGACTTGTAGTCCGACCTTGCTATGGGATCTATTCTATTTATTCATTTATTTATTTAAAAACTTTATTGACCCCAATAAATCGTGGTACAATAGGCGAGCTTAATGTCTAATGGCATTATCTACCAGCTTACCTAAGGGAGTACAGAGAAATTCTACGGGAATAGTAGAGTTTTCCGGGATTAAAGGTACCTATGCGCTGATGCAGACTATAATATATTTCTGTGTCCGTTCAGCCGCTCTTGATTGAGCTACAAACATCTGTGCAAAAATCTAAACAGACATCCAAACTCTTTGATTTAGTACTACTTACTACAGGCAATGAAGCGCGCATGGCTCGGCGGCTAGCGTCGAACGCAAGCGGTCTATGCAGCTAAGCCAAACGCGATAGGTTACCACTGGTGGCAAAAAAAATTCATGCGCGTTTCCGTGCTTCGGACGGCACGCTAAGCCGTCGGTTCAGGTTGTTGTCAATAGATAACAGTCGTTAAACCTTATAACAGTCGTTAAACCTTGTCGGAGGCCTTATGGGCGGTTTGAAAACATCCGAGAGCGGGTTGGCCACTCACCCGCATCTTCACCAATCCGCATTGGAGCAGCGTGTGGAGTAAGCTTCAGGCCTCTCCAACAAGGGGGACAGACCCATGCCCAGCAGTGGGACGCAAGAAGGGTTGCAGCCAACTAAAGGCAATAGCACATTTTAATTAAAATGAGTTCACCTTTCCTTATCACTGTTTCCGGGTCATAAAAACTTTTCAACCACCTTTACGGTGATCATGAACATATCTCTCTATTAATCTACTACGACTTTGCAAAAAATGTTTAACGTCTAATTATTCTGAGCCCCCCCCCCCCTGAAGCGCGCATGGCTCGGCGGCTAGCAAAGAACGCAAGCGGTCTATGCAGCTAAGCCAAACGTGCGCGGTTGAGTGTGAGATGGGTGACCGCTAGTGTCAAAAAAAATTCATGCGCATTTCCGTGCTTCGGAGGGCACGTTAAGCCGTCGGTTCCGGTTATTGTCGATAGATAACAGTCGTTAAGCCCAGTCGAAGGCCTTATGGGCGGTTTAAAAACATCCGATAGCGGGTTGGCCACTAACCCGCATCTCCACCAACCCGCATTGGAGCAGCGTGGTGGAGTAAGTTCCAGGCCTCCTCAATAATAGGGAGAGACCTGTGCCCATCAGTGGGACGCAAAAAGTGTTGCAGCCAATTATCCTGAAAACAATAATCAAAGACCTATAGATATTAATAGGACTTTAACTGTAAATAATGAAAACATTATCACTAAAAACCTAAAATCAAAACAGCAAATTACTATGTCTGACATTCATCGCATGCGAGATCTACTGATAAGTACTGCCACAATCTGTATACCGATTGCCTATATCTAAAACCGAATCCGCCCTCAAAACAATAATTTTCAATGACTCCAACTCATTGTACATCTAAACGAGAGATCACCTGATAGCTATACAGTCATTAGATCAATCAGTAAAAAACCAAAATCAATAAAAAAACTCACAATATATTTGCTGAGCACTCAAGCATGCAAACTGACGCTCATTAATTACCTTAAAAATCCGCTAAAATAAACTTAATGTAAACGCCATGTCAACGATTTTAATCCTTTCGTATCGTAGATTCACATCTGCACATTCTAACGTCCTTTCTTCTGCTACAGTAACAAAACAAAAAATAAATACTAGATCTCGGTCAATATTTTCGGTGGAAGTTTGCATGGTAATGTACATCATATTATTATATTTCTTTTAGTTTTATCATTCTCTTATTTAAGAAGTTACAGTGCGGGGGACACACATTTTACCACTTTTTAAGTCTCTCGCGCAAACTATTGAGTTTAGAAAAAAAATTATATTACTTAGAAATATCAATGTCATTTTTGAAGACCTATACATAGATACTCCACACGTATGGATTTGACGGGTTTGATAAAAAAATTGAGTTTCAGTTCTAAGTATGGGGAACCCCCAAATTTTTTTTTACATTTTTGAGTGAAAATCTTAATGCCGTTCACAGAATACATCTACTTACCAAGTTTCAACAGTATAGTTCTTATAGTTTCGGAAAAAAGTGGCTGTGACATACGGACGAACAGACAGACAGACATGACGAATCCATAAGGGTTCTGTTTTTTGCCATTTGGCTACGGAACCCTAATTAAATGTTTTCTTTGATTCCTCAATTACTTTTAAAAACAAAAAAATCATCACTTCAATCCCAACTACATACATACATAGCTCAATACTGTGAATACGTTATTATAATTTAAGAGGCCGTATACGAAATTTTGCCGATTTCGCTGATTTAGCTGATTTTACACAGGAGATTTTGCAGTTAGAATACAGTATTTCCATAAGTTTTATTGCACAATATGACTGATCATTTCAATAATAATCGAATACACTAGCCACTTTTTTAACTTGCGTCAAGAAATATAATGCGAGATTTAGATTACTTTAAAAGAATTTTAATGCCAAATTTTCATTATTAATTTGATTTATTTTTCAGAAAACGGATTGATTATGTACTGAAGTATATTAATGTAAAATAAATTGTATGAAACACTACGCTATTCTGTACCTTACATGTAAGATTTTGTCTTTTCCAGTGTATTGTGTGTCTGCTGTTGGTGTGATCTACACAAATAAATAAAATTGGAGTGTCTATTTGTAATATTAAAATAACCGCTTTTTCCTACATGCATAACAATATGCATGTATTTACGGTACATATACCAAAATAACATTTTTTAGAATTTTTGTCTGTCTGTCCGTTTCTTTTGAAAAATTTCTGAAACGGCTGGACCGATTTTGACGGGATTTTCACCGGCAGGTAGCTGATGTAATAAGGAGTCAGATACACTATACAACACGTAATAAAGTTTAGATTTATTTAACTTACAGTCCACGCGGACAAAACCAAGCATTGAAATGCCGTAGCTGAGGTTTGCTTCAGTAAAGCTGAGCGCCTATCCCTTTCTTGTTCTTTATCAATACCTTTTATTTTCAGTGGCTGCAAATTGCAAATTCGGGCACGAGTAAACTCTAAATTTAATTATTTTAAAAATTTAATGTTATAATTTCGCCATTTTATTATCAATGATATAAACACTAGATAAGGGCAGCATTGTTGAGACTAATACCACTATTAGGCCAATGAATAAAATCAAAAACAAAATAGAAAATTTATTAGAGGTTATCTGAACCTTTGATCAGCGTTTTGTTCAAATACCAAATCAAAACGCAAATTCAAAACCAAATGATTATTTAGAGTTGATCTTAAAGCGAGATCAGCGATACTCGACTGTTATCGACGCACATCTGCAATAACCCGCAAACAGTGAAACGCCATTAATGCGACAATAACAGTCCCATTAGCTCTCAATTTGAAACTTTATCAATGCCAATAAAAAGCGGAGTGCTCGTGTGTAAATAATATATTGTAAACAATAAGGTTCAGTAATTAGGCAATAAATTCCTCACGAAGATATGAAAGATACGGACGAGTTGATTCGCTCGTGGCGCTCAGAGATGGCCACATTTCCAATGTTGTATCCGACACGATATTGTCTCGAGAATAGGCTTACTCTGTACGCATCCATCCGGAAATCTGAAATTTATGTTAGAAATTTATCATGTTTTGGCATACTCGGATCGTTTTTAGTTCACAAATTTATAAAATTAGCCTTATCATCGATCACACTAACCTACCAAGTAATATTAGAGCAACAAAGACAACTGGAATCGTAGCTTTACAATTTATATATCTATATAAAATAACGTAATATCTGATTTTATATTAAATTTGAAGAGTCACTTTTTATTTTGAATGCTATTATTATTAAAATGCGTAATGGCGGATGCCATGCCGGACCCGACCGGCGAAACAGAAATTTGATTGATGAGTTTAAATTTCTGTTCTCGGTCTGGGTGTTTGTGTTTCTGTCTTTGTATGTGTCCATGGTACCCACTACACGAGGTATATCTACCCTACTGTGGGGCTATGAGTGTGAATCGTTATTTATTATTTGTTATTATTATTGTATTGCTCTTGCAACGTTCTTTTAAATCACGACCATGACGCTGACGTGCCGTCAACGGAACCGCGCTCTCCCCAAACTTCCGATAAGGCAGCTTTCAGTTTTATATTTACCCCGCGATAAGGCGATGCCTGCGAATCGATTAGCCCCACATTAACGATAGTGTCTGTCCGTTTATCTGCAGTCTCTCAGAGTATTTACGTCTCGTATAGTTTTGATATATTGGCCTCGATTACGGAGATATGGGCGTTCCAGTCTTATCATAATGGCTTATGGAATCTGGATTTTTGTTCTTATGCATGTACTCTTATGTATATACGTAATTGATTGGTGTACTGAGAGTAAACATGGGAATTAATGTTGCAATTTTACACGTATTTAGAGGCAGTTATATGCATCATACGAGTACAATAGTATATTGTGTGGCAAGCTCGCTCGTGATACCGCGGGGCACAGCTAGTTTTATATATAATTATAGAAGATTAAAGTCATTTCATCACTTTTAAATAAACTTTTATCCAATCATCAATTTGTAAAATCGAGCTTACACACAGTTACTTTTATTTTTGATCTATTTGAAGGTTTAATTTATCCTTAAGCCTTGTCTGCTATCCTAAATTTAAAGTATTTTGAAAAGAAAAGAAAAGAAAAGAAAAGAAAAGAAAAGAAAAGAAAAGAAAAGAAAAGAAAAGAAAAGAAAAGATTAATAATTTATTTGTGCAAATATGGGTATTACAGAAGTTGTTTTATATATTTAAAGTCCGCCATATTTACCTCAGTAAGGTATGCAAATATTGATAAAGAAATAAAAAATTAAAATACACTTAAATCTACCTGTATAACTTTTTGACTTAAATCTAAATAACTAGTTTACTTATTATGTTTACAAACCATGTTATTTATCCCATATTTTGCGTTTTTAATTTTATTTTGTAGTTATGAATTTATTCAGATGGTGTTTTTCCCACGTCGTCGGCTTTTTGTACGCTGTTTTTATACGCTGAGAGGGAAAAAAGCCGGCGGAAAAAAAACCTCCCAGGTTTTTAGTTCCGTAATTCCTCACGAAGTTAATTGTCATCGTTTAGAAATTCAGAAACCGAATAGTACGCTTTTGTATATAAGAACGTTTTAAGTGCTCGTTTGAAATCACAATTTGTTTTGGATTTGAGGGATTCCGGTAAATAATTATTATATTTTTGGTCCCATGCAGAAGACGATTTTATGGTATTGTTTGGTTTTTGACGCAATTAAACTCAATTTTGTATTATGTCTTTTTGATTTAAGGGTTTCATATTTATTTATATCTTTTTTAACCATTAAATATATTTCGTATATGTATAGCGATGGAAGCGTCATTATTTTTAAATCTTGAAAGTGCGGTTTACAAGAATCTATTTGATTTAGTTGACACTTAGAATAGTTAAGTTGAAGTACCTATATTTAGGTCGATGTTTTTCAGCCGCAAGTAAAGTAAACTGTAAGTAAATAATAGTCATTCATTTTGTAGATTATTTTTTATGAATGACTAGTACTGGGACACTGACGAAAACTGATGATAATATGGAGTCAACCATTTTAGGTCCTCATAATTTCCCAACGTAAAGCACAGAGCTTCATACGGAGATCCCAATCGTCGTGATACTGCGATTTATGCGCAGTATCGGCTTCGTCTTAATTTACGGCGAAGGCAGCTCCACACCACCTCTGTGCCGGCGGCGTGATGTATGTTTGTGAATTTGGTGGTTAATGTTGCCCTTAATTACTGTAGGACTTTAATGAAGGAAAGGAGGGAAATCTTATTGTGGGGAAATTTCAAATTTTTCATTGCAAGAAATCCTGACCTGCGTGGCGCAATGGTAGGTACTCATGCCGGACTGCCAATCGAAGGGTCCCGGGTTCGATCCCGGGCGAAATAGAAATTCGAATGATGAGTTTAAATTTCTGTTCTCGGTCTGGGGGTTTGTGTTTCTGTCTTTGTGTATATCCATGTTACCCACGACACAGGGTATATCTACCCTACTGTGGGGCTATGAGTGTGAAGCGTTATTTATTTATTTATTATTGATTTATTGCAAGAAATCAGTAACGATAAATTAGTGATACTTCAATTATCTTCAGAGCTTTTATACTTTAGATTTCAACTATTTGGAATGTCAAACTATATGTGATGAAGCTGAAGATACCGTATTTTATATTTTTAATCCTGAGCTGCAGGCACCCCATGGTACATGATACCAACTAAATTATTCTAAAAAAAATGTAAATCATAAAAACCTCCAGTTACGTTGGTGCTTGAAGAAAAAACAAAAACCACTTTAGTACGAGTCGTACTCGAGTACGAAGAAGTTCCATATCTATAAAAAACGGCAACAAATCATGTGTGTTGTATGAAAGCTCCCTTAAATATTTTTTTATTTTGTTTATAGTATTTTGTTATTGTAGCGGCAACAGAACTACTTCTGTGAAATTTTCAATTGTCTAATTATTATCACGCTTCATGAGATACAACCTCTGGTGACAGACGAACTGTCAGACTGACGGACGGGCAGCAGAGTCTTAGTAATAAGGTTCCCTTTTACCTTTTGGGTACGAACCCCTAAAAATCTAAATTTGTAACTAAACTATTAGAAACTATTGATTTACCCATTATCAATATGACTTCATATGGAATGCGGTCTCGCATTGCTCGTTTCGGTGTGGCCGCGCCCTTACCTCGCCCGATAGAATTTGTTAAGACCATGCATTCGGTACAGGGAGATATGCAGTGCAAGCCACATAAATTGTATTGTATTGACAAGATACGCTTCCTACTGTGCAAACTTACATACTGAAAATAAATTACGTAATTTTAATGCCGTATTGAAACTTTACAAAAGGGTAGAGGTTTCTAAAATAATAATAATAATAAAAGAATTTTTATTTCTCTTTACAAAGACAATCATTAGAAAGAAACAAGGTGTTAGTGACGTGTAACATGTCATTGTGTCGTGGCTGTATGTAGTATAATGTATGCTTGTGTGTGTGTATTTGTGAGTGTGAGTGTGTGTAATTGCGTGTGTGTAATAATCATAATCATAATCATAAATCTTTATTGCATCATGCTTCATAGTTTAAAAGACGGTACAACTTAATATTATGTAGTAAATAGCATGGGACCCTGTCAGGGCGTTGCAATCACAATGGCACTATGCTATTAAATTTATATAAATTTGGCATTTAAAAAAGAATATTATAAAATTTCGTAAAAAATTCAATTAACAAAATATCCATAAAACACTAATAAAAATAAAAGTAATTTAAATTATATCAAATTGGCATCAAAAAGCAACATAATAAAATTACATTAAATTTAGTCAAATAAATTATCATTTCACAAAATATAACATTAATAAAATCAATAACAATTAATCATAACTAATAATAACTGCACAACTATCATCACAAAAAATATATATAAGTAAGTAAGTAATATGTGTGGATTTAAGTTAATACTGTTAATAATTTTTAGTTTTTTTCATAATTTAAAATAATAAGTTATTTTTTGAGCCTGAGTTGCAGTTGCATATTTGTTTAGAGGATAGGTACATGTTTAATTCATTGTTAAAAAATCTTAGGTCCGTTTCCATCTTTCGCTGTATTTAAATATAAATCATTCACAAAATATCTGTATAAATCTATTGAATTTTTTTGCTTAAAACCGAAACTAAACATTTTTTATTAATACACAGCAGACAAGTAATTATACTTTACTTTTTTCAAATGAATGAAAAAAAAAGTAAATTTCATTGTCTTACAATTTTTCCACAAATTCGCATTGAAGCTGGGTTATGAAGTTAGCTCCAGGCCTCCCCAGTGACGAGGAGAGACTCGACTAGCAAAGGGACTCAAGAAGGTAGCCAGATGACTTTAAATAAACTTTAATGATTATTAAATTGGTACCCTTTTGTTCTTTTGCCCTTGCTCGCTATAAAGTTGGCAACATTGCAAATTCCTCGGGACCCTATAGCTAGGGGAGCCTGACGTGGGTGGAATCACAGCGATCTTCCACGTAGGTGGTCGCTAAGTCGATGTGACTGCGGAAGTATGCGGAGAATTTGTCAAAAGTCATACAGGCATATCAAACTTTAAGTGCTTTTAGACATGAGATATTTATGCCGTTTTGATTAAATTAACTGTAATTCATCGCGTATGTTAAGTTTCGACAGCCTACGTGGCGTAGTGGGTGATGAGTCGAATGCAAAGCGTGAGGTCGTGAGTTCGATTTCCACCCAGGACAAATATTTGTGTGATGAACATGACAATTTGTTCTGTGTCCGGGTGTTAATTTATCCATTTAAGTATGTATTTAGAATTATATAAGTATTTTTATCAGCTTTCTGATTACCATAGTACAAGCTCTGCTTAGTTTAGAAACAGAAGGCGTTTGTGAATTGTCCAAATACCATATATTTATTTTATTTATTTATAATAAATATCTAATTTAAATTTCATAGGATATATAAGTTAAGTACAATGTTCAATCTTGACGGGGCCGTCCCCCCCGCGGGGTACCCGCGTGGCACAAGAGTTACCGTACCGGACTGCCAATCGAGGGATCCCGGGTTCGATTCCCGGCGAAACAAAAATTTGAACGATTTAAATTTCTGTTCTCCGTCTGGGTGTTTGTGTTCCTGTCTTTGTATGTATCCATGGTACCCACGACACAGGTGTTAAATTACCTTACTGTGGGGCTATGAGTGTGTAACGTTTATTAATAAGGCTAGTATTACAATAATTATGAGTTTAGTTTCATAATGTTGGCACTCTTTTGCACTGAATCCATTAGCATAAAGATAGGTACACAGCGCACACAGTTGACGACACGTATGACGCAGTGGTGACAGGTTCGGACTGTTTCTCCGTGGTCTGGGGTTCAAATCACTACTAGGCAGAATTTTTAAAGATGATTTTAAATATTTTATTTAATATAATAAAATTTGTACACCCTAAGGGGTAGATATGGAGTTCTAAATATTTTGTAAAACCTTTTTTCACCCATATTTGTGCAAATATAGTATATTTCATTACAAGTGTGGAAAGGCTGTCATTGCAATGAGTTCCGACAAATGTCTACCAGAGCCGAGGCGTAGCCGAAGGTAAGAGTTGACAGTCGGAACTCTTAGCGACTGGGTATGAGTGTGACTTTTTTTTATTTGAATGGAGTAGCACGTGGTACTAAGTGGTCGCTGCAGCCCATGGACATCTATGTACAACCTCAAGCAAGCATAGGTAAGTCTTGTCTGAGATCGTTTGCAGTTGCGCTGCTGCTCCGGAGGCTGGTGGTCGCCTCATGTAAGTGTGGCCGGCAACTGCACCTTTCCACCGAAACACAACAGAATCGCTTCACGGCAGAAGTGGGTGTAGCGGTGGTACTTCCCCGGGCGAACCATAATAGTTCTACCACCTACAAAAACTGTAAAGCATTTCTAAGTACAGCTTTTGACTGCACCTACTTATATGAAGTAAAAAATTGTTATCATTACACACCTAGAAAGCGTGACAGCAAGGTGTGTAAGCCATAAACCTTTTAAAATATTCATTAGCCCTCAAAAACACTTATCATAGCGTACTCGTAGATACATACTATCAGTTGATAGGGCCGCCCTACCCCGCCCTGAAGTGTCGTGTAAGGGCGGCTTGTGTCACATGTTTTGAAACAAAAGTTATGTCCAAACAGTTCGGACATTTTAAAAATCGATGAAATATTACAATTAGTTCACCATATACAAGTAAAGTGTTGATTAGTTATGTTACAAGTAAAGTGTTGATTAGTAATGTCCCAAGTAAATTGGCATTGGCATTGGCAAGTAAAAGCTTCGAATCAGTTTATCATATAATAGGCATGATGACACTTAACTATTAAAGAATCAGAGAATAAATGGTTTTACAGAAAAATATATGCTAAAAAAGTTCTAAAATATGATCCCGTTTTAATATAAACATTAAGATTAATAAGATTTTCAATAAAATAAAAGTATTAAATATAGCAATCGGCCATGTTGTGTGCTCAGTAAATGTCATCGTGTTGCTTGAAGTTTGACGAGCAAACCGACACCATGACACCTACGAGCGTTTTCGCGCTTTATTCAAATTACATAGCAGAAAATACATTAATTTACGTTAAAACTTAAGTTTATTGCTGAAATAAACTTTTTTTCGAAACTATGAGACGTGTACCTACAATAAGTAAAGGTATTTAAAAAACCTGTCATCATGCCTATTAGTGCTACTCAAACATCGATTGAATTTACGGGTGACTTGAACCGACTACTACCGTGTTGACTACCGTACAACTCGGATATTTTTAAAAATCGTTGAAATATTACAATTAGGGCATCGTTCACCATCTCCAAGTAAAGTTTTGATTAGTTTCGTCCCAAGTGAAGTTAATTGGCAAGTAAAAGCTATGAGTATGGGTTATTTTATCATAAGATTAGTGCTACTCGAACATCGTGAAATTGAAATTGAAGTTACGGATGATTTTAACCGACTATTAGCGTAGGTACTTGTCACTGGGTCGTGGCGCCAATCGTACAATTCTTTACTCAGCTCTTTTTAATGTCCCACTGCTGGGCGGATAACCTCTCTCGCAATCGAGGAAGATTTAGGCAATAGTCTGCCACACTGACCACGTGCGAGTTGGTGTAAATTTACATCCCAATTTACTTTGTATAGGTGTTGCAGAGGGGTGGGACCTCCGGTTCGATATGACCAAAAATGGTGGTGGAATAAAGGGTGGAAAGGAGGGTGGTCCCCCGTTGCGGGTGTAGGAATTGTGGACTGTAAGTTGCGTGTCGAATTAAAGGTGGAAAACGAGAAGGATTGATAAAGGGAGCAAACGCACTGACCTGGCTTATCCCAGGGGGCTGGAGCAGATGGTATGCTCGTGTACTGATGAGCCTCGATCAATCTTCTCTTGCCCGGGAACTGGTGTTGTCCTTCACAATACACTATAAGCACTTCATTCTTCACTTTGAGTCAGTTAAATCACAAACTATTGACAGCGGTGATGGCTGCGATGCGGCGAGTCTGACCACGTGTGAGGTGGCTTGCGGTGCGGTTGTCACGAGGACTTGCATGCGCGTCGGCGGCGCGGCGGACGAAGGCAGACTGATTGATAGATCTTCCTGATCCATATGCGTGCGCCCAAGTGCGAACGATGCCGATATAATACAATAGTGCGCTTGCGGGAAAGAGAGGGAGGATGAAGGGGAGGGAGGTGAAATGACTTAATTGGCGCGAACATCCCCCCGGCCTTGAGGTCTCCTCAAATAGCGAATTAAAAAAAAAAAAAACATAAATATATACAGCGGAGTTAATATCATATAGAAAAAACTATATATGCGGTGAACACAGGCGATGCGATGAATATAATTAGTAAATTAATAAAAATATTATAATAGCGGGATGAGAATTTATACTTAAACTATAACTTATAAAATATAAACTACATAGGCATATAGAAATATTATTGTGTTGGTAGAGGGCAAAGTCTAACAATGGGCCGCTGCAAAGTGGAGCTCTTAGTCTTCACTTGTGCAACGCGCACCACACCATCCCTACCAGGAAACAGTTCAGTGACGACGCCTAGCGGCCACTGAAGAGGCGGGGCGTTATCTATATCGATAAGAACAACGGTTCCTACAGAAATGGAATTAATAGAATGTTTATTCCACTTTTCTCTTGCTTGTAGTGTATGTAAGTATTCTGATCTGAAGCGCTTCCAGAATGACTGAACTATCGAATCAAGCAATGAAAAACGTGATAAAAGATTAATGCGTTCCTTACTAAGATCCGCGGCGGGTAAACATCCAAGTGGATTAACAGCGAGGAAATGCGCGGGCGTAAGTGCAGTAGGTTCCGCCGGATCGCTACTTAACACGTAAAGCGGTCGTGAATTTAATATGCGTTCGACCTGAGTGAGGACAGTAAGCAACTCCTCATACGTTTACGTTATTTCATTACGTTATTTTCATTACGTTAAGTTTCCAAGTGATGCGGTTATCAGAAAGGATCTGATTAAATACTTTATAATATTCGTCTGACCGTAAAAAGGAATGAAGTTCATTCAAGTATGAACGCGAAGCAATAAAATTAGTAGCGTTATCACTAGTGAGTCATCATCATTAACGATGTGCGAATAAATCACGCAGCCATACGCCTTTTCACTGGCGTCGGCGAACGCGACTAGCGAGACTTGGGAATTTTTATTTATACCCATATGGCGAGGAAACCTTAATTTCGATATCAAAGGTAACTCTGAAATATATTGTTGCCATGCAGTGACAACGTGAGCGGGCGGAGCCTGGTCCCAGTCATGTTTGAGAACCCATAAGGTTTTAATGAGAAGCTTAGAGAAAAGAATTACTGGACCCACGAGCCCCAGAACATCATATAAACGAGCGGTTGCGGATAAAATAGAACGCTTGGTACAAGCGAGCGGCGGCGGCGAAACTAGAAAAGAAAAACAATCAGTTGCGGGGTGCCAACGAAGACCCAATACCTTAAAAATACTTTGGTCGTCGAATGAGACCTCGTCAAGCCGACGGTGCGTTGCGGGGATGTGCTGTAAAAGCTCTGAACTGTTACTAGTCCACTTAACCAATTCAAATCCTCCACGCTGAAACATTTGAATTAGTTCAGTGGCTACGTCAACGGCGCTGTTGACGCAGGGCGCGCAGGACGCGATATCGTCCATATAAATATCTCGTTCGACCACCGAAGCAGCCAAAGGATAGGACTCCCTCTCCTCGGAAGCCAACTGACGTAATGTGCGTAGCGCAAGAAAAGGCGAAGAGCGTAAACCAAAAGTCACACGATTAAATTCGTATGTTTGTATGTCTTCCTCATTAGAAAAGCGATAAAGAATGCGTTGAAACGCGCGGTGCGATTTTTGTACTTCAATGCATAAATACATTTGTCTAACGTCGGCAAAAAAGGCGATGCGATAAACTCTTACGTTTATTAAAATATTAAAAACTAGCTGTGCCCGCGACGTCGTCCGCGTGTATAAAGACTTTTATAAAATGGATTGATTAAAAATTAAAGATTATTTATTTGCATTGAATAAGTAGTAGGTAGATTATTCTTACATATAGTGAAATCACTTATAGTTATAATACAATGTGCATATGTTCAGAAGAAACTTAATGTATTTTTTCTAAATCCTTCAAACCTAAAACAGTAAGGAATGCTTACTGTACTGATCTTACTATCCACTTTACTCACGTTTCGCTTGTCTCGCGCAATCAGATTCTCTTTACAAATATGTACCTCGTTTATTAAAGTTAAGAGATACTGCTGTGCCCGAGGCTTCATCTGTGTTAAAAATAGTATCTTTAGTAAATTGGGTGAATTTATACTGCAAAGAATGTATAGACTCATTCTGTATACATAGCTTTAACTTACTGCAGAAAAGAGGTGCACTAAACAACTACTTGTAGTTGGGAGATAAAATTTCTAAACATACACGTGCTTAGGATTAAACAATCGGAAAAATAATTGTAAGGTCAATTAATAAACTATAGGTTTAAAACTTGCGGACAGCAATTTGGTCATAAGTCATAACTCATATAACATTGTGAAAACTAAAGCAGAAGGCAGGGTCTCTACACAGTGTGCTATCTGTATTTGGAAATAAAGAATATTTTTATAAAGAATCTTTAAAGAATCCTTAATATCTCCAGCAATCAACGTGTGTGGATGAGCCCTCAGCCCGTACGCAATAAAGAGACGCAAAAAATGAGTTAAGTTATCATTGGTCCAATTAACAATGTTCAGCATCATACGTATACCTACCCAACGATGGGACAACCCGCGTGGCGCAATGTTTACCATGCCGGACTGCTAATCGAACTGTCCCGGGTTAGAATCCGGGCGAAGCAGAAATTTCAATGATGAGTTTAAACTGTTCTCGGTCTGGGTGGTTGTGTTTCTGTCTCTATGTGAGTTCATGGCACCCGCGACACAGGGTATATCTACCCTAATGTGAGGCTATACGTGTGAATTGTTATTTTTTATTTTTTTTTACACTATGTACTTACTTTTATTAGACTTAAGGCTTTTATTTGAAATATAGATTATCTCCATCGATTCACTTTGGAGAAGAAATGAATATTGCTCAATAACGCCATCTACCGTATGACATGTAAACTTTGTGGTTGATAAATCGAATGTCAAATTACCAAATAGGTAGATATTGAGATTAACAGTTGGTTCACTAAAAGTTTAACTATTCGTCACCTAGATGTCTGCAGTAGTCTTGTTTTGTTAAGGCTTTGTACATTCTGTATGAAGGTTTAGATTCCGTATCTTATAACCTTAATGCTGGATTCATTGAGATTGTAAGATTTGGATTTCGGTTCATCGGAGCTTGAGGCCTCCTCAATATTGGGAGAGCTCTATGCTCAGCAGTGGAATGCTAAAAAGGTTGCAGCTTGATATAATGTAGCGATAATAATCGTTTCAGCTGCAGCCTGTTAATAATCTTCCACCCTAAAAGAAGACTAATAAGCTGAGCAACTAACTCAATGGAGCCTGTGATGTAAGGTTCGGCGGCGGTAAGGCTCGCGATGCGCTTATTAGGTAGCCATACTCGGCCAAAGAAAGAAAATACAGTAAGCTGATCTAAGTATATTTAATATAGCCGACAATATTAGTGAGAGTTCAAAATAATTTTACTTAAATTTAAACTTTTGTTTATGGTTTTGAATGGGCTGTTACCGAAACTTTCATACAAATTCCCCAAAGTGCCTTTTAAGTTTATGTCGCGTATTGTGTAAATGAACATAACTTTTTTGTTTATCACCCGATTGATATGAAATGCACACTAATGTTACGGAAATTCATTCAACAATAAATCAGTAAACACATCATTTAAAGAAGGGAAAAGAATTTGAGAATGAAATATTAAGTTAAGGTTAATTATTGTACGCTTGAGATACCAACTTTCGAATCCACTTTATTTGCTATTGAGGGGTAGTTTTGAAAAAAGCTTAAATAGAATTCTTACTATGTTAGTAAAGATTACAAATACAAAATTATAAGTATATTACTCTGCACAAAAATATTCTGTACATCAAGTTTCGACACTCAATTTTCAAAGAGTTTCAAAGAAAATTGACATTTAAAGGGTGAATTTCGGGAAATGCTGAAACACGTATTCTTTTATTTTGGTTAGAAAATATTTATACCAAATTTCAAGAAAATCTATTGAAAAAATCCAAGTTTTCCATACAAATTTTCATCGCTCATTTCACACCCTTAAAGGGTGACTTTTAAAATTATCTATAGCCTAAATGTTAGCGAGGACCAATATATATAAAACAAAAAAAGTTTCATCAAAATCCGTCCAGTAGTTTTTGCGTGAAAAGCTAACAACAGACAGACAGACAGACAGACAGACAGACAGACAGACAGACAATAATTTCAAAACTTATATTTTTAGCTTCTGTTACTTATAAAAAGACCCCTAGAAGTATTTTTTTAAATTTATATGCAATGTACAGAATTGACCCTGCTTACAGTTTTATTATATGTATAGATATCAGACTGTAAATTTTGCCCACTATGTAAAATATCATTAAATGAAATGTCATTATCTGACTTTTGTACTTTTATCATTACGTATGACAGGGTGGTGCGGGAGATAAAAGCAAGGTTCCGTAGAATTATTTGAAGCAACCAATGATAAATAACCCTTGTTGATGTATTCTTGAATAACTTCATTGTAGCGGGAGCGAAGATCGGGACATTTATTAAAACGTCTCTCTAGGAGCGAGAAGCGTTTTTTAGCGGTTATAAAAGAATCACCTAACTTATCAGGCGTGTCCTTGAAGGGCAGGGCGACAACATATCGTCCGTTCAAATTGCGACGAGTAGTGGAAGTATAAATATTCTCACATTCCTGTTCATCAGGACTCAAATAAGTTTTTTGCGGCAGCTCCTCTAACTTCCAAAATTTTTCGAGCAAATGCGTGAGCGACGTTTGACTATTATCAATACGAGTAGGATAAGAAACTAAAGAACGCGGCATGCATGTAGGAAAGTCGATATCTGCGTCTCCCATTATTATGTATCCTAGTGACGTTTCTATGGCACTCGGCGATTGCGAATTAATTATTTTATCAGTTAACAAAATTTGTAAATAAGTGTTAACCCCTAATAAAACGTCAATGTCACCTGGTGTATGGAATTGATCGTCAGCTAAACGTAAATTATTTATATAACTAATTTTCGAAACGTCTATTAACGACTCGGGTAATTGTCCAGTTATAGCGGGAACAACTAACGGTTCAATATGATAAAGTTTATTTTCATCAAAGCGGGAGCTAAACTGCAAAGAAGTAACACCTAAAATCTTCTGCGACACCCCACCGATTCCTTGCGCCTCTTTAACTGGTGTTTTATTGGAGATCGGTAGGTACAAACGTTTGCAACACTGTTTCGTGATGTAATCACATTGCGAGCCAGGGTCCACTAAACAACGCAACAAATATTGGTGTCCGTATTTAGTATGAACTTTAATCTTCGCAGTTCCCAATAATGTAGTGCGGTGCGGCGCATTACCACAATCGCGCGAAACGTTACATGACGTGGATGCATTTTTTTCTCCTGGACCTTGTTCTACCGAAGGCTGATCGACCTTATTCCTACTACTAACAAAATGAAGTAGCGTATGGTGCGAGCGGGAGCAATACCTACATCTACGCTGTGACTTACAAAAATGAGTGGCGTGTTTATTACTTAAACAATTAATACAACATTTATTTCGTTTTACAAAATTGTACCTGTCCTGTGCATTTATTTTTAAAAAATGCGGACAGACAAATAGGTGTTCGTGATCACCCGATTTACAGAAAATACATGACCGAGACGAATCTGTATTAATAAAAGTTTTGCGTATATTTTTAGCGGGAGCGGGAACCAAATTACCTTTAATTTTATTATTGTTAGACATATTATGCGAAGTATTTATTGTATGGCACAAAGCCCTATTCTGGTCATGTAAAAACTGAACCAAAGCGGAATATTTCGGTATGTTTACGTTGCGACATGACATTTCGAACGACTTTACGGTATCGTTATCTAATTTTCTAAGCGCGATATTTAGAAACAGAAAATCAGATATGTCATCAATATTAAGTTGCTTAAGGGCGTTAATAGAAGCATCAAATTTATCCATAAATATTTGATAACCAGCGGATGTGTGTTTGATGATGTGTTTTGTATTGTATTGTATTGTGTTAGTGTTTACGTTCTTCAGTTCTAACAGCTGACTGACGTAGGTAGTCGCGAGCGCACGCTCGTCGTTATATCTACGTATGAGCGCGTTCCATATCACAGAATAGTTTTCAGCTGTAGGCATTAAGCCTGAGCAGATTGATAATGCCTTATCACTAAGTTTACTAACAAGATAATAAACGCGTTCAGCATCTGTTAATTGCTGATTATCATGAACTAATGTTTTAAATTGTTGGTAGAACATAGACCAGTGTCGTATGTCACCATTAAAAGAAAGTAATTCTATGGGCGGAAGCGACGGTATAATTTTTGTAGGTAAACTATTCTGTAATTTACTTGAAGATGAAGATGAAGCGTTTAATTTGGACACTTGACTTTTAATACGACTATATAGATCATGAAAAGATTTCCACGATCCGAAATCTACTTGCGCATTCGGATTTAATTTTAAATTTGTAACATTATAAGATTCTAACGTGTCCTTGAACTCAGTACGCAAGTATTCAAGGTCAGATGCCGTGTCAAGAAATGTGTTCTGTTCGTCTGACGAACTTGATGCACTTATAGATAAATCATAAATTTGTTGTAAACGCTCGTAAATAGCATTTCGTTTTGCAATTAATATTTTCAAACTAATTTCGTCATTTGAAATCGTTTCAGATACAATTTTACCTTTAGTAGACATTTTGTCGTGAACAAGATAAATCAGTTAAAACAGTTAAGATTATAAAAATTATGTATGGCGTAATGAATGAATGATTACGTAGGTAGTTATTAGCGAAACAACGATCGCCGGTCGCGTCGGTTCCAGTTACAATATGGCGGACTTCAATTAATGAAAAATAGAATGCGTACCTATGAGGTGTAATTTCGATTACAAATATAGGTAAATAATGGTGCGAATGGTGCGGTGCGTTTTGCAAAAATAATAATATACCTACGTGGGCGGTGCGTTATTAATATGCGGGATATAAAATAATCGTAGATATAATACTTATTTGCAAAAATAAATAGCGGATGGTGCGGTGCGTTTTGCAAAAAGAATAATATACCTACGTGAGCGGTGCGTTATATGCGGGATATAAAATAATCGTAGATATAATACTTATTTGCAAAAATAAATATGAATAGGCACTTATAATATATTACATGAAATACATATGTATGCGTATTTATGAGATTAAATAATTAACCCGGGTGAAGTTACTAAACTATTGATTCGAAATCAGGCTCGACTGGACCAATTTGTTGGGTAAAGGGTGGGACCTCCGGTTCGATATGACCAAAAATGGTGGTGGAATAAAGGGTGGAAAGGAGGGTGGTCCCCCGTTGCGGGTGTAGGAATTGTGGACTGTAAGTTGCGTGTCGAATTAAAGGTGGAAAACGAGAAGGATTGATAAAGGGAGCAAACGCACTGACCTGGCTTATCCCAGGGGGCTGGAGCAGATGGTATGCTCGTGTACTGATGAGCCTCGATCAATCTTCTCTTGCCCGGGAACTGGTGTTGTCCTTCACAATACACTATAAGCACTTCATTCTTCACTTTGAGTCAGTTAAATCACAAACTATTGACAGCGGTGATGGCTGCGATGCGGCGAGTCTGACCACGTGTGAGGTGGCTTGCGGTGCGGTTGTCACGAGGACTTGCATGCGCGTCGGCGGCGCGGCGGACGAAGGCAGACTGATTGATAGATCTTCCTGATCCATATGCGTGCGCCCAAGTGGGAACGATGCCGATATAATACAATAGTGCGCTTGCGGGAAAGAGAGGGAGGATGAAGGGGAGGGAGGTGAAATGACTTAATTGGCGCGAACAATAGGTAACTCTTATTCATAGAGGTTGATGGAAAAAAATCGTAATGAATTATATTACAAAAATATTCAATTATTTTTTTCGCAGTGAATCACCGAACGTATCAAACTTATTAGTCAGAAGTGCCCGCGGGATTTAAACTCTCACTGTAAATTACTTGCAACTTTGTTTTTTTAACATCTTAACTATACGAGTATATAATTCAATCTTTGGCTTTATATTGTGACAGATGTCTCTAACTTCTCTTTACACTATACAACACAGAGTTCCAAATAACCCGCACCCCCCCCCCCCTGTTTTCTTTGTGCAACACACGTATCTATCTATTGTGACGTATGATAACTATGAACGAAATAGCAAACTCAGTAACAAAACAGCTAAAATGATTTATTCTCAAATAAACACATCCGCTAAACGCTAGGCGCGTAGGAGTCGATAGGCATCGCGCATGTCGCGTTCAGTTGCGTCCTCTAGTCGCGTATCTGCTGACGCGATGTAGCTGTCGTGTTTCGATTTGCGATTTATTGTCGCTTAAAAGACTCATTTTAAATAATAATAACACTCATAGCCCCACAGTTAGATTCACTGTGTCGTTAGTACCACACACAAAGACATGAACACAAACATTCAGACCGAAAACAGAAATTGAAACTCATTATTCTTATTTCTGCGTCGCCGGGAATTGAACCCAAGCGAAGCAGGTCTTGTCGGAGCAGCGTAGTGGAATAAGCTCCTGACATCCCCAAGTACGGAGAGAGACCAGCACAAAACGCATGAGAATTCTCAAAATTTAAGCAGTTTCGCCATCAGCCCACCTTTCACGTCCACGAAGCGATCGTCGAATGCGCTCCAGCGCATTTTGAGCAAATTCCCTCTGGTACCACTGTTGATGGCAGCTCTTGTAGACTCGACCAGCGAAGTACAGGAATATAACAATGCTGAATGCCATCATTACAAACATAACGATGTTCATGCGGTCTACATGGACTCCAATATCCTTCAGCAGGCCGTCGTTCCATCGGTCCGCCGGAATTTTGATTTTTTCTTTTTCGACGGATGAGCGATACTTAATTTTGACTACTAATTTTTTACAGTAAACTATAGACCCTTGGCAAAGCCCTTTGGCAGGAATGTTGGTGGCCGTGAGTGTAAATAAAAGACTAAAGAAGAATAATTAACTAATACCTTTAAACGAGCAATTCTTGTAAATACCTATATATATAATTTGAATCTCTGAAACGGCTCCAACAAAATTAAGTGCCCAGGGTTTCGGGGGTGATAGATTGATCCAGCTAGGATTTATTTTTATAATTTGTCATTTTATTCGAATTTTGAGCGATAATCAACTTAAATATAAACTGAGAAATATGACTCTCACTGACATCTATTGGAGAATATAAACAATATTGTGGTGTAGAACCACGGAGTTGCAAATAAGTTTCTTCTCTGTATGTAGAACGCCGTCAAACGTCATCCGCCAATCCGCCGCTCTAACAAATGACAATATGGATTTGAAAATGCTCTATAAAAATTTCGCCAATGAAATTATAGCTTCCTTGTTCGAATGGTTGCGTAGGCTGACTGTGGAGCTAGAGAATCACTAAGCCAATGAGTGCTTTAAAATTAAACCAAGAAAATCAATTGTGTTTATCCGAGCAACGCAAATAAAATGAACAATGAAATAAAAGCTAAGTAAGCATTTATAATAGTCCGTACACACCTAACACTTTCATATAAGGGAGAGTATGCACGTACACTAATAAGTTAACACGTTAAGTGCGTTACCGGACGTATATAGCCGGTAATGAACTCTCCCGTGGTGCGAGCGCCAAAAACTAGTTTTTCTCGCTGGTGCGGCGTCATTTTAGGTACGATATTCTGTGAGTTAAAAAGGGACAAATAAACATCATTGCTTCTTACTTTCAGATGGTCTTATTACAATAGAAAAAAAGTACATGGCATATTTGACCTGTACGCACAGAACGAAAAAAATTTACATTCCATGCGTTACCGGACGAATACGACTTGTATGTGTATGTCCGGTATCGCACTGTTGGCTAGGACGTATGCATTAGTGAGAAACGGATGTTATTATCGTTTATCGATATTTGTTAACAGTATCGACATTTATAAACAATAGGTACTTACTTTGTTACCTACTGGCACAGAAAGATTTATCAAAACATCGTTTGTCACCGCGTGCAGTACCTTAAAATATTTAGTTTAACTTATTTAAATATACATTGCGATACTTGTTTCTCTCTTTTCAGTTCATTTTTGAAGCAGTCGGGTTTTTTTGTTTTTATAATAATAATTTAATTTCAAATTGTTTAGTTATTTGAAGATTTTTCTTAAAATATAGTAGAAGTGTGATATGATATATATATTTTTGAAATAGTTTTTTCACTAGCTTGCATTTGATACCCATATTGCTGTGGTTAGAAAAAAAAACCCACTCCCCTTTTTTCAAATTTGAGGACGCCATTTTGAAAATTTATATAGCCTATGTCAATATGACAATCCTAACAAATTTAACGACACCTCATATGTTTAAAACTTCCAGTCGTTTGGGCTGTGCGGTGCGCCAAAGAAATGGACATACATACCCACATACATACATACATACATACATACGCTCGAAAAACATAACCCTCCTTCTCACGCAGTCGGGTAATAATGCCTAATTTGCTTTATAAATAAAAGTATTATCGATAAATATTTGTTTTCTTATAAAACACCACTACTGTTTATCGACTATTTGAACGTTTTCACCATTTCTTGTGCGCCACATGACATATGAGTCCGGTAAGACGTTTATACCTATAAGTAAAAAAATATTTGTCCAATTCTAGAACCAAAAGAAATGTATATAGTTCAAAGTTTTTAGATATTGATAAAAGTTAAAGAATTGCCAGAAAGTAAAAATTTTATTGAAAAAAAAAAAGTTTTAAAAAGAATTGTGTACCGGACACATTTGTCTTGTTTCGCACTAGAAAAATTAACAGTACATGGCAATATTGTCCTGTACCGCACCAGAGTGGAATATTATGTTTTTGAGCTTCGCAGTAAACGTGTTAATAGACATACTTAACGCAATAAGGGCCAAGCAAACCGGTATGTGTTTAGTTTTCTCTAAACTGTAGAAATATTAATCTGGATACTATACCAACTTATTATTACCTATATCAAGAACAACAAAGCAAGACTTAGATAGGCATCCTGTATTGTCGCATTCGCGGTGGTCGCCATCGCGGCACAGATCGGCGTATCAGCTGTCTGCGGCTGCCATATTGAGATTTATTTCGTAATCATATTCGTAGAAACATAGGCATTTTGAGCTTTCTGAGCCTTGTTGATATTTCTTACTTAATAAACTATTCTAATAGGTAGGCCTTAGAATAAATACGTATAGAATGAGTGTCTTCATAAAAGTGCGCTGTCAAAATTGAAGCACTAAATAGATTCCTACAGCTGTCACATCTGACAAACAAAGTATTTTTATTTTGAACAAATTAACTATAAAATACTACAAAATATTGAAAACACTGTGAAAAGTTATTTTATTAGATTTCTTTTGTTTTTAAAAAGTGTTGTGATAAAATTTAACCTTAAGTCTTACGGAGCGGCCTGGCCTTTGGTGCCACAACATGCTTAAATTTGGGCGCGCGGACTTGGTTTCTATTATGTAATTGTAATTATTCTATGAGGTAGGCATTGTCATTGATGATATGAACAAGATATTATAGCTAGAATTTCGTCAGGTTATCCAGGAATAAGACTCGAAAATTCACGAAGTTTCAGATACGAGCGTACAGAGTAGGTTCTCGGTCCTAAACGAGATCGGTTGCTTTGAGGCCACGCCTAAGACTTAAAAAAATGGCTCATGAGGAAGGACTTCACTTCACAGATTAAAAAACTTATGAGGATAAATAAAATCGCAGATAATGAGCGACACTACATTCCCACCACAAAGCCCAAATTCAAATCCTGGAATACACTTCTAACTAAGAGCACTAAGATCAGTTTTATGTGCGTATTTATAGAAGCTTCGCATTGAGAAGTTGTGTATAGGCCTTGCATGAAACTTCAAGCATCATGACACTGCGTGAAATTCAGTCATACATTCCTACGCATCGCGTGACGATGGAAATGATAACACATCACATCACGCACGTCATCTGAAAATTAATGTTTCAGGTGTCCCCGAAGGCCTTATCACGTTATTTTTTACGAGATATGCTGTTTTACTATTATTACGTTTTAATTTTTATGCATAAGTTTTATACGTGGGGCCGATAAGCTCAGTGTGCTCGAAATAGAAATGCAAAAATATATAAATTTTTTTTTACCCGCGGCAATACGGGGTACCTACGAGTACGTAATTGCGTTTGGGAGTGCGAATGCGTGAGAAGATATTTGTGCAAATCAACGTTCCCATTTATCTCCAAAACTACTTCTACTTCAGTAATGGGTTTGGATTTGATGTAATTACTGTTGGAATACAAAGTTCGTTTTTTCTTCTGCTGCATCTATAATATTTACCGTTCCGCGCTCCGCTATGAAGCCTTCATCTCGCATGAGCTTCCAAAGTAACAATAAACTGCTATATGTCTAGCGTTGCCAGGCGTCCGGATAAAGCCGGGCATAGCTAGGCTTTTTGATTTGCGTGGCCGGACAAAATAAAATGTGTCCGGCTTTGTTAAGCTTTTTACTTTTCGCAAACGAGCGAGCGCTGAGCGTAGCCGAGGCGAGTCGACTGTTGGTCGCTCCCTCAGGTCGCAGTGCCGCAGGTTTTTTTGTCGTACCTAATAACTATTAATACTGAGTCACCAAATCCTCAATAATGAAGGGTGTCCAGCCTTTCTATCCAAATGTCCGGCCAAACTGTCCGTCTGTCCGAATATTAGGTTTGGCGACCTGGCAACCCTATATATGTCCATGGGCTGCAGCGATCACTTGACTCCACGTGGCCGGTATGCTCGCTTACGACTACAGCACTTAAACAAAACTCGGTCAAAAACAAAAACGGCGTGACACTGCGTGAAATTCAGTTACACATTCCCTCGCATCGCGTGATGATGGTAATGATAAAGTGTCACGTCATGCAAGTCCGGTGACGTCGCTTCTGTCATCCGAAAACTAATGTTTGAGCCGTCCCCGAAGGGCTTTGCGTATCACATTTTTATTTTTATGAGATATGCTATTTTACTATTCAGCCGTTTTAATTTTTATGCCAAATTTAATACGTACAAGTAGAGCTTGTAAGAGGTGTTTTGCTCGAAATATAATTTTACTTATTACTGGTTGGTTTGACCACAGCCTTGTATCTTCAGCGCCCAATTTCAGGTAAGGGTATTTAAACGGCTGTTGAACAATGAATTTGACTACCCAGGTTCTCAGTTTTGTAATATATATTTCCTGTTGGTGAAGTTAAAAGAAATAATTTCACTTACCAGGTGGTCAAAACGTCAGAGTCAAAAATATTTATTTCATATATTAAAAATATTCAACTATTGCACCATTTTCAACATTACTACAATTTGAAAATGAAGTAAAAAAGGCTAATTTCATGATTTATAGATTACCATTCTATACTCTCTACTAATATTATAAAGAGGAAAGATTAGTATTTTTGTATTTTTATATTTTTGTATGTTTGGTAATGAATAAACATAAAAACTACAGTTCCGATTTCAAAAATTCTTTCACCATTAGAAAGCTACATTAAGTAACATAGGCTACTTTTTATCGCGGGAAAATGCTTCATTCCTACGTGAAAGCGGGTAATAGGGTCAACGCGGTTGAAGCAACTGACTAAACGCCTATGATTTTAATATAGCAATGAAGCCTGGAATAGCACATAGGCTATTTTTTATCCTACGGGGACCCATTAACGGGTCCACGCGGGCAAAGCCGCTGGCGGAAGGCTAGTAAATTATAAAATAAGATTTATTTAAAGAAATCTTCGAAAATTTAAAAATGTACCTATGCTTTTTTACAGTACAATAGGAATTCAATGAAACAGAAACCAAACAATGTGACATTTATTCGGTTTCGTAGATTTATCATCTGTATTAAGGGCAATAAAATGGTGGTCGCGTGATGCGGAACTAAACCTGTGTCTGCATTTACATGCGGGACCCATTTGCGGCGCTCCGTCGACATGCGGTATACGGTCCTTAAAGTTTGGGATATGAACAGGTGGAATATTAGACGAAAACATGATTGTTTGTAGTTTTTATTTTTTCGGTCTCCCTTGACCTCCTTTAATAGTTGGCCATAATTACACGCTTTTTATTAGCTTCACCTGTATGTTTGTATGTTTGTATGTTTGTATGTTTGTATGTTTGTATGTTTGTAACCGACTTCTTTGGGCGCGATTTTGACCCACTTTAAACGGCCAGATTTCGTTCAAACTTTGTAGATTTATTGAGGACCGATGACAATACAATAATCTCATAACTTTATGTTAAAGTCGTAACTAGGATCATCAGGATAAAATAAAATATACGAGGGGCGGCTGATAAGTTCGTGGCCTAAGGTACTTTAACACGTCTAAGCGTCTGGTTAACTTGAAAATTTGCATAGGAGTCAAGGGCCGATGATAATGCAATAATTTGAGAATAAAAATCCAACTAAAAAATTAAAAATAAATAATGTAGTTTAAAAAACTAATAACACGCTTTTGTGAAAACACGAACTAAAAACTAAAAAAATAAGAAGAAAATGTATTTTATTGTAAAAAAAAGCGGGGGGTGGTTTTTACCACTGTTACTGTTGACACCATGCACCCCACGCTTTTTTTTACAATAAAATACATTTTCTTCTTATTTTTTTAGTTTTTAGTTCGTGTTTTCACAAAAGCGTGTTATTAGTTTTTTAAACTACATTATTTTTTTTACACGCTTTTTATTAGCTTCACCTGTATGTTTGTATGTTTGTAACCGACTTCTTTGGGCGCGATTTTGACCCACTTTAAACGGCCAGATTTCGTTCAAACTTTGTAGATTTATTGAGGACCGATGACAATACACTAATTTGATAAAATTATTCCATTTTTCAATTTGCAAAATATGATTTTTGTTAATTTATATAATTTTCTGGTTAACTTGAAAATTTGCATAGGGGTCAAGGGCCGATGACAATGCAATAATATGAGAATAAAAATCCAACTAAAAAATTAAAAATAAATAATGTAGTTTAAAAAACTAAAAAACACGCTTTTGAGAAAATACGAACTAAAAACTAAAAAAATAAGAAGAAAATGTATATTACTGTAAATAAAGCGTGGGGTGGTTTTTAAGATACTATTGACACCATGCACCCCACGCTTTATTTACAGTAATATACATTTTCTTCTTATTTTTTTAGTTTTTAGTTCGTATTTTCTCAAAAGCGTGTTTTTTAGTTTTTTAAACTACATTATTTATTATACCGTAGTAATTATTGTAATGCACATATTTTAAGAGCTGATCCAAATTCTCAACCTAAACTTTTTTTTCAGAGTTTTGGCGGGAAGTCGAAAAAGACATATTGTGCTCTTGTTTTATTTTTACTTTCTTGGTGTATTTTTAGTTATATCGGATAAATTTGATGGAATTTTGTTTGATATAGGTTAATTATAGTGCACGAGTGTTGTGAATTAAAATATCAGTGCGAAAACATGTTTTTTTCGGCTTGCCTCCAAAATTCCATTGGTCACGTTCTGGTAAAGAAGCCATCGCTTTACTTGAATGTCTGACTGACTTGACTGACTGATTACTGACGACTTACTGACTTTACCTATTACAACTCGTCCAGTTTCAACGAAACTGGATAAAACGTGATGCAAAAATTATACTTGACGCTGGCAATATGCAGTATTTGCCATGCCATAATTGAAGTAAAAAAATTTTTTCAGGAGTGAGGAACCCCTAGTTTCAGTAGAGTCTTACAAATTCCAATTGACATTTTGTCACGACTTTATTTATTAACAAGCCGGACATGGATACTAAAATGGATTTTTAGTACTAACTATGATTCTATAGGTAATAGGTTTGAATTTCAATATTTTAATGTTTACTAACATATTATTATGTATTATGATGATTTTAAGCAAGGACTATTTTTTACGTTTTACAAATATCAGCGTCGTAAAAATATATTACAGCGAGGCTTGTATGACTTAGGAAAAGATTTTCAACTGCACCGTTTCACCACACCGAAAACCCAACTTCGATATTTAAAGCCCATTCCCAAGTAACTTTCAACATGGCAGCTACTCCTAAAAGGCACAAATGCATGCGTAGAGATCTCTATCAGCCCTCAATAAAACCACGATTGTCGTCGCACCCACGCCCTTTGTGTTGTGAAATTTTCATACCAAATACTATGATATTATTTTATTCACGGCTATATTTTTTACTGTACATGTTTTTACAAATCATTTTTTTTCTTTTTCTTAATTTTTATAGATCGGTTTATTCAACCGGTATTCTTAGTTATTCACGGACCGTAGCCAAGTGGTTGTCTATTATACCTAAAACTAGTACGATAAATCTAAATTGTCTTGTCTTTGTCAGTCTGTAAGAATTTATGCACAATCCGGCAAGTGTGCAAAATAACTGCTTTGAGAAGGCTCACTGATGCGATCGCTGGTAAATCTATTGTTATTATTGTCTATCGCCTTACATAAAGCTTCTGTTTGCTGTTTAAAATAAAAGCGTGTTAAAAAAGGTAATAAATTACATAATAATATACCTTAAGTAAATTTTTTCTAGTTTTTAGTCTACAGCTGGAAACTAGTCTCCTCAGTCAGACTCCTTAGAATTAAGAAAGATATACCTCGCTATAGTGTCGCGGACTACAAATTTCATTATCTAGATAAATAAACTCAACAACATCGTTTCGCTATACCGTAAATGCAATTTCGGTATATATTTCAAACGCATTTTCAAGTAACTGTCAATATATTCTACTGACATGGAAGCTACTCCTATAAGGTACAAATGTATGCGCAGAGATCTCTTCACTATCGTCCCTCAATAAAACCACGATTGTCGACGCACCCACGCCAGCTATGTTGTGAAATATTCATACCTAATACCTACTATGATATTATCATATTCGCGGCAATTTCAGCTTAAATTTCTTAGTTTTATTTTACTGTTATTATGCAGTAGCTACGATCAGCGTTACGAAGTAATCATTACATAAAGCTATTATTTATTCTGTGCATAAAGTGAATTAAAATAATTATAATGTAGTCTAGACCTAGACTAGACTGTAGGTCCTATATTATTTATTGATAAATGGACTATTACTCGAAAGATTTTCTCTATTTAACAAACAAATCAGCCTTTTTAGATTCAGAGGAGAACAAAGCGAGGTCACTTTCTAAAAATGACTGTCCCTTTAACAAATAAAATAAGATAATCTATAAAGCTGAAGAGTTTGTTCGTTTGAACGTACAAATTTAAGGAACAACTGGTTCGAATTGAAACATTATTTTTGTGTTCGATAGTCCATTTATCGAGGAAGGCTTTAGGCTATAATATAACATTATGCTATGACTAATAA
Source organism: Pyrgus malvae (assembly GCA_911387765.1). NCBI lineage: Eukaryota > Metazoa > Arthropoda > Insecta > Lepidoptera > Hesperiidae > Pyrgus > Pyrgus malvae. The sequence goes on from OU426949.1 coordinate 26,968,825, forward strand.
GTCAAGTCAATGTCCACGCGGACGAAGTCGCGGGCGGCCGCTAGAGGTTTATATTACTGAAAACATGCCTGTTTAAACACATTTATTTTTACACGCTTTTTATTAGCTTCACCTGTATGTTTGTATGTTTGTATGTTTGTATGTTTGTATGTTTGTAATCGACTTCTTTGAGCGCGATTTTGACCCACTTTAAACGGCCAGATTTCGATCAAACTTTGTAGATTTATTGAGGACCGATGACAATACAATAATCTCATAACTTTATGTTAAAGTCGTAACTAGGATCATCAGGATAAAATAAAATATACGAGGGGCGGCTGATAAGTTCGTGGCCTAAGGTACTTTAACACGTCTAAGCGTCTGGTTAACTTGAAGATTTGCATAGGGGTCAAGGGCCGATGAAAATGCAATAATTTGAGAATAAAAATCCAACTAAAAAATTAAAAATAAATAATGTAGTTTAAAAAACTAAAAACACGCTTTTGTGAAAATACGAACTAAAAAGTAAAAAAATAAGAAGAAAATGTATTTTACTGTAAAAAAAAGCGGGGGGTGGTTTTTACCACTGTTACTGTTGACACCATGCACCCCACGCTTTTTTTTACAGTAAAATACATTTTCTTCTTATTTTTTACTTTTTAGTTCGTATTTTCACAAAAGCGTGTTTTTAGTTTTTTAAACTACATTATTTTTGTGATGTGTATTGTCTGTAAAAAATATTGTCACAAAAAAATAAAAAATAAACGCAACATGCTTGCTTGTATGAACCCGGGTCTCTAGCTACGCAGTCGGCCTACATAACCATTCGACCAAGGAAACTACAATTCTATTGACAAAATTTTTATAGATCTCTTACAAATCGGGATTGGGGGATGACGTTTGACGGCGTTCTTCGCCACAATATTATTAAAATTCTCCAATAGATGTCAGTAAGAGTCATACTTATTTCTCAGTTTATATTGAATCCTCATATTAATAATCTTTTTGCATTAGACGATTGTCATTCACAAAAACTATACAACATATATTTAAACATATTTTGTTCAATAACATTTATGATATTTTTATATAAATAAGGAAAAAATACATAGAAAAATAGCAAGCTGTTTCTCTTTGAGAATTCATTTTAAGTATTCATGTTTCTAAACTTACTTATGTAATGTATTAACATGCTATAAATAGTAAGTTAAGGCTTTAAAATTTAATAATGTCTGAACGAACATTTTTCTAACGTCCATTTTTCTTTTCAGGTAAGTATCCGGCATCGGCTCGTCCGAGGGCTCGCTGCATCTATTCAGGTAGCATCCTTAACGACTCGAAAATGACCTCAAAATGCGTTTTAAATGCGCTGCCGAACCTATTAATCGCATCCTCCACGAATGCGCCTCAAACATGAAATGCGCGTAAAAACATCGAACCGAAATAAATATCGATTCATAACACAATACAATCGGTAATCGAGTAAAAAGGAGGTGGCCACATATATCGACGACATCGCCGTATTGTCATTCGCTATCGGACCGCGTGATCGAGGCTGCTAAGGATGCGTTTACACGTACATCTGTCATCACTTTTATTGGTATCCCATCATACCACACATACTTATAGAACCTTCGAATACCGGGTACCTAGAGGGTAATACGGGGTTTTTACCAATCTAAAGCCCTCTGTAGCCTGCCTCAGCGCTTTAGGAGGTCTTTCTGTCGCAACGCACCGGTGCTCTCAAGCTGCATACATTTTTGTACCATTTTCTTCTTGACTAGCTTTTGAGTTATCACAAAAAATATAGTTGGAATGGAAATAGGTTTTAATATTCTAAGAAGCCAAACTTTCAAACGATAAAGTTTATAGACTTCATACTTTTACGAGTAGGTAGCATTTCAAAATTTAATTTTTTAAGCGACAGGAAAAATGGTGGATGTGTATGCATCCTTGTCATCTGTCACAAAATATGGTTGCAACGTCTTTTATAGATCCTTTATTAGGTTTAGTGTTTTGTTTCACGCATTTCGAATACTATATTGCTATGTTATACGCGATTTGCTGTCGTTCCCTTTTTCGCGCCTTATCTGATCGGCGACCTTTTTAGGTTAGTTGAAATATATATCTATTAAGATCTTTTTCTACAAGAAGTAGAAACCAGAGCTCTAACAGAAGTGTTCTTCGTAAGACATCAATAACAATATATTAATTTATTATTTTAATTATTATTTAATTAAACTGCCTATGTTAGCAGATGGCTGTGGGACGACATTGACACATGCGGTAGCTGTCACGTATGTTCCTTATCGGCCCATAGCTACTCTGTAAGAAAGTTAGCTATTGTATACCCCATATTTTAAAACAGGGCTGAAGTTTTTCTCCGTCTGCTCTTTTCTTCAGCTCAGCATTGCCTAAGCGCACCCAGAGCAGACAGAACAAAAATAACGTTCACTAAGAGTTTGTAAAGGAACCGTACAGTGAATAAAGAATATTTCATTTCATATTTCATTTCATTTCATTTCATTTCATTTATATAAAATTATTTGGATATTTTTATTTTATTTTATTTCGTACTTGCCGTTTGGCTCTTTGAAAGAATAAGAAAGAAATCCGCCTACAATATGAGGGAACTACTCGTAAAATCGATATTTGGTATATCGTGAATTTTTCAGCACATATTTGATCATGTCCTGACCTTTTTCATTGTATTTACAATGAAGTTTTTTACTCCACAGTGAAGTTATCGAGAATATGGTGCTATTAAAAGTGTAATAGGTACCCTTTAAAATCCTTCAAATTTCTACAAAATTATCACTCGAAAATTATACTTCGGACGATCGCGCTTAAAGTAGGGCCCAAGAAAAAAAATTGCGGATGTAGTAAAAAATTGACACATTTAGGGCGTCGTTCACCATCTCCAAGTAAAGTGTTGATGAGTTACGTCCCAAGTAAAGTTAATTGGCAAGTAAAAGCTAAGAGTACGGGTCAGTTTATCATATGATTAGTGCTACTCGAACATCGTGAAATTGAAATTGAAGTTACGGGTGACTTTTACCGACAATTAGCGTACTTGTCAGTTTACTTGAAGATGGTGTCAGAGTCCCTTAGTAGTTTACAGCAGTCATTTCCTCTTTATTCACACTTATGTAAAATAAAATAAAATCCGCGTGACGCAATGGTTACCATGCTGGACTGCCAATCGAAGGGTCCCGGATTCGATTCCCGGCGAAGTAGAAATTTGAATGATGAGTTTAAATTTCTGTTCTCGGTCTGGGTATTTGTGTTTCTGTCTTAGTGTGTGTCCATGGTACCCACGACACAGGGTATATCTACCCTACTGTGGGGCTATGAGTGTGAAACGTTATATTATATATTATTATATATATTAAAATCAGCATGTAAACCGTTATTTATTTATTTAAAGTTACAGCAGCGAAATACTCTATAAACCTCAACTACACCATTAATTCAGTCACTTAAATCTAAACAGCCATCGCCCTATCGCTGACGGATCGTTCACAAATCGCTACAAACAGAAACACAGCCCGTATTGATATCTATACACTATTAATCGCTCGCGGACGCACTCCTAATTGTCGCTACGAAATATCGTTGACATTTCCACTGAAATACAGGTTTCCGTTCACGCGATTGTAAGCTTTATTGACTAAGGTGTTAAGCTGAGAAGTGCCTGAAGATGGTAGGAGTGGATTTGCACGGCCTTAGGCATTTGTCCCATTGCCAATGTGAGACAGGCGATGATATATTTTCGCTCGTAAATCGGATATCGTTTGGAATAGAAACGCTTTTCTAATTCGACGCCGTTTCCAAGTTGTTTATTCCTTTTTATATAGAGATAGAGTTAGAGTACTTGATCAGGTTTTAGTTTTATAAAATATATGTTAATTTATTATATTATTACATCGCACTGTTTATTACATAAACAAAAAATGGACGCTGTATTACATTTTTCGGTATATAGTTTCGGTTTCAGTTGTTTGAACCTATTTCAAAGACTATTTAATTGCTTTATAGACAAGTATGTTTGATTATGTTTTAAAAAACGCGATTTTACAATTCTTTTGTGTAAAAGAATCAACCCACCCAGAGGAAGTCGTTACACGCATGACAACCCATCGATCTGCTATTGGGTTGTCATAAAACCGTGCCATGTGTTTGTTAACAAAAAAGCCACGAAAAATGCGTTAAGGCTTAGATTGCAGTTCATCAAGTTAGACATTTTTACCAAAAACATAAAGAATTTAGCACGCTTATTTACGCATAAAGAATTTAACGCGTTTATATGTAACTGGGAGTTTGTGAGCTTGCATGTAACTCTCCTTTGGACTTGATTTTGATCCACTTTCAACAGACAGATTTAATTCAAACTTTGAACACTTATCAAGAATCGGTGGCAACACAATAGTTTCATGAGTTTATCTAAATCCGAGAACTTGAAAAAAAATATTTATAACAATAAATCGAACTAAAAAAATTAGTTTAAAAAACTAAAAAAACACGCTTTTGAAGCACATCAAACTAAAAATGTGAAAAATAATCCGTAATATAAGCAGAAATTAACAATGAACAAAAAATACTAGCATTATTGTGAAAAAAGCATGGGGCGTTCTGCGCCATATTTTTCGTATCTATATCGAGCGACCCTGGGCTTATTTTTCACTTTTATAGTTTGATGTGCACGTAATTTTAAGTTACTATTTAAACTCTTTTAAAGTTTATTTTTATTAATGCACTATAAATAGATGGCCAATCTATCTCCGTATCCTTATCCTGAAGCGAGTACCTTAGGCTTGAAAGATATTGGTGTCCGTCTGTCGGTGAGCAGTGCGATTTGTAGGCGATTTGTAAACGCACTGCACTTCGCCTTGCAGTGAACGCTGCATTGTGGCAAATCGCCATTACACTCAACTTGGATTTGTAGGCCATGGGCAGACAATAAAAAGCTATAAATAGTAAGTTTAGTGCAGATAATTCAGACTAGTGAACAAATAGGGTTATTTACCATATAAACTTTATATCATTTTTAAGAATGAAAACCAGAAGCAGAATATTTAAATCACCATTTAATTCACAAAGCCTTTGATACAATTTACAAGTAACGATTTAGGTAAGGCTTCTTATTAACATTTTCTTATACAACCACAATTAAATAATAAGTAAGCACAAATACACAATTTTAGTACGCAATCGGGCAGAGCTACTGCCCATACCAATATTACAGCATTAATAATCCCCCTTAGAGGAGGTCTTGCTTTTATAGGCGTTTTCTCCTACTTCGTCACATTTTTTTATTCAACTACCGACGTTGATTCCTAACATTTTAAGTGAGAAGTGAAGGTCTGGAGCGGGCTTGAATCCTGGCTTGTTTTTGGCCAACATTGATGGAAAATATTGTTGTTAAATAAAACAAGAAAAGAAAAATTATTTATTTGCGCAAATACGGGTATTACAAAAGTTTGTTTTAAATATTTAGTCCGCTATATTTACCTCTGCAAGGCATGCAAATATTGTCAAAACAAATAAAAAAATCGACTTACTTAATAACTAATTTATTTATTCAATTATTCAATTTACGAACCATATTATTTATTTATCCCATTTTTTTTTGTTGCTATGAAACTTATTTGTAAGGTGTTTTTCCCACGTTATCGGCTTTAGGCACCCTTTACACTGGGATTTATATTTATTTATTTATTTATTGGATAACCAACAAGGCATAAAATTATACTCTAGCCTAGGTGTTAGCATTCCTGTCCTTAGTGTGGGTTTAAGAGTGTAATCGTTTTAAAAAATATCACACAAGCTTAAAGAACTCGTTAGTTTTTATCTTATATCATACTCGTACATACAGTTATTTCCGATATCACTAACCAGACCACATGAGTCAAGCTTTCAGGCCAGGGTCATCGACCACTCGAAGATAAGTCGAACGATCTTCTTTTAATCATTCATACGTGATTCATTCTGGTTTCCATACAGAAAAATGTGTTTGTGCCTTATCTGCTTATTGTAGACATAAGTGCCGTGTTGCCACTCAGAATTGAGTATAATCTTCCGTTAGGTTCTTTAAATGTGATTTAACCGATCTAAGTCAGGTCTTGTCGTGGATATTGACTATTGTTTATTTTTTTTGTACTTAAGTAAAGTTTTATAAAAAAGGTTTGAAACTCTATATAGGTTTTTCATTTCGGACGGCCTCCGTGGCGTAATGGGTGATGAGCCGACTGCGAAGCGTGAGATCGTGGGCTCGATTCCCGCCCAGGACAAATATTTGTGTGATGAACATGACTGTTTGTTCTGTGTCTGGGTGTTAATTTATCTATTTAAGTATGTATTTAGAATTATATAAGTATGTTTATTAGCTTTCTGATTACCATAATAGAAGCTCTGCTTAGTTTGGAATCAGATGGTGTTGTGTGAATTGTCCAAAGATATTTTTTTATTTATTTATTATTGATTCCATAAACGCCACGCCTTTTCGTTAAGCAGTCTGATGTTTCTATTTTAAACATTTATAGTAAACGCGAGCATGGTCCGGCGGCTGGAGTACAGTGGAAACGGTCTACACAGCTAAGCACGTTTTTTATGGTTCCGTAGCGAAATGGCAAAAAACGGAACTCTTATGGATTCGTCATGTCTGTCTGTCCGTCCGTATGTCACAGTGACTTTTATCCGAAACTATAAGAACTATACTGGTGAAACTTGGTAGGTAGATGTATGTATTCTGTGCACCTCATTAAGATTTTCACACAAAAATAGAAAAAAAAAACAATAAATTTCTGGGGTTCCCCATACTTAGAAATGATACTCAAAATTTTTTTTTAAATAAAACCCATACGTGTGGAGTCCCTAGCGCTGATTAGCGTAAGTCGGATTGTGCAATGTTCACCTTTTCCTTCAGGTATCACTGTCATCGTTAAAACATATTTGAAGGACGCCTCTCTAAGATGTACAAAAGGGTGGTAGTTTGAAAAAAATTAAGAATTTAATGCAAATTTTCTATCCCGGTATTAAATAGTTAAACCTATTGAAAGGAACTATGGAAAAATATCAAAAACAGACTATTCTCTTCTCATTAATCATGAAATTCAAGATTCTAGAATTTCATTGTAGTGACATGCTTACCACCGTTCTTATTCCATTTTAATTTAAAAAAAATATGTTATTCAAATATGCTATCTTTTCCCGCCATTTATACTGATTTTCGTAAATAATGAATGTGGTCCCAGCATTTGTACCATAGACAAAAGATTTTTTGCCGACGAATTTGTACTAGCAAATCGATAGAACATTACCATCGATTTATTGCAAAAGCTGCACGATAGCACACGATAGCCTGTGTTCGTTCGGAAACAACACCAAGATAAGTAGAAACACGAAGGAGCAAAAATAGTAAGATAACACGATCGCATCTGTAAACAATGGCGGCTCTCATTAGCCGCCGATATCCGCGCGATTGTGCAATTGTGGAATCCGCTTATCGAGGCGATTTGTAATCGATTCTCTGTTGTCTCACATAAAAACTATTGGAGATCGTTAGTTTCAGCAAAAAAAGTTGTTTTTTTTTTCAATTACCTAAAACTGTATATTAATCAAAGTAATTTTAGTTAGAAAATTAAGTCTTAATTACGTTAGTTAGTAAGTTCAGTAATTATTGGTAAAGCCTGGAGCTTACTCCACCACGCTGCTACAATGCGTGTTTGTGAAGATAGGGGTTGATGGCCAATCTACTGTCGGATATTTTAAATACCCCCATAGGGCCTCCAATACGTTTTTTTTATTGTTATTTTTATTTATTTATTAATCAGGTAACATGGCCCATATTCCAGTAATCAATTTACAACAGGTCTCCTCTAACAATTGAGAGGGATATAAGCCATAGTCCACCACGCTGGCCTAGTGCGGATTGGTGGACATAATACTTTCGAGAAATTATGAGTTTCTCTCAGGCATGCACATCGATGGAAAACATCGTAATCAATTAAATATTACAACATTTTCCATCACCGTGAAGCAGCTATGAAATGCGCATATTACAAATTACTTTTGTCAGAGATGCGCGCCGAAGATTTGAACCCGGCATCTCCTGCGTCGAAGACCGAGGTCATTACCACTCGGGCATCGCTGCTCTAACCAATTACACAATACAAAATACAATATAATTAATTATAAAATAGAATTTTTTTTAACGACTGTTATTTATCGATAACATCTGGGACTGACGGCGCCGCGGTGGAAACGCGCATGTATTTTTGTCACTAGCAGTCACCCATTTCAGACCCGACCGCAGCCGTTTCGCTTAAGTCTGTTTTATTTGGGGTTTCTCCATAGTTCTTAAAATAGTTCTACCTATTGAATATTTTAATACCAAGAGAGAAAATTTGCTAAATTATATTCTTTTTTTTTCAAACTGCCACACTTTTGTACATCGTAGAAAGATGTCCTTCAAAAAGTTTTTTAACGATACTAGTGACATCTGAAGGAAAAAGGTGAACATTGCACAATCCGAGTTACGCTAATGAGCACAGTACCATTGTTTACAGATTGGATCGCATTATCTCGTTGTAGTCGCTCCCACCTTAGAGCAACGACCACATTGACATCCGTCAATAGAGTTTTTGTATCCAGAGGGCCTACTCTGTACGCATCCGTCTATAAATTATTTTTGTCATATTCAGAACGTTTTTTATTTAAAATTCTAAATACGATTTTTGCCCAAAAATTCAAAGTTTTGGACGAATGCTTTGCAAGTCCCTCTGCTCTGATAAATTACTATTTTGAAAATTTAGTGTGAGGAGAAGAACGCACACATTCTAATTTTTTCACACATTGACCCTGTTTCATACCGTGGCTGTAGGCGGACGCAAAATAAGAAAAACATAAAAAATATTGTTGCCAATCGCAGCAAGCTTTATACTTGTATGACAGTCATAGTTTTTGTACTTTGACTATTTTTCGAGAGAAGAAGTAAATCCTTCAGCCACTCTTTACAGCGCATGCTGGTACCCGTCGTTGCTCTGTGTCTCCCGCTTATCTCCCGAATTCGATTGTTTTCTCGGTTTTCGTCAGTGTTGCCAGCATCGATACGGCGATCGGCAGATAATCGTATGTTTGGATAAAGACTATTGTTTCGTTCGTTACGCTTTTTTGGTATGTTGCTTATTGTTGGTGTGGATTCGTGTTTAATTACTGGAATAAATAAAGCGTGATTGACTGATAAGGTTGATGTTATTTTGTTTTTACAATATACTGATACAATAGGTTTCGCAAGTACCAGACTAATTACATAAACGGAGTCGGCAGAGGCAAAAAAATCCATTTAATTGAAAAACAAAGTTCATCAATAATTTATTTGTCAATATTTGTTATATCTATACATCTGTCATGCATATATTTTATGAATCATGTCTTATATATCTTATTTATATCATTTACTTACTGTACTATAAATATTTTATATTTATGTATACGCTGTTTCAGTTTGTACCTATTGCGTTCTCTATCACTCTTATTTTTCTTGTTACACCTGCTTCGTAATTGTTTTCTTTTGTTACCGCCTTCATCGATTTCCCACTACCTTAAAGTTGACTGGTAGAGAATGCTTTAAGCATTAAGTCCGCTATCTTTCCGATACTTTTGTACAGTGGAAAAGTTTAAATAAAAAAATAAAACATTTATAATGTGAATTATAGTAAATATGACAGTTCTCGCTATAGGCGCGGAAAATGAAAACAAAAAAAGGAATGATACAAAAATATTCATTTACTTAAACGTAACATTATCATATGATATTATTATGACGATCCTTATAGCTTAGTAGTCACCATGCCGGTGTGCCGTGAAAAATGGGAGCAGCAAAATCTCAATGACGAGTTAAGATATATTTTCTTTGTGTCCGTGTTTTATCTGTGTGCATGGCATTTGAGAAATCAGTAAAGAAACTTTAAAAAAAGAAAGATTTTAATTTATAATCAAACCTAAAATTATTGTCTATTACTACAAACATTAAATCCAAACAAAAGATAACTTACGTAGAGCAGAAATCGCAAAACACTCAGTTATCCTGCGCTTTGCATACAATACTGCTCGTTACGTTGACGCGTCGCGGGTGACGCGATCGTATCGTGTGTACGCTGCCTAATTTGCTACCTGCTCCAGTATCACCTGTTTGTGGATCTGATCTTTGATGGACTGAATCTGTTCTCAAAACAGGTTCTTTAGTGTTTTTGCAACAATATGTTAAATATTTGGATGTGGCAGATCTTGTATGCTTCGACAGGTGAGTACCACCGCTGTACGAGTACTTATTTCTACGGTTAGGCAATTCTATTGGGTTTGGTGTAAAAGTGCAGTTTCGGACCGACTTCTTAACATCAAGTGGCGTTCTATGTACTCCATTTAACCATAGGATCGTATTTGAAATTTAACCATGGTATTGAATAGGTAATAAGCATTTCTTTAAAAAGAGAATAGGCATGGAATTGTGGGTGCAGTTTAGACTGTATATGTAGGAATGTCAGCATTCCTAATAACTCTTCTGTTTGTATGATATTTTTATTATTTCACTAAGATGGCCAGACTTTACGCTTTTTGTGAACAAACTCTAGAAATGTCATGAGAATGAATAGATTTTTGTTTAACCCGTGATTTATTCAGTACCCAAATAGATCCTCCAAATTTCCGCAGTTGAAAAAACCATTCTATTTCAACATCTTACTTTGTGTAAAATAACATCAAAGACGTTATCTTCCTAAGTATTATCCGACCTAAAAGCTTTATCTGAAATATTCTCTGAAAACGACTTTATAAATTGAAACACGCCTAGCGATTTGCGTATATTTTTTCGTTGCCAATTTTCCACGATTCTCTATTATAAGTTCCATTGTACGGCGATAGCCCGCAGCTCAGCTAAGCCTGATCCCTTGTAAGCAGCCCTATTATCATAATCTATTTAGAACTTTACAGCAATAAACCTTGCGCTCATAATCGTTTACCACCCTGAAGCTCGTATGACGTTCTGTCAGTATAACGGAGTTGGATCTTTTTCGTAACTACCGTCATTTTTTGATTGGAAATTCGATTTTAATTCTGAGGTAGCAAGGATCAGTTTTGTCTGGATTAGTATTGGGATTTAAGCTGTTTGTGTGACAAGGGGCTGGCGCTATCAGAATCACCTTAATGATGCCTCGATGGCGGATAGCCATTGTGTGGGATGTAAATTTGTAGCCGTCGGCGCGGGTAATGATGTGAGAACAAACTGAGATGCCGATAGCTCGATCGGATCGCTCCACTGTGCTGTTCCTTCGGGTTGTATCGTGTGATCCCGCCCGCTCTCTTTTTTTAATGTCCAGCGCATTGTCTTTTGTCATAATGCCTCTGATTGTTTACAAGTTTTGCTCGTAAAATGGAAAATTTATGCGGAGATAATATCAGAATTTTGCTTATGGAAAACTTTTGTTTGCGATTCGCGATTTTAAGTAGATTTTTATTCCTTTAAGCAATACAGGGTCACAATTTATGGCACAAAAAAGGTAACTTTTAAGGCATATAAATAGGCATTGGACTGAAATCTTGATTATATTGAAAAAAACCTTTGAATTCCTCTAAGGACCTTAAACTCGCACTCATTAGCAAAAAATAAACTACGCTAGGTACGCTACGCCATTTCACATTTACAGGAATGGTCCGTCCTTAATGATTATGCGTTAGCGTGTGTACACAGCATTATCTTTTTACTACCTACTCATTAACGAGCGAAGCCTTTTACCGCTAAACCACAAACTACACAAAAACCAACATAAACGCACGCATTTATCCAATCTCCACTACCCCTAAACCTTTCCGTATTATTACACATAAACAAACAAAGCGTTTCAGATTCAAAATGGCGCGGCGCGATCATTAGCGGTTATCGCACTATTTTGTCGAATAGACAAAATTTTCAGTCTTTCAACGCACATCAACATAATAGGTGCTGTGTAAAGCCATTTTGAGGCGAACGCGATAAATAATAAACCCACTAAAAGGAGGTTGATGAAAAACGATGTACGATGCGGGTACTTAATTTTGGCGGGAAATTAGACCGCCATTTTGTAGGTAGTGACATTATTTGTATGTCGTTCAGAAACATTATGAGGAAATGGTCTATCGCGGAATCCGTTTTATTTAAAATTAAATCAAAGGCTAACAAAATTGTCTATGCCTCACTGTACCCAAATAATATGTACTTTTATTACCGTGTAAAAGCACAATCGTTACAAAACAACTTTCTACTTAAACGTTATCAATACCAACATTCTGTCCAAATCGGCCATTAATTTCGAAAAACAGATTAATGAGTGACTTTAAACTGGACTTCGTATCACGAACTCGAGGTACATTACATAGGAATCCACAATTAAGACACTTAGCCGGGACAGCGTGCATGACATCATTATCTGAGAAATCGATTCTTTTTCTTTTATATCGAGAGTATAATCGGGATGGAGCGTGGCGCCGTCCGATCTGTTTTATCGTCGTATTATCGACGACTAATGCATTGGGCGCGATAACACAGACATAAGAGCGGGGGCAGATAAACTCGGTGTGGCCATGTTAAAAATAGTTTACACGCATAGTTTGTTGTCTATGGTAGGGCTACAAGGTGGATTATAATTTTGTGGATTTGAGCTCGCTTTACAGTCCAAATATGTTCAGCGTATATTTTAGTTAACTTGAATTTTCATAGCTAATTAATATTTTTTACATGAAAAAAAAAAGATATTTAACACATTATCATTTTTATTCAGTTTACCTAGTTATACTTTGTAACAATATATTATTGTAAATTTCTTAATTGGTAATTTTGAAATTAAAAATGTGAAATAAAAGATATCGTTCATATAAACTTTCTAAAATTTAAATATACCTACTTAGTTTACAATGCTGGGAATTTTATATAAAAAAAAATATATCTGGTTTACGTCCAAAAATAAAGGCAAAACATTTGCTTTGCGCAATCAATCAATTGGCTCCAAAATAATCAAAACAGTCACGCTCCTGACTCCAATTTTAAAATTCGAATTCCTCTAAAATCCCGAACTTATCGACGGCCAGAAACGAATACGTCTTCCTTATTCAAATCGTCATTACGACAAACTCTTTCGGCGACCCACCTATCTCACGGCTGGAGAGATGGCAATAATAAAAATTATCTATACAAATGGGCCAGGATTACTGAGAGACATAAATTCGGCTCCAATGAGAGCTGTGCGGTGCGATAAAGGGGCAGCGGGCTTGGCTTCCACGCTTTTTGCTAGTTTTTTGATTGGTTCTAATACCTGTTTTACTTTTGACGCAATAGATATAAAACTTGATATCTTAGTTTCCCTAATACTTTAAAAAATTGTTTTCTTTTTACAAATACTCTAGCTGTAATATATTATACATAAACAATTATTATACATTGACATTATTATTTAAAGATGCCGTTTGGAATTTTTTTTTTTATAAATAAACCTAACAATAAGGCAGACGGGCCGCGTGATGTTAAGCGATCACCGTCGCCTATGGACACGGGCAACCCTAGGGGAGCCGCCCGAGCATTGCCGGCTTTGAAGGAGAGCTTTTTTTACAGCTTTCTTGAAGAACCCCATGTTATAGTCCACTGGGAATGCCTTAGCTGGAAGGTTGTCCCATAACCTACACGTCCGTGGTAAAAAAGAGCGTGCAAAGCGGACTGTGGAGGACCGCCACGAGTCCAGATGGTGCCGGTGGAACTTTAACCTTCGTCTGGTGGTATAATCATGGAATGGTGATGTAGGCATCAATTTGAAGAGTTCCTCGGAGCACTCACCATAGTAAAGTCGGTAGAACACGCAGAGCGAGCCTATGTCTCTTCGCAAGCTAAGCGGTTCTAGCCTGTCAGTCAATCTTGGGTCGTTGACGATTCGGACTGCGCGCTTTTCAACGGAGTCAAATGGGTGTAGCTGGTACTTCGGTGCTCCTGCCCAGAGATGGGAGCAGTACTCCATGTGGGGTCTGACCTGGGCCTTATACAGCGTCAGGAGTTGCCCCGCAGTGAAGTACTGCCTCGCTCTGTTGAGGACACCAAGCTTTTTTGATGCCAATTTGGCTTTGTACTCCAAATGACTCCGGTACTGCACTTTTTTTATATTTATTTTTTTTATATTTTTATATTTTTGCTTCGAATATCTAATATCAGTTTAGATAATGTATAGTTACTTTGCAGGTATTGCAAACGATTATGTTGATTTATAGGTTATACTGCAGGCACTTGCAACACATTCACATTTGCCAGTATGTATTGTCGCAACGTAAAAGTGCATTTGTGTGAGTAGTGTCAACAAACAACGCATACCTTTGGAAGCTCGAAAATCTTTGGCAGAGGATAGAGAAATATTTTAAAGTGCAATCCGCTTAAAAAACGGCTAAAAGCTGAAAGCCCGGCCAGCGTCGGTATCGCGCTCAGAGAGACACCGCGACAGAGTTATTCGACAAAAATGCTAATTTTCAAATCTCAGATACTGTTACCAGGATCGACGAATAACTGGAAGCGATGTTCAGTATAAGATTCGTATAGTTTTGGCTGCAACGCTTTTTGCTTACCTCTGCTGGGCACGAGTTCCTACCCCTCTATGTATACCTCCCCATTATTCGGGAGGCCTGGAGCATACTCCACCGCTCTGCTCGAATGCGGGTTGGTGGAGAGTGGTACATTTTATGGAGACAAAAATGCATGTAAATTTAAGTACCTACTATAGGTATTATTTCTCACGTTTTTATTTATTAAAATGTCAATAATAGTTTAAGATCAAGTACGTAAACCTTTTTGGTACATAAATGTACCTACGAGTATCAATTTTTAATTTGAAATAATAATACTAATAATATACCCCATTAAAAATAACGAAATTCTAGCCTCGTCCTCTATACGACAAATACTTAAAACTCTCCGCCCGCCACAATCGCAGCACTCCACTCGCTTTTTTCTTCTGTTATCCATGTTTCGATGTTTATCCTCGGCTTACTACTGCCGGAGCAGCCATTCATTTCTGTATTATGCAAGGGTTTTGGCGGGAAGATAATTTCAAAATGGCTGATGCGCATCTATTGCACGAATGGACCTAATTTTCAATAATTATTGTTTAAAAGTGTTTGAAATCCCACAATAAAACTGTAAATACTCTTCTTACGATTGAGTAACTTTATTGATTTTAACTTTATTCAAATAAATATCATATTTTAGTAGGTACTATTTTAGTGTTAGCTCTCAGAACAATAACTAAGTTAGCTTGATGTAAATCTATTTACCCATAAACTTAAATCAATTTGTAAATTGATATTCATAAACGTTAGCAAATCCGAACAATTTTCATGTTGTTTGAAATTAAAAACGCTTAGAATTATTTTGATTTTTAAAACAGGCAGAATCATCGACATGAAAATCATAAAAAACTCAACAAAATGTATCCTTATTATTGGTGAAAATTAAATGTAAATTAACATATCAATCAAATTTAATTTTAGAATGATATATACGGCAGGTAGGTACTAATAAAATCTTTTTAAAGTT
Source organism: Pyrgus malvae (assembly GCA_911387765.1). Lineage (NCBI taxonomy): Eukaryota > Metazoa > Arthropoda > Insecta > Lepidoptera > Hesperiidae > Pyrgus > Pyrgus malvae. The sequence continues at coordinate 26,984,402 of OU426949.1, forward strand.
GGCTTACAAAATGATTTCTCATTATTTTTGTTTATATTTTACCAAATTACTATTTTAAGATTGAAATTTGGTAAAATGATTATTTTCATAACTTGGTCTCATAAATGACAATAATTGGCAAATAGGAAAGTAAAATATTATAAAAAAAATTAAGTCTAAAAAGTTTTATTTATCGATCCATAAACTCCATAATTTTCCGACGGCAAGCCATCGCCTTGCAGATCAATAATTAATCGATCTCCGATTAAAATCGCACTCGATCGGTATTCGATGGCAATCCGAGCGATTTTCTTTAATTATACAAATTACATTACGAAAGACCTCGCGGTGGCGATACGATCGCGGAATCGCGACAACTTGGCAATTTCGCGAGATATCGCGTACCAATTGCCGGTTAAATGTAAATTTATTAAATATTAACTGGTAACGGGCCGTGACTTCATGCATGAATAAAAAAAATACAATAATAGCCTATCGAAAAGGATTTAGTATATTTATTATCTGAACCACTTGGTTTTTTTTTCAAAAGGATCCCCTGCACTGTAGGATTTTGTGTGTGAGTTGTTGAGACCGCACAAAAACCTCCCCTATGGCCTGCTTCAGTGATTACATATAACTCGGGGATATTTAGCGGTGATTAATTCTTGGGAGAGCCCAAAAGTCTTTTACATCTTTAAGCGTTTACAAGTTTATGCCAGAGGTGCTTGAACCCCGGAAGCACCCTTTTAGCTGCCTCTTACGAAAAGGCAAAGGATAACGTAACTCTTATTCTTTAGGGAGAAATACCAGCAAAAAAAACAATGCAACCGAAAAATCGACGTTATTCGAAACACGCCTGTGCTTACGAATGGACAGACTGACAAGAATTCCAAAATACTTACGTGTCTTAAATTCGAAAACGAGTTATGACAAAACCGCCTGCTTTTTCCGAATATTTATTGCACGGACACCTGTTACAGTTAATAATATTTATTAAAAACTAAATGGCGGGCCCTGGCGATCGCGGTCGCAAAAACGTTATGTCGCCGCGATAACGCGGAGCGAGTTTACGCGATTTATTCATGAATTCAGCGCTATAGGTATACAGTTGTCAAATGGAATAGAAATGGCAGTATTTATATGAATAGGCAGCAAACAAGAATGCAAATCACAGTTTTATGGCGCAGTAACCAATGTCTTTAGACATATGAAATAAAAGCGACATGATGAGATAAATAAAATATTAATGATTCTAAAAGATATCTATTGGTATTTGTATATGGCATTGGTCACGGTGGTATTTACAAACAAACGCAGCTGTTGTAAAAACAGATACTTACATATTATTTTTAAATTTTTAATATAATCGCAGCTCGTGGCGATTTGATTCAAACAAATTAATAAATTAGATTGGGCTGCGGGCCTGCGTTCTCGTTTGCTATTCTATTTAAATTTTAATAAATCTTAGAAAGTGCAGGTTTAAATTAACTGAACTGCTTCTGAACTGTCATTTCTAATTCCTAAAGCTCTACAGCATCACATTTCTTTAGTAACTAATATCTTCAATCTCGCATTGTCCGACTGCAATAAGTCGTCGCGTTATGAAGAGTGTCGGTCTCGCCTATATCGGAATAAAAAGCGTCAATAACATGGCCGGCGTAAGAAATGTCCACTCCAGCGGTTATTGTGTATCAGATGGATCTCTCCGAGAAACAGATTCGGAAATAGGACGATTTATTATAATGGATAAATACTGCAACAATCCAACTTTTTAGTCATATTTAAACAAGAATATAAAGTTTATATCTCTGAAACTTACTGAAATCAACTAAATTATTTTCTATTGTGTGTTTTATTTTAGTAAAATGCTTTCAAAACAAAATCTCTACACAAACCCAATTTTAGTAACCCAATGTAATCTGCTGGAAAAAAAGAAATACTTACTTTAGAAAATCCCCTTTTTGGTACCTGGGGAAACTTTCAAAGGGTAGTCAGTTCCGCCCCCAAGATGCGGAATCTGTTTCACACCAAAAAACGCACGTTGCAATAGCGCAAAGAAAGGACTCCAGGATCTCCTATGGAATTCGCCGGTGTCCTCCATGCGCTGCGACCATCTTAGGAAAACATAAAGCTATACAACTTCTGGTGGGACTTAAGAGGACAAGGTTAATATTTAAAATAATTTTCGTCAAAGAAGACTTTCGCAGACGATCATTTTGATGTGATGTAAATTACTTCGAAATCCGTTATCTAAATCTGATACCATTTATTGCTTTTCCCAAAAGCACTTTATAAGAAGCTGTCACAGATCTGATACCCAATCTTTTAAATATATTTTTTGTGAGACAATGTTACATGAATACCAAAGTTCTTAGTCACCGTCACCGGTCTAATTTTGAACTTGTTAAGTAGACCAGATAGGTATTGACTGAGTTCTTCAAAGTACTTTTTTTGTAAAGTACCTACCTAGTACCTATAATATTTCATTTTTAATGCCAGATGGCTGCAACCCTTTTTGCGTCCCACTACTGGACACGAGTCTCTCTCCCCTATTGAGCAAGCCTGGAGCTTACTCCACCACGCTGCTTCAAAAGGTTGGTGGAGAATGCCAGATACTAAACTTTAATATTTAATCTTTGCAAACAGTTACGATATTAATCTTCAAAATTACATTTTTTACAACTTAAATCCCGCCCGTAACCTCCGTAATATCTTTATTTTACGTAAGTTTAAAAACTACCCATCATGTAAACAAAATCACTTTAATATACAACTTGCCTCCCGCCAGCGGCTTCGCCAGCGTAGACCCGTTTTATAGGTCCCCGTAGGATAAGAAATAGCCTATGTGCAATTCTAGGCTATATCTCTAACTTTCTTCCATCCATTTGAAAAACGACGTAAGACGATATATGGCTATATTAAAATTGTAGGCGTAGCCTGTTGCTTCAACCGCGTGCATTTTCCCTCGTCTAAAAGTAGCCTATGTTTATCAGGGATAATGTCGGCTTTTAATGGTAAAAGAATTTTTCAAATCGGTCTAGTGGTTTCGGAGCCTATTCAATACAAACAAAAAACAATCAAATCATTCCTCTTTATAATATTAGTGTAGAAAACAAATCCTCATCCCAGAAACGCATAGTAATGCAGTGTAGACCTTGACTTGCATCGAATTAGTTCGTTCGATGTCCGATCCATCACTCGTTAGCACGTCGCCGACTCGACAAACCAGTCCGCCGCTAGTGTTGGGCGTTTTGGGGTTCCGTAGCCGAGCGGAAAAACCCTTATACAATGTAGGTGGTAGATCTTTTATGTTTCGCCCGGAGAAATACCAACGCTGCACCCACTTCTGCCGTGAATCAATTTTATTGTGTTCCAGTGGGAAGATGCAGACGCCGCGCGCCGGCCAGACTTACACGAGACGACCGGAGTAGCACCGTACCTGTATTCGACCTCAGGCAAGACGGGCGTTTAAGGGTTATGTACTCGAACAGGAAAAAACCGGCCAAGTGCGAGTCGGATCGCGCACTGAGGGCTCCGTAAAATATTTTTAATATGATGTAACTAAAAATTTACGATTATCGCAATTTTTCCTTTATCTGTGCTATAAGAAATTGCTTTGCACCAAATTTCAAGATTCTGAGTTCACGGGAAGTACCCTGTAGGTTTTGATTCCCGTGCGAGTGTCGAAAATTTGCGGAAGTTTCCGGCATAAACGGCTACTTATATATTTTGATTGCGCCGATATTATTTGCTACAACGGAACCCTTCACAAGCAAATCAAACGTACTTGGCCACTTTTTTGAGTCGTATAGTAGTAATTGGTAGGAGTAGCGTCCGAACATCTTGTTGGAAGGCGAACGGAGTTAATTATTTTCGTGTCGTAGGCGCGCGATGGTATCCTTTATCGAGATAAACTTGTACTACAAAAAGGTAGTTCGACCCGCGTTCCATCGGGCCATTGCTTGTGATGTTTACTGCGTTTTTACGGTTCATGCCGGGCTTTTATGGTTTGGTGATGGACTGTTTTATGTGCTACTAAGCACATCTGAGCTCTGCTTTTATTTGGGCTTGTGAAAATGCTTTTATTTTCAAGCGGTTGCAACTTTTCTTTTTATTTGAATAGACTAGCAAACGAGCATGCAGGCCCCGTTGTGTTAGTACCTGTAGCTTCGGGATTAAGAATAGAGCTACGGTATCCTCTGCCTGATCGTAAGAGGCGACTAAAAGGGGCTTCCGGGGTTGCGGATGGTGAGAGTGGGAGCTTGATCCGTCCAACCAGCAGCCCCGGGAAGGACGACGGTGTGTGCGTGGCCGCATGCTGCTGTAAGCATCGTAAGGTGCAGGAGAGCACATCTGCTCTCCCAAAGATGGGCCTGTTCCAGGGCGCCTCGTGTGGAGCACACCGGTGCGTTCCACTAGAGATCCCGGAGTTCTCCCCAAGCGCAGAGGCAGGACACCGAGGGGGTTTTAGTGCGGTCAAATCCCACATAACCAGGTATGTAACGTATCCTCTCCCAAGGTGCCGGATACCGGTTGGAAGATTTTCCTCCCGATACAAAAAAAAGCCCCCGTTGTTTTAAGTAGTCGCTGCACCCTATGGACACACAACCTCAACCTCTACAAAAACGGAAATTTCAAGATTTAAATTAGTAGTATCGTGGCAAAAAACAACTAACCACAAATAAGGTGACATCTGACAAAAAAGAATGAATAACAGGTGCCTAATAAATTCACTTTAAAATTTTCATTAAAATTCCCAAAATTAAGTCCAAAACCCTTCGATGTCTTCAACTTATCTCAACATTAAATCACAATTCGATCTCGGACGTATCATGTAACGTGCGGTTTTCAACGTCAACCAAATTAATTTCCAAGTCGATATACCGATACCTCCCAGAATTTCGAATAGGTTACAATCGCTTCTCGGTGACCAATCTGCCATCTTTTGCGGAACCTTATCATGGACATCAGTTTCGTGGTATGTTTCGAATTCCGCTAAACGAATTAAGAATTTCGCGCACGCGAATTTCGTGCGGCGAACAAATCAAAGGCTGCTATCACCGCGTTCGCAATCGACATATTAATATTCGATCTAGACCCGACTCGATGTTCCCGATTCGTATAATTAAAATCGAGATCGTTACGATTGGAGCGGATTCCGTCACGTCGCCGACAGCTCCGCCCACTTTTGACGCCTCCAGCGTGTACGCAACTAAACCGTTTATTTATCACGACGATGCTATCGCGTATCGGACGATCGTTAGTTTAATACGGTATTAATGTTACTATTATCAGAATCAAATGTTTGAATGAACGGAAAGTTTGGCGACCGGTTGTGATAGTGAACGACTGACTGAGCCATGTGGGAATGATTTGTTGACAAAATCGATATAGAAGTTGAAAGAAAGCATATAGATAAATTACTTTTCCGCTCGAAGCTCCGCGCAGGCGCGGTCCCAGTTGGAGGTGACCCCTCCCAAAATTTCTTGGTGACCCTCAAATTGAAGGCTGAGACCGCGCCTGGCTCCGCGTGGACTTCACGTTTTTTCCATGAGAATGAAATTTTTACTTTGGGTCAAAAGTAATGTTCAACATTCCAGCCCCCAACCATCTCCATACAAAATTAAGAGTACCATTGCAACCTGAAAGAAGGACAAACAGACACACAAACAATTTTACCTCACAAACGATCGATCACAGTACCAACCTGTTTACCTCTGTACTGTACTGTACATCTCAAATGTGTGGATTGACCGTTTCGTTACTTCATAGACTAGGTAGGTAGATATTTGCATACACAAAAGTTATGAAACGCCTTCGTGACGGCAGCCAAATGGCGAAGTTATACATTTTGATTAAGAGTTGATGAAGTTAGGGCATGTAGAGTTAGGGCATGTAGATTCCTGGAGGCCAGGGTGCTGGCCACCGTCTATGATTGGACGGCAGCGCAAAAGGCGCTGGGTGAGTGGCCAGCCCCTGAAGAGCGCAACGCGGTGAGGCGGGATGCGCGCGAGGCTATGGTCCAACTGTGGAGGGAGGACCTAGCCTCCGCGCAGTTTGGACGCCGCACTCTCGACGCCCTCGGTCCTGTGATCGAGGCGTGGGAGGAGCGGCCGCACGGATTCCTCACCTTCCGCCTGGTGCAGGTACTTTCCGGACACGGATGTTTCGGCAATTACCTGTACCGAATCGGAAGGGAGGAGTCCCCGTCGTGCCACCATTGCGGTGCGGCGGAAGACTCGGCGCAGCACAGCCTTGAGAGTTGCCAGGGCTGGGATGAACAGCGCCGAGTCTTGTGCACTGTTGTCGGCCGGGACCTTTCGCTCCCGAGCATAGTTAGGGCCATGCTCGGAAGCGAAAGAGGCTGGAAAGCTGTTGCCTCCTTCTGCGAGGAAGTAATCTCGCAGAAGGAGGCGGCGGAGCGGGAGAGGGAGGACGATCCGTCCCAACCCCCGCTCCGCAAACGAAGAAGGGGAAGGAGAAGACGGCAATACGACCGTTCTCTCCCTCCCCCCGGTGGTGGCCTGCAGGATGGAGGTACGGGGGTGCCTCCACCTGCATTGCACAGGCCATCACTGATTGACAGGAATGACCCGGCGCTCCCGGTCATTCCTGTAGCCTCCCCATAAGGGGAGCGTGTAGGGCCTGCCAAGATAGGCAGGCAGTCGCCGACGATGTTGTGGAAGCAAAGGCTCTGCCGATTTCCCACGACATCGTCACGATGGCGATGGAGGAGCGCAGTAGGGTTTAGTGGGTATACCCCTGCCTCGTAACGGCAGGGGGGAGTCCCACACACCTCCCTCTGTCCCCTCGACAGAGGTCGAGACGGTGCGTAATAGCATTCCCTACTTAAAAAAAAAAAAAAAAAAAAAAGGGCATGTAGATTCAGGAGCTTGGATCTGATATCTTTATCATACGATAAGCCATTATGAACTCGTCCTAGCAAGTAGCAACATTTAGCAAAAAAAAAATGTTTTGGTAGGATTGTGCCAACAAAGCATGATTTAAATCACTTCCTAATCGCCTCCAATCCTAGTTATTAATCACACATACGGGGAGGGTCGCATGTGGTGCCGGTTTCGTGCGCGTATCGTCGCATTGTGCATAGATTAAAAAACTCGATAGCTATGCAAATTTGTCCGCCGCCGTGTTTGCTTGGCTCTGAGTTACGGTAGAGTCGCATAGAAGGTAAGCGATCAACTCAGCTAAGCGAAACAGAGGGTCTAGTGTACGCCTGTGGCTTTTTTTATTTATTTGAATGGAGTAGCAGGCGAGCATACAGGCCACGTGGTTTTAAGTAAACTTGCTTATAATTCGAACTGATTCTTTTGAATAGGCATGATGACGCTATTAAATAATCAGAGAATAAATGGCTTTACAGAAAAATATAATGCTAAAAAAGTTCTAAAATATGATCTCGTTTTAATATAAACATTAAGATTAATAAGATTTTCAATAAAATAAAAGTATTAAATACAGCAATCCGCAATGTTATCTGAAACGCCAATCAAAAGGAATGACGTCACGTCTCAGTAGATGTCATCGTGTTGCTTGAAGTTTGACGAGCAAGCCGACGCCATGACACCTACGAGCGTTTTCGCGCTTATTTCAAATTACATAGCAGAATAGTATATTTCATTACAAGTGCGGAATGGCTGTCATTGCAAGGAGCTCCGACAAATGTCTACCCGAGCCGAGGCGCAGCCGAAGGTGAGGGTTGACAGTCGGAACTCCTTCCAATGACGGTTCCGCACGTGTACTGAACGACTATTTTTAATACAGTTGCGAAAAAATGAAGCAATTTAATAAAATAATAAAAACTCGCAAAGAACATTTTTGAAAAATGGCGCCAACCTTAAAAGAATACCTATATGCAGAGATTTTTTTTTTGTTTTCTTCACCCATTCTGGGTAGGCAAAGGGAACTATGCCCATACAGCCAAGTCTTCAGTAGAATTTTTTTATTGATATGAAATGAAAATGTTAATGAGATGATATGAAATGCAACCTAACCTAACTCATTGAATCAAATCATTAAATCTGATATTGAAACAAATTAGTAGCTTCTTTTTAGAAATATTTGCATGAATCATAAAAACTTCTAAAACTTGGTTGGTTTTATTTTCTTTTTAATAGACATTATTTTGACAGTTGGGAAAGAGAACGCACGAGTGCGGAAAAGGTAAAGAAAAAGCACGAGTGTGTAATAGCATAGCCCACCTCCCGCACGCTAAACGTCCCTGCAATACGTCACTTTTTGAGCAACTGTATTAAAAAATACATTAATTTATGTTAAAACTTAAGTTTATTGCTGAAATAAACAATTTTTCGAAACTAGGAGACATGTACCTACAATAAGGAAAGGTATTTAAAAATCTGTCATCATGCCCATTAAGGAGTTTAATGAAGAACGAGTAATGCTCCCACTAATTTTAGTGTGTGGAAGAATTTCATAGTTCGACAGGCAGATGGTGAATAAATAAATAAATAAATATGTATGAGATTGGCGTTAGCTAACGAAATGTCTCGTGATCTTGAAATGTCAATCCCAAACAGTTTTTATTCTATTCTACAAGCGTTACTACGTTAGTCGAATCCCACTTGCTAGAGTGTTGTGTTGTTTTTTGGTAGAATGGTACCACGCCTTTGGTCTGGTCTGTTTTGCTGTTAATTTTATTAACTTAGAATAAATATATTTAAAAAAAAACTAAAAAACACGCTTTTGAAGCACATCAAAGTAAAAAAAGTGAAAAATAATCCTTAATATAAGCAGGAGGCGCTGTGTGCCATATTTTTCGTATACCTATCCAGCAACCCACACTTTTTTCTCAATAATACTACTTAGTATTTTTTGTTCATTATTATTTTCTGCTTATATTAGGGATTATTTTTAGTTTGATGTGCTTCAAAAGCGTGTTTTTTAGTTTTATAACTATATATATTTTTCATTTTTTAGTTCGATTCATTGTTAAAAATATTTAAGTTCTCAGAATTAGATAAACTCATGAAATTATTGTATTGCCATCGATTCTTAAAAAGTGTCTAAAGTTTGAATTAAATCTATCTGTTGAAAGTGGGTCAAAATCGAGTCCAAAGGAGAGTTATCGTACAAACAAGCCCACAAACTCACAGCAAACAAACATACATGTATATAATGTACATAAGCGTGTTAAAAAGAGCTTTAAAATTATCTACTTGGGTAATAACATAATTATATTATCCGTCGTCATGATCATCACGAAGTTATAAAAAGCCTAATAGTAACATAATTCTAAAAAATTCTAAAACAGTTGTACTTCCATGTAGAACAAACCAGTCATTGGGTCACACGTGTCGCGAAGGAGTGGTTCGCATTTACATAATAATTTAACTACAGTCTAATTAACCTCCACGCGACTCCTGACCGCCTGGTACTTCAGTGGTGCACTTTGCTTTATAATTGTTTTAAAATTACGTTTAAAAAAGTTATGTTTCTGTGTCATATAAACATATATTGTTCGAAGAAGAAAAAGTGATGATAGAGTTTAGGCGGGAAGTCGAAAAAGAACTATTGTGCTATTGTTTTATTTTTAATTTCTTGGTGTATTTTTGGGTTACATCGGATGAATTTGATGGCATTTTGTTCGATATACCTATAGGTATGTAGGTTAATTTTAGTGCACGAGTGTTATGAATTACAGTGCGAAAATATGTTTTTTTCGGCTTGCCTCCAAAATTCCATTGGTTACGTTCTGGTAAAGAAGCCATCGCTTTACTTGAATGTCTGACTGACTTGACTGACTGATTACTGACGACTTACTGACTTTACCTATTATTACTCGTCCAGTTTCACCGAAACTGGCAAAAACGTGATGCAAAAATTATACTTGACGCTGGCAATATGCAGCAGAGTTAGCGATGCCATAATTGAAGAAAAAAAAGTGATGATAGAGTTTCAAGATAAGAAGTTATGATGGTGGTCTCCACCTCGCAGGAACCATTTTATAGGTGATAGTAGAACTTACATAGTTCGACCACGTACCACCAGGTGCACCCATTTGTGCCATGAAAGAATTATTTCGTGTTTCGGTAAAAAGGCGCGGTTGTCGGCCAGACTTATACGAGAGTCATTTGACCATCAGCCTCCGGAATAGGAGCGCAACTCAGGACCTCCGGCAAGACGAAGACTTACTTGAGGTTGTGTAATTGTCCATGGACTAGTTAAGAGGCCGTATTCGAAATTTTGCTGATTTCGCTGATTTACCAGATTTGACACATGAGATTTTGCAGTTAAAATACAGTATTTCCAAGTTTCATTGCACAATAAAACTGATCATTACAATAATAATAATACATTAGCCACTTTTTTAGCTTGCATCAAGAATTATAGTGCGAGTTTATGCCGAATTAATTAATAATTTTTATTTTTCATTAGTAATATTCTATACCTATACAGTAAAATTCAAAAAACTGTCACCATCTTCAGGTCTGTCAAGCAAAACAACGTACCTAATTAAAATGAAAAAGTGGCCAATTTAATAGTTTATTATTTGAATGATCAGTCATATTGCGCAATAAAACTTATGAAAACATATTTCTCTCGTAATATCAGCTAAATTAGCGAAATTGGCAAAATTACCTACAGCCTCTTAACACCAAGTATCGGAATTTGAAAGTCAGCCTGTATGATAGTATGATCGACTCCTACACCACAATTTGTCACCATGGCCATGGCTAAAGTTTGAGTAAAAGAAAATGTCCGTAATTCGATTTTTATGACAAGTACTTACCAAAAAAGGCTAAATAAGTAAGGCAAACAAGTTTTATTCAACCTAATTCATACTTTTTCCCTTCTCTCAAATACAAAAGTTATCATTTTAATTCCTAAATCAATTCGAAAACGTTTGTTGCGATACGATTAACATTCCTTTACAAATTCCTATCAATATGTATCTATGTCATATTATGTACTTACAAAGCAAACAGATCTTTTTCAACCAATAACCCCATTAACTACCATAGTTAACATTATCGCAAACAGAGTCTTTAGTGTAAGTTTGTAAACGCGCAAACGTTAATACTGCGTCCGAGTTAGCATTTGACAGATAGATCTTAACCTGAAAGGAATAAGGTTGCTTATTAAATTCTTAACGCACACGCGATAGTAACGTTTTCGCGTGTGCAGACTTACACTAAGGCCTCTTACACTAACACTCCACCAGCTATTCGTGGAAATAGTCCAAAACTCTTTAATTTCCTCATAGTCTTATCACGAGATCTCACATGTGCGTTACTGATTTTCTTTTTCGTTTTAATTACCTCCAAGTATTATAGCAAAATCGTACAAGGATGAACGAAGGTTTTGGATAAGTGCTCAATGGATTGGTAATTAGGACGCTTTGATAAATGGTTTTAAATGCGTGCAGGCGTGGCTGCATAGATAGAAGATCCTTTTTGCTTTTTTTTATTTGTGAGTGGTATAAAAGTGCGCAAACGCTGATCAAGTAGGAACATTAAAATATTTTATTGATTAATTAGCAACGCGGTAGCAGACCCAGCATACAGAATATTTATTACACGATATTTCAAATAAAATGATAACTACATATATTATGAGTTTGACAGAGAGTGTTATATAAAACTCGAAGACAACGAAGTAAATTTTAAAGTTAAAATAATAATGATTTCTATATAGCACATATTGTTTTCAATTTTAAGAAATCAATATCTTTGTACATATTGAGCATTAAAAATTGTAGCATATTTAGCCTTGGGGCCTTGGGGCTGATAAAAACGAAAGCGCTAAGCTAGCTAGCTAACAGCTAAGCAAAACGGGAATACGATCGGGAATATACACATTTAGTGAAAATATTTATTGCGCGTTTTCGTGCTTCGAAGGGCACGTCAAGCCCCGATCACTATTGTCTTCATAGACAACAGCGTTTAACCTTGCCTTATCGTCGATTTGAATTTGAATCCAGTTACCGGTGTGGAGTAGGTAACACCTAAGCCTCTACAGAAACTTCTGCCAAGGAATAGAATGCAAAAGGGTCAAAATTATCTACGAGTATATACTAACTGTATTTTCAACATGACATTAATCATTGCTTAAAAATATTTAATACTTGCCACGTCCCCGAGCTGACTCCCCTTCGCGTTCCCGGGCGCAAATTACATGTGGTAACACCTTATGAATATTAACATGCATTCTACATCAATCATACTCGTAGCGATGTAGTGCGCGATTGCCACTCGTTTGTTAAAGGGTTGCTTTCTGTTTTACTTGGCGGGAAAACTGGGTTACTTATGCTTTTCTATACTAATATTATAAAGAGGAAAGATTCGTATTTTTGTATGTTTGTAATGAATAAACTCAAAAGCTACTGTTCTGATTTCAAAAATTCTTTCACCATTGGAAAGCTACATTCACCCTGAGTAACAAAGGCTGCTTTTTACCGCTGGAAAATGCTTCATTCCTACGTAAAAACGGGTAATAGTGTCAACGCGGTTGAAGCAACTGGCTAAACGCCTATGATTTTAATATAGCAATGAAGCCTGGAATAGCACATAGCCTATTTTTTATCCTATGGGGACCCATTAAATGGGTCCACGCGGACGAAGCTGCTGGCGGAAGGCTAGTTTTTAATAAAATTGTACCCCTTGTTGTAATTGTATCCCTGGTCCGCCGATTAAGCCTATGTAGCCAATAAAATTTGCCTTAGAAGGGTTCTTTAGGTAGGTACTAAGTAGGTAGTAATAGGATATCCATAAGAAAAACAATAAACTCACAGGATTGTTGTCAGTTTCATTTTCACAGAACTTACCAACTACACTCTTCTTGGAAAAGAGAAGCTGGTTCTTATGACGCAAAAACCCTCAATTCATTTGTAGTATTCAATCAAGATGGCGCGACAGGATCCACGGCGAGGCAGGAAGTTGTGGAAATGTTTATCTAGCACGTCGCAGTTTTTGTGTCCACGGTTCAGAGCGATACGTTCACTCTTTAAAAGCCTTTTTGTCCAAAAAGTTATGTGGCAAATTAACATTTATTGTCTAGATACTGTAGTGAAAATAAACTGGAAAATGTACAATCCGTGCGAAAATATAATAAGCGTTGCCTGTACGAAGTAATGAAAATCCTGAAGATGAAAGAAAGAAAGATGAAATTATGAGAAATGTCGAACGACACTTGCGCAAATTTCCATTTTTATGGTTACTCTACGCATCTTTAGATGGTTACTTTAGAATTGATTTATTTAGTAAATACGATGATACCTATACCTAAGTATGTAAATGGTGATGCTGTTTGGTATTTATTTAATCTTTTTGACCTTATACTGATGTACAAGGGCGGACTTACTCGTAATCCTAAAAGCATTCTCTGCCAGTCAACCACGAGGCAGTCTGAGAAACCGCGAATGGTGGTTTGCATGGCGTGAAGGAAAAGTTCATTATAAAATCTAATAATGTAATACGAGTATATGCTCACAAATAGTGAGAGATATATACATATATATATTCAACCGGGAAAGGGAAAGTTTTTTAGGTATTTACAATTTTTGAAGTGAAAACTTCTTTAGCGGCGTTGTACACTTTTTTTGGAATGGGTAAAAAATGTTAAAGTCGCGTCAGGACACGTAGCCTGATCGAATATTCGTAAGACGGAGGGGTGACAGCTGATGGCTCGACTGTCTGTATACTTGTAAAATTCGTGTATATCAAGACAAAGACAAAGAACTTTATTTGCACAAATATGGGTGTTTACAAAAATTGTTAATAAATATTTAGTACGCCGTATTTGCCTTCGTGAGGTAGGTATGCAAATACTTATTAGATACAAAGATAAAAAAAAACTTAATAACAACACAATTTATAAAAATGTACATTATTATCAATTTTATTTTTATTTTTATTTGATCCCATATTGCGCCTTTTAAAATTAAAATTTTTAAATTTTATTTCTTCAAGTATGTATTTATTTAGTTGTTTGTTTAAGTGTTTAAAGGAAATTGAACAAAGTGCATCTATTAATGAAAAAAGTGACGAAGAATAGTGAAAGAATATGAGTGAGTACTTTATAAAAATACTAGATGAAAATACTACTGAATATACTAGATGAAAAATAATACTGATAATTAAAGTAATTCGTGCTAAATTATTCCCTAACCATTCCGAAATATCAAAAATGCACAACGTTAGGTAATGTTTTCACTTCTGCCGGCACTACCGGAGTGCAACCCGTTGTTTATTTTTTGTAATTTTCTACCTATACAGTTCTTTTTTTTACTTGTATATAGTATAGTTATTAATTATAACTTTTTTTAAGATTATGTATATTTTTATCATTATTGTAAGTACTAATATTAATATTATGTTGTTCACTGAAGACTACATCATTCATGGGATTGAGCAGGTAACTTCGAAGATTCCTTTTAAAAGTAAGTATGTTGGCTGGCGGCTTTTCTTAGATCATCAAGAAGTGCATTCCAGAGTATCCGTATAGTATCCGGTAGGACAGTAGTGCAGATGCACCCTTTTATATTGCGCATCGGTGGAAAGTTGCGATTGCCGGCCATACTTACACGAGGCGTGTCAGCCTTCGCGTCTGTATACGACCTTAGGCAAAACTCAGGTTGGCTTGAGATCCTGTGTAGATTTCTACGGGCTACAGAAACCACTTAACACCATTTGCATGAAATGAAATGAAATATTCTTTATTCACTGTACGGTTCTTTACAAACTTTTAGTGAATGTAATTTTTTTTGTTCTGTCTGCTCTGGGTGCGCTTGCAATGCTCAGGCAATGCTGAGCTGAAGAAAAGAGCAGACGGAGAAAAACTTCAGCCCTGTTTTAAAGTATGGGGTATACACTGTATACAATAATTAGCTTCTTACAAAGGCTATGGGCCGATAAGGAACATAAATGACAGCTACCGCACGTGTCAGTGCCATCTATCTGCTAACATTGCTCATGTGCATTTAAATAAAAAAAAATCTCCCAATGTGACAGTTTTTTGGTAACTTTTGAAGGTTTCGCCTCAATAAAAAAAAATTACATACAATTGCAATACATAAATCAAGGAGGAAAGCGTACCAGGACGTTTATCAACGCTGCCGTGCCGAAGTTTTTGCCACGACCCCATGTGATACGTCTACATGTTTTGCTAACACACTGTATCTGATACCATTGTAACGTAAATGGCTGAAAATGGAATTACGCTTCCGATCTGTTCGAGTAGGTATGTACTCGTAACTTGTTGGACATGAAGATAGCGAGAGTTTTTGCTGAACGTTGAACGAATAGAACCTACATGATCAACTAATTTTATTATAGCTTTTGCCTAGCTTATACTTTGTTTATGCTTATAGTTTTTTATTTTAATTTATCGAAAGTTTTTTTAAGCATAGCTCATAGGTAGGTACATATCATATGTTCCTATTTATTTATGTGCAAGCACCTAAGAGCAGCGACGGCTGAGTGGTGAAAGAGCACGGTCTCCGACGCGACCGATGCCGGGTTCAAATCCTCGACGCACACCTCTGACAAAGAAATTTATAATATGCACATTTTTCGCTGCTCCACGGATCACCGTGATAATACACCGTGACAATACCGTGATCAGCGATATTACTCCATCAGGAAAATATCGTGATTGATTACGATGTTCTCCATCGCTGTGCATGCCTGAGAGAAATTCATAATTTCTAGAAAGCATTACGTCCACCAATCCGCACTTGCCCAGCGTAGTGGATTATGGCCTCAATCCCTCTCACTTGTCAGAGGAGATCTGTGCCCAGCAGTGTGAATAAAAATGGTTGAAAAAAAATTGAATATTTTATATAGGTCATGTTACCGGATTAATAAATAAATAAATAAAAATGTCAATAATAAAACGTATTGGAGGTCCTATGGGGGTTTTTAAAACATTCGACAGTAGATTGGCCATCAACCCACATGCATTGGAGCAGCGTGGTGGAGTAAGCTCCAGACTTTCCCAATAATTACTTAACTTACTAACTAACGTAATTCTTAACAACTTCTTAACACTTGTGAGAGGAGTCCTGTGCCCAGCAGTGGGACATAATATAGTTTAAGAAAAAAACTCCTACTTGACATCCCCCTGGAGCACGATATTACTGTATATTTCTTTATCAAGGTAGCATAAGTATGCTTTAAATACTCAAGAATACAACATTGTAAAGGGTTAATTAATTTCATCACGTCTGAGTTTTTTTTCAGTAATGGCATAGCATCTGTGCATATTGCCAATGTTAAGTGAATATTTGTATCCAGTTTTGCCCATTGAAATCGGGAGATGTAAACAATGATATTATATTTAAAGTCAAATCAGTCGTCAGTAACCAGTCAGTTATGGCACTGTTATTTCATTCCACAACACTCGTGCACTGTAACAACTCAAAATATACCTCCGAAAAAAATAAGTGTGCTTTCCACTTCCCTTTAAACACCTTCCCATACTTTCCTCTACTGTTTTGCACCATTCAAAAACTGTGACAGTTTTCTTTTAAACTGTGACAGTTTTCTTTTAAACTGTAACAGGGAGTTTTGGCGGGAAGTCGAAAAAGACATATTGTGCTCTTGTTTTATTTTCATTTTCTTGGTGTATTTTTGAGTTAAATCAGATAAAGTTGATGGCATTTTGTTTGATATAGGTTAATTACAGTGCACGAGTGTTTGTGAAATAGAATAACAGTGCTAAAATATGTTTTTTTCTGCTTGCCTCCAAAATTCCATCGGACACGTTCTAGTAAAGTAGCCATCGCTTTACTTGAATGTTGGACTGACTAGACTGACTGATTACTGACGACTTACTGACTTTGTTATTACTTCGTCCAGTTTCATTGAAACTGGCAAAAAATTGATGCAAAAATTATACTTGACGCTGGCAGTATGCACAGAGTTTGCGATGCCATAATTAAAAAAAAAACTGTAAGTAACAGTTTTTTTTTAAACTGTAACAGTTTTCTTTTAAACAGTGACATTGTTCGTTCTGTGAACAAACTCTAGTACTCACATCGTCGACGACAGATGAATGTCTACGGCGCTAGATAAGTGCAGCCAGCAAATGGACACAGTCGCTGCGATAGCGGAATCGAACCCGCGATATGTTAATGCGCGTCCGATCGTGACGCACGACGACGTGCTGTGAACAACTTGTGAAGATTGCCGAGTATGATACACGCCGTTTTTTCACCATAACATCTGAGCATTTGCCACATTGTTGCAACTGCCAATGTATCTTTGGCTGAACCATTACCTTATTTTTTCAATCATTTTTATGTCCCACTGCTGGGGACAGGTCCAACCTCGGTAGTGAGAGGGATTTTAGGATTCCACACCGCTAGCCAAGTACGGATTGGTGGCCATTATACCCTCGAGATATTATGAGTTTCTCTCAGGCATGCACGGTGATGGGAAACATAGTCATTAACAAAATATTAATTTTCCTTCACCGTGGAGCTGCGATAAATACACACTTAACAAATATCTCGTCAGAGGTGCGCCAGGGGAGAACTCGAGATTTTCGAAATTTTTTGAGGAAATTATGTTCTAAATAACTTCATATTCTTGAAAACTTCACAATAGTCTTGCTTGCAGCCATGAAGGAAAGGGTCAGAAAAGTGTCAAAAATATGCGAATCTTCGGATCGTCCTCTTAGTAGCCCTCCTGCCTGAATCGTTGCATTTAGCGACCACATCGCCGATTCTATAGGTAAGTTACACGAAACGAAGTTAGGAAATGCCATCAAAATACTAACTGACCAAGTGAAAGAAACAAGAGATTACTTAAATGAAAACAAAAAGATTTATCGCCGCTGCATCACTTTGAGCTTTGTCTATGCGTTCTAACCTTGTTATTAAATACATGACATGTTTAATCTGTCCGCATCATGTCCGCATTCAAAGGACTCTGTACGACAAACCGAATCAACATTCCGGTCCTATTAAACACCTTATGATATTGGCGCGGATAACGCGCTCCGACGCTTATGATAGATGAACAGAGCCACGTTACACAACAAGCTTAAATAAATCAAGATCGTACGATAATCGATGTCGACTTTGTCACTCAAACCTTTGTTTATACTTCAGTTTTTGTTTCTTTTTTTTAGTTGGTAGCATTGCGCTAATGGCGTAACGTTGGTATTGACGTTAAGTCGACAGTAGGTTTCTTGTGTACAACGGTATTTTTCATAGATAAAAGTTATAGATTTTTCATAATGTATCTATTTTGTTTTTTGGCGGAAAGTCTGAAGGGACAAGTTGTGCTCTTGTTTTACTTTCATTTTCTTGGTGTATTTTTGAGTTATATGTACCTATCGGATAAATTTGATGACATTTTGTTCGATATAGGTTAAAGGCAGTGCCCGAGTGTTTTGAAATAAAATAACAGTGCGAAAACATGTTTTTGACTTGCCTCCAAAACTCCATCGGAGACGTTCTGGTAAATTAGCCATCGCTTTACTTGAATATCTGACTGATAACACTGGAGTATCAGTCAGATAGGTCAGTGGGAATAAATCGCCCGATTTTAACGAAATGGGCAAAAAGATGCGATGAAATTACTGAGAAAAAAAATCAAGTATTAAAAAATGAGTTGAACATAATAGGTACATTTGAGAATCGTTTCTGCACGGCATTAATTCATTATAACAATTAAAAACATGCAGAACATTAACGTGGGTGGACAGTTATGTTCTATTGTTCAATAATGTTATTACAAATTGTGAATAAATTGAATAAATTATTCGTATCGTATTACTAATAATATAATTTATTCGGAACGGGAACGTACAATCTGTTGAACTCAGCGTGCGATCAAAGATCAAAATCGGAACTGACATTTAAGTCGACTATCGATTTACTGTATCGATTCACCTTTAAAAATTATGCAAGCAGTCGAAATCGTTTTATATTATACCTTAGTGATCTGTCGATACCTGATAGATGGTCTGGACCGGATCGATTTCCAATTAAGATTTGCGGTGAAAATACCATTGTGTGTGACTGTGTGTTAGTAAGGTCATGACCAAAGGCGCGGTCCCAGGGGAGAGAGGGGGTCACAGGGAACATGACTCCAAAAATCCATCAGTGATGTGTAGATGGAAGGCGAAACAAGCCAATTTGGGACACGTCTTCCCTCAAATTTCTTAGTGGCCCCCCCAAAAATTTCTTGGCGACTCCCCATAAAATTGAAGGTTGCGACAGCTCCTGCCAAAAACACCAACGTTTTTTATTTAAACGGAGCAGAGCAGACACTACACACAACCTCGAGAAAGCCTGAGTTTTGCCTAAGATCATATGCACTTGCGCTGCTAATGCCGGATGTCGCCTTATAGCTACTAATATTCTGTGTGCATCCGTCCATACGTACGTTATTTACTGGTCGCAGTGGCCTTAGGGTTGTACCCTTCCCCACCAACCCAAATAATAATAATAATCCGTTCATAAGTTCTAACATTTTCGAAATATTTTTTGGCATATTTAGACAGTTTTAATTTCTTGAATCTATAGGTACCTATAAGATTGACGGTATCATTGATAACATTAAGCGACTGAATGAATAATATAGGTAGAATTTCGTCGTCGTACTCAAAAATGAGGCCCTAAAATTCACGAAGTTTCGGATACAGGCGTACAGAGTAGCCTCCCAGGTGTCATGTTAACTTGACCGAGTAGTATGTCTGCAGCCCTAATACTTCTTCGGTGGAAACATTTAAGCTTAAAGCATCAAGGTTTGACAGGTATGACACCCGTCAGAGGAGTGGCCTTTACGGGCGAACCCCTCGTCCCAACGTCCATGCACAATGTGCCTTCTAGTTATACAACTAGTGTGTCAGTGTGTGTCGGTGTCAGTGTTGACGGTGCATAGAAAATGACGTTGTTAATTGAAATTGACATATTTAGAAATGTATGCGTCTGTAGCGATGAAAGAATATTTGTGAATGTGTGGCAAAATTAAAATGTGTGCGTTCTTTCCCCGCACCAGATTTGGCACAAAAATTATGTATCGAAGCGAGGAGCTATGCCGTCCCTCCTGAAGGGTGAGTCAGTAACTTTGATGCTCTAAGCATTGAAGTTCTACCACCTCTCTAATATAAAAAGTTTTTTTTTCAACCTTTTTTTTATGTCCCACTGCTGGGCACAGGTCTCATCTAACAAGTGAGAGAGATTTACGCCATAGTCCACCACGCTGGCCAAGTGCGGATTGGTGGAAGTCATGCTTTCGAGAAATTATGAATATCTCAAGCATGCATGGCGATATTGGCGATGGAGTACATCATAACCAATTAAATATAACGATGTTTTCCATCACCGTAAAGCAATGATAAATGCGCACATTACAAAGTTCTTTGTCAGAGGTGTGCGCCGAGGATTTTTCCTCGGTATCGGTCGCATCGGAGACCGCGGTCTTTTAGCACTCGGCCATCGCTGCTTACTTAAATTAATTATTATTTTTAATTACCGCAATATTAAGCTGGAGCAACAGCAAGCAAGCGATTTTACGAGACTCCTTGAATCTCAGCTCAAAAGGTTTAGATTGTATGTAGGTACATTATATGACTACAGAGGAATGGCCTTAACAATAGGACCTGCATTCAAACACTTCCAAGAATACGCAATGCACTATAATGAAAACAGTGTCTTTTTATATCCCGCTATTTGTCCTATATCAGTAATATTATTATTTTTAGTACATATAAATAGCGTTAAGAACGTTTTATTTAATTTTAATGGTTGTAATTTTAATCACTGATATCAGTAGAATCAGTCAATACAGACTGTTGAAACTGCGATAATTCCTTAGCTGCCACTTCAAGTGATAATTAAAACCAGCCATTCACGGGCCTCAGCGACATCTAATCGTCCGATCGCATAGCTACAGAGCTACCTAAAATCACAGGCAACGACAGTGCCGGATTTACCCATGTGTAAAAATAAAAAAAATTCAAGACATCTTAGCAACATAAATTGCTTCAAACATCCGATCAAAGGTAGGGCTGCCATCCGTCCGGAATTCCCCGGATTTGTCCTAGTTTGAAGGGTGTCCGGGGGCCGTCCGGCAGGGGTTTTCGAAAAGTGTCCGGTTGTAACCCGGACACTTTTGTTGTCACGGGAAATCCATTTTTTTAATAGATAAGCGATTAAAAATTCATTCACAATAACCCGCATTCAAGAAGGCTCGGCAAAATAGTCAACGATCGAATGGAATTAAAAAATTATAACGATGTTTTTATTTTTGTTGCCTAAAAATAATTTTCCAGAGATGTCCGGGGAAAAAACTATGTTTCGACCAAATGTCCGGGATTTTTGCCGTGTTTATCCGGCGTCGGTAATTTAGGTGATGGCAGCCCTAGGTCAAAGGTCTCATGAAATAAAAAAGAAGTATTTAGTTAGTAAAGTAGTACTGTAGAGTTAGCCAAATGGTTTTGAACGGGTTTACGAGGTGTTTGTGGTTAAAGATTATAACTCTAGTCTAGTTTTAAAGTGGTTAACATTTAAGATAGCACTTGAGGTGGTGAAATTTCCAGCAACTTTTCCTTATGAAAAAAATAACTATTCTATTATTCTGCATGCATTATTGCAGGTGCGTTCACGTAGTACAGTAGCACTTAGGTAACCTAGTGAGTCCAATTTGTGTCAGAAGCTTAGCGAACGATTTCGAGGCGATCAAGAGGAGACAGTGTTGATCGTACACCACTATCAACTAGTGTTAAATTAAAACTGCTGAAGATTCATATTTTTTAAAGTATACCAAGGTCAAGTCTAAATGCGGCCCTGGACGGTCTGTACTAGGTGATCGGTCATCTGCGTCACAGCGCAGTCACAGATGCGTATCGGCCGATTGTGCCTCGACCGATGCACGACTATTTTAATTGGCCCCCGATCTCTGATCAGATAGCGCGGACAAGATGGCCGGTTTTGTTTTTTATTGATGTAGCACGTGTTCGATGCTTGTCCAACGCTTTGAGCACCCAATAGCATTATTAATAGTTCTCGGCTAGTCGACGATTATTGTAATTGACTTCCGTGCGTTGTGCACGCCTGAATTGTTTTAAATCGCTTCCTTAAACAATGTTGACGTCATGTTCACTTTTATTCAATGTTTAGGAGACTTTCGTAATATTATTTTGTCTTTGAGCTTATAGGTAAGTCTTAAGATCAGAAATTTAAGACCCTAAAGTCATAACAAATCATGGATTCTATACATTTATAAGTTTAACAAGCAAAAGGTATCTCTTAAATTTAAATTGCCAATTCAAAAACCTTCATATAAATTAGTTACCATAATAATTCAGAATAAAGCATAAAGCATTAAATCGCCTTTGAAATACCTCAACATAATAATATATCAAATTTTATCAACTCAGCGTAATAATGTCTCTACGCAAAGCCTATCGCGCCGAAACAGCGTGCGCCACCGTTGCTTATGCCAGCTCAAACTTATCACACAGCAAAGCAGTAATATTTGCAACATTATAATACCTAGGATTCGAAAGTTCCTTTGCATTCAAAGAGCTCACATAAACGATTAATCGCGCTGTCTAGCCTCCGCTAAAACTATGCGGGCGCTTGAGGTTTCAAACGAAATAGTTATGCGAGTTGCATGTCTGCCCTCTCACATAAAGCCCCTCCGATCCAGCTTATTTGACATGTTTATAAAGACAAAAGGCGCTGATGAATATCATTTAACGAATCGACGTTCGGTTTCGCGAGCGACGCTTAAACGACACCGAGTCACGGCATCTATCTGACTGAACATTCAACCTTTCCCAGCAATCACAAGTTATAACTTACTTAGCGAAAAACGGGAGCTCGAACGCAACTAACGAACCGCGATAAACTCGCGTTCGGTATGACGCCACCATTAAGCTGCCAGATAAAGCGAGCATTAGCCTGACCAATCGCGCGTCAATGTGAAATCGAAACGGCCAATCGAGGCGGCCGCTGACTAGGATAGCGTGACCCGAACGCGATCCGATTCGAGTCGTATTCGTTACCGCGAGATGGCGGTCGGCTCGCGCACCAATCGTCGCGTCCATCTCGCTGTCGTGCCCATATAATGATCTTCACAGGGGCAAGAGAATGAAGTTGAGCCTCTCATTAATTGGCGTTTTGAGTCGAGATCGCTGCGCGAAAGATAGGTTAATTCTTCGCTCGGGCGAGATCGTTGTCGCTCAAAAAGGAAGGTGAGCGAGCGTTTTCTGGAAATCAGATCCAATTACAACGGGGCCCGTTAAGTTTTTGTTCTGTTTGGCGCTGGCCGAGGGCGGCTCACGCTCGCGTATTGACGGACGGGCATCGTCTCGACCGGTTCACGTTGATGGATCACTCCGCCGATTCGACGAGGAAATCCATAGACCATTTCTCGCATTTCTTAAAACCCTCCTACCCCACCCACGCGACAGAATTTACATACCGCGAGCACGTCTCAATTAGGAGCGCTAATGTATGCCTCGACTCGCGCAGCCCGATCTGACTGACGTCGACAGATAGCGCGCGAAACGTGACGAGTGACGACTATCGCGAGAAAAGCGCTGCCAACTTAGCATCGCTCCACTATTAACAACACTAATAGGAGCCGATACCGGGCAGTCTTCTTTTTGTTCGCTGGCTCGATTTGAATTCCATTCGTATGTTCGCTGATAAAGTAATGCAATGTTTAACGTTGAAATAAACTGTTGCTTTCAGGTGAGGACGAGGAATGGGGAAACGAGAGCGAGGCGATGCCGGGAGAACCTCGAACGCCGAGCTCTGGAGGCGAGCGTGCCGCGTCCAGCGGGGCCGCGTCGCCAGCGTCAGAAGGGTCCCCCGCCGCTTCGCCGCCTAGACTGCGCCTCAACGCCAGCCTCGCCACCGACCCTGCGCTCGCACCGCAAGCCACTCCCCTGAAACATGAGCCGCCTTCTCCGTCGCCGCCGCCGCCGCCTATTCCCCCGACCAGGGAGAGCTTGGCGTTAGCCGCGGCCGCCTTCCCTTCGCTCTTCCCCGTGGCGTCCGCGCCCGGATATACTTGCAAACCTTGCGGCATACGTTACTCTTCCCTGAGCACTTTGCAAGCTCACCAGGAACATTACTGTTCGAAGAGGAAACCGAAACCGGACTCGACAGACGGTCCCGTGGACGCAGCGGACGATTCGAGTAGCGAAGCCAAGACGCCCAGGCCGCCCGGCAAGCAATATGCTTGCACTTACTGTTCCTACAGCGCTGACAAGAAAGTGAGCTTAAATCGCCACATGAGGATGCATTCGTCTTCACCGGTCAGCAGCAGAACCCCGGCGCCGACGCCCACATCCAATGGTGAAAGTGCCGAGACGCCGACTCCACAGGATCGATACTGTGTAGACTGTGATATCCCCTTCAGCTCCGTCAAAACGTACCGAGCTCACAAGGAGCACTATTGCAACACGAGGCAAGTCGTAAAACAGGTCCTGGCTGCTGCCAGAGGCGGTTCGGCCACATCCGGGTCTGCGCCCCCTTCGCCTGGAGCTACTCCTCCAGCTCAAAACCAATATGCTATCGCGTTACCTACAAATCCTATTCTCATAGTTCCATATTCTATACTGCGAAGCGCCAGTACTCTTCCTGGGGCAACATTACCCGATCCAGACACTCCATGCTTTCTGTTACCAAATGGAACATTTCAGCCTATCACTAGAGGCATATTAAATATGAATACAGAAGGAAAAGAGCCATCAGGAGACGTGTTAAAATTGGCTAATCGACCACTAGAACCATCGCGAGACGGTTCCACACCGTTGGACCTGAGTGTGCGTCGTTCGCCAGAATCCATATCGACTGATGAACATGAAAAAGAGAACAGATTACGGTCGGCTACTCCGGAACAGATCGTTTGTGCGCCATCGCTTCCTGGTTCACCGGGGACTCCGTCACCTTCGAGACGATCGTCGTCACCCAGCGGCGAAAGTTCACCAAAAAGACGCCGTCGAAACTCTAGAGGCCCTACACCGAAGCCACCAAGTGTGCCCTCGCCACCTGATGAGAAATTCCCGCCAGTGGTGCCTCCACCGATCATCCCTCCATCGCTCGCGTTGCGATTGCCGACGAATCTGCCCGTCACGCCAGCTCCGCCCCAAGTGTTAGTGAAGCAAGGTGTATCTAAATGCAAGGAGTGCAACATTGTCTTTTGCATGTACGAGAACTACCGAATTCACAAACAGTATTACTGCTCCGCGGGTGGCGGGGAGGAGCGAGCAAGTCCAGCCCCACCCGAGACCGGTCTGCCGCCGCAGTACCGACAGCTGATTTGTATGGCGTGCGGCATCCACTTTAGTTCGCTGGACAACCTAACCACGCATCAGATGCACTACTGTACGAAGAGAGAGACGCGGTCTCCGAGGAGTTTGCCGGAGGTGCCGAGGCCGGCTTCGGGATCTGAAGGTGGTTGGAAGTGCCCCTGCTGCGAGGTGGTGTCGCCGACGGCAGCAGCGGCCCAGCGACACATGGAGGCCCACGCCGGGGTCAAGGCATTCCGCTGCACCATTTGCCGGTACAGGGGGAACACGCTGCGAGGCATGCGCACGCACATACGTATGCACTTCCGTGAAAAACCAGCCGATTTACAGGTAATTTATTTTATCCCACAATACATTTATGCGGCATCAAACTGATATAACATAAATGCATTTCTATGAAGCGTTTAGTTAAAAACATAACAATCACTTACTATTCTAGAGTTAAAGGTCTGAGAATATATTTTATTTCACAACTCAGACGGAATTGTAATAAGTAGTTGCTGGAATATTATAATTTGATAATCCTTAACTAAGCTGATCAATGCTTAATTTACTGAATCATCAAAAGAGTGCATAGTTTGCGACTGTCAGTGTTGGATCAAGCAAGAAACTTACGATGGTCGTGTTGATCTAACTTCCTTTTAAAATATTTGATGAGTTTTGTACAGTCGACAACGAAACGTTTATGTACATAAAGAAAGTTACGTGAAAAGAGCTTGACATTTTATTTAACCAAAGCTCATTTCCAATTTCCAGGAGGAGAGCTATATAGCCTGCGTTCTCGAGGAGGAAAATCGCGAGACGACTTCCCCGAGCCCAGCAGTGGGCGGCGAGCGCGTCCACCGCTGCGGCACTTGCGCGTACACCTCCACGTACCGGGGCAACGTGGTGCGGCATGCCCGGCTCGTCCACGCCACCGAGAACCCCGAACCAGAGGAACAGACCTCCCCCATACCCCCGGTGGAGATCAAAACGGAACCCGACGTGGAGGCCGAGGAAACCCCCAACTACTGCAAGTCGTGCAACATATCGTTCCAATACCCCAAGACGTACAAGGCGCATAAACAGTTCTACTGCAATGGTGCGAACCAGGACTCGGCCGCTAACAACAACGTGCCCCCGCCGAGGGTCAATGACGCCCCCGTGCTATGAACGTCTCGGAACTAGAGCTTGCAATATTGGAAGATTTTAAATTTAGAATTTTGAATACTGTACTTTCTTTTTTCAAGTTGCAGGTTGTACTTTAAAAAACTAAGTTTCAGGTCATCTAGTCTGTATAAAGTGACAAAATAACGTCAATTGTAATGCCATTGTAAGGTTGACATTTATTACAAACCATGAGTTTAAAATCTATTCGTAGTTCAAAATTGTTATTTTCTGAAATTGCAAGCCCTGAGTAAAACTTATCAAAGAATCTGAATTTTTAAATTAACTTTTGTAGCTCGCGAAATATCAAAGACGCTTCCATTGCTTCACGAGCGTTATACTTTAATTAAATTTTAGAAATACATATAAGAGTGTAGTCTTGTTTTGATTTATATTTCAATAATGTGCAATAATATTACCTATTGAATGTAAAATAAAGTTATTCGATTTAAGACTTGTATTGCATATCAAAGCCAAATTGATGTTTCGAAATTCAAAATCATTATTTCATACATGAACGAGTGAATGAACGTTGAGAACGAACGTTTTGGCAGATGTACATACGAGCCCTCAACTGTTAAAATTGTTATGTAAATTCATTATAGTTAGGAAAGTTAAACGTTTTTCGTCTTTGTATTAGTATACGTTAAAGATACCAAATTGTAAATAATTGTAAAGATATTATCGCATTGTAACTAAATTTTATTACCATTCGTTCTAAGTGATTGTTCTTTCTTTGTTGTTAATTTTGTTTAATATTAACGATTATTCTTAGGTGGAATTTATGAACCGATTCCTTGCAAAGCAAATAATGCTCAGCCAAATTCAAAATTAATTTCCAGTGGGCACTAATCCGCTTCTTTATAAAAAGTCTATTCTTCAAGCTGAAAGCTAGATGTCGCTTTTGAAACTGTTGTCTACAGTTTATTGTGATACAATTTTGATTTATTTTAAAATATGAATATTCCACGGTTATAAATGTTGCGATTTTTGACACATGTGTATTTTAATCACCATATCTTGCGGTTGTTATTTTTCAAAAATATATATTATGCACACTTTTACATATAAATATTTGGCATAAGACATGCTAATAAGCCATGGATTAGGGCTTATACTATAATTAAGGAACCTTTTTACGGCTTATAGTATAGTAAGGAGACTTACTTTGATTTAAAATGCTTTTCAAAAATATTTAAATTGTTTTTTTATTGCTAGAATCATTTATTTCCATTAAACATTCTTTATACACAAGCTCTTAACATTTAAGACAAGGATTCCAAAGTCTGTGAAAGTGTGTATGATCTATACGACATTAGTTCGCAAAATACCATGTTTTGTCTATGCCAAAGCATCGCTAGATTAATCGTAATTTGCATTTATAGGTATCTCACTAATTATAGTTATAGAGTTAAGTGAATAAAAGACTTATTCCGTAGATTTACCTAACTACATATAAATTTGTGTAATCATTGTGTTCGTCTGTCTGTTTTGGAATAAGTCTCGAAGGATCGCCACGTTGATCTTATCTACTTTTAAAATTTTCACTGAGTTCCGTACAGTCGACAGCAATTATTTTTTGCTTCTTTTAAAGTCGCGTTTTTATGCTCTTTTAAGGAAAACATTTTTTTCCAAATTTATTATAAATTATATAACACAATTCCAGACACTTAATCCTTACAAGTACTTAATACTTTTGTTTTCGACTGTACATAATTACGTAAACCGTCATGACATAAATGCAGTTATAAGGTAACCAGCATCTGATGTTACGTGCCATACATGTCTGTTAAAAATAGTGTTTAAATGTAAGAAATTCTCGAATAAAGTTATGGCTTGACGTATAAAATATAATAAATCATTCTCAAATCATTGTTAGGCAAAAAAATTGATTAAAATCGCTTTAAATATTGCGCTTATTTGTTCAAATGGCCATATTTTTTTTTCTATTACAAGTTAAAACCAAAATTCTGTAACTGCTTCCATTTTATTACAAATACAGGCCAATTTTAAACACAGAACACTTTACCGGTCCTTAATGCCTTTTTTGTTGACCAGCCTAAATGAGTGCTTCCGACGTTCCGGAAATCCGGGTTGGGAATGAACTTGGACAAGACTAAAGTCATGTTGTCTCCACCAACCCGCCTTGGAGCAGCGTGGTGGAGTAAGCTCCAGGCCTCCATAATAATGGAGAGAGACCTGTGCCCAGCAGTGGGACGCAAAAAGGGTTGCAGCCAAAGTCATGTTCAACTCACACGTCATTCCTACCCCAGTCACCGTCGATGGCATGACTCTCGTAGTTGTTCAGGAAATTATATATCAGGAAAATAAATTTACCTAAGGCAATCCATTCAGCTTGGTAAGAGCAACTTTGAAAGGAAAGCCGACAGGAGGATTCAGTTGTGCTGGGCAGCATTCGGGAAGCTTCGCCAAATACTCACGTCGTCCACTCCGCAAAGCCGCAAGACCAAAGTCTTCGACCAGTGCGTCCTGCCCGTAATGACATACGGAGCCGAATCGTGAACACTGACGGTGGGACTAGTCCACAAGCTCAAGAGTCGCACAGCGTATCATGGAGAGGGCTATGCTCGGTGTGTCCCTCAGGGATGTGATTCGTAATGAAGAGATCCGCATAAGGACCAAAGTAACCGACATAGTCCTAAAGGTCAGCAAGCTGAAGTGGAAGTGGGCCGGTCACATCTGTCGAAGAGCCGAAAATCGGTGGAGTAGACGGCTCCTTGGATTGGAAACCACGTTTAGGGAAGCCCAAGAGGGGATTTTTGGATTTACTCGAACGTGTCAGATTAAGATATGGGGTACTCCTTGCATCATGTCTAGTACTGCCACGATTAATGTACTAATACTTCCGGATGTCAAAATGGTCAGATTAGAATACCCCGTTACCGTTGAACCATGACTTTTTAAATAATAAAAAATCAAACTATCCCGAGATTGCCAAAATGCCTTTTTTTTATTCGCTATTTTGTATACATTCAGACCAAAATCATCAGATTACTGAAATACAAATTATCATGCAATTTAAATTATTGAAATATGACTTACCACGCATTTAATTTATTCTACTATTAATCGCTATTTGTCGTTATTTTACCTATATCTTTCGTATAAAATTTTTGAAAACCTATAGGCGCTCTCCCCACCGTTTAAACGGAAAACGTCATATAATCATTTAATCTTCCTACCACCCAACCTATAAAACGCACAAGGTCTTGATGAAGCTCGAGTAAATCCACAATTAGCCTCGTCGGTTATAAGGGCTGAGAGAGAGAGAATGCCTTTTTTAAATTTAGAAGTAACTCATAGAAAATATAGTTTAATTTATGGCCAATTGACAGATAATAAACAGCAATATTAAGGCGCGATATGTTACAAATTACAAATTGAAATTGTAATCATAGGATGTTGAGTAAAGTGATAATACACGTAAACTGATGTAGGCATACAATGATATTGTAAAAATACGCCCGACAATAAATTATTTATCACATATTACTGTGTTTGTTTTATTAATAACATTTTCCATAGCCGACCCTACACGACAGGTACTTAAGTACTAAGTATTTGAAAACACACTGATCAATTATAATTGGAAGGAATAATTGACAAGTAGTTGTTAGGTCCTAAATAAATAGAATTTTAGACTTTGTTTGATATGCCCTATAGTGGTCTATAGTAACATAATAAGGCAGAAAAGTTACATTTATTTTATGTACAACCTTGTTTTTAGAATTCAAGATCGAAGATTTCGGATTCGATTTCCGAGGCCAATTTGAATAATTCATTATAATTTGAGTTTTTGGTCTGTGTGTTTTTGCTCCTGTCTGTAGTTTACCGTTGTACCCACGACACAAGAGAAACTAATATTAGGCTACAAGTGTATTACTATTTTGTTAGGGTTCCGTACAAAAAAACGGAAACTTATAGGATCACTCGCGCGTCTGTCTGTATCTGAATTATTAAAAAAAAGTTTTAAAAACCTGTGTCA
The DNA here is from genome assembly GCA_911387765.1 of Pyrgus malvae. Lineage (NCBI taxonomy): Eukaryota > Metazoa > Arthropoda > Insecta > Lepidoptera > Hesperiidae > Pyrgus > Pyrgus malvae. The sequence continues at coordinate 27,014,790 of OU426949.1, forward strand.
TAATTATATCAAATGAAAGGGCTCTATATGATTATTTTTGTAAAATAAATAATCATGATTTTATTGATGGAAAAAGACGAAAATTGATCAGTCCCCCCTGATCCTATGCAATGACTACTGAAACTACAGAGCCTAGATTTTTGAAAAATCACAAAAAATATTTCAATACTTGTAGATTACAGGAAAACATATAACAATTATATCAATTAAAAAGAAAATGGTATGGAACCCTTCGTGTATGTGTCGACTCGCTCTGGGCTCTGGACTTTTTCCAAATTTATTCATGACCTCGTTAGTTAATCCAAAAGAAACTATGTCATTCAATTAGTTAAACACAAAACGTAAGAACTGTAAAAAATATATGTATTTCATCAAGTATTAAAATAAGTCACTTATATTACCCAGATTTAAAAATTCCATTACAAGAATAACAAATCTGTGTTCCAATAATAATGCAACAGGATAACTACACAACCTTCACTCAATCCGGACTGTACTCATCTGACGAATCATTCTCCTCGTACTGTTCCCGGAACTGGTTGGTGTCTTCTTCTTGCCCATAATAGAATCCATCGTCACTGTCATCTTTATAGCCATCAATTGCCTCTTCGTCTAAGTCCTTTACCTTTGAGCAATGGACAAAGCTGTTACTGTTTGATATGTCTGGTTCTTCCGCTTGAACCTTGGCTTTATATTTTGCATAGGCCTCCCCATAACGTTTGACATCCTCTTTGAATAAATCTGGTGGCTCGTCGTATATTTTGTCTTCCCCTGAGTCGCTTGAGAGATCATCCTCTGTAAATGAAATTAGGAATGAGTTAAGTTACGCCCATGGCCCTGTCGCTGGCGTGGAATGCAAGCGATCTATGCAACTAAACAAAATAGGCGCGTGTGTGGTATGGGTGACCGCTAGGGGCAAAAAAATGTTTTTTTTTTAAATAAATAACGCTTCACACTCATAGCCCCACAGTAGGGTAGATATACCCTGTGACGTGGGTACCATGGACACACACAAAGACGGAAACAGACCCAGACCGAGAACAGAAACTCACACTCATCATTGAAATTTCTGTTTTGTCAGGATTGGACCTGGGACCCTTTGATTGGCAGTCCGGCATGGTAACCATTGCGCCGCGCAGGTCGCCAAACAAAACTACGAATGTTATGGCTATTCCACCCTAAGGGGGTATGAAACAGAGTCCAAGTTTGTACAAAACATTTAATAAGTCATTGCATAACAGTCTTCACTTCAAGAAAATAATTCCTTTTTAGTTCAGATCAAACCGCCTGACATATTCTTGTGAAAAAGAAACTTACCAATGTCACAATTCTGCATAGCCTTTATCATGTCCTCCTCGTCAATGCTGCTTGGTTCAGAGTCGGGATAGTCATTTCTCCAGTTATTTTCGTCATTGGAGTCATCATCATCTTCACCCTCTTCATCTGAAGCTGGCTCAGTGTTGTCTCGATAGGCACCAAAGATAAGGTCTGTCTCATAGTTCTCGATACTGCAACATAAAATGTTAATTCTATGAAAGTCTCAAATTAAATCAAGCGGCCCATGGCGCCATTTAGCATATGCGCATTTTCATGATTCACTGGGCACTTTTCGCCACTTGTCCCTGTTGTTATTGATAGATAAGTCATTAATCTGATCACTGATAAGTCACTAACCTGAGGCAACCAAGCAGCCTGTACTAAGAGGTTTCAATGGAGCTGGGTTCAACTGAAACCAGGTCTTAGCATAGGATTCCAGTGAATTTATATTACTATTGTTACTCTAGTTACTGGCGCTAGCTTGGTGAAGTAAACTCCACTATAGTTGTACTACAACCTTACAAATAAAATAGTAATCATAATTCTTGTGGTGAGTGGTTGGTGTGTTAAGACACCACGGACCCCATTGCTCCCGGGGAAGTCCCTCTGTTCCTCGTCTCCGGCAGGCAGAGTGATAACCTAGAGGAATAGGTCTTAATTGACAGTCCAGAGTATATGTATGTATAAGCTGGGGTGGAAGTGTAATCATTCCCTGGAAACAGGGGAGGTTGCTGGTGTGGGACTTCACTTGTATTGATACCCTGGGTCCGTCCCATGTCCAGGCAACCCCAACACGGGTTGGAGCGGCAGCAGAAACTGCTGAAATATTAAAGCACAGAAAATATGCAGCATGAGGTGATGAATATTTATTCGTCCTTTTGCCATAGACGTTAAGGCCATGGGAGGGTGGAAGTAAGACAATTTTATTAAGAATTGTCTTTGCGTCTGGTGATGGCTTCTGGTAACCCAAGAGCTGGAGCTTACCTCAGCCAAAAAATCAGTTTGGCAATCCAGAGGAGTTATGCTGCCACTGCTGCCAGTAGGGCATAATGCCACAGTGCAGCGATTTAGATGGTTTTTTATTTTTAAGTTTTTATTTATTATTTTAATTACATATATTTTCGTTAGTTACTTAATAATTATAGTTTTTACAGATTGTTACATTAATTAATTTTTATTTAATTAAAAATAGTATTGAATAATACAAATTGATTGTAATTTGTTTTTGCTTACCATATATATATTTTTTTTTCTTTAAAACCTCATTTATCATAATTAAAGCCTACCGCACATTCTCACCTTCACCCAGGGGCGGCTGGGAGACAATGCCTATAGGCATTAGGCTAAACCCCTTTGTAACCCCTAGTTTAAGGTGTTTACATAAAATAAATAAATAAAATAAAACATGCTTTACCTCACAAGGTTATCCAACATTGATATATCAAAGTCTCTAGCTGGTGTATACAAATCATATGTATATTTTATATCTCCTGACTCATCGCTAGTCTTTTGCAGGTCCACCAAATGAAATGGGTCATCTTCAGTGTCACTGTCATCTTTAATACCTCTACTGCAGTTGACGATTTCATAGCGATTTTCAGATGTAGTCTCTTTCTTCTTTTGACGAATCTTTTCTATAATGTCAGTGACATTACTTGCTGATTTAAGTTTAACGCTTGACTTTGGGACTACAGACTTGACTGTTGTAATTTCCTGAAAATTATTTTTTTAAACAGTAAAAAGATAATTCAAAAACAAATTTCAGAATCTAAATATACTAATAGAGGTAAACAAAACAATAATAGCAAAAATATATAAACTCACATTCAGTGGGAATGGGAGTAAAAGTAAAAACTAAAAAAATTAGGATCTTTTTTAACTTTGTTTTTGCTTTTTATATTTGAACTAGTGGACCCCGCAGACGTTGTCCTGCCTTAAAAGTAATAAAAGAGGATTTGTTTTCTTATTATCTTAAAGAGACTTCATGTTACTATCAAACAAAAATATAAAACAAATAATGACATACGAAGTGTCCTGTTATTCTGAATGTGTCAAAGTTTAGAACGGCATGGCACGAAATACAAACGTTTGACAGATAGGAACAATTTATATGGGAAAACTACTTATAAATAAAAAAAATAATTAAAAAACATTTCCAGTGGCCCAAATTGTGAATCTAAACCATCCTCGAATCCATTTGAATACACACAAAAAAATTCATTAAAATCTGTCCAGCCTTTAAGGAGGAGTTCAGTGACATACACACTCACAGAAGAATTATATATATTAAGATGAGAACAGAATTTGTACTATCTATCTTAGCCTTTTAGAGTCCACTGCTGGACATAGGCCGGTCAAACTAAACCAAAGGGTGGGCCGTTTCTGGGACTTGAAAATTTTTTTAACACTTGTTTTTGCTGTTTTTAGGCTTAAATTAAATTGAATCGTGAAGATTAAACTAAAATAGGCATTTTTTGTTATCTTCAGTTTCTTTCTCAGATTAATATTTACCAAGATATTGAGGTTCAAACATTACTCATTTTAATAGGCTTTTAAAATTCATAGATTAGGAGAAGTCCCAGAAACTGCCCACCCTTTGCTACAGTCCAACCCATAGGCCTCCCCTAATGTTCGCCACTAGGTGCGTCTCGGCAAAAGGAGCACAGGCCGCCCTACAACCAGGTGGACTGACGACCTGAAGAAGATAGCGGGAAACCGCTGGATTCAGAGAGCGCAGCACCGGACGTAATTTGTACTACTTAATCGAAAATTCGAAGTTCAAAGTTCGACTGAAAAAATCCTCCAATTCCTCAATCATTCAATTCCTATTCTAGGTCATGAAACATTGAAGGTTTTGCTAACTTATCTATAAGTATTTCATTATCATCAAGAAGATAGGTACAAGAAAAGAAAATATTTTAATAGGCGAAATTAGAGTCAGGTGAATATTATGATAGCATTGAAAACTGATTGATTGGTTTCCTAGTATACCTGATTATCAACAGTCCCGCGAAACACAAATAATGAAGGTGATATTTCTTCTTTATCAGTTTTCATACGTTTGCAAACCAGAACGAGAGCATCTTGGGGGTTATCTTCGAGTCGACGTTTTACACGCAGAAAAGTTGATGCCGCCATTTGAAAATTTTAAACACACGCGAGATTGTATACTAACGTTCAAGAATACTTTATTTGACATACAAAAAAAGATAGATTTTATAAATAATAATCCGTTGTCGAATAAGTGTGTGGTGTATTTATTTTTTCAACAATAATTAACAATACAGCCCTGGCGCAAGATCAAGGTAAAAAAACGATTCTATGAATCGGAAGATTCGGAAGCGAATTTTTAACCCGTCTAAGTTTGAAAAAACTTCGACATCTACAAAGCAGTATGTAATTGACGGCATTCGAATTTAGTCGGATTGTACATCTTTTGCCGCCATGCGCGTCATGTTGACAGTGACTTGACTTTGACATTTCTCTATTTGTGCTATAACTGAGAAGTCACTGGTGCTCTTTTCATTAAAACAATCTAAATATTTGTAGGGATGCAAACGATACATCGATGTTTATAAAACATCGATGTTTTGTTCATAGACATCGATGTTAACATCGATGTTTTTAAATACGATGTATCGTCGATACATCGGTGACATAACGGTAAACATCGATGCTAACATCGAATGAAAAGTATCAATGTACTATGAGTATATCGATGGATAAACATCGGTTTTAAGTAACAAATAAAACTGTACATTTTATCTATATGTTTTAGTCTAAGTAATAAGTTGAAAATTTTGAAAAATTGCGTTATTGCCCTTAAAGATACATGCGATAGCTCATTCTGTCCGAAATAATATCAACAAAATGTATTGGGGAGCGTTTATCAGCACGTTAAAATTTGCAGAAGTTATCGATAAATTATGTTGCAATAAAAATTCATTGTTTATAAAAAATAGTAAATCAATTTCGCTTCCACTTCGCAAATCAAGTTTACTCAAAACTCAAAACACTTCACTCTCACGAAGAATGAAGTGAGGAAAGAAATATGTTTGGACGCGAAGGTTGAATTGAAGTTGACACTATTTTTATCCCTTGAGAAATTTAAATAAAGAACAAATTATTCATTGGAATCTACAGCTTACTCCGATTAGTGTCATCTGGTGGAAAATAGTTAAATTTGATAGTCACCTGGGCACAAACAATCTACATAGGTTGAAGTACCCTGGGCTGGCACAGCCCGAGCCTCTCTATTCAATAAAAAAATAGTCACATAATCATTTTTCAACTCGATAGTTGAAGCTGGTAAACGCTAGATGGCGTCCTAAATATTAATTGATGTTTCAATGTTTTATTCTAATAACATCGATATGTCGATGATATCGAAGACACATCGATGTCAAACTCAAAACATCGATGTTTTTCAGCTAAATATCGATGTTTATTTAACATCTATGGAGTTCATTTATGACACAAATGACATTTCACATTCATTTATTAAGTAGCATTTGAGAATTTGTGATGGAAAAAAACATCGAAAAAACATCGATGTATCGTATTTTTTTACCGATGTTTTTCAACATCGATGTTTGTAATTTCAAACATCGATGTTTTTGGAACGATGTTGCATCCCTAAATATTTGCGATATTTTTGGGAGACTGGGAGTAGTGATCGTCTAGAAAGTGCTTAAGACAATTACAAAGGCAAAAATGAGTGGATTCAAAAAGAAAAAGTTCGAAATATGTGGAGTAAAAACTTGTCGAATGGACGGCCAAAAAAGAATATTCATGGCAAGATTTCCTCTAGACGAAGATCGGTAAGTACAGAATATAATTTATTACCGCGTAAAATAACAGTGTGTAAATCATAACTTTCATCAAACAGTTGGGTTTTCGAGTAAAATAATGCATAACCTTAGTGATATGTAAAGAATAGTGTTGTGTAAGTTTTATCGATAATTTTCATTTGAGGTGAAGGATACCTGGGTTGATACCAAAATGTCGTTCTTAACTTAATCTATCAAAACAAAAGCCTGTTAGGTACCTGCAAGTTTTCGAACACGTATATTTTTTATATATTTTTGTACTTAATAAGAACATTCCACGTTTGTTGCAGATCGTATTGTTGCAAATGGCGGTATATTTTATGTGGAATCAAATAAAAATATTACAATAATCTTTGTCAATATGGTAAGTCGAGTTAGTCACTAACATAGTAGTACTTGCTTTAACTCTGGAAACTGCTACTGAAATGAAGTACAATAAAAATAACTTAACTTTATAAACATTCATCATACATTAATTTCTACTCGGATTTTTTTTGCTCATTTATTTTGTAACTAGTCTTCCGCCAGCGGCATCGCCCGTGTGGACCCCCTTTATAGATTCCCGTAGGATACCTATGTCCTTTCCCATGGTCCACTCTATCTGTATTCCAAATTTCGTTAAAATTGGTAGCAGACAGACAAACAGACAGAGTTACTTTCGAATTTATAATATTAGTAGGGATAAATTATATTACAAATAAATAATTTATGAAGGGGTCTCAACTGACTAGAATACAGAAAGCTATATTTTAGGTACCTCACAAATAAAAGTTTTCAACCCTAATTTTAGTAATGAATGCGTTCACCATGCGTACACCATGCATTATTTGTATTGCAGTACTTCCAACCTGGAGTATGGAGTGAAACCAGCCAGGGTTCAACATGACTACCAAGAACGAGTAGGGTAGGTAAAGGAACTAACATTTTTCAACATATTAAAGTTTGATCGAAATAAAACTCTTTCAATATAGGTACTTTGTTTTTTTTTCATTATTAACCTACCTAAACTATTAACAAAAATTGTCAAGGGTCACACACTCATATCGACAAATACCGATATCGATAATTTCTGTGCAATCCCTATTTATTTTTTTCTTGATATTGGCATTATGTATGTCATGAATATGACGTTTGCGGCTTCATATTGGCAACATTGTTTTCGATTTTTCGCCTCCGTTTCATACTTATTAGAATTTACGCGTAGATAGAGAAACCAACTATCTACGAATTTACGCTATTTGTAAGGCACTCCCGTCTCTTAAAACGTAGTGGTTATATCCTCTTTGAACAATATGTCAATTTTTTTTCTTAAATTATGGCATCGCAATTCATCGCATCGCATCGCATCGCAAGCAAACTCTGCATATTGCCAGCGTCAAGTATAATTTTTGCATCACGTTTTTAACGAGTAACAATAGGTAAAGTCTGTAAGTCGTCAGTAATCAGTCGGTCAAGTCAGTCAAACATTCAAATTCAAGTAAAGCTGTAAAGCGATGGCTTCTTTACCAAAACGCGACAAATAGAATTTTGGAGGCAAGCCGAAAAAACCTATTTTCGCACTGTTATTTTAATTCACAATACTCCTGCACTATAACTAACGTATATCGAACAAAATGCCATCAACTGTATCCGATATAACTCAAAAATACACCAAGGAAATGAAAATAAAACAAGAGCACAATATGTCTTTCCGACTTCCCGCCAACCAAAACTCTCTTCAATTATGTTCATAATTATTATGTTAAAGAAGAAGTACTTTTTTCAATTTTAATCATGGCATCGCACACTCTGTGCACATTGCCAGCGTCAAGTAAATTTTTTGCATCACTTTGTAGTCGTAGAAAAAATCAGTTAGTCGTCAGGTATCAGTCAGTCTAGTCAGTCAAATGTTCAAGTAAAGTGGTAGGTGGCTACTTTACCAGAACAAGTCCGTGGAGTTTTGGAGGCAAGCCGAAAAAAACATGTTTTCGCACTGTTATTTTATTTCACAACACTCGTGCACTGTCATTAACCTATATTGAGCGAAATGCCATCAACTTTATCCGTTATAGGATATAGAAAATGAAAATAAAACAAGAGCACAACTTGTCCCTTCAGACTTCCCTCCAAAACTCCAAAGAAGAAGTATAATCGAATAAACGAAACGTCTTTGGTCAGAGCAAAGTCACAACTCACAAAAGCCAAAGCCAAATTTTGGCCATACGTAGATAAAGTAGAGCATAGAATTAGAATTACCTACCTACTAGTCCGATAAAATAGCCATCGCTTTACTCTTAGACTAAGAATAATGTACTTGCTTTACTTGAATATCTGACTGACTAGACTGACTTATTACTTACTGTTTTTTTCTATGACTACTAAGTGATGCAAAAATTGTACTTGACGCTAGCAATGCGTACAGAGTTTGCATGGCCATTGTTGAAATTGAGAAAATTAAACTAAACTAATATATTGAATGGCTGTAAAGATTTTATCTAATGCCGTAAAACTTAAAAAAATAGATAAGCCGTTCACTGACATTACTATGTCACTACTGACACTGACAGTCACTGTCAGTCATGCTCAAGGCCCGTCGGCAGGGTTGCCAACCGTACGAGATTTCTCGTACAATTACGAGATTTCTAACCTTCTATACGAGGTACGAGAACGATTGTACGAGGTAGATTTTAATTTCACAGGAATATTTTTTATCCATCTTATAATGTTTGAGTTACAATAATTAATCTTTATTTCAGGTATATAAAAAGTAACCCATATAGAAATAAATTTACAAATAAATAAATTTAAATAAACCAAGGTTGTAACAATAGAAAATTATACAACTTTTTAAAATCTAACACAAACATTTGTTTATAGATTATGGACGTACATCCAGTTATGCGTGACATACTAATCCTTTGCAAAAATAGCCATTGAGCGTTATAAATTCGACTGAAAATGGACTGTACCAGATTCAAAAGACAAAATTAATATGAGTTTATTATCCCTTCCGTACGAGGAAAAAAATAAAAAAGGTTGACAGCCCTGCCCGTCGGCGTCATCACATCAGTCAGTGACATGAGTGACATCCATCCATCCAATGAGGAACGAACGAATCCCCCATCAGTCAGTCGTCAGTCAGCAGTTAGGACGTTATGACAGTCAGAGCGTCAGAGGTTGCTAAACTGAACGTGCTGAATTTTAATTTGCTTGCCGTGTCTGTCCTTGTTGCTGTGTTATTTGGTGCCGTTTTAATTTTAAGGTAATACTATTATGTTCTAATATCTTTGAGCTTGTTATTTGAAAATGGGTAATTTTAACAAGCTTCACTTAAACTATTGATTACAATATTTTTCATATTACAATATTCGGTCGGAGTGTCTCCATTCTAAAAACTTGTTTGGTATGTTTACTAATTTTTCTATAAGTAACAAGTAATTAATTGGAGTAACGGGAAAAATTTCTGCAAAGGCAATCATTACGAAGATTTAATTCGGAATTTTTGCATCGCAGACATCGCTTTACATACCTTTGAATAATAAAGAATTTCTCAAGTGTCTGTCTCCCTGTGTAACAGTTTTCAAAAAGTTGATTACCTACAATTAATTTCTTTTTATTAACAAATCATAAGCGTCAATTATTTTCGCTCATTTTTACAGGACAATTGAAGAGACTTGGCAACTAGTGCATCAGTGACCACCACAATGGATAATCTGAAGCAGTTCAACGTGATGGCGTCTGAGGACAACTGGCAAACGCCAAGCTTCAGACAAAGTGTTGTAGCAAAGATGTAAGTATTTTTGTAGGTGTGTTTGTAAAACTTGCCAGGTGGACTGACAACCTGAAGAAGACATCGGAAAGCTCCGGAATATAGAGGGCACAGGACCAGAGTGGGGAATATCAGGGGAGGCCTTTGTCCAGCAGTGGACTTTAAAGCCTGATATATGAATGGATGGTAAAACTATCACGGTTAGACTGAGGAAGTACCACTCTTGCTCCTATTTCTGCAGTTGCCAGCCAGAAAGAGAAATAAATAAATCCAACTTTACATTCAGCCAGTTAGTACCAAGAGGAATGTCTATTTTAGACTGAATATTCTTCAGCTGCTATGCTTTATTATTTACTAGCCCAACTGTCTTCATACAAAAAATATTATCAATCTGTGTTACCATTGCAATGTAAAAGGAGGACAGACAAACACACTTTCACATAAATAATAGTATGGATTTTAATGCTAATGCTGTATTTTGTGCTGTGTTTAAGAGTAAAGCGTATAAATAAACTTTATCTTGTAATATTTAGTGATAAATACTTAGGCAGTGCACACAGTACAAGTAATTTTTAGTCTGTTCATATTTCCCACACTGTGTAGACATGCTCTTATAGACATGCTCTAGAGTGCAGCAGTGTGTTAAGCCAAGTTCAAGCACCCCTTAAGATCTCACATTTTTAAATACAATTGTTATAGGTATCCAATAAAGCAAAGAAATAAAGTTTAATACTTGTTTGTAATGTTATTTTGTTCTATAAATACATATTTAGATTTTGCATAGAACATGGCACTCATTTAGATCTCCATTCTTTTTGCGGCGAAGCCCACAGCCAAACATAATTTTTGTATTGAACTTGGCTCTCCTTTTTTACATTTATGTTTTTGGTGGGATTTGTGTTAAGTAAAATGTAGATCCACATAATAATATGAAAATACATAATATAGCAGAATCCGGTCTTGGACTACCAAGCTGTCAAAACGTGATATCCCCATACATTTTGTATGAGAAAATGATAAGTGATGTCACTTATCATATATCCGCTCTCGTGCCCGCGCCAACTTAACAAAATACCCTAGATTGACCGGCCTTTTATCGCGCGCGGCTGATTTATGACCCTGCCACTTCTAACGCGGTTTAGACCCATAAGGAATGGTTATTTTTGTTAGAATTGTATAGAAACTTGGTTTAAAATATTCTCAAGAGTGCTATAATTTCATTTACTTTGCTTAAAAATGAATAGTTTGTTGGTTTAAAGCACTTCAAATAACGATACGAAAAATTTTGAGTTCTTGTTACAGTTTGTTGCGGTTATTACGAAATTTAGATCGATGACATGTGAATGTTTTATGTTTTTTGTAATTAAGAATAGTTATTTACTGAAACTAAAACATATTTTTATGATGCTGCAAAGAAAAAAGTAAAAATAATCTTGATACAAAAGTCGTTATTATTTTGTTGGTAACTTCTTATTTGTGCAACGTATTTTATTGCTTTCTACGTCAACTGTGTATAGAATATAACAAAAATATTTGTACAAGTCAAAAGATACTTTCTTTTAAATCTAATTATACAAAATTAATTCTCATGGTAAGAATATTATTTAAGAAATAAGTGTTTAAAGTTGACGCTGAGATTTGTCAGTTTGCTTTGAACGTTTTTGAATGCATTTATTTTAAGATTTTTTCAAGTCTACACATATGGTTTTCGGTTTTTTTTTGAAGAAAAATTACTAATTTATGCAATTTAATTAAGTTTTCGATAAAAATATAAGATAAACATCACAAAATACAAGATTTATCTTTAGTCAGGTTACTGCGGGATATAATTATACCTGGGGTCAAACGGGAACTTGGGGGATATATTTGTACCCAAAGTCAATCAGGTCTTTCTGATTAGGGTCGCTTCACAACACACAGAGTATAATTATATATAATATAATTTATACCTGAGTATAAAAAAGGACTTTTATTTTAAAAAAATGGCAATAGGCTAATTAGCTGAATATATCGTGAAATTACAAAAAATACAGTAGAACTTGTAAACTCCACTTTTTTTAAAATCGGTCAATGTTAAAAAGTGCTCTATCAATATTTGTAGATTTATTAAAATATCACATAAAAACAAACAACCGAATATTAACGCATGGTTAAGTTATTTTACTAACATCGAATAAGCAAATAATAGATGTTAACTGAAAAAAATTCAAACTTAAGAATTTTTTTATTTTAATTACATTAAATAAAAAAATACTTGAAGGATAATTTGTGAATTAACCTTTAGCAGAAAGACGGCGTTTGACCTCAGGTATAAAAATATCCCGCCTATATCACACAAGGACCATGCAGTTTTAAAAACGTTATCCTTATTAATCATCCAATATTTTTGAAAACCTATATGTGAATTTGATAACTTAATAAAACTAGAATATCTTAAAATACTTACCTAGTAGATTTTGCTTTCAACACAATTAAAAAAAAAAATGACACAAACTGTTAACACTTTTTCACACAGTGTCTTCTGTTTACACTAATTTTACTATTTTACAAAAAAATATATTAAAAAAGCACTATAAAACACTTCAATAACTATTATAAAAGAGAAAAATATTAATTTACAGTAGTAAATATTGGTTTAATATTATAAACAAACACGAAAACAAAAACTTTTGCCGATATGAAGTTACCTGTGAGCATCGCATACAAAACACCGGTACAACTAATTTCAGTTCAAAGTTAGAGGCAAAGTGTCAATGAGTCATAGATGGGATATTTAGTAAGGCAGAGAAAGAAATAAACAGCGAGTTGAAAAGTCAATACGTTAAGGAAAGATAGATATATTTTTGTCATGATGTCGCATAGGGATACTTTAATACCTGCAGGCAAACAACTGTGTTTTATTGCTAGGTATAAAAAGTACCTATAGTTCATTCGCGTTAAGAAAATAGTGACTCATCACCGACTGCCGGCCAAGCCACGCCCCCTAGCCAATTAAAACGCTAGAAATTAGTAAGGCGAGTTCACAGTGCTCAGTTGAAGTCAGACCTTCGAACTGATCGGTTGTGTATTTTGCGTACTACTTGTTTAAAATTAAATTTGGAAAATGGATATCTCACCTATTAAAAAAAATAAAAGTGGATCAATTATACATAGCGGAGAGAGACGCGTAATTTACAATGTTTATAAGTATTTCAACCATTAATCCAAATATGTGTTACTCTACTAATATAGCGTTTAAGTTGACATTAAAAATTACCTTAATAGGAATATTTTAACATGTTTAAAATCATTGATACTTTATTATTTTTCTATTAAACTTATTTAATGTTTTGAAAAAAAAATGTTTAATTTTTTTCTCCATTATGAATACACCCTTACCCTGCAGTTGCACTGATGAGTCACTATTTTCTTAACGCGAATGAACTATAGATACACGAGAGCGGATATAGTCAATTGACTTCATTATTATTGATTTAATCGGTAATTAAAATCATGTATAAAAAAGAATTAACAATTATATTGCTTTCCAAGCGTGATTTAATGCAACCTTTTTAAGGTAAGGATTTTGAATTTTTTTGTGCATGGTGTCCAAGACCCTATTAAAAATTTGTATTAGGCAAAGCTTAATACTTTTGTTAAACCTGCATTAACTTCTCCAAGTTAGATATGAGCGCCGCGCCGGCGCGCCGCCGCCGCCGCAGATTTCGCCGCGCCGCCGCCGCCGCGAAAAGGTAACGGCGCGCCGAGTGAGCGAGAGAGATAATTGAATCGGTCACTAGTCAAATAGTATGAACGTGCTCGTTGTTGCCGTAGGCCGCTTTAAGCAGTTCTTCTTATTCTTTTCAGCCTTTAGTAGTCCACTGCTGGAAGTAGGCCTCCCCTAACGTTCGCCATTCCTCCTGGTCCTGCGCCTACTGAATCCAGCGGTTTCCCGCTGTCTTCTTTAGGTCATCAGTCCACCTGGTTGGAGGGCGGCCTGTACTCCTTTTGCCGAGACGTGGTCGCCATTCGAGAACCTTCCTTCCCCATCGGTTGTCGGTTCTTCTAACTATATGGCCTGCCCATTGCCACTTCAGCTTGCAAATTTTGAGAGCTATGTCTGTAACTTTCGTTCGTCTACGGATTTCATCGTTACGAATTTTATCGCGTAGAGAAATTGGTATTTCTCTACGCGAGAAATACCGTACCGAACCGTACCGAACCGTACCGACGTAGAGAAATACCAAGCATAGCCCTCTCCATCGAGCGCTGTGCGATCTTGAGCCTATGGAAAAGGCCAACTGTAAAAGACCACGTCTTAGCGTAGGTCATCACTGGCAACACACACTGCTCGAAAAATTTCAACTTCAGGCACTGAGGTATTGTGGACGAGAAGACACTTTGTAACTTCCCGAACGCTGCCCAACCGAGTTGGATTCTACGAGTTATCTCTCTCTCGAAGCTGGACTTACCCATACGGATCGCAGGTATATGTACTCGTCGACAACTTCGAGAGTAGTGCCATCAACAACAACCGGTATAGGTGTGACATGGACGTTGAACATGATCTTCGTCTTGTCCATGTTCATCTTAAGATCCACCCTTTGTGAGGCGCTATGGAGGTCACATAATATAGTGCTGAACTCTTCCAGGTTCTCCGCCAAGATTACTATATCATCGGCAAATCGAAGTTGTGTGAGGTGTTCGCCATTGATGTCAATACCGAGCTCGTTCCACTCTATCAGCTTGAACACGTCTTCCAGTGCAGCGGTAAACAGCTTCGGGGATATGAACCTTGTGCCTTGTACTCCGCGCTGCAGTGGAATAGGTCCAGTGCTTCCGTCGTGGACTCGGACTGTCATGGTTGCGGTTTTGTACAAACACTTCAACACCTCGATGTACCGATAGTCAATCTGGCATCGCTGGAGAGACTCTAGCACCGCCCAGGTCTCAATAGAATCGAAGGCTTTCTCATAGTCCACATACACAATACATAGCTGCAGATTATACGAGAGGAGCACCAAAATACCAGCTACACCGCTACACTCATTTGACTCCGTTCAAAAGCGCGCAGTCCGAATCATCAACGACCCAAACTTGACTGACAGTCTAGAACCGCTAAGCTTGCGAAGAGGCTCGCTCTGCGCATTCTATCGACTTTACTATGGTGAGGGCTCCAAGGAACTTTTTAAAATGATGCCTACGTCACCATTTCATGAATATACCACCAGACGAAGGTTAAAGTTTCACCGACACCATCTGGACTCGTGGCGGTCCTCCACAGTCCGCTTTGCACGCTCTTTCTTACCACGGACGTGTAAGTTAAAGGACAACCTTCCAGCTGAGACATTTCCAGTGGACTATGAAATGGGGTTCTTCAAGAAAGCTGTAAAAAAGCTCTCCTCCAAAGCCGGCAAAGCTCGAGTGACTCCTCTGGGGTTACCCGTGTCCATAGGCGACGGTGATCGCTTAACACCACGCGGCTTGTCTGCCTTTTTGTACGGTTTATTTATATGTATATAAAAAAAACTATCCTGTCACACACCGACCTGCAATATCGGCAAACTGTTATTCAAAATTGTATAATTACGTTGTTCTAATTGCTAAGTGTCAAAATGTTACACTTTCCTGAACCGTAATTTGTTTATTTTTAAGTTTTAATAAATATAAATATTTTTATCGATAAACTACGTGATTTTTATCTGCCAACATCAAAAAATCCTTTGGAGGTCACGCCGCCGAAAACGCCGCCGCCGCCGACTCCAAAAAGTCGGCGCGCCGCCGCCGACCTCCCACCCATCGGCGCTCATATCTACTCCAAGTACAACAAACTTGCCATCCCAGGTTTGATTGATGATGGAATTGTGACTAAAGGTTTCTGTTCTTGGTCTGGGTCAATCTGGTGTTTGTTTTTATTTTTGTATGTGACCATGGTACCCACGACACATGAAATCCTCGTGTGGGGCTATAAGTGTGTAGCATTATTTATTTATTGAATGCTCACTGACACTTATTTTTATTATCTTTTTCCTTTGTGTGATAGGAGTTATACTAACTCATTTTCCTGAATAGAACATAGTGAGGCTGAGGATCTTTTGTAGCCAGGTGTCCTGTGATAACTAAAGAACTGTTATTCTATGATGCTTACAATTAAAGCGGTAAAGATTTAAATGCAGCTTTTTAAAACAGTTTGAACTGTAAGCGAAAAGTGTTTTAAGCTTTTTGTCATAATTGCAAATTACATATATTTTCGGTGCTTTATTTTTGCAACACATTTTGTCTTCCCACTGCTGGGCATGGATGCCCCATTTAGGAGGCCTGGAGCTTACTCCACCACACTGTTCCAGTGCAAGTTCGTTTCTAATGAGGTTATACTTTGGAAACTAAAGTGGAGGTTTATCGACTGCTATCCATTGATACCAACTGGAACCAATGGTTTAATGTGCCCTCCGAAGCACGGAATCGTGGATGACCATCACCCATCTCACACCCGACCACGCCCGTTTCGTTCAGCTCTGTAGATCGCTTGAGTTCTACATTAGCTCTTGGGCCATACACGCTTCACATAATAATATATGTCAAAGATTCAAATTGATTTCCATCTGAGTGGTTGTTATTTTTGTTAAACATTATTATTGTATACCTTGCCATGTCTTGGCATGGTACCCTAGGGATGGGTCTAGAAGCAAAGGATGCCCTTGTAGACGATGGGAAGATGACATAAAAAGTATTGCTGGGCCATGCTGGATGCAGAAGGCTCAGGATAGAGAATTGTGGAGAGGCTTGGAGGAGGCCTATGTCTCAGGACAAACTGGAGGCAAGAATAAATTTAATAAATAAAAATTGTTTACTTCATAATAATAATTATAAAATTCAGATGAAAAAAAAAACAATAATAATAAAGGTAACACGAAAATAAGCCAGTAAAAGGCTATAAATAAAATTATATTATACATTTATTTATTATTTATTTATTTATGCTTTATGTACATACCCTAAACTAGGTGTACAAAGGTGGACTTAATGCAATATTATCATTATTACATTCAGTGTGCACTTGCATTTCCCAGAGAGGAGGTCATCCAGAGGTCCGGCATGCAGGTGGCCAGAAATAGTAGCGAGATGGAGAACTATGTGTTTGCGAAAGCGACCAACCGTGATGAATACATGAACATGGTCGCCAAGCTCATTCTTCATGTCAGAGAGATGTGTAAGTATAGACTTGTATACATGTAAAATGCCGCAAATTTGTGCGTACATACAAACTCTCACACCTGCGCGCGCACACATAAACTCTCTCTCTCTCTCACTCACACACACACACGCACACAATAATTCAGCTACAAACAAACTATTTAAGACAAATACCATACCATTTTAAGACAAATAGTTTTTTTTTTTTTCAACTTTTTTTATGTCCCACTACTGGGCACAGGTCTCCTCTCATAAGTGAGAGGGATTTAGGCCATAGTCCACCACGCTGACCAAGTGCGGATTGGTGGACGTCATGCTTTCGAGAAATTATGAATTTCTCTCAGGTATGCACGGCGATGGAGAACATCGTAATTAATTAAATATCACGATATTTTCCATCACCGTGGAGCAGCGATAAATACGCACATAACAAATTTCTTTGTCAGAGGTGCGCGCCGAGGATTTGAACTTGGGGTTGGTCGCGTCGAAGACCGCGGTTTTTTCGCCGCGGCGCACTCGGCCATCGCTGCTCACTCGGCCATCGCTGCTCAAGTACGACACACAAGGAGAATTGATCGGCGACACCAGTCTTCATACAAACGGCGCATTATTGCCGTTCTACCTGTCTTAATAATGTTCTGTGTGTTTTATCATATATTATTTATTATACACTCAGTGTATTACACTGTTGCTTTCTTTTAGTTTAATTATAACATTCTCGTAATTTATAATAAATTTATAATTAACTTTACATTGGCAGTAATGCTAAGTATAGGCCGATAATTATTAACGTCTGATTTTGAGTTCTTTTTGTTTAATATGTATACCTGTATACCTTTTTCATGCAATAGTAGTATACACCCATCATACGTTCTGATTGCGGATTGTTGCAAAGTAGTTTTTACCTAACTTTATAACAATGGAGTTCCGCAAAGTAACGCCTGATTCTATTAATATTAATTTTTTAATTGGTCAGGGACTCACCTTCAGATAAGGATTGGTTTATTAAAAAGGTCAACGGAACTAGCGATTGGCGCAACGCTTTATCAGCACTGCCGGTAGCTCATCCACTCCGAAGCTACCTATTTTTAGATTTGAGGTTTCGTATCAGTCGGATTACTTCATTAAGTTCAACTGGCCGTAGGAACATACTGCATTCATTAGTGTGTATTACGGGATTATTTCATATTAGGAATACAAAATATTCGCTTAATGAATGTAATTTTTCCCGGTCATCGCCTTTAGGTGCCCGTTTGGGCTAGATGTTGAGCTGAGAGAAAAAAGGCGGCTGAATAAACTCCCGGTAGCACTCTTTTAAAAAGTACATTTATATAATTGAGATAACAGTATGGCTATGGGTCGATAATGGGCACACGTGACAGCTGATCGTGTGAGACACTATCAAAACACGATGCAGCATCGATGCACATGCAAATCTTCGATGCTAAAAGTAGTGTGACTTGGCGGTAAAACGTTATTTTTCTTTTCCAGCACAACCCAAGCAAAACCAGGTGCCATCGAACATGAGTGGTCCAAATCAGAGCCAGGCAGGTCCGAACAGCCAAGTCTCGCAGAGCCAAGCAGGGCAGGCGCCACAGGGGCCAAGCAACCAGGCCGGCTTAGCGCCGGATCCTCTAAACGCACTCCAGAACCTGGCCTCGCAGGGCACGCGGAACCAAATGATGAACATGGGTCAAGGACAGATGCAACAGCAACTCGGACCCAACCAGGGGATGGGCATGCAGGGGCAAATGGGACAGCAAGGCCCCATAGTGTCCCAAGGCAATCCGCAGAACCAAACAGCAACGAATCTGCTCCAAACTTTAAATCAGAGACCACAGCTGAACATGCAGCTTCAGAATAAGATTGGTGGGTCGATGGGTATGGTGCCGAACCAGGGGCAGATGGGGAGTGGGCAGATGAGCAACCTAGTGGGTGGAATGGGTGGTATGGGCAATCCAATAGGCAGTCAGCTGCAGAACCAGCTGGCTGGGCCCGGGATGCAGGGACAGATGATGCCCAACATGTCCATGCCGAGTTCCATGCAGGTGCCGATGTCGGGGGCCAGCACCATCGTGGGTCAAATGCAGTGTAATCAGGTCGTCGGCGGCATGGGTGGCCAGATGGCGCCCAACAACATGCAAGGGCAGATGGGTAAGCCGAAGTGTTTTTAACTTATCTAATGTTCAATGGAAAAAAATTGGCTGGAAGGCAACGATTAGAGTAAGATAAAAAGTGTAAGAGCCAAAGTGGTAGAGAATTTTATCAGTTTCCATTATGTAGTACAACAAAATTTCGTACGATGCACCGTTTTCGAGATGTAAGCAAAAAACCAAAAAACGAGACCCTCGAGCGCACCTCGGAGGGGTAAGGACTTTTAGTATGTTTATCTCCTAACTAGTCCAAACAAAGTTCCTAAGTCAAATTTTCTGCTTTAGACTTTTCCATCCACAATTATTCATTGCCTAAGCTATTTTTATAATGTCAACGTTGCGGTTTTATATTTTAATCATTAATATTTTATTTAACAGTGATATAAAAAAAAATCTAAAAGATAATAAAGAAAGGTTAATAACTACATACTTTCAATACATTTGTTGTACTTTAAGAATTTCCCAAAGAATGGGTTTATCTTAACTGGATCAGGCTATGAATCTGCACTGCAATTTTTGATATTTTTTTAAAAAGTTTATTTGCTTATGTTTATGTCTTTATGTACTTTACACTTGGGTATTCTGATACTTTAAGGCAGGAAGACGACTGCTAGGTTCACTAGTAGGTATTATTATAACAAATCAAATTAAAAGTATATTATATAAAACGCTGCGTTAAACGAAGTGTGGCTGATTTAAATTGTACTTAGTCGTTTTGTACACTCACATGACACGTTAACACGTACAACGAAACTGCACCTGGCTTTGCCCGTCGAATGTCGCGGCGCATCGAGTAAAACGATGTCAAAAATACATGAGTACATGCGTACCTCAAAAAGTTGGCACTAAACCACTCTTGGAAAGCAGGATAATAGTTAATTTATTTTTATTACCTTTTAAATCAATAAAAATTTTGTCAATTGACTCTAAATGAGTTGTGACGTCACAAATTATTTTCTCATAAAATGTATGAGGATTTCACTTTGACAGGTCATTAAAAGTATTCGTATCTCAATTGATTTGTGCATCAAATACGGTATTTATAAATTTAGTAAGAAATAGAAAATTAAACCGAAGTACGAAATGCTTTTTTCAAGTTTTCAACTTTTTACAAATGTTTCTTTTTAATCTAAAAAATACGATTGTTTTGTTTGATTACTATTTTGGTTTTTTTTTCTGAGGATGATAAAGATAATGCCTAGTTTACATTATTCCAGTCCAGTGATCCAGCGAGAATCCAGTCCAGTGCTGGACTGGTACATACCTGTAACGTTTACATTATTCCAGTTATTTAGATGCCGTTTCAGTAGGTGGTAGAAATATTATCGTTCGCCCGGGGAAGTACCATCGCTGCACCCACTCCTGCACCAAGTGTGGCCGGCAACTGCACGTTTCCACCGAAACACAATAGAATTGGTTCACGGCAGAAGTGGGTGCAGCGGTGGTATTTCCCCGGGCGAACGATAATAGTTCTACCACCCACCTACACCTCATTTCATTTAATGTAAACGGGGCATAAGGAGTTTTGGCGGGAAGTCAAAAAGACATTATTGTTCTCTAGTCTTATTTTTACTTTCTTGGTGTATTTTTGAGTTATATCGGTGGGCACGTGTCTCTCCCAAGTATTGGGAAGGCCTGGAGCTTACTCCACCACGCTGCTCCAATGCGGGTTGTTCGATATAGGTTAATTAAAGTGCACGAGTGTTGTGAATTAAAATAACAGTGCGAAAATATGTTTTTTCGGCTTGACTCCAAAATTCCATTGGTCACGTTCTTGTAAAGAAGCCATCGCTTTACTTGAATGTCTTACTGACTTGACTGACTGATTACTGACGACTTACTTACTGACGCAAAAATTATACTTGACGCTGGCAGTGTGCACAGAGTTTGCGATGCCATAATTGAAAAAAAAAACCCGGGTATAATGTTGTGTATTGCAGTGGGCGGGCTGGGGCACGGCGCGCACGGCGGCCACGGCGGGCAGCTGGTGAGCATGGGCATGCTGCACATGCAGCGCGGCGGCAAGGACGGGCTGCTGGCCGCGCCCTACGCCGCGCGCGCGCCCGCCCCCGCGCAGTTCCTGCGCCAGAGCCCCTCGCCCTCCGCCCCCTCCAACAGCCCCATGGGTCAGTCGCCTCATTCACTCGTATATTCCATCATTCACCTACTTGCCCCATGAGTGTTGACATTCAACTACACATTCATTGATCAGTCGTTCACCAAACTATACAAGGTGTCCCAAGAAGTAGTGATATACTGAAGCTGGGAGTTAGAGGACCTAGAGGGCTATCTGAATCATCCCCATGTATGTCCCGCGATTTTTCGTATTTTCGGAGTTATGATTTTTTTTCACCTATCGCCGAGTACGATGACATTTTTATTTATGGTGACGTGAATTATTGCGGTAGATGCTTGATTTTTTTTGTGTGCTAAGCTGATAGATAGGCGAATTCTGAATTCACTACTTCTTGGGACACCTTGTATATGACGTCACTTAATTTGTCATGAAGATTTATGTGTGCATGTTAATGTATGTTATATGAATTTACTGGATTGCTGTTTAAAACTCCTGGGTTTGATACCCTGTGAGGCAGAGATTAGAATGCATTTTCTGTTCTTAGTCTGAAGTTGTTTGTGTATGTTCATTCACTTACATTACAACTATGGGCATCCTAATGTAGGTAAAATAATGTAGGACAAAGACAAAGACATTTATTTGCACAAATATGGGTGTTTACAAAGTTGTTTATACATCATATTTACCTTCATGAGGTATGCAAATATACAATGATAAAAATATAAAAATAAAAAACTTAACTATAACACAATTACGAAATGTACATTAACATCAATTTTATTATTTTTTTATTTGTCCCATATTGCACCTTTTATAAATTAAAATATTTATTTATATTTCGGATCGGTTCCGATCGTCAACTTTGGGTACCCACTACCCATATCACCAAAAAAAAAAACAGTCTACAGACTTCTCATTAAGTATTCCACCGTTAATCATTCATTATTTCACTGTTAAACACTAATCCTTTCATCCCTTTTACATTTTTCATAAAGTAATAGTTTGTATGTAGCATGCTAAATAAATATTTACATAATAATATACAATACCGCTATTCCTTAACATATTTTTCCAGTCATAGCTGATTTATTCAGGATGAGATCGGGACAAGATTTTATAAATTTTACTCATGAAAATTTTCTTTCATCTTCTAGACATCAGTAGCAAAATAGTCTTTCTCTTTTAGTAATGTGGAAAATGTAGAAAAGGTACTGACTTATTCCTTTTTTTGCCTTTTTACTCAGGTGGTGGAGTCTTAGGCAGTGCATTAGCGTCTCCAATGTCTTCGTTAGGAGCCCTGGGAGCTTGTCAGGGTGTGGGCAGTCCCTCACCTTCTGCACCACCTCATCTGCAACACCATGTGCCTCAACAACGGTAAATACCAACTGTGAATAAATTTTGGAATGTTTTCAAGTTTTTGTTTGACTGAAATCACCATGTTTTATTTGATGTGTTATTCACCATCTCCAAGTAAAGTGTTGATTAGTTACGTCCCTAGTAAAATTAATTGGCAAGTAAAAGCTATGAGTACGGGTCAGTTTATTATATGATTAGTGCTACTTGAACATCATGAAATTGAAATTAAAGTTACGGGTGACTTTAACCAACAATTAGCGTACTTGTGACTTTACTTGAAGGTGGTGAAAGAGGCCCTTAGACATTTTTATTGAATCCTCAGTCTCATTATGTATTCTAAAAGTAGTCAAAGAAAAGATGAAAATCGTAAAAAAAATTGTCAGCCAAGTTCGGATAAAATTTGACACTTTGGTTTCTTATGAAAGTAGCCAGTATGGCCATTTTGCCTGCTCTCCATCTTGGAAATCATAAACCTGAGACAAGGAATTGAAAATAGGACAACTATCAATAGTTTACAAATTCTGCAAGCTGAAACTGGCTGATAATAACTTTTATATAACCTTTTATATAATATTTGCCTCCCGCCAGCGGCTTCACCAGCGTGCCCTCGTTTTAAAGGTTACCGTAGTATAAAACCATCTATGTCCTTTCCCAAGGTCCGCTATATCTGTGTTCCAAATTTCATTAAAATTGATTCAGTAGTTTTAGTGGAAAAGCGTAACAGACAGACAGAGTTACTTTCGAATTTATAATATTAGTGCGGATAGGACGACCCGCGTGGCGCAATGGTTACCATTCCGGACTGGCAATCGAGAGGTCCCGGGTTCGATTCCCGGCGAAACAGAAATTTTAATTTAAACTTCTGTTCTCGGTCTGAGTGTTTGTGTTCCTGTCTTTGTATGTGTCCATGGTACCCACGACACAGGGTATTAATAACTACCTAGGGGCTATGAGTGTGTAACGTTTACCATCGTTAAGAAAGGTAAATACTGCAGCCACAATTTGGTTAGAGCACAGACCGCTTTGTAATCAAGCGGACTGTTAACCAAAGAAGGCAGCGGTAACCTGGTATAGGTTGATTCTATTTTAGGAAGTCCTATCGGCTTTGTTTGTAGTGACGTGTACTGACAAACGCGCTTGTGTGCGCAAGCTTTTGTAGCAATACTGAACATCTCTTTCATTAACATACAAACATTTAGAAATATTACTCCCATAACTCTTCTTCGTTTGGTTGTCATACTAACGTTACTTACGCACTAACTTACGCACAATAAAACAATGTACATTTGCACGCCTCACCTCATAGCAGAACGGACATTGTGACATAGAACACTGTACTGAATGACATTTTGGCAAAGGGAGATCTCCCGCCGGGCGAGGTGGTCATGCCCGGGGAGCGGCCGCGCTCCTACTGACTCAATTCAGAGCTTGTATATATGGTAGGATATTCCGAAAACTTCGATAGCGTGATTCAGGAATACCCGTGGCGCCATCTCTTGATGAGTAGCGGAAGGTCGCTACATCACCCCCTGCTCAGACCGGAGGTCGATGACTTCAGTAATCCAAGTGCAATCTTCACTTACAAGCGCCTTGAATGCCCTCTATCTGCGGTGAGTCGAGATGTGAGGGTGCAGACCTTGTGTAGCCCTCCGTCCTCGGTGAGTCGGGATGTGAGGGTGAAGCGAAGAGTGGAGATGCCCTCTATCCACGGTGAGTCGTGATGCGAGGGTTGGATGTGGAGGCGAGTAATGGCTACTCAAGCCGTCCATGAAGTCCTTGGAGACAGCTGTGTCAGGAACAGGAAGCGTGTACATGGTGCGCTGCGATGCACCTGATGAGCTGGTGAAGTGATGCTGCAGTCCATCCAGGGTGTGAAGGTGCGACTGATGAAGTTCAGAAGGGACGTATTCTTGTCCGGGGTCACCAGTTTGGCAAAGGGAGATCTCCCGCCGGGCGAGGTGGTCATGCCCGGGGAGCGGCCGCGCTCCAACTGACTCAATTCGGAGCTTGTATATATGCTCGGATATTCAGAAAACTTCAATAGCGTGATTCAGGAATACCCGTGGTGCCATCTCTTGATGAGTAGCGGAAGGTCGCTACATCACCCCCTGCTCACACCGGAGGTCGATATCTTCAATCCATGCTTGAGTAATCTTCGCTTACAAGCGCCTTGAATGCCCTCTATCTGCGGTGAGTCGAGATGTGAGGGTGCAGACCTTGTGTCGCCCTCTGTCCACGGTGAGTCGGGATGTGAGGGTGTAGCGAAGTGTGGAGATGCCCTCTATCTTCGGTGAGTCGAGATGTGAGGGTAGGTTGGAATGTGGAGGCGAGTAGAGTGGGTACTCGAGCCGTCCACGACGTCGCAGGAGGTAGCTGGATCAGGATCAGGAAGCGTTATCACGACGCGCTGCGATGACCCTGACGAGCTGGTGAAGTGATGCTGCAGTCCATCCAGGGAGTGAAGGTGCGACTGATGAAGGTCAGAAGGGACGTATTCTTGTCCGGGGTCACCAGTTTGGTAAAGGGAGATCTCCCGCCGGGCGAGGTGGTCATGCCCGGGGAGCGGCCGCGCTCCTACTGACTCAATTCAGAGCTTGTATATATGGTAGGATATTCCGAAAACTTCGATAGCGTGATTCAGGAATACCCGTGGCGCCATCTCTTGATGAGTAGCGGAAGGTCGCTACAACATTTTTAAAGTGAAAATTTCTTTAGCGGCGTTGTGCACTTTTTTTGGGATTGGTAAAAAATGTTAAACTCGCGTCAAGACACGTGGCCTGTTCGAATATTAGTAAGACGGAGGGGTAACAGCTGAAGGCTCGACTGTCTATACTTGTAAAATTCGTTTATCAGTAAGTATTTAAAATATGGACATTGAACAAAGTGCATCTATTAATGAAAAAAGTGACGAAGAAATAGTGAAAGAAAATGAGTGAGTACTTTATAAAAATACTAGATGAAAACCTACTGAAAATACTAGATGAAAAATAATACTGATAATAAAAGCAATTCGTACGAAATTATTCCCTAACCATTCCAAAATATCAAAATCGCACAACGTTAATGTTCAAGTTTTCACGTCTGCCGGCACTACCGAAGTGCAACCCGTTGTTTTTTTTGTTTCTACAGAAGCGTGAACATGGGCATGGTGGCGTCCCCATCGTCGTCCCTGAACACCCCGGTGGGTGCGGGGGTGGCGTCCCCGGGGGGCGAAGAAGCCGCCTACAGGGAGAAGGTCCGCCAGCTGTCCAAGTACATCGAGCCGCTCCGGCGTATGGTGCACCGCATGGTCAGCGAGGGGGAGAGTGAGTTTATACAGATTTTTTAACACGCTTATATTAGCTTGACTTGTATGTCTGCTAATATAAGCGTGTATGTATGTATGTATGTAACGGAATCTTTTATCTTCAAAAAATCAACGGCCGATGACAATGCAATAATATGAAAAAAAAACAGCTAAAAAATTAAAAATAAATAATGTAGTTTAAAAAACTGAAAAACACGCTTTTGTGAAAGTACGAACTAAAAAGTAAAAAATAAGAAGAAAATGTATTTTACTGTAAAAAAAAGCGTGTGTGAGGTGCATGGTGTTAATAGTATCTCAATAAGCACCCCACGCTTTTTATAGTAAAATACATTTTCTTCTTATATTTTACTTCTTAGTTCGTATTTTCACTAAAGCGTGTTTTTTAGTTTTCTAAACTACGTTAAATATTTTAGATAGAAATTTTTATGTATATAAAAATTTATTTGTAGATAGCGTGTGACTATCTTAGAGGGTCTACTGTGCTATCAAAACCCTTAGTACCGTTGATCTTTTAATATTCGGTCTTCTTATAATGACCAGATCTCTCAGATGAAATTGGCGAATAATGTCAATGTCAATTGGGATTAAAAATACTCGCAATCAGAAATTAGTAAAATGTCATAAGTATATAGGAATTACATTAAATGTCAAATTTAAAATTGATACATACATACATTGAAAAGGTTCGGCAGCTGTCCAAGTACATCGAACCATTCAGAAGTAGTGCATCGCATGGTCAACAAAGGGGAGGAATAAGTTTATTGTATTTAATATGTCAATACTGAAAGTTGACTGACAATATTTGGACCGTCCAGATTATATTATTACCACTAATATGTCAGTCATATTATCCAAATTAAGCGATGGCTACTTTACCAAAACGCATCTGAGAGTTTTCTGTAACCCCTCTAATGTTTCGGGTAATCTATTTCATTTCACAACATTCACTCAATCACTCAAAACACACTCTGTAATTAGCTTATATTGAATAGGTGCTATAAACTTTATCTAGTATAAGTCTTTCCTATGGGGTGCAGTTCAGATTTAGGTTAATTATATAAAAATTATGATCACCTTAATAAAATGTGATCATAATATTTATATAGTATATAATACAGTTAATGAGATAATAAATCTATATTATGTATGTAAATTAAAAGTAACAGAATTTCTGCAAAAATTAACTTATAATGATGACACTGAATTACTGATCCTGTGTAAATACAAAAAATAAACTCCCACGCACTCGCTCTCTCTCTCTCTCTCTCTCTCTTTCACACACACACACACACACACGCGCGCGCACAGAATTAAAATTTAATTCTTTTAATTGTTTGTATTATTATTTGTATATTAGATTTTAAGTTCTGCTATTGTTTTCAAAATGTACTTTTATTGTATTGAATTCGGAGGTGGGAACTCTATAGCCACTGTCTATGGACAACATATCAATTATTGTAAAGTGTTTTTCTGCACAAATAAATAAATCTTTTTTAATGATAAATCATATTATAAGCAGCTGGCTTTTAGGAAATACCTTGTTTTATAGCTCTCTTGAATATCCAGTCTGCTGGCAATGTTCAGGAAGGTAGGCCCACAATTCACACTTCTGTGGTAAAAAAGAACGTGCGAACCGGACTGTGGAAGACTGGCACGAGTTTAGGTGGTGTTAGTAAAGTTTCATCTTTTGACTGTAGTTCAATATAATTTTCCAAATAAAATATTTGACATATCTTGGCAGATGTGGAGAAGCTGACCAAGATGAAGAACCTGCTGGACATTCTGTCCAACCCCAACAAGCGCATGCCGCTGGAAACGCTCATCAAGTGCGAAGTGGTTCTGGAGAAGCTCGACTTCAAGCGCAGCGAGGGACTTCCCCCTGCCGGCAAGGTAACAATATTGATTTTTGAATCCTATATATTGATAGCGCAAGCCGATATTCGTCCCAGTGATTACGGGACGATAGCTGCACATAAAAAAATGATTATGGGCTCATTCAAAAGAGCTCCAGTCGTAGATGTGCAGAAAAATAATCAGTTTAATAGTAAATAAATTAATTAATTAATAACAAACAACAAATTAAATTTCCCATAATGGTTCCGACCTGTCAAATATTTGTATTTTTTTTTTCAATTATGGCATTGCAAACTCTGTGCATACTGCCAGCGTCAAGTATAATCTTTGCATCAATTTTTTGCCAATTTCAATGAAACTTTACGAAGTAATAACAAAGTCAGTAAGTAAGTCGTCAGTAATCAGTCAGTCAAGTCAGTCCAACATTCAAGTAAAGCGATGGCTACTTTACTAGAACGTGTCGGATGGAATTTTGGAGGCAAGCAGAAAAAACATATTTTAGCACTGTAATTCTATTTCACAAACACTCGTGCACTGTAATTAACCTATATCAAACAAAATGCCATCAACTTTATCCGATATAACTCAAAAATACACAAAGAAAATGAAAATAAAACAAGAGCACAATATGTCTTTTTCGACTTCTCGCCAAAACTTCCCAAATATTTGTTGTTAGTTCGTTCCTCATTCAAAAATGACACAAGTATGAAGTATTATAAGAGGCGTCTGTCATTACATAGTAGGTGGTGCTATATAACAACACTTAGGGCCTCTTTCACCATCTCCAAGTAAAGTGTTGATTAGTTACGTCCAAAGTAAAGTTAATTGCCAAGTAGAAGTTATGAGCACGGGTCAGTTTATCATATGAATTAGTGCTACTCGAACATCGTAATATTGAAATTGAAGTTACTTAGATCGTATTTACTTTATTTTTATTTGAATGGAGTAGCAGACGAGCATGCAGGCCACGTGGTGTTAAGTGGTCGCTGCAGCCCATGGACATCTACATACAACCTCAAGCAAGCATAGGTAAGACTTGTCTGAGGTCGTATGCAGTTACGCTGCTACTCCGGAGGCTGGTGGTTGCCTCGTGCAAGTGTGGCCGGCAACTGCACCTTTCCATCGAAACACTACAGAATCTGTTCACGGCAGAAGTGGGTGCAGCGGTGGTACTTCCCTGGGCGAACCATCATAGTTTTTTTTTATGTCCCACTGCTGGGCACAGGTCTCCTCACAAGGTAGAGGGATTTAAGCCATAGTCCACCACGCTGGCCAAGTGCGGATTGGTGGACGTCATGCTTTCGAGAAATTATGAATTTCTCTCAGGCATGCACGGCGATGGAGAACATCGTAATCAATTCATCATAGTTCTACCACCTACAAAATTTGATTTAGTTGCGCTGCTACTCCGGAGGGCATATGTATGTCTGGCTGGCATTATTCCACCCAGAACACAATAGAATCCGGTTTTGGACTACCAAATCAATTGAGATAGTTTTAATGAGCTGTCAAAACGTGACAAGGATGTCGCATATATACATTTTAGATGAGAAAATGGTTTATTGTGACGTCACAACTCATTTATAGTTTCACAACAACAATTGACAAAATTTTTATTGATTTAAAAGGTAAAACAATTATCCTGCTTTCCAAGCGTGGATTAGTGCCAATTTTTAAGGTATGCATTTTAATTTTTCTCTGCATAGGGTCCAAGACTCTATTGCTTAGCGACATTAATTGGTACAGCAGTGGTATTTCATGTCGGTCATTCCCGGGGAGCGGCCGCGCTCCGACTGTCTCAATTCGGAGCTTGTTTATATGATCGGATATTCAGAAAACTTCGATAGCGTGATTCAAAATACACGTGGCGCCATCTATTGACAAGCCGTGCAAGATCGGTGGCGCCATCTCTTATCATGAGTCGCGTAAGGTCGCCACATATTTTTAAGTATGATCACTGTCCATTGTTCATTGTGTATTTATTGTATGTAGGAGCAAATCTTCAACCCGCTGCTGGAGGTGGTGAACATCTGCCTGCAGTCGCCGCTCGCCAACCACACGCTGCGGCGGACCTTCGGCACCGCTCTCGACGCGCTCAACGGACCTGAGATCAAGTTAGTCATCGCTTTTTGTAAGAGCTAAATTTGGAGCTCTTTACGGGAAGTCAGAAATGTTGAGCTCCTGTTTTATTTTTATTTTCTTGGTGTATTTTTGAGTTATATCGGTGAGTTATATCAGATAAAGTTGATGGCGTTTTGTTCGATATAGGTTAATGACAGTGCACGAGTATTCTGAAATGAAATAAAAGTGTGAAAACATGTTTTTACAGCTTGCCTCCAAAACTCCATCGGACACGTTCTGGTAAAGAAGCCATCGCTTTACTTAAACGTCTGACTGACTAGACTATTCACGACTTACTGTTTTTTCTATGACTACAAAGTGATGCAAAAATTATACTTGACGCTGACAATATGCATAGAGTTAACGATGCCATTATTGAATAAAAAAGCGCTAAAATATCTTTACTTCTACTGCTCTCATCACATCACACTAATTAAAGAAAGTCTGAGTTTTACCTAAGCAGTTGCAATGCTACTCCGAAGGTAATCGGACTGGATTAGTCTGGTCAACAGTAATACTTCTGCAGTCAAACCATGAAAGTTCCCTTCTACTGTTAAACCATGAAAGTTCCACCATCGGGAAGGTGGGGGAGGGGGTTACCCCACAGTACAAAAAAAAAGTTGGTACAGACACCTTCGGGTTATGTGGGATTTGACCGCACTAAAACCCCCTCGGTGGCTGCCTCTGCGCTTGGGGAGGACTCCGAGATCTCCAGTGGAACGCACCGGTGTCCTCCATACGCGGCGCTCCAGAGCGGGTCCATCTTCGGGAGAGCAGATTTGCACCCTCCGATGCAGGCCATAGGCCACGCACACATCGCGTCCCACCCGGGGCTGCTGGCTGGACGGGTCGAGCTCCCACATTCACTGCCTGCAGAAGCCCCATTTTAGTCGCCTCTTACGATCAGGCAGGGGATAAAGTAGCTCTATTCTTAATCCCGAAGCTACAAGTTCCACCTATAAAAATTAAATTAATATATTCAAGCTAGCGTTCGTAACTAGACTTCGTCAACGTGGACTTTGGTATTAGTGATAGCATGATGTTATATAGCCTATAGCCTTCCCCAATAAATGGACTATTTAACACGAAGATAATTTTTCTATTCGAACCAGTAGTTCTTGAGATTAGCGCGTCCAAACAAACAAACTCTTCAGCTTTGTATATTATAGTATAGACGTATATATTTGAACTTATCATATTTGAACTGAGACGACTGCCTCAGAAGGAGTTTAATGCTGGATGGGGACAAACTAATAACCCAAATAAATCCAGTTGATAGTAGATTCAGTGTTTTGTAGAACTTTTTGTTTTGTACATGTCGCAGGGAAATGAGGATATCAGGAATTTTACGAAATTTCTAGGGATATCACGAAATCCCGGTAGATGTCGAATATTCTTGTTTATTACGTCTTCTTACTAACAGTATCTAGTGATATGACAAAATATTAGTATAAAGTTAGAGATATGTAATTTCACTAAACTTAATGTAGTGAAATAAAGAATACTGTTGTTGATAAATAAACTAATCCCTCCGCCCCCTTTTCGCCTCTGCGAAAGAAAGTTAATGGTACCATGTCGACGGAACCCCGCTGTTCCTTTTTTTTGTGTTAATAAAAAAAGTCCAACCTAACCTAACCGATCCCATTCATTTTAAATGACGAGTCCTTTTTGTATTGTTATTGTTATTGTTTGGCCTCCCCATACTAGAGCGAGCGAGAGAAATGCATGGCTCGATTTTTATTCGGCAGTATTCGTTTTTCTGACATTTTACTAGATTTAGTTTAGTGAAACGACATATCACTGTCTATAGCTATGGTATCTTGTCATATCACTTGATATTTTAGTAAGAAGACGTAATAACGAAGAATATTCGACATGTACCGGGATTTTGTGATATCTGTAGAGATTTCGTGAAATTCCTGATATCCTCATTTCCCTACGATATATATATGTTACACAAAAAAATTTGTAAACCTTTTTTGCCTGGTTAGTGGGTAATTTTAATTACTATTGACTGTTATTAGATACATGTCTTAAATTTGATTTATGTGTTGTTTCAAGGAACTTACCTCTCCCACCAAAAATACCGAAGATAGACGATTCGGCACTTGAAATACCAGATGTGCTACAAGGAGAGATTGCCAGACTGGATTCCAGGTTTAAGGTATGTATTTAGGGGCTGTCTATTAATCAAGTGAGGCTCAAAAGGGGGGGGGGGGGGGGGGGGGGGGGGGGAGTTCAGGGTGCACTTCCGAAAAGTAGATACCGAATTTTGTCACCAAATTTTGCACAGACATTCCATTGGACTATCTAAGAGTCCCCTTAAAGGATTTTTGGCGACGCGCAATATTTTTCGAAATATTGAATTTTTTGAGTACGCTCTTTAACTAGCAATTATATATAATATCTTCAAAGGCTTGGATAA
Source organism: Pyrgus malvae (assembly GCA_911387765.1). Lineage (NCBI taxonomy): Eukaryota > Metazoa > Arthropoda > Insecta > Lepidoptera > Hesperiidae > Pyrgus > Pyrgus malvae. Next base: position 27,047,150 of record OU426949.1, read on the forward strand.
CAAGTGGCTCTGCATCACCTCCGGCGCTGCGGGAAGACCACTCCCTCCGCCCCAGCGCAAGAAAGCGCGGCACCGCGGAGTGGTCTCCCTCCGCGCCTCCGGCTTTTTATATACACTCTAGGGGTAGTACAGAGAAGACCACTAGGCTAACGGTCAAGAAAGGTATTTATGAAGGAATTTACAAAATCTTACGATTTTTGTTTGCATCCCCCTTGTAACGAATGTAATAATAACCAATTTTTTATGACCCCTATTTTCAGGTATCGCTAGAAACAATGCAGCTCCCGGGCGGCTCAGACGGCTCCATATCTCTCGTAGCTCAGTTGGATGACGTACGTCTCCCGTGCGTCCCCGGCGTGCACGTGACCGTGCCGCGCGCGTACCCCGCGGCCGCGCCCACGAGACGTCGCCCCAAGCTCAAACCCGATGCGCCGGATTCATTCCTTGCGAGGGTAGAACGCGCTATGGATGCCAGATGTGCTAGGTAAGCCATTCGTTACTGTTAAGACAGTATTGCTATAGCTTTATACTACTACAGAGCAACAAAAGTGCCGTCGAGCAAGCTTAAAACGCGTCGTACGCAGGTAATTAATTTTTTAACAGGACACACTCCGTTAATGAAATGAATGAAAATGCTCCGTGGCGTTTGTGAGCGCTAATGGGTGGTGTTATAAGAGTAATTTAAAGTATAATATGTAGTGTCTCATATGATCAGATGTCACGTGTGCCCATTATGGACCCATAGCCATACTGTTATCTATACATATAATATCTCAAATATATATGTATTTTTTTTATAAGAGTGCTGCTGGGAGTTTTTTTCCGCCGCCACCTTTCTCTCAGCTCAACATCTAGCCCAAACAGAACAGACATATGAATGTTACGACCTAATATTATACAATTCTGGTTGGAGGGCGGCTTTATGCTCCTCTTGCCGAAAGGTTATCAGCATTCGAGGACTTTTCTTCCATCGAGTATCTGTGCAATATAGGTCACATTGCACAGATAACCAATAACCCATTACCATCGATATAATATAAGTAGGTAGATTCAAAGTCGCCGCATAAAAGTGGCACCGGCAAAAGAAGGCATAACGGCAGCGATATGCCTTCTTTCGCTTTCATTTGCTAAACCCCCACGCGCGTGTTGCACGTCAGTGATGCCGAAGTGCGCAGTAAAAAGTTGTAAAAATTACACTCTAAAAACGCAAAAAAAGGATGGAGTATCATACTTCTAGTGAGTATATCCTTATCTTAATTTAATAACGCATATTTATTATACTTCAAGACTATTTATTGTTATTTTAGTAAAATTTGTTTGATTCACCACGGCCATGGTGTAAATATGTCGGTAAATTAATCTTGTAAACGAATTTGTGCTTTATTGTAATGCTTTTGGTTTCATTTCTCAAAAACTCCTTTTTCGTAAGTCTAAAGTCGTAAAATTTTATTGCTGTATTATAGTCAACGAACCAGAAGGTGATAAGTAACAATTTAACATGGACTTATAGTCTTACTTATGTCAGTACCATAAGGTTTAAAATAGATAAAAAGTAAGATACCTTAAAATATTTTTTTGTTTAGAGTACTTGTATACATCTATAATAAGTACATTTTTACGCGGGGCCACCTTTTGACTCAATTTTGTTGGGAACCTTGCATCTACCTACTTATATTATATCGATGCCCATTACTATTAAAGCGATGTCAGTGACAACTAACATATCATCAACATAAAATTCTTACACTCCAAAATAATCTTATATTTTGTTTTATTAATAAGACTTCTTAATTAAAAAATTGCCCTTTCCACAGATTACCGAAAACCTGCTCAGTTGGTCAGTTGTTGGACGCGTGGGAGATGAGTGTTCGACAAGCCTGCACCCCCGCCACCTACACCGCAGTGCCGGCTTTAGGCCTTTAAACTTCTAAAACTAGCATAATTACAGCCATTTTTTTAGACTTGTCATAAGGAGTAAACAAAATGATCTATCTACTTATGGCGTCCTTATCGGCCATATTATATCATTTTTATTGTGGACTAGCGGTCGCCCGCGACTTCGTCCGCGTGGACTTTAGTTAAAAAAAAATCTAAAATAAAAGTAGCCTACTCCTTATTACATCAACTACCTGCCAGTGAAAGTCCCGTCAAAATCGGTCCAGCCGTTTAAGAGATTAGCCGGAACAAACAGACGGACAGACAGACAGATGTTATTTTGGTATGTGTACCGTATATATATTCCTATACGTCTACCTTCACCAGAATCTCATCTGTAATCAAGTAATGTTTATAGAAAGAAAAGATTTTTTTATAAAATATTGATCTCTAAGAAGGCCTTCGCAAACACGTTAGTTTTAGCATCGACAATTTAGTCGCTTTATAGAAGCTTTACTCAACTAAAATATCGCTAAATCGCGAAATTTTGATACTGTAATGGAACGCACGTTCCGTTAGTCGCCAAAACGCGATGCATCGTCGCAAGATCGCGGAACCTGAAATTGGTATGTCTGCGCAGGCTCTAAACAAATAATGTTGTATGCGTTCAGTTTTATAAAACTATGTTCGAAATGATAATATGAAATTCAAATTTAATTTTGTAATAATTTTATTCAAATGATATTTCAATTATTTGCAATGTGCCGATATTCATTTCCAATATTTTTTATTATTCCTTTTTTATCATGATGCGTGGTCTATATAGGTAATTGGATTTTAATTATTATCTTGTTATATTTAATTGTTGTAAGATTATTTTTTTTGTAAATAAAATAAACGAGAATTCAATTTAAAATGTATTTTTTATTTATGTTGGTCTATATAGGTAATTGGATTTTAATTATTATCTTGTTATATTTAATTGGTGTAAGATTATTTTTTTTGTAAATAAAATAAACGAGAATTCAATTTAAAATGTATTTTTTATTTATTTTAGAATGTTTTAATCCATTTAGACTCAATAGTGATAAATTTATTCGAATTAGCGTTATGGATTTTTGAAATCGGAACAGTAGTTTTTGTGTTTATTCATCACAAATATACAAAAATACAAATCTTTTCTCTTCATAATATTAGTATAGATATGTTACTCAAAAATACTCCAAGAAAATTAAAATAAAATAGCATGTCCCTTTAGACTGCCCGCCAAAACTCTCTCTGTCTAGTCTCGCTGTTAAGAATTGGCTGGAACGGATGGATTGCAGACCTCTAGGTATCGTATACAGTAAGTTTATAAAGTAAGTAGGTATTAAGTGGCTAATTTGTAGTAGACGAATCGCTGAAAAAATGTCACTGTTATTTCAGCGTCTTATTTTCATTATTTGCCTTTGGAAGAAAAATAAACACAATACACTATAATATAACGTACTCAGTAAATTAGCCTTACAAACAGATTCGAGTGAGCAGCTTTTTGCAGCGCAAAAGGTGCGGTGTTGTATTTTACAAACATTTCCTGTAAACCGCACTTACCTAATATAAAAATGTTTGTGACTACGGTCAGTAGGTAGATGTCGTTGTACGAAATTCTTCCTTCTTCGAGACTGGATTTTAGCAAGACTACATCGCTTGATTATTTACCACCGGTGTGAAAAATAAAGATTATATCATAATTCATAAGAATAATTTTCTTATGATTATATAACAGAACAAATACTCTGTGGGTCTCAATCTTGGTTAGTTGATATTCTTTCATCGCTACAAACCTTAGACTAAGAACAATGTACTATGTCAATTTCAATTAACAACGTCATTTTCTATGCACCGTCAACACTGACACAATAGTTGTACAACTAGAAGGCACATTGTGCATGGACGTTGGGACGAGCGGTTCGCCCGTAAAGGCCACTCCTCTGACCGGTGTCATACCTTGATGCTTTAAGGTATCGTAATATGTTCTTATTTGTAAAGTAGGTGTAAGTACCTATCTTAATACCTTGCAATAGAAAGACAAGATGCCTTCGAAATAATTTCGTAAAAAGATCCAGCATTATTAAAAGCTTCATAATTTTATAGAGATAGTATTGCAGAGTAACTTTGCAGTAGAAGACTATTTCTTCAGTATTTAGGCCGATTATGATAAACAACTTTCATATGATCCAAGACATCTTTATTCGTACATGGGAAGAGGAAGGAGTGACAATGACAACTGTCTGTCTTAGTGTACTACTTATAAAATAGACATTGCATAGAGTTTATATACATTAAATACTTTAACACCCCCTCTCAATGTCTATTTTCAAACTCCTACAGCTCACATTATTCATGAACTAATTTTAATAAATAATCACAATAAAATATATACAGACAGACATATATACATTAACATAACACACCAGCTATGTTACTTAACTAACATAATACACATTCTGTTTCAACTACAATCTAAGTTATTATAAAACATTTAAATTATTTGTAAAGTTCACATGTTTTAACACACACAATGGTTTCGTTAAAACATCTGATACATTTTTATCAGTAGATATATACTCTATATGAATATTAAACTTCTTAACAGAATCCTTTATAAAATGAAATTTAATATCAATATGTTTTGTTCTTTTACTATTTTCATTACAGTTTATCATTCTGATAGCACTTTGATTATCAACAAATAAAATGGTCTCAATTTCAAATGGATAAAAGTTTGTTAGTATACCTTTTAAATATAGAAGTTCCGCTGTTGACATTGATGCTGCTACATATTCCGCTTCAGCTGATGACAGTGAAACAGTGGACTGCTTCTTCGAAAACCATGAAATTAAATTATTACAATAAAATATAGTACCACCACTTACACTTTTTCTATCTTCTTTGTCAGTGGCCCAATCTGCATCAGAATATGCAATAAGACTCTTGCGTTCATTGGACTTTGTATAAGTTAAACATTTGTGCATCGTTTGCTTTAAATACCTTAAAATACGTTTACCTGCTTTCCAAAGTCTACTTGTAGGTCTATCTAAAAATTTACTTAAGTATGAAGTAGCAAAAGTAATATCTGGTCTTGTCGTTACTGATATATAATTTAAACTGCCAATTAATTCTCTATACGGTACATTTATTATTTCTTCTCCTTCTGATATATTTAATATTTCTTTTTCCATAGGTGTTTGAACTCCTTTACAATCCTCCATACCAAATTTATTTAAAACTTTCTTTATTAATTTCTCTTGCTTGATTTTAATACAACTTTTGCCTCTATATATTTCCATACCTAGATATTCTTTTATTTCACCTAAATCCTTCGTATTGAATTCCTTTTTAAGTTTATTTATTATATTTTCTCCTGATCCTAAAACTAATATATCATCTACAAAAATTAATACCCATGTTTCTGTATTATAATATAAGCAAAAATCATGTTTTGATTGCTTGAGATTATTGTCCAAAAAGAAATTATGTATCTTTTCATTCCAGCATCGTGGTGCTTCTTTCAGACCATATAAAGCTTTTCTTAATCTAAGAACTTTACCTTCTTCAATTTTTACTCCTTGTGGACATTTAATATATACTTCATTATTAAGATCTCCATTCAAAAAAGCTGTGGGCACATCTAACTGTCTTAATGGTTTATTCTCTTGAACTGATATGCTCAATAATAGTCTTACCGTTGCTAAACGAGCTACTGGTGCATACACATCATAAACATTTTCTTCTTGAAATCCTTTAGCTACGAGTCTAGCTTTCTTTGTCCCATCTGTTTTTGTTTTAAATATCCATTTAGTATCTATTGCCTTCTTATTCTCAGGTAAGTAAGCTGATTCCCATGTTTTTAATTTATTGAGTGAATCTATTTCACTATTTATAGCTTTCTTCCACTCTTCATCTTTCATAGCTTCATTAAAACTTTTTGGAGTTGGTCCATGTAATGTATTTAGACAATATACTATATTACAGTCTTCAAATTCTTCATAATCTTCTAGATATGCAGGTTTTCTTCTGTTTCTCCTTGGTCTTGTATAAACATTCTCTTCACTATTACATTCTCTTATATTTTCATTTTCTACTTCACTTTCTCTGACTTTTTCTTTATCTTCTTCTTTGCTATAAACCTCTTCTACCTCATCATTTTCATATCTACATTGATTCATGTATTTTGTATCATCTTTATCCTTAATATCTGAATAAACTATATCGGTCTCATCAAATCTAACATCCCTCGATATTATGATCTCGTTTTTCTGTGGATCCCATAAACGATATCCATTAGGAGAGTAACCAACCATACGAGTTTCTTTAGCTCTTTGATCAAATTTTCCTCCTCTAGGTAGTATAACAGCCCAACACTTTGCACCAAAACATCTTAATTTACTTAAATCTCTTTTACCAATAAACATCTCTTCAGGTGTTTTGAAATTAATGCATGAAGATGGACATCTATTTAATTGATATGCTGAACACCTTATAGCTTCACTCCATAAATGAGTAGGAAGGTTTGTTTCAATTAATTGAGTACGTGCTTTATTATATAACGTTCTATTCATTCTCTCTGATACTCCATTACTTTGAGGTGAGTATGATGTTGTATATTCTATCTTTATACCTTTATTTTCACAGTATGACTCAAAATTTCTATTCTTTAACTCTGTTCCGTTATCACATCTAATTCTTTTAACTCTTACATCTTTTTCATTTTCTAACTGCCTTATATAGTTAATTAATTTTTCACTTGCCTCACTTTTACTTTTTAACAAATTAACTACTACAAAATGAGAATAATCATCAATTATTACCTGATAATATAAATCACCATGTATTCCTTTCGTTCTAGCTGGTCCAGAGATATCTGTATGCAGTAATTCACCTATAGCTTGAGATCGTGGTTGTCTTACCGATTTAAATGGTAGTCTTGTCGCTTTACCCAGCATACACGGTTCACACGTTCTTTTGCTAACTGGAAGTTTTAAAATGTTTAAGCTATGCCTATTAACATGACCTAGTCTTCTGTGCCATAAATTATTAGTGCTTACATCAGGATGACATTGTAATGATTTATTTTTTATTGAAGCTTCTGTAACCAAAATAAATAAGTTTCCATTACGTTCACCAGTTATATAGGACTTAGAGTTATTCTTAAGAATTTTTACAGAATTTCTACAAAATTTAACAGTATTATTTCTTAAAATTTTCTGAACTGAAAGTAAGTTATAAGATAAGTTTTTGACAATAAGTGCTTCTATTACAATTTCTTTTCCCTTGCAAAACAAATTTAAAGTTCCCCTTTTGTTACTTGTAATAAAGTCCCCATTAGCAACATAAATCTTAATATCTTTATCTAACGTCACAATATTTTCCATACAATCAATATAATCCTGTTTTATTAAATGTTCAGTACAGCCCGAGTCAATTACCCATTCAATTCTACATAAATTATTAGATTTATTACATACCATAGTATGCTGTTCTACATTAGTATCTGCGTAAAATGTACATTCTTTTTCTGTTTTTGCTGCTCCTGAATAATTTCCTGAAGATTGCCTGGATTGATAATGCATAGGTCGCCTTTGAAATGAACCTCGCCTTTGTCCGCGTCCTCGACCTTGACCTCTATATGTGAACTGAGACTTGCAGTTAACAGCAATGTGGCCTTTTCGTTGACACTTATAGCATGTTATAAAAGCTGTCTTATTTTCCGGTACATCTCTTGAGTTTAGCTTGAGCTCTTCATCTAATAGTCTCGCCATTACATCAGAAATTTTCAAATCTTCTTTATTTAATGTTTCGATAGCCGTGATTACAGTTTCATACTTAGATGGTAATCCAATAAGTAAATAACAGATTTTATCAATTTCAGTAAGTTTTTCATTATTGTTTTCCAAATCTTCTACAATTGCATGAAATTTTTGAAAATAATCTTCTAATTTATCGGTTTCACCGCATTTAATACTTAATAGTTTACGTCGTAAATAGATTTTCGATAATACTGATTTTCGTTGAAATTGATCTTTTAATTTTTCTATCATACCTTTACTAGTTAGACATTCTTTAATAATATTTAAATGAGTATCGGTTAAGCATGCAATAATAATGGACTTCGCGATTGCATCGTGTTTCATAAAATTCTTTTCGACTGTATCATCCGATATTTCACATTTTTCTGTTTTAATACAATATAATACTCCTTTTTCTTCTAAAATCGCTTTTATTCTAAATAGCCAATTGTTAAAGTTATCCGCTTTCAATACAGGTAAGTTTTGTAAGTGAGACGCCATTATTGTATTTTCAAAATTATTACGTTAAAATTACTAACAATTATTTTCCTTTATTTCTTCAAAATATTGCTTGCGAACATTTCCTTTCTCTGGGCCCATAACCTATTGCAGAGTAACTTTGCAGTAGAAGACTATTTCTTCAGTATTTAGGCCGATTATGATAAACAACTTTCATATGATCCAAGACATCTTTATTCGTACATGGGAAGAGGAAGGAGTGACAATGACAACTGTCTGTCTTAGTGTACTACTTATAAAATAGACATTGCATAGAGTTTATATACATTAAATACTTTAACAGATAGCAATAAGACATAAATAACAATTACATTATATTGTATTTCCATGGACTGTATTTTTATGTCTTTCCCTACATTCTTACATATAAATCGACTGGCGTAATGGTTACCATGCCGGAGCCGGACTGCCAATCGAAGGGTCCTGGGTTCGATTCCCGGCGAACCAGGAATTTGAATTATGAATTTAAATTTCTGTTCTCGGTCTGGGTGTTTGTGTATCTGTCTCTGTGTGTTCATGGTTCCCACGACGGTTTATCTACCCTACAGTGTGGGGCTATTATGAGTGTGAAAGTGTGAGTGTTATTATTTATTTATTTATTTATACACTTTATGACTTTGAATTTCACCTACACATTAATATCTTCACGGCGCAGACCTTGTAGACTCGCTATTTCGTTCGTATAGGTAGCCAGATTGCCTAGAGCCCCCTATAGGACAGGCGATGATATACATACTTATCCTACTCACCGTATCATCAACGAGAAAGACGTAAATAAAACAAATGTTTTTGAACAAATAAAGTTATATCTAACTCATTTGATATTGCGCATTTGATGGTGTTTTTAAAGAAACGAATAAAATATAATACACTGAATGCAATGCCACTTTTTTTTATTTAATCACAATACATTTGTTTCTCCTAATTACAAAAAGAACTAATAGTAAGTATGTTTTAGCTGCGTGTTGTACTACAGTGTAAACGACGCCGCGTCGCAGCGGCTCGTATGTAGGTATTGCGCATTTCAAGTTTTTCAATAGGAATGATGAAAATAAAATACAGTGCACTTGATTAACCTGGTTTTATTTCAGCAACACATTTATTAGTCGTAATTAGAGCGAGAACTGATAAAGTTTGTTCTTCCCGTGCGTGTTGAGCGCGCAGTGCGAGCGGCGGCGCGTGCTGCCGCAGCACGACCAGTGCCGCGCGCCCGGCCAGCCCGCGTGCCCGTGCCCGCACCCTGGAATATACGCACGACTTCAAACATTTTTTTTCTTCAATTATGGCATCGCAAACTCTGCATATTGCTAGCGTCAAGTATAATTTTTGCATCATGTTTTTGCCAGTTTCTGTGAAACTGGACGAGTAATAATAGGTAAGGTCAGTAATCAGTCAGTTAAGTCAGTCAGACATTCAACTAAAGCGATGGCTTCTTTACCAGTTACCAGAACGTGACCAATGGAATTTTGGAGGCAAGCCGAAAAAACACATTTTCGCACTGTTATTTTAATTCACAACACTCGTGCACTATAATTAGCCTGTATCGAATAAAATGCCATCGAATTTATCCGATATAACTCAAAAATACACCAAGAAAGTGAAAATAAAACAAGAACACAATATGTCTTTTTCGACTTCCCGCCAAAACTCCCGACTTCAAACTTGTGTGATAAAGATATGAATCTAATTTCATAAATTATGTTTTGCACGCGAAAAAATCTGACTTGGCAACAGCAGCGACAGTCAATGACTTTTCATCAGCCATGACATGACGGTTAAATAAGAATTAAATAAGTTAATAAATAAGAATTAAATAAAGAAAGAAAGTTAAATGTTTTAATTTAGAATAGATAGATTTTTAACAATATTTTTTAAATATTAGCTTGGGTTGTTGCGCGAGGCCCCTCCAAGAGCGAGGCCCTGGGCGATTGCACAGTTCGCCACCCCCTAAGGCCGCCGCTGCCCAGTGAAATATATGCGGATTGACAACAGTCAACACCGATTGCACTGCTGTCCCTAAGCCTCCAAATTGGCCTTTTCCCCCTAATTTCTTAGTGACCCCCCCCCCCCCCAAATTGAAGGCTGCAACCGCGCCTGTAGTACACACCCGATGATCTCAATGAAAGATATAGGCAATAAACAAAGAATACCGACCCTTGTAGCCGGCGCCCATGGAGCCGCCGCAGCCGCAGACGGCGTCCCGCGCGCCGCCCGAGGAGCAGAAGGCGCAGCAGTGGAAGCGCCCGCTGTGCGCCGCCGCCGCGCGCGCCGCGCACGCGAACGGGCTGCCCTGCGACACAAGTACGTTGTCTTCATCACTCGCATATCGGCGGAAACAAGCACCCGACTTAATGTTATACATAAACTTTTTTTTTATTCATTCAATTTTGAATTTGAATTCAATTCGACGACCCGCGTGGCGCAATGGTTATCATGCCGGACTGCCAATCGAGGGGTCCCGGGTTCAATTCCCGGTGAAACAGAAATTTGAATGATGAGTTAAAATTTCTGTTCTCGGTCTGGGTGTATGTGTTCCTGTCTTTGTATGTATCCATGGTACCCACGACACAGGGTATTAATTACCTTACGGTGGGGCTATGTATGAGTGTGTAACGTTTATTATTATTAAAAAAAATTGAACGAGTTTTGGGGTGTGCATTTGCGCGCCAGAGCCTGATAATCGCCTCATGCATGGAGGTACCAAGGGGATGGGGAGGGGGGCAAAGGGGGGCAGGTACCCCCCCCCCGGATCAAGGTTTAGATTCAGGGGTTCAAGAATCCCAAAAGATCTCCCAAACGAAAAAAGGAACCCATAAAGAACAAGCTATATAGTATAATCGTCTTGAAATTTGCCCCCCACCACCCTAACCAAGAAGAGTGCATGGTTCAATGTTACTGCTAACAGATAGGCGCCAGCATCCCGTCGCCGACGTCCACCACCCTGGATATGGCACCCACATTGGTTATGGAGTTCGGCCTTCGGTAGTAACTAACCTTTATCGGCGTATTGTTCAATGTAACTGCTAACAAATAAGCGCCAGGAGTGGGCGGCGTGATCTGCAGCTTGTAGGTACCGTCGCCGACGTCCACGACCCTGGATATGGCGGGTCTCGCGCTCGAGTCCCGCCGCCGGTAGTAGCCTGCCACCTGTAGGTAAAATGGTTTGACGGTTTGACATCTCGGCTCCTACTTTAAGCAGGTATTCTACTACTTAATAGTCCATGTTGCTTCGGGATAAATTTTTAAGACACTTAAAATATAGACGATTTACCAACCACATTTTTAACGAATAGAAGAACGGAAAAAGACCAATTATTTTTGTTTAAACTTTTGAATAACCTAATCGATTCCCCCAAATCCATCAGTCATGCGTAGACAGAAGGCGAAACAAGCCAATTTTGGGACACCTCTTCCCCCAAATTTCTTAGTGACCAAATTGAAGGCTGCGACCGCGCCTGAATACGAGTACACTTGATGTGCTTTTAGAGGAACAAATGATAAGGATGATTAACTGTTACGATGTGATGAATGATTTTGAAAACCAATGGAAGCTTCAAAGAAAATTACCTGTTCTCCTCCACACCATAACCTTTCTCCGCTACTATCTCTTAGCTCTAGGATGGCATCATGGTGGCAATTCACTAATAAATCCTGAAGACCTGAAATGAACAATTGGATTTACATAAATTCACTTAAAATTGAGTGATATTCAAGGATAAAAAGTCGTGTGGTGTCGTGGGACAAAGGATAAGAACGAAGTTCCTTATTATAAAAAGACTAGCGGCCGCCCGCGACTTCGTCCGCGTGAACTTTGGTATGAAATTTTTCCTGAATTTTCTTTACTATAAACCTCACGCAGCCCGAGACCTTTCCAACGAATGCAAAACCGTGGAAATCGGTTCGTGCGTTCTGGAGTTATAGCGTCCGGAAGGAAAACCCGACTTATTTTTATATAGTAAGTAGATTTTTTTAAGTTCTATTCGAGTTATAAAGAAAATAATTATTTGGGTATACATTTTTAATTATGATTTTTTTATCGATAAATAGCAAAGAAACTACTTTAGAAAATTATCTTAACACCTTTATTTTATTTGCCATGATTTATAAAAATACTAGCCTTCCGCCAGCGGCTTCGCCCGCGTGAACTCGTTTTATGGGTTCCCGTAGGATAAAAATCATCCTATGTCCTACCCCAAGGTCCAAGCTATCTGTGTTCTAAATTTCATTAAAATTGGTTCAGTAGTTTAAGCGGGAAAGCGTAGCAGACAGACAGAGTTACTTTCGAATTTATAATATTAAAGTAGGGAAAATATGTAGAAAGTTCTCTCAAAATTAACGCAACATTTAATTGAATTAGAACTCCCTATCCCTCCAACCCAGCATGGGTTCTGGAGGAAGCTAAGGATTTGCTGGCATACATTATTATCGTACTGCTCTCGATTTATAGGTATCATTAGGTGTGTAGTGTGTGTCCAACTTAAGCACAAACGTAAAGTCTGTATCAAGCTTCATTTAACACCTTCATTATAAATATTGTGTTATATTATTCTAAGAAGAGTAATAAACGCGTCTTAAATCAACTCTGTTGTTTACATTGTCTCCCCCACTTCACAGGTATCAACAACCCACTGTAATATTATAATATATCCATCCACGTTTAAACGCGCAAACGTTATTACTGCGTCAGAGTTAAAATTGGACAGATAGATCTTAAGATGAAAGGAATAAGGTCGATAATTAAATTCTTAAGGCAAACGCGACAGTAACGTTTTCGCGTGTGCACACTTACACTAAGGCCGCTCAAGACATGGTATTTTTAAGAAGTAGATTATCTTATCATAAAATGTTTCTTTGTTGTCTTGTGTCATACCTAAAAAATGCGATTTATTGGGTTTGTAACTAAGTTGGTAAAAAATTCATGAACAATTTCGACATCAAATGGTGGTTTCGTTGTCACAAATGATACAAATAACGTTAGTAAAGCGACCGACAGTTATTTCATCGTCCGTCATGTCATGACCTTAGAGCGCTTTTTCCAACCTTTTTTACACTGCTGGGCACAAGTCTCCTTCTCACAAGTGAGAGGGATTTAGGCCATAATCTACCACGTTGGCCAAGTGCGGATTGGTGGACGTCATGCTTTCGAGAAAATATGAATTTCTCTCAGGCATGCACGGCGATGAAGAGCATCGTAATCAATAAAATATCTCTATATTTTCTGTCTCCTTGGAGCAGCCATAACTTAGATGCAGTCATCCTCCGTTCCTTAATTTCTGTGACTGATGACCTGAATGCTCATCTATTACAATACTACAATAATCTCATACTACAATAATCTCTGCTTCGCCCAAAGGTAGACTGGTAGAGAATGCTTTTAGCATTAAGTCCGCCTTTTATACCATTTTTATGTGGTGTAATAAAGTGTTAAATAAATAAACACTTTTAATTTAATATATCCCTATCTATTTCTCATCAACTCCTTACCTTCCGTATTCAACACGCACTGGTCAGGATCCGGCGCGTGCGTCAGAAGCCTCCCAACAAGGGTGGTGTCGTGTGCCGCGGGGGCGGTGGGCGCGAACCGCAGGTCGCACCTGGGAGGCTCCGATAACGGTTGAAGCTCCGTCAAACGCTCCAACCTTCGCAGGACCGGCCCGCTGAGCGTAAGAATCTCGTCTTCTTTGCCTTCTGCTAGTAACTGTAAAGATGAAAAGTAGTAGTAGGTAGAACATGCGATATTTCAAACGAAAAGGTACCACCATTATAGTCCCTGTAGCTTCGGGATTAAGAATAGAGCTACGGTACCCCCTGCCTGATCGTAAGAGGCGATTAAAAGGGGCTTCAGGGGTTGCGGACGCTGAGAGTGGGAGCTTGACCGGTCCAGCCAGCAGCCCCGGGAAGGACGGCGGTGTGTGCGTGGCCGCATGCCGCCATGAACACCTGAAGGTGCAGGAGAGCACATCTGTTCTCCCGAAGATGGGCCCGTTCTGGGGCGCCGCAGGTGGAGGACACCGGTGCGTTCCAATGGAGATCCCGGAGTCCTCCCAAGTGCAGAGGCAGGCCACCGAAGGGGTTTTAGTGCGGTCAAATTCCACATAATCCGGTAACCTCTCCCAAGGGTCTGGGTACCTTTTGAAGCTTTCCCCTCGATACAAAAAAAGGGTACTACCACTGTACCAACGAAATATCAAAGGATTTTAGACATGACTCGAGTCTAATTTTATGTTGGACATAGAGGTCAGTTGGCTGCATTTACGTTTTAAAACCACGTGGACTGTTTGCTACTTCATTTTTGACAGACTTCAAAAAAGGAGATCACCACTTTGATTTGCATGTGATCTTGCTGGAATTGGATAATATTTGGGTGTAATCTCTATCCAAGCACATGTAGTGCTACATTTTGTAAGTAGGTAATTTCCATTTCCTATATATGTTTGTAATTTTGTTTGTTCCCATTTTTCGAAAAACTATGTCATATCAAGATGATCTTTTTATTTATCAGGTAAATCTCTTCTTGAGGAACATAGGGTAGTAAGTTTCATCAAAATTTATTAAGTAGTTTTTGAGACATGGTCATCCAAGCTTTCATCAGTGCAATGTTCTGCCCACGTCCACAGTTTACCTTTGAGATCTAAGTTAGTACATACTACCCTTAGCAAAGACCTCCCATGCGCTTCTTCCACCTTTCTATACGAACAGTACAGGCTAAGCCAGTACTGGCCTGTTCCACTCCACAGCTTCTAAATTCTGAGTAGATACATACCTCCTCAGCAAACTTTACGGCTTCAACGGCGTACTGTGCCCGTTCCTCAAGTTCGCTGGTCTTCTCTTCTACTTTCTGCCTGTAAAGACATCTCGCTCGTACAGCCGCTGAGCAAAGGGACCTTCCGTGCGCTTCGACTGCCTTTCTGTACTGTTCTGCCCACGTCCGTACTTCGGCTTCTACTCTGGATGCGTGTGTCTGAAAAGAATTAGAGTATCGTCAAAAGTTTCTTTGTTGAAGGATTTTGTTCTGTGCCATACAAAGGCTTTGGCTTGGACGATTATTGATGTCTCTATTGGCTCAGTTCTGTAGCTAGAGAATAGCCTAAAGGTAGTTGCCAGGAGTGCATTTTACGGATTTGCAGTTTACACGCTGCTAGGATACTTGCAAAAATTTAAATGACTGGGAAATGTGGTAAGTGCACCGACGTTATTATGTTGAACTGACTCAGGGAAACCAGTAAAAAACGTTTTCAACATTTGTCAAAGTCGGAAAATTGCAGGTATTTGAAAGCAAGAGGATGAAACATTAAAAATCTTGATACACGACGTATTCGCGTTTTGTATACCTTGCATACCTTAAAGGATGCAACTTACATCAACCTCCATCGCCTGCACGCTGAGTATCCTGGTAGCTCGCTCCACATTCTCAGGCACATGCTTGGCTCGCTCGCACGCATCTGTGAGAAGGCGAGCCCTCTCCTCTGCAGCCCGGGACGCATTCGCCAAGGCATGTCCAGTGTGGGACACGAGGCAACAATCTTTGCACACCACCTGAAAAAATTACAAAATATAAACATGAGTGTTTAGAACATAACTTTGAGAAAGAGAAATCTCCCGCTAGATCTCATTTTGGAGCTTCTATTAATGCTAGATGTTTAGAAAACATCGATCACGTCAAGAGATGTCCTGTCGCATTATCGTAATGCCTTGATCAGTTGCGGACCGTCGCCCCATAATAATCGTACCATGATGTGAACTGGATGTTTCAAGGCAAATCCATTGGCAAAGGCAATTCAATGAACATTTGGTAAATCATCACACCATTTAGATAAAAAGGTCACGAAAGATCTACATACTAAAATGTTACACCATAGATATATGCACATAGATGGGAATTCAAAGAAAGAGATGTCAGGAATAAGTAGTTTAAAGACAGAGAAAGTAATCATGGCAAGCGCGTATATTTATTTATTTATTTTTGCAAACACCTTAAGCTAGGGGTTACAAAGGCCTAACCTAATGCCTTTTGGCATTTTCTTCCAGTCAACCCTGGGTGAAGGTGAAAATGTGTGTTGTTTATGAGAAATAAAGGAAAAGCTAAGAAATTGTTTAGAAAGAAAAAAATACAGATAGATAAATTGTCTCATGACTTGTCTCAAGATATATTGTCTCATGACGGCTCAGGCACTCAAACTGACCTGCTGACAGCTCGCGCAGTAGACGCTCAGCTCGACCTTGGGGTGCAGACTGCAGAACCTGGCGGGCGTGTCGAGTGGCAGCAGAGCGTGCCTCGCGTTGCCTTTCTGTTTACCGTGCGCTTCTCCGCATGACGAGCATACGCTGACCAAGCATTGGCTGCAGCGGCTTTCCGCCTGGAGGAGAAGGCATATTTTTTTCTGAGGTTTTCAAATTTCTACATAAAAGTCAAGACAAAAGAGGATGTAAGCAATTTTATGGACCATTTACTTCCAACCTCTGGCCGCTGGCCATGCATTTCCATTGTAACATAACAGAATTGCCTTTTGGAAGTAATGGTTGCCCGGTTGAACAACAAAGCTGAAACAACGAGTTCTATGAGCCTACTTAAGATTTCCATTTAGAAAAAATATTATAAAGGTAAAAATATTTAACGTTTATAGCGTCAAGAAATACAACGCAATATTTGAATTTTATTCCGGATGTTAAAATAACTCTCCAAAAGCTATTTGGACATTGGTACGACATTTTATGGAAACTTACAATTACTTATTTTAAAGTTATTTTACATCTTTGTTGAGAGCTTTTTATATCCGTTAAATGCAATCATTATTATTCATTAAAATAAACGATCTCAACAATAACAATGAACTCTACATCTTCAGAAGTATCAAAAATTTCTTATACACCAGAGGCATATTGTCTATACATCTTCTCTTTAAATTCCATACACAAAAATAACTACCATAATTCGAAAATTCCCTTCCATAACATTAGAAAAGTAAACGGCAAATGTGGCGGAACAAAACGAATGGATTCTATTCCAAAATACTTACAAGATGTATGGCTTTGAAGACACGTGTGAAAGTCACAAATAAAACTTTCTTTAGTACTAAATCTGTAATTGAAACAAAAAATTTCAACTTGTGACATGACTATTATACCTATTATATTTTTACATATCTGTTTTTGACATTACCTATATAAAATTTATTAATAATTTGTTCATTAAATGACTATAAATTAAATGTTATTAAAAATGTAAAAAAAATATTCTCAAATTATCAATTTGCACACCACATAGTGGTTAGGATTGCTAGACATATTCTGTACATAAGATCTTTTATAGTGTTTTTCCAAAATTCTAATGCAAATAAATAAATAATAATTACAATACTTTTGACAATAACTGGAGGAAATTTAAATAATTGAGTTATTTAAAAAAATGCTCATAAACTTGTTGTTTTTTGTACGTCCATGCTTGAGACCACAGACTTGCAAATATAAGTCTGTGCTTGAGACATAATATAATAAAAAGAGATCTCTTTATACTATGGGCATAATCTCATAAAAAGTTATGTTATCTCATGAAAAGGCTCATGGAAAGGATATAGAACCATTGATTGCATATTAATTCTAACCATAAATACTAAGGAAGTTTCTGTGCAACAGTCTCGAAATGGCCTAGCCGTATTTTCCAGGCTCACCTTAATTTTGGCATTAATAATAGTTCTCTTAGCTTAGTTATAAGGTATTCAACGCAATGACACATGTAACAAAGTATTTTCGACGTGTTACGCACAAGCAGAAAACCAGCTTTGGTTAAAACTACTAAACTGAAATGTTAAGAAAACTCTAGCACTAGCCAGCGGCTTCGCCCGCGTGGACCCGTTTTTTGGTCCCCGTAGGATAAAAAAAATAGCCTTTGTGGTATTCCAGTACATACTTTTTTCCATCGATTTGAAATACGACGTAAAACGATATTGCCATATTATAATCATAGTTGTTTAGCCAACGGCTTCGACCGCGTGCACCCGTTTTATAGGTTCCCGTAGGATGAAAACCATTCTATGTCCTTTCCCAAGGTTCACTCGATCTGTGTTCCAAATTTCATTAAATTGGTTCAATAGTTGAAGCGGGAAAGCGAAGCGGACAGACAGACAGAGTTACTTTCGAATTTATAATATTAAAGTATGGATTTTACCTTCATATCCGTAGTGCAGAGGTCACAAAGGATGCTGGTCCGGCCGCCATCTTGATTTGTTGCTATCTTCCTCAGCAACACGTAGTTTAAAGGCAAAGCTGATATCCCTCCCAGAGGTAGCTGCGTCTCGGCACCGCAGGTTGGGCAGAGGATAAACTGGACATTCTTGCCTGAGACCTGTAATAATAAAACTTTGAGCTGCCAGAGCTTCAAAACCGGCAACGCACAGGTGATCCCCTGGATCGGTGACCGCTTGCTGTTACGCGACCCGTCTACCTGTTTTATGTATAAAAATGGTTACTGTGAGCAATTAGTTTAACAACAGTATTTGCTGAACATAAGTAGCAAGAACTAGGTTAGATTATCCAACATGCTGATCAAGACTCCACAGGTTTACGAGTAGATCGTGTATTTAAAGCTGTTAAAGAATGCTCCATAGCAATATTTTTCATCGCAATTACTGAGGTATATAAAAATTAAGAAAGTGCACTAAGTCAGCAGACTATGAGACCCAGCAATGATACGATAAAAAGGGTTAGTAATAATCATGCCATAGAAGTGCGCGCCGGGACTTATAGCAGATACCTCGGCTTCTTTCTTTCTTTAATGTCTATCAGAAAGAAAGGGAAGAAAAAATTTAATTTAATATTAGGAATACAAAATATTCGCTTCATGAATGTAATTTTTTCCCGGACATCGCCTTTATGTCCCGTTTGGGCTAGATGTTGAGCTGCGAAAAAAAAGGCGGCAGAAAAAAACTCCCAGCAGCACTATTTAAAAAATTACATTTATATATTTGAGATAACATAATGGCTATGGGTCGATAATGGGCACACGTGACAGCTGATCGTGTGAGAATGTTCTTTCTTCTCGCTATTACCTTCCTAGTAACAATGCCATATCTGTGATGTGTGGGTGGAGGAGCGTGGTTGCAGCTGCCCTCGGAGCCGGAGCGCCGCAGGTCACTCTCGTAGCCCGAGCCTGCAGACCCTGCTACAGAGACCGATCTGGACTCGTTGGGATCCTGGTACGGAGACCCTGAAACATGATTCAAAGTGTAAGGAAAACTGAACACGATTGTCATATTAGTAATGTAGAAAAGTAACGAGTAACGCTTCACACTCATAGCCTCACATTAAGATATTCTGTGTCGTCGGTGCCGTGGGTCACACGCAAAGACAAGGACACAAACAGTCAGACTAAGAACAGACAAGAATTCCTCTTTCAAATGTTGGCATCGAACCCATCAAACGGCTGTCCGACAAGGTAGGTAACCATTCCGACCCGTATGGCGCAATGGTTACCATGCCGGACTGCCGAAAGGAGCGTCCCGGGTTCGATTTCCGGCGAAGCAGAAATTTCATTGATGAGTTTAAAATTTCTGTTCTCGTTCTTGGTGTTTGTGTTTATGTCTTTGTGTGTGTCCATGGTACCCACGACACAGGGCATATAAGCCCTACTGTGGGGCTATGAGTGTGAAACGTTATTTATTTATTATTTATTACACCATACTATTATGAACTGTATTATTTGTTGCACTTTTTGTTTGAAATTTGTTGTTTTCATTGTCTTGAAACCTTTGGGCAGCAGAAGTGGTTATGTGTAAACTGATCTGGGCAAGTTGGACTCCAGGTACGGAAAACGATAGCAACATTATAAAATCTTCCAGAATTATGCATATTTTATTACGGATAATTAGGGTTAAATCGCCCATGGCCCTGCGGCTAGCGTAGAACGCAAGTGAAAAGCTCATGCGCACCTGACTAAAGGAGTGCGGTGGAAAATGGGCTTAATCTATTTCAGTCATATAGACAGGTGCTACTCGTTCGCTTCGAGTTGGCCGTCGATGACCGTTACAAAATGACGTCACACATCAATTGGTAACGTCGACAAAAAAATCAGTGTATTTTTATTGCAATATTTTTTATTATTGCATTCAGGCCACTGACCACACAACCTCTACAGGCAAATAGTTCTGTCAACACATCTGACTTATAGTTCCGATGTTCCGATAGAAATGTCCATCAATGTTCTTTTGGAACGAATTGAATTTATCGATTAGTGTATGTATCGATTAATCAATAACCTAAAAAATATGCTCTGTACGTATCACCATCTTTCAACGTGGACTTGAATTAGCAAATCACAGCGTTGCAACCTAGCTTCGTCGTACAGTGCGTACGTGATAGCGTTGCTAACGGCGCTTATAGGGTATGTCTAAGAGCGCGGTGCGGTGAAACGGGGAGGGTGGGAGCGGCCAACTCGAAGTGAACGTTTAGTAAATGGTGATGTACATACAGAGGTATAAAACGATATCAGTCAAATCAAGGAATTTTATCTGTCCTATAAGTTTCAGCGCAAATCCAAGCCATTAAAACAGCTGATCGCCATCGAGCACTATTGGCGCGCGAACGGAAGATCTGCCGCTTACTCATTACATACGATCAAATCCGATGCGCACTGAAATAGCCGCCTCGCATGATTCACCTGACTGCGCAGTTCTTACACAAGCCACAGGGCAATTCGCACCGTAAAATGTATTGATCCATCCTCACCGAGCTATTAACACAGCTGATCATTAGCGATCGCCGTTGAGGACTATTCGCGGTGCGGAAGACATGTCGCTTACTCACTCTACATCGGATGCGCACTGAAATAGAAGGCTCGTATGATTCACCTGACTGTCCAGATACTACATATGTTTGCACGGGGTTCCCGGTATGACTTTTGTATTTGTTTTTTACACATTTCGATAGCGACGGTGATTGATTGACATGCTTTCTGAAGCGGTGGAAAAAGTTTTCACAATCTTTCAGCAGCGAATTAACGAGACTATTTTATGATCTAATGAAAACATCATATTATTATAACACATGCCGAACTATAAGAAACTTAACAGCGCCGTTAGTTCTATACAGGCGCGGTCTGAAGGTAAGGGGGGATGAAGGCGAAGGCGACTATTGGTATACAAAACAACCAAGCCTACTTGGGGCACCCCGCCTCCCCCTTGTAATAACTCGAAATATTTTACCAGTGAGCCACTTTTTTTGGAATCGGGGAGGAAACGTTCAAAAGGTTTCCTCCCCGAAATAAATAAGTAAGAGGATACCGGGTTATGTGGGATTTGACCGCACTAAAACCCCGTTGGTGGCTGCCTCTGCGCTTGGGGAGGACTCTGGGATCTCCAGTGGAACGCACCGGTGTACTCCACGAGGGATGCCCCAGAACGGGCCCATCTTCGGGAGAGCAGATGTGCTCTCCTGCACATTCCGATGCTTACGGCGGCATGCGGCCACGCACACACCGCCACGCCGTCCTTCCCGGGGCCGCTGGCTGGACGGATCGAGCTCCCACTTTCACCGCCCACAACCCCGCCTGGTTCTATACCTAGTAACTTTTTATGCGTCGGATCTCTACCCAAAACTAGGGGGGATTGGAACTTGTAGAGTAATGCGGGTTGGTGGATATGGTGTAATTGCTTCCAGCCTGATTATCGCCTCAACAGGCAGAGGATAAGTACTATTTGACTGCTAATATTTTAGGCCTACATTGTTGTTCTGAGTGTAAATAACTATACCCACATCGGACGGACGGGTTTACTGCAGCTTTTAGGTATAAGGGTGTAGGGACTGTTTGTACCCTTACATTAATCGGGAATAGTAAGGTATGACGAATAACCAAACACCACGAGTGTTGTTTGTACACTGAATTTATTATGTTAAATAGGTAGAATGCTTGTATCGCAGTACAAGCAAAAGTTGCATTACGGAGAAACATTGTTAAAATTGCTAACGATAGGGATTTCGAATGCATTACTAAAATATGTGCGAATATGCAAATACTTCGTACATCCTGCCCCCACCAAAAGGAAAGAAATTATGCAAAATAGTTAAATATAACATGTTAGCAAATCCTAGTGTTATATTCAATATGAACCTTTATAATGATCGAAATACCTTTCGTTGATACGTTATTTATTTGCGACATACTTAAAATAAGTTAAAAATAAGGAATATATAGCTAAAATAGGTCCTGTCCGATTTGTTTACTCTACACGACACAAATTTTCACTTCACTGATTAATCACTTACTATCACTCTCACGGGTGGGATGTCACGTCTCACCTAACGAGTAGCTGTCGGCGATGTAAGAGTCGCCTTATCGACACTAAATGTCGAAGCACGCATCTCTTGTTGAGCGGGCGGAGTAGCACCCGCTTGGAACACAACCGGAGTGGCTGCTGCCGCCGCAGTCACGCGCCACCCGCGTCTTACATTGCGCCAACGCAGCACGAAGAAGGAACAAGCCAACAGACCCAGTATTGCTATTATACTGTACATCACCGAGTCATGAACGCTTAGCGAGCTGTCAGACTGTGACTTGATATCTTCGATGTGTCTTTGTAGATCTCGCCACGTGTCGTTGTGGTTCTCAGGGATGAATGACTCAGGAATGGTTGAGTTCAACATATCATTAAGAACCGATGTAGTGGGATCGACTGATAGTCTATTTCCAACCTCGATCTGATTTAAGAAGTTCTTGTGCCCGTAGAGTGAAAAGGATTCTTCTTTAATCACACAGCCTTGACCTATATCTATCAGTCCATTACCGGTCAAGGTGATCAGCTGTACGCTATCGGAGCAAAAAACGCGCAGGGAACATTCGACACAGCAAGAAAATAGCCACCGGTTATCAGTATTATGCAATTTGATCCATTGCTCCTCGCAACACGTTTGTTTCGCACTGCATATTGTTTTATTACTTATATGTATGTCGCATATGTGCTGTGATATTCTAACGCTGTAGATTTGTTTGTCATGGGAGCACAATATTTTTTCTGAAGAAACGTGAAGACAGGATTCCATTTCTTTCTCTGTCATTAATAGAAGTAAATCTTTCTGCAGATTAAATGCCAAATATGGAGTCAGGGTTTCCATTACATAATTATTTATCGGTAAACTGTATACCTGGTCAACCTCATATTGTTCTTTTCTAACTAACGGTATTCTTACTTCTATAATTAGAAACCTCGTCCCTACCTTAGCATTAACTTTAAGTAATTTATACAATGTTTGAATATCGCTCTTATCTACAGGGAGAGATGAGTCAATAGGAATCTGACCTGATATCATATTGAGCTGTTCCTCAAATTGCTTAGGTGGTAAAATTCGGTCCAGATGACCTTGCCAAATATCGGTTACAGTGTTAATTAAGTCTTGTTGTATACTCTTAATATAGGGTATAAATATTTGAGCAGATAATAAAGAGGACAAAATATACAATTCATTTCTGTGCTGTGACTGAACATGATTTAAAGGTAGTGACATATTTCTAATATGATCCTGTATAATACCGATATGCTTGTTCATTATGTCTTCATTTCTATATAAATTAGACTGGGCCTCTATAACACTAGTCTGGTTTTTAAGCAAGAGTTGTAAATGATTTTCGTTCATTTCTATCTTTTCAACGTCTTTCTCGTACTGATTTAAGAACCTGTCATCGAGCACACCGACCAAGCTGTTTTCTAAATAATCAATTCCATTTACCAAACCTCTTTTTAGCTTTTGATTTTTGTTGTGAATCATAAGAATATCGTTATAGTGGTTTATTTCCGATAACTCATGTTCTAGTTGGAATTGGGTAGCTTTGTATGATGGTGATAACTCTAAGTCGCGTGTGTTATTACGTATATTACTAACATATTTGTTAATGTCATTAAGGCCTATCCAATAGGTAGACATATTATAAAAAATGACTAATTTCCATTCGTCGCGAATGAGACTCATGTCTTTTATTTTATGAAAGTAAACGCTTTGACTGTTATTAAAATAAGAAACGTTGTAAAATCCATGTATAGAAGGTATTATAAAAAGAAATAGCCAAAAAAGTGTAAATGCAAAATTACAATAACGATTTCGTGACGTGCGCACATGACGCTGCACCTTATGTGATACAGCGGTGTCGTCACAGGCATTGTTTTGGACGTCAGAGGGTGACGTAACCCTTTCTGTATCTTCTTTTATTTGTAGAGGGACAAGCTTTATAATTGGTCTCTTTAGAATGCCATTGTCAAAATGTCCCGTAAAGTCAACACCTGTATGTGTGAAGGGACGAGACGGGGTAATCCTGGCTTGCGGAAGGTCAGCCATAATTTGTTGTGACTTCTGTTCACAAAATCGTCTGCACTTAACGCATTTTCGCAACACTCTTTTAACTGTGCGCAGCCCACTAATAATCCAATACTTCTCTCTAACAAAAGACAGCGTTCGGCGAGGACCACCATGAAGCGTTAATGTATGTGCTTCAGATATTATCAGATTAGTTAGACGGCTGTGACTCGGTAGTATCACCGGATGCTTCGCTGCTGGACTGAGAAGAGAGTTGTTGAGTCTCCCCTGGACTCGTATAAGACCATTTTTCTCGTACGGGCAAAGGCTAGACAATTTAGGCGACAAATTACGCTCGACTTGGTTTGATGGCGTCAAGAAAATCAGCCTGGCGTTCGAGTAGCGTATCCATGGTAGTAAGATAAAAATAGAAAGATCTTACTTGAAAGGCTTGATTGGCGTCTTACGCTCGGGCCACCGAAGTCCCCTGGAAGCGTGCGTAGGGTCACACTAGAGCTATCGCTAGCTCACAGTGCAAAAATCCACGTGCAAGGGTCACTAACACTGAAAGTCCACGCTAATGTTCTGCGTTTCACTGAACACCAAGTCACGTGTTACTAAAATGTGACTGTTTGCCACCAGGGATTTCTATAAATATAGAAAGTGTATCCAAAACGAGCCATTAACACAGCTGACCAGCATTGGCAATCGCCGTTGAGCACTATTCGTAAAGAAAACTCACTCACTACATCCGATGCGCACTGAAATAGCCGGCCTCGCGTGATTCACCTGACTGTGCAGATAGTATGTTAGCAGTTTTGCACGGGGTTCCCGCTACGACTTTTTTGTTTATTATTTCACGTAATAATTTGTCGATATTTGACTGTGATTGATTGACGCGCTTACTAAATTGACGGAAACATGCGCGTACCGACGGGGCAGGGGGGAAAGCAGCCACCCCTGGATCAAGGTCTAGATTCAGGGATTCAAAAATCCCAAAATATCTCTCAAACGAAATAAGAAACCTATAAAGAATAAGCTAGATATGCTACCTGCTGCCGTTTCCTTTGTATATGATTTAATATCTTAGTTCATAGTTTTTTATTCATATGAGATTCATACATGTCAATATTCAATAAATTCACAATAGTATAAATCAATACAAATATTATAAATTAATGTCGCAAAATCAAGTCATCTCTAGAAATTAAAAAGTAAAATTCCAATTAAATAATAATAATAATATATTAATGATAATAATTATAATTTAATGGTTTATAAATTCCTCGACACTGTCGAGGTGCATGTCTTCCTGTTACGTGGAAGGCAATTTTACGCGCGGCAAATTTTGTAAAGCTGGGTTAAACCCTCCATCAAGCACCCAGACCGAGAACAGAAACTGAAACTCATCATTTCAATGTCTGCTTCCCCGGAATTCGAACCTGGGAGCACCGATTAGCAGTCCAGCATGGTGACCGTTGCGCATGGTCGTGTTGCGAATTTATAAAATTACTTTTAGCCTAAGCTTTTTATCTATACTAATATGAAAAGCTGAAAAGCTGAAAAGTCTGTTTGTTTGTTTGTTTGTTTGAAAGCGCTAATCTCAGGAACTACTGCTTCGAATTGAAAAATTATCTTTGTGTTGAATAGTCCATTTATTGTGTAAGGCTATAGGATATTTAACATCATGCTATGACTAATAGCTAATACCAAAGTCCACGCGGCCGACGTCGCGGGCGGCCGCTAGTGTCTAATAAGACTACATTGCATGTAGCTGTGCAGGAAGTGATCCTTCTTGAACAACATAATAATTTCCACAACTACTGAAACAATAAACATTTCAAATGTGGCGAAATATAATGTTACAGCAGCACAGACGTACAAGCACACCGGAAGAAAAACAATTTAAGTTTACGCAATAAGCATCAAGACTTCAAAAGCACACAAACTATCATTAACGCTGAGTTCACTCCAAATTACAATCATTCAGATATCAAAGAGCCGTATAAAACCGCATTGAATGAAATAATCCGTGCACAAACAAACAGATGTATTTCGAGAATTATAAGGTAAACAAATCTTTGTATTATAAACCGCTATCTGCTCTGTATCGTAAACTTTACCTTATTTTATTGCATTTGCGTTATTTTGTAACCTTCTGGTATTTTGAAAAAGTAGGTAGGCTGACATGCGCTGAACGACTCAGCTAATATTGCCACAGCTACAATTAATCGGTTGAAAGTTAGTAGTTACTTCGCTTCGGATTTAATGCTGATCGGATATCCAAATCACACAACGTACCTATTAAAAGAGGTAGAACGGCAATAATGCGCCGTTCGTATGAAAACTGGTGTCGCCGATCAAGCCCCACCTTTTACCTCCATTACATCTATACTTAAATAAATACGAAGCTTACGCACATATTTGCAATTTCAAATCTAGCCAATCTTAGCGCCGCACAATCACGCGATTTCAAATGAACGAATCACACCCAAGTAAGCACACAAGCACGCATATCGTAGCACGATCGCGTGTTTCTGTAGAGATACGAGCGTTTGCTCATATCCTTGGCGCGTCTGCCCCGCCCACATTTCCATTCTTACCTCTTTTAATATTTTCTGTGATCCAAATACAAGACCGTATGTATACGAAATTTTTAATAGTATTGTATGAGGTAACAGTTGGTCCTATTTGGGGACTCAACCTCCAAAATAATCGATAACTGAAGTTGACATACCTGAAATTAGAAGTTGGAAAACCCCCTCCCCTTAGAATAATTACAATTACATTATAGAAACGATTGTTGATTGGTGCCATTAATGACACCAAACACCGGGCGCCGCTCCATCACAACACTTTTTAAAAACAAATAAAGTCTAATAAAATTACTTTTCACAGTGTTTTCAATATTTTGCAGTATTTTATAGTTAGTTTGGTCAAAATAAGAATATTTTGTTTGTCAGATGTGACAGCTGTAGGAATCTATTTAGTGCTTCAATTTTGACAGCGCGCTTGTATGAAGACACGTACACATTCTATACGTATTTATTCTAAGCCCCTCCCCTACTTCTACTGCTCGTAATATGTGAAAATTGGCCCTGTTAGAAAGGCAGCTAGGAAGTCTCCAATGTTGATGATCACTTTTTAAAAGGGTGACATTCAAGAAAGCTGCAAAAGTTTTTCTATTAAATAAAAAAAAACTATAATTTTTCAATGCTTTTGTCAGCTTATCCTACTAATATTATAAATGCGAACGTAAGTTTGTTTGTTACTCTTTCACGCGAAAACTAATCAACCTATCATCATGAAACTTTGTACATATATTCTTGGAGTTGTCAGAAGTAAAATAGGATACTTCAAAAAAAAAATAACGCGGGTGAAACCGCGGGGCACAGCTAGTATTTCGATAAACAAAAGACACTCGACCGTGTGACCGTTATATCAGCTAGCACGAGTAGTTAAGATTGCACTTGACTCGATCTAGATTAAACTGTAGAACTAGCTAATCTACTATATTTTAACTTCCAGTAGGCTTTATATATAGAGATCCGTCAAATCACTCATCTTCCGATTTTGTCTAGGTCCCTTCGACATGGTCAGCGGGTGTAATAATGGACAATAAACATTCAAATTTCGAATCGTGAGGAAAGAAGCGCCTTACGGATCGCAATTTTTTTTAAACCCTTTATAATATCCTTGTCGGCATAGATCTCCTCGCTGAATTGGAATTGGCTTAAACCAAAATCCACACACTGAATACCGGTTTCCTTACCATTTGGCCGTCACTGCTCATGTCGTCAAATATTATTAAATTAAATTAAATTAGGATGTTTTACACGATAACGCTTCACACTCATAGCCCCACAGTAGGGTAGATGTACCCTGTGTCGTGGGTACCATGGACACACAAAGACAGAAACACAAACAGCCAGACCAAGAACAGAAATTTTAAACTCATTCAAATTTCTGCTTCGCTGGGAATCGAGCCCGGGACCCTCCGATCGGCATTCCGGCATTACGCCACGTGGGTCGTAGTTTTAATATTAAATTTAAACATTTATTTTCGTTCCGGAACGCTTAGTTATGAATCACATGCAGTCGAGGCCGCGGGATAATGCTAATGTGTACCCGTTACATCAACAAAATAATGCAGAGCAGATAGGAACGCCGTGCCGTAAGGTTTTAGCCGCTATAACCACATATTGAAGCGCGCATGGCTCGGTCTACGCAGCTTAGCCAAACGGGCGCGGTCAGGTGTGAGATAGGTGACCGCTAGTGGCAAAAAAATTCATGCGCGTTTCCTTGCTTCGGAGGGCACGATAAGCCGTTGGTTCCGGTTGTTGTCGATAGATAACAGTCGTTAAACCTTGTCGGAGGCCTTATGGGCGGTTTGAAAACATCCGACAGATGGTTGGCCACTAACCCGCATCTCCACCAACCCGCATTGAAGCAGCGTGGTGGAGTAAGCTCCTGGCTTCCCCAATAAGGGGGAGAGACCCGTGCCCAGTAGTGTGACGCAAAAAGAGTTGCAGCCAACCCCTCTGTTGACCTTGTAACACGTTTTTTAGTAGGTTTACGTCAAATATATTATCGATCTTGTTTTTCACCTACTTCAAAAAAGGTGGAGGTTCTCAATTCAAACTGTATTTTTATATTTGTTATGTCTGAACTTTCGACTGGATGTACCGATGATGATTATTTTTGAAGTGTAAACTTCTGTGAGACACGGGTATCGGGGCGATAAATTAAACGGCAATTATTTTTATTATTTTATTATTTTTATTAATTTAGCGGCGTTGTGCACTTTTTTTGGGATGGGTAAAAAATGTTAAACTCGCGTCAGGACACGTGGCCTGATCGAAAATTCGTAAGACGGAGGGGTGACAGCTGATGACGGCTCTACTGTCTATACTTGTAAAATTCTTTTGTATCAAGTATTTAAAATATGGACATTGAACAAAGTGCATCTATTAATGAAAAAAGTGACGAAGAAATAGTGAAAGAAAATGAGTGGGTACTTTATAAAAATACTAGATGAAAACCTACTTACTGAAAATACTAGATGAAAAATAATACTGATAATAAAAGCAATTCGTGCGAAATTATTTTTTATTCGATGCGAAATAGCTGTCATCTAGTATGTTTGATTTAGTTTGGCCGAGATTTTATTTTATGAGCATTTTTGTTACTTTGGACGATGCAATTTAAACAATACTTTGTTTATGTTAACCTGATTCGCGGGAAGCTGTAGGTACAGCATTATCTGGACTGAGTTAATCAAAACAGTAGCAAAAGATGAACCGCTAGACCTATTTAGCTCGTTATTATATTGATAAAATATAGAGGGATTCCATCCAACTATCCATTCATAGTGTACCGCTGGATATAGGCCTACCCTTTTTTTTGGGTTGGGGAAACCTTCAAAAGGTACCCAGCACCTTGGGAGAGGTTACCGGGTTATGAGGGATTTGACCGCACTAAAACCCCCTCAGTAGCCTGCCTCTGCGCTTGGGAGGACTCCGAGATTTCTATTAGAGGTGAGGGAAGTGAAATCGACAAATCGATTGTTTGGGTTCAACACAATTCAAGTATCAGGAAACGAGAAAAAAATGGACGAAAAAGAAAAATAAAAGAATTTTTTTAAAGTAAAATAAAGAAAAAAAATTTAATAAAAATGTAAAAAAATAAAAATAGAAAAAAATAAAAAAAAACATAAAAAAACAAAAAAAACATAAAAAAACCAAAGAAATGAGATATAGCTGGTGTATATGCGTATGACTAAATCTACATTTATAAAATTTGATATCTCGAAAACTCGAATCGACAAAAATCCTTCTGGGAATCGTCTTAAAATACGAAAAACAAGGCCTGTGCAACATTACAGCTCAATCGGAGGTGGGGCTGTCGGAATTTTAAACCCTTTTTATAACCGCCACATGTTAAAAATCAAAAGAAATTATAATAAACTTGGTTTTTAGCAGATACATTAAATAATAACTTCACTACCAGCTGATTGGCTTGTTGAAGGTCTACTCAGGTTCAGATTTGCTCTTAAAAATTGACAAGGTGAGCGGTGCAAACACCACACAATTCCGCCGAAACGGAACCTTTTTTTACTGTAGGAACGGTGGTGGTAGTACATTCGATTTGGTGGTACGATCGAATCATGAAAATTATAAGACTAAGCATATCTTTACATACTTCTATCTTGTGTTTAATAGAGAAATTTATTAAAACGTAATAAACGAAAGAGACACTCAAACAAAATGGCTGAAATTGCCCCAGTATTTACCATTTCATTGATATACGAAACATGACTAATTGTGTGATGTGTTTGCTATTTATAGGCGCCACCCGTGCGTTAGTTATTCCCGTGTATTGGTCTTGACAGATTTGTAATTGGAGTTAGCCACAGGAGTTAGCCATAGATTTAGTATGTAAGGAATTGGCTGAAGAATTTATGAAGGTCGTGCCGCAATGAAGCCGCATCGAAAAAGTTAGTTTTGATGAGTGACGGTAAAGACATGGAAATCATATCTCAGTACCTAATCAAAAGTGATCAACTGATCACGCAGTTTCAGGATCGTTTTCACAAAAATGATAATAATGTTAAATCATATAAGTCTATTGTATATTAGTGCGTGCGTGCATATTTAAGTGTTTATTGTAATTAATTCGTTTATAATTTAAATTTAATTTTAAACGCTTATAATATATCACTTTCATTTTATATTTTATGGCGATCTAAATATTTTTGTAAAACCTTTTTTGGTACCCATATTTGTGAAATAAAATATTTTCTTTTCTTTTCTTTCTTTCTTAAAAATACTTAATAATGTTCAAGTGCCTCTACAGATTATGTACCTACAGTCTTTCGCTACTTAAGAGGGCAACTGTTACTACTAATAAAGAACTATTCTACCATGCCATGCTTCATCTAACATTTAGGTAAGTACGTTTATCTATTTAAGCTCCAACTCTCCCTTAGAATTGCTCTTTTTGACAGTCCAAACAATGCTCGTTTCTCCACCTTTGTTACCTTGGTCTGTATCACTCGTGTAGACTTTTTTCATGTAATTTGTAGAACTTAAATAGATCGACTGGGGAAATACCACCACTGAACCCACTTCTGACGTGAAGTAATTCTATTGTGTTTAGGTGGAAAGACCAGGCAAGACGCAGGTTTTCAGTTTACTAAAGGTTATTTGCAGATGTCTTTCGGCTGCAGCGCCCACTTAACATCACGTGGCCTGCATGCTCCTCTACTCTTCCATTTAAATAAAAAAACCGGCCAAGTTCGAGTCGGACTCGCGCACCGAGGATTCCGTAAAATATTTTTAATATTATGATGTGGGTAACTAAAAATTTACGGTTTTCGCAATTTTTCCTTTATCTGTGCTATAAGACGTTTCTTCGTACCTTTCAAGATTCTGAGTTCATGCTAAGTACCCTTGCGAGTGTCGAAAATTTGCGGAAATTTGCGGCATTAATAAACGGCTGCATCTTTTGATTGCGCTGGCTGAAGTTTGATTTTTTCACAGCTCCAAGAGACGGTAGACCTGAGCATGTGATATAAATTCCAGCTTGATACCTCCACGCGTTCTGAGAAAAAGAGTCTTGACAGACAGACTGACGGAAAGCAAAGCCCTGATCCTATAAGAGTTCCGTTTTTTCCTTTCGAGGTACGGAACCCTAAAAGTGACACATGGAGTCTTAATTTTTAGTGAGGGAATTGAAACTGGGGACACTATAGTGACACATTCCAATTATTTTTCTTCCATTGCCTTTTCCCCTTTGTAAGGGCTATAATTTATAGAGAAATGGATGAAGGCCTACGTATTAGGGCCCGCTTATCCGATTACAGGCGGCGGTCACGGGCTCGCTCGTACGGTTTCTGTTGCTATGTTTCATTAGGCTAACAAAAGGCCATATTTAAATTATTTGCAGTGAATAAACTATATTCAATTTCATTTTCTAGAACCAAAAGTAACAATGAAAGAGTAACCAGTAGTGTCCAATTACTATCTCTATGGCTACACTTAGGGCATCACGGCTGAGAGAAAGTTATTGCAAGAATTCTTTCGTAGTAGGCTCAGATAGTAAGTTCCTGTAGCTTCGGGATTAAGAATAGTACGGTATCCCCTGCCTGATCGTAAGCGGCGACTAAAAGGGGACTTCCGGGGCTGTGGACGGTGTGAGTGGGAGCTTGATCCGCCCAGCCAGCAACCCAGGGAAGGACGTGGTGTGTGCGTGACACATACCGCCGCATGTGGCATGCCGTATACCGCTGTAAGCATCGGAAGGTGCAGGAGAGCATATTTGCTCTCCCGAAGATGGGCCCATTCTGGGCGCCGCGCTTGGAGGTCACCGGTGCGTTCCACCGGAGATCCCGGAGTCCTCCCCAAGTGCAGAGGCACCGAGCGGATTTTAGTGCGGTCAAATCCCACATAACACGGTATCCTCTCCCAAGGTGCCGGGTACCTTTTGAAGGATTCCCCCGATACAAAAAAAGGTTCAGATAGTAGTAGGTACTTTAATCGCGTACTTGCTCCTTCATCTTACTTGCAAATTTAAAAGTAGTGAGCTATTCCGTTATATAAAACATACTTATTAAAGGCCGCCACTAATTTACGTATGGAGGGGCGTCAGATCAGACGCATACATTGCTTTTAGTCCGGTGACACGGAGCATAATAAAATGGACTATATACACAACATCACAACACATAACCTTAGGAAAGGCATTGTTACTTTTTCTACCGAAATATATATTGGGGTAAGATCGTGAATGGGGTAAGAACGTATAAGTTAAATAAATATCTACCGAATCTGTGGTTATTTTTTATACTGGCAACATTGTGCGAGACGCCATTTTGTTTTGCTACTCCCTCCAGTTAATAAAAAACGTAAAAGGTGTTGTACCTGCTATATTTTTAAACAAAATAAATTATTCAAGAAGTATGTTGTAGCAATTATAAGATCGGATATTTTCTGTTTATAAACCTATGGTCTTAGCCACTTGGGTGATTTTAGTGGGTAGTCCGGTCTTTCTCCTACATCGTCCGATCTTTCCCATGTTTTTTTAAATGTAGGTAGTGCAAACAAAAATATATTTTTCTTATAGCTTGTTTATTGACTATCAGTTTTTACTTTATTTTATTACCTACGCTGCTAAAAAAATTGCCAACATCTTACGAATGCCGCTATAAACCATCCGATCTTACCCTAACGTACTGTACCTATAGATTCATTCGATAATAAAATTGCTGATCAGAGGATAACAAAACTCCGTCGTAGATTTATCTAGCAAGACAGCAGTAACAACTACTTAACAACAGATAACCGTGACTACTAAATTACTGTATCAAATTGACGCGACATCGCAACTACTTTGTCTGCATTGAGGAACACTCAACATCTATTATGTAACGTGGATGCTGCAGAAATAGTTTATATCCATAGATTTTTTACCCGTTTATATCATAAAACAGATTGAACAAACGGTGGTCACTAGCAGAGCTATTAAAATAAATCAAACAGTTTATTTAACGCGCGTCCGAGAAGGAACTCCATTATTCGCGGCGATCGACCTATTAACGCCCTATAACGTCTGTCAGATTGATGGCTCCAGAACTTCGCGACAAACTTAAAGATCGTAAACATCAGCATAAAACTATAAGAACTAGTTTGAGGTTCAGAAAATTTTATTTGGAACATTTAACATGGGTTTCGAAAGGGATTAGATATCTATGAAATATTAAGGCTCTAATTTGAATGAATTATAAGGTACCTATAGATTTTGTAATAATAAATCATTCTTTATGATATTCATAAAATTGATAGTGTTTAATTGTATCAAAAAATGTAAAAGATTATTCCATCCAGGATGTTAATAATATTTTAATTTTGGAAATTTTACTACGCTTTGGATATTGCGTGATACCTTTCTTCATCTCAGATTTATTTTTTGTAATATGCATGTCTTAAGTTATACTGCCTCTCAAGAGGCTAACAGTCGCCCCATGCAATGCAAGTATTGCCAGCGACTACACTTTTCCTCCGAAATGTAGTTTCCTCCGCTAGTAAAATTATTAATTTGGGGATAGCAAGATGCAGTCGTAATTATATCTAGCGAAAGTCAGCAGTAAGACCATATAGCACCTGGATGCTGTTGAAATATAATTTACTAACCTTCCGCCAGCGACTTCGCCCGTTTAGAGGTTCCCGTAGGATAAAACCATCCTCCTGTCCTTTCCCAAGGTCCCCTCTATGTGTGTTCCAAATTTTATTAAAATTGGTTCAGTCTTATACTAAGCGGGAAAGCGTAACAAGCAGACAGACAGGTTACTTTCGAATTTATAATATAATATATATATATATATATACTAGCCTTCCGCCAGCGGCTTCGCCCACGTGGACCCGTTTTATGGGTCCGCGTAGGATAAAAACCATCCTATGCCCTTTCCCAAGGTCTACTCTATCTGTGTTCCAAATTTCATTAAAATTGGTTCAGTGGTTTAAGCGGGAAAGAGTAACAGAACAGAAATACTTTTGTATTTATAATATTAATATTAGTATGGACTAGTATGGAAGTATAGATTAACAGATTGACCAAACGGTGGTGATCACCAGCAGAGCTATTAAAATAAATCAACCTAGTTTATTTAATGACGTTCGAGAAAGAACTCCATTATTCATGACGATCGACCTATTAACGCCCTATAACGTCCGCTTGATGGCTCCACCAGATGCTTTGCAGCAATTAATTTTAAGATTATAAACACCATAAAACGATTGCAACAACAGTAACAACACAACTACTTTGCTGCGACTTCGCATCGAAACTACATTGCAGCTACATCAATATTGTTGTGATAACGAAGCTATATTACTGCGACATCCGACATCGCTGATGCATTATCGTAACTTCGAAGTCTGTGGAAGCTATAGACCTATAGTGTAGCAGCAACGCAACTACATTGCCTCAACATCGCAGCTGCATTATCTGCATATAACCTGGATACTGCACAAATAGTTTACACGTAAAACAGATTGACCAAGCAGCGGTGGTCATCCCCAGAACTGTTAAAAGGAACTCCATCATTCCCGGCGATTGACCTGTTAACGCCCGATTGATGGCTCCACCAGATGCTTCGCAACAATTAAAATTAAGATTATAAACACCATAAAACTATGAGAACCAGTTGCAAGAGCTCTAGAAAAAAATATCCCGTACTTTCTGTATGGGTTTTGAAAGGGATCGGAGATCTACGAAGTTTTAATAGATTATAGCTCTTATGTGAAGAGTTAGTTAAGGATTTTTTAACCATTACTGCCAGTTTATGATAGTGTGTTTTATTGTTATATAGATGGCCTGCGTGGCGCAATGGTTACCATGACGGACTGCCAATCAAAGGGTCCCGGGTTCGATTCCCGGCGAAACAGAAATTTGAATGATGACTTTAAATTTCTGTTCTCGGTCTAGGTATTTGTGTTTCTGTCTTTGCGTGTTTCCATGGTACCCACGACACAGGGTATATCTACCCTACTGTGGGGCTATGAGTGTGAAGCATTTATTTCTTTATTTATAGATGGACGTTACTAATATTTAATTTTGGAAATTTAATACCCCGGCATAACAAATGACACCTTTCTTTATCTCTATTTTGTTTTGTTAAAGCAACAAACCTCCGTTTTAAGTCGTCAATATCCATCCATCAATCCACGACTTAGAGCATCAAAATTACTGACTCACCCTTCAGTAGAGATGGCATAGCGCCTCGCTTCGATACATACTCGTAATTTATGTGTCAAATCTGATGCGGGGGAAGACGAGGACGACGAGACGAAGACGACGCACACATTTTAATTTTGTCACACATTCACAAATATTCTTTGGCGAAATAAGTCAATTTTTACACCTCTTCCCCCATATTTCTTAGTGACCCCCCCCCCCCCCAAATTTCTTGGCGACCCCCCCAAAATCGAAGACTGCGACCGCGCCTGACTCGTATAAAATCCGTTGGACGGCTTCACCAGATGTTTCGCGACATAAACACTATAAAACTATAAGATCCAGTTTTTGATAACTTTTGTAAATTTTTCTTAAAAACCATTTTGGTACGTAGAGTTGTCAGAAGATATTGTAGTTAATGTTCTGTAGATGGTTATGGCTGTTTTTTGTAATATTGATTCTTTGTTTACAATTACGTGTACATAATTATTATACACTAATAACTATATTGTTTTTCGTATGTAGTTAACAAAAACAAGACACAGGGGTAAACATGGGCGTACCCAGGTTCTTGATCGGGGAGGGCGGGGGACAAATTTTTAAGTTCTTGATCGGGAGGTGGGGTGGAGGGGCAATTTTTTTCAAGCT
Source organism: Pyrgus malvae (assembly GCA_911387765.1). Lineage (NCBI taxonomy): Eukaryota > Metazoa > Arthropoda > Insecta > Lepidoptera > Hesperiidae > Pyrgus > Pyrgus malvae. Next base: position 27,084,028 of record OU426949.1, read on the forward strand.
GGTCGCCAGAACGCGCGACGCCCCAGAACGGGCCCATCTTCGGGAGAGCATTCGTCACTGGAAAGGCAAAATTACTTTAGCGCCAAATTGACCATATTGAGTTATTATTATATTCGGAATCAGCGATTTTTCTCCATCGATCTGTCTAGGAAATATCGCGATCTGAGCACTTTTGTGGCGCTTAAGTAACCCGAAAAAAGGCGGCTTTCTTTTTTTCAAAAATTCTTAAGCGACGCAAATTTTTGTCTTTTTTACACACGTGTCGTTTAAGTCATATATGCCCACCGGATACTTATTCCAATTGACATTTAAGTAAAATAGACTTACTGTTATCTTAAAAATAATGTTGTAGAAGTACTTATTGCCCTTCCGATAATTTAAGTTTATAGTTGTTTAAGTAATTTTGATTTGCTGAATTTGGAATAGGGCATGGCGTACAAGTAATTTTGCATTCTTATCTTTATAGAGAGCGTAGCTTATAAGTAATGTTTCCTTCTTGTTCTCATTCAGATCATTGCGTAGAAGTAATTTTGCCTTCTTATCTTTATACCGATTATGGCGTAAAAGTAAATTTTCCTTCTTATTTGTATAGAGTATTCTAGGTATGTAATGACGTTCCGTCGAAATAATTTGTGGATTATGGAGTTCTATCCAATGGTTAGGGCCCGAGTTCAGAAGATGTTCAGCTATGGCAGATTTCTGTGTCTCGTTGTTTTTAACCGCCTTTATGTGTTCTTTGATACGGCATGAGATGGTACGTTTTGTTTGTCCAATATATGAGCTCCCACAACTACAGTTGACTTTATATACCCCAGGATGTTGAAACGGAATCTTATCTTTAGGTGAACGCAAGCTTTGCCCAATCTTCTTATGAGGTGTGAAAATGGTTTTAATGCAATACTTGTCCAGTATTTGACTTATTTTATCTGTGACCCCTTTCATATATGGCAAAAATGTAGGCTTTCGTTCTACCTTCGGTATAATCCTTTTTTCCCTTGGCTTTATGTCATGGAAATTTACCTTATATCCATTCCTCATTAATACTTTTTGAACATGAGCTAGCTCTTGTGTAAGATGTTCTTTATCGCACAGGTCATGGGCGCGATTTGTCAATGAGCTGACAACGGAGTTAAGGTGCAGGGGATGATGATGTGAGGTAGTGTGTAAGTACCGGTCTGTGTGTGTCGGTTTTCTATTTACAGTGTGGCTCAAGGTTCCATCCTTCTTTGCTGTTATTAAGACGTCCACGAATGGTAGGGATCGGTCTTTCTCAATTTCTGCTGTAAATTGCATAACTGGGTGGATGCTATTCAGATGTTCCAAACACTTATTTTTTTCTGTTTGGTCGCCCTTGAGTATGCAAAAAATGTCATTTACATACCTTTTCCAGTACTTAATTACGACAGGACAGCTAGACAAGGCTTGTTCCTCAAAGTGTTCCATCCACAGATTAGCAACAACTGGTGCCATTGGACTTCCCATTGCTACTCCGTCGATCTGCAGGTAAAACTGTCCTTTATGTAGTAAGTAGTTGGAGGTCAAGCAATGTTCAAGCAGTTTTTCAAATTCACTGGGGATGTTGTTCTCGGTCAATTTCTTTTTTATAACTTCCAAGCACTCTAGTATTGGCACTTTGGTGAACAAAGATTCAACGTCGAAACTTACCATTATCTCATCAGTTTCGATCCTGGTTTGCTTCAAAAGTCCCACTAAATACCTAGAGTTTTTAACATAATGATGAAGTCTGACCCACCAGTCCCTGGAGTATGCGTGAAACTTCACGTGCCAAGTCTGATATTGGGGAATAAATTTGGCTAACTGTTGGGCGGAGTGGTAAATCTTTTTTATGAATTTTTGGCAATCCGTAGATCTTTGGTGGCTGTGGTACTCTGGGTCGTAGAAGTTTCTTTACTGTGTCGTCCGTGAAAACATCATCACATTCTTTCACCAATTTTATTGTTTGCCTAGTTACTCTCGCTGTAGGGTCATACTTAACTGGTTGGTATGTCGCACTATCCCCGAGTAATTGCTCCATCTTGCTATCGTACTCTGCCACGTCCAATACGACTGTAGCATTCCCCTTGTCAGCCTTTAATACTAGGATGTCCTTGTCTTCTCTAAGTTCTCGTAGTGCCCTCAGTACTTGTGGGGTAATGTTGCTACTGGGAGACTTTGCGTGACGTAACAGTGTTGCAATATCTTGCCTCAAGGTGTCCGCGTCAATACGTGGTATTTTTGTGTATTGTCTCGTCTATGGAGCCAATGACATCTTCAAAAGGAATGCGTTTTGGAGTGGGTGCTAAATTTAACCCTTTTTCTAGTACCTGAATAGTAACCTCATTCAATACCTTACTTGACCTATTAATGACAGTTTCAACCACACTAATTTTATCATCTCGATGATTCGAGTCGTGTTTCCGTAGTAGGGCCTCTAACTTACGTTGTTGTTTTAAGGCACTGAGTTCGCGAGAACGTTGTGCTTGTAGGTATGTAACACGGTCACACTGTTCAAAATCATCTTTAGACAACACCGAACTTAGCCATAGATGTAATTTGTACAACTCACGCTGGTATTTGTCGTGAAGATAGCGATTGTGTCTTATGAGTTTCCGTAACAATTTTTCACTCGCATTGTGCAGAACATTAGCGGAACCGGGAATATCTGGTCTTGATTTTATGCGTACGCACACGGGTATAACGTTATTATCTCGGCACTTAGTTAAAAATACCAACGATTCCCTTAGACACTCACACTTTTTCCGTAAACGTTCTAGATGTCGAATTTGATTATAACATCCGTTTCAACATCCTGGGGTATATAAAGTCAACTGTAGTTGTGGGAGCTCATATATTGGACAAACAAAACGTACCATCTCATGCCGTATCAAAGAACACATAAAGGCGGTTAAAAACAACGAGACACCGAAATCTGCCATAGCTGAACATCTTCTGAACTCGGGCCCTAACCATTGGATAGAACTCCAAAATCCACAAATTCTTTCGACGGAACGTCATTACATACCTAGAATAGTAAAGGAAGCCATAGAAATCGTGAAATGTAAAAACTTCAATCGAGAGGATGGTTTCCAACTTTCTAGTGCGTGGAATCCAGTGTTAGTGTGTCTTAAAAACAATATTCGTCCAAAATATGAAAAAACCATACGCAGCGATACTGTGAGTGTGTTTTGTCGTGACTTATGTTCGAGTACCGGTAGTAGCCGTAGCAAACGAGTGAGGAAGAGGGTAGACCGTTACGGCTGTCCTTAGACTTTTTTACATCCACCCGCAATATCCAGTTCATCCGTGATCATGGTGCATGCAACTGTGCCGAAATATCGGGAGCTCAAAAGCAACGCGAATCGTGGTATATATCCCGTAAGTAACAATTCAGATATAATTAAAGCCATATTACAAAGCACTATCGCCTATTTCAAAAAAGAAATTTATGGACCTTAACAAACTGTGTACTAATAAAGTTATACCCAAAATGTACCACGAAGAATATAAAAGACTGAACTGTAATAATAATGTTCAAGACTCTTTGATTGATACTGATGAAGAGGATGAAGAGAATGAAAGACTGTTTGAATGATTTGATACGGATGAAGAGAATGAAAGACTGTTTGATTGATTGATTTGACACGGATGAAGAGAATGAAAGACTGTTTGAATTATTTGTTACGGATAAAGATAGTGAAAGACTGTTTGATTGATTGATTTGACACGGATAAGGATAACAACAATGAAAGACTTTTTGATTAGTACTAACTAATTAAGTTCCTACATACGCCAAAATTATTATGTTATCAACGTTGATTTGATTTTGTTAACTCCTCACTGCTGGTACAATTAAATATAATAATCTACTTAGTTGTCTATTGTTATTATTGCTGATTACGTGTACCGTTCTAGTTTAGTGCCATTATTTAAATACTTGTTTTGATGTTTGAAAGAACCAAAATAAACCGGTGTCTTTACGCGTTCGTAATCAAGGTATTGTACCTTAAGTTCAATTTCAGTATTTACTATTCAAGTCAAATGCAAGTGATTAGTTCCTAACTCATTAAAATTTAATATTTCTTTATGAATTACTGTTTTTTTTAATTTAAATACCTGGTTCCTTTGCTAATACATGTGAGTTCTTCAAATGTTTAATTATTAATTTGCGGCGGATAAGTAATCCCATTACCTAAAGAAAAATAAATCTTTTTTGTTTACAGTAAGTATATTTTAAAGTTTCTTATAGTTTTAAATCCGACACTTCAGAAAGATTTTAAGCTATTTTAATATGTAAACCTAAGTCACCAGTAGTTTTAGTCATAGTCGTACTAATCATGGTTGATGCTTACCGTAATTTTGCCTGAATAATCACTACCGGCCACTTCCATTAAGGAAAGTATGGTGTATTTACTTACTTATCTGATCATTTCTTAAGTCTTTATGCTCGGTTCAGAAAGTTGCAATATTTTCCTAAAAGTAATTTTATTCTACCAGAATAACTAAAAAAATATTCCAAAAGTAATTTTGCCGTACTTCTATTAAGCAATTTTTATGTTACCAGTATTTTTAAATTGCAGGGAGAAAATAATCTAACAGCGTATAAGTAAATTTGCTCTACTATAAAACGAAGTCACTTTTACTTTAGCGCCACCTATCTCCTAAACCAGCTTGTAAATCAATATTTATTGTAAAGATAAAAGTGTATCATAGCTCATTAACAGTAAATAATTTTATTTTATTAAAATCGGATGATTAGGTAAAAAGTTATGAATTTTTTTGTAAAAAAATAAACTTTAACTTGATTTTTCTAGGAATGCTATTGTGGCGCTAAAGTAATTTTGCCTTTCCAGTGACGATATGTGCTCTCCTGCACCTTCCGATGCTCACGGCGAAATGTGGCCACGCACACATCGCCGCCCTTCCCGGGGCTGCTGGTTGGACGGATCGAGCTCCCACTCACACCATCCACAACCCCGAAAGCCCCCTTTTAGTCGCTTCTTACGATCAGGCAGGGGATACCGTAGCTCTATTCTTAATCCCGGAGCTACAGGGACTCAAGCTGGTTACCTACCGCGCGTAAAATATCTACATGGGCTATGTAGATATTTTATTAATTGTTAAAATTGACCCAGCGGAGTGTGGGTAGGCATCAAAGCCGAAGATCTTAAAACATTTAAATAAAATAATGAAGAAAATATTATGTGAATTTAATATTAATTTAATTTAGGTGTTAGTTATTGTATGCCTGAATAAGTTAGACTGTTTAAATACTATTGCACTAAAACTCAAACACCAAATTTTATGTAAACAATCATCAATATATTTTTTTCTTTTCTTTTCAAAAAAATATCCTCACGAAAATTGCAAGAGTTTTTTGGCGTAAACCTGAAATAAAAGACCTAGACAGTGATTGGCATATATATAATATGGTTGTTGAATGTCTTACCCCGATCCACCTCACTCCAAGCTTCAGGCTCGCCTTCCTGATGCAAACCCTGGAGGCACCTCGTGCAGAAGTTGTGAAGGCAGCTCAAAATCCTCGGTTCCACCAGCTCCCGCTTACATATCCCACACTGCCACTCCTTAACCTTGCACTTTCTGGTCTCACAAGTCTTTATTACGGCTAGCTGACTGGTAGGTCGGTTCGTTCTGGGTAGCCTCAGAGGGCTATTACCAGCGCTTATAGACGAAGGCGGCTCTGACTTGCGACGGTCTTGCTTCTTGCGCGAAAAGCTTCCAAAGATGTACAGAATACGGTCCACTTCCATTTTTGAAATTTGATTTTTAAAAAGAAATTTGAATGTTTTTAATTTATTGCCTCGGATGGGAGTTGTGTTTTACTTTTATTACATTTTATGTGGTTATTTTTTTTTATATTACTATAAATAATAGTAATAATAATACAAAGTTCGGCAAAACGTATAAATAGCAACAATTTATATTGCAGTATTTTTTTTAAAATCTAGATTTCAAATTAAAAATTGTTCTAAATTTATGTTTGTTTTACTAAAGCTACTTTGAATGAAAGCGGTGCGTACATTTGTATACGATTTCGAGATGATGGGTAAGTTAAAAATAGCTGTGCGATCGTGCCGGTGGTCTAAGGTCGACTGAATGCCTTGTCTTACAAAACCAAACATAATGAGAACTGTATAAATGCATTTCAGTTAAAGACTGCATTATTATATAAATAGTTCTGAAAACGGTAAAGCGCCCTATGCATACTCCGAAGAGTGGGGCGGGCGGGTGACTTCCTTACATCGTCCTAGACGCACTTAGTAATTTTTTTTTGTGATAGCGGTTCAATTCTCTTTCTTTATTTGATTGGAGTAGCAGAAGAGCAAATGTTCTCTCCTGCACCTTCCGATGCTTACGACCGCCACGCCGCCGTCCTTCCCGGGGCCGCTGGCTGGACGGATTGAGCTCCCCAAGAGCTTCCACCCTCACCACCCTCCGCCCCGGAAGCCCCCTTTTAGTAACCTCTTACGATCAGGCAGGGGATACCGTAGTGATCTGTGGGACACTATACTTAATTAGCCTGTGCTCTCTGTATTTAAAGTGGCTGATTTTAGATGCATGTGAAGCCATCTTTAATGTAGCAGTCGATCTTCAGAATTATGGCTTCGATCATCCGATATACCAAGGCTTACGATGATCGTTAATCCAATCAAACGGCATGCTTTCATCGTTGCATGAGTCATGAGTCCCCCATCTTACAGGTTGTAGCGTATGACATAACAGTGCAGTAATTTTATTGATACAACTTCTAAGTAGATCGAGAATAGTCGCTAAGAGCAATGATATCTGCGTGGTAAACAATAGTCCTCGAGCAGGGCATCCCGGGTCCAAATCCTTGCGCGCACCTTTAGCGAAATTTTTTATTCGCGTATTTTTTTAGGGTTCCGTAGCCAAATGGCAAAAAAACGGAATCCTTATAGATTCGTGATGTCTGTCTGTCTGTCCGTCCATATGTCACAGCCACTTTTTTCCGAAACTATAAGAACTATACTATTGAAACTCGGTACGCAGATGTATTCTGTGAAACACATTAAGATTTTCACACAAAAATACAAAAAAGCAATAAATTTTGAGGGTTCTTAGGAGGGTACTTAGAACTGAAACTCAAAAATTTTTTTTTCATCAAACCCATATGGGTATCTATGGATTGGTCTTCAAAAATGATATTGAGGTTTTTTATATCATTTTTTCTAAACTGAATAGTTTGCGCGAGAGACACTTACAAAGTGGTAAAATGCCAATATAAAAACTAATGCCCGTTTACTATTGTTTTTTTAACTTCGTATTTTTTATATTTTATTATATTTTTTTAAACGTTACACACTCATGGCCACAACCCTTTTTGCGTCCCACTGCTGGGCACGGGTCTCCCCATTATTGGGAAGGCCTGGAGCTTACTCAACCACGCTGCTCCAATGCGGGTTGGTGTACACACTCATAGCCCCACAGTAAGGTAATTAATATCCAATGTCGTGGGTACCACGGACACATACAAAGACAGGAATACAAATACCTAGACCGAGAACATAAATTTAAACTCATTCAAATTTCTGTTTCGCCGCGAATCGAACCCGGGACCCCGCGATTGGCTGTCCGGCATGGTGGCATTGCGCTACGCGAATCTCATAAGAAGTAGTTAGAGCCAAAATTACTTACCACTACTCGGTCCCAAGAAAAACGTGGTTTAGAGCGCAATCGATGCAAAAAAGCTAGACAAAGTCGAACGCGTTCATAACTTGGATGGATGCCGCAAGAGCAGCAAAATTACACACTCATTTTCGTGCCTAATCCGGAGCATTTTTGATAGATGCCGTAACAAACAATACTAGCTTTATCCTTGTCTCTATATTTAATTTTATCTTGCAGTTTTTCAACATCTAACAGCGGCTTTTGGAGCATTGTGGAGTAATCTCTAAGCCAAGCCCAGCAGAAAGACGTAAAAGGGTTGCAGCCATAATAAAGGAAAACATTGTAATGAAAGTTTTACGTAATGAAGTGAATAGTGGAATAAAAAAATATCACTTTATTTAATGCAAATAAGGAGGAAACAACACTTGCGATTCACAGGCGACAAACGGCTTGACCCCACGTCCTTTTAATCCCTTGCGTGAAAGGTTTCCATTTCCATACCTGCATTGAATAATCTTTTTAACGCTGTTTAACCTAAGTGTACACATTGCAGATGCCTCGTACAATCATTACAGCATTATTTATCTATTTATAGAACAAATTGTCAAGATACCATTGATCAGCAACTTTATAAATGGAATACAAATCATACAGACCTTACCGGTTCGCTAATTTCCTGTTTTTATTTACTTTTTTAAATATGTAGCAGTAATTATAAAAGCGGTTTGAAACTCGCTAGTTTTGGTCGTTTTGGAAAACCCGCCCGCTTCTTTTTGTACCGGAAAATGTCATATTATTATCTCGCTGATTCGCGCGTACACTCGCTACAAAAATCTCAAACGACCATTTACGCGCCTAAAGATACACTCGTTTCAAATCGCTCTAATCCCTTAGAGTCTAAGGGATATGTATGGCAGGTACACACCCTTAGTCACTGTAGCTTCGGGATTAAGAATAGAGCTACGATATCCCTTGCCTGATCGTAAGAGGCGACTAAAAGGGTGCTTCCGGGGTGACGGGTCGGTGAGAGTGTGAGCTCGATCCGTTCAGCCAGCGGCCCCGGGAAGGACAGCGGTGTGTGCGTGGCCGCATGCCGCGTAAAGATCGGAAGGTGCAGGAGAGGACATCTGCTCTCCAGAGGATGGGCCCGTTCTGGGGCGCCGGTGCGTTCCACTGGAGATTCCAGAGCCCTCCCCAAGCGCAGAGGTAGGCCACCACGGGGGGTAACACATCCCACATAACCCGGTAACACCTCTCCCAAGGTACCGGGTACCATTTGAAGGTTTCCCCCCCGATACAAAAAAAAAGGTACATACACCCTTAAAACGATCTCATTAACTCCGGAGCGAGCAGCGACCGCCGAGTGGTAAAAAACCACGGTCTTCAACGCGACCGATCCCGGGCTCAAATCCTCGGCGCGCACCTCTGATAAAGAAATTTGAAATATGTGCATTTATCGCTGCTCTACGGTGATGGAAAATATCGTGATTTTTAATTGTTTACGATTCTCTATCGCCGTGCATGCTTGAGAGAAATTCATAATTTCTCAAAAGCATGACGTCTACCAATCCGCAATTGACCAGCGTGGTGGAAGTATGGCCTACATCCCTCTCACTTGTGAGAGGAGACTTGTTCCCAGCAGTGGGATATAAATAGGTTGAAAAACTCCCGAAAATCTTTCACTATTCAGTGGACCTGGCGCTAGACATTTTCCATCGCTCACCAACAAAACTGACTGCGATAAATAAATGAAACGATCACAAAAACGAATAAACGAAAGTTACATATGGGTTCCATATCCATACAGCAGAAAAATCTAATTACATTGAAAAATCGTTCACCACAAATTACTGACAAGCGCTCATACGCGTACGACTTGTCTCGTCTAATTTCCGAACGTTTCAGGGGTGTGACAGCTGATAGATGATCCCGTTCTATTTTTGGAGACACCCTTGTCATTCCTCATCCTTGGCAATGGGGTGAATTACACTGGTAATAGTTTATCCGGTTTTTTGGAATATTTGTTTTTATTTCTCTAACTTTGCAACGACACTTAATGTTCCGTTTTAAGGGCCTTTCTCTTTACTTTTTATTTGAATGGAGTACCAGTAGAGCATGCAGGCCACGTGGTGTTAAGTGATCGCTGCAGCCCATGGACATCTACACGCAATCTCATGCAAGCGTAAGTTTAGACTAAGGTCGTATACAGTCGCGTTGCTTCTCCGAAGACTGATGGTCGACTCATGTAACTCTGGCCGGCAATGGTACGTTTCTGCCGAAACACAATAGTATTGCTTCACGGCAGAAGTGGATGCAGTGGGTGATAGTTCCCCGGTCGAACGATTAAACCTACCTAGAACGTTCATAGGAGTTATAAAATACTCATGATATAGATAAAAAGCAATGTGTGTATTTAAAACCATCTAAGAGCCTCGTGGTAGGCTGGAAAATAGCTGAATTTTTAAATAAAATATTTTAATTATTTTTATTATAGATAGAAAATAGCTGAATTTTTAAATAAAATCTTTTAATTATTTTTATTATTATTTTTTGAATAACCTTGTTTCATGTTGTGTTTATTTTTTTAATCTTATTTTGTGTTCAATAAAGCGTATTTGTGTGTTACGATATAATATGAAATGAGAGTTATATTTTATTACACTTGGATTGACTTGGATGTAAAAAAAAACAATGGGTTGCACTCCGGGAGTGCCGGCAGAAGTGAAAACATTAACGTTGTGCATTTTTGATGTCTTGGAATCGTTAGGGAATAATTCCGCACGAATTGCTTGAATTATCAGTACCTATTAATTTCTATCTAGTATTTTTACAAAGTACTCTCTCATTTTCCTTCACTATTTCTTCGTCACTTTTTTCATTAATAGATGCACTTTGTTCAATGTCCATATTTTAAATACTTGATATAAACGAATTTTAAGATAAAATTATACTTGACGCTGGCAATATGCAGAGTTTGCGATGCCATAATTGAAGAAAAAAAGTATAGACAGCCGTCAGATGAGCCGTCATCAGCTGTCACCCCTCCGTCTTGGTCTAAGAGCCGGTGAAGATATTCGCTCGTTCGGTTGTTACAAGAGTGAAGGTGATATGAAAGAAAATTGATTAAAATTAATTAAATTAAAAATAGCTATGAACACTTTTCGATAGTCAAGTTATCATAGGCATATATTTTTATAAATTATATTTGGTAAACAATATGTCTCATCGAATTATCAGATCGGTAAAGGTCGATCTTCCTCGTCTCCTCTACTATCTTACGAAATTTTGCGATCAGCACACGTGACCTCGCGCGAGTTTCATAGTTTTTACCCATCCCACAAAAAGTGCTCAACGCCGCTAAAGAAGTTTTCACTTCAAAAATAAAAAGAAAGCTCATAAAACTATATGAGCAACTTTTACGAAATAGGACACTAAAAGCACAGTCCTCATGGCGTTAATGGCTAGGGAAAACAGACTCCTTGAGTTCTTACATTCTCGTAAAAAGTCCCATACATGTCTTACTGCCTTTAGTCTAGTAAGATTCTTCTAGGCGAACCTTTTAAGCCATCTAATGGGAAAGCTCTTTCATCTAGTGTTTGCTGTGCATGGGAGGTGAATAGCCTGGATATGAGACACCTTTATTTTTTGTTAAAACAAATGCTTGTTGTTTAAAGTTAACTAAGACGTCAAAGTAAAAAAAACTTGTGTCATCTATACATCTATAGAAATAAATAAAATTGGTGTGTCTGTTTGTAATATAATATTAAAATAACCGCTTTTTTTAGAATTTTTGTTTGTCTATCTTTCTGTTTGTTCCGGCTAATCTCTGAAACGGCTGGATCGATTGTGAAGGGACTTTCACTGGCAGGTAGCTGATGTAATAAGGAGTAACTAAGGCTACTTTTTTTTCTTAAAGTCTAAAACTGAAGTCAACACGGACGAAGTTGCGGGAGGCTGCTATTTTAAAATGAAATTAATGAACCTCGGCATCTACACAATTATTTTAATTAAGATAGATCTATAAAAGTAACAGTCTATTTTGATCGTTATTTTACTGTATTTTTTTTATTTTACATTATTTTAACAAAACTTAACTTATTAAATACCTCTTTTGCAAATTGTTTAGAATTTTCAGGAGTTTGAGAAACAAAACGCAAAAGAAAACGCGAGTAACTACAAAATCACAAACATAATTTAATTACACAAAAGTAGAAGTGGCCGTCCCTGTAAATATTCAGTTTATAAAATCCACATTCAGTTTATTTACCAAATTAAAGACATCACAGGATTTATGCGAACGATAACTGTCAAAATGTATTATTGTTTCCGAACGGAACTAAATAGGGCGCGCGTTGACCCACATAATGGCGGGAAAACTAATGTCAGCGCTATTTTTCGCGTGCACCCGGGTGCGTCGCCAGCGAGGCCATGATGGAAACTGACAGATTGTCTAAGTTTATGGACAGCACTAGCCTTGTAATTAGCAATGCAATAACTTTACAATGTGCTGATACGTGGACACATGTGTTTCATTGACCTGTAACTAACTTACTTATCATAATTCCTATTGTATGTGCGCAAAAATCGATCATCGATGCATAATCGCTGTTCGTTCATGTAGGTATCATACAAAGGAAGAAAAATTTCTTTTTACGAACCAACTGTACAGAATGATAATAAATTCGCAGACATCATGAATTTTAGATGGAAAACAGTGACGTAATTTACGCGTAGGTACCTAAAGGTTAAGATTTACGCGTACGGGTACTCGTTCCTATCCCCATATTTCCCGTATCTCGATGCTGTTAGAGTAGAAAAATATTTAATCATTTATGTAGTTAGGTACTTTAACATTAAGAATTTAGCCGTAGTCCACTCAAAACAGATTTTTGACACACTGACAACTGGCAGTAAACATAAAATAGCGTGCACATTGAGTAAAATGCACCTAAAATTGCATAAATAAATAAATAAAATGTGTTACAATACCTTGGCATCCCACTGTAAGGCATAGAATTTCCTTTCTTTGTATAACCTTTCCTTTAAAAGACCAGCGACAGCTTATGCTGTCGTCATAAAAATTACCCTCAACGACCAGTGACAGCTTAAGCTGTCGTCTCGACCTCGCGCTGTTTTCGGCTCTATAGTTTTAAAAATAAGTTTCTATTTAGTCTGGCGTATTTTTAAATTCATAGAGGAATAAATTCTCCGTTCATTCGGTCATTTAATATCAGCTGTAGGTTGGTAGTGAAATAAAAAGAAATCTCTGTTGCAAAATCGACACTCCTTCAGTCGTCAAATTTGCTTGGTAATACTCAGTGACAGTTTGTGCTAGTGCCGGTTTTTTCCTGATTTATGTGGATTTTTCTACTGAAAACGTAAGTAAAGTGTTATAATTATTTCATTTATAGTGTTTTTAGTAATAACAAATATCCAGAAGTTTGATGCGCGTCATAATTTTTGGTAAAATAGGTTTTCAAAATGAAGTGGAATTGCGCGGCGCCACAACAATGGCGCTGTTTTGGTTTTAGCTCAATTATTACACAATTTAGTGGTTAAAAACCATTACTGTCATACATATGTAGAAAGGTTATTTTATAAGGAATCCGTTTCTGTATCTTTTGCTATATTTTATCATTGTTATACAAATGAATCAAGATCAATTCTGTGTGTGAATTTTGCGCATTGAAGTTATATTTTTTTCTGCTATTATTACGTTACAAAACCATGACAATCACTAATAGTATAAAGATAATTTATCAGGGAATCTATATTTTATTTATATTATTCGATTAGTAATTAGTTTTCTTTATAATTTGAATATAAAATCAAACGAATATAGACTTTACCGTGCATCCGTCGACGCCTTATGGAGTACGCAATAAGGTTAATTTTACAATAAGTAATGCGCACTGACAAACTCTGTTGCTTGCGTGATTTGAAAAGTAATGAAAAAAAATTTCATTACTTTTCTTGGCATTTTTACGTCTATTTGTGTATGAAAAGTGTCAATGAAAATTATATTGCAGGAAAGGCAATTTCTTATTCTTTATGAGTGTGCCCCCTGATTTTAATTAGATTAATTATAAAATTCGTTAAATGAATTTTAACGTGACCTCGAATTTTTTTCCTATTTTTTCCGACTTTTCGTTTTTTATCTTCTACGAAGTATGTTTTTCTTTCAATGAACCTGAAAAAAATATACAACGTTTCGAGATACTTTACCTAAAGAATAAAGGAATAACTAAATGAATACGACTAATACTATCATTGCAATTAAATTTTCAATACACCGTCATGTGCGGCGCGCGAAAAAAACATTACGTAACTTCAACCTCAAATTTGTTAATTTTTTTGTATGAACACATACTTGTATTATACTTTATTAGAAAGGTATTTTCATGTAGATTCTGAATATATAAATAATGTGCCACATTTTTTATTTGATTATATGTTACATTCGTTTTATACCAAGCGGAACAACAATCTAAACATGCGGACTCTTTGTTTGGCTTTGAACGATGATTATAAAAACAAAACACACTGTACAAGTACTAAATAGCTATAAGGTGTAAGCTTGTTTCATTCCCTTCCGAGAAATGTAACTGGAGTCGTTGTAAGTGTAAACATCTGGTCGCACGAACATAAATAACACTCGTAGTGCGTATCGCGGCAAAAAATCTCTAGACCCCTGGTCGACAGCGGTTTGGCGCGTAAGCGGCGCCTGGTCTTGCAAAGGGCTCAATCAGATCATATCCAATCCAAATCAAATAGGACCAGGCAACTTGGGAGAGATAAAGAATTATTTGCGATGTGTACCGCACCTAAACCCCCGCGGTAGCCTGATTCGGTGCTTGGGAGATTTCAGAGTGGACGCACCCACCGGTGTCCTACAGGCACGGTGCCCCAAACGGACCTATCTTGGAGGAACAATGTAGCTCTCCTACACCCTCAAGTGTTTACGACCGTGCTGGCTGGTTGGACGGTTCATCCGAGCGCGAGCTCGTTAACCCCTAAACTCTGAAACCCTATTATTCGCCTCTTACGATCAGGCAGTGGAAAACGTAGTTGATATTTTAAATAATTAAAACCTTTTTTTGGTATCGGGGGGAACCTTCAAAAGGTACCCGACACCTTGGGAGAGGATACCGGGTTATTTTGGATTTAACTGCACTAAAACCCCCTCGGTGGCCTGCCTCTGCGTTTGTGAGGACTCCGGGATCTCCATAGGAATGCACCAGTGTCCTCCACGAGCGGCGCCCCAGAACGGGCTCATCTACGGAAGAGCAGATGTGCTCTCCTGCACCTTCAGGTGTTCACGGCGGCATGCGGCCACGTATACACCGCCGTCCCTCCCGGGGCTGCTCCCACTCTCACCGTCCGCATCCCCAAAAGCTCCCTTTTAGTCGCCTCTTACGATCAGGCAGGGGATACCGTAGCTCTATTCTTAATCCCGAAGCTACAGGGATAAAATAATTAAAAAAAACTAGGCAACAAAACATGAATTTAAAAAATACATCGATTACAGCACCATTCTTCCTATTCGACCAAAACACTATTTACATGATTACATTGTCTATCGTGTTTATTTTTAATTACATTTTGCCAAAGTCGTAATGGTTTATTTGTCGTGTGCTAAATTTGATTAGACTCGGCATCACGTATTGATTATTTAGTGTGAAGTCCATTATTTATTTGAACGGAACTGTGGTTTACACAATGTTTTAAAATGCCGGAATCGAACCGTGTCCGTTCCAGTCGTTTCAGCATCCGTTTGTTATGACACCCTTTGTGAAAATAAAGCTTGATGCCCTAAATTAAACGAAAACACAAAAACATTACATTACATTTAAAAACATAGTGTTACCTGCTTATCTGTTGGAAAACCGAGGATTTCGAATTCTTTTAGAGTTAAAATTTTATTGTATTGTGCTCATAGATTTTTTATAATATGTATGTATAGGTACTACGAAGCCAAAATCATAATAAATCTATAATGTGCTATGGTAAACGAGTAGCGTGCAAAGGGAGATTGTAAGGTCTTTGGTAGTGAGTGTGTATGTGAATGACCAGAAAGCATGAGACTATTAGTCCAAGAGCCAATTTTTATTCTAGACATACATAGAATAAAAATGTACATTCAATCAGAACTTTTACTTTTTGTAGGCACTAACCCTAACAATCCGCACAGTCAATTGTTGAAATTTCAAAAATATGGCTGAGTTACACTACTGTCTAAGAAAGATGCTCTTTGTATTGTGTCCACGCTCTAGCAACTACCGCCGACTTCAATGCGTCTGGCAGTATGATAGAACCGTCAAAAATGTCTGTCTACTAAGGAAACGTCGTTTAATAGCTCTCCAAATAATATATATTTAATTCAGCTTTTACAAAATAACGTAAATAGAATTACAAAACATTAAAGTTTAGGGGGGTCCGGCTGGGGGTTGGAACCACACTAAATGTCTGGGACTGAGCAAGGCGAGTTTTGATATTGTTACGAATAAAATATGTAAAAATTGAGTTTTATAGATTAACAAATTTGGAATGGAATTTTATACACCTTTGTTACCTCTTAGCTGCTGAAGCCACCACTACCCAAGTATCATGGGTGGGGATAGTTCTTACTTGTACTAGAGGCACACATAGAAGAATTTTCCACTTTTATTATAAGACGAAAGTCTGGCCCTCACGGGCTCTTGCTCTGTTTATAAATCTGTACCACATTAAAAGAAAAAAGGGACCCCTAAAAAATTAATTTGTAGTCATATACATTGAGTTAGGCACTTCGAGCATCGAAGGACGTCAGCATGCACTAATGCTAACGCCTTCGTTATAAGGTGAGGCACAAGGAAAAACTACAAAACATTCTTATGAAGTGGAAGGTCATCTGAATTTAATGGTACCATAGATTAAAATGCAAAACATGCGAAGTTCATTCATGGTCCCTAATAAAGTTTGTGATACTATAAACCCATTTCATTTCCCATCAATACCATCAAGTCCCATAAATATGCTAGGTCTGTGCTCGGTCCAGGCTGATTTAAATGGAAGAATACTGCATGATACTGTTAAGAGGCCGTATACGAAATTTTGCGGAATACGCTGATTTACCTGATTTAACATAATGAGATTTTGTATTTAAATTACAGTATTTCCATAAGTTTCATTCATTGCACAATATAACTAGGGCATGCACCCGGGTACACCCGGTTCTTAAATACCCGGGTATACCCGGGTATTTCGATAAGTCTGTGGAACCGGTTCTGAGCGATGGAACCGGGTTGGCCCGGTTCTGATGAGATTTTTATAATTTTACATAAATTGCTAATTTAAATCGTCGTGAAACTTTTGGAACGTGGAACGGTGGAACTGGAACCTTCGTCTGGTGGTATATTTATGAAATGGTGACGTATGCATCATTTTGAAAAGTTCCTCGGAGCACTCACTATAGTAAAGTTGGTAGAACATGCAGAGTGAGGCTATGTCTCTTCTCAAGCTTAGCGGTTCTAGCCTGTCAGTCAATTTTGGGTCGTTGACGATTCGGACTGCGCGCTTTTGAACGGAGTCAAATGGGCGTAGCTAGTATTTTGGTGCTCCTTCCCAGTAATGGGAGCAGTACTACATATGGGGTCTGACTTGGGCCTTATACAGCGTCAGGAGTTGCCCCGCAGTGAAGTACTGTCTCGCCCTGTTAAGGACACCACGCTTTTTGAATGCCAATTTGGCCTTGTTCTCCAAGTGACTACGATACTGCACTTTACTCGTAATGTCCACACTCAAGATACCGGCACTTTCACCAACGGTGAGTGCGGTGCCCTGGAACTTGGGCGCTATAACAAATGGTTTTTTTTAGCGGTAAACGCGCAAACTTGTGTCTTTGTAAGGTTAAACTCAACAAGGTTAAATCGACCCCATTCCGAGATCCGCTCCAGAGAGTTCTCGACTTCAGACACAGGTTTGATTCTGCTTTCCTCCACTTGTGACCGAGAGGCATTGGCTCGACAGGTGAATTTGTGCGTTCACAGTACTATCATCTGCATAGCAATGTATACCGCGTGATTGTTGCAGCATTTCATTGATATGCAGAATGAATAGTGTAGGAGACAGCACTGAGCCTTGGGGAACACCGGCGTTAATGGACTTCATATCTGAGCAGCATCCGTCAACAACGACCTTAATCTGCCACTCAGATAGAAAGTTTGCTACCCATTTATATAGCCTCACGGGAAGACCGTAAAATGGAAGCTTCGTGAGAAGGGCCCTGTGCTAGACCCGGTCAAAGGCCTTTGCGATATCCAGGCTTACTGCCAAAGCCTCCCCATTGCCCTCAACGGCTTCAGCCCAGCGGTGTGTGAGGTACACCAAGAGATCACCGGCCGACTGGCCCTGGCGAAAGCCATACTGACGATCGCTGATCAACAGCTGCTTCTCGAGGTACCTAAGGAGTTGCGTGTTTATAACACTCTCCATCACCTTAGAAAGCAGGGAGGTTATCGTAAAAAGGCTGTATTTGGACGGGTCACTGCGGTCACTCTTTTTTGGGATTGGGTGTACTAGGGCTACCTTCCACGAAGACGGTACTTTACTAGTGGTGTAGGAAAGCGAGAATAAGCGCGTTAAGGCGGGAGCTAACTCGGGAGCGCACGTCTTTAAAACGATCGCGGGGATATTGTCCAGCCCGCTCGACTTCTTGACATCGACGGCTTGCAGAGCTCGTCTGACGGCTTTTTGTGTGAAGCACACGTCCTTCATCAAGCTCTCACACTGCCTGATGGTCGGCGGTGTGGCACCTCCATCGTCCAGAGTCGATTTTGAGGCAAATAGGGTGCCCAAGAGATCGGCTTTCCCTTTTGCCGTGTGAGCCAGAGTATCATCCGGTTTGCGTAGAGATGGAAGAGACGACCGACAGAAATTTCCTTCCACAGCCTTGGCCAGCGACCAAAAAGCTCGACTCCCGTAGCGGGTCCACGGGTAGCTTGATAGACGCTGGCCAATTTTGCCGACTAAACTATTGTTATTTTTTTTACATATTCTATCCAATGGATCCCGTGTTTTGTCGTAAGTATTTCGTATTTAAGTATTTAGCATCTATTATTTGAGGTTGCGTAAACTGAAACTCATTAGCGCTTTTCTACCGTCCGCAAACCAAAAAAATTCAAACCAAATTATTTAAATTGTTTTAAGAGTAAGTTTCTGTTTAGATTATTATTGATTATTTAATAGATTAATTTTATTAAACAGATTATTTAATAAGAGTTTTAAAAGTTAATCTTTGTTGATTATATAATAATTGAATAAACGTTGATTTGACACCAAAATCATCTCGTTTTTACGTACGGAACACATTCATATTTCATTATAATTCCTTCCTACGTAACCAAACTCTCCAAATTATCATTAATAAAAAATATATATAAAAAAATCGATTTGGTCGCTTGGAACCGGGTAGCACCGGGTGACCCGGTTCCGACTACCCCTAGAACCGGGTATGCAAAATCTAGAACTGGACCCGGTTCTGCATGCCCTAAATATAACTGATCATTTCATTAATAATGTTAAAGTTAAAGGATGTAAAAGAGAAGTTTTGGCGGGAAGTCTGAAGGGACAAGTTGTGCTATTGTTTTATTTTCATTTTCTTGGAGTATTAATTACTAGGAGTTATATCGAATAAAGTTGATGGCATTTTGTTCGATATAAGATAATGACGACAGTGCACGAGTGTTGTGAAATAAAATAACAGTTTGAAAACATGTTTTTTCGGTTTGCCTCGAAAACTCCATCGAACATGTTCTGGCAAAGTAGCAATCATTTTACTTGAATATCTAACTGACTAGAATGACTGATACCTGACGACTTACTGATTTTTTCTATAACTAAGTGATGCAAAAATTATACTTAACACTGGCAATATGCACAATATTTACGATGCCGTAATTAAAAATAAACGATTGACGTTTGACTTTTACCATTGACACTATCTGTCACTGTCACGTCTGTCACTGTCAGTCAATGGAATTTGTACTGTATGTACACAAAACACGATAAATTATTTTAATCAGATATCACTGTAAAACAGTTGTTTTCTCTCTGGGTCCGCGTTGTATTCGCGTGTAGAGTGTAGTGGAAGCGAGTGTTTATATTTATAATGCACTCGAATCGAATTATGTCAGTTCCTATTTAGTGTAGCGCAAAGCTATACGGCGATATGTTGTACGTCCACAAATTATGGTTACTTTCATGTTTCTGTGTTATTATCGTGATAGTTCTGTACTTCCAGTCCGAAATAGCGCGACTGGAGGATGGTTACCGAAAGCTAGGTAAGTACTGAATAGTACTGATCGAGAATTTGAAATGAGAATATAAAATTCCATAGATGAAAGTGATTCTTTTTTGTAGAATTCAAACTGGCGCAAACGCACTCGGAATCGCGGCAATTTTTTCCAAAAGCTACTGAAAAAGATGAGGATGACTTGGTTGTTATTTACAACAGGGTCCCAAAGACTGGATCCACCAGTTTCGTTGGTGTGGCTTACGACTTGTGCAAGAAGAATCACTTTAAAGTCCTTCACATCAACATCACTGCTAACATGCATGTAATGTCGCTCGCCAATCAGTATAAGTTCGCCCAGAATGTGACTAGATGGCAAGAGATGAAGCCAGCCTTGTATCATGGACACATGGCATTCCTGAACTTTGAAAGGTAGTTCATATACATATAAACTAAACTATTTTTTAACATTTAGGTATATTATTTATTTAGAAGATAAATTGTGCAGGTCACACATTATTTCAAGAAGCTCTGGAGAAGTCAATGGTTTTTTTTTCACTGATTAAATAAAAAGTTAGAGATAGAATGTGAAGTTAAATATGAATTACAAAGTGAGGCTGATTATAACTGCACCTTTCTGTGTACATACACATTACACACACATGGGCGTACCGAGAGGGGGTGGCAAGGGGGGGCAGCTCAGATCAAAATCCAAATTCAGAGATTCAAAAATCCAAAAAGATCTCCCAAACAAAAAAAAACCTATAAAGAATAAGCTAGATATTATGCCACCTCCTGCTGTTTCCTTTGAATATTTAATATTTTATGTGCGTGTCTGCGTGTAACGTGGAATTCACGTGCGAGCCCAGTTTGAAAAAATTTGCCTTCTCCTGACAAAGAACCATGGGCGTACCCATGCACGCACACACTTACTACAAAATTGCATCTTGCTTTGCCAGCCAAACCCGCACACATAACAAAAATTCAAAATTCACAAAAAAATGAAGTAGTAGGGTAATTTGAATTATGATCGAAATGTTGTGCCAAGCACAAGTCCTTACAAAACAAGCCACATTTTTTTTCATACTAATTTCAATAAATTTCATAGTAATAAATTTTTTTGTATTTTCTTAAAGTATTATATTATTATTTTTGGTAGTGGTGTTAATATTTAGTCTGTTGAGGTCCCAGCACCTGGTCCCGGGAGTAGTTTTAGTGTTATTTCAATTACTGTCATGTCACTGTGACTAATGACAGTTGCCAGATTGTAGTCATTACCAGCTCCACTTTGTAATTCTCAGAGTTGAATCCACTAGCTGATTCAGGAGGATTTGGGGAGGGTTAGGAGCTCACTCCCCAGAAAACCATTCAAGTTCAAACTTCACAAATTATTTGAGATAATATTGTGACTAAAATATATCTAATATGTAATATAATATGAAAGTAAATGATGCAATCAAAGCACATCCAGATAGCATAAAAGTTGTGCACTGTTACTGTCCCTCTTCCCCTCCACAAACTTAAATAAAGCCCTTCTGAAATCCTAGATCTGCTACTGATTACATGTTTACTTTTTTATTTGTACTGAGTGTGAAAATACTGCCAGCCAGATCCACATAATGGCAGAAAGACCAGCCCAAAAATAATATGCAAATTAACTTTTTCTATGACATATCATTAAAACATTTACATACAGATTTGGTAAGGCCAATAACAATAGTAGACGCATAGATTAATTGCATATTGTTCCATTTTAGGCTGGGCACACCATCAAAGCCAGTGTTTATTAACCTAATAAGAAAACCATTGGACAGGCTGGTATCATACTACTACTTCTTGCGACATGGAGACAATTTCAGGCCTCACTTGGTGCGCAAAAAACATGGTGATAAAATGGTAAAAAATATTTTCTGACTTACTATTTCATTGATTTTTTTCCTGTAGTAATAAACTGAAAATCATATCTCGCAGTTTCGCGAATTTGCACTTCAAATAACAAATTTTATGAATGTAAAATTTGCTTGTCTGAAGCCCCTTCTAATATTTGTGTCTAGTGTCTGGATGACAGAGCATTGCTCGGATAAAAACAATTGATTTTCTGCCGAGGCTCATTGACTTAGTGTTACTTAACAACGCAACTCTACTGAAGTATGTCAGAAAGAGTCATATATTTCAATTTATGTATAAGTTGATTATCTCTGATAAAACTATATTTTCTAAAAATAATCTGGAGCTGTTTCCGAGATTCAGATTATATATAGGTATATACAAGAATGGCTTGTTGAAAGGTATAAGATGTATTAATCAATTTTTTTTTTCAATTACAGACATTTGATGAGTGTGTTGAAAATGGACAACCTGACTGCGACCCTAACAACATGTGGCTACAAGTGCCTTTCTTCTGTGGACATTCTGCCCAGTGCTGGTATGTTTTTATGTGATACAGAATCAAATTTGCTATTTTCAATGAATTCATTCGTTCTCATGAAGGTTGATTTTGACTCCGACAGCTAAGTCAATATGGTTTGATCAAGATGTGGGGTTTGTTGAGTTAGAGTTAGGCTGTTCATGAGATCTGATATTGTTTTATCAGAAATTGCTGGTGAGAACATGATCTAAAATAAATGACATCTTTTTGTTGCAATTGATAATACAGTACGTACAAAATCATCTACATAAATATAAAAATAATGAATGCAAGTTTTAATGACCTTATTAGTGTTAATAATTAGTACCTGGACATACACAGACAATTTATTTTCTTGGTTTAATTTCAAACTAAACTCACATTTGCTTAGTCAATAACGCCATCTGATATAGCTCCCAATAAAAAAAACACAAAAAATAAACGCAATATGGTTTTGATTGAAGTTTGAACCCGGGCCTCTAGTTCAGCAGTCAGCCCACGTAACAATTCGGTCAAGGAAGCTTTAATTCTATGAACGAAATTTTATAGAGATCTTTCTAATCGACATTGTCATCTCTTTGAACGTTGGATTGACGGATGGCGTTTGACGGCATTCTGCGCCACAATATTAGGTATTAAGATCACCAATAGATGTCAGGTATTTCAGTTGAGCAGCGATGGCCGAGTGGTAAAAAACCGCGGTCTTCGACGCGACCGATTCCAGGTTCGTAATGTGCGAATTTATCGCTGACGGTGATGGAAAATATCGTGATATTTCATTGATTACGATGTTCTCCATCGCCGTGCATGCCTGAGAGAAATTCATAATTTCTCGAAAGCATGACGTCCACCAATCCGCACTTGGCCAGCGTGGTGGACTATGGCCTAAATTCCTCTCAATTGTGTGAGAAGGAGACCTGTGCCCAGCAGTGGGACATAAAAAAGGTTGAAAAAAATAAATAAATTCAGTTTATATTTAAGTTGATTATCGCTGAAAATATTTTTTTATAATTAATTTTTTTTCATAATTTTTATATTTAAATTAAAATTTATAAAAATAAAACCTACCTGAATCGAGTTATCACCCCCAAAACCAGGGTACAAAATTTCATTAAAATCGTGAGAGCTGTTACAGAGATTCAAAAAATATATTAAAGTATATACAAGAATTGCTCGTTTAAAGGTATTAGATGACAGAAGTGGTCACAAACCTGTACCACAATGTAATTTTGATGTGACTTGTGGTCCCCTTGGCCCTAAGACAGACGGGAAGACAATGGGACACTATCTTTTATGGTATACTAGAGAATTTGATGTACTCAATATGCATCGCTTAGAAATATTTGTCGCTTGAAATTTTAATCAATCAATATTTTTATTTGTCAGAATATGGGTTATATTTTTCACAAAAAGTTTTTACAATATTGTCTTTGTATATTCCACCTGGGAAGATATGCAAAATATTTACAGTTTGTTTTAGGGCTATGAATATGTCTACAGTTTAAAGTTATTTTAATTATGACATGGAATTTTAACGTTTATTACATAGTCAAAATAAAATTCATCATTCATAAATTAATAACAGTAGTAAATAGTCCGAACAGATTAAATTTAACGTCAATACAATGTCAATTACTTTAAGTTTTAAGCCACTAGCAGTCACGCATCTGACACCCGACCGTTTGGCAGAGCTGCATATTTCGATTGCGTTATACGCTAGTCGCCGGGCCATGTTTTTTTGAAGTTTACATGGCACGAAATGTTAACCTCTTACTATTCATACTTCAGGAAACCGGGCAACTCGTGGGCGCTGCAACAAGCGAAGCACAACCTCGTGAACCACTACCTGGTGGTAGGGGTCACGGAGGAGATGCTGGACTTCATCTCCGTGCTAGAGGCGGCCCTGCCTCGCCTGTTCAAGGGCGCCACCGACCACTACCTCAACAGCAACAAGTCACACCTACGACAAACCAGCTCCAAGAAGGAGCCTCTGCAGAAAACTGTGGAGAAGATCCAACAGTCAATTGTATGGAAAATGGAGAATGAGTTGTACGAGTTTGCGTTGGATCACTTCAAGTTTGTGAAACGGAAACTGTTAGTGAGAGAAACGAACGGTGTGCAGCAGATTTACTTCTACGAGAAGATACGGCCTAAATGAGTGTTGAGGTATGGTAGTTCAATTCATTTATGATAAAGAATTTCATATGTGACCGTTGAGGGGGTTCAGAGGTGATATAAAAGATATTCCGTATGTAGGGCATGAATGTGTTCATACATTTCCATATGTCCTAGAGTTTTGGAAAAAAATTATTTTTCTTTTTATCACTATTATTTGCAATTTTATAACTTAAATACATGAATTTATTTAACGTTAAAATAATAATTTTGCATTTTCTCTTTTATTGGAATAATTTTGTACTTTATGTACTATTTATTCTATATTCACTAGTTTGAACTTTAAAACTGATGGAACTGCTTGCTTAAAATATTTTTTGTTGAAATGATTTTGTAAGTTTGTATATTATACTTATTAGTAAAATTGTTTTAATTAAAGTCTGATATTTTAAACTATATAAAACAGTGACAATTAAAATGAACATTGCTTGAAAAAAAAAAACGATTTCAAAGTTATAAATAATTTGTATGAAACAATTCGCATACGTGAACAAATAGGAAATTATTATAAGGTCAAAATAAACAAACTTTAATTTCACTAATTCATAATCATCATAGTTCTTACTTAAGAGGATAAAAACCAATCGCTTAACAATCCGTGCAGATTAAAATTTAAATGTGCTGAGTATAATTTTTAATACTCAATAAATATACAAAATATTATAATTTCTTCTTTCGTAAAGGTCAACTGTCCATCGGAACATTATATTATAATCAAAACAGAGTATAGACTGTATTTTTAAAAATGACATTTAAACTTGGTTGATCTTTTAAATCTGTTGATTTCATAGAGAGCAGCGGATTTTTAATTTTGATTAAGTAGTGTGATATATTTGTGTAACTTGATACAACGATTTATTAATTTGATATTTTATTTTAATTTTGCAATATTTTATTTTAAAATGTGCTCGTAGTACCTAGTATGGGAGAATGAGATTGTCAGCCCATGTAGGTCTGGGCATCTGAAGTTCTTAAATGCTATTTTCTATCGGAATCTGGGAATATAATATAAATTATTAATTTTTGTTGTTTAACATAATTAATATTTCGGTAATATCATTGCTGTTCATATAGGTAAATACATAAATTAAGACTCACATCCGGTAAATAATTTTGGCGGCTGATTAAATTAAATATAATAATATATCATTTTATAACATATGAGCATACAAAAAAGACAGATTCAGAAGGCGCAGGACCGGGAGGAGTGGCGAACATGAGCCAATGTCCAGCAGTGGACTATGATAGGCTGAAATGATGATGATGATTATAACAATTATAACTGCGCTTCCATCGCCATATTTTGAGTTTAATTTTTGATTACTCTTTTGAACTTTAATATCTTTCGACATTCGTTTATTAATTTTTATAAACGTTACAATAATATCTAAATATAGAGGTTGTTATAAAAATATCTTATAAAATATATCACGGAAGATTTAGGTGTAAGTAAAAATAATTGTGAAATAAAAAGGAATTTATCTATATTTAACATGACAATGTAGTCGATGCGGTTCTTGGACATCTACACAGATCAAAAAAGTAGATAAAAGCAGGTCCCAATTACGTGAGTCCATGCTGATAAAAATATTGATTTTTGACGTGATAACGTCTTTAAAATCGTTTTAGTCGGGTGACATGTTCAGAAACTTGTGTCATACCAAAACCTCACGAGCGCGATCGCAGGTATAACGAGAGAGAGACGGACCGATCTCCCGTCTCATCTCGAGCGCTGCCAGTCATTCCGTGAAACTTGTCACGCGGAATCCTCACGAGCGGAGGCTGGCATAGCGTTCGAGTGAGTGGAACGATCTTCCGTCTCTCTCACTCTAGCGGCATACAAACGAATGGAGATTTTCTCGTGCGGACGTTATCACGTAAACATCTCGATCGTAAACCTACTTTACAAACAATTTCCCGTTTTTTTTTGAGTGCTTGGTATATAAACTCTTCAATTATTTTAAATATTCTGAGTATATTAAACGAACAAGAAAAAATGTAACTCAATACGGACAGATTTTAATTTAAAATATTTGAACTGTTTCGTTTACGGTTTAGATGAGTTTTGTTTTATTTGCATAATAATGACCAGATTAAGAACTATTCAAAGCTTTTTGGTTGAACTGAAATTATTATTTTAAATAAGTAGTAATTAAGTTGTATAGAATAATAATTGAATGGAAATATATTAAAAGAACCAAAATGAAAAGACGTCTTAAATATTTTACAAATAGGCAATTAGAAGTTGGGTCTTAATAAAGTTAGTACCTACTGTCGTACGTGAGGAGAGCCTCTAGCGAAAACATACAATGGATGCTGTACCTTAACGACATTTTTTATGATACTAATAATATTTACGTGTCTGTGATTTTTTTATTTTAATTTCATTTTTGAATTAACACTACATTATTCTCCAAAATTATAAAATTAAAAAAATGTAGTTCACATTTTATTCTGTGGAATCGCGTTGATAGCGATAGCGTTACTATGTGGCGAATTGAGTCGTATCGCGTCGCGGCACTTTCCGGCGATTACATAGTTAGTAAATGAATAATAGCTCTTCACTATGAAATGCGAGCATCTATGTGTAATTGTGTACGTTCCGTAAGAAGCTGTCAATAGGGAATATGTGCGAATATTTTTTTATTGTATCAATCGATTTTATTTAGAAAAGGGATCAAGTGTTCTCAAAGGACCATTTCGATTGGAGCACTACGAAAGACATAAATGTGAGAAAAAATTAAAACTCACCACGTAGCGTTGTAAACGGCCCATACTAACGAAGCGACAGATATTACGTCACCGTTTGAGAACGCAGTACTCGCAGTACCAAAAACTATGGGAAGCACAAGTGATTTGCAATTTTAACCGTTAAAAACTGCGTTTAAGTAAATAGTTGTCATATTTTTTTTTCTTGTTAAGTTATTAGGATTTTGAAAAAAAAATTATTTAAATATCATTGTATAAAATAATAAAAATACATAGATAAAATTTTCATATTTCCTTATATTTCATTACAAGTGCGAAAAGGCTGTCATTGCAATGAGTTCCGACAAATGTCAAATGACAGTCGGAACTCTTAGCAATGACGGTTCCACACGTGTACTGAACAACTGTTTTTATTACAGTTGCGAAAACATGAAGCAATTTAATAAAATAATAAAAACTCGCAAAGAACATTTTTGAAAAATGGCGCCAACCGTAATAGAATACCTATATGCAGAGCTTTTTTTTTGTTTTCTTCACGCATTCTGGGTAGGCAAAGGGAACTATGCCTATACAGCCAAGTCTTCAATAGATTTTTTTTATTGATATGAAATGAAAATGTTAATGAAGTGAAATTAAATGAAACCTAACCTAACTTATTGAATCAAATTATTAAATCTGATATTGAAACAAATTAGTAGCTTCTTTTTAGAAATATTTGCATGAATCATAAAAACTTCTAAAACTTTGTGGTTAGTTGGGAAAGAGAACGCACGAGTGCGGAAAAGGTAAAGAAAAAGCACGCTATACGTCCTTGCAATACGTCACTTTTGGAGCAACTGTATTAAAAAAACTTTTTTCCATTTTGTCATTATTATTTGCAATTTTCCAATAGTAATATAAAAAAAATATAATTTGTGCATATTCCCTATATTAGTAAGTCAGCCGAGCGATGAGTCAGGTAACTATAGTAATCTGCTGGCAACTACAGTGACCCGCTGGTAACTGTTGTAACTCATTACTGTTTGACAGCTTCTCAGGTAACGCACACATAGATAATTTGCAGGTTCAATACGACCAACCTGTGATAAACCCTCATACGTGTGAAACCAATTAATTTCATATCATAAAATTGATATTTGCGCTGAAAGCGCCAATTACCGCGTTTGTCGCTCACGTAAGGCAAGGGAAAATACATAATATTTAATTAATATACAATGTACGTAAGAATTGATGATATTCATCAATTAAAATATTATAAAGGCTAAAGAAAGTCATCACAAAATGTAATAAATTTGGTAAATGTTTTCATACAATAGCGATTAAAGCGCTCTTTAGTTTTGTATCATTATAAATCACAAATATAATATTTTATTTATCCCGAACCAGTTTTTGATACATGACTAGTCGTATAGTCCTCAGATTGTTTCAGAGTTTAATTTTTGTAGGCACAAATGGAGCCATTTAAAATCACTAAAGCGCATTGTAATCGCTATTATGAAAGTTAATAATATAAAATGATTAGTTTTGTTATCATTATTGTATTTAAATTTGCTCATTAACATTTGTGTTATAACAAAGTGTTGTGTTAATTATAATATTAGTTGTATCTAATTTCTGTATGTATATATTGAATTTTGATTTTCCTGTACTTAATACAGATTATGTAGTTGAATTTGACATGTTATTTATGGTAATATAGTTATTGTTTTAGAACTTATCAAAATATTAAGTTTCTACTTATGTTACTCTCAGTACAAAGACTTGAATATTTGTTATTAGTCTTTTGTACTTACTTATATAAATTAATTGTTTAATATTAAGAATCTCCAACCGCACCAGTTGTTAACGCAATTAATATATCATTATATTTGAAACTAAAGTTTTTCTTTTGCCTCATTAATTGACCTTTTCGGTCCTTCGAACCGGATGACTTATAGTGTGACTCATCAAAGTTGTAACACTAAACTTAACAATGCTTAACGTTGAAGTATTGTTCAAATTATAACAGTTTCCTTGAATTTAAGTATCGGTTCCCCATACTTCTTTCAGAAAGAATAAAACCTCGATTGATTGGTCATAATTACACCGTTCGGTTCGTTCCTCATTTCTTAGAAGGTTTTATAAACGTATCAATTATGGGAGCGTGACGGTGTAAATAAAAGATCATCGGCCTCGAGGACAGCTGAAAAATTTACTTAATGGCCCTAATATGAACCCTTCGAGCGAGCAGCATTAGTGGCATTAGTCAGCACCGTCAGCGGTGCTGCAAGCGACTTGCATTTCAAACAAATTTTTACACGTAGTTGAATCATTGAGGGGGATAATGATTTAATTATTCAATGCATCGCCACCCCCACGCATGGTGGCATGTGTGTTAGAGCGAGAGTGACAGTGCGAGTCGTCAGGGTGGTGGTGGTCAGTCGCGCGCTGAACTTGGTCCCGAGCGGCAGCCCGCGATGCGTGTCCGCTTCAAGCCGCTAGCAGAAATGCTGTCCCGGAGACACAACTTTCGAATAACTACCGCGAAACTCATTATTTAAACGCTCGAAAATGAGTTAACAGTTTTAGTTTCAGTCAAAGATTTTTATTTAGTTCGTTTTGAGAACCGATCCGAAGGTCGCGTCCTTCAATCGATGAACAATTAAATACGACGTGTGATTACCCGCGAAGACATATATTGAACTGTTTTTGATATATTTTTACATTTCGTCGAGTGCCAATACTTGCTAAAGTAGTTTAATTTCACTTTGTAGTTAATTTAAGGACAAAAGTTGAATAAAATCCACTCTTCATGGAATATGGGCATCTGTTTAGACACCGGTAAGTTTGAATTGTTGATATACGTTGCCCCACGTTGGGCGTCATATTATGATAAGCTCTATTCATAAGCAGTGATTCAGCGATTCGTTATTATATTACATTGACATTATTCAGTTCCTTTTATAGTCGGTAATTAAATGAAGCTGACAACAGAAAACTTTTGAAAGTTGTTCTGAACAAATAAATAATGTAGTTTAAAAAGGTCATAAAAAATTGTATTGTCATCGGCCCTTGACTCCTGTTCAAATTTTCAAGTTAATTAGACTCCTGGAAGTAAGTGAAAATGAAGTTAAAAGATTCCGTTACATACATACATATACAGGTCAAGTTAATAAAAGCTTGTTAAAAAAATGAAGTTAAAAATATTCAAATACACTAAAAGTAAGCAAAGATAGATCGATTTTACGATAATATTTATAATTACTTTTGCATAATAAGTCATTAATAGATGAGTCATATTATTATTATAAGTATTCATCACACAGGATGATTTTATGGATAATAAATAAAACTATTATCTAGACCAATGAAACTAAAAAGATTCTTATACCTGTTTTGATGTGCTAACAGCGATTCTAATCTACTGTCGGTAAATAAACCAGTGCGTCCAGTATATTATGTGTAACCACCACGTTACCACTAACAAAATTATGTTTACACCACCAACTCGTGGAAAAGTTCCAGGCCTCCCCAATGACGGAGAGAGTGTCCAGCAGTGGAGCACACGCTACGTTTGATGGAAATAATGTCATTTTTATAGACCAGTTCGACTTCGAAGTGGTACTTGCTTTTATTAGGGTCCCGTACCTCGAAAGAAAAAAACGGAACCATTATAGGATCACTTTGTTGTCCGTCCGTCTGTCTGTCAAGACCCTTTTCTTAGTAACTCGTGAAGGTATCAAGCTGAAAATTATATCAAATACTCAGGTCTACTGTCCCTTGGAGCTGTGACAAGATCAAACTTCTAAGCCGCCGCAATCTAAAGAACAGCTGTTTATGCCGCAAATTATCGACACTCGCAAGAGAATCAAAACCTACAGGGTACTTACCGTGAACTCAGCATTTTGAAATTTAATATTGCGCTATTACGCTGTTGTTTAGAGCCAGCCTCATGTTAAAGTACTTCCATATTTTCTAATTTTTCAAAACCCTTTTTTTGTGTATAGCCCTAAAATAGGAAAGTTTTATCGTGCGTGTGTCGTAGCATGCAGGGCCGGATTTAGAGATCTGGAGGCCTCGGGGCAACAAAGGTGTGAAGGCCCCTAGGCCCCAAATTATTTTCTAAATAAAATGGTCATTTTTACACGCTTTATATTAGCTTCACTTGTATGTATGCTTGTAACCGTTCCTTCCACTTGACACCACCAGAACGACACCACCGGTGGTGTCATATGGAATCTCTAGTCCATATGACACCACCTACTATTAGTGATGTTACATACAGCAAAATTGACTTTTACCTACTAGGAACATACTAGGAACCATCCCGGGCGTTACAAGAACAACTCATCAAAGTTGCTTAGTTGTTGATATGAAAACTGCAGTTTGAAAAAGTATACCTATATTTATCTGTCACTCAAATGGTCATCTTGACATTGTTCATTGCAATTTGCATATTATTGTCTTTCCGTCTTTAATTTTTTTTCAAAATGGACATGGATACTGATACTGAAGACATAAAATACATAAAAACTCATGACGGAACAGCTTTGCTCTGGCAAACGTATAAATTAGACATCACTAGGGTGGTGTCATATGGACTAGAGATTCCATATGACACCACTAGTGGTGTCGTTCTGGTGGTGTCAAGTGGAAGGAACGCTTGTAACCGACTCCTTCAGATGCGATTTTGACCCACTTTAAACGGCCAGATTTCATTCAAACTTTGTAGATTTATCGAGGACCGATGACAACACACTAATTTGATAAGTCATTATTCAATTTGCAAAATAAGATTTTTGTCAATTTATAGAATTTTTGAAAATTATTTCCAACCATTATCTTAAAACATAAGCATAAATTAATAATGGTATAAATAATTAAAATATGTAAGTTTTTTATATAAAAATAACAGTTTAAAAAATTAAAAAACACTCTTTTAAAAATAAACCAAACTAAAAAGAAGAAAATAAATAAGAGTTTTAAAAAACAAAAAACACGCTTTTATAAGAAATCCAACTAAAAAAAGGAAAATATATTTGAATTAAAATAGTGTAAAAATGCATTTTATTGTAAAAAAAGCGTGGGGTGCTTTTTAAGATATTACCGAAATAATTATCTTTCTAATCATATCTGGCATCCCACGCTTTTTTTACAATAAAATGCATTTTCACACTATTTTAATTCAAATTTATTTTCATTTTTTAGTTGGTGTTTTTTGGTTTTTAAAACGATTGTTTCAGTCAGTGATATTTTACTGATTGCCGACTGATTGAAGTGAACAAAATATATATGGATGATTTCTGTTAATACTTAATGTTATCAAGTCTGTACAAAGTTATGTAAACGTGAAAAGAAATGAGAAAGGAATACTAAGTTGTTTTCTAGTCTGAATTTGATTTTTTCTATTGGGGCCCTTCTCTTGTGGAGGCCCCGGGGCTGTAGCCTCGGTTACCCTCCCCTGAATCCGGCCCTTGTACCATGGACGGATACACAGAAAAATATGAATACAAACACCCAGACAAGTATAAGGAATAAATCGCCTATGTTACCTACATTCAAATGCGACCACAATTCAAGTAACACTTAATTGGTCGCCCATTCATAATCGTATTGTAGGGTTCGGTGTAAATCTTGATTAATACGTTGATACCATCTATACTGTTACTTTACATATTGCTAACAAACCCCGCCCTGCTTTGTACGGAAGCTATTAAGTTATTTATAAGCATTCAGCAGCAGTCATTCAATTCAGTTGAAGCGCGCATGGCCCGGCGTAGCGTAGAACGCAAACGATCTATGCAACTAATCCAAACGGGCGCGGTCGGGTGCGAGATTGGTGACCGCTAGTGGCAAAAATATCATGCGCGTTTCCGTGCTTCGGAGGGCACGTCAAGCCGTCGGCCCCGGTTGTTATCGATAGATAACAGTCGTTAAGCCTTTTCGGAGGCCTTATGGGCGGTTTGAAAACATCCGACAGCGGTTTGGCCACTAACCCGCATCTCCACCAACCCGCATTGGAGCAGCGTGGTGGAGTAAGCTCCAGGCCTCCCCAATAATGGGGAGAGACCCGTGCCCAGCTGTGGGACGTAAAAAGGGTTCCAGCTAGCCAGCCAGCAGCAGTCACTGAATTAGATTGAGCTAGAAATACTAGTTCAACTTATAGGTATATACCTAGTGATTTTTATATAAATTAATAGCTGATGCATGGGCATGGCCATATGGGCAGACGACCCGTGTGATAGTAAGCGTGCAAAACTCAACTATACCTACGTTGTGCGAGGAAGAGCTTTAACAGCTTCCTTGTAAAACCTCATGGTGTATTACACTGGAAATTCCTCACCTGGAAGGTGACTCACGTCCACGTGATGATTGCACGTCAAAAGTAAAAAAGGACGTGTAAACGGGACTGTGTAGCGCCGCCCCTATAAGTGACAATGGTTATTCCACCTTCGTCGGAAGGCAGAATAATGAATACACACCCAAGCAGCAAAATAGTCGAATAGTAATTAGATTACTCAGCCTTTAATCGTATAAGAGCCGAGTAACCGTTCTTAAAACACCCATTTATCGTGTAATAGCGGTTATCTCGACTATTTGGCAATATTTGCTAATGTGTGCTTTAAGGACGTCGAATAAACGTTTACAGTACTATGTTTTAGCACTTTTACTCCACCTTTTAGCAGATGCTGAATTAAAGTGGCTAAAATACTCGTTATTCGATCGTTCGATCTATAACAGTCGTATAATAGCTGATTCGCTGAATTGGGTGCCTTTATACATTTGTTACTCAGCTCTATTTTATGTTTCTATAAAAGCTCTATAAACGCAATCGAATTGCTTATGGCAACATTGCTGCTGTTACTGCACGCTTATAGACTAACTCGTATAATAGAATTAAAAACGTTTGTATAGGAGCTGTAGTGTAATTAAGAGCTTTTATACGATATTTACTCAGCTTAAAGTCGTATTGTAGAGTTCTGGGAAACAGTAACAGCACAATTCCGTCCATTTTGTCGTCGATCGATACTTTGAAGACGTTTTCACGAGTATTTTGCTATCAAAATGGATAAAAACAAGTGGAAGAAATTGGAAAGAAGCGGCCATTTTCGTAAAAAAGTTAAAAAAACGTTGGAGCAGATGAAATACTCTGCAGAACTAATTCGGCCAAACTTAGTTTCGGCAAGTAACGCTAGTGAATTTCCAAGCGCGAGTCCGAGTATTTTAAGTGGTTCCGTAGACTCAAGTAACACAATAATTAATAATAATAAAACAATATTACATCCGTTACATTTAT
The DNA here is from genome assembly GCA_911387765.1 of Pyrgus malvae. Classification (NCBI taxonomy): domain Eukaryota; kingdom Metazoa; phylum Arthropoda; class Insecta; order Lepidoptera; family Hesperiidae; genus Pyrgus; species Pyrgus malvae. The sequence continues at coordinate 27,118,513 of OU426949.1, forward strand.
CTGATAATATAAGATTTTTACGTAATAATGCGCCAAAGAACTGCCTCACTAATGCGCCGACTTAGAGACAGCACCAATGGCCTCATTAACGTCATTAAACTCCACAGTCCTATCATGCGACGGTAGCACCACCTTCTTGCTAAATTTCATTAGCTTAATTCAGGTCTGAATATTATTATTATGGCTAGTTTGGTTAGGTAGATACAGCTGATTACTAATTATATGTGAATGAATTTTGTTATTTTTATTTTCTATTATTATGCTTTATTTTGGTATTGTACTAACATAGATATAAGAGACTAAACTAACAAAAATATATAAATTAATATTATAAAATGCGTTTCCTTCCAAGGCCATCTCAATTGGTCAAGTTGTTTTAAATCATCTTTGTTAAGAAAGGTATCAACACCCAAGAAGTCTGGCATTGTTTTATGATATAAGATGTTCCTTTAAAGAAAAATAATCATAATTAAATTGGGTTTTTTGGTCTCGTACCAAGATAACCCTAAATCCTGTTATCATGGCGACACCTTGTGCTATAAATGTGGTGACCAGCACTCATAGTCGACTTTTAATGGAATAAGTTAGCTGTAACTGCAACTAGATCCACTTTTATTCTAATCTTACAGCATGTTTTTGCTGCTTACTCAGCGCTTATTCCAGTCTAATTGGACTTTAGTCTGAATAATTTGCGCCTTTTTCGCGTCGAGTAAACGTTTACAGCGCTTTTACTCCACTGTTTTTAGAACTTTTATAGAACTTAAAGCGAAAACCAAAACGTGCTCTCGACCATTATAACACGTCCATTTGCTGCTTGGGCAGTTTCTCGGATTATCATAGTATAGTCAGGTGGCAGATAAAACTATCTCTTAGATTAAAAGACTGAACCGTGAACGGCTTTAGCATCGTTTTTTTTTTCTGCCCGCTTTTTTCTCCTAGCCCATATAGCTTATGCCTTAGCGCACCCAAAGCGGATGACGGTCAGCCGATGGCCGTACAACAAAGACAAACATCAATTGTATATTATTACCCAGGATGTTAATAAACTATTTCATTTCATTTCATCAGTCTTGGGTCGTTGGCGTGCTGTCATACGGATGGCAATAAATCCCACGTGATTATCACAACACGTCATTGATACGCAGGATTAGGATTTAGGTTAAAGCACTGAGCATGACTGAGTCCTGGATTACAATATTATCAAAACGTATCCTGTCAAAGTAACAGGTTATAAACGTCTATTACATACATATCTACCGCTCAGATAAAAAAACTCGTCCCGGTATCATAGCCTCTCGGGAAGAAGGCGAAGCCACACCTTGAGAGAGGCTCTATGCAGTAAAGCTCGATAAACAGGACTTTATAAAGTCTAGGTAGATTGCCACAGTCTCCCTTGTTGCTCTCGACGGAAATTACCTGTTGATCGAAGCGAAAGCTGACGATACAGATTGAATATTTATCTAATCATTTCTTATACCTCTGAGAACAGTACGATGGTAACAGTTGACAACGACACACTAAGTCCCGGGCCAAACTGATACCGAGAAAACTTTCATGAGCTTCTTTATCAATTGCTCTGTTAAGCTAAGATTAAAAGTGTAGGTAATTGAATTACCACTTTAATGACCGGGGCGTTATCTATTTTTTAGAATGTTCCCTAAATCCTTAAGAACCTAAAATCATAAATTATCTAATCTAATACCTTTAAACGAGCAATTCTTGTATATATCTAAATATATTTTTTAATCTCGGAAACGGCTCCAAAGATTTTGATGAAATTTAGTACCCTGGTTTCGGGGATGATAAATCGATCCAGAAAATTTTTATTGATAGAAATTGTCGTTTTATTAAATGTTTATGCCGTTAAATATAAAATTACTCCTACTGACATCTATTTGAGAATATTAATAACATTGTGGCGTCAAATGTCGAACGTCAATCCGCCCTTCAAACAAATGACAATGTCGATATGAAAGACCTTTATAAAAATTTCGTCAATGGAATTAAATAATGCTTTCTTGGTCGAATGGTTACGAGAGCTGACTATGGAGCTAGAGACCCGGGTTCAAACCTCAAGTAGGCAAGTTGCGTTTATTATTTTTTGTGACATTTTTTTTTAAATTGGGAACTAGGTAGGTATTTCAAAAGGCTTTGTTAAGTAACACTAAGCCAATGAATGTTTTGCTTAAAAATAAACCAAGAAAATGAATTGTTTTTATCCGAGAAACGCTCGGGCGTCCAGGTACTTTACCGAGTAAATTGTCAAACCATAATATGGTTGGTATTTAATAGGATAATATCCTATTAAGAGCAAACGCTATCGGCGTATTCCCATACAAATGTATTCTCCTATTTTCTCCCTGGATAATGCTTCTAGTGGAATATTTTTTGTGATAATAACTAGTCTGCCAAAGCTATGCCCCTTAGCGTTTCATCTTAAGCAGTCTTCCATTACTTGAAAAGGGTCCCAAGCAAAGACCAATTTGTTAAGACGTTTGGTAGACATTCGATTGTGTTACGTCAGTACCCTAGACGTAGAGGTGCAAATTCAAAAGTAAAGATCTGAAGTGTTGTCGTCCTAAACGATCCTACGATGCTAAAGAGCTTACATCTAGACACACATATACCTACGAGATTCCCCTTTGCCGTGTCGCAGTCATTCGCAATCCTTCTTGCATTTACGGTTTTCTTTGAAGGCCAATAGAAAAGAGGAAAGGAAGATAAAAGGGTCGTGAGCATCACTCAGAATACTTCCGAAAACTTCTCCGACACGACCTGTTGTGTTGTGCGTATGTTATTTCTGAAAAATCTGTCGCTGGTTATTTTTGTCTTATACCAACTTTCTGTCCAGAACAAAACAATGAAGAGCTGGAGACTCATGGCGAGCGCACGCGACGTGGCAGCGAGTGGGCGCGCGCCACGCCGCCTGATGCAGAGTTTCCCATGCAGAACACTACGCACGTCAAGTTCGAGCCGCCCAACGTGCCGGTCATTTTTGTGCTGGGTGGGTACATACAAGCATACATGTGGACACTGGCAGATAGTTGGAGGTTTGTGGAGAGAGGGTGTAAGTCACTGATGGCGAGTTTGCCATGCAGTACTTACACCTCGCACGTCAGGTTTGAACCACCCAAAGTGCCAATCATTTTCGTGCAGGGTGAGTACCTTTCGTAACAGATCAAGAGATGGCGCCATGGGTATCCTGATCATACTGTCAAAGTTTTCTAAATATCTTACAATAGCGGCCGCCTGTGACTTCGTTCACGTGGACTTTGGTATTAGCATAAGAATATGATGATAGTCATAGCATGATGTTATATAGCCTAAAGCCTTCCCCGATAAATGGACTATCCAGCACAAAAATAATTTTTCAATTCGTACCAGTAGTTCCTGAGATTAGCGCGTTCGAACAAACATTCTTTTCAGCTTTATATATTAGTATAGATATATACTAGCCCCGAAATGAAACTGTCAGAGCACAGCCACGCTGCATGCTGACAATCGGCCTGGTGGGAGATCTTGCTCTGCTAAAGCTGTAATAAAGATAACGAGAGATGATGGAGACTCGTGAGTCGTGACACGGTCGACACGCCAGGTTTCCCATGCACAACAGAAGTGTTGGTGCTGAATAAATAGATACAAGTTGACAATGGCAAAACAAAAAACGAAGACTCGTGACGAGCGCACAACCAGCTAGTCAACAATAAATAAATTGTCCCTGCACAATCGTCAGATGTCAACGTGAAAACCATCGAACATCATTCACCATGTTACCAGCTAAATATAACTGTACGCTGATTTTTTTCTCATAAACATATACACAGTACAAAACAGGTGTTGGGCTGGATTTAAGCAGTAGATTTAAGCTTATTTATGACTCCGTTAAAATTGTAGTAAAAATAAATAAAAACAATAGGATCATGTGAAAGCTTAACCGCGGCGGTATCTGGTCTATAAAGGTGCTCTTTGTATTAAGTCTATAATGAGTCTGTCTCTAAAAAATTAATAGAATCAGGCGTTACTTTGCGGAACTCCATTGTTATAAAGTTAGGTAAAAACTACTTTGCAACAATCCGCAACCAGAACGTATGATGGTGTATACCTTTTTCATGCAATAGCACCTCCCTCCCTCCCACATAGGACACATGCACATGCAACAACAAAAAGTATACACCAACATACGTACCACCACCAACACGTGTTTCGCCCCAAAACAGAGCATCATCAGGGTTATTGACTCTACGACGGTCACCCGCAAAGTCTTACTTGCCTTACTTGGACTGTTTTGGGGCGAAACACGTGTTGGTGGTGGTACGTATGTTGGTGTATACCTTTTGTTGTTGCATGTGCATGTGTCCTATGTGGGAGGGAGGGAGGTGCTATTGCATGAAAAAGGTATACACCATCATACGTTGTGGTTGCGGATTGTAAAGTAGTCAGGTTGTCTTTTAATTATGTCAAACAAACTAATTTTGGGCCAAATTTGCCGCCCATCAAAATCTGCGGTTAGGTTCCAGCATACTCAGCCTTTTGGTAAATCCAGCACTGCAAATCCATCAACAAGCATCTGTGAAGTAGTCATAACCCAAGTGGTGGACTTTGGCCAAAATCCTTCTAACTTCAGCCTATAATCTAGCAGCGTAGCTATAGTAGCTATATATTTATTCTGGATTAAGATGAAGGACGATAGAAATGATTCAGTTATTAATAGTTTAAGTTTATTAAGTATCAATATAACCAACTATAAGTAGGCATTGTTGCAGGAGGCCCGGGAAGCGGGAAGGTGACACATTGTGACAACATGATGCAGGAGAGGCGCGGCGTGACGCACATCAACATGACGGACTTGCTGCAGCAGTACGCCATTGGCAATGGTATGTTGTGTGTGCTACATCGTTCGTTGCTCTATGGCTTCTAATTTTTGCTAATAATAAAGATCTAAATTTAAAAAAAATTCACCCTTTTTAATGTCCAACTTTGGAATTTTGGCGGGAAGTCGAAAAAGACATACTGTGCTCTTGTTTTATTTTTACTTTCTTGGTGTATTGTTGAGTTATATCGGATAAATTTGATGGCATTTTGTTAGATATAGGTTAATGACAGTGCACGAGTGTTGTGAAATAAAATAACAGTGCGAAAATTATGTTTTTTCGGCTTGCCTCCAAAACTCCATCGGACACGTTCTAGTAAAGTAGCCATCACTTTACTTGAACATCTGACGATATCAAAATAATGCATTTTGAAGTCTTTTTTGGTCCTTGTCCTTCTGTCCATGACAGACATCGACCTACTTCAGGGTACCTTTGCAATTATGGGGCTATGAAGGTTAAGCGTTATTATTAAACGATATTTCTGCAACTTCTATTTCCTCTCTTACAATAGGGGGAAGAAACACCATTGTGGTTTAAATTAATGATTGCGAAAGGGAGAATTTATGTCCGTTGTAGATATAATAAAAGTTATTCAGTATAGTATTTCAACTATAATTTAATGGGTTCGGTCATGAACATGACTATTTGTTCTGTGTCTGGGTGTTAATTTATCTATTTAAGGTATGTATTTAGAATTATATTAGTATGTTTATCAGCTTTCTGATTACCATAGCACAAGCTCTGCTTAGTTTGGAATCAGATGGTGTTGTGTGAATTGTCCAAAGATATTTAAAAAAATCTACCAATCTTCTATTTAGGCGATTATGTGCCATTGGGCGCATTTGGCAAAGAAACTGCATGCGATCTCCGAAATGACAATGAAATGATAGGATGGTGACCATAAGCTGAGTTCACTGGAAACTCAGCAAACTTGGCCTGCCCCCTTTTACAAAAATACGCGAGAACTTTTTGGGAGCAGTCATAAAGTAGACTATCACATGGACAGGACATAACAGTTAGGTATTAATATAATATGGTACCGTCTCGTCGATATCAAACCGCCCGCCAGTAGTAAATATTCTCAAGTGGCTACCGAGGGTCACTGCCAATAGACAATGTCGTCGGAATCGATCGGTTATTTGCATTATTCAGCGACGGTAACGACGTAAATAGAGTGGTAGCGGTGACCACCGGTTGTTAGATACCCGAACATTACGTAGTAGTAGTTTCATTGCTGTACTTTATTAGGTTACCACTTTTGCTATTTCCATATTGGAAAAGGCTTCTGTAGGTATTTTTTTTTTGAGTTAGTCCCTGTAGCTTCGGGATTAAGAATAGAGCTACGGTATCCCCTGCCTGATCGTAAGAGGCGACTAAAAGGGGGCTTCCGGGGCTGCGGGCGGTGAGAGTGGGAGCTCAACCCGTCCAGCCAGCAGCCCCGGGAAGGACGGCGGTGTGTGCGTGGCCGCATGCCGCCGCAAGCATCGGAAGGTGCAGGAGATCACATCTGCTCTCCCAAAGATGGGCCCGTTCCAGGGCGTCGCGTATGGAGGACACCGGTGCGTTCCATGGGAGATCCCGGAGTCCTCACCAAACGCAGAGGAAGGCCACCGAGGGGGTTTTAGTGAGGTTAAAATCCCACATAACCCGGTGTCCTCTCCCAAGGTGCTGGGTACCTTTTGAAGGTTTCCCCCGCCGATACTAAAAAAAAAAGTATTTTTTGAGTGTGTAATTTTTTTAATCTTAAGGGTGGTGGGGAATCGGGTTAGTGGCCAACACGCTATGGGACGGATGTTTTCTATCTTTCCATGTGGCCACCAACACGGTTTAACGACTGCTACCTAACGATAGCAACGCGCACCGAAATTAATAAAATATTCGTTTTTGTAATACAAAAATTCTCATAATGAACGTCAAATTTTCGCGGTCATCGGTTCTAGGTTCCTTGAGTTGAGCTGAGAGAAAAGAGCCGGAGGAGAAAAACTCTCAGCAGCACTCTTTTAAATGCCAGTTGTTACAAAAAAAATGGTTGTCTATAAAGTTGGTAACGGACGATAGTTTAACGTGACAACGTCATAACAAAACAATGAAAACCACATTAACTTTCCACTTAACTTTGTAAATAGTCGACGAAATGCGACGTGGCAGATGCTCAAGCCTCAACGTAACAATTAACGTTACAATTAACGTAACGTTACAATGAGTCATCCTATTTCGTGAGTGCAGCCGGCGTTTATCGATTTATAAGGATTCGTTCCTCATTGATTTATAAGACGTTGTCATGTCAATATATATTTTTTTTCAATTATGGCATTGCAAACTCTATGCATACTGCCAGCATCAAGTATAATTTTTGTATCAATTTTTTGCCAGTTTCAATGAAACTGGACGAAGCCGACGAAGCAATAACAAAATCAGTAAGTAAGTCGTCAGTAATCAGTCAGTCTAGTCAGTTCAACATTTAAGTAAAGCGATGGCTACTTTACTAGAACGTGTCCGATGGAATTTTGGAGGCAAGCAGAAAATAACATATTTTAGCACTGTTATTCTATTTCACAAACACTCGTGCACTGTAATTAACCTATATCAAACAAAATGCCATCAACTTTATCCGATATAACTCAAAAATACACAAAGAAAATGAAAATAAAACAAGAGCACAATAGGTCTTTTCGACTTCCCGCCAAAACTCCTGTCAATATTTTATACAGTAATTTGCAAGTAATCATTTTTATTTAATCTGGAGACCTGTAGACTATAAAGCGCAAACTTTGTTTAGGATTTAAGCCTTACAATGTTGATATTAAAAGTTGCTATGGAGCAGCGATCTTCGACGCGACCGGTCCCGGGTTCAAATCCTCGGCGCGCACCTCTGACAAATAAATTTGTAATGTATGTACGCGTACTTATCTCTGCTCCACGGTGATGGAAAATATCGTGATATTTGATTACGATGTTTTCCATCGCTGTGCATGAAAGCATGACGTCCACCAATCCGCACTTGTCCAGCGCGGTGGACTATGGCCTAAATCCCTCTCACTTGTGAGGAGGAGACCTGTGCTCAGCAGTGGGACATAAAAAAAGGTTGAAAAAAAGTTGCTATGAAAGCTCTAACTAAACGCTTATATATGAATGTATGCCGTGCTGAAGGTATTTTTAAATTAATTGTTCCACTTATAGGAAACGGTCTACTAATCAGTGTATTTAAACTGTGTCATCCATTCATGAGCTATTGAACGTTATTTACTAGACAATTTATGGTCTCCTTATTCCTTATCAAATTTCCGCTTAATACTTAAAATCTCGCATGGCCTAGCGGTTAGCGTAGAACACAAACGATCTATGCAACTAAGTCAAACGGGCGCGGTCGAGTGTGAGATGGGTGACCGCTAGTGGCAAAAAATTTCATGCGCCTTTCCGTGCTTCGGAGGGCACGTTAAGCCGTCGGTCCCGGTTGATGTCGACAGATAACAGTCGTTAAACCGTGTCGGAGGCCTTATGGGCGGTTGGAAAACATCCGATAGCGGGTTGGCCACTAACCCGCATCTCCACCAATCCGCATTGGAGCAGCGAGGTGGAGTAAGCTGAAGCTTGTCCCAATTATTGGGGAGGCCTCCAGGCCTCCAGAGACCCGTGCCCAGCAGTGGGACAACAACAAAAAGGGTTGCAGCTACTTATAATCTCAGAGATTCTGATTCTCAGCTGTGGTGTGACCACTTAACACCCCTAATGCCCCTATGTTTAACAAAGTACCTATGTTTAACACCCTTAATATTAGATAATATATTTAATCATTAATAATTAACTTATTAATATTATATCGGGTTCGATAAGATCCATATTGGTAAATTTCCAGCTTATTGGAACACATTTTCATGAATCCTTTGTTTTTGTCTTTAATTTTACCCCTTGTTAGGGTTCAATAGCCAAAATGGCAAAAAAACGGAACCCTTATAGATTCGGCATGTCTGTCTGTCTGTCTGTCTGTCTGTCCGTCCGTATGTCACAGCCACTTCATTCCAAAACTATAAAGACTTCAAAGTTGAAACTTGGTAGGTAGATGTAATCTCTGACTGAACCGCTTTACGATTTTTATACAAAAATAAAAAATAAAATATTAATAAGGGGGGCTCTCCATACATGGAACTCAAACAAAAAAAAATGTTTTTCATCAAACCTATTCGTTTAGGGTGTTTGTAAAATGACTTTTAAAATGACGTTGAGGTTCCTAAAATCATTTTTCTCAAAGTTAATCGTTTGAAAGATAGACACTTCCAAAGTGGTAAAATGTGTATCCCCCCTCTAACTTTTAAAGTAAGAAAGTGAAAAATCTATAAAAAATATATATTGTAGATCTCAATAAAAACTTTCAACGAAAATTGGTTCGAACGAGATATAGTACGCAGTTTTTGAGATATAGTAAATTTTTAAAAACCGCAAATATAGCTTTGTCGTTCACACAATGAAAAACACAATGAAAAACAAAGTTATTTTTGCTGACAAAAAATAATAATGCTTGCTACTACGGAACCCTTCATGGGCGAGTCCGACTCGCACTTGGCCACTTTTTTTTTAAGTTTTCGTTTTGACACACAGAATCTCTTACGTCGTACATACTTGCCCCAAAACAAATAGGTACATAATACCTATCTTTTTTAATAAATCCAGAATAAAATAAAGTCAAATATAAATATTATCTTAATTTATTAACCATGACGTATACTTAGTAACCTTTAAAACGAGTTTAAAACCAACTATCTTTAAATTAATTATTGCCTTCCATTAAAAGGTATCATTATCTGTGGGACCCCACATCTGGCGTTTACCGTCTCAAGGCTTCTACCAGTTAGGCATTCTAGGGCTTAAGACTTAACTGTTGACGAAATTACGAACCGAAGTAGTGGAAAAGTTCCAGTGTAACTTTTCGTATCATTTGGTACAGTGTAATTAGGTTTAATAGATAATAGTCGATACAACGTTGTGGGTAAGGTGGCATATGGAAAGTAGTGCGTATATTATACATGTATGCTGCTCCACGGTAGGGCTGCCATCACCTAAATTACCGACGCCGGATAAACACGGCAAAAATCCCGGACATTTGGGCGAAACATAGTTTTTTCCCCCGGAGATCCCTGGAAAATTATTTTTTGCAACAAAAATAAAAACATCGTTATAATTATTTTTTAATTCCATTCGATCGTTGACTATTTTGCCGAGCCTTCTTGAATGCGGGTTATTGTGGATTAATTTTTAATTAAGATTTATTTCAATTTATCGCTTATCTATTAAAAAAATGGATTTCCCCTGACAACAAAAGTGTCCGGGTTACAACCGGACACTTTTCGAAAACCTCTGCCGGACGGCCCCCGGACACCCTTCAAACTAGGACAAATCCGGGGAGTTCCGGACGGATGGCAGCCCTACTCCACGGCAAGGAAAAGCATTGTCACATTACAATGCGATGTTTCCTATTATTCTTGCATACCTAATAGTAGGTAACATAAATATCAGCGTCTTGGACTATAGCACGATTCCCTCTACGAGTAGCTGCGCCCACAGAATATTATTAAGAGAGGTAGAACGGCAATAATGCGCCGTTCGTATGAAGACTGGTGTCGCCGATCAAGCCCCGCCTTTCACCTCCATTACATATGTACTTAAATAAATACAAAGCTTACGCACATATTTGCAATTTCAAATCTAGCCAATCTTAGCGCCGCACAATCACGCGATTTCAAATGAACGAATCACACCCAAGCACGCACACAAGCACGCATATCGTAGCACAATCGCGTGTTATTGTAGAGATTTTGGAATTTAGAGCGTTTGCTCAAAATTCCTTGGCGCGTCTGCACCGCCCACATTTCCATTCTACTCTTTTAATATGTTCTGTGGCTGCGCTCGACAATGCGTTATTTAAAGGAGTTTAAAGAAAGTGTTATTGTATTCTTGAGGATTATATATGACTAGTATTAGTCATACAGTTGGTATTAGTCATAGCATGATGTTATACAGCCTTCCCCAATAAATGAATTATTCAACATAAAAAGAATTATTCAATTCGAACCAGTAGTTCCTGAGATTAGCGCGTTCAAACAAACAAACTCTTAGCTTTATATATTAGTATAGATTCCAAATGCCAGCGTACATTATATCTTTTTCACTTTTAAGGTGAAATGATGTTAACGACTTATATGTCTTTGCCCATTTGAAATTTTACTTATTAATAGAAAGAACAAAGAAAGTAAAAATACAGGCATATAACGGGAAAGAAATAAGGGGGTATGTCCGTGAGCAAAATTTCAAATGAAGTGAACATCTGCGATCATCTTACAGTGTTCTGACTCTTTACTCTTAACCAACCAAGACAAAGTTGCTTGAGTTCAGCACACTGCAGACTCTATCGTATAAACAACCCTTAAATTGAAAACTGACATTATTGACACCGGTCTCTCCCCATTATTGGTGAGGCCTGGAGCTACGGATATACGGGTTAGTGGCCAACCCGCTGTCGGATGTTTTCAAACCGCCCATAAGGCCTCCGACAAGGTTTAACGACTGTTATCTATCGACAAAAACCGGGATCGACGGCTTAACGTGCCCTCCGAAGCACGGAAACGCGCATGAAATTTTTTGCCACTAGCGGTCGCCCATCTCACACCCGACCGCGCCCGTTTGGCTTAGTTATTAGCATTAGCATAGATCGTTTGCGTTCTACGCTAACCGCCGGGCTATGCGCGCTTCAAATTGAAAATGATTAGGAAAGTAAATTTATTAAACACGTAGGTGACTTTGAATGATGGTTTGATCGATAGCTGATGAATGACACCTTTTACACTTTTGTTCATAGACCAAGTACAATATTCTTAGTCTAAGCTTTTGTTATTTTTCTTTTAAAATACAAGTGAACAAGACTTGTAAGCTTAGCTTTCTAATGTCAGACTATGGATATTGTGATGTAAAGATATAGGATTATAATTAGTCTTTACTTATCTATCTTATCTTAATATATATAATTTTTCTGTGAGTGTGTATGTCACTGAACTCCTCCTTAACGGCTGGACAGATTTTAATGAATTTTTTTGTGTGTATTCAAATGGATTCGAGGATGGTTTTGATTCACAATTTGGGCCACTGGAAATGTTTTTTAATTACTTTTTTACTTATTTAGTTTTCCCATATAAATTGTTTCTGCCTGTCAAACGTTTTGTATTTCGTGCCGTGTCGTTCTAAACTTTGACACAGTCAGAATAACTGGACAGTTCGTATGTCATTATTTGTTTTATATTTTTGTTTGATAGTAACATGAAGTCTCTTTAAGATAATAAGAAAACAAATCCTCTTTTATTACTTTTAAGGCAGGACAACGTCTGCGGGGTCCACTAGTATACATATAAAAGAGGATGTTTGTATATATGACATCGCAAAACTCAGAAACTATTCGACCGATTATTATGAAAATTGGATGTATATGTATTTTTTCACGGAGAAGGTTTATGTGCTATCCATTATTATTATTATTTAATATTTAAATGCGATACGGAGTTCGCGGGGTCAGCTAGTCTATTATAATTAAAAGCGGCCACCCGCGACTTCGTCCGCGTGGACTTTAGTTTTAGAATTTTTCTAAAACAAAAAGCTAAAATCATTACTCCTTATTACATCAGCTACCCGGTAGTGAAAGTCCCATCAAAATCGGTCCAGCCGTTTCAGAGATTAGCCGGAACAAACAGACTGACAGACAAAAATTGTAAAAAAGTTATTTTGGTATATGTATTGTATGTACATGCATACGCATGTAAGAAAAAGTGGTTATACTTATTAATATTACAAACAGACACTCCAATTTTATTTATTTGTATAGATGTATAGATTAATAATAATAATAATTAATCATTTATGGACTATCTTCGGGTCATATAACCATTTATATGTTAGGCCAAGGATGGTATCCGCCACGTGTAACCACATAACAACATTAAAGTGTCTCAAAGACATGTGTCGTGTTCCCACGCAAGCCTTCCAAATGACCGGGTCAAATAGCATCTTCGATCCATGACATATGTATAAGGAGAGATACATAATAATTCATTTTATTCAAGAAAATTACTCTCATATAAAATTGAAAATCAATGCAATTAAATAAAATTAACACAATTAAATTAAATTACTAGGTTTAAATTAAATTAATACAACATGCTATGCACGCCAGCAGCACCAAAGTCGCTGTCAATAGATGAAGCAGTCAGTATCCCGACCTGATCTTGACCAACATTGTAGGAGGATCAAACAATCAATTAGAGAGCCTGGAACTTATTTTTTTTTATTCTTTAACGTTGCTCTAGTGATAATTGGAAATAAGCTTTAATATAGTGAACAGCTCCTTAGTTTTGAAACGTTCAATAAGGCCTCCGACAAGTTTTTATAATCTACACACCTACACACGCGATTACGCAAATTTTAATGTTGAAATTATTTTCACACTACACTGACCGTGGCTTTGTAGATAGCTCATTATCTTCACCAGCCGCAGAGCTATGTGTGCTTGGTTGTAAGAGTATATACTATAATAATATTTAAATCTTATTTTTGTCACCAGACATGCAAGACTTCGGCACGCTGTCCAGCAAGACGGTGACGGAAGTGCTGATGCTTGAGATGAAGATGGCGCCAGCAGCCAAGGCGTACCTGGTGTCGGGCTACCCGCGTTCCATGCGCGATGTTGCTGAATATTCGGATAAGGTAAGTTTACTGCAAAATGTACGGACCAAGGTAAAATGACAATATAAAAAAAAACAACGGGTTGCACTCCGGTAGTGCAGGCAGAAGTGAAAATTTGAACATTAACTTTGTGCATTTTTGATATTTTAGAATGCTTAGGGAATAATTTCGTACGAATTGCTTTTATAATCAGTATTATTTTTCATCTAGTATTTTCAGTAGATTTTCATCGAGTATTTATTTTTTATAAAGTACTCACTCATTTCTTCGTCACTTTTTTCATTAATAAATGCACTTTGTTCAATTTCCATATTTTAAATACTTGATATAAAATAATTTTGCAAGTATAGACAATGTAGTGAAATAAAAGGAGTTAAGGGTTTAACTGGGTTTATTTTATAACCTAGTGGTTACAGAAATAGACTATACTAAGCGTAGAATTAAATTAGAAACTAGCACACATAAAGTCCCTATGACACTCGCGAAACGATTGTAATATAATTATTAGTACCTCCCTTCATGGACGGTCGGATCTCTGCAAGTCCAGATTCTTCAGCTCTTTAGATAGAGTTGTTAAGAAATCCACATTCCACAAATCCAGGCAATATTGTAGATATCACAGCAGGTCATCCAAAGAGTTTCCATGATCCATAATTTTAGCGTAAATTAATTTAATACGATAACTAATAGATAACTAAATTAGAGAACATTACATTATTTTATTATTTAAAAATAACAATTTAGAATTATAATATAAAAACATGAATTAGCCAAAGACAATATTAAAATGTAATGACCTATAAATGAAATAAGAAACATAAAAGATTTTTAAAAGATTGAAAGATGTGTCAAAATAGAAATAAAGCCTAAAGCCTTCCTCGATAAATATAATCCACTTCGAACCAGTAGTTCCTGAGATTAGCGCGTACAAACAAAAAAACAAACTTCAGCTTTATAATATTAGTATAGATTTAAAACAATGATAAAGCAATTACCCTTGAAAACCTTAGCTGGTAGGTCATAAGTTTTATCATTTTACTAAATAGGCAAGTAGTACACAAATTGGTTTGAAAGACCTGTGGACCTTCCACTTGGAACACATTAAGTACTCGCGTTCATTATTCATCGATTTGGAAGGACTGTCGAAAAACTTTGATAGTACTATGTCAAGGGCGAACAGCAAGGACCTTTCACGGATTGGAAGCTATTGGAAGTTGTAGGAGCGTTGGCAAACGATTTTGTAGTGTAAACGTATCAGATTTATCATAATGGAGCGGAAAAAGAAGTGGCCTCTGTCGCAACCATAGAACATTATTAAGACAGGTAGAACGGCAATAATGCGCCGTTCGTATGAACACTGGTGTCGCCGATCAATCCCCGCCTTTCACCTCCATTACATCTGTACTTAAATAAATACGAACCTTACGCACATATTTGCAATTTCAAATCTAGCCAATCTTAGCGCCGCACAATCACGCGATTTCAAATGAACGAATCACACCCAAGCACGCACACAAGCACGCATATCGTAGCACGATCGCGTGTTTCTGTAGAGATTTTGGAATTTAGAGCGTTTGCTCAAAATTTCTTCGCGCGTCTGGCCCGCCCACATTTCCATTCTACTCTTTTAATATGTTATGTGGTCGCAACCAATGCGGCACTGCACCGACTGGACACAGCAATCTGCTGCTTCCCGCCATCCCAGCGACTTACATCTACGTCTTTCGTCTTCACTTCACTACGAAGGCCTTCGATATCGTGGAGTACTTGTAGGTGAAGACGAAATTCGCATTAACTTCTCAACACAAGTTGGTGTCACGCAACGCAGTGAACTTTAGTTTATTTGCGGTGCGCGTTCCTACTAAATTTCTCAGTTACATACTCACACATTCATAGCTCCACAGTAATGTAATTAATACCCTGTGTCGTGGGTACCATGGATACTTACAAAAAAAGGAACACAAACACCTAGACCGAGAACAGAAAATTAAACTCAAGATTCAAATTTCTGTTTCGCCGGGAATCGAACCCGGGACCTCTCGATTTGCAGTCCGGCATGATAACTATTGCGTCGCGCGGGTCGTCAGCAAGTACTTTTCTGGACGAGAAGTTGTAGCCAAAGGTGGTCAGGTTCTGAAAATATCATGGACGTCGACGACGTTCAATTCATAAAGATACTTAAATAAGTGTTTGTGTCCTTGTCTTAATGTGTCCCATGGTACCCACGAGACGACTTATTGTGGGTCTATGGAGAGGTGCGTTTGGTATTTAATTTTTGACGTGATAACGTCTTTAAAATCGTTTTAGTCGGGTGACATGTTCAGAAACTTGTGTCACACCAAAACCTCACGAGCGCGATCGCAGGTATAACGAGAGAGAGACGGACCGATCTCCCGTCTCATCTCGAGCGCTGCCAGTCATTCCGTGAAACTTGTCACGCGGAATCCTCACGAGCGGAGGCTGGCATAGCGTTCGAGTGAGTGGACCGATCTTCCGTCTCTCTCACTCTAGCGGCATACAAACGAATGGAGATTTTCTCGTGCGGACGTTATCACGTAAACATCTCGATCGTAAACCTACTTTACAAACAATTTGCCGTTTTTTTACTTACTTATCTATTTTACTACCTTTCCTTTTCCCACAATGACCGAAATATGACATGGATTAATCAATGACTTTTTCCTCAGCAAATTTCCCGTTTTCTCGTAAGCTAAAGGGGTCCGAAGTTCTAAGCGCCCTGCCTTTATCAATGTGGAGTTTTGTGTATGACGAGTACTGATAAAAGTAACTGCTATTTTGCGTCCAGTCTGCTGCGTTGCTTTCATAATAAATATTTATTTTAAAACACCACAAAATGTTGTCTAAATAGGCGGCAAATGCATTACTTGGTGCAGAAATTATTTCTTACACATTCTTAGGCCTAAGGCCACTTCATCTATCTATTTTATGCCTATTTAAGTATATTATACTAGCTGACCCCGCGAACTCCGTATCGCGTTTAAATATTAAATAATAATAATAATGGATAGCATATAAACCTTCTCCGTGAAAAAATACATATACATACCAATTTTCATAATAATCGGTCGAATAGTTTCTGAGTTTTGCGATGTCATATATACAAACATCCTCTTTTATATGTATATAGTGGACCCCGCAGACGTTGTCCTGCCTTAAAAGTAATAAAAGAGGATTTGTTTTCTTATTATCTTAAAGAGACTTCATGTTACTATCAAATACAATACAATACAATACAATACAAATATTCTTTATTCGTACACCACATTATATAACAACAGTAAAATAAAAAACCAAAAAAAAAACAACAGTGGTGACCAAAAGGCGGTCTTATCGCTAAAGTAGCGATTTCTTCCAGACAACCTTTGGATAGTAACATGGTAATAACGAAATGAGACGGGTAGAGGTGTACAAAATTTATAAAAATAATATGATACTTACATACAAATAAATATATACATAAATAGAAAAGTGAATAAATCACATGTAATACATAGGTTTATAAATATATACATGCATTATACAGATACGATATTAAACTTGAAAATAAAATAAAAGTGACCATAGAGATAAATATTATTATTATTATGACTTGAGGTAAAAGTCTTTTAAAAGGTTTTTAAACGTTGTGAGTGTATCTGCTTTCCTTATTGACATAGGGAGCATATTCCACAGACGAACTGCTGTGCAGGTAAAAGATTTTTTATAAAATGTCGTTCTGTGGACCGGAGTGCTTAGAGCGAGACATTTTACTGTTCGGAGTAAATATAAAACAAATAATGACATACGAACTGTCCTGTTATTCTGAATGTGTCAAAGTTTAGAACGGCACGGCACGAAATACAAACGTTTGACAGATACGAACAATTTATATGAGAAAACTACTTATAAATAAAAAAAATAATTAAAAAACATTTCCAGTGGCCCAAATTATGAATCTAACCATCCTGGAATCCACACACAAAAAAAATCATTAAAATCTGTCCAGCCGTTAAGGAGGAGTTCAGTGACATACACACTCACAGAAGAATTATAAATATTAAGATAAGAAGACACTATCCTTCCGCCAGCGGCTTCGCCAGCGTGAATACGTTTAATAGGTTCCCGTAGGATAAAAACCATTCTATATCCTTTTCCGAAGGTCCAGTCTATTTGTGTTCCAAATTTCATTAAAATTGGTTCAGTAGTTTAAGCGGGAAAGAGTAACAGACAGACAGAGTTACTTTCGAATTTATAATATTAGTATGGATTTACACTATTTCTAGCACGCGGACCAATGTGATGTTTATCGTAAGTCGTAGTAATTAGCAAATGGAAGTCATTGGCTAACTGGGACGGCTATATCTTAGCCATCAGTCGCTATAATTTCCCATTTACGCTGACTTACGAGAAAGGCAAAGGTGCAACCCATTTAGGGAACCCCTTCCTTCCTACACCCCGCAACATTCATACTCCACGGACAAGAAAGTATAGGTAAAAAATATAGTCATCCATCCATCCATCCATCCATCAGCCTTTTAAAGTCCACTGCTGGACATAGGCCTCCCCTAATGTTCGCCATTCCGTCCGGTCCTGCGCCCTCTGAATCCAGCGGTTTCCCGCTATCTTCTTCAGGTCGTCAGTCCACCTGGTTGGAGGGACAAACATAACATACCATCTATTGCGGTCACCAACACGCAGTGCCAAGCGCGGTGACTATGGCAAAAACCCCCATGATGAGTACACATAAAAATATAGTAATTGAAATAATACTTTAGACTACATGTTTTTAAATGAAATGAAATGAAAATAATTTAATTGCGCAAATAGGGGTATTACTAGTATTAAAAATTGTTTTATGTACATTTAGTCCCTGTAGCTTCGGGATTAAGAATAGAGCTACGGTATCCCCTGCCTGATCGTAAGTGGCGACTAAAAGGGGGCTTCCGGGGTTGTGGACGGTGTGAATGGGAGCTCGACCCGTCCAGCCAGCAGCCCCGGGAAGGGCGGCGATGTGTGCGTGGCCGCATGTCGCCGTGAGCATCGGAAGGTGTAGGAGAGCACATATGCTCTCCCGAAGATGGGCCCGTTCTAGGGCGTCGCGCGTGGAGGACACCGGTGCGTTCCGCCGGAGATCCCGGAGTCCTCCCCAAGCGCAGTGGCAGCCACCGAGGGGTTTTAGTGCGGTCAAATCCCACATAACCCGGTACCCTCTCCCAAGGTACCTTTTGAAGGTTCCCCCCCGAAAACAAAAAAAAATTACATTTATTATTTCGCCATATTTACCTCAGCGAGATATGCACATTTGGATGACAGAATTAAAACATTAAATTAATGTTAGTAACTATAACTAAAATAACTTATAACTAATTAAAGACAACACTGATTTTATTTTAACCCATATTGTACGATTTTTACTATATTCTTTATTGATTTTACTTTAATTATAAAAGTTGTTTATATATAAACACAAGTTTTATATTTTTATCCGCGTCATCGGCTTTGGGTACCCAATTACAAATACTGGGTTTTTATACATTGAGCGGAAAAAAGGCGGCGGAAGAAAAACCTCCTACCCAGCAAACATTTTAAGTGTTTTTTCCGAGACTATAGAATATATTACCAATTTACGTAAAAATAACGTCACACACACCACTTTTTTTCACTTAAAACATACTTTAACTGTTACGTCGAAAAACATAGTAATTAAAACGTTAATTTTACTTAATCTGGTAGACAACTTTAAAGTCGATATTTAGTCGTATTAAGTGGTAGAATTGACGGTTGAAACTTTAACTAATAAGTTATAAATACTTGTAAGTGCTTGCTCGGTATTTACGATATAATTGTTTCTTATTATGCGACCGTTAGGTCGTCAATTTTAAGTCAAATCGAATACCAATTTTGAAGAAAATATTAACAATAGTAAATACCAAAATGCGACATTCGAGTGAGAAATACTTGTAAAGTATTTGCAATACCGTTTGGTTATATCTAGATAACTTCAAAGTCTATAAGTCGACATTTAGGTAAAAAGAACACTTTGGTCGAACCGCCATTTTATTTTAATAATCCGAAGGAGTGATATTTCAAGACGTAGATTTTTTTACTGTTAATTCTAGGATAATGTCATTAAACGACACCTATACTGTCTAATATTCAGATAACTCGTTAGGTTTATGTATCTCAATAATGCTAGGGCAAGATAATAACTACTATTGTAAAAAGAAAATATTGAGGTCGACAAAAAATAAATAAATTCTTCAATAAATTTAAAGCCCATCACCAGATTTCAACTTTAAATCAACATAATTCGCGAAATAATTTTCATCGCAGAAGATTTCATCATAATATTGCGTTGCAAACGAGCGCAAAACCTTGGAAATTTATGAAGCGGGCATTATTATTCTATCAATAAAGAGTTTAGCTTAAAGAGTTAGACATTTTGTTTTGAAGTAAAAAGAAAATATTTTTGTCTCTTTTACTCTCCAACGCAATTGATAATACATTACCCAAATATGAAATTAAATAGTAAAAAATACGTTGGACCCACGTTTAGAAGAGGTAAATGAATACCAAATTAGTAATTGCAACTACAAGGCACGTCGTGGTGACGTCGAATTTACGTGAAAAATATGGCCTAACAATTGACCTGTTGGTTGCAATCACTAAAATTACGTGGAATAAACGTCACCGGCACGTGCTTTTTTCCCCCACTTAAGGTGATTGCACGTCGACTCCACGTCGATTCGAGGTATCTCATTTTGGTCACCGTAAAAATTGCAACCTAATCTTGGTATTTTTATTGTAATTGTGACCTAAAATGTTTGCTGGGTAGGTTTTTAGTCCCGTAAACTCGAAATTCCTCACGAAGTTAAAGTTCATCGTTAACAGTTTTAACCGAATAACTGAATAGTACGCTTTTGAAAATAAGAACGTATTATGTGCTCGCTGAAAATCACAATTTGTTTTTTAATTTGAGGGATTCGGGTAAGTTATTATATATTTTTGGTCCCATGCAAAAGACGCTTTTGTGATATTGTTTTGTTTTTGATGCAATTTAACACAATTTTAAGTATGTCTTATTTTATGGTTTCATATTTATTTAAGTTTCAAAAATGGCCCCTTGTAATCTCTGAGATGACATATTTCAGCCCGCTGGAATTTAAGGAGTGTCTCACATTACATTAACATAAAATATTTCGAGATTTTATACATGTCTACGTGTTTTTTATGCTAGTGGTCCGGCCCGGCTTAGCTCAGGTGATTAGAGATTAAACTATCCCACGGGAAAACTATATTTATCCGAGATAAAAACTGACCTAGCAACAAACATACATAAATACACAGACTTTCCCACTTATCTAATACCTTTAAATGGGAAATTCTTGTATATATACCTAAATATATTTTTTGTTAAGTAACACTAAGCAAATGCGTGTTTCTTTTGAAATTAAACCAAGAAAATAAATTGGTTTATCCGAGCAACGCTCGGTCGTCCAGGTACTCGTATTCGTAATCAGTGCCGGATTTAGAGGTCTGGAGGCCTCGGGGCAACAAAGGAGTGGAGGCCCTAAATTATTTTCCAAATAAAATGGTCAATTTTTTTCAGTCGTGACTCGTGTTTTCCAATTACTAACAATTTATTGTGAAACCAACTGGTTATTTTATTATTTAACAAACATGTAAATATACCTAATCGGAAACAAGAAAGAAAATTGTTTAGGTACTTACTAGTGTGTGCTAGTCTGGATATGAATAATTTTTTCCGAAGTCTTTATTGTGGGGGCCTCTCTTTTGTGGAGGCCCCGGGGCTGTAGCCCCGGTTGCCCTCCCCTAAATCCGGCCCTGTTCGTAATATTAGTAGAAAGTGAAGTTGCCATTGTAGTTACTGATGTGATTCGTTCTGTGCCTTTCCGTAACGTTCAGAAATTCAAAATAAACGTTTTATGAGTCATCACGTACCTACAAGTAAAGCAAAAAGTCACGTAAAACTTGGCGTGCGTTATTTATTACGTATCAGTTAGCAATGTAAACGGTTATCGTGAACCCCGATACCATCACCACCTCGCTGTCATACGGCACTCTGACCTTGGCTGCTGTGCTCGTTAAGTTTACAATTGATTGCACCATCATAAATCAAATGCATTCCAATGTAAACAATAGTACCTACCTACTACAATTATTAAGTACCTACTGTTACAATAGTAGTAGTAATAGATAAGTTTTAATACAAATATTAGTTTATTGGTCATTGAGCTACCATCAGTTTATGTATATCTCCTTTTTATTTATTTTTTGTAATTGACGACCCGCATGGCGCAATGGTTACCATACCGGACTGCCAATTGAGGGGTCCCGGGTTCGATTCCCGGCGAAATAGAAATTTGAAAGATGAAATTTCTGTTCTCGATCTGGCTGTTTGTGTTCCTGTCTTTGTATGTGTCCATGGCACCCACGACACAGTCACCTTACTGTGGGGCTATGAGTGCGTAACGTGTATTTATTTATTTATTATTTACTAGTGGACCCCGCAGACGTTGTCCTGCCTTAAAAGTATTGAAATAGGATTAGTTACTTTATCATCTCAAAGAGTTTTTATGTTACTGTCAAATAAAAAATATAAAGTAAATAGTGACAGATGAATTTTTATTCAGACTAAGTCAAACTTCTGGACGATGGCGCCACAGGCGCGAATAAACAATGTTTGACAGTTACTAACAGTTTATTTAAGAAAATAAAATAAGTTGCTTTACTATTAATTTCGCAATGTTTCTATATTTTCTCACCGTTTAAACTTTCCCTGGACTTCTTCTAATATATCAAGACCAAAATTAGCCACATCGGTTCAGCCGTTCTCGAGTTTTAGCGAGAGTAACGAACAGAAATTCATTTTTATATATAGAGATTAATTAATCACACTAGTACACAATTTTGTTTTCTTTGTACTCTTTTTCAATAATTGTGCCAACATGTACTTTAAAAAAAATAAAAATATATTCTATGGCCCATGAGGGGATCGAACCCGCGACCTTCGCGTTATTAGCACGACGCTCTAACCAACTGAGCTAATGGGCCGATGAGTACATGGACAAAATTTGTCAGTAGTTTTCAGTGTTCAGTGGCAAGAAGAGTAAAAATTAGAAGACATTTAGACCGTGTTCTTCTGTGGCCCTAGTGAAAAGGGGTACAAGTCCGATTTTGTCGAAAATTAGTTAAATATACCAAATTGATCAGAAAGAAATGCTCTATCATTTGGTGTAAACGGATCTTAGCTATCTCTAAAAACAAAGAAGTTATTTGGTGCATATGGGTTTAACTAATACAAACAAAACTACAATAATTCGGATTCAAGTACTTTCGTATTGTTTTAAACTGAAAAATAAAAAAATAAAATTGTGTTTTTAATCTAAATTAACATAAACTACGTACGTTTTTATCAAATTGGTGTTTATCAATACAACAACAGATGGTCCTTATTAAATGGCTTAGTGAGTAATGATATTACTAGACATCAATTTGTTTTCACCAAAATAAATGTCAAAAATCAAGTATAACTATTTTGAGTTCAGTATTCACATTATGCTATTGTGAAATTAATAAATGTAATATAATACAATTCTAGTTGTATCCTACGAATAGCTTTCATTTTACGTGAGAAACGATATAACTCGTCGCTGCGGGGGAGTGGTGCGAGTGAGTGGGGAGCGCATAGCGCCCGCGTCTCGTCAGTCGCTCGCGCATCCTTTTTTTCATCTCAATTTGTGATTTTTCTGCAGATTAAGATGTGAGTTTCTCTTATTTTTGTTGGTATTGTTCAAACACGCAAGAAATTTAAAAAAATAAATAATATTTTGTATTCCGCTTGTTTTATTTCCAATAAAATATGGGTTTAAGTAGCACAAAATAGTTCATATAAGTCTACATGTACCACACGCCACGTATAAAATGTTTGTGAAAAAGACGCCAAGATATATTTTTCATAATTTTCAATTTTTTTTAAAGTTGACTTAAAGTACACAGCTAAACACTATTTTCTTATAAAATGAGCTATTAAATATTTCATTTAATTACTTGGTTATCATAAAATTCATTCAAATGCGTATTCCTTTTCACATAAGCGAATTCTCAATTTACTTATGTGTGAAGGGGTATATAAGTTATTTTATACCCTCGAGGAATTTATTTTGTTGAGGGTATAAGTCATTATCTTAAAAACTATTAACTTTACATAAAAAATAACTCAATAATAATAAAGAACATACTCTGTTTACCTATAAAAAACATCACACATGTATTACTTTTGCTGGCGATTTAAATGTCACACGAGGACAAACACGCAATTTGAGCGCGCCTGTGTTTTTCCTCTCCTGTAAAGTTGTAGTTTTTGACTTAAATCCCTTTTCACTAGAGCCACAGTATTAAAACCCCAGATTTAAATAATAGTATCATTTTTCAATCAATTGGGTAGCTGACTGATACTAAATATGTGGCATTTATGAACAAATTAAAATTAAAAAAACCGGCCAAGTGCGTGTCGGACTCACGCACGAAGGGTTCCGTACCATTATCTATAAAAATCACGTTTATTTTATGGGAGCCCCCTTAAATATTTATTTTATTCTATTTTTAGTATTTGTATAACAATAGCGGCAACAGAAATACATCATTGCCTTTGATTATCCATAGAAATAATTGCATTAAGATTGAATGAAAGGTAAATTGTGGTTTACGATTTATGACGTATAAAAAAAAACTACTTACTAGATCTCGTTCGAACCAATTTTCGGTGGAAGTTTGCATCGTAATGTACATCATATATTTTTTTAGTTTTATCAGTTTAGAAAAAAATATATATTAGGAACCTCAATATCCTTTTTGAAGACCTATCCATAGATACCCACACGTATCGTTTCACGTTTCGTTTGATGAAAAAAAAATTTTTGAGTTTCAGTTCTGAGTATGGGGAACCCTCAAAATTTATTGCTTTTTTCTATTTTTGTGTAATTATCTTAATGTGGTTTACAAAATACATCTACGTACCGAGTTTCAACAATATAGTTCTTATAGTAAAAAGTCACTGTGACATACGGTCGGACAGACAGATATCACGAATCCATAAGGGTTCCATTTTTTGCCATTTGGCTACGGAACCCTAAAAATAGTCTTTCTACTATAACATTCAAGTCATAATTAATATTAAATATAAATAATATAAATAAATATGTTTGGACAATTCACACAACACCATCTGATTCCAAACTAAGCAGAGCTTGTACTATGGTAATCAGAAAGCTGATAAACATACTTATATAATTCTAAAAATACATACTTAAATAGATAAATTAACACCCAGACACAGAACAAATAGTCATGTTCATCACACAAATATTTGTCCTGGGTGGGAATCGAACCCACGACCTCACGTTTCGCAGTCGGCTCATCACCCACTACGACACGGAGGCTGTCGTCAGGATATTGGTTACAAACAACATTCTCCACCACACTGGATAAGTGCGTGTTGGTGCACATCATAAAAGACCTTCGAGGAATTATGAGTAACCCTCACGGTGATGGAAAACATCGTAATAGACGACTGCGTGGCTAAATGGTTACCATGTCGGACTGCCAATCGAAAGGTCCCGGGTTTGATTCCCATCGAAACAGAAATTTGAATGATGAGTTGAAATTTTTGTTCTCGGTCTGGGTGTTTGTGTTTCTGTCTTTGCGTGTGTCCATGGTATCCACGGCACAGGGTATTTATACCCTACTGTAGGGCTATGAGTGTGAAACGTAATTAAATATCACACTGTACTACTATATATTATGTGTCAATGTTTTCTCTCACCGTGGAGCAGTTATAAATACGCATATAACAAATTTCTCTGTCAAAAATGCGCGACGGCGTTTGAACTCGACATCTACGTGTCGGAAACCGCATTCTTTGCCGCTCGGCCGTCGCTGATTTACTATACAGTTTCGGACTCCCACGATAACAATTAAAAATGTACCCCCAGATCCAAACAATAAGTGGCGTGATCCTGGTCAGCTGGCGGCAACGAGTCCTGGAGCGGCAGATCGAATATGGGGCTCGACTGGGCCATGTGGTGCTGAGTCTGGCCCGCATGGAGCTGAACAACTTCTACCGGAGCGTCATGCCCGTCGCCGACTACTTCGATCAGAGCAACATGCTTATAGCTGTAAGTACCTATATTATGGCTACGACTATGATTAGTCGTAGTAGTAGCCGTACCTCGTCGTAGAAAAGAAAGAAGAAAAAAATTACGGGTTGCACTCCAGGAGTGCCGACAGAAGTGAAAACTTGATTATTACGTTGTGCATTTTTGATTTATTGGAATAGTTACGGAATAATTTTGAACGAATTGCTTTTATTATTAATATTTATTTGTTATGCTTATATTTATTTATTGCGCTATCGTACACATACATTACATTTTATATTTAATTTTCTAATTCTTTTCATTTTTTTTCATACTTTGAAAAAAATATTTTAACCCATTTTTTATGAAAATAGATTTTAAAAAAATCGATTTTTTTAATTAATCGAAACCCTTACAATCGATTAAAAAATAAACAATCGATTGTTCGATTAATCGATTTCGATGTTACAACACTACTCTTACTACGGTTTTTCGATCAGCACACGTGCACAGCAGCAAAGTGCTCAACGCCGCTAAAGAAGTTTTCACTTCAAAAATATATTTATTTCATATAAGGAATACAAAGTATTCCCTTAAATGAATGTCATTTTTTCCCGTTCATGTCTATGATTAGTCGTAGTAGTAGCCGTTCCTCGTCGTGGAAAAGAAAGAAGAAAAAAAATATTTATTTCATATTAGGAATACAAAATATTCCCTTAATGAATGTCATTTTTTCCCGTTCATCGCCTTTAGGTGCCCGTTTGGGCTAGATGTTGAGCTGAGGGAAAAAAGGCGGCGGAAAAAAACTCCTAGCAGCACTCTTTTAAAAAAGTACATTTATATATTTGAGATAACAGAATGGCTATGGGTCGATAATGGGCACACGTAACAGCTGATCGTGTGCTGACATAGGTCTGCCAGGATTGCTTTACCTCGTAAGAGACTACTATAAGATTGATTATAAGGAAGACCTCGAACCGTCGTCTCGTCTAGGCAGAGACCCTTGACAATAGTATATTGTGTAGTAAGGGGTGAAACAAGACGATTTCTGATGAGGGCGAAAGGTGACTGCCCAAACGAAGCGAGGGCTGTCATCGCCCTGGTCTGAAATCTTGTTTCATCCCGAGCCACACACTGTATTTTTCATATCACATGTAATGCGTACGGCGGACGTAAATAATAAATAAATAATGTAGTTTAAAAAACTAAAAAACACGCTTTTGTGAAAATACGAACTAAAAACTTTTTTTACTTTTTAGTTCGTATTTTCACAAAAGCGTGTTTTTTAGTTTTTTAAACTACATCATTTATTTTTAATTTTTTAGTTGGATTTTTTTTCTCATATTATTGCATTGTCATCGGTCCTTGACCCCTGTGTAAATTTTGTAAACCAGACGCTTAGACGTGTTAAAAATATAAAACTTTATATTTGTTTCATTAAGTACCTTAGGCCACGAACTTATCAGCCCTCGTACATCAGTCCCTCGTATATTTTATTTTATCCTGATGATCCTAGTTATGACTTTAATATAAAGTTATGAGATTATTGTATTGTCATCGGCCCTTGACCCCTGTGCAAATTTTCAAGTGAATCAGACTCCTAGAAGTAAGTGAAAATGAAGTTAAAATATTCCGTTACATACATACTTACATACATACAGGTCAAGTTAATAAAAGCGTGTTAAATTGTAATCTCAGCAATAAACTATCACTTATCGGATTTAGCACTGTGGCGTTATATCAAACTTATTATGATACGAGAGTATCTTATGTTATGATTACCAGTCTCGTTGTTCACGCTTATTGAGTATTCATTTATCCATTTATATTAATTTAATTATTCCAGAAAATAACAAATATGTACAAATAAATATTGTGAGAAATCGCATCACCTTTTCAATGATCCGTCCTGAAATACATGGTAGGTAATTATAACATAATACATTGTGAAAAATGTACCTGTTAAAAATAATATGGCCCATGAGGGGATCGAACCCGCGACCTTCGCGTTATTAGCACGACGCTCTAACCAACTGAGCTAATGGGCCGATATGAAAACTGACAAAAGTAAAACCAAGGAAATGTAGACTACGGCACCTTCTACGCCGTTAGTAGCTTCGTAGCATGAGCTACGTGCTATGTGCTACGAGTCTCTACGCTCTACTTAATTAGTTTAGTTCTAACAGTTATTTACACATTGAAGAAATCAACAGACATGGGTTAGTAACTTACGTATATTAATTGAAAAGGAGAGCAAATTTGAAATGTCGTATTGTTAAAAACGCGGCCGTCTTAAATTTAAGCCATTCAACTAATAAATAAGTACCTGGACGCCCGAGCGTTGCTCGGATAAAAACAATTGATTTTCTTAGTTTATTTTTAAGCAAAACATTCATTGGCTTAGTGTTACTTAACAAAGCCTTTTGAAATACCTAAATCCCATTTTTTTTAAATGTCACAAAAAATAAAAAACGCAACTTGCCTACTTGAGGTTTGAACCCAGATCTCTAGCTCTGTAGTCAGCTTTCGTAACCATTCGACCAAGAAAGCTTTAATTCCATTGACGAAATTTTTATACAGGTCTTTCATATCGACATTGTCATTTGTTTGAAGGGCGGATTGACATTCGACATTTGACGCCACAATGTTATTAATATTCTCCAATAGATGTCAGTAAGAGTAATTTTATATTTAACGGCATAAACATTAAATAAAACGACAATTTCTATCAATAAAAAATTGTGGATCAATTTATCATCCCCGAAACCCGGGTACTAAATTTCATCAAAATGTTTGGAGCCGTTTCCGAGATTCAAAAAATATATTTAGATATGTACAAGAATTGCTCGTTTAAAGGTATTAGATAACGCTTCACAGGCATAGCCCTGTAGCGACCTTCCGCTACTCATCAAGAGATGGCGCTACGGGTATTCCTGAATCACGCTAACGAAATTTTCGGAATATTCTACCATATATACAAGCTCCGAATTGAGTCAATCGGAGCGCGGCCGCTCCCCGGGCATGACCACCTCGCCCGGCGGGAGATCTCCCTTTGCCAAACTGGGATCTCCCGCCGGGCGAGGTGGTCATGCTCATCACCCCCTGCTCAGACCGGAGGTCGATATCTTCAGAAATCCAAGCTTGTGCAGTCTTCGCTTACAAGTGCCTTCAATGCCCTCTATCTTCAGTGAGTCGAGATGTGAAGGTGAGGCCTTGTGTTGCCCTCTATCCGCGGTGAGTCGGGATGTGAGGGTGAAGCGAGGTGTGGAGATACCCTCTATCCACGGTGAGTCGGGATGTGAGGGTAGGTTGAAGTGTGGAGGCGAGTAGTGGGTTCTCGAGCCGTCCACGAAGTCGCTGGAGGTAGCTGGATCAGGATCAGGAAGCGTGGTCCAGACGCGCTGCGATGAACCTGATGAGCTGCTGAAGTGGTGCTGCAGTCCATCCAGAGAGTGAAGGTGCGACTGATGAAGGTCAGAAGGGACGTATTCTTGTCCAGGGTCACCAGTTTGGTAAAGGGAGATCTCCCGCCGGGCGAGGTGGTCATGCCCGGGGAGCAGCCGCGCTCCAACTGACTCAATTCGGAGCTTGTATATATGGTAGGGTATTCAGAAAACTTCGATAGCGTGATTCAGAATACCTGTGGCGTCATCTTTAATGAGTAGCGGAAGGTCGCTACAGCCCCACAGCAGGGTAGATTGGTAATCGTTGCGAAACGCAGGTTGTCTCGTAGATCGAAAATATGTGCATTCTACGTTTGCTAGCCAGACTTACATGGGGTAACTATTAGCTTTCGGAGTAATAGCGCATCTGCATGAGACCTCAAGCAAAACGCTTAGGCTTCCTTAAGGTTGTAGTGGATATCCATGGGCTCCAGCGACCACTTCACAGCACGTGGCCTGCATGCTCCTGTACTACACCTACACCCTTAAAAGAACACATTTGTAGTTCAAACGGGCTGTTTAGGGAACACAAGAAGCGATTTACATAATTACACAACGGCCCTGTCATAAGTCAAGTTGACAATTTATTTATTAAATATGCAGGGCGACCGCAAATAACACTATTTGTAGGACTTTTCTAGTTATGACTCAACTCTGCTTCGTTTTTACCTGAACATGCTACAGTATCAATCGATCCTATTTGGCATAGGAATCCAGTGTTCTTAAGACTGCCCTTCTTGTTCTTAAGTCGGGCCCTTAGTAAAGTAAGTAGTACCTTTCGTTCTGAATCAATAGGCACTGACTCCAAAATAGTTTTAAGAGTCATTACCACTAGCAAGAAAAAGTATCATAAGTGCTATCGAGTACGACAAATTTCTTGTTTTAGAGTTTTTACAATTCCAAATTACACAGAAACGTGGTCGCGTTTTTTTATTTTTTTCAATTACGTACAATTCGGGTAACTTTGAACATTTTTTACGTTATTTTTATTATTAAAAATTATTTCAATTTATGACACCTTTATTTTATTGAATGAATAGTGTCCTTTTGAGTTGGTTTTTTTTTTCTAACAAAATAAATTTACGGAAGAAACAACAGAACTACCCATAATTTCCCCTAAAACTCGAATTTTAATTTATCATGAATTTTGGGTAATTTTGAATATTTTTTTTAGAAAGTAAAAACCTTAATATTTTATGGTTTAGGTAAAATAAAAAGAAGGTATTATTAAATTTCAAAACCTAATCTATAAAAATGACATCTACACTGAAGTACATAAGTAACAAATAGCTTGGTTTTGCCATATGAATCAAAGTGGACTAGTTTACAATTCCAAATCAGAGCTCAAAAACTTCCAGCAACTTCACCACAATAACATTTTAGCAATCCATTATATACAGTTATTATATTGAAACATCAAAAAGTTTCGATGTAATAAATTGTTAAATCTTTTTTCCTACTTTGTTCAAAGTTAAACGTCAATTCAAAGTTACCCGGAATGACTGTACCGTTTTTAATTGCGGATACATAACTCTATAGTAAAGTTATCGAGAATATGGTTCTATAAAACTGTAATATCTTTTATAATTCTTCAAACTTTTACAAAATGATTACTCTAAAATACACGAAACTTCGGACGATCGCGCTTAGAATGGGGCCCCTGGATCGTTATTAAAAATCATTTTGTTAAGTATGATTAACAGTAACTACAGCAAATTACCTAAAGATTCTGTTGTCACTATAGACGAAGGTACTGTGTTAATTTCTTTTGGATTTGAAATTAATATGTAGTAACTTAATTCGAAGCGCGCATGGCCTGGCGGCTAGCGTAGAACGCAAGCGATCTATGCAGCTGAGCCAAACGGGCGCGGTCGGATGTGAGATGGGTGACCGCTAGTGGCAAAAAAATTTCATGCGCGTTTCCGTGCTTCGGAGGGCACGTTAAGCCGTCGGTCCCGGTTGTTGTCGATAGATAACAGTCGTCAAACCTTGTCGGAGGCCTTATGGGCGGTTTGAAAACATCCGACAGCGGGTTGGCCACTAACCCGCATCTCCACCAACCCGCATTGGAGCAGCGTGGTGGAGTAAGCTCCAGGCCTCCCCAATAAGGGGGAGAGACCCGTGCCCAGCAGTGGGACGCAAAAAGGGTTGCAGCCAACTTAATTCTGAATGGCCGTAATGGAGCAAAATTGAAAACAAAAGGCGCTATTAAAGTTTACCACATTTTTTTATTATTGTCTCGTTTGAAATTATAGGGTCCCCAGTCATAAACTAAGTAACGTTTCATTATTGACAGACAGATAGACATCGGAAAATTATCAGTTACTGGTACTTTTCTACTTTTTACTAGTAACATGGTATATTCTTTGGAATTTTCCTTACTAGAGTATGTAAACAGCGTTATTTTACCTACATGTATGTACTATTTTTTACAGAGGACATCAAAAGTACTGGCAACGATTCTGAAGTAATATCTGCGTATGTTTTTTAGTTTGACCTGTATGTATGTAATTTCTTTTCAACAAAGTAGATTGTTTTTTTTTAACACGCTTTTATTAACTTGACCTGTATGTATGTATGTATGTATGTATGTATGTATGTATGTATGTATGTATGTAATGGAATCTTTAAACTTCATTTTCACTTACTTCTAGGAGTCTGATTAACTTGAAAATTTGCACAATCTCATAACTTTATATTAAAGTCGTAACTAGGATCATCAGGATAAAAGAAAATATACGACGGGCGGCTGATAAATTCGTGGCCTAAGGTACATAATGAAACAAATATAAAGTTTTATATTTTTAACACGTCTAAGTGTCTGATTAACTTGAAAATTTACACAGGGGTCATGGGCCGATGACAATGCAATAATGAGAATAAAAATCCTACTAAAAAATTAAAAATAAATAATGTAGTTTAAAAAAGCGTGGGATGGTTTTTAAGATACTATTGACACCATGCACCCCACGCTTTTTTGTACAGTTAAATACATTTAATTCTTATTTTTTTAGTTTTTAGTTCGTATCTTCACAAAAGCGTGTTTTTTAGTTTTTTAAACTACATTATTTTTTCATTTGAATGAATTTGCCGACGAGCATATACAAGCGACGTAAGTCCACGTGCTGCTTAGTAGTCGCTATAACCCATGTACAACTACACACAATCTAAGTAAGCCGGAATCTTGCCTGATGCCGTATGCAGTTGCGTTGGTACTCCAAGGACTGATGATCGCCTCATGTAATTTTGGCCGAATTTTTCTACAATTTTATCACCGAAACACTTTATTTCAGTTGTTAATAAGGCTCGTATCAGCCCATGGTACTTCAACCTATAAAGATTGTTTGTACCCTTGAAAAGGGCTACGATTTTACTGACAGTGATTTTTTTTTGGCTTCATCTGGCGGCAGTACGTGCCTCCCTAGATTAATGCTACGCTTATAATTTAGCGCACCCCAGTTAAAAGGAGGTAGCGTGATGTCTCGCTCCATTCCCCACAATATCTGTGTCGGTTGAACTTAGTCCTAGAAGCGACACATGTCTACCGAGCTTACAGAGTAAGAACCCTGCACTGAGTGAGATTTTTTGTCGCATTATTGTTCTGGAAATACCACAGAACGGTTCAGGACCGGACTGAGTCTTTTGCACCATCTCGCGCTAGGACGTCAGCTCTCTCGTTCCATCTCGTGCTAGAACGTCAGCTGTCTCCTTTCCTTGTATGGACGAGTGTCCTGGAACCCATATTAAAACGATCCTGTTTCTGGCACCGAAACACAATAGAATTGCTTCACTTCGGAAGTAGGTACAGCGGTAATACGTACCCGGTCGAGCCATTTACGTTCTACCAACATTTTTAACTCCGGGATCTCCAGTGGAACGCACCGGTGTCCACCACGTGCGGCGCCCTGGAACGGGCCATCTTTGGGAGAGCACATGTGCTCTCCAGCACCTTCCGATACTTACGGTGGCATGCGGCCACGCACACACCGCCGCCTTTTCTTTCTTTCTTTCTTTCTTCCCGGGGCTGCTGGCTGGACGGATCGAGCTCCCAGTCTCACCGCCCGCAAGCTCGGAAGCCCTTTTTAGTTCCTATTATGATCAGGCAAAGAAAACCGTAGCTCTATTTTTTAGCCCGAAGCTACAGGGACTAAATATCGTAAACATTGTTTGATTGTTATAATGGTGACCAAACTTTCAATTGAGAAATCAGTAGGCATCAATAAATCAGCTTGATTCAAACACATAAACCACGACTAGTAAGTACTGTATATCGATTCTCTTTCGGCGGTCAACGTACAATGTCATTGCCGCCTGATTATCTGTAGCCTTCCGTTTATGATGGTAAACATGATGATGTCATCAAATGTTTGGCTTTTTCGTGATAGGGTGTTTAAGCACCTGACTGACTTAGTGACACACAGTCTTTCCTTTGTTAGTTGTTGGAAGAGTTGGTATAGCTTCGGGATAAAGAATAAAGCTACAGTATCCCTTGCCTGAACGTAAGAGGCGACTAAAAGGGGGCTTCCGAGGTTGTGGGCGGTGAGAGTGGGAGCTCGATCCGTCCAGCCAGCAGTCCCGGGAAGGACAGCAGTGTGTTCGTGGCCGCATGGCGCCGTAAGCATCAGAAGGTGCAGGAGAGCGTTCCACTGGAGATCCCGGAGCTGGAGTCCTCACTAAGCGAAGAGGCAGGCCACTGAGAGGGTTTTAGTGCGGTACAAATCTCACATAACCCGGTATTTGTTATGCCTCTCCCAAGGTGTCGAGTACATTTTGAACCCCCACCCCCGATAACACTAAAAAGTTTCCAAGACCCTATTGTAATGTTTTGGTGCGGATCGGTTAGTTACATAAGGCGTCCATCGCTTCCATTATTACGTTTTCTTGATACGATAATACGATTGTCAGTTGATCAGCACGAATTTGAAAACTCAGCGAATATTTTTATTCACGAAAATGTGTTTATTTGTTTGTAATCGACAATATATCGTACCTTCGCCTTCGTTATATTGTAACGTTAAAATTAATTGTCCAATTATATAACCTCATCATAACTGATCAATAATACTATGTATCAACACGCAAAATTAACTCTTATTGCTACAGAATAGGATATATTACAATGGCAACGGTAGTACAACCAAAAACCATTTCATACATATTTAAAGAGCAACTAATGTGCGCTTAGAACTATTGGAACGTACTGGAAACAATTCAAAGAGACGTTCAGTAAAAATGATGTCCATTAAATAAGTTGTTTTCAAACGAAATTCATCATACATCATCATCATTTCAGCCAACTGCAATTATATCAGTTTTATACATAGGTACACTTGATGTTGTAAATTTTAATATTAGGTAACAAATTATAGCAAGCTTTATTATTCATTTAGGTTCTCTATACTCAGGCGCGGTCGTAGCCTACAATAGGCATGATGACACTATTAAAGAATCAGAGAATAAACGGTTTTACAGAAAAATATATGCTAAAAAAGTTCTAAAATATGATCCCGTTTTAATATAAACATTAAGATTAATAAGATTTTCAATAAAATAAAAGTATTAAATACAGCAATCGGCCATGTTATTTGAAACGCCAATCAAAAGGAATGACGTCACGTCTCAGTTAATGTCATCGTTTTGCTTGAAGTTTGACGAGCAAACCGGCGCCATGACACCTACTAGCGTTTTCGCGCTTAATTCAAATTACATAGCAGAAAATACATTAATTTACGTTAAAAGTTCAGTTTATTGCTGAAATAAACTTTTTTTCGAAACAAGGAGACGTGTACCTGTACCTACAATAAGGAAAGGTATTTAAAAATCTGTCATCATGCCCATTTGGGGGGGCCAAGTCGCCAAGAAATTTTGAGGGGGTCACTAAGAAATTTGGGGGAAGAGGTAGGTATCCCAAATTGGCTTATTTCGCCTTCCATCTACGTATTTAATTGGAATTTTACTTTTTAATTTCTAGATATGACTTGATTTTGCGACATTAATTTATAACATTTGTATTGATTTAAACTATTGTGAATTTATTGTATATTGACATGTATGAATCTCATATGAATAAAAAACTATGAACTATGAACTATGACTGATGGATTTGGGGGGGGGGGGGGGAGGGTCATGTCCCCTGTGACGGGACCGCGCCTGTCTATACTATACTATGTAAACTTAACGTTCATAACGTTACGAAATCATTCATTTATTGTTTCAAGAAATCAAGAGTCCTGTTAGTAAAAGCAACATTACATGCTAAAGGACGGAAGCTCAACACACACACGGTAGCCCGAGGCCTATTTTTATTTTTATTTGATTTGAATGGAGTAGCAGACGAGCATAAAGGCCACGTGGTGTTAAGTGATTGCTGCAGCCCATGGACATTTACATACAACCACAAACAAGCATAGGTAAGTCTTGTCTGAGGTCGTATGCAGTTGCGCTGCTACTCCAGAGGCTGGTGTGGTGGTCGCCTCATATAAGTGTTGTCAGCAACTGCATCTTTTCAGCGAAACACAACAGAATTGGTTCACGGCAGAAGTGGATGCAGCGGTGGTACTTCCCCGGGCGAACCATGATAGTTCTACCACCTACTAAATTTATTTTAGAAGAAAATCTACCTAACATACTTTGAACCCTTAAACCTTTTGGATGAGAAACCAGATTTTCATTGTAATAAAACCTCCCTTAATGACCTTTAGAGTTATTGGTAGGGACTCCAGTAGAACGCACAACAAATATCGCCTCATACGAAATGGTGTTAAAAGAGTAGAGAGAGAGAAGTGCAGTCACACTGCAAAATAAGATTAAATCTGGAGAAAAGAGAAAAACCTGTTCAGGAATCACAGATACCGCTGTCTTTCTTCAAGCCATTGACTGGATGCTTCGAGCTCCTATTAGGATAGGAGCTAATGGGCCTATGAGCTCATGTTTTAAAATATTGCCTAGATTTAAAAAAATTTTTATTGAAACCAGACAATAGAAGAAATAAGGGTGATTTCCCCATGCTCCTGTACAATATACTTTTCTGTAACGTCTTACATGTGAGTTATGTTACGACGTCACAAAACAATTGATTTTCTTGGTTTATTTCTAAGCAAAACATTCATTGGCTTAGTGTTACTTAACAAAGCCTTTAGAAATACCTAGCTCCCAATTTTTAAAAAAATGTCACAAAAAATAAAAAACGTAACTTTCTTACTTGAGGTTTGAACCCGGGTCTCTAGCTCCGTAGTCAGCTTTAGTAACCATTCGACCAAGATAGCTTTAATTCCATTGACGAAATTTTTATACAGGTCCTTCATATATAGGTATGTTATATGTACTAGACCTGTGACCAGACAGGTGTCCAAGAATTGTGGTGAAAATTTAATAACGTCAGACTGAATCGCTTCATAAAATATGTGTTCTTTGCTCGGGTGGGCGTGGTCTCTAACCTGCATAGTAAATGCACACGTGTTTGTTTATCCTTTGCATGTTTACACTCATGTCGTGAAGGTACTGTGGGTGGTATTCGTAGAACTCGTATATTCACCCTGGAAACACCACTGGCTGTAACGCTTTTGGCGTCCCACTACTAGGCACAGCTGGGCTTCTCACATAATTTGGAAGGCCGGGCGCTTATTACTCCAGGCTGATACTATTCGATACCGACAACGTTTAACGAATGCTATCTACTGATAACTAGCGGCTATTTGACCTGTCTTCGAAGCAAGAAAACGAATGATATTAATCTAAAAATTCCCTAGATTAGCTTACTGCGTACTTACATCGCCTGCATTCTATGCCAGCCGCGGGGGACATGAGCGATTCGGGAAGCACGATTCTTTTCTTCTTCTTTTTCAACCTTTTTTATGTCCCACTGCTGGGCACAGGTCTCCTCATACAATTGAGAGGGATTTAGGCCATAGTCCACCACGCTGGCCAAGTGCGGATTGGTGGACGTCATGCTTTCGAGAAATTATGAATTTCTCTCAGGCATGCACGGCGATGGAGAACATCGTAATCAATGAAATATCACGATATTTTCCATCACCGTGGAGCAGCGATAAATTCGCACATTACAAATTTCTTTGTCAGAGGTGCGAGCCGAGGATTTGAACCTGGGACCGGTCGCGTGGAAGACCGCGGTTTTTTACCACTCGGCCATCGCTGCTCCTTTAAGCACGATTACTGCTTACTTAATGGATTTCCATAATATTTTTTTCCATTGAAAGGTACAGTGACACGTGCATCATGGCGATATATCGAATTTTTCTGTTACTAACACAAAGCGATGCGATGCGAGCAGCGATGACCGAGTGGTAAAAAGCCGCGGTCTTCGACGCGATCGATCCCAGGTTCATATCCTCGGCGCGCACCTCTGACAAAGAACTTTGTAATGTGTGTATTTATCGCTGCTCCACGGTGATGGAAAATATCGTGATATTTAATTGATTACGGTGTTCTCCATCGCCGTGCATGCCTGGGAGAAATTCATAATTTTTCGAAAGCATGACGTCCACCAATCCGCACTTGGCCAACGTGGTGGACTATGGCCTAAATCCCTCTCAATTGTATGTGGAGACCTGTGCCCAGCAGTGGGACATAAAAAAGGTTGAAAAAGAAGAAGAAAAGAATCGTGCTTCCCGAATCGTACATGTCCCCGCGGCTGGCAGAGCGCAGGCGATATACGCAGTAAGCTAATCTAGGGAATTTTTGTTTAATATCATTTGTTTTCTTGCTTCGGTGACAGGTCAAATGGCTGCTAGTTAAATCCCTCCCGCTTGTGAGAAGAGACCTGTGCTCAGGAGTCATAAAAAAGGTTCAATAAACCGCACACAAATAGCTACTACATTTGGCGTTGTGTTGTGTATGTGCTTCAAAGACAATCAATACAGTCATACTTGCATACACTTGACTTTACTTGCATTACTTATCTATTATTCAATAGTTCTTCCAACATGCTGGAATCTGATAATATAGGTATAAATATGGCAAAGCTACAAAGTTTGCCTAAGCTGTAGGCGTGTAGTTAGTTGTAGAGTTTATGAAGTTAGGGATTTTCACAGAACATTATTAAAAGAGGTAGAACGGCAATAATACGCCGTTTGTATGAAGACTGTGGTGTCGCCGATTAAGCTCCGCCTTTCACCTCCATTACATCTGTACTTAAATAAATACGAAGCTTACGCACATATTTGCAATTTCAAATCTAGCCAATCTTAGCGCCGCACAATCACGCGATTTCAAATGAACGAATCACACCCAAGCACGCACACAAGCACGCATATTGTAACACGATAACGTGTTTCTGTAGAGATTTTGGAATTTTGAGCGTTTGCTCAAAATTCCTTGGCGACGTCTGCCCCGCCCACATTTCCATTCTAACTCCTGTTAATAATGTTCTGTGGGGATTTTCATAGAGAGTTACAGCGTGTAGAATGTAGAAGTCAATTTAGTTGTTAAAACTTGAAGCGATAGTTCGATGTCATCGCACTAAAATTGTGCGTAAGGCGATTCGAAGAAAACTTCGATCCTATCCAAAATATGTCATTGGAACATTTGGTGGTTCTCTGGTAAATTAATAATCGCGAGGCGTGGCCGATACAGTCATCGGTTACAACGAATATTTTATGAATTTTTAGTCACCGATCGAAGACGACTGGCCCAAATACGAAATGCTTGAAAGAAGTCATCAATAACATCTTTGTGGTTCAGTGTTTCATAGACTGACTATTAAAAATTAACTTCGGCGTTCTACAGATCAGTAATCGTATTTTTTTTTCACTATCTAATCTAATGAGGAGAGAAGAAAAAAAAACTTGTGTTGTGAGTATTGGATACACATAAAGATAGACACACAGACGTCAAGACCGAGAACTAGAAATTCAGAAATTCGTCTGCCTCGCCGGGAATTGAATAAGTGACTCTCTTGGACTGTTTTGACCCAATCGGCTATTTCGACACTTCAGGTATCGGCCCATTAGCTCAGTTGGTTAGAGCGTCGTGCTAATAACGCGAAGGTCGCGGGTTCGATCCCCTCATGGGCCATAATTTTTTTTATTATAGAATATTCTGAAAATAACTAGTCTATTTTCAAAGCGTACAGTATTGGAATATAAAAATTAATCGCGAAGTTATTTGAAAATTACTTTCAGATGGCGCCACAGCCACAGGCAAGTACGTGCCTATACTACCGCTACGTAATCTGAATACATATGAACATTAAGTAAACGGATAATACAAGTTGTTATTTAATAATTACGATCCTATTGTTTCTTTTACAGTTCGATCTTAATTTGAATCATTGTTTATTCGTTGCGTTTCTTTTATTCTTGATCTTGATAACGTAGAGCATTACATATGTATTTACATCCTTATTTTTTATCTATCTCGGACACCAAAGAAGCTTCGCTTGCTTCTAATTATTGTACTTATATAGATTGCGTAAGTAGTAAGGATTTTCATTTATTTTAAGTAATAATATATCTATTTCTATTAAATGCTTATTAGTATGTCAATAGTTGACAGATTCAATCACAGTTGGTAGGTGGACAGTGAACAGAGCAGGCGGGCAAAGGAGGGCAGTACCGCCCCTCCCCCCCCCCACCCTCTGGATGAATCTTGACCCATCCTTATGGGATTCTTGAATCTGGACCTTGGTTTCAAGAATCCCAAAAGATCTCCCAAACGAAAAAAGAAACCTATAAAGAACTAGGCATGCTACCTCCTGCTGCTTGGAAGTCTTCTTAACAACCATTTTACATACTTAATACTTTTTCAATAACAAATTTGACTCTCATCCCAGGTAAACGGCGAACGCAATCCGGAAGAGGTGTACAAAGACTTCAGAGCAGCTGTCCTGCAGATCTTGGGACCGTTGGAAGACCAGACCATGAATGGTGTTAGCGCCGTTGGTGTAGGTGCGGGAGGTGAGAATTAATAATTAAGATATTTTCCGTTACCGTGCTTGCCTGAGGGTATCTCATAATTTCTCGAAATCGTGATCTGTAGACACCAATCCACACTTTGTCTGCGTCCGACTATGGCATTAATCCCTCTCACATCCGAAAGGAGACCTTTGCCCAGCAGTAGGACATAAAAATGGTTAAAAATGACGTATCTATTTTATAAGGTAAGATAAGTAAAGTCCCTGTAGCTTCGGGATTAATAGAGCTACGGTATCTCCTGCCTGATCGTAAGAGGCGACTAAAAGAGGGTTTCCGGGGTTGTGGGCAGTGAGAGTGGGAGCTCGATCCGTCCAGCCAGCAGCCCCGGGAAGGACGGCGGTGTGTGCGTGGCCGCATGCCGCCGTAAGCAACGGAAGGTGCAGGAGAGCACATCTGCTCGCCCGAAGATGGGCCCGTTCTGGGGCGTCGCGCGTGGAGGACGCCGGTGCATTCCACTGGAGATCCCGGAGTCCTTTCCAAGCGCAGAGACAGCCACCGAGAGGGTTTTAGTGCGGTCAAATCGCACATAACGCGGTATCCTCTCCCAAGGCGCCGGGTACTTTTTGAAGGTTTCCCCCCGATACAAAAAAAAACGGTAAGATAAGTAAAATTCAGATAATGGTAAGTCGTTGCTTACCGTATTTCAAGTTAAGTCCATTTTAAACTGTGTGAGTAATTTTGTAAACAACATATAAGCCCAACTAATCTCCTAAAAGTTCACGTTAGTAACAGAACCACGATTTTAAAATTATTACAAGAAACATTATTCAAAGCTTATGCCATTTGTGGCGGGAATGTGTAGGACTTGTAAAATAATGTTACACCTTATATTGTACTCATCGACAATAAGACAATAAAAAAAATTGATTTGAAAGCTATTATTTGTTTTTTTTTTTATTATCGTACTTTACACAATAATACAGTTCTCGAAAACAACATTTTTTGAAGTTTACAAAATAATACGACCCGTGTGGCGTAATGGTTACCATGCCGGACTGCCAATCGAGGAGTCCCGGGTTCGATTCCCGGCAAAACATAAATTTGAATGATGAGTTTAAATTTCTGTTCTCGGTCTGGGTGTTTGTGTTTCTGTCTTTGTATGTTTATTTTAATTTTTTTATTTTTTGGACAATTCACACATCTCCACAGAGCTTGTTTTATGGTAATCAGAAAGCTGATAAACATACTTATATAATTCTAAATACATAGTTAAATAGATAAATTAACACCCAGACATAGAACAAATAGTCATGTTCATCACA
Source organism: Pyrgus malvae (assembly GCA_911387765.1). Classification (NCBI taxonomy): domain Eukaryota; kingdom Metazoa; phylum Arthropoda; class Insecta; order Lepidoptera; family Hesperiidae; genus Pyrgus; species Pyrgus malvae. The sequence continues at coordinate 27,159,899 of OU426949.1, forward strand.
CAAATATTTGTCCTGTGTGGGAATCGAACCCACTCGCATGTGTCCATGGTACCCACGACACAGAGTATATATACCCTACTGTGAGGCTATGAGTGTGGTGCGTTATTTATAAAAAAAATTGAAGTGGTTTTACGAGTAAATAGAAAATATCAGATTTTTTTTATTTTCTTCTCCTTTTTTCGACACTTTGATATCCTACTTCTGGGCATAGGGCTCCTCTTACAATTGAAGGTCATTCAGGTAATATTTCACCACGCTGTTTAAAAAAGTGCAGTTTGGAGCACATGACGCCTCCGAGATTTTTTGTGTAACTCCCAGAAAGGCACATCAATGGAAAACATCATTAGTGATTTACGCTATGTGCGTATTGATCTATTTCTTAGTTAGAGGTGCTGGAGCTTGAACTGCAGTCAGAGGCCTTTTTTAATAACGGGGTAAACTATCAAAATGTACGCTGGGGAGGTATACAAAGATATTTTTATCGCTCTAAAACCCGTCCGAAGGCCTCCCCGGTGCTTGTAAGATATCCAGTGGAACGTAACCATGCCCTACTTGCGCATAAGTGTAAGCTCCTCAACTCTTATTGAGTGCCGCTACATGCACTCCATCGGAGACTTTACAACTCAGCTATGGCCACCAACAACATTACTTTTTACCAGGCATACCAGGCGAGATAGTGGGCGTGGAGCCAGCGCCGAAGAGGCACAAAGAGAACCAGGACCTGACCACCGAGGACATAGATGTGGAAACCGTGGAGCCGACCCCTGCACCAATCACCATTGCACCCATGCCCATCGTGCCCAAGCCACAGAAACTGGCCAATGGGAATGTTGGGAAGATTGTCAGTCCCAAGGTAACCATTTTTCTATATCTGAGTATACCTACTAATATTATGTAGAGGTAAAGTTTGTAATTTTGTGAGTTTGTACTATTTAAAAATGCGGTTTTATGAACTCTAAGATACGGAATAATATTCTGGGGTAACGCGTCAGGAATCCAAACTGTATTTAAAGCCCAAAAAAGTGCATTCGCGCAATATGTCAATTACAACAAACGGATACTTGTAGGTCGCACTTTCTAAATTTAAAAATAATGGCGCTCCCTTCTTTATATTTATGAGATCTTTTTAATGGTCAAAGCTGAAATCACTAAATATGAAACCCTTAAATCAAAAAGACATAACAATAAACTGTGTTCAATAGCTTCCAAATCAAGACAATATCACAACTGTCTTTTGCATGGGACCAAAAATATACAATAACCTACCGGAATTCCTCAAAATGAAAGCGGGCAACGAGTTTAAAAAGGAGCTTAAAAAGTAATTACTAGAAAAGGCATATTAATCGGTCACAGATTTTTTTTTAAACGATAAAGCGTCATAAAGGAATTCCATAAAAGGCCTGAGGTTTTTTTTCCGCCTTTTTTTCCTCTTAGTGTACAAAAACCCTGCAATATGGGTGCCCAAAGCCGACGAACGGATCCGATCTGAAATATAAAAAAAATATATAAAAATTTGATCAATAAAAAGGTGCAATATGGGTATTAATAATGATAATAATAATATAAGTATTATATAATAAAGAAATTTGTTTCAATGTACATTTTAATTTGTAATTAGTTAAGTTTTAATTATTGTAATATTTGCATACCTTATGAAGGTAAATACGGCGAACCAAATGTATAAAAACGCCTTTTATAAACACCCATATTTGTGCAAATAAAAGTCTTTGCCTTTGTCTACTCTAGATCCACTGAACTAGGGCTTCCTATCCCTCAGAGTATCTTCAATCTGTATTTGCGTGACTAGGAATTTTCAATCTAACTAGGGAATTAAAGTCATAGGAAGCTCTGCACTGAACCGATTGGCAAGTTGCGTAATTGAGTAGAGAGTAAAATATAAATTATCCGAATTCAAATTGAACAAAAGGTATAGGTTATAGGTAATTTCCTGGACGTATTTATCGGCGCCGCAAGGGAGTCATCTATTTTCGCTTTTTGTATGGACGACTTCTTTAGAATGGAAGAATGCGTCGAAGAATTTGAATTAAGGTTATTTGCGGAACTATTTATCATTAGAAGGTCGAGTAAATGTGTTTTTACCGGATTCATCCACAAGCCGTACAAGCTTTGGCAGAGGTAACATTTGAAAATGAACACTTTTCTGCCTGGTAATGATCTCCTTCTACCCAAAACTTTATAAATAATTGTGTATATATATTGAAATTAAAATGTTCGCGCCAATTAAGTCATTTCACCTCCCTCCCCTTCACCCTCCCTCTCTTTCCCGCAAGCGCACTATTACATAATATGGATCAGGAAGATGTATCAATTCAGTCTGCCTTCGTCCCGCCGCCGACGCGCACGCCGCCGACGTGCATGCAAGTCCTCTAGTGACAACCGCACCGCAAGCCACCTAACACGTGGTCATCAGACTCGCCGCATCGCCGTCATCACCGCTGTCAATAGTTAACTGACTTCAAGTGAAGAAGAAGTGCTATAAACAGTGTATTGTGAAAGACAACATCAGTTCCCGGGCAAGAGAAGGCTGCATCAGTACACGAGCATAGCATCTGCTCCAGCACCAGGTTAGTAGTGCGCTCCCTTTATCAATCCTTCTCGTTTTCCACATTTAATTCAAACCGCAACTTACAGTCCACAATTCCTACATCCCGCAACGGGGGACCACCCTCCTTTCCACCCTTTATTCCACCACCATTTTTGGTCATATCGAACCGGAGGTCCCACCCCTTTATCCTACAAATCTGGTCCTTGTCGATCCGGATTCCCTCCAATTTTTTTGGTCCTTCGAGCCGGATTTCATAGTACGCTATCGCGTCCATAAAGATGTTCGGATATCCTCCAAGTTTTTGGTCAGTCGAGCCCGATTTCGAATCAATAGTAGTAACTTCACCCGGGTTAATTATTTAATCTCATAAATACGCATACATATGTATTTCATGTAATATATTATAAGTGCCTATTCATATTTATTTTTGCAAATAAGTATTATATCTACGATTATTTTATATCCCGCATATTAATAACGCACCGCTCACGTAGGTATATTATTCTTTTTGCAAAACACACCGCACCATCCGCTATTTATTTTTGCAAATAAGTATTATATCTACTTACGATTATTTTATATCCCGCATATTAATAACGCACCGCTCACGTAGGTATATTATTATTTTTGCAACGCACCGCACCATTCGCACCATTATTTACCTATATTTGTAATCGAAATTACACCTCATATGTACGCATTCTATTTTTCATTAATTGAAGTCCGCCATATTTGTGGTTGCCGGAGCCGACGCGACCGGCGATCGTTGTTTCGCTAGTAACTACCTACCTACGTATTCATTCATTACGCCATACATAATTTTTATAATCTTAACTGTTTTAACTGATTTATCTTGTTCACGACAAAATGTCTATTAAAGGTAAAATTGTATCTGAAACGGTTTCAAATGACGAAATTAGTTTGAAAAATTTAATTGCAAAACGAAATTCTATTTACGAACGTTTACAACAAATTTATGATTTATCTATAAGTGCATTAAGTTCGTCAGACGCACAGAACACATTCCTTGACACGGCATCTGACCTTGAATACTTGCGTACCGAGTTCAAGGACACGTTAGAATCTTATAATGTTACAAATTTAAAATTAAATCCAAACGCGCAAGTAGATTTCGGATCGTGGAAATCTTTTCATGATCTATATAGTCGTATTAAAAGTCAAGTGTCAAAATTAAACGCTCCATATTCATCTTCAAGTAAATTACAGAATAGTTTACCTACAAAAATTATACCGTCGCTTCCGCCCATAGAATTACTTTCTTTTAATGGTGACATACGACACTGGTCTATGTTCTACCAACAATTTAAAACATTAGTTCATGATAATCAGCAATTAACAGATGCTGAACGCGTTTATTATCTTGTTAGTAAACTTAGTGATAAGGCATTATCAGTCTGCTCAGGCTTAATGCCTACAGCGGAAAACTATTCTGTGATATGGAACGCGCTCATACGTAGATATAACGACGAGCGTGCGCTCGCGACTACCTACGTCAGTCAGCTGTTAGAACTGAAGAACGTAAACACTAACACATCCGCTGGTTATCAAATATTTATGGATAAATTTGATGCTTCTATTAACGCTCTTAAGCAACTTAATATTGATGACATATCTGATTTTCTATTTCTAAATATCGCGCTTAGAAAATTAGATAACGATACCGTAAAGTCGTTTGAAATGTCATGTCGCAACGTAAACATACCGAAATATTCCGCTTTGGTTCAGTTTTTACATGACCAGAATAGGGCTTTGTGCCATACAATAAATACTTCGCATAATAAGTCTAACAATAATAAAATTAAAGGTAATTTGGTTCCCGCTCCCGCTAAAAATATACGCAAAACTTTTATTAATACAGATTCGTCGCGGTCATGTATTTTCTGTAAATCGGGTGATCACGAACACCTATTTGTCTGTCCGCATTTTTTAAAAATAAATGCACAGGACAGGTACAATTTTGTAAAACGAAATAAATGTTGTATTAATTGTTTAAGTAATAAACACGCCACTCCTTTTTGTAAGTCACAGCGTAGATGTAGGTATTGCTCCCGCTCGCACCATACGCTACTTCATTTTGTTAGTAGTAGGAATAAGGTCGATCAGCCTTCGGTAGAACAAGGTCCAGGAGAAAAAAATGCATCCACGTCATGTAACGTTTCGCGCGATTGTGGTAATGCGCCGCACCGCACTACATTATTGGGAACTGCGAAGATTAAAGTTTGTACTAAATACGGACACCAATATTTGTTGCGTTGTTTAGTGGACCCTGGCTCGCAATGTGATTACATCACGAAACAGTGTTGCAAACGTTTATACCTACCGATCTCAAATAAAACACCAGTTAAAGAGGCGCAAGGAATCGGTGGAGTATCGCAGAAGGTTTTAGGTGTTACTTCTTTGCAGTTTAGCTCCCGCTTTGATGAAAATAAACTTTATCATATTGAACCGCTAGTTGTTCCCGCTATAACTGGACAATTACCCGAGTCGTTAATAGACGTTTCGAAAATTAATTATATAAATAATTTACGTTTAGCTGACGATCAATTCCATACACCAGGTGACATTGACGTTTTATTAGGGGTTAACACTTATTTACAAATTTTGTTAACTGATAAAATAATTAATTCGCAATCGCCGAGTGCCATAGAAACGTCATTAGGATACATAATAATGGGAGACGCAGATATCGACTTTCCTACTTGCATGCCGCGTTCTTTAGTTTCTTATCCTACTCGTATTGATAATAGTCAAACGTCGCTCACGCATTTGCTCGAAAAATTTTGGAAGTTAGAGGAGCTGCCGCAAAAAACTTATTTGAGTCCTGATGAACAGAAATGTGAGAATATTTATAATTCTACTACTCGTCGCAATTTGAACGGACGATATGTTGTCGCCCTGCCCTTCAAGGACACGCCTGATAAGTTAGGTGATTCTTTTCCGCTAAAAAACGCTTCTCGCTCATAGAGAGACGTTTTAATAAATGTCCCGATCTTCGCTCCCGCTACAATGACGTCATTCAAGAATACATCAACAAGGGTTTTTTTATCATTGGTTGTTTCAAATAATTTTACGGAACCTTGCTTTTATCTCCCGCACCACCCTGTCATACGTAATGATAAAGGTACAACTAAATTGCGAATAGTACTCGACGCAAGCGCTAAGTCAGATAATGACATTTCATTAAATGATATTTTACATAGTGAGCAAAATTTACAGTCTGATATTTTTAATATTTTAATAAACGTACGAGTTTATCGCATCGCATTTTTTGCCGACGTTAGGCAAATGTATTTATGCATTGAAATACAAAAATCGCACCGCGCGTTTCAACGCATTCTTTATCGCTTTTCTGATGAGGAAGACATACAAACATACGAATTTAATCGTGTGACTTTTGGTTTACGCTCTTCGCCTTTTCTTGCGCTACGCACATTACGTCAGTTGGCTTCCGAGGAGAGGGAGTCCTATCCTCTGGCTGCTTCGGTGGTCGAGCGAGATATTTATATGGACGATATCGCGTCCTGCGCGCCCTGCGTCAACAGCGCCGTTGACGTAGCCACTGAACTAATTCAAATGTTTCAGCGTGGAGGATTTGAATTGGTTAAGTGGACTAGTAACAGTTCAGAGCTTTTACAGCACATCCCCGCAACGCACCGTCAGCTTGACGAGGTCTCATTCGACGACCAAAATATTTTTAAAATATTGGATCTTCGTTGGCACCCCGCAACTGATTGTTTTTCTTTTCTAGTTTTGCCGCCGCCGCTCGCTTGTACCAAGCGTTCTATTTTATCCGCAACCGCTCGCTTGTATGATGTTCTGGGGCTCGTGGGTCCAGTAATTCTTTTCTCTAAGCTTCTCATTAAAACCTTATGGGTTCTCAAACTTGACTGGGACCAGGCTCCGCCCGCTCACGTTGTCACTGCATGGCAACAATATATTTCAGAGTTACCTTTGATATCGAAATTAAGGTTTCCTCGCCATATGGGTATAAATAAAAATTCGCAAGTCTCGCTAGTCGCGTTCGCCGACGCCAGTGAAAAGGCGTATGGCTGCGTGATTTATTCGCACATCGTTAATGATGATGACTCACTAGTGATAACGCTACTAATTTTATTGCTTCGCGTTCATACTTGAAGGAACTTCATTCCTTTTTACGTTCAGACGAATATTATAAAGTATTTAATCAGATCCTTTCTGATAACCGCATCACATGGAAACTTAACCCTCCAAACGCTCCACATTTTGGTGGGCTTTGGGAGTCAAATATAAAGATAGTAAAGTATCATTTATTTCGCGTCATAGGTAAGCAAATCCTCACGTATGAGGAGTTGCTTACTGTCCTCACTCAGGTCGAACGCATATTAAATTCACGACCGCTTTACGTGTTAAGTAGCGATCCGGCGGAACCTACTGCACTTACGCCCGCGCATTTCCTCGCTGTTAATCCACTTGGATGTTTACCCGCCGCGGATCTTAGTAAAGAACGCATTAATCTTTTATCACGTTTTTCATTGCTTGATTCGATAGTTCAGTCATTCTGGAAACGCTTCAGATCAGAATACTTGCATACACTACAAGCAAGAGAAAAGTGGAATAAACATTCTATTAATTCCATTTCTGTAGGAACCGTTGTTCTTATCGATATGGATAACGCTCCGCCTCTTCAGTGGCCGCTAGGCGTCGTCACTGAACTGTTTCCTGGTAGGGATGGTGTGGTGCGCGTTGCACAAGTGAAGACTAAGAGCTCCACTTTGCAGCGGCCCATTGTTAGACTTTGCCCTCTACCAACACAATAATATTGTAGTTTATATTTTATAAGTTATAGTTTAAGTATAAATTCTCATCCCGCTATTATAATATTTTTATTAATAAACATAAATATATACAGCGGAGTTAATATTCTAATTCTAATATAACTCCGTGCCCCCGACAAGTCGAGCGCAAAGCAACACTGCCGTACCATCCTTTACTGGAACCATTTCGCCGCATTTTCAGGCCCCTATTTGAGAACCTCTGGATAAGACCAGAGCGCTGAAATTTTCATCATCCAGTAAGCTATAATCACATACTTGAAATACAAAATTTCAAGTCTGTAGGTTATTTAGTTCCGAAGCTAAGCGAAAGCAAAGTTTCGCATTTACGACACTCACTCACTCATGGATCATCAAAATAGAACTAGTACTTCCCATAAACTCAGAGAGCTGAAATTTGGTACAGAGTTAGGGTTTAATGGCCACATAAAGGGAAAACTATAAAAACTAGGATAACTAGGATTATTTAGTACTCTTAGTCCATCCTTTACTGGAACCATTTTGCCGCATTTTCAGGCCCCTATTTGAGAACCTCTGGATAAGACCAGAGCGCTGCAATTTTCATCATCCAGTAAGCTATAATCACATACTTAAAATCCACAATTTCAAGTCTGTAGGTCATTTAGTTCCGCTGTTAAGGGAAAGCAAAGTTTCGCATTTTCGTTCGCATTTACGACACTCACCTCACTCATAAAATCAAAATAGAACTAGTACTTCCCATAAACTCAGAGAGCTGAAATTTGGTACAGAGTTAGGGTTTAATGGCCACATAAAGGGAAAACTATAAAAACTAGGATAACTAGGATTATTTAGTACTCTTAGTCCATCCTTTACTGGAACCATTTTGCCGCATTTTCAGGCCCCTATTTGAGAACCTCTGGATAAGACCAGAGCGCTGAAATTTTCATCATCCAGTAAGCTATAATCACATACTTAAAATCCACAATTTCAAGTCTGTAGGTCATTTAGTTCCGCTGTTAAGGGAAAGCAAAGTTTCGCATTTTCGTTCGCATTTACGACACTCACCTCACTCATAAAATCAAAATAGAACTAGTACTTCCCATAAACTCAGAGAGCTGAAATTTGGTACAGAGTTAGGGTTTAATGGCCACATAAAGGGAAAACTATAAAAACTAGGATAACTAGGATTATTTAGTACTCTTAGTCCATCCTTTACTGGAACCATTTCGCCGCATTTTCAGGCCCCTATTTGAGAACCTCTGGATAAGACCAGAGCACTGAAATTTTCATCATCTAGTAAGCTATAAATACATACTTAAAATCCAAAATTTCAAGTCTGTAGGTCATTTAGTTCCGAAGTTAAGCGACAGCAAAATTTTGTTTATTTAGTTAGATAGTACCTGGGGGCGTCCAGCGTTGCTCGGAAATCTCGGAATAAAACAATTTATTTACTTGGTTTATTTTTAAGCAAAACATTCATTGACTTAGTGTTACTTTACAAATCCTTTTGAAATACCTAGCTCCCAATTAAAAAAAATGTCACAAAAAATAAAAATGCAACTTGCCTACTTGAGATTTGAACCCGCGTCTCTAGCTCCGAAATCGGTTTTCGTAACCATTCGACCAAGAAAGCCTTAATTCCGCTGACGAAATTTTTATAGAGGTCTTTCATAATTATCGACATTGTCATTTGTTTGAAGTATGGATTGTCAGTTTATTTAGTTAGATAGTACCTGGACGGACGCCCGAGCGTTGCTCGGAATAAAACAATTTATTTACTTGGTTTATATTTAAGCAAAACATTCATTGACTTAGTATTATTTTACAAATCCTTTTGAAATACCTAGCACCCAATTAAAAAAAATTGTCACAAAAAATAAAAACGCAACTTGCCTACTTGAGATTTGAACCCGGGTCTCTAGCTCCGTTTTCGGCTTTCGTAACCATTCGACCAAGAAAGCTTTAATTTCATTGACGAAATTTTTATAGAGTTCTTTCATAATTATCGACATTGTTATTTGTTGGATTGTCAAACTTGTATATAAGACCCAGTGTATGAAATTTTTTAAAGCAATCGCAAATAAATGGGGCTCGAAGTCACATCCTTTCTTCGACTCCGAGAATAATTAGTGACCCGAAGTTTTTTCGAACCTCAACCCCCTCTCCTCGAGTCCTCCAGGAGGCAGGACAGTAGGTAATTCCTTTGGTAGAAAGTTCATTGATTTTATTATGTAATTATTAATATTAATAATATTAACACTTGTCTAATAATAAAGATAAAGAGTTAACGGTATGTTTATAGTTTGTATAGATTGAGTAGGTTCAGTATTATTTTCTTTGAGTTTTTTTTATTAAGATCAAATTTAATCTAGCCTATTGCGTCTCAATGCTGAGCGAATGCCTCCCCTTCTGCTTTTAATACGCATATAAATAAAATTAAAGGAAAACTCTGGATAAGACAAGATTGGCTTTTATACTTATACTTACAAGTAGGTATACAAGAAGAAACAGTCGAACGATTAACTTTATTCTACTCGAACATTACATAGGTAAATTAAATAAACAAATTACACTAAAATATTAATTTCGCTCATTTGGTCAAAATATAATGCATTGGACTAAGAGTGGCGATGATACCCGCCGTTGCTAGATGGCGCTGACTGTATTTTAAAACGCGCTTGCGGCCGCGTTACAGTCGACTCGTTTACGACATTCTTCTACTGCGCTTGAAAACGTTTGCTATGGATTAGGAGGGATTATTTGCATTTTGTTGATTTCGCTTATTATTTCGTGAGGTTTGCTAAGGTTTAGGGCATGCATCAATGCGAAATACCTAATCACAAGCCACGCCTCTACCCTGCGGCGGGGTGATGCTGCTGCCCTTGCGGGGATTCGCCATCTATCGGTGACTTTAAGTAAAAAATAAGTTGATTTCTAAATTACGAGCCAGCGTCACCTAGCGGAACAACGAAGAAGCTCTTATACAACGAAGAAGCTCAAATAACTGTCTTGCAACAATGTCATTTAGTAACAAAATTATTTTGAACAAATATGTACGTATAATATATTATTATCAGCAACGCGGAGACTTGACTTCTGCCCGCGATTTCGTCCATGTGGATTTCAGATTTGTGGCAGTTGTTTTATTATCCTTACACTTTCCCGGTATAAATAAAATCCTAAATGTTGACCCGGCTTATTATGAAGACTTCAATAAATCGGTTTAGTAGCTTTTGCGTGATGCGCGCACAGGCAAACAGATATACACATAGATAGACAAAGATAAATTTAAAAAAATTAGTAATTCGTCACCTTTGCTGATATTTATTATAAGTACTTAGTACCTACAGTACTTTTTTTTTTCAACCTTTTTTTATGTCCCACTGCTGGGCACAGGTCTCCTTCTCCTTCTCCACAATTGAGAGGGATTTCGGCCATAGTCCACCACGCTGGCCAAATGTGGATTGGTGGACCTACAGTACTTAAACATTGCAAAAAATACGAATGTACAGCTTCGACTGTTCTACGATTGTACAGTGAGCCGCAGCTCAAATGTAAAATTATAAATAAAGTAAAAAAATCGATACTTAAAATAAGAAACGGAAAAACGTTTTCACTGTAAAAAATATATTTGTGGTTGAGGACTAATTTTACAAAAACTATACAAGTGGGAATCGAACCCAGAACACTCCTACGTAATGCACGAGATTTTATTACGAGCTACGCTCACTATTTCACTTTAAGTGAAATAAAGGATCAGTATGGCTACACAATACACATTACGTAAGGATTTCTCGTTGTCGTCAGTCTATCGACTCAGTCGATATAGGGGCAGTGTAATTGTAGGTTTTTATTTATGAAACAAAATTGATTACAGTGTAAAAAATTAAACACCTAAAGTATATAATGAATCATAGCTTTGTACCTAGGTTATGTACTTTTCTTTTGTTCATGTAGACTTTTTTCCGCCGTAAGAATTTCAAATATTTATGTTTTCAGTCTGTCTTTTTATAAGCTTTTTTATTGTAAAAATTATTTGTAATTTTAAAATAGTAAAAAAAACATAAATTTATATAATAAAAAACATATGCTACGCTGGGGATCGAACCTGAGTTGTATTGCAAACGTGAGTGAAACAAGACTTCAAAAACTTGACTACAGACGCTACTTTCCAAAGCATGAAATAAGGACCAAGTGTGACTACCGAGTAACATAAATATTCTTGGCTCATAAATAGACAGCTAGCCTAAAATAAAATATATTACGAATAAAATTATTGTAAATCGATTATCGATGTAATCGATATATCGGGTATTGTTTCTAACTAAATATACAAGTGCAAGAGTTCTACTTACATTTTTTCTTCGTTCATTTAAGCTATTTGCTGTCGTTTGAATTGTAAATATTTCCGTTTTGATAATTTATTTTTACTTTTATTTCCCATTTTCTAAACTTTAAAATTACCTAATTCTTACTAAAAATAATAACTTATACCTAATACTTACTTACATACTAAGAAACAAAATATATTTTCAAAACTAAACAAAATGAAATAAAATTTGAAATTTTCGTATTTCGCGGGCGATTCGGGCATAAGTAAGTACGCGTCCATCGTTGACAGTGGTCACGGGTGGTATTATCGTATTATGGTGGGATGGGAGTGGTGAAGAGAAGAGAGTGATAGCATGCGTTACTTCAGCGCTCGCGAGGAAATGATAGCATCATCTTATTTATGTCGTAAGCGCCAAATCGAAAAACATTTTTCGTTAAAAAACTAAAACAAAACATAGAAAACTGTTTGCATAGAAAGCTTTATAATAATATTAGCTTGTTGTAAAAAAATAATGATAAATACTTACATTCAAACTCGTTTTGACATAAAATGATAAAAAATGAAAATATTGTCCTAATTTTGAAAAATAATTCTATCGAGAAAATTTTATGGCATCGTGTTTTCTGTTGCATAAAAATTTAGTAAATATAAAGAAAATTCAGATTATGTAAAAACTATTCTCCAGTCGTTTCTACAAAATGAAACATATTCAATTACAATACCTACTCCTTTTTTATTAATGCATGCCCCTAATTAGCAGGTTGTTATTATAACAATTCTAAGATTTGAATAGGTACCTATGTTAGGAATATTCTGATTAGTGACGTATTACTGATTATTACTTAATTAGGTATTAGATTTGAAAGAAGTTTTAATTGAATGCTTTATTTAATTGTTACTTATTTAGTACTCTTAGTTTTCTAGGTTTAATTTACAGTTAGGCAGTACTTCGAATAAAAAGAAAAAAACTGTGTCAAATAAGAAAATCTAATAAAATAAATCAATATGCCCACGTTTCTACAAAAAGAAGTGAAATCCCACCAAAACATTCTGTAAAAAACTAGCCAAGTCTCGATGGAGCTGCTTGTTTATCTCTAAAAAGTAATGAAATCTAGAGAAAGTCGTGCCAAGTCTAAGGTTCCTTACTGCGATTTCTTTATTATTATAGTTAATGTTGTGTGACTTGGCCGTTGAAGGATACACAAGTGTTATTTTATGTTAGATCGGTGGTCGATTTGACGCTCTAAAAAGAAGTGAGCAGAAGTCAGCATTCTCAATGCTGAATGCATGTGTTGCATAATCAACAACAGCCTAAAATGAGACACTAGCGTCCAATTACCAATACCAGTATGGGCTATTATCTCGCTTAATATGGTACATACATGGTACGTACATGAACATAGGTAGTTAAAACAGATATAACATTACGTGTAAACAAAAAGAATGTTCAACGGCCAAGTCACACAACGTTAACTATAATAATAAAGAAATCGCAGTAAGGAACCTTAGACTTGGCACGACTTTCTCTAGATTTCATTACTTTTTAGAGATAAACAAGCAGCTCCATCGAGACTTGGCTAGTTTTTTACAGAATGTTTTGGTGGGATAGAATTATCGCCGCATCTGTTTCTGCCATATTCATGCATCGGAGGTAGCGCGGTCTCAGGGTCACAGGGGACATGACCCCTTCTAAAATCCATCAGTCATGCGTAGATTGAAGGCGAAACAAGCCAATTTGGGACACCTCTTCCACCAAATTTCTTTGTGACCCCCCAAAATTTAAGGCAGCGACTGCGCCTGATCGGAGGGCAGGTAAAGCCGGGCGGCGGTCCCCGTTTTTATCAATAGGTTTATCGCCGGTTTTATAAAATGCGACAGCGGCTTAAATTGGCCACTAACCCGCATCTCTACCAGCCCACATTGGAGGGAGAGAACCGTGCCCATAAGTGGGGATGCTTAAAGGGTTGCAGCCTTATTTATATTAAGAGAAACTACTAGAACCAATGCGACTGCATAGTACTTAGTTATTACTGGCCTTATGCATACTGCGTTAGGTTAAAGCTATAAATAATAGGAATAATCCACAAACAAACTCTTACGCTCCCCTCCATCTTAGCACGCTCACACACAGGGGGATGCACATGCAATAATATGAATTAATAATTGTAGCGACCTGCCGCTACTAGCCACGGGTATTCAGAATCACGCTATCAAAGTTTTATAAATATCCGACCATATAAAACAGTTTCGAAACGAGTCAGTTGGAGCTCTGCCGCTCCACAGGCAGACCACCTCGCCTGCTGGAAGATCTGCTGTCTTTGACAAACTATGATCAACTATGTTATAATGATAGAATTGAGAGGAAGGTGCTATTGCATAAAAAAGTATACCTACTCCATTATACATTTCGATTTCGTTTCTAAGTATAAATTATATTTTGTTCTCCAATCCGCACTTGGTGGACTATAGCCTAAATACCTTTTTTTGGAATCGGGGGGGAAACCTTCAAAAGGCACCTTGGGAGAGAGTACCGGGTTATGTGGGGACTAAAACCCCCTCGGTGGTTGTCTCTGCGCTTGTGAAGGACTCCGGGATCTCCAGTGGAACGCACCGGTGTCCTCCACGCGCGACGCCCCAGAACGGGCCCATCTTCGGGCGAGCAGATGTCCTCTCCTGCACCGGTGGCATGCGGCCACGCACACACCGCCGTCCTTCCCGGGGCTGCTGGCTGGACGGATCGAGCTCCCATTCTCACCACCCACAACCCTGGAAGCCCCCTTTTAGTCGCCTCTTACGATTATTTATTTATTTATTTATTTATTGCACATAACACATATAACTTATAATAATTTAAGGTCTACGTGTTACACCCTGGTTGGGCATTGCAAAAGCTAGAGGCTTATTGACTATTACATTATTAGATTAAAATATTGGTGTTATACATTATTAACATTGTATTTTTATTTAAATTATACATTTCTAAAATAACAGAGAACATTTAGTAGGTAAATTACATTAAATTGACTAAATTAAAACATTTTGACTACTGGCGAATTATTAATATAATATTACAATTAAACGAATGAATTATTTATTACACAGCAAATAAAGTTAAAAGAGATTATAAAATTTATTAATCATAAAGCATGTCAATATGAGAAAAAAAAAATGTCATTATTATTATGTTCTACTAGAAAAATGTACTGCACGTCAATTATTAAAAGTCATTATTTTTTCATTTCTTAAATATAATTTTTATTTTATAAAATTTTAAAATCACTATTATTTTAACTTAACCCTTTATCTTCCATAAATTCTTTTAGAGAGTAGTACGCTTTTTTTTACCAGGAGGCTTTTTAATTTATTTTTAAATATTTTATCGGATTCTTCTGATTTTAGGTTTTTTGGTAGTTTATTATATACCTGTGTGCATTTATAAAATGGACTGTTTTTAAACATTACTAGTCGGGAAGGTGGAGTAACTAAGTTATTATTTCTCCGATCGCTCTGTACTATTTCGAAAAGAAGTTTATTTTGTCTTACAAACATTGCTAATTCCAATATGTAGATTGACGGTAAAGTAAGAATTTGCTCTTTTATATAGTAGGGTTTGCAGGAGACTCTGGGCTTTATATTATATATTATTCGGAGAATTTTTTTCTGTTTATTTAGTAGGTCCTTAACGTTAGTGCTGTGTCCCCACATGAGTACTCCATATCGCAGCCAGGCGTAGGCGTAGGCATAATAAGTGGATAAGGCACAGGTGACATTTGTATTTCTTTTTAAAATGGTTGTTGCGTATATAAATTTGATTAGGCAGGGGATACCGTAGCTCTATTCTTAATCCCAAAGCTACATAGGGACTAAAACCACCTAAATACCTAGGTACCTCTCATTCCAGAGATCAAAAACTTATGTGATTAAAAACTCATAGTATAAAAGTAATTTTTTCTCTTACAGCCAGAAGTAATAAGAGTGCGAGGAGCGTCGACAACTCCCCCCACGCTGTGGGTGGTAGGAGGTCCCGGCAGCAACAAGGCCACGCTGTGCCAGCGAGCGGTCGCCCAGAGGCACGGATGGACTCACTTCAGGTCAGTTTCAAACCTAAGGGGCCATTCATAAGTAACGTCACACGGAAATTGTGACTTTTGACCACAGATAACCCCCAATTATTAAAATAATAATAATAACTATTCACGCTCATAGACCCACAGTAGGGTAGATATACCCTGTGTCGTGGGTAACATGGACACACACAGAGACAGAAACACAAACACCCAGACCGAGAACAGAAATTCAAACTCATCATTCAAATTTCTGTTTCGCCGGGAATCGAACCCGGGACCCGTCGAATGGCAGTCCGGCATGGTAACCATTGCGCCACGCGGGTCGTCATCTATTCAATTAATACATTCCTGAAATCTGTTTCATCACGTTTTTTTAATGAAATCATCGTCACATTTTGTGTGGCACAACTTATCTATCCCCCTTATCGTTGTGACGTAATTTATGAATAGATCCTTGGAGGTCAGATTACGATTTAATTTAAAGACACTGAATTTATTGTTGTAAATAAAATATAATGTTAAAGTAGTTGATACTAAATAAATATTTTATAATAAAGTAATCAACCAGCATGGTGTCTTGTTTAAAATTAAAAAAGATGGCCCATGAGGGGATCGAACCCGCGACCTTCGCGTTATTAGCACGACGCTCTAACCAACTGAGCTAATGGGCCGCTGTCTATGTTTATGAATTTACCTTGTGTTTTTTTGTATGTACGTATGACGTATGACGTAATGGTTACCATACGGTACTGCTGATCCAAGATATAGGTTTCTGGTGAAGCATTTTTTTTTCAACCTTTTTTTATGTCCCACTGCTGGGCACAGGTCTCCTCTCACAATTGAGAGGGATTTAGGCCATAGTCCACCATGCTGGCCAAGTGCGGATTGGTGGACGTCATGCTTTCGAGAAATTATGAATTTCTCTCAGGCATGCACGGTGATGGAGAACATCGTAATCAACTAAATATCACGATATTTTCCATCACCGTGGAGCAGCGACAAATGCGCACATTACAAATTTCTTTGTCAGAGGTGCGCACCGAGGATTTGAAACCGGTATCGGTCGCGTAGGAGACCGCCGTCTTTTACCACTCAGCCATCGCTGCTCATGTTCTCTGGCTCATTCACGCTGGTGAAGCATAAAATTTAAATTTCTGTTCCCGGTCGAGGTACTTGTGTTCTTGCTTTTGTGTCCAAAGTACGTACAAGGCAAAGGGCTATAAGTATAAAATGTTATAAAAAATGAATAAAATGTTATAAAAAATGAGGAAAAAGGACAGACTATAAAGTCAGTTCGTTCGAGTGTTTTTTTTTCTTTTGTGCACCTTTTTAACATTATTCATAAATATGTTTTATATTCACAGTCTTGGTC
Organism: Pyrgus malvae; assembly: GCA_911387765.1. Taxonomy (NCBI): domain Eukaryota; kingdom Metazoa; phylum Arthropoda; class Insecta; order Lepidoptera; family Hesperiidae; genus Pyrgus; species Pyrgus malvae. The sequence continues at coordinate 27,177,030 of OU426949.1, forward strand.
AACGACTTCGCGCCTTAGCCGACGCGGGTGGGACGGTGGCCTCCGACGGTGCCCTCGCGCGACTGGCTGTGAGCGGCGGAGAGCTGGCCTCCAGTGAGCTTGTCTCCAAGCTGGTCAGAGCTGCAGTCACTGACGCAGCCAGGAGTGGACATGGGCTGGTGCTGGATGGGTACCCGAGGGACTTGGAGCAGTTGCAACAGTATGAGCGAGAGGTAGGTTGGAAACAAAGCTTGTAGGTTGGAAAAAAACAAAGTTGGAAAAAAGGGAAAGCCGACCTCCTGGGTACCCTGTTTGCCTCAAACTCGACTCTGGACGATGGAGGTGCCACACCGCCGACCATCAAGCAGTGTGAGAGCTCGATGAAGGACGTGCGTTTCACTCAAAAGGCCGTCAAACGAGCTCTACTAGCCCTCGATGTCAAGAAGTCGAGCGGGCCGGATGATATCCCCGCGATCGTATTAAAGACGTGCGCTCCCGAGTTGGCTCCTGTCTTAACGCGCTTATTCTCGCTTTCCTACACCACTAGTAAAGTACCGTCTTCGTGGAAGGTAGCCCTAGTACACCCAATCCCGAAAAAGGGTGACCGCAGTGACCCGTCTAACTACAGGCCCATTGCAATAAACTCCCTGCTCTCTAAGGTGATGGAGCGTGTTATAAATACGCAGCTCCTTAGGTACCTCGAGAAGCACCGGTTGATTAGCGATCGTCAGTATGGCTTTCGCCAGGGCCGGTCGGCCGGTGATCTCTTGGTATACCTCACACACCGCTGGGCTGAAGCCGTCGAGGGCAACGGGGAGGCTCTGGCAGTCAGCCTGGATATTGCAAAGGCCTTTGACCGGGTCTGGCACAGGGCCCTTCTCGCGAAGCTTCCATCTTACGGTCTTCCCTTGAGGCTATGTAACTGGGTGGCCAGCTTTTTGTCTGAGCGGCAGATTAAGGTCGTTGTTGACGGATGCTGCTCAGATATGAAGCCCATTAATGCCGGTGTTCCCCAAGGCTCAGTGCTGTCCCCTACACTATTCATTCTGCATATCAATGACATGCTGCAACAATCACGTAGTATACATTGCTATGCAGATGATAGTACGGTGGACGCACTATACACCTGTCGAGCCAATGCCTCTAGGTCACAAGTGGAGGAAAGCAGAATCGAACTTGTGTCTGAAGTCGAGAACTCTCTGGAGCGGGTCTCGGAATGGGGTCGACTTAACCTTGTAGAGTTTAACCTCACGAAGACACAAGTTTGCGCGTTTACCGCTAAAAAAACCCCATTTGTTATAGCGCCCAAGTTCCAGGGTACCGCGCTCACCGTCGGTGAAAGTGTCGATATCTTGGGAGTTGACATTACGAGTAAAGTGCAGTACCGGAGTCATTTGGAGCACAAAGCCAAATTGGCGTCCAAAAAGCTTGGTGTCCTCAATAGGGCGAGGCAGTACTTCACTGCGGGGGAACTCCTGACGCTGTACAAGGCCCAGGTCAGACCCCACATGGAGTACTGCTCTCATCTCTGGGCAGGAGCACCAAATTACCAGCTACACCCATTTGACTCCGTTGAAAAGCGCGCAGTCCGAATCGTCAACGACCCAAGATTGACTGACAGGCTAGAACCGCTCAGCTTGCGAAGAGACATAGGCTCGCTCTGCGTGTTCTACCGACTTTACTATGGTGAGTGCTCCGAGGAACTTTTCAAACTCATGCCTACATCACCATTCCATGATTATACCACCAGACGAAGGTTAAAGTTCCACAGGCACCATCTGGACTCGTGGCGGTCCTCCACAGTCCGCTTTGCACGCTCCTTTTTACCACGGACGTGTAGGTTATGGGACAACCTTCCAGCTGAGGCATTCCCAGTGGACTATGAAGTGGACATGGGGTTCTTCAAGAAAGCTGTAAAAAAAGCTCTCCTTCAAAGCCGGCAATGCTCGGGTGGCTCCCCTGGGGTTGCCCGTGTCCATAGGCGACGGTGATCGCTTAACACCACGCGGCCCGTCTGCCTCTTTGTTCGGTTTACATATATAAAAAAAAAAAAAAAAATTTTAGAAATAAGTTAGGGTTGGGCTATGTATGCAATTTCAGTTCAACAACTGTCTTCGAAAGTGCCTATGATAGCTATTATCGAACACAACAAAAAAGATAGATGGTTTGTTATGAATTTGTGAAGAGCGAAACGAAATGTAGAAAGAACCGGAAAGAGGATATTTATTTACACGTTTTGGGTTTTGATGTAATGTGCGACACATGTCAAAATAACTAGGGCACTGATGCGTTTAAGAAGGAAAATTTACTACACCTTTTAATTGGTTAATTTAGGTTGGGAAAGTTTTAGTAATATTGAATGTGTACGGAGGGATAGAACTGTCACAGTGATCCGGGACCACCATTAAAGCTAGTATAAGCTGCCTTAGTCCCCGTAGCTTTGGGATTAAGAATAGAGCTACGGTATCCCCTGCCTGATCGTAAGAGGCGACTAAAGGGGGGCTTCCGGGGTTGTGGGCGGTGAGAGTAGGAACTCGATCCGCCCAGCCAGCGGCCCCGGGAAGGGCGGCGGTGTGTTCGTGGCCGCATGCCGCTGTGAGCATCCGGAGGTGCAGGAGAGCGCATCTGCTCTCCCGAAGATGGGACGTCCCGTACGTTGCGTCACGCGTGGAGGACATTGGTGCGTTCCACTGGAGATCCCGGAGTCCTCCCCAAGCGCAGAGGCAGCCACCGAGGGGGTTTTAGGGCGGTACAAATCCCACATAACCCGGTCTCCTCTCCCAAGGTGCCGGATACCTTTTGAAGATTTCTCCCCCGATAACAAAAAAAAGGTAAGTCAGGAATGGGAATTGAATACCCGAAAAATTGTAAGTTGTGTTACCAATATGAATGGGTGTGGGTTAGATTTATTTTGTAATTATAAGTAAGCGGTGGTGTTTCAGTTCACTAGTCTCAGTTTTTCACCAACTTCTCTTCTTGTTGTGGGATACTATTTATCAGTGTTGGAATAAGACTATTTGACAATCAAGGAATTTGTTCATCATCGCTGATGATGACTATAATTTTAACAAAAAAATTAACAACCAAGAAACTAATAACCGAAGCGCGCATGGCTCTGCGGCTAGCGTAGAACGCAAGCGGTCTATGCAGCTAAGCCAAACGGGCGCAGTCGGGTGTGAGATAGGTGACTGCTAGTGACAAAAAAAAAACATGCGCGTTTCCGTACTTTTTGGAGGGCACAGAACAGTCGTTAAACCTTGCAAGGCCTTATGGGCGGTTTAAACATCCGACAGCTGGTTGGTCACTAACCCGCATCTCCACCAACTCGCATTGGAGCAGCGTGGTGGAATAATCTCCAGGCCTCCCTAATAAGGGGAGAGACCCTTGCCAGCAGTGGAACGCAAAAAGGGTTGTATCAAATTGACTTTTTCAGTTCCGCGTGACCCCTCGAATGGTACTCTTGGACTGCTCGAAACTCCAACTGGGCAGGGGGAGAAGAGACGACTCCGTGGCCGCGTTCCGGAGACGCCTTGAGGTATTCCGGGAGCTCAGCCTGCCCATGCTGAAGAGGCTCGACCAGGATCATCGGCTTGTCATTGTGAGTTCTTTGCTTTTATAGAGAATATCAAAACTGCTCAAAGTTCCGTTAGGCAAGGGGGTATCCGTTGACGCATTCTGAAGGCGCCTGGAGGTGTTCCGCGAGCTCAGCCTGCCCATGCTGAAGAGGCTCGACCAGGATCATTGCTTTTAAATAGAATATCACAACTGCTCGTACCTCCAGTTAGGCCCCCTGCCTACGATTGGGGACGATTGTGGGTCGATTCCGGGGCCGAGTTCCGCATGTCGCCTGGGTGTTCTGCAAGCTCAGCTTGCCCAAAGAGCCTCGACCGGCACCATCGGCTTGTTATTGTGACTTTTTTATTGTTGTTAAAGTGCTATGCTGAAGAACCTCGTACAGAATAAACGGCTTGTGATTGTTAGTTGTCTGTTTTAAAGAGGGTACTGAAATTGAAAGCTTTCGAGCAGTATTTGTTGCCAATGAAGATCTACGGCAGTGAGACGTGGTCTTTTACCATGATCCTATTCCAAAGGTCGCCCAACGAGCGATGGAGAAAGCTATGCTTAATATTTTTCAATACGACAGAATCCGAAACGATAAAATCGTTCGTTCCCATACGTATTTAACGTCTTCTTATTAATATTTAAATTTTATTATAGATATTATTATTTAAAAAGGCAGACAGTCTTTTATTTGCACAAATATGGGAGTTTGCAAAAGGTGTAAAACCTTTGGTTCGCCATATTTACCTTCATGAGGTATAAAAATATTACAATAATTAAAACTTAACTAATTACAAATATAATAACATGAAATTGATTGAGATTGAATGATGAGATTTATATATTATTATTGTACTTATATTATTATTATCATTATGTTTTGTAGTAATTTGTACCCATATTGCACCTTTTTATGAATTATTTTTTATTCACTTATTTATTTTTATTTTTCGAATCGGATCCAATCGTCAGCTTTGGGTACCCAAACTACCCAACTTGTACCTACTTTTTTATAGGGATCACACTTAATCTATAATGATGAAATTTTGCAAAAGCACTTACTTAAATACTTATTAATTTCATTTAAAAAGCGAACAATCTCATCTACTAGTAATTTTATTTAATTATTCCTCCTAGGTGGACGGCGACACGGACTCTGCAGATGTCCAGGCGGAGTTCACCCGGGTTCTGCTGGAGGAGATGGAGAAGGCGGAAGCCATCGCCGCCATGCCGCAGCCAGAGATGCAGTCTGATAAACCTACTTCACAAACTTACGTGAATGCGTCCAACTCAGGTACTTATACATAAAACATATATTAATGGATTTTATATGGAATAAAATGTGGAACATGGGCAAGGAAAACAACTATTTTCTAATTTAAATTAATCTTTCAATATTCACAATAATTTAGCACAATACACGCGTATCTACGCCGAAATCGTCTTCTGTTCTCTCTATATTCAAATTCGTGTCACATCTTTCTTCCTTCGTCTTCCATATTACCAGCCAGTCATTTGTCATAATCTTACCGATCGTTCCAAAAATCTCCCTGTAGCATTTTAGCCGAACTTTCTATTCACGTAACTATATCCTTTGTTTAGTATAGTTTAGTGTTAGTGTAATTTATGTAGATAGCTTAGGAAAGTTGAAATTTTTCCAGTTGTTAGATCCTTCTAGACTTACAAACAACATTTTGCTTTGAGTAGACTACTGGAAAAGCAGATTTGACGACGTCTGTGGCCCAAGGGTTACCGTGCCGGACAATCGGGATCCCGGGTTCGATTCCTGGCGACGCAAAGATTCGAATTATTAGTTTCAGTTTCTATCCTCGTTCTGAGATTTCTTTGTATCCATGGTATCCACGACACACGGTATACACGCTACAGGGGCTACTGCGAGAGATAGATTCAATCGTAATCTAAGAACAAATTCGATAGTCCAACACTGCGAGAGAGAGATTCAATCGTAATCTAAGAACAAATTAGATAATCCAACAGTGCGAGAGAGAGATTCAATCGTAATCTAAGAGCAAATTAAATATTCCAACACTGCGAGAGAGAGAGAGAGATTCAATCGTAATCTAATAACAAATTCGATAGTCCAACACTGTGATACAGAGATTCAAACGTAATCTAAGAACAAATTCGATAGTCCAACACTGCGAGAGAGAGATTCAATCGTAATCTAAGAACAAATTCGATAATCCAACAGTGCGAGAGATTCAATCGTAATCTAAGAGCAAATTAAATAGTCCATCACTGCGAGAGAGAGAGAGATTCAATCGTAATCTAATAACAAATTCGATAGTCCAACACTGCGATAGAGAGATTCAAACGTAATCTGAGTCTGTCAAGGAGAAAGGATGATATTCAATCTATAAATTACACTTATTCAAGAAACGGATTGATTTTTCTCAGAGATGGAAACTTATTAAATAAAATATTATTTTCGGTCGATTAATGCTGCCAATGATAAAGACAACGTTTTTTTACAGACCCTTCAGCGATGCAGCAGTTCGCGCACGCCATGTCGCGGATGGGTGGCGGGATGGCTAATGGTTCTGTACCCAATGGAACGGCGCGGAATGGGACAATACCCAATGGGAACTTTGGCAACGGCTTTATCGGGATGAACAGCAATAAGGTAAACTAAAGTGTAAAGATTGAGGTGATCAATCAAAAGTAATACACATACTTACAGAGCATTTGTAGAATTAAGTTAAATTTAAAAAAACTAAAAAAGCCGACTGCGTTTCTGTGTAAATTGGAAATGTGAAATGAAATATTCTTTATTCACTGTACGGTTCCTTTACAAACTCTTAGTGAACGTTATTTTTTTGTCCTGTCTGCTCTGGGTGCGCTTAGGCAAAGCTGAGCTGAAGAAAAGAGCAGACGGAGAAAAACTTCAGCCCTGTTTTAAAATATGGGGTCTACAATAGGCGTGGGAGAAATGTCACATATTTGCGATTGAACATTTGCATCTCTATCAGTCAACTGTTTCGTAACACTGTTATGCATCATTTGGGACATTTGGAACATCGCGTTAAAGATACAAAATTCAGATTGATACGGCACGTTGCGGATGAACCGAGGAACTAGGTGGATCGTTGACGGTTTTTTTACACGCGACGCTTTATATTAGCTACAAGTGAAAGTTTGTAGCCGACTCTTTTGGATGCAATTTTGACTTACTTTAAACGGCCAGATTTTATTCAAACTTTGTAGATTTATCGAGGACCAATGATAAACCACTAATATATATTTTATTTAAAATAAATGATAGTTTAAAAAAAACTAAAAAAAAACGCTTAAATAAGAAATTCAACTAAAAATACATAACATTACAATACGTATAACAATGTTGTGTATTGTAGTATATTTAAAAGGAAAACACAGCAGTCGGATCGTACTCATTTAATGGCTGACAACCAACTAACAAAATTCGTACTACCCACATATATCACATCCCTCCACCACTATTTAATATATTAAACTTAAAACCTAAACTTTTCATCCATTCGTTTTAATCTTGTTTTCCTAATGGGATAACGTCGAACAAAGTCAGGTTCCTGTTGCACGTTATTGTCATTATTATCAGAATGATCACTTTGCGAATTTTGACTTGCAACAGGAGAGCCTGCGTCTACAAATTCATCGTCTGTGTTAGCTCCTGCCTCCTCCACCAAACCGTCTCGGGTGGGAGATGTGGGCGATCCAGGAACATCCTCCTGTGTAGCCGATATCTCCTCAGCCTCATTTATATTTAATTCGGTCGTACTTTCATCAGAGATTAATATATCACCCAGTACACTGACATCGTCCTCATACGCAGATGATGTGTTATCCTTGTACGCTAATAACTGATCAACATGTTTATTAACAGTAATATTTAAATCTGGTATGTTAACAACAAACATTCGTGATCCTAAACATTTATTTATAATGCCTACTTTCCACGTATGCTTAGTACCATTATAAAAGTAACACTTAACTAGCACAGTGTCACCTATTGAAAAATTTACATTTCTTTTGCCACCGAAATTTTTACACTGTTTTATTTGTGCTTCAGCAACATTATGTTTAGCAGAAGATGACGAGGACGATGATAGACCTAGGCCCTGATTAGGTAGTAACAAATCAAAACGACAGCGTAAAGGTCGACCGATCATCAGTTGAGCCGGCGAAAACCCGGTCGTCATGTGAACCGAATTTCTATAATCAAACAAAATCTTATTTAATTTCTTTACAAATACTTTTGAATTTATATTACTGTCCAACATAGACTTCAAACCGTTTTTTATAGTTTTTACGCTGTTCTCTGCTTGCCCATTTGACATTGCATGATAAGGTGCCCCGGTTAAATGTTGAATACCATTTGAGCGACAAAATAACTCAAACTCGTTGGAACAAAAATTTGAAGCATTGTCCGTAACTAAAGTACGTACTAAACCGACTACTAAACATTTCACATAACTTACTTATTACAGTGTCACTGTCTGTTTTTGACATCGCGAAACATTCCACCCATTTAGAAAATGCATCAACTGCAATTAAAAATTGTTTGCCACTCAACATAAACATATCTAAATGTACGCGATCCCAAGCAGCCTTAGGATATGGCCAAGGTGATAGCGGTACCTTGGGTGGATTGCTGCGAAGAGAGTTACAAATACTGCATGACCCAATTTTTTCTTCAATATGTTTATCTATATTTGGCCACCACATACGCGCTCTAGCCACTGATTTTGTTTTTACAACACCAAAATGCGACCCATGTAATTCGTCTAGGAGTCTTTCACGAAAACAAGTAGGTATCACTACTTTATGACCTCGTAAAATGCATTGTTTTTCAACAGCTAAATCAAATCTACATAAATAATATGGACGTAATTCAGCGTTTGTAACTTTTGAAGGCCAACCGTTATTAATAAAATTCATAACTCGTTTTAAAACGTTATCCCGAGCGGTCTCCACTCGGATCTCTTCAAAGGTTATAGGAGGCAACGCTGACTCGCCTATGAAATTAATATACAAGGTGTTATCGATCTCTTCAACATCATTCTCGGTTTGCACAGGCACGGATCGAGATAAAAAATCAGCAACATTATTGTCGCTCTTTACGTATTGAATATTAAAATTATATGCGGATAAAAACAATGCATATCGCTGCAATCTATTCGCGGCTAAAATAGGCACACCTTTTTTATTTCCAAAAATCGATAGAAGAGGTTTATGATCTGTTCGTAGTACAAACGGAATGGTACGTCCATACAAATAATGATTAAATTTTTTTATCGCAAAAATAATCGCAGTAGCCTCCTTCTGTATTTGAGAGTAATTGGACTCCGCTCGCGATAACGAACGAGAAGCATACGCTACTACACGTTCAGAGCCGTCGGGCTGCTGCTGCGCCAGGACCGCGCCCAGGCCGGCTGGCCCCGCGTCGCACGTCACGATCGTCGGGTATTCCGGATGGTAGTAGGCCAGTACCCGATCTGACGCGAGCTCACGCTTAATTTGTTCGAAAGCGTCGGTTTGACTTGGACCCCACACCCATTTGATACCCTTTTTTAATAAGCTATTTAAAGGGTTTAAAACCGAAGATGTATTGGGAACGAAACAACGATAATAATTGACTAACCCCAAAAATGACTTTAATTCGTTTATATTTTTAGGCGGTTGACTTTTAATATAGCTTCAATTTTTGTTTTAGACTTATGTAACCCGTCTTTATCAATGACGTACCCTAAATATTCGACTGATTTTTTAAACAACTCACACTTATCTCGCTTTAGCCGTAACCCCGCGTCCTGTAATGTTTTAAGCACTAATTCTAATCTTTCTAAATGCACCTGCCTATTAGGTGCTGTTATTAAAATATCATCTAAATAAATGCAAACCCCCTCAATATCGCCCAATAATTGTTCCATTGCGCGCTGAAAAATAAATGGTGCATTCGCCAACCCAAAAACCAGGCGAGTATATCTATATAAGCCTTTATGTGTGTTGATGCAGCACCATTTCCTCGAGTCATCCAGTTCCAGTTGAAGATAAGCTAATTTTAAATCTAACTTACTGAATTCTACGCCACCGTGAAGCTTTGAAAATAAATCCTCAATTCTAGGTAATGTATAATTGTCCAAATATAATACCCTATTCAAAGTTACCGAAAAATCCCCACAAATCCGAACATTACCGTCGGGACGTAAGACCGGAACTATAGGTGTGGCTACATCAGAATGGTCTATTTTTTCTAAAATACCTAACTCAACTAACCTATTTAGTTCTTGTTCAATTTTAGGCTTTAACGCTAATGGTACCGGTCGGGGCTTAAAAAATTTCAACTGAGCATCAGGCTTAATTTTTAAATTAATTTTATACTTATTAAACTTGCCTAATTCATTAGAAAATAATTCAGAATATTTCGTCATTAAAAACTCACCGGACTCATCGCGTACCGACATATTATTACAGTTCAGACTACACAAATGTAAATTAAACAATCTCATAAAATCCCGGCCTAAAAGCGGTAAACGTTTTTCATTGGTTTTTATAATAAAGAAAACTATTTGTCGAACGCGGCCCTCAAAGTTTACGGGCAAGGACAAACAACCCAAAGGTGTAATTTTAACTCCCGTGTAAAAATTAAACACCTCACGACAAGGCTGTAGGCAATTATTATCTGTTCGGAACAGCTGATTATAGATAAAAAACGGTAAAACAGAGACAGCACTGCCACAATCGATCTCGCACGTAATTTCATAATTACCTAACTTGACTTTACGCGAAATCGGTTCATCCTTAATTGAATTGTGAATATTAAACAAATTATAAATACCTTCATCAGCGTCATCGTCACCTTTGCTCAAGAAATTGTTGTCGCTTATCCTAGCCTTGCACATTCTTTTAAGATGACCTTTCTTGTTACACCTCTGACACGTATAATTTACAAAACGGCACTTTTCTTTCGAATGATTTTTATAACCGCACACTTCACAACACTTCGCAACTCTCGAATCACTAGAAGACGCCACCCCGACGCCGGCGCCCGAGCTGCGGCCGGGCGGCCGCCGCTGCACCGCGAACACCGGCAGCGCGCGCGCCTCCTCCGCCGAGCTGGTGGCGGGCGCGTCCTGCGCGGCGTTGCCAGCTCGTGCTGTTTGCAAAGCTAGCCGAGCGCACCTTACGCTCTGCGCCAACTCCAATGCTTTGGTAAAGGTTAAGCTGTCGATGCTCTCAGAGAACAGCTTCTCCTTTTCCTTTGAGTTTTCCAATCCGAGTACGAACCTGTCACGTAAAGCGTTATCCAACTCGGACTTAAATCCACAAAATTGCGCCAAATTACGCACTCGTGCCGCCCATTCGGTTAAATCCTCTCCGGGACGTTGCTCCGCCTTATAAAAGTTATATCTTTCGGCAAACGTACTCTTCTTCGATTGAAAATGGCCGTCCAACTTTTTTAGTAGGGTTTGAAATTCAATTTTGTCTAATTCATCAGGAAAAACCAAATCTCTGGCGACACGGTAGGTATCTTCCACAAACGCAGTGAGCAAAAGAGCTCGTCTCCGCATACCAGCCTTATCGGTGTCGTCTCCAATGTCGTTCGCCGTGCAGTACTGCGTGAAACGACTTCTAAATATGCTCCATTCCTGCGCCCGATGGTCAAATGAGAGATTGCCACCAAACATCATTACTTTGCTTGTTCACTTTTAGTCACATACAAACACACAAGTCTATGAACACGCGTGAATTACGAATCGTCGCCAACTGTTGTGTATTGTAGTATATTTAAAAGGAAAACACAGCAGTCGGATCGTACTCATTTAATGGCTGACAACCAACTAACAAAATTCGTACTACCCACATATATCACAAACAATAAACATAAAATAAACCCACAGATGGTCTTAAAATATTCCGTCTCTAGTAATTAGTTGCACGTATTGTATAACAATAAACATAAACGCACAGATGGTCGTAAAGTATTCCGTCTCTACTAATTAGTAATTATTTACAAAAACAAGCGCATTTTGCGCATGAGTGAAAAAAAAATTTGACTGACCGCCCCAGAACATCCAAACACCGCAGTAATCATTATTACGTACACAGGCAATGTCGGTACCGAAGATTGTAAAGTGTGGCTTATCTCATTTCCTGTCTCATTCTAACTTGCTTATAATTTATTGTTTTCCCGCTCTCTCTCGCTACGATGTTGCTCACTGCTCAGTATCTCTCAGTGAGTCATATTAAATCTTATATGGCTTCGGACGCGCTAAACAAAGAGCCAAGTAATATTCCAGTTCCAAATGATACATTCGAAACATTAATAATGTTCCAATCTTTTGTAACACCTAAATGTTTCGTAACAGTGAGTCGTTTCAGTAAAGAGTTACACACGCCTAGTCTACAATAGCTAGCTTTCTTACAGACACAAAATAAAAGCGCGCTGCCGCCGATACGTAATTTGTGTTACAGAGTAGCTATGGGCCGATAAGGGACATACGTGACAGCTACCGCATGTGTCAATGTCGTCCCACAGACATCTGCTAATGTAAAACTCTAAAACAAGAAAGTCGTCGTACCCGATTGCACTTAACTTAAAAATCGCCAAAGTTGCTAAGGCGATGCTTATAAGCGTCGAATTCACACAAAAAATGACAAGTTAGACTTTATACATATTATACATTATAGTCTTTAGCAGTCTTAGACTATACGCTAGTGAGAAGAATTGATTACGTAAATGTTGAAAAATGTTGAATAATTAAAGAATGTAAATAAAAGAATAATGTTGACAGCCTCCGTGGCGTAGTGTGGGTGATGAGCTGGCTGCGAAGCGTGAGGTCGTGGGTTCAATTCTCACCCAGGACAAATAATTGTGTGATGAACATGATTATTTGTTCTGTGTCTGGGTGTTAATTTATCTATTTAAGTATGTATTTAGAATTATATAAGTATGTTTATCAGCTTTCTGATTAACATAGTACAAGCTCTGCTTAGTTTGGAATCAGGTGGCGTTGTGTGAATTGTCCAAAGGTATTTATTTATATTTATATTTAATTCCAGGTAAAGCCACTAATAAGCAATGCGACCCGGATACCAACCATCTCGCAGATGACGCACGACGACGTGAAGCGGCTGTACGAGCAGAGCTCCGGCGACATCACCATAAACACGCACATTTAGCCCTGGATATAGTCACATTAAAGGGTTTTCACTTTTTGGAAAGTCGGATAAGGCTTTGGGTAGCTAAGGGTAGCCAGTGAAGGCGAGGAAACAAGATATTTCAATCGCGTTCAAATATTGTCATATCGTCATGTCGTATGTTACGCAATCGTCGTAACGTCGACGTGGCATATTGCGGAGATAACAATGTAGTACCAGTGTATACAGACAGATTGGGAGACCATTGTAATATGTATCTGCCCTATAAACGGCTGTGTTGCATCGCGTGAATCGCGTCGCGTCGTTCCGTCGTAGGACAAAGTATGAGATATTCGTAATTTACGGCGAAAAAACGCGACAATGGACTACAAATTTAATATAAATGTCGATAACTAGTTTTGTAGGTATTATTTACGCAGATGGTTGGAAATCGCTTCCGAAATTTCAGGTTATTGAACAATAATGCGGATATGTTAAAAAAATAGGTAACAACATATTAATATTTACGTTCTCAGAGCTGTGACAGAACGAAGGATCAAATAAAGAACGCGCGAAGCGATTCCTTATATAAACGTTTATGTATAACTATTAAAATAAGAATAATGTTAAACATTAAGTTAAGTCACTGTAATATATTAACTTAGTACCAAAAGGTAGTTAGGTAGTCGTTTATGGACATGGAAACAAATAAAGGTGCCGAACGTATTCTCTAATTAGTAAATAAAGTTAGATGTCATAATAACATTAGGTAGGTACTTTAGAACCTTTGGAAATGTGCAAGGGGTTGTTTAGACGCATGGGAAACGATAAATATGTATATCATTATTTATTTAGTCCTTAACAAATTAAATCTATCCTAAAAATACAAAAAACAATAAAAACTATTGTTAATATATAAAATTATATAACTAAACATTATTTACGAAAAGAAACCTTAACTCACACATACTAGTATATAGCAAAAAAGGTAAAAAGAACGAAATTGATATGATACGATATAAAAATATAATACATTTTTTATATATTTTTGAATACCTATATGCCATCACATTCTGATTAAAATTTTGGTGATACTGTACTAAAATCTTGGTAATTTTGTCCCAAATTTATACATAGTAACTGTGAGAGAAACCTAGTAGGTAATTTTATTATGATCAATATGTGAGTATTTTTGTATACTTTTCAAGATATTTAGTAAAGATAAGTAAGATACCGACGCCGAAGTTTTCGAATAAGCGACGCAAGTGTGATTTTTAATTTTAACTCTCAATACAAAACAGGTTTGTTATAACCATAACAATATTATATAACATGTGTATTACACATACACATATTATATATATTGGTATAGTGTCTTTGGTGTGGCATCGAAACATCCAAACGAAAGAATCGATTTTTCCAATACATGACTGTTGGAATTTTCATCATTTCAACTTTGAGACCTGTTATTTTGAATTTCCTGTAATTTTGTACCTCAGGGTTATCGAAACCTGTGGCTTCGGTGGAATAGATTCGGTCGATGGAGACCTAGTATCGGAGGGGAAACCTTCTAAGGGTACCCGGCACCTTGGGAGAGGTGTTACCGGGCTATTTAGGATTTGTTACCGCACTAAAGCCCCCTCGGTGGCCTACCTTTGCGTTTGGGGAGGACTCCGGGATCTCCAGTGGAACGCACCGGTGTCCTCCAGGCGCGACGCCCTAGAACGGGCCCATCCTCTGAAGAGCAGATGTGCTCTCCTGCACCTGCCGATGCTTACAGTGGCATGCGGCCACGCACACAGCGCCGTCCTTCCCGGGGCTGCTGGCTGAACAGATCGAGCTCCCACTCTCACCGTCCGCAACCCCGGAAGCCCCCTTTTAGTCGCCTCTTACGATCAGGCAGGGGATACCGTAGCTGTATTCTTAATCCTGAAGCTACAGGGACTCGGTTTTCGGACCTAAACTCAACCTACTGTTGTAATGGCGGATTTACCACCAGGCAGTGTTAGGTTATACTTATACCCGAATAATAATAATTTTAACACAAAATTAACTAAAAGCGCACATTTTCTACTAGAAGTGCCTTAGCTTCACAAAACTATTTTTGAGATAATTTGACACTAGTTTAATTGTATTATAGTTATGTATACGACAGACTATAATATAGTCATTATATTATAATTATTTGATAAATTAAATACTTATTCAAATCCTTAGGCTTAGTTATAAAACGCGACATTATATATTTAAATCTAAACTATTTATATATTTTGCACGTACCTATCCAGTTTTTTTTCCATTTATCTATACTAATCATATATTTATTAAAAGAAATCTAACCTTTTTGTATCTTTCTTCTCAATCTTTTATTAGCAATTAAAAGAATACAATATTTTAAGGACTTACAAATATACCTTATATTTTTTACGTCATAATAATAATAAGTAAATTATTAACGTTATAACACAATTTTGTGAAAACTTTGTGAGATAATTGTAAGGGACGAAAAGTCATTGACTTGCGTTACTGATACATCCGGCTCAAAGGACCACACTTTTATTTGGTTATGCGGACCATACCCTGTTATTATTAAGTAATAGTAATTAACTAATAGTAGTAATAGGTATTATTATCTATAAGTACACTTAGGGACATGCAACAGATGCCAATTTAGATGTACTTAGATCAAAATGTAGCTAGGCTAGTATTATCCTTTTTCACATAAGCACCAATGTTAGCAGAAAGTACGTTATACGCACTTTATATGTTACAAGAATCATAAAAAATGAAACATTCTTAATAATATAATTATGAATTTAGCCTTAACTACCTACCTACTCAAACAGGTAAAGTTTTACATTAATTTTATTTACAAAAAATAATGTACTTAGTTTAAAAAACTAAAAAAACATGGTTTTGTGAAAATATGAACTAAAAGTAAAAAAATAAGAAGAAAATGTATTTTACTGTAAAAAACGTGGGGTGCATGGTGTCAATCAATATTATCCCAAAAAGCACCCCACGCTTTTTTTACAGTAAAATACATTTTCTTCTTATTAACACGCTTATTACTTGTTATTTCGTATTTTCACAAGAGCGTGTTATTTAGTTTTTTAATCAACAATATTTATTATTAATTTTTTAGTTGAATTTTTTTCGTATTATTGCATTGTGATCGGCCCTTGACCCCTGTGCAAATTTTTAAGTTAATCAGATGCTTATAAGTAGGTGAATATGAATTTAAAAGATTCCGTTACATACATACAGGTCAAGCTTATTTATTCGTGTTATAAAAAAATTGCATCTTTAAAAGGTCATCAAAAAACATTAGCAGATTTTGTCTTATGATTTTAGTCAGACAATAAGATCTTAAATGAAATAATTTCAGGTTTATGCTGTATGTACCTGGTTTAAAATTAATACTCGTATTTATGATTCTACATCAATACATTTTACACTGTACTTACTTAATTGTAAGATATTATCGATCGACTAAACATATTATTATTTTTTAGGTAAATTAGTTGCAATGTAATGCATAATTATTATGTGTTTGTAGTTATGTATCGTTTATTACAACAATATAAATAAGCACTTTTTACATTATGTTGTTTTATTTATTATACCGAAAATATATCCTAAAGAATTGGCTGCCAAAAGGCGCCAATTCCACATATAAATTTTTATTTCAATTATGGCATCGCAAACTCTGTGCATACTGCCAGCGTCAAGTATAATTTTTGCATCAATTTTTTTGCCAGTTTCAATGAAACTGGGCGAAGTAATAACAAAGTCAGTAAGTAAGTAGTCAATAATCAGTCAGTCAAGTCAGTCCAACATTCCAGTAAAGCGATGGCTACTTTACTAGAACGTGTTCGATGGAATTTTGGAGGCAAGCAGAAAAAAAACATATTTTAGCACTGTTATTTCACAAACACTCGTGCACTGTAATTAACCTATATCAAACAAAATGCCATCAACTTTATCCGATATAACTCAAAAATACACCAAGAAAATGAAAATAAAACAAGAGCACATATGTCTTTTTCGACTTCCCGCCAAAAACTCATATAAAAAGTTATCTATCAGATATCATGAAGAGCCCAGCTCTTAAGAGCGACTTGTATATGTGTATGTGTGTGTGTGTGTGTGTGTGTGGTATGTGAGTCTATAGATCACATACTAGGATGCTAAAGCATTGTCTAGCCACCGAGTAGTTGGTCCAGCGGGAAAAAAAATCCCCGTGGTCCAACTAGTTGGACCAATGGTTGGTCCACGGGGAACGCACGGTGTAAAGTCTGCCTGTGGCATCGTAGATCCCGTCTCCCTTATTTTTTAGTTTTATCGGACAAAGACATTTTGTTCGATATGGGTTAATTACAGTGCACGAGTGTTGTGAAATGACGTTGCAAAAATATGTTTTTTCAGTTTGCCTCCAAAACTCCACTGGACACGTTCTGGCAAAGTTGCCATCGCTTTATTCGAATATCTGACTGATTACTCTGATGACTGACTGATGACTTTGACTTTTATTATTATCATCATATCGCCCTATTTCAATATAACGGACAAAAACTGGATACAAAATGTTCACTTGACATCAAGTAACAATTTATCGTCATATAAAGGTTTAGTAAACGTTATCTGAATACCATACATCGCAATAGTTAAGTCATACTAACTTTATAATAACGTTTACTAAACGCGAAAATGGCCCCAGTTATACGACCTCAATGGTCGTATAATGGTCATACAGAAGTCTCGAGCCAACTTCGTTAACGTCATTCAAAAGTCGTACAAATGTTATGGGATAACCATAACTTTCGTCGCTTTGTTGTATTGTGGTCGTACAGGTGTTACTGAATGACTAAAACGTTTTATTTGAGTCAAGAGACAATACCTGTAAGACTTATTCGTATTATGTTTGTGGTTTCGTTTCAAGATTTTAGTGTAAAATAAATAATTACAAGGAAATAAATGCTAGCTGAGTTTATGTCATTGTGGAGAACATAATTATCTTTATGTGTGTAACATATGTATATTATATATTTTCATTTACATATGTATATTATATTAGCCACACCAGTCGGAACTCAACCTTCATTCGTACCGTCCGCGCCTCTCGCTTGCTTGCGCACCGGTATCTTACGTGATCTTACTACGCGAATAATAGTTTAAGTTTATTACTTCGTTCTCTATCTTTGTGTTTGCTATCCACTGTGTACTTCTACTTTCATCCTTCTTTCCTTCTTGAACTGTGTATTGTGACTATCGTGGTGTAACTCCTGAGTATTAAATTCTTCGTGTTGAACTATTTGGACCTTTATTTGTTACACTTCCGCTACAAACACACATACAGCTTAGTGGCTTCAAGCTTCGCCACAGTCATTTTCATATCTTACTTACTTTATCTGTCTCTCATGCTATTTAGTTCGACTGGGAACTGAAGTTTTATGATAATATACCTATGTGAATACTATTAAGATTTTCATGCCCCCTCGTAATTTTGAGTTAAAATCAATAGATTTTTATTAATAAAAATAGGTTTTTGTCTAAAAATGTCCGACATGTTGCTTTTGTCGCAAACTTACCTCTATACGACCCGATGGTGATGATAATGGTCGCCATGACAGCTAGCTATTAGGGTTCCTCAAGAAACATAAAAAACCCTTTTCATATTGTGAATATTCACCAAAATTCTCGTTAACGTCTCCACGATTTTTTTGATTCCATTTCCGTAACAAAATTTCATCAAAAGTTCGTAAATATGGCCGCCTAGTCATTATAAAGTCAAAACCTGATTTAAATGCGACTGCAAGTTTGATTAAAGTCAGGACATGCCATTAAACGGACATCATGTAATATAAAGGTTATATTTGAGTCGTCAATAAACAACCAAGTCATTTAAGAGTATTTAATTGACCGTTGTAAAACAAGATAGTGATTGTTATATAAACGTCTCTGTGAAAACGTCTATACAATATGCACGTTATACATAAATTGTATAAATGTCATATAAAGGTTTTCCAAAGACATAATTTGGTCAGTTCAAAACATTTATCGGACTATAACGTTAGTATGACTATTGCGTTGTCGTACAAACGTTTTAGCTAAGATGTAATATAACGTCATATAGTTTAGTCACCCAAACGTTGCTAAGACCAGTTTACTATGACCTATTCGACGCACGACTAATTAGTTACATTAAAAACGTATATAGGACCTGGTAGTTATATCATTACCATTGTAAGACTGCTATCCAACTTTAGGTCGTACAAGTCAAGACTTATACGACGTATTGACATTGGCTATATATACATAGATGCGATGACACTACTGAAACATTACCACGCGCCTGGCGAAAAATTTGATAGATGTATGCTGGATGCTTTTTAGTGAGTTCAAGACAAGCCGAGTATAGCAATAGCTACTTTACAAGAAGTTGCCTCCAAAACTCCATCGGCGTCCAACTCGCAGAAACACATAAGAAATGTGTTAATTTAGTGAAACTGTTAATTCATACAAAACATACACCAGTCGGGTACTACAATTAACCTATGTACATAATAATACTATGAATTAACTCCTCCAAGAAATTAATAATAAAACAAAAGCACTATGACAGGCCAGGCTTTGCTTTGCACCACAGCTTCCCCAAAAGAACTACCTAAATCAGAACTTATCAAATTTCCCGCCGGGATCGTTTCCCGCGCTGTCATTGCTCGCCCTCGCCATAGGCCCTCGCTCGCGCGCGCCCTGCGTCGTTCCGTCGAACGTTTGGCACAGTTTCCACGACCTTGACCGCGGTCGATTACGCTGAACGCACAGCGGTTTCAGCGCTTGATCGTATTACTAGAGAATAACTGTGTTCAGAGATGTAGCGATCTATTATAAAAGATGTTGGATAGATAAAATCAACTCATCTGTGTTTTGTAAAGTGAGTGTACAAAGGTACTTGCACCAGCAATAAAAAAGAATTACCTTTAGAAATTATACTTACTAAAATTACTAAACAAAAATGAGAATTATATATATTAGAATTATATACATATATGTATGTACTATATTATTTTTCAGAGGTCCTCATAAGTAGAAAAAAAGGACTCCTGTGACTTCATATTGATGAACTTGTTTATTTAATATAAAATTCGGATGATTTTTCTGTCGTTAACAATCAGGAAACATTTTCACAAACTTCCTTACAGTCATTACGGGTAACTTTGAATTGACGTTTAACTTTGAACAAAGTTGGAAAAAAGATTTAACAATTTATTACATCGAAACTTTTTGATATTCCAATATAATAATTGTCTTAAATGGATTGCCAAAATGTTTTTGTACCATACCAAATGAAAATTTAAGAAATAACCTGTCAACGCCATAATTCTGAAAATTCCCGCCTTTTCCGTGGTTAAGTTGCTGGAAGTTTTTGAACTCTGATTTGGAATCGCAAAATTAGGCCACTTTGCTTCATATGGCAAAACCAAGCTATTTGTTACTTTTTTACGTCAGTCTAGATGTCATTTTTATAGATAAGGTTTTAAATTTAATAATACCTTCTTTTTGTTTTACCTAAACCTTAAAATATTAAGGTTTTTTACATTCTAAAAAAAATTATTCAAAGTTACCCAAAACTCACGATAACTTTGAACTCGAGTTTTAGGGGAAATTATGGGTACTTCTGTTGTTTCTTCCGCAAATTTATTTTGTTAGACAGAAAAACCAACTCAAAAGGACACTATTCATTCAATAAAATAAAGGTGTCATAAATAAAAATCAGTTTTAATAATACAAATAATGTAAAAAATGTTCAAAGTTACCCGAACTGTACGTATCACTTTATCACTATAGCGCATTATTTCATTCGATGATTCGATGCAGCGCGATTCTGCGCTGAAACTGAAACTAATCAGCCCGAGGGTTGCCAGACGTACGATAATTATCGTACATGTACGATAATTTTGACACCGGTACGATGTACGATACAATATGTATTATCGTACGCAAAAGTACGATAATATTCAACCATTCTCCGAAGTGAGGTGAAAAGGCTAGTACCGAAGGCCTAAAATCATCCAAAAATACAAAATTATGTCCATGATCGGGGATTTCCCGTCTAATCTATCAAAATACGGTACGAATGACAGTTCATACATTCTTTCCTTTTAATCAGAGTTCAGTTCGCTAGCCGAGTTCGATTTAGTATGGAATTGTTAAAAGTCCTATTTTCAACTTCTGTAAGTGACTAACTTTGTTTTTTACTTCGTTCGTTGCTTGTAGAAACGTTCGTTGGGTAGCAATGTACACATCTTTCAATTTAGTTTGCAATAATTTTTTCAGGTTACATTTAAGGTATTTATTTATAAGTATTATTAGGGATTTCAGAAATAAATAATAAGACCCAGTGACTGCCAGTGACATAAGTCAAGTGACACTGATGACAACAGTGAAGTTTTGGGTTATTAAACCTCCAAAAAGAAGAACACAGATAAATCAAAACATCGGCTTCAAAAATACAGAGAAGATTGGGAGAAAAACACAAAAGATTTTTGACCTGAAGGTGGCAGAAGTGGATAGTGACTCTGATGATCCCACTCTTTTGTAAAATTAATAAGTTACTTTTTTAATTTCGTTCACATTTTTAATTTCCTAAAATTCTTATATTATTTTAGTTCCGTGTGGCTTTAGCCGTTGTTGTACGATAATTTTTAATCTGGTACGATAATTTTTGAATATTGATACGATAATTCGCCCGCACTTGTCTGGCAACTGGCAACCCTCTGCCCGCCGCCCGCCGCAGCAGTGTTGCCAACTGCACCGTAATTACGGTAAAAACACCGTAATCAGCATAGATCTACCACCTACGGTAGGAATATAATTACGGTAGCAAAAAACACCGTAATACACATTGAAAATCGTAATCGATGAAACATTTTGTAGATATGTTATGTATGATATAATTTCAAATATTTTTCCAAATTTGAATGTGGGAATGTGTTTATGTTGGGCATTTTGTCTCTACCACACTCGTATGCTGAGGAGTCAATGACATTATAACAAAAAACGGAATAAACTCCTGACAAAATCTATCAAACGAAGTCTTTTATCGCAGCAGGCCATACAGCGACAGGGAAACATGAAACCGATTACAACGTTTACAGAACAACGGTTTGCACTCCGGGAGTGCCGGCAGAAGTGAAAACTTGAACGTAAAGTTGTGTATATTTGATATTTTGGAATGGTTAGGGAATAATTTCGCACGAATTGCTTTACTTATCAGTATTATTTTTCATCTAGTATTTTCAGTAGGTTTTCATCTACTATTTTTATGAGGTAGATACTCACTCATTTTCTTTCACTATTAGATTAGGTACTTCGTCACTTTTTTCATTAATAGATGCACTTTGTTCAATGTCCATATTTTAAATACTTGATATAAACGAATTTTACAATTACTATAGACAGTCGAGCCGTCATCGGCTGTCACCCCTTTGTCTTACGAATTATCGATCAGGCCACGTGTCCTGACGCTCGTTTAACATTTGTTACCCATCTCAAAAATGTGCACAACGCCGCTAAAGAAGATTTCACTTCAAAAACTGCGTTGATTTTAATCCCAGTGACGCTATGCATCAAAAACATAATATAGATATATATATATATATAATATTGAAACTATAATATTGTCTGATTCTGATTAAAAATATAGTTTATTTTCACAACTCTGACCTATAATTTGCTGCTAAATAAACAAGGTAATTTTACCGTAATTACAAATGACGATTGCAAGGTAATTTTGTAAAATTTACCGTATTTTTAGAGGAATTCTACCATCCGCTAGATTTCAGAGTTGGCAACACTGCGCCGCAGTTAGTTGGCCCGCAGAGCTCGCAAAGTGTGGTGCTTGTGTTCTAATTTCAAACCTTGGACTATTCCCGCTTTATTTTGAATTGAAATGGTGAGTTGCCATTGATCCATGAATTTGAAAAACATTGTTATGAAACAGATACGGCATACAGCACATTATTTCGCAGTGTAATATCATGTGAAATCTAACGGATTGTACACCTGGAGCGGTTTTAATAATTTTCGGTAAGATTCGACCCGTTACGTCACTAGTATGATAATAATAGACTGAATATTTATCTATGATTGCGCGCGAAATACGAGCTTTTCTTCCATTCCATTATTGTTTGATTAGATAACACGAACTTTTGAAGCTTAGGTAAAATACGTAGGTAAGCTTATTTATTAATCTTTTACTTGATGTCGGTTTATTGATCTGTTGATTGTTGGTTGAGAATATCATTAGCAGCAAATATGCGGCAAATGTAGGTGCAAAGATAATAAAATTATAGAAGTGTAATAAGTAATTGAGTTGGATACTTTTCTCTGGTGGTTTTACTGGTTAGGAAAACTAATCCTAATTTGAAAGACAAAAAGATAGTACATGAATATAAGTATGGAAGCAATACAACAAAATATTTAATTCAGTAGGGGCAGTACACTATTATATAAAGTACCGTAAATAAATATAATTAGTAAGAGGAAACTCGGTTAAGCCTCAAAAAACTTTGTATGATCGGGAAAACTTTTCTTAAAGTAACTCGTCGATGCTTATTTTTTCCTACCTTCATGTTATTTTTATATCGCGAAGAATTCGACACCTGCTCAAGAGCATAAATTAAACCGAAACTTTTCTAAACAAGAATTGTAATACAAAGAATAATTAATTATCAATCATTTACTTGTCATTAGGTACTGAATCAGAATATAAAATATGATAAATTAAACTAAGAAAGTATAAAAATTGCCACGTTTAAAATATTATAAATCAATCTTTAATAATTTTTCTTTATACTAGGCACTAAATATAAAACTACCTACCTAATATAAAACTAATAATATGCAATGGAGCCAGGATTGACAGCCATTTAAGAACTATTTAAGTACCAAAGTTACCAAAAACTTAACATCAATTTTTTATACTATTTCTGTGTTTCATAACTAAATCGTAACCATAAAAATAACTGAAGTGACGTACGAGTACCTAACTAAATGAAAAATACAAATAACCTCTTAGGTTCCAGATTTTTTATCATAATAATTAATTCACACTTATAAACCGTTGTGGTGCAGAAACACAATCACCTAGACCGCGAACACAAAAAACTCATCATTCAATTTTCTGCTTCACCGGGAATCAAACCCTGGACTCTCGGCATTGGGAATGGTACCTAACCATTAAGTCATACAGGCCATCGTCATCGTCGTCTCGTCGCCGGTCGTCCATCCTATTTATGTCATTCTCCTTGTGGACAGTTATTGCATCAATTTTGACCGATAAGGCTCGGTCGAATCAGATAAGCAATCGCATTTAAGACATAAATACTTATACACTTTTTATATTATCCATTATATCCATCTTTTTATATTGTCCATGATAGTACATTTTGTATTTGTTTAACATATAACTTTTTACACACGTATACATTACTAGGTATATTTTTTAGGGTTCCGTAGCCAAATGGCAAAAAACGGTACCCTTATAGATATTTGTCTGTCCGTCCGTATGTCACAGCCACTTTTTTCCGAAACCATAAGAACTATACTGTTGAAACTAGGTAAGTAGATGTATTCTGTGAACCGCATTACGATTTTCACACAAAAATAGAAAAAAAAAACAATATATTTTGGGGGTTCCCCATACTTCCCTGTAACTTCTAAAATAAGAGAATGATAAAACTAAACAAGTATGTAATATACATTACCACGCAAACTTCCACTGAAAATTGGTGTGAACGAGATAAGTAGTTTTTTTAATACTTACGTCATAAATCGTAAACAGCAATTTTCTTTCAATCAAAGTTTCCACGATCTACAAAAACTTTTATGTTACTTGCTGCTACGGAACCCTTCATGGGCGAGTCCGACCTTGGCCGATTTTTTTTCTATAACTACATAGGGCATTGCAAAATCTAGTTTCATCTCGTTTCCGTTTACGGTTTTAGTGCTTTAGTATGTAGTTAGGTATGTAGGTAATACACGTAGTCAGACTAGACCAATATTTCGCTAGTCATTGCAACATCTATATCAATTTCATAATCGAGATTAAGCAGTACCGTCTACCAAGAGAATGAAAAGAAACTCTATTGGAATACGACGAATTACGAATTCAGTACGTCAACAGCAATTTCAATAAACTCTTTGTAATAACTGTAAAAAACTAGACTTCCGCCAGCGGCTTTGCCCGCGTGGACCCGTTTTTAAGGTTCCCGTAGAATAAAAACCATTCTATGTCCTTACCCAGGGTCCACTCTATCTGTGTTCCAAATTTCATTAAAATCGGTTCAGTAGTTTAAGCGGGAAAGCGTAGCAGACAGACAGACAGAGTTACTTTCGAATTTATAATATTAGTATGGAGTATGGATGAGCCCCAAAATAATTTCTGCTGTATCTATACATTCGCTGTCATTGCTGTCTCATGAAAAAGCAAAGTTGATGAAGAAGTGACTGCATTTCCTTACAAAGTGGGTAAACGGCAAACGCGGCCTAGATTAGCCTTTAGGTTCCGCGTCGCGTCGTTTCGGCGTCACGGCGCGGCGGCGTCTAAAACTTTATTTTCCTGAAGAAGACTGCATTAAGAGGAAACGCTACCGCCGTATTCCCATACAAATGTATTCTCCTATTTTCTCCCTGGATAATGCTTCTAGAGGAATGATTTTTGTGACAATATCTAAGTCTGCTAAAGCTATGCCCCTATGTTTTGTTTTTTTTTTTCAATCAAATAATTAGATCAGAAAATAATATGACTCTTCAAAAATCGTAGAAAATGACTCTTTCGTACAGCCCTAATCCAACAACTGCAAAAAATTTGAAAGGTTTTTACAACCAAATGAAAACATAGGGGCATAGACTTATTCTATTTCTTGATATTTGTGAAAAAAAATTTTTAATAAACTCAATTTTGAAGGAGGGAAGAGGAGAATACGAAACCTCGATTTAGTAAGAAAGTTTGTAGGTATAATCGGTCTGAGCTGCATCTGTCCCTGTCGCACGCGGCGGATAGCGCTGGGCGCAGCGCGATAGCAATACTTATTCCAAAATACCTATTTTTGAAATTCGGCTGAACCCGCGTTTCCTCTTAAAGTTAACTGAAAAAATAATTGAAATTGTCAGACGCTTTTTACTAGTTTCAGTCATTGGCAATTTGGCAGATTATCATGGAAAAGTTATTATTTTTAATTGACTGCCTGCCTTTACTACAAATAATTAGCCGTGAAGTGAAAGAAGACTTTCACTAGCCTTTTATAGATATACTATATCACCGTTCGGATTGGACTGATCCTTATTAGATAGTGTTTTTTAAATCTATATTTACCCGTTCCCGTAGGATAAAAATTAATATTTGTAGGGATTATGGCAATAAATAACCTATATGCAGGTTATCAGGCCTATGCTATGTGACAGCACCAGTAATAGTATATTTCATTACAAGTGCGGAAAGGCTGTCATTGCAAGGAGTTCCGACAAATGTCTACCCAAGCCGAGGCGCAGCCAAAGGTGAGAGTTGACAGTCGGAACTCCTTCCAATGGCGGTTCCGCACGTGTACTGAACAACTATTTTTAATACAGTTGCGAAAAAATGAAGCAATTTAATAAAATAATAAAAACTCGCATAGAACATTTTTGAAAAATGGCGCCAACCATAAAAGAATACCGATTCTTATGCAGAGATTTTTTTGTTTTCTTCGCCCATTCTGGGTAGGCAAAGGGCACTATTGCCATACAGCCAATTCAGTAGAATTTTTTTATTGATATGAAATTAAAATGTTAATGAGATGAAATGAAATGAAACCTAACCTCATTGAATCAAATCATTAAATCTGATATTGAAACAAATTAGTAGCTTCTTTTTAGAAATATTTGCATGAATCATAAAAACTTCTAAAACTTCGTGGCTGGTTTTTTTAATAGACATTATTTTGACAGTTGGGAAAGAGAATGCACGAGTTAGGAAAACGTAACGAAAAAGCACGAGTGTGTAATAGCCCACTTCCCGAACGTTATACGTCCCTGCAATACGCCACTTTTTGAGCAACTGTATTAAAAAATACATTTTTAATACAGTTGCTCGAAAAGTGACGTATTGCAGGGACGTATAGCGTGCGGGAAGTGGGCTATTACAGACTCGTGCGTTTTCTTTACCTTTTCCGAACTCGTGCGTTCTCTTTCCCAACTGTCAAAATAATGTCTATTAAAAAAAAAACAACCACGAAGTCTTAGAAGTTTTTATGATTCATGCAAATATTTCTAAAAAGAAGCTACTAATTTGTTTCAATATCAGATTTAATGATTTGATTCAATGAGTTAGGTTAGGTTTTATTTCATTTCATCTCATTAACATTTTCATTTCATGTCAATAAAAAAAAAACTACTGAAGACTTGGCTGTATGGACATAGTTCCCTTTTGCCTACCCAGAATGGGTGAAGAAAACAAAAAAATCTCTGCATATAGGTATTCTTTTACGGCTTGGAGTTTTGGCGGGAAGTCTAAAGGGACAAGTTGTGCTCTTGTTTTATTTTCATTTTCTTGGTGTATTTTTGAGTTATATCGGATAAAGTTGTTGGCGTTTTTTTCGATATAGGTTAATAACAGTGCACGAGTGTTGTGAAATAGAATAACAGTGCGAAAACATGTTTTTTCGGCTTGCCTCCAAAACTCCTTCGGACATGTTCTTGTAAAGTAGCCATCGCTTTACTTGAACATCTGACTGACTAGACTGACTGATACCTGACGACTTACTGTTTTATATAGAATAATAGATGCAGAAATTATACTTGACACTGGCAATATGCACAGAGCGCGATGCCATTATTTAATATTGAAACGAAAATATTGAATGGCTGCAAGGATTTTATCCAATGCCGTAAAATGAATTAAAAAAAAATCTTTTACGGCTGGCGCCATTTTTCAAAAATGTTCTTTGCGAGTTTTTATTATTTTATAAATTGCTTCATTTTTTCGCAACTGTATTAAAAAAAGTTGTTCAGTACACGTGCGGAACCGTCATTGGAAGGAGTTCCGACTGTCAACCCTCACCTTCGGCTGCGCCTCGGCTCGGGTAGACATTTGTCGGAACTCCTTGCAATGACAGCCTTTCCGCACTTGTAATGAAATATACTATTTTATTTATGATTCACCTTTGGGCATCGAATTGAGAACCTCTCGCACGGCAAAACTACAAGGTAGATACGGTTCTTCATAATGGACTAAAATTGTATTACTTACTACGGCATAGTAGTGCTAGTGATAACAGATAAATAACTAATTCACACTTACAATGTTGAATCCTCTTGAGACATCACGACTGTCATTGAATGACTTCGTCGGACTGCATGCCGTGGTGTTTTAATGGACATCATTTATCTTTTTATGAATATCATTTTTCTTTGTAATGTAAATGTAATGAACAAAATAACAATCTATATTATTTTTATATATTTTTATTGCTACTAGACTCTAGATTATGAATTGTTAAATGAAATTCCGTTTAGTAAGAACAGCTTTACTTTCTTGAATACAAGCCATTTTTAAATCATTTTGTCTACCTTTAGTTTCTCGTTTCCCTTCTCCATTTTTCTTAGCTTCCTTTACATAGTTTTATTCATTTTATCACATGTCATTGTGTTGATAATTTGAATGCAATGTATCAATCGTATGTAGACGGTCCTATATAAATCGTACTTACGTATGTCTGAGTACTCCATATGATTTATACATTGAAGGATATAAAATATTACGGACTGTTGACATCCTAAACCAACCTAAAGTTAGGAGGATTTTCCCAAACGGAAGACACCAGAACGTAAACAAGCGCTTGTTAAATTTCAATGCAATGCAAACGTAAGTGCATTTGGCAAGTTTATAAACAGAATACGAGCATGTGGGATCCGTGACGTGCATCGAAAAGCAAAATTTTCTCCAAAATCATCCAGTTTATCCCAAGATCGTTTTGGGAGCGCCGTGTTCTATCGTGCCAATTGGCAGCCGCTTGTGAGATAGATTTTCGTAAATAAACACGGCGTGTTTAAACAGTGGCTTATAAAAGTTTTAGTATTTTTATGTGTTATCATATGTGTTTGGGATAAGTTCGCGTGTTTAAAGTTAAAAGAAACAGTCTTAGTGACTTTATTAAGTGTGAAAATATTAGTAACAACAGGGTTAAAAATTAAATTTATCCTAAAATTACAAATAAATTAAAAACTAAATCACCTATATAAAATACTGTGTATAATAAAATTATAACAGTCTTAGCTCATGTTAAAAGTAAAAAAAATATCAAACCATGCTGAAGAGTAACAGTTCATAAAAAATCGTCCGTGGTGCCTGCCTAGTACCTAATCAAGTAAATAAAGTTATTAAAAAGACATCATTGCTTCTTTAGGTTTATCAGTGTTTTGTCAAGTTAAATTGTTATTAAACTTCCATTAGTACGCTAATATGAGCTTTTATCAACTCTATCAATACCTAAAGGTAAAGTGTATTATTAATTTTAATTTTGGGGCAATCGGTTTGGTGCTCTTTGAGCGATGGCTTGAGCTGAGAGAAAAGAACCGAAGGAGAAAAATTCCAAAGCAACATTACTTTTTTTAATTAAATAACTTGCCTAGGCATCTTACAAGTAGTCCCTGTAGCTGCGGGATTAAGAATGGAGCTACGGTATCCCCTGCCTGATCGTAAGAGGCGACTAAAAGGGGGCTCCCGGGGATGCGAACGGTGAGAGTGGGAGCTTGACCCGTCCAGCCAGCAGCCCCGGGAAGGACGGCGGTGTATGCGTGGCCGCATGCCGCCGTGAACACCTGAAGGTGCAGGAGAGCACATCTGCTCTCCCGAAGATGGGCCCGTTCTGGGGCGCCGTGAGTGGAGGACACCGGTGCGTTCCAATGGAGATCCCGGAGTCCTCACAAACGCAGAGGCAGGCCACCGAGGGGGTTTTAGTGCGGTCAAATCCCACATAACCCGGTATCCTCTCCCAAGGTTTCGGGTACCTTTTGAAGTAGACTTTTGTTACATATTTTTCTTAGACTCTTTTGTTAAGTGCTTCATCTTCGATAAAATTGAACAATGGACTGAACGATGTCCTAAACATTTCACTCTTCTAACAACCTCCCATAGACCAAGCCCATCAGTAGCTAGTGGCGTAAATGAAAGCTCACGTGGCTGATAGCGTCAAGTGTGTGTATGTTTACGTGTTCATGCTGGTGTGTGCTGCTACTTTTGAGCTGAGGAGCTTTCACTGGACAAATTATTTTAAGGTAAAGTAAATTATTATAGGTACTGTGAATTATTCGACGACGTAAGATTTTCAATGTTATCGATTATACCTGACTGGTTGGTTAACTGGCTGAACGGTACAAAGCTGAATTTCTTTTGATAGCAGCTGCTGTGTTTGCGAAGGCGGAACTGAAAAAAGTCTGATCACATCCAACATTTTTTGATCATGATCTTGATCACTATTTTTAGGGTTCCGTAGCCAAATGGCAAAAAACGGAACCCTTCGGAACCCTTTATGGATTCGTGATGTCTGTCTGTCTGTCTGTCTGTCCGTCCGTATGTCACAGCCACTTTTTTCCGAAACTATAAGAACTATACTGTTGAAACTCGGTACGTAGATGTATTCTGTGAACCACATTAAGATTTTCACACAAAAATAGAAAAAAGTAGTGAATTTTGAGGGTTCCCCATACTTAGAACTGAAACTCAAAAATTTATTATTTATTTTTTTCATCAAACGTGTGGAGGTGTGGGGTATCTATGGATAGTTCTTCAAAAATGATATTGAGGTTTCTAATATCATTTTTTTCTAAACTGAATAGTTTGCGCTAGAGACACTTCCAAAGTTGTAAAATGTTGGTCCCCCCCCCCTGTAACTTCTAAAATAAGAGAATGATAAAACTAAAAAAAATATATGATGTACATTACGATGCAAACTTCCACCGAAAATTGGTTTGAACGAAATTTAGTAAGCAGTTTTTTTTTAAATACGTCATAAATCGTAAACCACAGTTTACCTTTCATTCAATCTTGATGCAATGATTTCTATGGATAATCAAAGGCAATGATGTATTTCTGTTGCCGCTACTGTTATACAAATACAAAAAAAATAGAATACAATAAATATTTAAGGTGGCTCCCATACAATAAACGTGATTTTTTATAGATAATGGTACGGAACCCTTCGTGCGTGAGTCCGACTCGCACTTAGCCGGTTTTTACTCTAGGTTCCATGAAGTTTGATATCTTGTGATTAGAGGTGTATTAGTGACAAATTCTAAAGGCCTGTAGCTAGAATGTACCAACTCTTAATTTTTGCTCGGCCTCAGTTCACGATAAGTTTACTTTCTCCGTTTACGTAAATTATCTACAGAATCATTACGCTGCCAAAATTGTCTCTGTCTCTGTTGATTTTCAAGAAGAGTTTATAATAAACTAAATACTTAAATAATTAAAAATTTAGCAGAAGTAGCAGTACTGGTTTTATTTCTTGTAAGGTACAAAAAATGACTTTTTTCTGATTTAGAAATTGATATCCTAGTCTTTAAAAACCTTGTATCTGCAGCCACAAAATTAACATCAAATCATAATCATAGTAAACCTCCCACGTTCACTTCCACTAATGGAAACTGATCCCTATCTGATTTATAATGGCAAGGAAATATAGGAGATGCACTAAGTGACCTACATTTCCGTATTAATCCATATTGTCTCGCGTGTTGCCAACAGCAATATGTTATGGTGCACTAGTTTATATCACGTCATGCAGAGTACTCGTAATTGCTGTTGTGTGATTTAATTAGGCTAGGCATTTTATAAATAACTCGTTACGCTATATGTGCGTAACATTTTTATATTATCTACTAGATGTGCCCCGTGGTCACACAAGAGACACCCTTATGATAAGGGCTATTGACATCGTCCTGTTCTTAACTTGCCAAAAATACGCGAAAAAAGTTACAAAAGCTGTGCGTGGCACGAGATAAAATGCATATCGTACCAGAGGGCCCACTCTGTAAGCATCCGTCCGTAAGTTCTAACATTTACGGAATCATTTTTAGCATACTCAGATCGCTTCTTTTTCATGAATTAATAAGATAAGCGTTGTCATTGATGACATTAAGCTATTGAATGAATAATATTGCTAGAATTTCTTCAATCTAATCCAATAATAAGGCCCGAAAATTCACTTAGTTTCGGATACGGGCTTACAGAGTGGGCCCTCTGATCAGGCGCGGTCGCAGCTTTGAAATTTGGAGGGGGGGTTGCCTAGAAATTTGAGGGGGTCACTAAGAAATTTGGGGGGAAGAAGTGTCCCAAATTGGCTTGTTTCGCGTTCCATCTACGCATGACTGATGGATTTTGGGGGGGTCATATCCCCTGTGACCCCCCGGAACAGCGCCTGCACCAGATTTTTTTAGATTATTTTTATCTATCAGACTTTCTTCAACTTTGTACAAAAATAACTATTGATATGTGTTAGAAATAAATCATTTAACTATTTAATAAGTAAAGTTTGTCGAAAGTATGGCACTAAGTAATGGCACTCCATACTATAATTTTTTAAGTTAATTTAGGAACAAGAAACTTAAAAAAAGAATCTTGCAACATGAATTGATAAATAAATGATCGGCGACAGGTATCAGTTATTCCTACTGTCATAATAATAATTATGATTGATTTGTTTGAAGAACGCTACTGAAAAGCAACTGATGAAAGCTTACACTACAGCATCAAAGGTGATCTGTGATGCTCTAAGGATGAAAGAGAACGAACTAGAGTGTTATTTCCGAAATAAAATTACAATCGATTTGATATTTTGACTTACTTTGCTTTGACTTACTTAATAAAATGGAGGGTCAGCGATTTACAATGATATCTATACTTTTGTACTTAGTTGTAAGAAAAAAATAATCATTCAAGTGAAAAAGGTCTGTTTTATGAATTATTTAGAAGATAAGTATAGTACAAATACAAATTAGATCTAACGTTGTCTAATTATAAATTCATATTTTGACCTTCACTTACATTGTAAGTCTGTCAGCTTCAGCAAAACCACGGTCATTGTCTCTGTGGTGGCTGAAAATAGCCACTGGCTCGACAACCAGAGACGAGACGCGTTATTTATATTGAAAACATTTTTATGCTCACAAGGATGTAAGCAGACGTAGAGGTTGAAAAACATACTCGTAAATACAGAGCTAGAAAAAAAATATACTTAGAATTTTCATTTCGAGGAACGATTAAGCGTGGTTAATCTCGTTCCTCATTGGGTATTAGAATCTGTTTAGACCAGGAATAGACATAAAACTGGGGTCTCTGCTCAAGCTCTGTTTGACTTTCCTCATATGACAATTTCTATTCTATTTTTGAACAAATTCCAGCAAACAATGCAGAAACCGATTTAGTGAAGAAATGCGAACATTTTGACCGTTTAGGTACTGAATAAATTATCAACTCAAGAAGCACAAAAAACTCTTGTGTAGTTTTAACATTAGCAATTATAATATAAAATATCTATTCGTAGGTAACTGAGAGCATCAAGATGATCAAGGTATGACACACGTCAGAGAGGAGTGGCATTTACGAGCGAACCCCTCGTCTCAACGTCCAACGTGTTGACGGTGCATAGAAAATGACGTTGTTAACTGA
This sequence comes from Pyrgus malvae, assembly GCA_911387765.1. Classification (NCBI taxonomy): domain Eukaryota; kingdom Metazoa; phylum Arthropoda; class Insecta; order Lepidoptera; family Hesperiidae; genus Pyrgus; species Pyrgus malvae. Next base: position 27,210,421 of record OU426949.1, read on the forward strand.
AATTTACATATTTAGAAATGTATACGCATTCATGTACTGTAGCGATGAAATAATATTTGTGAATGTGTGACAAAATTAAAATGTGTGCATTCTTCCCTCTTACCAGATTTGTCACAAAAATTATGTATCGAAAGGAGGCGCTTTGCCGTCTCTACTGAAGAGTGAGTTAGTAACTTTGATGCTCTAAGATTCGTAACCGTAATATGTAATCGGAAGATACGCATAAAAACGTTATATAGCAAAAATTAAATCATGTAAAACTCCGCACAATTGACTTAAAAGATGTTTAAGGTTGCCTACCAACTGCCAAATTATCAAAATGTTGATGTGACGATGTCATTGCGTACTTATTTTTATTCACACAACACCATTGTCTATTTTTTATTTATATTATCATAAAATCAGAGTAATAAAAGAACAATAAGGCTTATGAATAATGGAAGAAAGGTTATGCCAGCCGTGCAAGGAGCCAATCATAGATAAACAGCCAGCCTGTCCGCTTCAGTGCATGTCGCCCAAATGTAGAGCATTCAAAGGAAGGGTAAGACCACAGATAGGATAATACGAGGGTAAGACCAACAAAAGTAAAGGATATGTGGCCTAAAGGTTAAAGTAAAAAGTATGAAATTTTTCGACAAGTGTCCCTTGCCTTGAACGTCCCCAAGGTCTACCTACGTAAAAGCAATTCGTTCGGCTCCTCAAGTGCGGCAGCAGAGCAATGAAACGAGAGCTGAGCAATAAAACGAGAGCTGAGCAAATGTAAAATTTGGACACATTTTATTGAGACATTTTTAGAACGGTTTTTTTATGTATCTACACCATTTTACCATTGATAACGATCTTGTGTTTAGACCACAGTATCATACGGCCGCCTTTGGCTTTTCGATAAATTACTACTTATATTTTTACTAAGAACATTTGTCACCAAGTTTTGTCAGCCTTCTTCTACGCAAGTGTTTCTTTTTACGGTAATCAAACTGAATAAAGTATAATGTCGAAAATAGACATAGTAAGAGTTGTATAAATACAGTAGGTAGGAATTAATAAACAGTCAAATTATTATTAAATTAATAATTTACAAACATTTTTTTCCAATTTCAATATTCGCTGTTCAACAGGCCCCAATCGACACAAGCAAGAAGCCCATCGTGTGGGTGCTAGGCGGTCCCGGGTCAGGCAAGGGTACACAATGCGAGAAGATCATCGCCAAGTACGGGTTTACCCATCTGTCCACGGGCGACCTGCTTCGCGCGGAGGTCAAAAGCGGCTCCGAAAGGGCCAAGATGCTCACAGCTATAATGGAAAGAGGTAACTATTATTGAAAAATCATCGTCTTTTATACACAATGCGAGAACAACTCCTCATGGGCATCCTAGAAATTGGTAAGATCTCACAGGAATATAGCCAAAAATGGTCATAGTTGCGATCTTAGAAAATTCATTGAGTATTTGCACGTGTTCATCCTGTAGTGTTGGATTCGTGACGTGTGAATGTATGCAAAAATATTAAGATATGTCTGTGGGTCAACCAATAGAAGAATGTATATGTCGGAGCATGCTGCTTTGACAACCCGTTGCTGGATGTGTAAGACTTATACGATGGTACCCTCGTCATTGTAATGGTAGACATTTGCACACCCAAGTTTCTCCATGTAGCTAATAATCAAAGTTTGACAAAGGGAGATCTTCCGTCGGATGAGTGATCATGCCCGGGGAGAGGCCGCCCTCTAACTGACTCAATTCGGAGCTTATAATATACATATGCTCGGATATTCAGAAAACTTCGATAGCGTGATTCAGGATACCCGTGGCGCCATCTTTTGATGAATTGCCGAAAGTTGCTACAAAAGTATTAGAACATTTCCTTTGCTTTGCAAGAGGCAACTTCGGGGTATCTATTTCTCGTCACTTTATGAATGAAATATCCCAGAACGGACGACGCAGTGTGTGGTCTTAACCGACGTAATTAAAGAAATAGGGTTGGATTGAATTTAAATTCAATTCAGTTAACACTGTGTGCTATTGATAAATACTTGCTTTCTTGTTGCTCGATATTAGAGCGCTAGCCAAGTCTTCGGAGTGATCGTTCGTAAAATAATATTATGGCAATGAAATATCTTAGATGTTTTATTGCAGTGCAGTCAGAAGTAATAAGTCCAGGAATGTTAGTGGATCGAATCACACTAAAATACTATAGATACACGACAAAAATAATATTATGGCAATGAAATATCTTAGATGTTTTATTGCAGTGCAGTCAGAAGTAATAAGTCCAGGAATGTTAGTGGATCGAATCACACTAAAATACTATAGATACAATACAAGGTATTGATGTTTTCAACTATGTATAGAAGACTCTGATTTGTACTGATCACTATCGTATTGACAGATTAACAAAATACACTATGAGCCTCGTTCACCATCTCCAAGGAAAGTATTGATTAGTTAAGTCCCAAGTACCTAAAGTTAATTGGTAAGTAAAAGCTATAAGTATGGGTCGGTTTATCATATGATTAGTGCTACTCGAACATCGTGAAATTGAAATTGAAGTAACTGGTGACTGTACCTATATAGAAGGTTTTTTAATCGTGGCAGTACTCAACAGGATACAAGGTGTCTTAATCTGACGCGCTGTAGTAAATCCGAAAATCCCCTCGTGGGTACTATACTCGAAAGTCTTCGAAGTGATTACTGGTAAAATTATATTGCGGCATGAAATATCTTGGATGTTTTTATTGCAGTACGGTCAGAAGTAATAAGTCCGGGAGTTTTAGTGTATTGAATCACGATAAATGTTATTGGTAGATTTATATTACGTATAATTACCAGGTATTTGTTGAACTATAGAAGTCTCAAAGTTTTAGCAGATAATAATATGTACTCATCACTATCAAATATAGCAAAGATACTAAAACACAAAATGATAGATGGGTGAAATACCATTTAGTGAATATGGCTCCAACCACTTCCTAAAAATGCACTTATAATCATCTTTTAGAAGGGTCTTTCAAGAAAAAAAAATGTACCTAGATACGATTCACTGTGTGGAATACCAAACAAAACCTACGAGTAAGTCGCAATCGTGTCGCATAACTACAAAGCTTATAACAATGGGAAGCATTCTGCCTCGAGCTTCCATTTCCACCCAACAAAAGCTTAAAAAGCCAAGGCTTCGTGAAAAGTCATTAGTGACTACTTGCATTGGATGATTGGTTGAATGCTGTTTAAATAAATAATGTGCTGAGAATTTAGAATTTATCGTGATGAGCTTCGAGATAGGTTTTTTTTTATTTATTTATACATAAAACATGCTTGCAATACTTACAGCAAAGCCAAAGCGCATTGCAAGCTAACATTATTACAAAACAAATACTTATAAATTTTAAGACAATAATTTATACAATAATACAATAATATATTAATTTAATATATCAATTATTAAAAGTAAAGTGGCGAATACATAAGGATATAAAATTGGAAACAGACATTGCAAATATGTCGACGTCTGGTTCCTGAGCAATCAGAGTATTAGTAGTTGATTATTAGTATCCGAATTAGGTCGTAAAAAGACGTTTCCTAAAAAAATAATACGTTGGTTCCTATACTCACATTACAGATAGTAAGAATATAATGACTGAGTCGCAATCTCATTGCATGACAATATAGCTTAATGTAACTCTGGGCTTCTACCACACCTCGATACTTCCCTTCTCCGGTCAAACCATGAAAGTTCTTTCTCCGTATATTTATTCTACTCTATGTTTCTACCACTTACCTGTAGATAGGGTTGTCATCCTACCGGGTTTTTCCGGATTTGTCCTAGATTAGAGGGCACCCGGGCCGCCGGGGAGCGTCCGGGTCATCATTTGTAGTCTGGGTTTAAAAAAATCAATGTCTTGGGCCACCCGCGACACACACACTGTGCCCGCATGCCGCGATCAACCAACGAACCGACTCGATAAATTCAACCTCTCCCCGCTGTTGACATGTCCGGGTTCTGGGCTCTAAAATCCGGAGTTTTACGCGTCTTGTGTTGGTTGACAAATTTTAGAGATAGCAACCCTACCTATATAGCGAGCTTCCATTCCGCCCATTAAAAAGTTGACGAGTCAAGGCTTCAAGAAGTGCCTTTAGTACTTGATACGGGTCGATAATGCGGCGTTAGCGACTAGCGTTGTGCTGTGCTATCGTAGGTACCTACTATGCCGCTCATTATGAAAATGTGGAACGTTAAAGCGATTACTCTGTTTAGATTGAATTTTTCAGAAGAAGAAATACTCAAAGAAATAACTTGAAATTTTTGAGAAGAAGAGATAGTCAAAGAAATAACTTGAAAATTTTGAGAAGAAGAGATACTCAATGAAATAATTTGAATTTTTTGAGAAAAAAAGATTCTCAAAGAAATAACTTCCTTTAGAATTCCAATAACAGATCTCATCCGAAACTTTTCCTTTTATTTCATTCCTTTGTATTTCAAGTGTCTGTGCTTACTTTGCCTCGGATTTCAATTAGCCGCATAAGCTCAATATTTACGGACAAAATAAATACTTATAAATATTTTTGTTCCCTTTAGAATAGAAAGCATTCCACACACAATTAATTATTGTTTTGTTGTTTTTATATCTTTTTGATCCTTTGATGGCGCATCTTAAAATAAATTTGGAAAACGAAATCGACAACCGACAAAGAAGACCAGGCTCTTGTGTTATTAAATACATACCATCCACTAAGACGTGACAACTCCTTATTTTGTTATCAAGACATACATACGAGCCAGATGTAAATGTATGTATACTTCGTAACTTTTTGTTTCATTAACATTTTTCGGATTATTTATCAAAGGGCGCTGACACTACTCACACAAATGCATTTCCAGTCGCGTGGGTCGACATGACGCTATGCAGGTGTGTTGAGTAATGCATGTACTTCACAGTCAATACACATTAGCATATTTCATTACGTTGTACGTGTTCGATTTCAGTAATCGAATTCATATATTTTCTCTCACGAAAGTTCTCTCCAGAGCCATGCTTGTGGGGGTGTACGCACGTGTTTATTGTCCTTGTGTGCGTAAACTAAGAAGTTATCAACAATCAGTCACACCCCAGCGGCCAGTCAGGTTGATTTTTTTTTAAATGTATTTCTAATTTTCCAGGTGAGCTGGTCCCCAACGAGATAGTCCTGGACCTGCTGAAGGAGGCGATGTTGGCACGCGCTGAAGAGGCGAAGGGATTCCTCATCGACGGCTACCCGCGCGAGAAGTCCCAGGGCATCGCCTTCGAGCAGAGCATCGCGCCTGTCACTGTGAGTTGGCTTGTATTATCTCCTCCTCAACAATGGGGAGAGCGACAATGGGTACAACTAAAATCATTCCCGGAGCTACAACTCGGCAATTTAAAATCCAATTACCATAAAATTGCGCCTGTTACTGTAAATTTGCTATTATTCGGAACGGCGGACTTCAAAAGCTGCTACCGGTTTCTAATCGCTGAATTTAAATGCTTCCAGGATTCCTTAACGTTTGGAGCGAAGGTGACTTTCGTTTAGTTACCTTCGCTAACTATATTTTTAATTTTCTGAAACTTGAAAATGAACCGTCGGTTTCTTGTGGGGGTAAAAATTGCACGGGCATCTTCAGTCAATCTGCTGCAAAACGAAAAAAATTTTTTTTAGATTTAATTTGATAAGTGACGACATTTCTACAGAACGAGTTTCTTGGTTTGTAATTTTGTGGGAGTAATATTATCAGCAAGTAGGTATATCTCATAGATTGCACTTCGAGATTGAATCTATGAGTTTACTCCATCGTGGACGCCACGGCCCGATAAGCACATCTGAAAATAATGGTATATTTCTAAAGATAAGTTATATGAAGTCTTTCCCGACAGGAGTCTCCATTGCCATAGAATACAAACTATTACTAACATTCGATTGCTATGAACGGCTTGATTCCAGCAGTATGTGAGGTATACCAACAGCCTTTTTTTACCTTGAAAAATCCATTATGAATTCTCTAGCGAGGGTAATAGTAAGGTTACATCCATCGGACTCCAAGAGGAAAAACATCACGGTATTTTAGCAAGATATTTGTGAGGCTCACTACAACGCTTTTGCATTTTTCCGCGACCTCGATGAAAACACCGTGCACCATCTCGAGGACTCTATATGAGACTATACCGTCTTAACTTCTTAACAGGCACTTAAAGGCGACGACCGTTAAAAACTGATATTCATTAAGAGAATATTTTGTACTCTTATTATGAAATAAATATCTTGACTTTGTCTTTAATTCACGAGAGCTGAAGCAGGGGTTGCTAGATCCTTTCGTAACACCCTGCACTCTCTGCGGATAGAAATGTCGTATGGTTGATCAGTCCTAGCGAAACCTAATATATTGACACACTCGTTTTGTTGCTGCCAGTTGAGTTATCAACCAACATTGTGTTATAAGTAATAAATTGTTTCCAGGTGATAATTGTTAACGTTTGTCGGTTCCAGGTGATAATCTACTTCGAAGCGTCATCGGAGACGCTCACAAAGCGGCTACTGGGCCGCGCGGCCAGCTCCGGGCGGGCTGATGATAACGAAGATACCATCAAGCTGCGGCTGAAGACCTTCCTCGAAAACAACGACCTGGTACTCGCGCAGTACCCCGACAAGCTCAAAAGGGTATGTTGGGTTTTTTAACTACTTATGAAGGAAATCAGAATACTCGTGGAACCATCTCTTCAAGAGTTGTGGAAGGTCGCCAATCGCCACAGACCGTCCGAGATGGATAGATGGGCTGTCTGTCGCCTTTATCCGTTTCTGGATACGACCGAAACCAATATCCAGATACGTTCTTATTTAGGAATATGTTGTTGTTGTAGTGCTATAGCATTACTGCTTCCTACCACTAGTAGTGTCACAGGCAATATAGATCCCCAGTGGGTCTCGTACTTCGAGGCCTCGAATGTGCGACTCAAAACCTAAATAGGGCAATTCGTCGGTCCAACAGTCAGCCTTCTAGACCTTCCTCGGTTAAATATTGGAATTAAAAAGTCAATATCATACTACATTCAGAAATAAAACGGACAGAGCTTTTGCATTTTTATTGACAAGCAGAATAACACAGAATAATGGCTGGCGATAGGTTAGTGGCAGACGACTCCTTGGCTACGGCTTGGCTAGGCTGAAGAGAGACGTTAATAGAGCATGGCGGTATGGCTCCGATTGGCTAGCTGACTGACGCGTTCGTTACAATTATTATCAACAAATCCTGTTAAAATCGAGAAAACAAAAAAAAATCTTAACGCAAATAAAAAGTATACAACACATATAAATGATCAGACGAGCCAATAAGATTATAATAGCAGTAAGATTATAATATCATTTTTGTCTTCTTTTTCCAGATAAACGCCGAACAAACCGTCGACGCGATCTTCAACGAGGTGCAAGCCATCCTCGACCCGCTCGTGGCCTAAGGCCTCCTCTAGTCTCACCTGTACATACTACTGTAACTTATTTTAATGAACTGTTGATTAAATTATATTTTTATTCTGTTACTTACGTGCCAGTCTTTTATTTTCGGTATTTACATTATAATAGTATATTGTGTGGCAAGGGGTGAAACAAGACGGTTCTGACGAGGGCGAGAGGTGACAGCCCGAGCGAAGCGAGGGTTGTCATCGCCCTGGTCTGGACGTAAATAATAATTTAAGATACCGGGTACTGCCGGGTACGGGATGACTGACACATTCGCATTGGTTTGAAATTGTCTTATTTCGACTGGCAAAACAGAGATCAAAACACGCTGTTTCAATGCTTGTGATATGAAAAATACGTTTAGTAATTATCTGTTTGGACAGGCCATTAAGGACCAGTTTCAATAATGCGGAGTGAGCAGCCAGCTCGATTCACAAAATACGGTCCCGTGGATGAAACGATGCATATCTGTAAGAAAGTGGTAGGTGACGAAAACTCTGGATATATTATTATATGTTTACTCTGTGGTGACGTCGCTCAGTCATGTAAACAACGTGTACTGAGATCTAACACTTATCATTGTTTTGAGCAAAAATGAAAGCAGATGGAGAAATTAAAGATTTTTTTTTAATTTCAATAATTTTTTAATAATATTATAACACTTACCTACATATTTGAACATACGCTTAACTTCTAAATGCAAAGAAAACTTAAAATATTCTAATGTAACATTCGCTAAATATATCCAGATGATACCTATATTTTAAATGAAAACTAGGAATACATAAATTTATAATAGAAAAAAATCTATGAGGAGATCTTTTGATCCGATTTTACAGGTTTATAGACATTTTGATATAAGGTTAAGAATAGACTATATGGTTTATTGCCCGTGACATGTGATGCTTCGCACTACTGCAGTTCTGTCACGGGCAGCTTTAATCACGTTTTCGTTGCCCGTTGCACCACTCGTTAAACCAATGGCAATGGACCATCTAAATGGGTAAAATCTCTTCCTGTTCCTTCTCCCTCTGCCGAACAGCCACCGCAGTCTCCACCAGCAGATACAAGCATTTGAACTTGTCCTCACTTTCGCCGGAGCACGGCACCACCTGAATATTTATGACCTCAATTTACTATCTTAGATATGTTTTCAATTTTCAAAGAAAAATATTCTTCCAATAAAAGACGCAAAAATCCAATATTTGCTGGGAACTTAATCTGATAAAAAATATTTAAAAAGAAATTAAAAAATATCTTTCAGAAGACATTCAGGTGATGCCGGTATTAAAACACAGTTACTAAATTGTGCAAAATAAAACAGCTCACTCTTTTAAAACAATTTTATTAACAAGTAATCAAACTCAACACAAGTCTACCCGACTAAAATTAAAAATTTGCTTGTCTTAATAATAACAATAAAAATATAGTGTATACAAATCAAATACTTTGATTTGGTCTATACAACGTATACAAAAGTAGTGTTTTAACACCGACGTCGCCTGTTTAATAACTAACAACTAAATAATAAAATTAATTTTTAAAATTAATAACTAAGTGTAAATGATCTAGAATAACACGGTAAAAACAAATTCGTCAATTGAAATTGTATTGTCAATACTAATAATGTTAGAACGAAGCCACTAATTATCGCAGAAAATTATACTTTCAGTGATGCTTAAAATGTGGGAGAAGAACAAGATTTAAAGGTTTCGATCTTTAAGGATAGTACTAAAGGATAAACCTGAAGTAACCACTTTTAGCGGATTGACTATAAACATTAGCACATTAAGCAGATTCGGATACAGAAGACTCGAAAAAGAGAATTTTGTTAATTTTATGAGTCCTTAATCATGATACGGAGTTACAAGGGACCTTACAGTTTTCTTAGAAAACACTTTTGCAACAGCAACAATACGTTTAAATGCCAAAGTTGGTAAAAGTTCTAAGCAAGGTCCCTAAGGGCGTTTTCAGACTAGCGTATTATACACCCGTATAAGCTCTGAAAGCGCGTATAATGTGCGTATAATATGTATAGACGCGAAATTTGCTACACTTGCAATTCTTACAAGTGTTGACACGCTTATAAGCTCGTATGTGGCCGGTTTCCACCAAACCCTTGGTACGGATTCTAATTAGCGTATTTTTCGGCGCGTGTATGTGATCGACCGTACACGCGCTACAAAAAACAAACAAAAGACACGCGAACGCGCTGAAAAATTCGCTAGTTTAAAACTGCTCTAGAGGAGAGAAGACAAGAGAGATGTGTTTTGAAAAATTGTTGATGATTAAACGTTTATTTACTTTAAGCGTATCGTATAACATTTATAAAAAAAAAGAATTATGTATTAATCAGGCGTGTGCTGCAGTTCGAGTGACGCCGGCTCGTAGCTACCGCGCCTCCCCACCCCCTCTCGTAGTGATGTGCGTGAACATGCCCCCCGCCTTGGAGCATCAGTCTCCAATGGAATGCTGTTGATGGGCTCGATCTTGGTAGATGGGAGTCACGACGTGGGTAGCGGGCATATTTTGGGATATGACCGCTGTATGATGCCAGTTGAGGTTTTGATGTCAGCTATTCGGGCGACGCCATCCTTGCCGGTGAATGTGCGAATGATACGTCCCAGGCGCCATTTAAGAGGAGGTAAATGGTCTTCTCTTATTAGTACTAGCGTGTCAGGCGCCAGAGTGTCCTTGTTGAATTGCCACTTGGTCCTTGTCTGGAGCTCGGCTATGTACTCCTTAGACCATCTCTTCCAGAAGCTCTGTCGCATTTGCTCGATGCGCTCGTAGCGGTTTAAGTGTGAAGTAGATACGTCTGTGAGGTCGCTGCAGGCTGGTACGACGAGCGGCCGGCCAATCAAGAAGTGGGCTGGGGTAAGTGGAAGTAGGTCGTTGGGATCCGTAGACATAGGATTCATAGGTCTAGAATTTAGGACCGCTTCAATTTGCGCCAATAAAGTTGAATACTCTTCATAAGTAAGATTTGAGTTAACTACCCGACGGAGATGAAATTTGCACGACTTTACCCCAGCCTCCCATAAACCACCAAAATGAGGAGAGTACGGTGGTATGAAACTAAATTTAATATTTTCGCTACTGGTATAATCTAAAATGTCTTTACTATTATTATCAAGAAATTGGGAAAATTCTTTTAATGCGCCTACAAATGTTTTTCCGTTATCGGAAAATATTTGAGCAGGTTTTCCCCGGCGTGAAATAAACCTTTTTAACGCCAATAGATAGGCTTCTGTACTTAGGCTAGTGACCAACTCTAAATGTATCGCACGAGTTGCGAAACAAATGAATAAAGAAATGTAACCCTTTTCTAATTTTGCACCCCTTCCTTTGCGGTTCAGTATAGACACTGGCCCAGCGTAGTCCACGCCGCACCGTAAAAATGGAAATCCTGTCTCTATACGCTCAAGGGGTAGGTTTCCCATTTTCATGGTTAGCGCCTTTCCTCTGTGGCGGCAACATGTAATGCAGTTATGAACGGTATTTTTTGCCAAATTACGACCCTTCAGCGGCCACCAGCTATCTCTGATGGTAGATAGGAGCAACTGTGGCCCAGCATGAAGGAGTCGTTTGTGTTCAAATTTAAATAAAAGTTGCGTGAATATATGCTTTGAACATAAAAGTACTGGATGTTTTTTATTGTAAGGAAAAGATAGGGAATTTTCTAACCTGCCTCCTACTCTTATCAGTTTGTCAGAGTCTAAAAATACATCCAAGCTAGAAATATTTCTTGTCGGCCTAAATTGTAAATTATTTATTAAAGCGTGATACATATCAGGAAAGGATATTTGCTGCGAGATGCGAGCTAAAAGTAAAGTAGATTTATTTAATTCCTCTAGCGTTAATTCACATACATAACGATTTGCCTTTATTTAATGCGTGCATTGTTAATGAAACGTAACACGTAGGCTGCTGCGCGTCTCATGCGATTAAAATTAGAAAAACGTTCGAAGCTAAAAATAGAATTATAGTTTGACTGTGTTACAAAGGCATTTACATTCGATTTTAATTCAGGTAAAACGTCCACATCTATATGCGGTGCATTATGTTGTATAAAATTAATTTTTTCACGTAAAAATGTAGGACCGTGCCACCATATATCTAAATTTTGAAGCGCGTTAAGTGAAACACCACGGGATAATAAGTCTGCCGGGTTGTCCGAGCCGGCGACATGTAACCAGGGTAACTCACCAGTCAGCTCATTAATTTGTACTACTCTATTTTGCACAAATGGCTTTAATAAGTGTGGTGACATTTTGATCCAGCCTAAAGTGATAGTGGAATCTGACCAAAAAAATACATTATTAAATTTTAATCTTAAGGATTTAATAATATGATTAAATAATTTGGCACCGACCAGAGCACCGCAAAGTTCCAGTCGCGGCATTGTGACTGGTTTAATCGGTGCTACTTTACTTTTAGCAATAAGCAACCTTACGGTTATTGGTGAGAAGTCGTCGTAGGTACTCACATAAGCGCATGCACCGTAGGCGTTCTGAGACGCATCTGTAAATATGTGTAAGTCTGTGTATTTTGAGTACGGTCCCTTAACGTGACGAGGAATACGAATATTTTGTAAATATTTAAGCGAATCAATGAAATTTTGCCAAACTGTAATAATATTATTAGGTACTGGTTCATCCCAGCCTAACTTGCATAACCACAATTTTTGTAAAAGTATCTTAGCGATTATTATTGCAGGTGCTAAAAGACCTAAGGGATCGTAAATTTGAGAAATTACGGACAAAATAACGCGTTTAGATATAAAGTTAGTATTCTGGTCAATCCGTGTAGTGTAATGTAACATATCAGATGTCGTAAACCAACCTAGACCGAGAGTTTTAGTTAAACAATTTTCGTCTAAAGATAATTCTTTTGTTTGATCCGTCTCCGAACAATCCGTATTAAACATCCACTTACGTAAAGAAAAACAACCGGACTTTAAAACCTCTGAAACTCTTTTACAAGTTTCTAGTAAACATTTTTTATCATCGTGTCCCGTTATTAAATCGTCAACAAAGAAATCTTCGTTGATTACTCGCCTTATCGCGTCATCGTCGCATTCCTGCGCCAGCTGTTTTATGCATCGAATGCTCAGGTACGGCGCGGACGCAGTGCCGTACGTCACTGTATTAAGTTGGTACACACCGAGCTCATTCGATTTATTATTTCGCCAAAGTATTAATTGTAAATTTCTTTGATCAGGTTGAATATTAATTTGGCGAAACATTTTCTCCACATCGGCGCAAGCGACATATTTAAATTGACGGAAGCGTAACAAAATAGAAATTAAATCATTTTGCAAACTCGGTCCGGTTAATTGGATATCGTTAAGCGATTTTCCGGATGTCGATTTAGCACTCGCATCAAAAACTACACGTAACTTAGTAGTTGTACTATGTTCTCGCATAACTCCGTGATGCGGTAAAAAATAATTCGGTTTGCTATATTGCGTAATAAGACTCATGTGACCTAAACTTAAATATTCCGCCATAAAATCGCAGTATAATTTTTTATATTCAGGTGCACATCGATCTAACTTGCGTTCAAGACCAAAAAATCTATTTCGCGCGTTTAAATACGAATCACCCAGTGTGTCACCGGACTGCGCTAACGGGATGCGTACACAGAATCTACCGGTGTCATCGCGGTACGTAGTGCTGCTGAACAATTCTTCGCATAAAGAATCATTTTTTGTAAGATGAGACTTGGTAGGTAATTCTTCCAGTTCCCAAAATTTTCTAAGCTGGTTGTCTAGCGACTGAGAGTAGTTACACTGAACCTTATTTAAGCGTGACCTTTTATTTGTTAACAGTGAACCAGATATGATCCATCCTAGCTTAGTGTTTTGTAAGTACGGGCCACTACTTAGGCGAATTAACCCGTCGTTTAATAGTTCCCAAAATTTATCGGCTCCTATCAGTAACTGAATTTCTGAGGGCGAATAAAAATTAGGATCAGCTAACCGTATATTATCTGGAATAATTATGTGCGATTTTATACCTAATGATGGCAATGGAGCTGTAATTTGAGACAAAACTAAACAATTAAAGCGCGTATTATAGTTTGATGTCTTCGATTTTATCTTTAACTCGCACGACTGCGTTGAATGAGTCACCGAGTTACCTACTCCTGTGACTTGAACAGTGGACTGTATCAATGGAATGTTTAATTTTTTGCATAATGGCTCGGCGATAAAGCAATGCTGGCTGCCATTATCCAATAAAGCGCGAACGGTATGATATTTATTATTAATGTCTGCTATTTCCACTAACGCTGTAGACAGTAAGACAGTCTCTAATAATGAATGAGACGTATCTTCACTCTCATATTTAGGCGCCTGCGTTGTGTGAAAGGCTGTGTGTAATGTTGTAGTGTGTGTGTTGTTAGTACTTAGTGCATCCTGAGGGGAAGTCTGACTAATTTGACTCGATCGCGGGTTGACTATAGCCGATGATGTTAATGCACTAGTGTCATTAAGATAATTATTATGCTCGGAATGAATTAAACTATTGTGCTTCTTATTGCATAACTTGCATGAACCGAACCAACATTCAGTGTCATTGTGGCCTGCGCGTAAACAATTACGACAAAGTTTTTTCTGTTCGATGAATTTAATTTTATCTGCAATGCTTAAATTTAAAAAAGAATTACATGAATACAAGGGATGATTGGCTTTACACATAGTGCAAATTCTAGAACCTTTTGAGTTTGATGAATTTGTAGCTGAAGATTTATTTTGGGTTGACAAAAAATTATGAGATTTAGTAGGATGATTTAATAACTTTTTAGGACGAGTATCTAACGATATTTTACTGTGCGATAAATTAATAGTCTCCAGTACATCGGCCCTGTCTTTTAGAAATTTAATTATGTCATCAAGAGTCAAACGAGAACTCGACTGATTTTTAGAATTTAAAATGGTACCTTTATAATTTTCCCATTCTCGTTCTGTTGATGAATCTAATTTTGATGTAATAATATAAATAATCAAGGTGTCCCAGTACTCTGTTGGCTCACCCAACGTTTTAAGGGCACGAATATTTTTGAGAATATTATCAATTAATTTACGGATTTGACTTGGTGATTCTTTATTTATAGACGCAGAAGAAAACAAAGCCTTAACGTGATTTTGCACAAGTAAACGGGTGTTATTATATCTATTCTCTAATAATTCCCACGCTATTGTATAGTTCTCTTTTGAAAATTCTAAAGACTTAATTACCAAAAGTGCATCCCCCGTTAATGACGACCGTAAGTAATGAAATTTTTGGACGTCATCAATCTCTCCGGAATTATGAATAAGAGATAAATAGGTATCACGGTATTCTAACCAATGGTCGTAAGACCCGTCAAAGGAAGGTAATGCGATCGTAGGTAATTTAATATGACAAGATGTTTTATTACCATTTTGAGTCTCAGTTTTAGTTAGTTCGTTTATTAAACACTTAGACTTGGCCACATAAGCATAAAATTGATTTTCAAAAGTTTCTCTTTCCATTATTTCTTTTTCAATTAAACTTTCAGCTACCTTCAAATCAATGTCATCCTGAATATCCGAAAATTGATTCAACAACAACTCCGCCTTTTTTAGCCGTGTTTGTATTTCAACCTTAATTAACTCTGTTACATTTTCAACATTAATGGAATCTATATATTTAGTAAAAAGTGTAAATTTGCCTCGTATAATACCTCTTTTTTTGTTTAATTCTTTAATAATTTCTTCATCGCTTATTTCGAAGGATGTTAATGAATGCCTCTTTTTGGTCATTTTGGGAGTAAGAAATAACCGTTATGAATTTACGAAATGAAATTAAAACGCAAGCGCACCCGCACCTATCGTGACCGGCTGACCTTCCGCCGTGCGCAATGTCAAACCCGCGCTAATCACAACAAAATTACTGGCACAAATTGAACACTAGAAAAACCAAAAAGGATTAAGAAAGGATAATTAATGATTGGCCTGACCTTTGATGATGCTGGTTACCGTTGATTTTTGAATTTGTGGCTGGTAGGTATCGAGATGGTTTCGAGCTTCCGATTAATGCTGGTAGTCCGATTACTTATTATTGGATCCGGCTCGAAGGACCATTAGCTTTATGTTGATGATTAAACGTTTATTTACTTTAAGCGTATCGTATAACATTTATAAAAAAAAAGAATTATGTATTAATCAGGCGTGTGCTGCAGTTCGAGTGACGCCGGCTCGTAGCTACCGCGCCTCCCCACCCCCTCTCGTAGTGATGTGCGTGAACAAAAATCAATCTTAATTTTGGAACGCAGAGCGCATATGTGTGAAATCGGGGTGAGGGTGGAGGGTTTTTTTATAAATAAACCTAACAAAAAGGCAGACGGGCCGCGTGGTGTTAAGCGATCACCGTCACCTATGGACACGGACAACCCCAGGGGAGCCGCCTGAGCACTGCCGGCTTTGGAGGAGAGCTTTTTTACAGCTTTCTTGAAGAACCCCATAGTCCACTGGGAATGCCTCAGCTGGAAGATTGTCCCCGGGTGGAAATAGCCTGACAGATTTACAGCACATCTAATGTCTTCGGCTTTCCTCACCGCTTTGCTGGAAACCGAGCCTAAGCCAGCCTCAAGAATTGCGAAATAAGTTCGAGCAAAACTTCGTGTACTCAAGAATCGCTTACGAAGCGCCAAAAGTTACGCGCGTGTAAATGCGTATGCAGAAACGCCCGCTGAAAAATACACTAGTCTGAAGCCGCTCCAAGGAAGAGGTGATCCGAGGTCATGGCAATGCCCCTTCCAAGTTATTCTATTTCACGAATTCTGGTCGATCGGCTCTGGCTGTAGTAGTAATGTGTACTAACAAGCGCGCTTGTGTGCGTAAACTCTAGAAACGTTAGAATAAAATCTGAAGAATAATGAAACCTTAAAAAATATAATATTAACTCACTGCGGATAACTCTTTTACGTTTAGTTGTCATGCTGACGTTACTCGACCGACACTATTTACACCGCCGTATTTTTAGTCAAGCAAAGTACGTGTAGTTACTAAGAAATAGACAGAACTTCCGTGGTCACTTAAATTTATTCTGAAAAATTATATTTCAATGCCTAAGCTTTGCTTTATCAGTTTGCTAACAACTGATCGATGATTTTCATAACTGCGTTATATAAATAATTATTCGAGTTTTTTTTTTTATTTAAGCACTTTCTGGTATGAAAAAATTGGCAAAGTACTTAAAAATTATGGTCGCCATCCATGCTACGCTATGCATGACGGTTATAACCTTACAGGCATAATTGACAGGCATAACCTTGCGTGTGTGCCACAAAACTGTGCAGTCATCTACGCCTGTATATGCAAAACCTAGTGTGTATATGATCGTGCATGCCTGTCAGTTATGCGACCATTAGACTTGTCTATAAATACAGAGGTGAGTGTCAACGAGCGCTCTCGAGGTTACGCACACTAAAACAAGATCCATCTACACGCCTCACAACTTTCACAGCCGAACAGAGTTCGTGAGCCAGAACATGTACAGTTAAGTGTGGCACCACATGTCGGTGGTGGCCACCTCCAGCTCGACGGCGACGGGCGGCGGCGGCGCGGGGCTCACCTGCGGCGGCGGCCCCCAGCCCTCGCTCCTAAAGGACGCACCACTCGGCTCCTCCGTTGTCGTCACCGTCACCACTGAGGCTGTTCTGCGAAATTTTATTCGTATGAAAATAACCTAAGATTTTTGTCCTTGGACAGGTTATTATAGTCCGTACTACATAGCTCCAAGATTTTGGCAGATGTCGTCTTGTCGGATGACGTGACTTTGACGCGGCGACTAAATAATATCAATATAGCAAATGTTAAAAATGCACTAAAACATAAAAGATTATAATTTTATTTGATTTGATTAATTGTAATATCATTTGTTCGCAACTACATCAACCCTTCAATCTTTTTTAGCGAACCTTAATACTACACGCGTGACAGTGAACGCTGTTCGCGCAAGGTTAGTGGCTATGATGGCCATGATGGCCTATTTACTGGGTTTGGGACATAAAGAACAGTATGGTAACTATTATATTAGTCTTATAGTAGTTATATTAATTAATAATACAATTCTTTGCTCAATTAAACGGAAATGATTTCTCTTACTAACAATACTTATTACACAAAAAACAATACTTATTACGCGGTAATTAAAAATGTATCGCTGTCAATTCAACGAGCATTTAGATTCAGATTAGAAGTTCTATCTTTCATTCAATTTAAGTCCTACGTAAAAATAAAATGAAATACGAAATCGGTAGTAGAGCTTACAAAAAATTATGTCAATAAACTATAAACAGGAAACATAATAAGAAATTTAAGATATAAGAAATTTCTTATAGGAATAAGCAGTACCCTGTACATGTATTCTTCTTTTTAATGTATTTTGTAATATCTTTGTGTACAAAATTAAATAAATAAATAAATAAAACATTTAAACAAATTGACAAGATTAAATTGTAAAATATATAAGTAGGTAAGAAATGTAAAATCTGAAAGGTCAAAAAAAATTTTTTAATACAGTTGCTCAAAAAGTGACGTATTGCAGGGACGTTTAGCGTGCGGGAAGTGGGCTATTACACACTCGTGCTTTTTCTTTACCATTTCCGCACTCGTGCGTTCTCTTTCCCAACTGTCAAAATAATGTCTATTAAAAAGAAAAAAAAACCAACCGAAGTTTTAGAAGTTTTTATAATTCATGCAAATATTTCTAAAAAGGAGCTACTAATTTGTTTCAATATCAGATTTAATGATTTGATTCATTGAGTTAGGTAAGGTTTCATTTCATTTCATCTCATAATATTTTCATTTCATATCAATAAAAAAAATCTACTGAAGACTTGGCTGAATGGGCATAGTTCCCTTTGCCTACCCAGAACGGGAAGAAAACAAAAAAAAACTCTGCATATAGGTGTTCTTTTATGGTTGGCGCCATTTTTCAAAAATGTTCTTTGCGACTTTTTATTATTTTATTAAATTGCTTCATTTTTTCGCAACTGTATTAAAAATAGATGTTCAGTACACGTGCGGAACCGTCATTGGAAGGAGTTCTGACTGTCAACCCTCACCTTCGGCTGCGCCTCGGCTCGGGTAGACATTTGTCGGAACTCCTTGCAATGACAGCCTTTCCGCACTTGTTATGAAATATACTATATTCGCTGAGCTGAGATTGTGCTGAGAACTCGTTGTGAGTATTGTAATAAATTATTTGATGACAAATAGTTATCCTCAGTATTCTCGTTATCGGTTTAACAGTTAACTAGTAGCGAGTCACATCTCTTAAACGATCTGCCAAAATCCTGGAGCTATAATATAATAATAATAATAATATATAGTTTTTCTACCCTCGGATAGAATTATTCGTCGAATAAAAGAAGCGCGAAGGGCCCGGCGGCTAGCGTAGAACGCAAGCAATCTATGCAGCTAAGCCAAACGGGCGCGGTCGGGTGTGAGATGGGTGACCGCTAGTGGCAAAAAAAATTCATGTGCGTTTCTGTACATCGGAGGCCACGTAAAGCCGTCGATCCCGGTTGTTGTCGATAGGTAACAGTTGTTAAACCTAGTCGGAGGTCTTATGGGTGGTTTTAAAACATCTGATAGCGGATTGGTCACTAACCCTCATCTCCACCAACCCACATTGGAGCAGCGTGGTGGAGTAAGCACCAGGCCACCCCAATAATGGGGAGAGACCCGTGCCCAGCAGTGGGTTGCAAAAAGGGTTGCAGCCAAGTGTTAGCGTTGTTGATTCATCGTTACTCCTATGATATATGAGCGATAATATTAACTGACTATAACTCTATCTGGCGATTGAAAAATCAACTAATTGATTATAAATATATACTTATAGGTAGTCCTTTTATCTACGAATGCCGGTTAAAGTGCATATGCATAATTCATCTGTATGTAAAACGTTAGAACCCTTACATATAGTTGGGGAAATAGTGGTGCTCGTCGGTTGCCATTGCTTGAGTAAAGCGACTTCACCCAAAGATACACCTATGATTATTGACGGAGCTGAGAATTGAGATGTTGGTCGTCGGGTTCGCAACAGATGACGAGCTGCCACACGGAGGGGTTGTACTTGACCTCCTCCTCGCTGATGGCGCTGGAGTAGCAATCCTCATCAACAGCAGGCTGTTGCTGTAGGCATGGCCGCATGTTTGCAGTTGTCATTGGTTTAAAGTGCCTCCGCTTCAACTTTGTGCTTCAGAAGGGATCTTGAAGAAACCATCGGTTCCGGTTGTTATCGATAAATAACAGATGTTAAGCCTTATGGGCGGTTTGAACACATCCGACAATGGGTTGGCCACTTATCCGCGTCTCTACCATCCCGAATTGGAGCAGTGCGGTAAAGTTAGGTTCAGGTTTTCAGGGAAAAGACCCGTGCTCACGACCGTTGGGGCGCTAAAAGGGATGCAGCCGACTTCGCCTGAAAATGTTAAAATGTGGAAAAGTAAATGCCACTCACCCACGATTGTTAACAGAATTGAGGTCGTGGTCGTGAGGCCCGTAACGGATGACGGACTGCCACACGGAGGGGTCGTACTTGACCTCCTCCTCGCTGATGGCGCTGGAGTAGCCCTCCTCCGCGTCGCCCAGCTCGTGCTGGTACACCAGCAGGCCGTTGCCATAGTCGTGGGCGCGGTTGTGGTCGGCTATGTTCTGCAGGAAAAATTGGGTATATTTAAGGATATCTTGCATGTAAAAAACATGAAAAATGGAAGTAATTTTAAAGATGAAATGAAATGAAATGAAATGAAAATACTTTATTGTTGACTGTTTACATACATACTGTTGGGAATCCGGCTCGACAAGGACCGGAATTGATTGGAGAAAGGGGTGGGACCTCCGGTTCGCTATGACCAAAATGGTGGTGGAATAAAGGGTGGAAAGGAGGGTGGTCCCCCGTTGCGGGTGTAGGAATTGTGGACTGTAAGTTGCGGTTTGAATTAAAGGTGGAAAACGAGAAGGATTGATAAAGGGAGCGCACTAACCTGGTGCTGGAGCAGATGGTATGCTCGTGTACTGATGAAGCCTTCTCTTGCCCGGGAACTGATGTTGTCTTTCACAATACACTGCACTATTCAGTTAAATCACAAAACTATTGACAGCGGTGATGGCGGCGATGCGGCGAGTCTGATGACCACGTGTTAGGTGGCTTGCGGTGCGGTTGTCAATTGTCACGAGAGGACTTGCATGCGCGTCGGCGGCGTGCGCGTCGGCGGCGGGACGAAGGCAGCCTGAGTTGATAGATCTTCCTGATCCATATTATGTAATAGTGCGCTTGCGGGAAAGAGAGGGAGGGTGAAGGGGAGGGAGGTGAAATGACTTAATTGGCGCGAACATCCCCCCGGCCTTGAGGTCTCCTCAAATAGCGAATTAAAAAAAATAAACATAAATATATACAGCGGAGTTAATATCATATAGAAAAAACTATATATGCGGTAAACAGAGGCGATGCGATGAATATAATTAGTAAATTAATAAAAATATTATAATAGCGGGATAAGAATTTATACTTAAACTATAACTTATAAAATATAAACTACATAGGCATATAGAAATATTATTGCGTTGGTAGAGGGCAAAGTCTAACAATGGGCCGCTGCAAAGTGGAGCTCTTAGTCTTCACTTGTGCAACGCGCACCACACCATCCCTACCAGGAAACAGTTCAGTGACGACGCCTAGCGGCCACTGAAGAGGCGGAGCGTTATCCATATCGATAAGAACAACGGTTCCTACAGAAATGGAATTAATAGAATGTTTATTCCACTTTTCTCTTGCTTGTAGTGTATGTAAGTATTCTGATCTGAAGCGCTTCCAGAATGACTGAACTATCGAATCAAGCAATGAAAAACGTGATAAAAGATTAATGCGTTCCTTACTAAGATCCGCGGCGGGTAAACATCCAAGTGGATTAACAGCGAGGAAATGCGCGGGCGTAAGTGCAGTAGGTTCCGCCGGATCGCTACTTAACACGTAAAGCGGTCGTGAATTTAATATGCGTTCGACCTGAGTGAGGACAGTAAGCAACTCCTCATACGTGAGGATTTGCTTACCTATGACGCGAAATAAATGATACTTTACTACCTTTATACTTGACTCCCAAAGCCCACCACCAAAATGTGGAGCGTTTGGAGGGTTAAGTTTCCATGTGATGCGGTTATCAGAAAGGATCTGATTAAATACTTTATAATATTCGTCTGACCGTAAAAAGGAATGAAGTTCTTAAAGTATGAACGCGAAGCAATAAAATTAGTAGCGTTATCACTAGTGAGTCATCATCATTAACGATGTGCGAATAAACCACGCAGCCATACGCCTTTTCACTGGCGTCGGCGAACGCGACTAGCGAGACTTGGGAATTTTTATTTATACCCATATGGCGAGGAAACTTTAATTTCGATATCAAAGGTAACTCTGAAATATATTGTTGCCATGTAGTAACAACGTGAGCGGGCGGAGCCTGGTCCCAGTCAAGTTTGAGAACCCATAAGGTTTTAATGAGAAGCTTAGAGAAAAGAATTACTGGACCCACGAGCCCCAGAACATCATACAAGCGAGCGGTTGCGGATAAAATAGAACGCCTGGTACAAGCGAGCGGCGGCGGCGAAACTAGAAAAGAAAAACAATCAGTTGCGGGGTGCCAACGAAGATCCAATATTTTAAAAATAATTTGGTCGTCGAATGAGACCTCGTCAAGCTGACGGTGCGTTGCGGGGATGTGCTGTAAAAGCTCTGAACTGTTACTAGTCCACTTAACCAATTCAAATCCTCCACGCTGAAACATTTGAATTAGTTCAGTGGCTACGTCAACGGCGCTGTTGACGCAGGGCGCGCAGGACGCGATATCGTCCATATAAATATCTCGTTCGACCACCGAAGCAGCCAAAGGATAGGACTCCCTCTCCTCGGAAGCCAACTGACGTAGTGTGCGTAGCGCAAGAAAAGGAGAAGAGCGTAAACCAAAAGTCACACGATTAAATTCGTATGTTTGTATGTCTTCCTCATTAGAAAAGCGATAAAGAATGCGTTGAAACGCGCGGTGCGATTTTTGTACTTCAATGCATAAATACATTTGCCTAACGTCGGCAAAAAAGGCGATGCGATAAACTCGTACGTTTATTAAAATATTAAAAATATCAGACTGTAAATTTTGCCCACTATGTAAAATATCATTTAATGAAATGTCATTGTCTGACTTAGCGCTTGCGTCGAGTACTATTCGCAATTTAGTTGTACTTTTATCATTACGTATGACAGGGTGGTGCGGGAGATAAAAGCAAGGTTCCGTAGAATTATTTGAAGCAACCAATGATAAAAAACCCTTGTTGATGTATTCTTGAATAACTTCATTGTAGCGGGAGCGAAGATCGGGACATTTATTAAAACGTCTCTCTAGGAGCGAGAAGCGTTTTTTAGCGGTTATAAAAGAATCACCTAATTTATCAGGCGTGTCCTTGAAGGGCAGGGCGACAACATATCGTCCGTTCAAATTGCGACGAGTAGTGGAAGTATAAATATTCTCACATTCCTGTTCATCAGGACTCAAATAAGTTTTTTGCGGCAGCTCCTCTAACTTCCAAAATTTTTCGAGCAAATGCGTGAGCGACGTTTGACTATTATCAATACGAGTAGGATAAGAAACTAAAGAACGCGGCATGCATGTAGGAAAGTCGATATCTGCGTCTCCCATTATTATGTATCCTAGTGACGTTTCTATGGCACTCGGCGATTGCGAATTAATTATTTTATCAGTTAACAAAATTTGTAAATAAGTATTAACCCCTAATAAAACGTCAATGTCACCTGGTGTATGGAATTGATCGTCAGCTAAACGTAAATTATTTATATAATTAATTTTCGAAACGTCTATTAACGACTCGGGTAATTGTCCAGTTATAGCGGGAACAACTAGCGGTTCAATATGATAAAGTTTATTTTCATCAAAGCGGGAGCTAAACTGCAAAGAAGTAACACCTAAAACCTTCTGCGATACTCCACCGATTCCTTGCGCCTCTTTAACTGGTGTTTTATTTGAGATCGGTAGGTATAAACGTTTGCAACACTGTTTCGTGATGTAATCACATTGCGAGCCAGGGTCCACTAAACAACGCAACAAATATTGGTGTCCGTATTTAGTACAAACTTTAATCTTCGCAGTTCCCAATAATGTAGTGCGGTGCGGCGCATTACCACAATCGCGCGAAACGTTACATGACGTGGATGCATTTTTCTCTCCTGGACCTTGTTCTACCGAAGGCTGATCGACCTTATTCCTACTACTAACAAAATGAAGTAGCGTATGGTGCGAGCGGGAGCAATACCTACATCTACGCTGTGACTTACAAAAGGGAGTGGCGTGTTTATTACTTAAACAATTAGTGCAACATTTATTTCGTTTTACAAAATTGTACCTGTCCTGTGCATTTATTTTTAAAAAATGCGGACAGACAAATAGGTGTTCGTGATCACCCGATTTACAGAAAATACATGACCGATTCGAATCTGTATTAATAAAAGTTTTGCTTATATTTTTAGCGGGAGCGGGAACAAAATTACCTTTAATTTTATGGTTGTTAGACGTATGCGAAGTATTTATTGTATGGCATAAAGCCCTATTCTGGTCATGTAAAAACTGAACCAAAGCGGAATATTTTGGTATGTTTACGTTGCGACATGACATTTCGAACGACTTTACGGTATCGTTATCTAATTTTCTAAGCGCGATATTTAGAAATAGAAAATCAGATATGTCATCAATATTAAGTTGCTTAAGAGCGTTAATAGAAGCATCAAATTTATCCATAAATATTTGATAACCAGCGGATGTGTTAGTGTTTACGTTCTTCAGTTCTAACAGCTGACTGACGTAGGTAGTCGCGAGCGCACGCTCGTCGTTATATCTACGTATGAGCGCGTTCCATATCACAGAATAGTTTTCCGCTGTAGGCATTAAGCCTGAGCAGACTGATAATGCCCTATCACTAAGTTTACTAACAAGATAATAAACGCGTTCAGCATCTGTTAATTGCTGATTATCATGAACTAATGTTTTAAATTGTTGGTAGAACATAGACCAGTGTCGTATGTCACCATTAAAAGAAAGTAATTCTATGGGCGGAAGCGACGGTATAATTTTTGTAGGTAAACTATTCTGTGATTTACTTGAAGAGTTGAAGATGAAGATGGAGCGTTTAATTTGGACACTTGACTTTTAATACGACTATATAGATCATGAAAAGATTTCCACGATCCGAAATCGACTTGCGCGTTTGGATTTAATTTTAAATTTGTAACATTATAAGATTCTAACGTGTCCTTGAACTCAGTACGCAAGTATTCAAGGTCAGATGCCGTGTCAAGAAATGTGTCCTGTTCGTCTGACGAACTTAATGCACTTATAGATAAATCATAAATTTGTTGTAAACGTTCGTAAATAGAATTTCGTTTTGCAATTAATATTTTCAATCTAATTTCGTCATTTGAAAGCGTTTCAGATTCAATTTTGCCTTTAGTAGACATTTTGTCGTGAACAAGATAAATCAGTTAAAACAGTTAAGATTATAAAAATTATGTATGGCGTAATGAATGAATACGTAGGTAGTTACTAGCGAAACAACGATCGCCGGTCGCGTCGGCTCCGGCAACCACAAATATGGCGGACTTCAATTAATGAAAAATAGAATGCGTACCTATGAGGTGTAATTTCGATTACAAATATAGGTAAATAATGGTGCGAATGGTGCGAATGCGCTTTGCAAAAATAATAATATACCTACGTGAGCGGTGCGTTATTAATATGCGGGATATAAAATAATCGTAGATATAATACTTATTTGCGAAAATAAATATGAATAGGCACTTATAATAATATTACATGAAATACATATGTATGCGTATTTATGAGATTAAACACCTAATTAACCCGGGTGAAGTTACTAAACTATTGATTCGAAATCAGGCTCGACTGGACCAAAAATTGTTGGGAATCCGGCTCGAAGGACCAAAAATTGTTGGGAATCCGGCTCGACAAGGACCGGAATTGATTGGAGAAAGGGGTGGGACCTCCGGTTCGCTATGACCAAAATGGTGGTGGAATAAAGGGTGGAAAGGAGGGTGGTCCCCCGTTGCGGGTGTAGGAATTGTGGACTGTAAGTTGCGGTTTGAATTAAAGGTGGAAAACGAGAAGGATTGATAAAGGGAGCGCACTAACCTGGTGCTGGAGCAGATGGTATGCTCGTGTACTGATGAAGCCTTCTCTTGCCCGGGAACTGATGTTGTCTTTCACAATACACTGCACTATTCAGTTAAATCACAAAACTATTGACAGCGGTGATGGCGGCGATGCGGCGAGTCTGATGACCACGTGTTAGGTGGCTTGCGGTGCGGTTGTCAATTGTCACGAGAGGACTTGCATGCGCGTCGGCGGCGTGCGCGTCGGCGGCGGGACGAAGGCAGCCTGAGTTGATAGATCTTCCTGATCCATATTATGTAATAGTGCGCTTGCGGGAAAGAGAGGGAGGGTGAAGGGGAGGGAGGTGAAATGACTTAATTGGCGCGAACATCATTTGCAAAAATAAATAGCGGATGGTGCGGTGTGTTTTGCAAAAAGAGTTAGATGTTTAAAATTATTATAAGAGTTTAAACAGTCTACCATGCTCTGGCATACAATACTAATTAAAATTAAAGTATAAAATAGTTTTATTTTAAGATCCGCTAAGAATATTCTTAACGGATCATCGGCTTTTGATGCCTACCCACCACTGGGTCAATGAGAGAAAAAAAGCCGGCGGAAAAAAAACTCTCAGGCATTGTTTAGAATTAATATTTTACGCGGAAGCTCCCCAAACCATTTTAATGCACGTCATCAAAAAACTCGTTTATACTATAGTAAACTTTTTTTATAAGCCATTGCTTTAGTTCTCTTTTAAATTTATTACCTGATAATTGTTTGAAATGTCTGGGTAATTTATTGAATATTCTAATAGCAAATATGTATGTACTATTTTTGAAAATCTGACATTTCACTTGAGGTAAATATAAAGCGTCACTATCTTTCTGCCTCGTGGGTACATCTCTTATGCGCATGTTTATTTGCTTTTCAAATGAATTTATGTTATTAAAAACGAAAGTACAAATCTCCAATATGTATAGACTAGTTAATGTAAGAAATTTCTCTTCGGAAAACAAAGAGCGAATAGATTCATCGCTCGCTTTACCATACATTATTCTAAGACTGCGTTTTTGCAATATAAATGTTCTACTAACATTGACAGAGTTTCCCCAGTATATAATGCCATAAGTTAGAAGGGGGTAAATATTTGCATAATAAAAACTTTTAGCTACTTCAAGAGTTGACGCATCCACTAATACTGAAAGCGCATAACAATTGGCAGATATTTTATTATTAATTTTATCAATGTGACTTTTCCAGTTTAAGTGAGTGTCTAAGGACACTCCTAAGAAATTAGTTTGCTCTACTTCTTCTATTTCAACTGAATCTAGTTGTATATTTAGATTTTCTAAATTCTGTTTATAATTTTTAAATTGCATAATTTTAGTTTTGCTTAAATTGACCGTAAGGTTCATTGTGTCCAGCCAAGTTTTTATAGTTAATAGTGTACTTCTTATTTCATGCCTATAATCCTCAACTGAAATACTATCGTTGCAAAATAAAATTGTAGCATCATCAGCGAACATTACACATGGGTATTTAGCTATGGCGGGTAGTTCATTTATATACATTAAAAATAACAGTGGACCAAGAACACTACCTTGAGGGACACCAATGTTACTAATTGCGAATTTTGATTGTACCTCTTCTAATGTATTGTTCAATTTGTTAAATGTTGTTAGTACCGTCGCTTGCTTTCTATTATTTAGGTAAGACTGTAATAACTTGTATGCAATACCGCGTACACCTATTCTTTCCAACTGTCGTAAAAGTATGTTATGCACAACACAGTCAAACGCCCTGGTCATATCAACAAACAGAGCAGCACATTTTACTTTATTATTAATATGACTCCAAACCTGTTTAAGCATCCTGTAAATAGCGCAAGAGGTAGATCTATTTTGCCTGAATCCAAATTGAAAATCACTAAGTATGTTATTTTTGTTCATATAGTTAACTAGTCTACTAAAAATTACTTTTTCGAAAATCTTTGAGAAGCTAGGCAATAACGCTATTGGTCTGTAATTATTAATTATATCTTTAGGACCTTTTTTGTGAAGGGGTTTAATTAATGTAACCTTAAGATCATCTGGAAAGCTACCGGTTTCCAGCATTATGTTGATAATATACACGAGAGGTTTGACAATTTCATTTATACAAGACTTAATTACTTGTGTGGAGATGCCATCGTAACCGCAACTTTTTTTATTTTTTAGTTTTTTAACTATAGTAATTACTTCCCATTCATCAACAGGTTTCAGATACATACTTTTACAAGAACTATCAAACTGAGGGACATATGTATCTTCAAATGAGTTATTAATATTTTGTGTTATGTAGAGATTATTGAACTGCTGTGCTATCTCTAAAGGGTCCGTAATTTTTAATGTACCGATTTTTATATCTTTTATTGTTTCTCTTAGTTGGTTGCATGGTTTGGTTAAGTATTTAATGAGTCCCCATGTAGCTTTAGTTTTATTAGAGCTATTACTTAAGTATCTAGAATTAGACAGCCTTTTAGAATATCTTATTACCGATTTTAAAATTTTCTTATATGATTTATAGTAAGACTCAGACCTACTCGACCTATTCTTTATTAAGTTCAAATAAAGCTGTCTCTTTTTCTTACTTGACCTTCTAATGCCTTTTGATTTCCAATTAGACTTTTTAGAAACAGTCACCCTTACCCTTTTAATCGGTATGCAACAATCAAATATGGTTTTAAAAATATTAAGATGGTAGAACTTGCGCGGTAGATGGCTACGAATCGTAGCCTACGATCTGCGACGGGTGGCAGAAAAAAGGTATATAACTGGATGCATAGAGCCGAAGATCGGGTTCAGTGGTAGGCCTTAGGAGATGCCTATGTCCAATATTGTCCAACAGTGGGCTGATGATGATGATAATGGATGCATGACGATAGATGATGAGAACTTGCAGGTTTGACCGGAAATGTGCCATGACTGCACCCCTTTCTGCCGTGAAGTGATTGAATTTTATTTCGGTGATATGAGGTGCGGTTTCCGGGCAGACTTGAGGCCGATGATGATCTCTACGGGCTGCAAGAACCAATTAACATAATATGGCCTGAATGCATGACTGCTAATCCTTCAAACAAAAAGTAGTGTATTTTCATACAATGACGTAGGAAACGAAACATCTACACATTATCTCAAGCAAGGCTCAAGATTACTTAAGACAAGAATCTGAAATAGTATGTATTTAAATTGCTATTCCAATGGTATAATAAAAATAAAACTGTATGTTATTGAGGTAGACAATCGTACACATCTAACGATACAGAACAGAAATGCTTCGCCTCAGAAATAGTGGATAGGCATTATGTTAAAAGACAATCGAAAACATTATAAAATCGATTCAACTATGTTACTCGTAGCTTATAAGAACAATTGGCCACTAAAAACTGTCTGTAAACAAAAATGATTGTGAAACTACTTACCTGAACCTCAACGTTATCCCAAGAAGCGACCGTCACCCCCGAGTTGGGTATAAGGGTGATACCAGATGACGATGGGCCACCAAGCCCTACCATGGGCCCGATCAAAGGCCCCATGCCAGTTCCAGGCTGCTTCCGGCCTCTGCGAGATATCGTATACTGCAGGGGGTCGTGACCTTCGCGGCGAATCATCTCCGGTAGAATTCGACGGCGTGCGTTTATGAACCAGTTGCAAACCTATGAGGAAAATGCTCTTTGGTAAACGTAGTTGTTGTAAAGTATCAAAATTATCATTAGCGTCGTCGCGCAACACCTAGCATTAGATGTTTCACATAGGGTCTATAATAATTGATCAACATTTGAAAACTTTAAAAAAATTACATTGCCCAGCATGAAATATTATATTTGGCACCTCTTTTCGAAGTCAAGATTTTCTCTCTGTATATGGAGAACGAATGTCTATTACCATATTCCTAGGAATTTTTTGACCTGTACGGGGGCAGTGACTACACGCCAACAGCAATCTGCTTTTAATTCTAGCTGGAACAGAACCAATCTTTCAATAAAGGTTTTTCGTTCCAATGCTGAACACAAATTCCCATAACTGTAGAAGTTGTAGGTTGATTTCCAATAACACCATTATTGGAAATCAACCGAAGCCGACGGCATAACTTGCCCTTCTTTCCACTGCATTAGTACCCCCTTTTACTTACCAGTGTATATACTCCAAATTGAGGATCATTCGCGATTAAAATTCCATTCTTATTAAATTATTATTAAAATTCTATAAGACTTATTAAATAAAGATCATTGCCTGCAAGACGGTCAATCATGTGCTATTAAATGAATATACTTATTCAATTAAACCCTTGCCTGCAAGACGCTCAAGTTGGCCTCCTGGCTGAGGGCCATCTTCTCCGCATCGCTAGGGTAGGCGTTGTACCGGTGGTCGTAGAGCCACCTCTTCAAGATGCGTACGGAGTTCTTGGGCAAGTTCCCTCGCCGCTTGCGCACCGAGCCTAAAACTATGCCCTGAAAATAGAACGTTACTTGAAAGAGGCCACAAGCAATAATGATTCCGAGACAGAGCATCAGCAGCAGAGTTAAGCCAGCGGTCTCCAACGCGAGGTCCCCAGTTTATAAGATCCAGTGCGCGCTCATCTGTTATAAAAGGTCTAAAACTCTGTCACGTTTTCATTTATTTATTCTACAATTGGAACAAAGGCGAGCTTAATGCCAATATGGCATTTTCTACCAAATATAAAGGAGGCAACAAGAATAGAGACAATAATTGTAAAATAAAGAAATAGAAGATTCATTTATTTATTTATTTATTTAATCTTCATGTACCAAAATACAGATGTACATAGGCGGACTTAATGCTATGAGCATTCTCTACCAGTCAACCTGGGGTGGTATGAAATACAACGAATGGTGGTATTGAAGAATATGGAAGTTATAATAAAATTAAACGACAACTATTTAGTAGGTAATAAAAATCAGAAAACTACGAGAAATATATACACACAGATAGATGAAATATATATATATATATATATATATATATATATATATATATATATACTCATATCATACTTACATACATAAATATAAGAACATAAACATACATATAAATACATAACAATATAATACTAATACAAATAAATAAATATATATATATACATATAACATAAACATAAATATATACTTATAGGAGGTGAAACTTAAAAGTGTGTCATAATGGAGAAACTAAAGAGATACAATCAGGGGATTTCATCAAGAAGGTATGAGTGAAGATTCTTTTTAAATACAAATTTACTGGAGGGTTTCCGTAACTGATCAGGGAGCGCATTCCAAAGTCGAGCGGCTTGAACGGCAAACGAGTAAGAAAGGAAACCAGAATGGTGAAGAGGGATGGAGAGAGCCAATGTCTCTGAAGAACGTAGTTGCCGTTCATGAGTGTCGTGCAGAAATTGAAACATCTGCTTTAGGTAAGGAGGAGAATGCTCATCAAAGAGGATAGTGAAAAGTGTAGAAATGATCCTGAATTGCCTTCGTTTTCTAATTGGAAGCCATTTAAGCTGAGATCGAAAAGAAGACACATGGTCAAACTTGCGAAGACAGAATACGAAACGAATGCAATTATTTATAAGACGATCCAATTTGTTGAGAAGATTTTCACTTAGGTCGGCAGTACACACATCGCCATAATCGATAATGGGGAAGATAAGAGCTTGCACCAATTTAACTTTAATTTTCAAAGGTAGAAAGTTCCTTAACCGATTGAGCGCGCAGAGTTTGGCAGTGACGAATCTACTTACCTCATTAATTTGTGCAGTCCAATTTAAGGTGCTATCAAAATAAATACCTAAGTTTTTCACTGTGAGAGAAAAAGGTATTAATGTTTGTTTGTATCTAACTGGTGAGGTGGTACAAAGGTTAATCCTAGCCATCTGTCGGTCACTTCCAATTAAAATAGCTTGACATTTGCTAGGATTAACTGATATACCGTACTTTTCGGACCAAATGGACAAGCGATTTAGATCTACGTTCATTTTATCAATAGCATTATTTATGGACTCCACATCAGTTTGTACGTAGATCTGCAGATCGTCAGCGTAGAAATGGTAAGAGCAGCCAAGGGAAGAAGAGAGGGAATTAATAAAAATAGAGAACAAAAGTGGAGACAAGATTCCCCCCTGCGGTACGCCTGACAAGAGCTCGTTCCAATCAGAGGTATTCCGACGGAAGCGAACCGCCTGTTGACGATAGCGGAGGTAAGAAGAAAACCAGTTGATAGAGAGAGAAGAGAAATTATGATGAAGGAGTAAGGCAAGAAGAATATCATGATCAACCATGTTAAAAGCATTCGTAAAATCAACAAGTACAAGAACACTGATCAGCCTATTCTCCATGCCAACACGTATGTCCTCCGTTACCTTTAGAAGAGCAGTGGTTGTGCTGTGTCCGACACGAAAGCCAGATTGAAATGGTGAAAGGCAGTCATTTTTATTAACAAAGAAGGTGACTTGCCTGTGAACTGCCGCCTCAAGCAATTTGGATAGGAAGGGTAAAATAGAAATCGGTCTGAAATTATTGAGTTGAGTAGGGTTTGCTATTTTGGGAAGTGGAATTACAAAGGCATTACGCCAAAAACGAGGAAACACTCCTGTTAACAGAGAAAAATTTAATAGGTATATGATTTATTACAGGAAGAAGTTCGTCAAGAACGAGAAGGATCATACTACGACTTATATCGTCACAGCCCACTGCTTTCGATTTGATGGAGGATAAAGTGGAAAGGGTTTCATCTAAAGAGACAGGGGCAAAAGTAAAAGAATACGATTGTGATTTGGCCATGGAAGCAATTTCAGAGAGGGTTACGGACTTTACAGCTGGACTGAGAGAAGGAGTACAGCAAAAGTGGTTGTTTAGATCATTAAGAGAGAACGGAAGCTTATCGGCCTGACCAGAAACTTTGCCAATACCAAGGGAGTTGAGAAATTTCCATATATTAGCCGGTGAAGAGTTGTTGAGAGATGTTGTCAAAGAATTCATCTTTGCTCCTTGGTGGGGAAAAACTCTGTGTGTCAGTACAGGCCGCGGCCTAGGGGCGGCAGATTTCAGGGCAGTCCCGGAGGGTCCCTCGATTTCAGAGGATAAAAGTCAAACACATTCACTGGTTTTCTCATGGTTTTTTGTACTTTAAAAAATCCCTATAGAAACTCATTCCTATCGAAACCTATATTATCGTGCGAGTGATAGATGAGAGCAGCAAGGCGGGCGGACGGCAGTGGCAACGTAGCAACTAGCAACCCCCGCTTTCCTTAGCTATGTACATGGGGCGGCAGAAATAAAGTGGCCTACACTCATAAAAAATATAAATTCGGCACTGCTGAATCGAAACCTATATTATCGTGCGAGTGATAGATGAGAGCAGCAAGGCGGGCGGACGGCAGTGGCAACGTAGCAACTAGCAACCCCCGCTTTCCTTAGCTATGTACATGGGGCGGCAGAAATAAAGTGGCCTACACTCATAAAAAATATAAATTCGGCACTGCTGTGGGTGCAAATGTTTCATTGCGATGGTTTTTATCAACGGTGAAGCACGGGGTGGCCTTAAAGTTACAACAAATCTCGGAGTATTGTAGGTCGTATTCACCGATACGATTCGCGGACTGAGTGGTGATTAGTGAACGAGCCATTAAAGGTTAAACGTTAAAAATACGACAATTACGGACGAGAAAGAAACTGTTTTGAATGCAAATGTATTTACACAGTGGCAAGCACAGATCACGCTATTCCAAAACTAAAAGAATACCTCGATCTGGAAACCTGGACAATTATGAAAAAGGTGACGTATTGAGTACATAATCAAATTTAAGAATGAGGAATTCGGAACCTAAGGGTTAAGACTTGACTTTGCGAAGCGTGTGGCGTGGCCATGCCGGACTGCTAATTGGAGGTCACGGGTTCGATTCCCGGCGAAGTAGAAATTGAAATCATGGGTTTTAAATTTTTATTCTGGTCTGTGTGTTTGTATTATTTCTTTGTGTGTCCATGGCACCCAGTACACAGGATCTATCCTATTGTGGGGCTATGAGTGTGTAAAGTTATTTATTTATTTATTTCAGACTTACGTGAGGAGGAGGCGGTGGCCTGGGTTGCAGCAGCCCCAAGTCCTGCCTGTAGTCCGTCCCGTAGCCCTGCCGCACGTGGCCCCTCATGTCCGGGTCCCAGTCCATGTCGCCGTCGTTGTCCTCCGCTGACGATGTTGATGGGAATCTATCGCGGGCTGCAAAAAGAGTGTTAAAAATGAACTTTGATTGTTGTGATACGATCTCCGTTCAAGAAAACCTTTAATTGGTGAGTTTCGCATCCATATTACCTGTGTACAAAATAATATTAAAGGGGAGGGGGGCGCAGATGGAGGGGGATATAAAAACCTGTTAAGGTTAATATTTTCTAGCAAGACCATTAGCTATAGCATATTACGTCATACTGGTGGAGTAAAGAAATAAGTAAGTATATTGAAAGATTGGCGCGTTTTTTGTTATTAACTTGATCCGTTTCCATAGCAACCTTATTTTAGGTTTGTTAAATTATGTACTCATCAGAAAGATTAAAAGGATGTAAAATATTAATAAAATTAAAAGAAATATATAAAAAAAACTAAAAACTATGATTTATTAATCATTACTGAGAAAACTAGACCAACAACAGATAAGTAATATCTAAAAAAAAGCAGTATCAAAAACATTAGTTTTGTTCCGCAAGATCAGCCGTATTATGATACTTTCGCCTCAAAAATAACATTGCGATGGTAAAATCTACTGTGTAGGTTTGGCGAAATCCCGCCCAACAT
The DNA here is from genome assembly GCA_911387765.1 of Pyrgus malvae. Taxonomy (NCBI): domain Eukaryota; kingdom Metazoa; phylum Arthropoda; class Insecta; order Lepidoptera; family Hesperiidae; genus Pyrgus; species Pyrgus malvae. The sequence continues at coordinate 27,244,913 of OU426949.1, forward strand.
TGTCACTCATACTTTGATAGGAGTCAGTCAGTTTGTCAGCCCTACGTGTCAGGTAGACATGAAAAGTTCAAAATTTACTAACGTAGTTTGATTTTCATAACTTTGATCACCGATTTGCGCAGCGTGGCTGATTTTTTCCAACACTTTAAAACAGAATCCGACCTTGAATCCTCGGTGATCGAAGACGAAATGAACTTTGTTTTGTTTTATTTCGATGTGCATTTTCGACAAATGACAACATCGTATGTCGCTTGTCACGGTGAAGCGTTTTTTGAAATTTGAAAAAAGAAAATAACTTACTTCCATGTGGCCAGTCGCGAACGGATCGGAGTTCGGAGTTAATTTCTACAGATAATAAAATTGCGCTTACCCTCATCCCGGAATAATGTGTGGAAACAAAACTTAGGTAATTTTTAAGGTTCTTTAGGTAATTGGTTAGTTTGTGCGGGTGTTTATTATTGATAAATAGAAGCATTAATGTAAATTATGCTTTATAAGATTCGTTGTCAATTTCTTGAGTGCTTTGATCACACCGCTGCACTCACATATTAGGTACCTACCCTACATATTTTGCAAATTAATTAACTGTTAATAAAATCAAAACCTAATCAATATTTCAATTATAATTGAATAAACAAAACTAGATAAATCTTCCTTGCTGCCTTTTACATTTAATTCCGCAAGCGCAAGCGTTTAATGGGTCCCCGTAGGATAAAAACATAGGTACGTGCTATTCTAGGCTTCATTTCTATAAGGCGTTTAGCCAGTTGCTTCAACCGCGTTGACCTGTGGCGTTGACCTGTGGCGTTGACCCTATTACCCGTTTTCACGTAGGAATGAACCATTTTCCCGCGGTAAAAGGTAGCCTATGTTACTCAGGGTGAATGTAGGTAGCCTTTTAAATGGTGAAATAATTTTTTAAATCGGAACAGTAATTTTTGAGTTTATTCAATACAAACATAATTTTTCCTCTTTATAATATTAGTATAAAATATGTAAATTTTCAACTTTTTGTTTTTATTTTTAATATATATACATATTATTTTTATAAGGTAAATTTAGATAAAGTTTAATTTTAATTTAATAATTAGTGTCTTGTTTAGTTATTGTCATATCTCTGTGTAAATATTTTATTATTAACATACACGACTATAGTAAAAAATATTAAATATTAACATTGAGTAATCAATCAATAATCAAATACTTGTATTTTATCGAAGCATGTTTCGTGCTTCGGAGGTCACGTTAAGCCGTCGGTACCGGTTGTTGTCGATAGATAACAGTCGAGGCCTTATGGGCGGTTTGAAAACATCCGACAGATGGTTGGCCACTAACCCGCATCTCCACCAACCCGCATTGGAGCAGCGTGGTGGAATAAGCTCCAGGCCTCCCCAATATTTTGGAGAGACCCGTGCCCAGCAATGACACGCAAAAAAGGGTTGCAGCCAATTAAATACTTATATTTCACTCTTCCGTATAATTTTATAGGCTTAAATGTCGAAGAAGTCCTAAACTTCTTTTCGCAAAAAAATTAAGTATTATGAAATTAGCTTCATATCAAAATGGTTATATTTAGTATATAAAACAGCTTCACAATACGCTCTAATTTTTTTCATATTTTTTTATCAAACCATTTGTCTCCGATTTAAAAAAAAAAGATGAAGAAATTAAAAATAAAAACGAGTTCAACGTCTGAAAAAGGAAATTATTTATAAAAGTTTTGGCGGGAAGTCAGAAAAGACATAATGTGCTCTTGTTTTATTTATAGTGTATTTTCGAGTTATATCTGATAAATTTGATGGTATGTATTTTGTTCGACATAAGTTAGTGTTGTGAAATAGAATAACAGTGCTAAAATTTGTTTTTTTCTGCTTGTCTCCAATTCCTTCGGGCACGTTCTGGTAAAGTAGCCATCGTTTTACTCGACTGTTTGACTGACTGATTACTTACGACTTAATGACTTTATCTATTTTACTTCATCAGTTTCATTGAAAATGGCAAAATATTGATGCAAAAATTATACTTGACGCTGGCAATATGCACAGAGTTTGCGATGCCATAATTGAAGAAAAATAAATTAGAAGAGTATTAAAAAACACTACGGCTTATATTGACTGACTACGATGATTTGGACCGCTAATTTATATCTCTAAAATCACTCAACCTATTTTTATGGTGTTCATTATGTTAACGTAAATGTAATGAAAAAAAATATCGAACCTAAAAGCAGTTTAGTATGCAGTTTTATATAAATACTGTCGAATTGATTACTGCTTTTCAAAAAGTTGGTTTACAAATTTAATTAGAAATAAAATAACAAGTAACATACTTTATTATAGCAAAATTTAAAACAATAGTACGCTAAAAAACTTCAACTTTTTTCCTCAACTTCTGTTAGAGGAACGGGCTCGTCAGGGCCCTCTCCCATTTGATTGGGGACGTTTACTTCGGGGGCAGAAGCGGAGTTCGGTGGTCTGGTGTCTATGGCTCTTCTATTCTTCTCTATAGTGTCTGACAAGATCTCCCTGAGAGCTAAAGTCAGGGCTTTGGGGTTTCCGCTGCTGTCCAACTGCAAGAACGTTCAGGTTATAGGAACGTTACCTGGAGAACGATTGTACTATGTATGGACTAAGATCTAGGCCAATATTGAAATTAAATATTTTTTTAAATTCCATCGACTACAATAAAATTAATCATAACGATTCACACTCATATCTCCACAGTAGGGTAGATATACCCTGTGTCGTAGGTACCCCTGGTACACACAAACACAGAAACACAAACAACCAGACCGAGAACAGAAATTCCAACTTAACATTCACATTTCTGCCTCGCCGGGGATTGAACCTGGGACCCTCCGATCGGCACTCTGTATAATGCACATTTTTTATTTGAATGGAGCAGACGAGCATGCAGGCCACGTGGTGTTAAGTGGTCGCTGCAGCTCATGGACATCTACATACAACCTCAAGCAAGCATAGGTAAGTCTTGTCTGAGGTCGTATGCAGTTGGGCTGCTGCTCCGGAGGCTGGTGGTCGCCTCATGTAAGTGTGGCCGGCAACTGCACCTTTCCACCGAAACACAATAGAATTGATTCACGGCAGAAGTGGGTGCAGCGGTGGTATTTCCTCCAGCGAACGATCATAGTTCTCTACCACCTACAAAACTTACTGCTGACCTACAAAACTTACTTGCCTGATGGAAACATCATATCACCTACACTGAGATTGATCGGAGCCTACATACACATATATTCATCTGTGGTAAACTTACCGTAATTACATGACCACCGAACCGTTTGTGGACATTTTTCACTTTGTGGGCAGCCTCCCTCACGATATCATGCGCTGCTTTGATCTCTGACTCCGGTCGCCCTAGCTCCGACAGTTTGTTCTGTAGTCTGGTTGCTGCTACCTGAAAACAGAAGGTTTTAAACTAGTTTCAAGGCTGATCGTTTTTCATTTAAATGGTGTAGTAGAGGAGCAGGCAGACCACGTGGTCTTAAGTGATCTCTACAGCAACACACACATCACTAACAATCTGGAGAGTGGATATCTGCACATAACGGTGTCTTTTGCATTAGACCAAAAATATACAATAACCTACCGGAATTCCTCAAAATAAAAGCGGGCAACGAGTATAAAAAGAACCTTAAAACGTATTTACTAGAAAAGGCGTATTAGTCGGTGAAAGACTTTTTTTAAAAGCGGCATAAAGGAAGTCCATAACAACGTGTGTGGTTTTGGGTGCCCAAAGCCGACGATCGTTTCTGATCCGAAAAATAAAAATAAATAAAAATTAATCAATAAAAAGGTGCAATATGGGTATAAATATATATCGTATATTATACCTAGTATCTAGGATATTAGGTTAATTTTCAACTTCGGTAAATAAGATAAAAATTTATTTATTTATTTCATAAAATTATCGCTAACATTACAGTATAACACTAATGCGTTAGCGTAGTGTTATGTCCCGGGAGGGAATTTGGTGTCTGATTAAAACGCCGATATCTTCTTGGATTAATTTCCCTTTATTGTTGACAATACAAATGGTGAGACGCTAATACCCAGTAACTCTACTATATGATAATGTACAATGTAGAAAGTATAATGAAGAATGTAGAATATGGAATGTGTCTCCCTAACTCGGGCATGCGAATTTATATCGTGGACGAGATGGTAGGGATGGCCTTTAGGGTCATCGCTATCATCGAGTTCTGCCGAATTTTTGTAATTGAAATACTTTATCTTAATTGCTTCTAATGAATGATATCGCGATAATTTATAGGTTTGTTTTTTAGCAAAACGTCAAAGGGTTTGCTTACCGCATGTTTCACAATATTTTTATAAGTTAGTTCTTAGTAATAGGAGGTCAAAAGGTTATTGTGCGATCATTGCGCAAGAGGGACTCAATAAGGAACTACTATGAAATGTACACTTACATGGTGCGTGTACATAACACCTCCCCCGTTAAAATAAACAATGAGAGTAACGAATTGTTTACAAAATACTAGAAAGATTAATACAGAAGTTACTGATTGAATAAAATGTAAAATTTCAATGATTTCAATTACAAGGAATGAACGTTTGTAACTACGTTAGTTTGATTACAATAATATAAAGATTAATCGATTACAGATTTTCTATAAATTTGATTCAATAAAGGGTTAGACTAACTTACTTTTATAATATGACAAATTATTCAATTATTAGTTTAACATATATGAAACTTAAATGCTTATAAAATCTTACACTAAGTTACATTGCTTAAATTTTTATTTATTACATATTACTTATACTTACACTTATAATTAGTTTTATAAGTATGCTTATTGTAGCTTCATAGTACTTGACATTCACTTACATAACTTTCATAATAACATTTGTTCATATGGCTTTTATAATAACATTTGCTTTATTTAGCTTTTACAATAACATTTGCTTTATATAGCTTTTACAATAACATTTGCTTTATATGGCTTTTACATAGCCTTCATATAACAATTTCAAATATAGCTTTTGTAGCTTCAATAACATCAATATAAATTTCTTTTATAGTATAGCTTTATAGCTTTGACAAAATTGTATCATAAAATTGCTTTATAGCTTCAATAATAAACATTAAAATAGTACATTTTTTTATTATTATTATTAATTTTTATTATTATTATTATTATTTTGTTAGAATCTTAATTATCTAAATTATAACTATACTTTGCTCTGTCTAAAGTTGGTGATCTTTTGAGTCTAGTTCGTAAAGGTTTTAGTATTTCAACTTCTTCGTCAAGATTTTCTCTTATAGACATATGCACTGAGGGTTCTACATTATTTGGTGAATTACAATTATTATAAATCTTAATACAACAAGATCCGTTGTTTGGGTCATTTCCAAAGGTATGTAAAAATCTATACAATTTCGTAAGTTTACAAAACTTAAATAAAAAGATTGATAGAACAATCATACACAATAGATAAACTAACCATGATACATGTTCTTTGGGAAAAATTTTAAATGTCGATTTTTCATCAGCGTTGATTTGACTTTCAATGGCTTTTAATTTGACTGACGCAATATTAAGATCATCTAGTTGTATGTTATTTAAATGTAAAGGTAATAAATTTTGTTTAGTATAATTTATTTTGTCTTTGTCACAGCAGTTGTCTTCTGTGATATCGAATGAGATACTTGGTGCTGACCAGTTCGTTGCTAGATTGTCTGATGCAGTTAATTGCATAAGGTTAGCATAAGCTTTGCATCCTTTATCGAGTTCGATAATACCTGTATTTTTTAATTCATATTCTTTAAGTTCTTTTTGACCGTTACACTCCACTGTTAGTTTTGTTGGTTTCGAGTATATAAAAATCCATTTATTATTATTAATCTTTTGCCATATCTCAAAATTTCCATATAAGAGTTTAGTGTTACAATCTGATGGCAATGTTTTAACTACTTTAGTTAATAATTGTGTTTCGCAAGAAGGATTAGAAATGGTTGAATATTCGTTTAATTCTCCACAGATATAATGTTCGAGGGATAGAGCTTTGCAATCTTTTAAATTGTCGAATTGGATATAGGATTGACGATTTGTTGTCATTCCGATATATTTACGGTTTGGTTGGACTAAGGCGAAAACATCGTTGTCGTGATAATGTGGCATTGGTAAAGGTAAAACATGAAATAGTTCAAATTCGTTTAAACTTACTAAGGGTATATTCAGGATGAAAACTAATTTAAAGTTGATATAGAATACATCGAGTGTAGAAATGTCAATAAGCATATGGATATCTTCTAAATTTAATTGTAAAGGAAATTCTTTATTGTTCTTTAGATAATGACGGTTATTTGATAGTTCTTGGTAAACTTGAGTTGGGGTGATAATATAGGGGTGTAAGATATTTTGTTTAGCAAATAGAATCGAGTTTAGTAACATGTCAAGATCTTCATATACAGTTATGCTAAGAGTATTTAAAATGTCGAATTGAGTGTTCATAGTATTTTTTATTTCTAATGTTGTTATACTAGTATTAGTGTTAGTGATAAAGTGAGTTATTATTTCAAAGTTTTTTCTAATGGTTTTTTCGCTATTAGTTAATTTTGATATGGTATAATTGAAGTTACTTATAGCAGATTGTGTGACTTGGATTTGATTTTTCATAAGGTTGAATATTTCTTTGTCATCGCTAAGTACTTTGTTTATTGCTTCATCATAATAAAGAGCGTCTTGGGAATCCATAGTTCCAAAAATTGTTTTTAAAACGGTTCCAAAGCCATCGAACCATCCTCTCTTTGTTCGTCTAGTACTGGTTAAATGAGCGAGAGAAGAATATAAAATGTCTATTTTCTCTATTTGTTTCTTAAGAGTTTTCAGTCTGTTTCCACATTTAATAGGGTGTCCTACTAATAATTGACATTTGTCAGCTGTACTTTGATAGTTTCGTTGTAAAAATATAACAGTTTTAGGAATGGCAGAAAAGTCTTTAAAGGTTATGAGCTTCCATTTATCAACTAAGATTTTCAGCGTGCCTATTCTGTCGAAATACAGTCCTGCGCCTTTTTCTATTGGTGTTATTTTGACTGCAAGCGCGGTCGCAATGAATAACCTGAAATGTGTTTTTCATTATTAGTTTCAGTTGTTACTTTGTTATTTAAGTTAGTCATTACTTTACTTGCTAATTTAAGTCTGTTTACGTGCACTCTCATAAGTTTCTTTTTGTCTGTTTTTATTATGACGTTGGCGTTAGGTTTAATAGATATTATAGTGTATGGGCCTTTCCAGCTAGGACCAATTTTATTTGGACTTTTATAGTTTAAGTATACTTCGTCACCAATTTTGTATTTGTGTACTTTATGCTTTTTATCGTATCTGACTTTTGATTTTTCCTTACTAATTATTAAATTTCCTCTGGCTATCGATAAAGTTTTATTTAGTTTATATTTTAGGTTTTGTATGTAATCGCTATAATTCGGCTGCGTTGTTGAGTTTTCTATAGAACTAGGAAGGTTTGGTTTATGACCAAATACTAATTCATGTGGTGTAAATTTACTACTGGCGTGTATACTAGTGTTGTACGCGAACATAGCTAATGGGACATAGTCATCCCAATCAGTTTTTTCTGCTGATACGTAATTCTTTAAATAATCTTTTAATGTAGAGTGACTTCTTTCGAGAGCTCCGTTAGTTTGTGGATGATAGGCTGTTGAGGTTAACTTTCTGATTTTAAATATTTTAGCTACTTCTTTTAAGATATTCGACATAAATTCTGTACCTTGATCGGTTAAAATCATTTTAGGTATACCAAAGTATGTCATAAATAGTATAAGTTTGCTTGCTACTGTTTCTGCGTCATGCGAAGGAATACTAAATGCTTGTGAAAATTTTGTTAAATCATCTTGCAGTGTGAGTATATATTTGTTTTTCTGTTTTGTTTCAGGTAAGGGGCCAACAATATCTAATGCTACTCTTTCAAAAGCTTGAGTGGAAGTGGTAGTTATTATCATCGGTGCTTTTATAGTTTTCCTAACGGTTTTATTAACTTGACAGTGTTTGCATGAATTAACGAATTCAATGACATCCTTTTTCATATTAGGCCACTGATATTTTTGTTTTAATCGTCCGTACATTCTTATTATACCGTTATGACCTGCAGTAGTAGAGTCATGATTTTCTTTTAATATTATTGGGATTTCATCTTTGGTAGGGGTTATTATTTTATGATGACACATTCTGACTGAGATGTCGGAATTTCTAAATATGTAAAATATTACTTGTTTGATTTTATCTGGGTGAAGTGATGTATATGGGTCTCTAAAGTTTGGTAAGTATATCATTTTAACATTATCATTCATTAATTGATTAAATAAGTTACGTAAAGTATAGAATAGATCTTTTAGAGTTAGATGATCGTAATGATTATATTTAGCTACGCAATGATAAATATTTTGGTTCTTTGTTACTGATTTATATATTTTATATATTTCTTTCGGTTCGGATATTATATTTTCGATATTACTACATTTGGATAATATTTCTTCGGAATATGGATTTTCTTCATCAAAGTTAATGTTTGTAAGATAAGCGACGTTTTCGTGTTTATCGTCGAACAGTTGTTCGTCGGTTTCCTGGAAGTCCTTCATTATAAATTCTTCATTCTGTAAGAAGAAATTTTGGAAGTCAGTGTAGGTTTCTAGGGTGTTATCTTTATTTAATGTGTTTATGACTATTCGTGATAAGCAGTCGGCGTTTGAATTCACTTTGCCTGGTTTATGGATGATTTCGTAATCAAATTCTTCCAATTGTAGTCTCCATCGTATTAATTTGCTACCTGGGTCTTTAACGTTGAATAACCATGTTAATGGTCTATGATCTGTTACGATTTTGAAATGTCTTCCATACAAATAAGGTCTGAAATGTTGAATAGCCCATTTTACAGCTAGGAGTTCTTTCTCGGTCGTATTGTAGTTTCCTTCTACACTATTTAATGTTCGAGATGCATAAGCTATCGGTAAATCTTTGCCTATTTCTCCTTGACTTAATACTGCTCCTATAGCAAAGTTACTTGCATCTGTAGTGAGTATAAATTCCTTTGAAAAGTCTGGGTATTGAAGAATTGTGGGTGAAATTAAGATATTTCTCATGTTATCGAATGCTTCTTGTTGTTCACTGGTCCAATTAAATGGTGTGTCCTTTTTTAATAATTTGGTTAACGGTTTTGTATGTTTAGAGAAGTTTTCAATGAATTTTCTGTAATAGCCCACTAATCCTAGAAATGATTTTACGTCCTTTTGGGTTTTAGGTATTGGAAATTCGGTTATTGCTTTAGTTTTTTCTGGGTCTGGTGATACACCGTTTTTTGATATGACGTGACCTAAATAAGCCACTTCATGTCGCATAAACTCGCATTTGTCTGGTTGGAGTTTAAGGTTGGGTTCACGTAGTCTTTTAAAGATAGATTCTAATTTTATTTCGTGATCCGTTATAGAATTTGCGTATATAACTATGTCGTCTAGGTATACGAAGCAATATAAGCCTTGTAATCCGCTTAATACATTGTTCATTAATCTTTGAAAGGTTGCGGGAGCGTTTTTTAATCCGAAAGGCATACGAGTGTATTCGTAGAGGCCTGTTGGGGTTGAAAATGCTGTTTTAGAGATATCAGATTCATTCATTTTAATTTGGTGAAAACCGCTAGCTAAGTCCAATGTAGTAAAATATTTTGCATTACCTAACTGGTCTAATATTTCGTTTATATTCGGTAAAGGATATGCGTCTCCTATCGTTATATTATTAAGTTTTCTATAGTCGATTACAACTCTCCATTTTGTTTTTCCTGACGAGTCTTTCTTCTTGGGTACTACCCATAGAGGTGAAGACCAAGGACTGGTAGAGGGACGGATGATGCCATCCTTTAACATTTTATCGATTTGTTGGTTAACTTCTTCCTTATGTATTTCAGGATATCGGTAGGTTTTAGTGTGAATGGGAACATCGCTTTCGGTATTTATTTTATGTCTTATCGAGTTTGTCGAAGTAAGAGTATCTCCTTCTAAATGGAATATGTCATTATATTTTTCACAAATATTAAATAACGAATTTATCTCTTCTTGATTAAGATGAGTAACGCGAAGAACTCGTTTTAATCTTAGAGATCTGGGTTCCTTGTTATTTTGGTTATATGAACTTATTTCTTTTTGATTCGGAAGAGTAACGCGAAGAACTCGACTCGATCTAAGAGAATTCTGTTCATGATTATTTTCATTTTTTATATAAAATTTATTTATTAATTTCATTTCATTATTTTGATTAGGTGAACTTATTTCTTCTTGATTCGGAAGAGTAACGCGAAGAACTCGACTCGATCTAAGAGAATTCTGTTCACTATTAATTTTATTTTTTATAATATAATCATTATTTATTAAATTCATTTCATTATTCAGGGAGGAAATTTCATCTCCCAATGGTTCTAAATAAAGTTTCAATGTATTAATTTTAATCTTTTTCTCCGTACAATTCAATATTGAGATGAAGGCTTTATTATCCTTATCTACTTTAGTTAAGCAATTGGAGATAAATACTCCGTCTAAAATTTTTTTATTATTGATAATTCCTTCTTTTATTTCCGGATTAACAATATCGGCCTTAACTATGGTTTCGGTCCGAGGTTCTAACGTATAAAGAGGATTTTTAATCTTAACCTTATCCTTTTCACAATTAACGTTTTCTGTATCATTACCTTTTAGGCATACACTTCTATTTTCATAATCAATTACGGCTTTGTATTTGCTTAGAAAATCGTCACCTAAAATACCATCGTATTTTAAAGTGGGTACCTTATTTTTACTGACTAAATAAACTGGATGTTCGACTTTATTATTTCCAATATTTAATTCTATGTTAACACGGCCCATTGTTTGACATGGTTCTCGTGGTTCAGTTATACCGTGTATGTTAACAGGGTTTTTAGAATTATATACAAGAGTTTTAGGATGTAACTTTTCATCTTTTATTATAGAGATGCTCGCTCCTGTGTCAATTAGAAAATTTAATGGTTCCGATGATTGTTTTAAGGGTAACTCGATACTTATCGTATTTATTGTCGGTATGGAATAAATAATATTTTCCATGTTTATTGGGTTGCCTGTACTAATTCGAGGCTCATGGGGTCGGCACAGTCCATGAGCTGTTGCTCGTTTAAATTATTCGATTCTAGAGCATTTATATTTGTCGTATTTCTTCGAGTAAAGCTTCTAGTTAGGTAAGGGTCTCTATGTTGAGTTTGTTGATAGCGCTGTTGATTATTTGGTTGGTAACGTTGCTGATTATTTTGAGCATTATTACGACTAGGACCTGGTTGATTTCTACGCATCGTCCATTGATTATTTTGAAAAGGTTGTCCCACCGGTTGAGGGAACCTTTGATAATTATATGCAACTTGCATTGGGTCATTATAATTAACCGTGTTGTTACGTAGATACCGTACTGGGTTACTTGCGATTTCTCTATTGTCGTATGGTTGACTACATGTTCTACAGTATTTCATTTCGTCGTTGATGTGAAATAAAGGTTTATGATTGTGAGATTTAGAGTGATGAGGTTGTTGATTAAATCGGTTAGAACGGCAGAATGGAGCTGTATGTCCATTTTTATTACACCTTGAACAATGTTTTGTATTTGACGGTTGATAACGTGTTGTTTCTAAGAGACTAAATTTTTCTTCCTCTAATGCTATATTGAAAGCTTCATTTAGATCTCTCGGTTCTCGTGACCGCAATACGTGAGATATTTTTGGGTTTACTCCTAATAAAAATGTATGTAGAGCTAGTTGATTAGTGCTTTCTATTTGTCCAGGTAATAGGATCGGGTCTGTAGTTGATTGTTTAATAGTACTTAATAATCTTTTTAAACAACTTTCTAAACGTGAAATATATTGCGCGATTGTTTCGTGGTTGTTTTGTTTACAACTCTGAAGTTCCATTAATAAATGAGTTTGATGTTTCCTATTTCCAAATCTACTCTTTAAAAATTCTTTTAAATCTTTCCAACTACTAAATACAGTATTAGCGCATATTGATTGTGCTTTATCTACCAATTTATTTTGTATAAACGCGAAAAGAATTTTTTCTTGGCTATCGGATGCTAATTGGAATGCCCTATCGCACTTTTCAATCCACGAGCTTAAGTTTTCTCTATCTCCGTCGTATGGTTCTATGAACCGTAATAAGGTATCGATTTTCATTATTTCAATTGGGTTTCTATTACCCGCTACGTCGTACGAACCTACATTTGAAGTTGAACTTAGATTGTCTTTAGACATTTTGGCAAGTTTTAATAATTTGTTAGAGCTTTAAAATTAGATGATATAGTTATAATTAGATTTAAATGATATGATTGCTTATTGTCAATTAAAATTTAAACGATACGATTAAAATTAGATGATACGATCTTATACTAATGATGTAAAATAATCTAACTTACAATATAAGCTTCATTGATGAGGTGAGTGATGTGATGGTCTTCAGCTTCTTTTCGGTGTTCCGCCGGGTCGTTGCGCGCTGCGGAGCTGACGCCTCCTATGTCGCTCGCCGGTTGCTTTGGAACTGCTGAAGTAGTAGAGCACTGTTGATCGCCGCCGGGTCCCGTTGTCGGTCTATATGGCTGGACACGATCGTGGTATGTCGACTCTTGCTTACGCCTCTATTGACTTGCTACCAGGAACTTCTTGTTTCTGTGTCAGAGTCTTGTAGGCTGCCACTTGATTTACTTGTCTGAAGATTTCCTTCCCTGAGACTTGTTCTTTTGTGCGCCAAGGTCTGGAGACTGCCCCCGTTTCTCTTCGAAAGCTTGCTAGAAGATTCTTCCGAAGTGGAGTGCGCACATCCCACTTCTGACACCAAATTTTGTTATGTCCCGGGAGGGAATTTGGTGTCTGATTAAAACGCCGATATCTTCTTGGATTAATTTCCCTTTATTGTTGACAATACAAATGGTGAGACGCTAATACCCAGTAACTCTACTATATGATAATGTACAATGTAGAAAGTATAATGAAGAATGTAGAATATGGAATGTGTCTCCCTAACTCGGGCATGCGAATTTATATCGTGGACGAGATGGTAGGGATGGCCTTTAGGGTCATCGCTATCATCGAGTTCTGCCGAATTTTTGTAATTGAAATACTTTATCTTAATTGCTTCTAATGAATGATATCGCGATAATTTATAGGTTTGTTTTTTAGCAAAACGTCAAAGGGTTTGCTTACCGCATGTTTCACAATATTTTTATAAGTTAGTTCTTAGTAATAGGAGGTCAAAAGGTTATTGTGCGATCATTGCGCAAGAGGGACTCAATAAGGAACTACTATGAAATGTACACTTACATGGTGCGTGTACATAACAGTAGTCATAATATTTTTAATGAAATTTGTACCTGTAATTCATATAACAGATACACTACGAGGAATAATAAAAATAAGTAATATCAAAAACATCATCTCAGCAAGCTTACCTCATTGTCTACCTCGAGGGCTACAATCTTCTCCGGCCATTTCACTTGTCTGTTGAAAATGTTGGACATCCGATGGTTTTTGGGGAAACCCACCAAGATGAAGCCTTTGGCGTCTTGCTGCTGCAGCATGGCCTCCTTCACCATGTCTACTGTGAGTTGCTGAAATTAAATATCAATATTGCAGAAATTCCAAGTTTTCGGCCATACCCATATAAACAGAGGCGGCGTAAGGCGTGGGCGACGTGGGCCACCGCCTACGGCCTCGCGGTCCAAGGGGCCTCGCGCCTCGAAGGCCCGCGAAAGCAAATGTATAATTACTCATCTAGCAATAAATAATAATAAAAACCAGCTAGCAAGTATCTGGCAATTCTAAACTACCACATTCGTTTTTTAAAGATCTGGTCTGGCAACATTTGCTGGCGTTGCGGGCGATGAATGACGCGGGGAATCCTCGCTTCGCCCGCTGGGGATTTCCCATTCTGTTTGCTCCGTCTATGTTCGCGAAATCCAGCGGTTTCCCGCTATTTTCTTCAGGTCGTCAGTCCACCTGGTTGGAGGGCCAACTGTGCTCCTTTTGCTGAGACCCATCTGTTGTCAGTCCTCCGTATATTGCCATATCAGCTTGCAGATTTTGAGAGCTATGCCGGTAACCCTCGTTCGTCGACGGAAGTCCGTCCATCGTTATGGATTCTGTCGCGTAAAGAAATACTAAGCTTAGTTCTCTCCATCGCTTATTGAGCGACCTTGAGTTTCTGGGAGAGGCTAATTGTAAAAGACCATGTCTCGCCTCAGTGGCAACACACCATCAACACACACACTTTGTAATTTCTCGAAGGCTGCCCAACCAAGTTGGGTGCTACGAGTTACTTCTCCCTCAAAGTTGGACTCACTCATACGGACGTGCTAAGTTTTTTCAGGGACTCCGCCAAGATGACTCTATCATCGACGATATTGCGGCATAATTAATTGACTACGAAATTCGAAGGTGTGTGAGGGTTTCGCTATTGATGTTAATACCTAGCTCTATCCACTCCATCAGCTTAAACACATCCTCCAGTGCAGTGGTAAACAGTTTCGGGGATATAACATCCTCTTATCGTACTCCGCGCTGCAGTGGAATAGGTACTGTGCTTCCATCGTGGATTCGGGACGGTCATGGGTGCGGCTTTGTATAATCACTTCAACACCTCGATGTACTTACCTGTAGTCAATTTGACACCCTTGGAGAGACTCTGGCATCATAGAGCTCTCGATAGAATCGAAAGCTTGCTCATAGTCCACATACGCAAAATAGCGGCAGGTTAAACTCCTCGGTCTTTTGTATAACCTGTCGCATCGTATGTATGTGGTTATATTGTACTGTAGCCTTTTTGAAATCCAGCTTGTTTGGAAGGCTGGAAATCGTCTAATCGTCACGCAATACGGTTAGTAAGGACCCTCGATAACAGCTTATAGACGTGGCTCAGAAGTGCGATACACTTGTTTTTTGTTTTGGAGCGCCGCTGTTTAGGACCGCAATGAAGAAGGCATTTTTATGAATAAAAATTTGAGTATCAAACATTTTATTCTAAACAAAATCCGTCCTCTAGCTTCATCCATCAGGGGGCCTCGCAAAATATATCTTGCCCACATCAAATTTAGGTCTTGCCCCGCCACTGCATATAAAGTCACCATCCATCATCTGGAATTCTAATTCTGTTCTGAGTAACAACGTGAATGCATGCAACGTTAGTCTTAGACTGGAGATAAATTCTAAACACAAAATGCATCTGACATGTATAAATCAGGCAAGCAAAAATGGTAAATTCTTCGATAAATCAAAATCTGAGCAACTCAAACCGCCGTATTATTTTTTGTAATCCGAGAAACCTTCAAAAGGCATCCATCATCTAGGGAGGGCAGCGTTTTATGTGGCATTCACATCACACTATAGCCTCCTCAGTAGCCTGCAATTTGGGACAATTATGGGATCTCTACCGGAACACAAAGTTAACTTCCATGCATGATACCTCAAAATGCGTCAGTGTGGCCACGAACACTGCCGTCCTACCCGAGAGTTTTTGGCTGGCCGGTTCAAGCTTCAACTGTAGCCGACCGCAACTCCGGAAACTCCTTTTTATACGCCTCTTACGATCAGGTAGGGGATACCGTAGCCGTTTCCTTAATCCTGGCCTACGGGTTTAGTGGCTAATCCATAACATGTAATTTTAAAATACTAAAAAACATGCTTTCGTGAAAAAACGAACTAAAAAGTAAAAAAAATTGGAGTTTCTGCTTGTAATATTAAAATCAAATGGTATATTTTCTTCATATTTTTTTGTTGGATTTTGTTTCATATTATTGATTGACATCAGCCCTTGGCCTCTGTGCAAATTTTCAAGTTAATAAGACTCTTAGAAGTAAATGAAATTGAAGATAAAAGATTCCGTTACATACATACAGGTCAAGCTAATAAAACCGTGTTAATTACACAAACCTCTGGCACATCCTCTTGCGCTTGCAGCTTTTCCGCGATGAGCCTTCCTCTTGGCGTGTCCTTCTCAGCTTCAGCCCGAACGAGCTCTCCGGGCCTGATCATGGAATACCCGGTGATGTTGGATATTGTCTGCGCCACAGTCTGGTTGCCAGCTCCCGGCACCCCATTCACGAAGATCACTGGCAGATGCCGAATAGGGCTCATGTCGTATACTATGTCCTCCTGGTAAAAACCACAGTATCTAACTACACATTGGGTACTTGTGGTATTAACCTACAGAACATTTTATTGGTTCCCAACATTTTTGAAGTGAAAACTTCTTTAGCGGCGTTGTGCACTTTTTTTGGGATAGGTTTGGCTGCAACCCTTTTTGTGCCACTGCTGGGCACGGGTCTCTCCCCTTATTGGGGAGGCCTGGAGCTTACTCCACCACGCTGCTCCAATGCGGGATGGGATGGGTAAAAAATGTGAAACTCGCGTCAACTACACGTGGTCTGATCCAAAATTCGTAAGACGGAGGGGAGACAGCTGATGACGGCTCGACTGTCTATACTTGTAAAATTCGTTTGAGTATCAAGTATTTAAAATATGAACATTGAACAAAGTGCATCTATTAATGAAAAAAGTGACGAAGAAATAGTGAAAGAAAATGAGTGAGTACTTTATAAACATACTAGATAGAAATTAATACTGATAATTCAAGCAATTCGTGCGGAATTATTCCCTAACGATTCCAAGACATCAAAAATGCACAACGTTAATGTTTTCACTTCTGCCGGCACTCCCGGAGTGCAACCCGTTGTTTTTTTATCTTAATAAAGTTTAGACATCTAATAAGTCAGGCAACTCAGGTGAATGTGGAGCTATTTGTTAATTTCTTCAAAATTAGTGAAAATGGGATTCATCAAGAAATCAAAGCCTGAGTAACCGTACCTAGGTACCTACTACCAAGCAGACTTGGAAGTGACTTAAGTTTTGAAAGATTCACTTCTATTTCCAAGTAGACCCTGGTAGGTAGGTACTTAAAGATTTATTGATAATGCTTCCATGATAATGAAATGAACTACTATTTTGGTAATAGTTGTAGTTATAGTGCCAGTAGTTATATTCAGTTGAACCCAGCTTTTTATTGAACTACTTAGTTTCGTTTTATTAGTGTGCTTATTAGATACCTATTATAAATCTTTGCTTTGGAGATTAGCAAGATCTGCTGATCCCATGGATCCCATAATATAAACAGTTCGGTTCTGAGTGTGAGCATCGTGCATAAATTTAATTACAAGTATTTATTTTTACCTCGAGGAAAGCAAAAGATACAGACCTCATCGTCGCGTCGAGAGAAAAAGCATCCCATGCTGAATATAAGTAAACTACTTCTAAATTAAAATAATAATTGTAATATAATTATTTTAGTATGAATCTATATTGGGACGAAAATTGACATTTCCAAATAGACAACTGAAATCAATACGTCTAGATTTTTGACGGATTTCGGAAAAGGAGATGAAACAATTATAACGACAGCATTTTATAAACCAACCTCTCTGATTTTGTTCAAACACTTATACACTTTGTAATACGCGAAACGCTGTTAGTTCCACATATTACGATTAAAAATAGCGTAGTAATTTTCTAGTATTCATAAGATATATAAAAACCTTAAAATGCGAATATGGAAAAGAAACCTTATCTTATACAACACTACGCGGAGCTAAAGCAAAGGAATTTCCCATAAAATATTGTACAACAGTTTAAAAAAACTTGTATAAATGTTATAGCCTTACGCCAGCGGCTTCGCCCGCGTGGACCCGTTTAATGGGTCCCCGTAGGATAAAAAATAGCCTTTGTGCAATTCCAGGCTTCATTGCTATATTAAAATCATAGGCGTTTAGCCAGTTGCTTCCACCGCGTTGACCCTATTAGGTACCCGTTTTCACGTAGCAAATGAAGCATTTTCCCGCGGTAAAAAGTAGCCTATGTTCTAAGAGCCTATATTACTCAGGGTGAATGTAGCTTTCTAATGGTGAAAAAATTTTTGAAATAGGAACAGTAGTTTTTGAGTTTCTTCATCACAAACATACAAAAATACAAATCTTTCTTCTTTATAATATTAGTATAGATAAAGAAAATAGCCATAATAGGTTTGAGTACATAAAAGCAAAACATAATAAAAGGTTGACTACCATTCGCAACAGACAGTTGTACAGGTAGATTACAGGTAGATAATGCTCTCCTCTCATTTGAGCAGGTCTAATTTAGTTGTCCAATGAGATTGATAATTTCCGCTGAAATCCATGGAACAGTACCGCAAAAATGTTTCGAAGCACCTCTACGGTGTGCCATATAGAGGCAATTATTAATTTCACGAACTAAACAGTGTAAAGAAAAATTAATGAAGTTAAGGTAGAAAAAATATGATTCCTATGGTTATTTTTTACCTCTTAGTGTACATTATATGGGTTTCTGCAAATACGAAATGCTCAAACGAATCTCCGCTAATATCACCGAAGTATTTCCTTATAGAAAAATGCTATCGGTCTAAATTAGGAGTGGTTGCAAGAGCTAACTATACATCTGTCAATAACTGCCGAAGACTTGGCATTGAGAAGAAAGCCTTAGCATTCAACTTCAGTCCACCAGATGCCATGGGTTCCCACGGCAAGACCCTGGAGTATTCTTGCGAAGTGTTGAAGTGCGCAGAAGTTAGTGGAGGTCTGGCGATGACATATGATTCTAGATACGATTATTACAGCATTTACGCGAAACCTATCCGTAAGTAAATTTCTTCTCTTTCTATCTATCTATCTTTATATCTATCTTAATTGAGTGTATTTGCTTTAGTGTAGTTAAACAACCTGTGTTTGGCTTTTAACAGCGTGATATTCTAACATAGAAAACAATAGGGGGTGTTATTTTAACCTCCGATGTTCTAATAAGTGTAAATTAACTGAAACCAATAAACATTTTTGTGCGCTAATAAATTTGATTCTTTTACTTTCAAGCAGTTTTTCCATTAAAAGTCTTTTAATGCTTTTCCTTTTAGCTTTAGAGCATCGAAGGTATTGACTCCCGTAAAGCACATAAAATCCCGTAAAGCGGTGGCGTAAACACACATTTAACCTGAACCATAAATTTGTGTGCCTGTACCCCATATCCCACCTTCCATAACCCCCATAAGCTTTAGTTAAGCTAAGTCCTAAGACCCTGTAGCTTCAGAAATGATTAAATATAGAGCTCTCCTCTCCCAAGGTGCCGGGTGCCTTATCAAGGTTCCTAAAGGTGTCCTTAAGAGTAGTATATGTATGTATGTACCTCTGGCCAGCAATATGAAGATGAAACAACTACGAATAACTATAACGAACAAGACCGCACCACTACTCTTTTTTACTTTTTTATATCTACTCGTAATACCTACCTTTAAACGGGCAATTCTTGTATATACCTATTAAGGTATTAAATACATATTAATGTATTTTGAATCCCGGAAACGGCTCCAATGATTGTGATGAAATTTAGTATCCTGGTTTACATGTGGATGACTGTATAAATTTGCCATACATTTCAGCACATATCAATTCTACATGCGTACCTGCAACTGGAATGTTCTACCTGCTGAGGAAGCGGCTTAACTACACGCAAGCCGAAGCCGAGTGCAGGAACATGAGTGGCGTGCTCGCTGACGTCACCAACGAGCAGAGGACAGAGAGCCTGGCGCAACTTGTGGCTGGTAGCAAGCTCGATGCCGCGTATGTTGGGTTGAGGACGAGGAATACTACCGCGTTTTACAGCACTAACGGTTAACAAACTTAAATTTACCATTTATGTATACCATCATACTTATTAACGATAAAATTCGCAGACGATCGAAGGTTACTGACATAGATGAAGTGGCAATGGGCAGGCCATATAGTCAGAACGATTGATAACCAATCGGGAACAAAGTCCTCGAATGGCGACCCAGTCTCGGCAAGAGGAGCACAGGCGCCTTCCAACCAGGTGGACTGACGACCTGAAAGATGAATTTTATGTCCAGCGATGGACTATTAAGGGCTAATGAATGTATGGATGAGGGTCCCGATTCATAAATATTTCCTATCACGGATCTAGCTTTAAGTTTAATAATCATACAGATTTTCTTATTCTTAGGAGATTCCTTGGAATGCTCAACGTATCGTGCTTGGGCTCCAGGGCATCCGCGAAGGTCTCGCAAGCAATATGACTGCGCTGCTATCACATCACGGAGAACATGGCGGAGTGTATCTTGTAAATTAATTCTACCTGCCATTTGCGAATTGATGCCAGGCGGGCCCTATAGAATAGGGTCCATATTTCCTAATCACGGTAAAAAGAAGAATTTCTAATTTATAGTTATTTTAAAGGTGGTAAAACCGTTGAAGCACACCGAGGCACCCATTTCTGGCCTGAAGGAATTATTTATATTATTATAATTTGTGTTTTGGTGAAAAGGTGCCGTTTTCGGTTGTCGGTCAGACTTACTGAAGCAGCCATCAGTTTCCAGAATAGCAGCGCTGAGCGCATACAACCTCTGGCAAGATTCTAGCTTGCTTCCATGGGCTGCAGCAATCACTCAACACAACGTGGCCGGCCTGCATGCTCATCTGCTGCTATAGGTATTAAAAAAAACTTGAATACTGCCTGCAATAACAAACATTAGTTTTTAAAAGACTTAAACAAAAGGTGGAAGTTCTCATGTTTCTTTTTTTGTTTTCAAAATAAAATGTACCTATGTAGGTACCTACTGTACCTGTACCTACCTATAGTAAATATTTGATAAAATACAGGGAGAACTTTATATCACCTTCTACCTTTATACTACATAACATGCAAGATGGGTTTTGCCTTGATTTTACCGTGTATAATAATAATTAAACTTGTATTAATTATTAAGTTTCCTTTTTCTTTCTGTGATGCAAAACGAAACGCAAGTGTCATATCGACAACTGACACTTTACGTGTTTGTCATAATTTGTCATGAGTTTTGGCGGGCATTCTGAAGCTACAAGTTGTGCTCTTGTTATAAATTCATTTCCTTGGTGTATTTTTGAGTTATATTATAACTTATAACGGATAAAGTTGATGGCATTTTGTTCGATATAGGTTAATGACAGTGCACGAGTGTTGTGAAATAAAATAACAGTGCGAAAACATGTTTTTTCGGCTTACCTCCAAAACTACATCGGACACATTCTGGTAAAGTAGCCATCACTTTACTTGAACGTTTGACTGACTAGACTGATACGACTTACCGATTTTTTATATGGCTACTAAGTGATGCAAGAATTATGCTTGACGCTGGCAATACGCACAGAGTTTGCGATGCCATTATTAAAAATGAAATGAAAATATTGAATGGCTGAAAGGATTTTTATCCAATGCTATAAAACGAATTTAAAGAAGTCATAATTTGTCACCTGTCACTTCTATCTGAACTGGTCAAAGACCAATAATCCTAAAGACAGCGGATCGGTGTAACCACTTTGTTGGCATCTCTTTTTCGCAGCCAGTGTTACCCACTTATCATATTTTCCCCCAAATTTGGTAATCTACAATATCAAGCAAGTAAACTATAAACATTGGCAGACCAAACTGTGAAAGGATTTATATGCTTGTACATTATGGTTGGTTGTTTGTGATGTGAGTTTATATTGGTTGACTGGCATAAAGTTAATTGGGTCAGCAAATTACAGGACATACATATAGGAGAAAATAAAAGACAAATACAAAGATTTTTAATGGCACCAATATGGGTGTTTACAAAAGCTGTTATTACATATTTAGTACGTCATATTTACCTTAATGAGGTATGCAAATATTACAAAGATAAAAGTAAACACTTAGTTATAACGCAATATATAAAAATGTACATATATATGTTATATCAATTTTATTATTATTTTTCTTCTCTTTATCCTTTTAGTCAATAAATGGCTTTCAAAATAGACCGAACAAATTCGGAATTATATTGATGGTTGCCAGTCAATACGTCCAGTGGCCTGAATCCATTTATTTTCGGCAAGAGCGTCAGTTGGAAAACTGAAAAAAATATGACAGCAACATGAGATGAAATTCGTCTGGTAAACTTCTCATAATGTCTAATACCAAATACCAAATATATGGAGTACCTTTTTATAGTCTGTCTGAGTGAAATTTAATATGTCGGGAAAATGCTCATAATGTCCACCCAGCCTATAACATTTTACTGGTCTCCACTTAAATAGTAATATATAAACAGGTGGGATTTGAGCCTCCCGCTTAAAATGTAACTAACTACTAATGAGGTAACACATAATCTTTGATTTTATTATTTATGGTCACTGTTTTTGTTAAAAATAATTATATTTCAATAAGATGGTTAATTTTTTAGTAATACGGGCAGGATATTTTGATTCGAGATCTGACAACACAATTTCGAATTTGACAATGTTTGAAATGAACAAATATAAGTTTATTTTCACGAATTTCACTATATTTACGTTGAATGACTAGTAATAAGACAAAAGTAATTAAATATCTATATATAAACAATACATATTTAGTAAATTTTTAAAGAGAAGTATTTAACTTACGCGTAAAATGTAATGCCTTCCGGCAGCCTTCCTATTTACGCTCACTGCGGCTTTTACAATCTAAAATACTGCAGCTCACCATATTATGAAACTCTAAAAATGTTATTTGCTTTTAATACAACACAATTTACAGCTGTGAGAATCGATTTTAACACAGAAATATTATAAATCAACAATGTCACCCCGACTTCCACAGTTTGTCTGCCACTTATTTAAAGGGCAGTGTCAAAATATATGGTTACACCGAAAAGGACAGAAAATCTCGCTCCCATCTCTTTCTAACAAGTTCATTAAGTGTATTTCGATCTCGCTTTAGCGTGCCGTAATGAAAAATAGGACTCTGTCTATAGTACGTAAGTACATTATTCTTAGTCTAAGGAACTGGTCTGTGTCCATAGACATAAACCTATGGACCGGCCCTACCTACGAAATTTGCGTGACTACCTAAAGTAATTAAAGTTGGAACATAAAATGGCTGCTTCTTAATAGGGTTGTGCGTTTCAGAACAACTCGTATAGCTGATATCGATATTTTTGTTTCGTATTATTAAAGGATGCATTTATTTAGGTTTTTTATAAAAACATAAAAACAAAATTTAAAATCATGTGTAAACTTTAAATTGATGTCAAAGAAAATATTAATACTACAAATTTTATTTTGTACTATCATAAATCTACTTTTCAAAAATTTGAATGAATCACATCTTTTTTTATTTAATTCACACAGTTTGCCAATTTTAACCTGCATTAAATGCCGAAGCTGACAAACCCATGATATTATAATACTGAACAGAACAAACAATCATAAATACCTACACACATACATCCTCACATACTTTCGAATTTATAATAGAAGTATGTATATAGATTTTAAATTTATTTGCTATTGATATTGATTAGGGCTTGAGCTCCGGAATTCCGGAATTCGCATAATTCCGGAATTCCGGTAGAATCCAATATCGTATCCAATTCCGGAATTGGCGAGACCAATATCGAAATTTCGATATTGAAACAAAATAATATTTTATCACTAAGGACATATCGATCTGCGATCACGCGATCTGCGTGCTCATAACACAAAGCGCGTCAAAAACACAAGAGCGGAACCAAGGCACTAAAGTGTTCTCAAGGGATTTGAGTATTGGGCAAAGCCAGTTGACAAGATTGAAGACGGAGTCTGGCACTATAGTTTCGTCTAAGCCTGAAGTTCAGAGAGAAATTGAGAGGTACTACGGATGGTTGTACAGCTCCTCAAAAGCTCCCGTTACAAATGTGGTGAACGATAAGAGGGCCAAATTGACCCGACACTATACCGAAGATATCCCGGACGTCAGCCTGTACGAAATTAGAAGGGCCCTTAATCAGATTAAAAACAACAAAGCACCGGGCGATGACGGTATAACATCAGAGCTGCTGAAAGCTGGATAGTGGCGCTCCAAAAACTGTTTGATACCGTCATCAGTAGTGGAACTGTCCCGGAGGCGTAGAGCAGAAGCGTAGTGGTGTTGTTCTATAAAAAGGGTGACAGAGCCCTTTTAAAGAACTATAGACCCATCGCGCTTCTGAGCCACGTCCGCCGATTCCGCCGGATTCCGAAAAGGCTATTGTACCATGGACCACATACACACGCTGCTACAGGTTATACAAAAGACCGAGGAGTATAATCTGCCGCTATGTATTGCGTATGTGGACTATGAGAAAGCCTTCGATTCTATCGAGACCTGCGCGGTGCTAGAGTCTCTCCAGCGATGCCAGATTGACTATCGGTACATCGAGGTGTTGAAGTGTTTATACAATGGACTTACTCCACTGCAGCGCGGAATACGACAAGGGGATGTTATATCCCCGAAACTGTTTACCGCTGCACTGGAAGACGTGTTCAAGCTGATGGAGTGGAACGGGCTAGTAGGTCTTAAGATGAACATGGACAAGACGAAGATCATGTCTTATGTCCATGTCACACCCATACCGGTCGTTGTTGATGGCGCTACTTTCGAAGTTGTCGACGAGTACATCTACCTGGGACAAGCGATCCGTATGGGTAAGTCCAGCTTCAAGAGAGAGGTAATTCGTAGAATCCAACTCGGTTGGGCAGCGTTTGGGAAATTACAACGTGTCTTCTCGTCCAGAATACCTCAGTGCCTGAAGTCGAAAGTTTTCGAGCAGTGTGTGTTGCCAGAGATGACCTACGGCTCTGAGACGTGGTCCTTTACAGTTAGCCTTTTCCCTAAGCTCAAGGTCGCTCAGAGAGCGATGGAGAGGGCTATGCTTGGTATTTCTCTACGCAACAGAATCCGTAACGATAAAATCCGTAGAAGAACGAAGGTTACAGATATAGCTCTCAAAATTTGCAAGCTGAAGTGGCTATGGGCAGGCCTATAGTAAGGAGGACCGACAACCGATGGGGAAGAAAGGTCCTCGAATGGCGACCACGTCTCGGCAAAAGGAGTACAGGCCGCCCTCCAACCAGGTGGACTGATGACCTGAAGAAGACAGCGGGTAGTCGCTGGATTCAGAAGGTCCAAGACCGGGAGGGCTGGCGAACGTTAGGGGAGGCCTATGTCCAGCAATGGACTATAAAAGGCTGATGGATGGATGGATGGAAGGACATATCGCGATAAAAAAATCTACCCTTAGTAAATTATCAAACATTCAAAATTTTAGTATCAGAATATTATAAATCTCTTTTTACTATATCATTCTTTTGCCCATCTACTTCTAAACCTTAAAAAAATCGCGATATATATTGTCTATATTATCTCCAGAATCTAATCTCTCCTATTCAGTACTTAGGCTTTATAGTACCTATAATTATTTTCAAAATCTTGGTTTCTCTTTTTGGCAGTCTTAAGTTTGTGGGCTTGATCTAGACTTTTTTTAATTTAAATATCTTCTACTACAGAACCGCGGCACACTTTGTCTGCATTTAGTGCTTGCATACCATTTAATTTTTCAGTGTAACAGATTATTAAATTTTTATAGGTAGCATTTTTTCTAACAAAATGTGAGAGCATAGTCAAAATAACTTAGAAATGAATTTTGTTGTAACAGTAATAACAGTTGTAACAGTGTAACAGTAGACATGCATGTCATCTTTTAGGTTTCATACTGTTTTTGGAACTAATAATAGACACTCTTTTTTTAGAAATATCTAATGGGATCAAGAAAAAAATCTATTGTTTTCTTCAGAAATGATTCAACGTTTCCAATCAAATAAAAATAAAGGAGAAATTTTATAACAAAAAGGATAAAATGATACCTGAGAGTTTGAAGTCTCCTTAACTAAAACAATAAGAAATGGCAGCAAATATGTACTTTTCTGTCACATTGTAAATAACAAATGTTTGTATTGTAACTTTTAAAGGGAAACTGCATTGTATTCTTACTTTATCTTGAAACCGATGATGCTAGGAATCTCTTGTCATCAAAATAATTGGCATATAAACAAGAACATTCTTATTATTTGAGTTTTTTCGAAAGAGTCATCCTTTGGTTACCTGTCGGGCATTAGTGCTTTTACCTTATGATATTTTGGCATTTTTTTTACACTTAGTCTTCTTAGAGTCAATTTCAACTTTTATGTATCACTATTTTGTACAAAAAGACACTTGAGTTCCGGAATTCCGGAATTCCGGAATTGAAATATTGAATATCGAAACCCAATTCCGGAATTGAAAAAGCGTCCGATATTCAAGCCCTAATATTGATTAATGAACGAGAATAAAACAAGTTTCTGAGTAACAATTTTTATTTGTTCATTGCAGAAAAAAAACTAATTTATTATAATAGTTCCTATAAGAAATTTGTCCACTAAGTTTTTTGAATGCTGTCGGAATCGCAGATCAATATAGATCTTAATAATTGACTTAATTACCATCAAACGATGATCAATATTGTGTTCCGTGTTATGGAGCAAATACAAGATATTTTTGCACTCATAATACTCAGTCATAAACCTGAAAAACATCGATATGGGGATCCGATATTTTACATTGTATATAAATATCGATATATTTTTAATGGACATCCCTAGACACCAGACCTACCACAACAAAACAGACGCACACATACACAGAGTACACTTGTAAATACTGGGAACATAAAATGGCTGACGTGGCACGCATAGTTAGGTATTCAACTTAACATGACGTTGTTGCCAAAATTAGTTACCACTAATCTTTTATTATCTTTATTTTCTTATGCAGCCATCCATTAGTTAAAAAGAGACAGCATGATATTTGTCATGTTTGTGTCGATTAAACAGATATTTGTATAACCTGTTGTTCTTATAGTAGAATAGGGCCCCTCTATGTTTTATTCCTACCTCTATGTCTGTTTCCTCTTTCTTTGACAGCTTTGACTGTGTCATACTCAGCTCAGTCAGTCATACTGTCATAGTCTCTACCACACTCGAATGCTGAGGAGTCAATGACATTTAAACAAAAAACGGAATAAAATCCTGACAAAATCTAACAAACGAAATCTTTTATCGCAGCAGGCCATACAGCGACAGGGAAACATGAAACCGATTACAACGTTTAAAGAACAACGGTTTGCACTCCGCGAGTGCCGGCAGAAAAACTTGAACGTAAAGTTGTGTATATTTGATATTTTGGAATGGTTACGGAATAATTTTGCACGAATTGCTTTAATTATCAGTATTATTTTTCATCTAGTATTTTCAGTAGGTAGGTTTTCATCTACTATTTTTATGAGGTAGATACTCACTCATTTTCTTTCACTATTAGACTTCGTCACTTTTTTAATTAATAGATGCACTTTGTTCAATGTCCATATTTTAAATACTTGATATAAACGAATTTTACAAGTATAGACAGTCGAGCCGTCATCAGCTGTCACCCCTCTGTCTTACGAATTATCGATCAGGACACGTGTCCTGACGCGCGTTTAACATTTGTTACCCATCTCAAAAAGTGCACAACGCCGCTAAAGAAGATTTCACTTCAAAAAATGCGTCGATTTTAATCCCAGTGACGCTATGCATCAAAAACATAATATAGATATATATATATATAAAATACTAGTGGATCCCGCAGACGTTGTCCTGCCTTAAAAGTAATAAATATTATCTTAAAGAGACTTCATGTTACTATCAAACAAAAATAAAAAACAAATAATGACATACGAACTGTCCAGTTATTCTGACTGTGTCAAAGTTTAGAACGGCACGGCACGAAATACAAAACGTTTGACAGGCAGGAACAATTTATATGGGAAAACTAAATAAGTAATTAAAAAACATTTCCAGTGTCCCAAATTGTGAATCTAAACCATTCTCAAATCCCCTTAAACACACACAATAAATTTCATCATAATCCGTCCAGTCGTTTAGGAGGAGTTCAGTCACATACACACGCACACAAGAAATATATATATTAAGATTGAAACTATTATATTGTCTGATTCCGATTTAAAAAATAGTTTATTTTCACAACTCTGACCTATAATTTGCTGCTAAATAAACAAGGTAATTTTACCGTAATTACAAATGACGATTGCAACGTAATTTTGTAAAATTTACCGTATTTTTAGAGGAATTCTACCATCCGCTAGATTTCAGAGTTGGCAACACTGTGTCATACTCAGGCAGGCACGGCAGGCAGGCTCATCCAAATAATACTATACTCCAGGCCAGGGTTGCCAGACGTACGATAATTATCGTACATGTACGATAATTTTGACACCGGTACGATGTACGATACAATATGTATTATCGTACGCAAAAGTACGATAATATTCAACCCTTCTCCGAAGTCAAGTGAAAAGGCTAAAATCATCTAAAAATACAAAATTATGTCCATTACCTACTCGTCTAGTCTATCAAAATACGGAAGTAATGACAGTTCATACATTCTTTCCTTTTAATCAGAGTTCATTTCGCTAGCAGAGAGTGTGACTTAGTTTGGAATTGTTAAAAGTCCTATTTTCAACTTCTGTAAGTGACTAACTTTGTTTTCTATTAGGGTTCCGTAGCCAAAATGGCAAAAAAACGACTCTGTTGATCCCACTCTTTTGTAAAATTAACAAGTAATTTTTTTAATTTCGTTCACATTTCAAATTTCCTAAAATTCCTATATTATTTTAGTTCCGTGTGGCTCTGGCCGTTGTTGTACGATAATTTTTCATCTGGTACGATAATTTTTGAATATTGATACGATAATTCGCCCGCACTTGTCTGGCAAACTGGCAACCCTGCTCCAGGCTCATCTCTTAGAGGTAGGACCAGGGTTGCCAGACGTACGATAATTATCGTACATGTACGATAATTTTGACACCGGTACGATGTACGATACAATATGTATTATCGTACGCAAAAGTACGATAATATTCAACCCTTCTCCGAAGTGAGGTGAAAAGGCTAGTACCGAAGGCCTAAAATCATCCAAAAATACAAAATTATGTCCATGATCGCGGATTTCCCGTCTAATCTATCAAAATACGGAACGAATGACAGTTCATACATTCTTTCCTTTTAATCAGAGTTCAGTTTGCTAGCCGAGTTTGATTTAATATGGAATTGTTAAAAGTCCTATTTTCAACTTCTGTAAGTGACTAACTTTGTTTTTTACTTCGTTCGTTGCTTGTAGAAACGTTCGTCGGGTAACAATGTACACATATTTCAATTTTAGTTTGCAATCATTTTTCTCAGGTTACATTTAAGGTATTTACTTATAAGTATTATTAGGGATTTCAGAAATAATAAGACCCAGTGACATAAGTCAAGTGACACTGATGACAACAGTGAAGTTTTGGGTTATCAAACCTCCAAAAAGAAGAACACAGATAAATTAAAACATCGGCTTCAAAAAAACAGAGAAGATTGGGAGAAAAACACAAAAGATTTTTGACCTGAAGGTGGTAGAAGTGGATAGTGACTCTGATGATTCTTTTGTAACATTAATAACTCTGATGACTCTTTTGTAAAATTAATAAGTTACTTTTTTAATTTCGTTCATATTTTTAATTTCCTAAAATTCCTATATTATTGACGTGATAACGTCTTTAAAATCGTTTTAGTCGGGTGACATGTTCAGAAACTTGTGTCACACCAAAACCTCACGAGCGCGATCGCAGGTATAACGAGAGAGAGACGGACCGATCTCCCGTCTCATCTCGAGCGCTGCCAGTCATTCCGTGAAACTTGTCACGCGGAATCCTCACGAGCGGAGGCTGGCATAGCGTTCGAGTGAGTGGACCGATCTTCCGTCTCTCTCACTCTAACGGCATACAAACGAATGGAGATTTTCTCGTGCGGACGTTATCACGTAAACATCTCGATCGTAAACCTACTTTACAAACAATTTGCCGTTTTTTTTAGTTCCGTGTGGCTCTGGCCGTTGTTGTACGATAATTTTTAATCTGGTACGATAATTTTTGAATATTGATACGATAATTCGCCCGCACTTGTCTGGCAACCCTGGGTAGTAGGACTGTGCTGTGTGTGCAAAAGTGTCTCACGATCACGATCAATAGGTAGCGAATTTATTGTTTACTTTTTAAACTTTTGACTGATTAGCATTTGCATTTATTTGAAATCGAATAACCCAAATTCAATACAACTATAAAGTGAGCATGGGACAAGGCAAGAGCCAGTTTACTGAAGAAGAACTTCAAGACTACGAGGTTTGTGTTACAATGGGTTTATTTAATTAGCGATTTAATGAACGGTATGAGTAATTGCTCTCTGTTTATATTCCAGGACCTTACATATTTCACTAAGAAGGAAGTGCTCTAGTAAGTATAATTTTTATGTACAATGATTTTGACTGGTTGAAATAAAAAACTGTGAGAGAACAGCCCATGGTGATATAAAAACGGTTCTACTCACTTGGTTTTTCGGGATCGACCGACTAGTTTTTATATCACAATGAACAAAGACACAATACCTTTAAGGACAGGACAGCCCATGGTCAACAGAACAAAAAATAATGAAAGGAAACCAGAACCTTGCATATGATTACCTACTAAAACTGTTTTAAAGTTATCTAAAACAATTACTTTCAATAGGGTTAATTAAGTTGGTATGTAATATTTTCCTGCAGGGCAACAAACAAAGCTTTGTTTAGTATACCATTAAGTCCAACAGCAAAGCACCTTTTTAACAATCTAAATATGAGATCAGCACTAATTGTACAAGCCCCTTTACTGATTTAATTAAATTATTAAATACATTGCAAGTGGAAGTGTGCAGGGCCCAGCAGCAAGCGTAGAACATAAGAAATCTACACAGCTGAGCGGTCAGGTGTGAGATGGTTGACCGCTGGTGGTAAAAATTTCATGCACAATTCTGGGCTTTGGAGGCGTTCAGCAGTGGGTCACAATTTAATCAACAGCAGGATAGCCACTAAACCCACATCTCCACCAACCTGCAATGAAGCAGTGTGATGGAGTAAACTCCAGGCCTCCCCAACAATGAGGAGAGACCCGTGCCCAGCAGTGGGACGAAAAAAGGGCAGCTTGCAACTATTAGGTAATGTAGGTGTTAGTGTTAGGTAGTTAATGATGTTGGTACATCTGTTGACAAACCTACACTCATTTTTCTAATCTGAGAATTTTTTTTCTTCAGCGCTCATCAAAAGTTCAAAGCCCTAGCACCAGAGAAAGTGGGCCACAACAAAAATGCTAAGCTACCAATGGCTAAGGTTCTCCAGTACCCTGAGTTGCGGGTGAATCCCTTTAGAGACAGGATCTGTAAAGTGTTCAGCTCAAGCAATGATGGAGACTGCACCTTTGAGGACTTTCTGGATATGATGTCAGTGTTTAGTGAGATGGCACCCAAAGCTGTGAAGGCAGAGCATGCTTTTAGAATATTTGGTATGATATTTTTAGAATATTTTTTATTGTGATTTATACAAGTGATCTACAGATGAATCATTGTAAATATTTATTAGTAGTTCCTGGTGATTATTAGTAACTAAGAGTATGCAGCCTTTTTTTTGTATGGGGGAAACCTTCAAAATGTATTGGGCACCTTGGGATAGGATACCGGGCTATGTAAGATTTGACCGCACTAAAACCCCTCGGTGGCCTGCCTCTGCACTTGGGGAGGACTCCAGGATCTCCAGTATAATGCACCAGTATCCTCCACGCGCGAAGCCCATAATAGATCCATCTTCTGGAGAGCACATGTGCTCTCCTGCACCTTCTGATGCTTACTGCGGCATGCACCCACGCACACACTGCTGTCCTTCTGGGGGCTGCTGCCTGGGCAGATCGAGCTCACACTCACACCGTCCACAACCCTGAAAGTCTCCTTTTAGTCTCCTCTTGCGATCAGGCTGGGGATATGGTAGCTCTATTCTTAATCCAGAAGCTACAGGGACTGATATATGCAGCCTATTGAAATTAAGCACATTTTAGTGACCTCTGGAATCTCTATCTGTTATCTATATATAGCTGCCATTTTACCTTATTTGAGCCCTATGGCCAGATTGAAAACAACCAACTATAGGTTGGTCAGTAGCTCACAAATATCAACCCCACATTGGAGCAGTGTGGTGGAGTAACACCCAGGCCTTCAGAATTGGGAACAGACCTGTGCCAAGCAGTGGTACATAAAAAGTGTTACAGCTAAGACTTAATTTATTAACAGATGTTGAAGTTTTACATCTTGGCTTTTGAAATTTGCCAGGTTGCTGTTTTAACTAAATTATTATTAATTTTATTGACAGACAAAAAATGTATATTATTATCCTGCAGTTGCATGCTGCACTGGTTGGCCTGTATGTTGAATACTAAACATATGAAAGATGTGAAAGTTTTCTATTCCTTTATGGTAGAGTTAAAAAAAAATATTCAAAAAACTTTATTCAGTCCACAGTTTATGGTAGAATGCTGAACAATAGTAGAAACTACCTAGTAAGCATAAATAGTTTTATATTTGTGACAGGCAGTCCCATTAGCAGTCAGTTATGTATTTTCTCAAAGTAACTACAAATTGGATTTCTCAAAGAAATTGCAAAAATATAATATATTATGTTTCACATGAAAACATAAAAAAATCAGACAACTCCAAGGGACATTTTTTTATAAATAAATTAGGATAAACTTCCGAAAAGGGAAAACCGAATTTCGTCATGAAATTTGGCATAGACATTCCTTTTAGGCGTCTAAGAGTCCCCTTAAAAGGATTTTTGGCGACTCGCAATATTTTCCGAAATATTGAATTTTTTCAGTATGCTGATTAGCACGCTCCAGTATATATATATATGTATAACTCGCTACGCGCTTCGGCTCCCCACTGCACTCTCCAGTGATCCCCACTTTGAGTGAGACAATGGCTGATCATTTATGCGAGTTTTTATGGCGTCGTCGTGTAAAAAAATTAAAAAAAATCCGTTCAATGAATTACTACAAAATATTAAGAGACCCTCCCTGATGTACACATGTTTCAACTCCTTAATTACAGATTTTGATGGTGATGACATGATAGGAGTGTCAGACTTGAGGGAGGTGATCGAGCGACTATGTGGGCCGCAGCTCAAACTTAGTGACTCGGAGATACAGCAGTTGGTCCAGAATGTTCTAGAAGAGGCTGACTTGGACGATGATGGTGCTCTTTCTTTTGCAGAGTTTGAGCATATTATAGACAAGAGTTCAGATTTTTGTCAGTAAGTATTGCAGTATAAATTATAATATTTTGTGCACAAGAATAGTGTGTGACAGCTAGCCAATCAGATTCTTGTTAGATTTTTATGTTATTAAAACCTTGATTGTGAGGCCCAGCAGCTAAGCAAAACAGGTGTGTTCAATACGATCTTGGACTATCAAGTCAATAGATACTTTAAATAAACTGTCAAAACATCCTCATACAATTTGTACGATAAAATGATTTGTGACATTGCAAATTACTTAAGTCAATTGACTTAATATTTATTGATTTTATAGACAATAAAAAGCATGTATAAAATAGTATATTTCATTACAAGTGCGGAAAGGCTGTCATTGCAAGGAGCTCCGACTAATGTCTACCCGAGCCGAGGCGCAGCCGAAGGTGAGGGTTGACAGTCGGAACTCCTCCCAATGACGGTTCCGCACGTGTACTGAACGACTATTTTTAATACAGTTGCGAAAAAATGAAGCAATTTAATAAAATAATAAAAACTCGCAAAGAACATTTTTGAAAAATGGCGCCAACCGTAAAAGAATACCTATATGCAAATTTTTTTGTTTTCTTCATCCATTCTGGGTAGGCAAAGGGAACGATGCCCATACAGCCAAGTCTTCAGTAGAATTTTTTTATTGATATGAAATGAAAATGTTAATGAGATGAAATGAAATGAAACCTAACCTAACTCATTGAATCAAATCATTAAATCTGATATTGAAACAAATTAGTAGCTTCTTTTTAGAAATATTTGTATGAACCATAAAACTTCTAAAACTTCGTGGTAGGTTTTTTCTTTTTAATAGACATTATTTTGACAGTTGGGAAAGAAAAAGCACGAGTGTGTAATAGCCCACTTCCCGCACGCTAAACCAGGGGCATAAGAATAAATAATAATTACATAGAATGGAATCTCCTTTGACCGGGTGGAAAACGCCGCTATTTTTATACCTACTTCCCCCTTCACCTCGTTACGCCCCTCTGTCGCCCAGGCGTGTTGACAGGGTTGTCAACTGTTAATACTGCTTTTTTATAGATAATATAGGTAGCTAAAATATAAGTTTTCCTTTACTTAAAAATCATTATTTTAGTTTAGTATTACAAAGTATGAGAATTATAAATACTTACCTACACTATAAATACCTGCTCATGAATAATAAATTATTTTGAGTACCATACCAAATGAAGCCATTTAACCCCTCGTATGCCATACGACTGACAGGCGCATAAGCCTCACTGCCATCATTTTACGTCAACAGAAAGCGCATTCGAAGGGGTTTATAATTTCTTCAATATTTGCATATAATTATTCGGAAAGCAATAAGCTAACGATTGTTTTTGAAAGTCAGATAAATAGAGAATATTATTTAATTATAAATGGTTTATAAATGTACTTCGTTTATTTACTATAATCCCTTGAAGACAATATTTCAACTTGAAATAGCACCTACCGTAAGATAACTGTGATTTATCAATTGATTGCTGGCTACAATACTGGATATTCATATTTTGAAACATTGTCAGATAACAAAGCAATCTGCGAGTACACTAGAAATACACAATTCAGAAGAAAAATATTTATAACTTTCAATCTGAAAATTGTGAACCGCATCCATAATTTCGCATTTTCACGCCTTGTGGAAACTGAACTTTACAATTGTCTTAGAACGTAATTGATTGTTCCTGGGTGTTTGTAAATGAATATTTATGTAACGGAACTATATATTTTCACTAAAAGCCACATAAAAATACTTGAAACCTAAAATAAAACCAATTTTAGCCAAGAAATGCAAAGATAGTCCCTCTCAGGATAGCCATAACTTCAAATATTTTTTCGAAACTTTGAGGTTATTTGTGCCATACAAATGTGGTACCATTGTAAACTAGAAGAAAAGTACTTTTTACTTATAGCAACTCAGTGATACGTATCAAAGGAAATAATTGTAAGCATAGACTTTGAATTGTAAGAGACTATAAAAAATATCACTACAAAAATACCGTTGACCTTTGCTTGTGTGCGTGCAACGAACGTACGCTCATTTGCCTAAGGGCAGATATGTCCAAGTACAAATGTCATTCGTTTGCCTAAGTACGTATCTGTCCAAGTATACAGGAGGATGTTCAGTTGTAGGTGAAGCAAAGTTGTAGGTGAATTTAAAATTTTGATATTACGTATATCAAAATTTTACATTGTGATAATGAATAAAAAACGATAATTTTTGGTTACAACTATTTTATTCAAATTTTTGAATGAGTTATTAGCCCTGCGAGATGGGCTCTTGGGATCAACCTTGTGGTGTCTGCTGAATCTCCATCCCCACCACAAGCCCTGACGTGGAAGGTGTTGACGGAGGAATAGAAGACATTTTTCCTGCAGGCATACATAAAAAGAACTTATACTCACCTTCAGTTTCAATTTTACAACAAATCACCACATTCGATATGCCAAACACCATCTACGAGTCGCTAATTAGTCGCGATAACAAAATAATCTAAACTTGGGTTCTATCACCAATTCTGTGATTACTATCTACTAGTCACCGAAACACCGAAGCCAATCTAAAGGTCCCAAAGTGTACGCTTATAACAGCGGAGATCCTTTCGTCATCTTCGATATCCATATTTAGGCGTAAATCACGATTTACGAGTAAATCATAATATTAATCCAAAACAAACAAAAATATTATTTGAGTCGTTAATAACAAAAATTCGGTGAAATATGTGAACATGCTGTAGTTGCTGTAAGCGAACGTTACACGTACAAGGTTGAAGGCCATTTTGAATCGAGTCTGTGTGGGTGCAAATTGGTACGTTATTTGAAAAAACGGTAATTTTCGTAAAAAAGAGGCATTTATTGTTAACAATCTATATTGACTCGAGAAGTACATAAAATATGCTTTGTAATTACAGTATTTATTGTAAATAAATTACTCCAATTTCGTATTATAAAACGATTCACATTTGAATTTAGTAAGACACTCTCATCGTTTTTTGTCGAATATTTGAAGATTAGGAATGTGTCACATAATCTACAGTTTCACAAGGCTTCTAAATTGAATAAATAGTAATAAAACATAACATTTACTTACTTTACTTTGCTTTTTCTTCCAAAAACTCGTCGAAAAGACAGTGCAGTACCGAGCGGTTCGACTATGATTTTGCATACACTGTCGTCGTTATGTTGGCAACAAATCCTTTGAATTTTTTTCTTTAAGTTGTTGTTTATAGTCTCCAGTATGTCCAGATTAAAAAACAAAGTATTATAGACTGTATTATAGAAGATATTCGATAAAATATAGCTTGTGTCGTTTATGGACAGATACGTCCTAAGGCACACCGGCCACCTTGGACAGATCTAGGCTCCGGCATACGACAGGTTAAGTAAGTATTACTTACCTACATAGGTGTAAGTACTTACGTTATAGTGTAGGTTTAAAATAAACGAATTACATATTAAGTATAACGTGCATGCGCCAGTGCCGCGGCGCCGCAATCGCGAGGCAAAACAATCGAGAAAGGTTCAATGACCGATGGCGGGGGCTATTAAAAAATATTTTGGCGACATGTTAAAATGCTGTAGTTATCTAACATTTTTTTTTATAATTGAGTGAAAGTGAAACAATTGGCTACACAAAAAGAACTGGTCACATCCTTTTGATAAATTAGGTACGGAAAAGGAATAATATTAAAAAAATATTACTTATCTCGCATCATCTTTGGGCAAACTAAAAAAACTTAAGTTTGGCATTGTTTTAGAATTGTTTGTACAACCAAACACACCACATTAACTTGGCGCCGTTATTGTAATTGACGCGCCCGTCCGAGACAGCCCGTCTTCAGTAGTCGGCTTAGCCGAAATTAAAGTGTAGGCTAATATCGTGACCTTGAGCCCGTTTTGAGCGGGAGTTTCCGTTCTATGTAATTATTATTTATTCTTATGCGTGTTTAATTTCTCTATGCGCTAAACGTCCCTGCAATACGTCACTTTTTGAGCAACTGTATTAAAAATTAATTAACAATTTTATTATCCTGCTTTCCAAGCATGCTTTGTGCAACCTTTTTATTGTAAGGTGTGCCTTTTAATTTTTTTTTGTGCAGTGTCCCAAAATTAAAGTAAATTTCATGTGCATTTCCATGTTTCTAAGGGCACATTAGGCTTAATTAATTAATTTCAGGTTGTAATTGATAGATAGCAGTTGGTAAGCGTTTTCGAAGGTTTTATGATCAGTTTGGAAATATTCAACAGCCACTCACCCGCATTGTAGTAGTGTGGGTGAGACTCATATCTAGCAGTGGGATGCAGAAAGGCTTGTAGGCTTTACCTGCTAACAGACTTTGGGGTCCTCTGTTTGGCAAAGTCTGTAGTGTGCACTTTCTCTCTATTTTTGCTATAACTTAAGTTATTGTCATCAGAGATCAGAGCAATGCAATTTCACTGTGTGCAATAACAAAATTGTGTTTCTGTTAATCAAATGAATATAAAAAGTTGCCCCAGCAACTTAACAAATATAAACCCCACTATTGAAGAAACTGATGCACACCTATGTTCTTCAATACTGCAATAATATTGAATCATGTCTAAAATTAATTATTATGATTGTCTTTTTTTTCAGTGCATTCAGGATAAGACTGTGATCACTGTGAAGAATTAACTCAATTTTCGTAGAATTAGAATTAGTAATGATTACCCAAACTTATGAAATCCAGTATACTATTATTTTTTCATTTTTACTACAAAATGCTATTAATATGCATATTTGTCTGCAAATATTTTTTCTCAAATTTAATACAGTAATATTAAATTAGTATATTTTACCCAAATGAATTGTGATAAGCAATCTCCAGAAAGTCAAGTGGTGTCTTCCTTTAGTTGTTTTAATCTTTGTAAATAATTTATTTAGTGAATTTTTAAGAAAATTATATAATTGTTCATGACATTTTGAAATCTATGTTTTACCTTTTAAGGATTTATGTAATTGTGTATGTTGTTCTTTTGAATTAATTTTTATGGAAACAAATACTGCCAAATAATAAATAAGATAGATGAATCTCATTGCTGTTTTATTATTAACAATATTATTAACCTTACCAGGATTAAACAATATATTTTTTTTTATAAATAAACCTAACAATAAGGCAGACGGGCCGCATGATGTTAAGCGATCACCGTCGCCTATGGACACGGGCAACCCTAGGGGAGCCACCCGAGCATTGCCGGCTTTGGAGTAGAGCTTTTATTTACAGCTTATATATTATATTATATATATACAATATATTTAATTATTAATTCAAAATTCCGTTTTAAATTCCTTCTGCATTAAGGCTTCAATAAATTAATTTGATACAAAAAACTGTTAGAAAGTAAAGGGAAACAACAATGTAAATTTGTATAAAAATTTATTAAGGTGAATAAGAATTACTTATAACATTAAAATAATTTCCTTAAAATATATATTAGTTCTGCAGATAACCAGGCAGCTTCATTCTCATGAAAATCCAGGTTGTGAAGAAAGAGACCAGAATACAGATGAATGCAACAGATATCAGTAAAATTCTATTCAGTTTTGGTGTTGAAGGGTTGTGTGTTCTGTCCAAAATGATGAAGCCAATGCCACCAAGTGAAAAGAGAAAACTTGAGGCAAGACCTTCCATTATGTACTGGCCATTTACTCTGTTCGGCATGAATGCTACCGGCCGACTGTGGCCGTGTTCGTCGGTCGTTGAACCCACGCTTGGCGGTTCAACTATCACATCGTAGATAATACCTTTAACAAAACAACACACATTACTATATTGACACTTATATATAAATAAATAATGATATTTTTAAGAAAACACGGCGTTTAACCTCCAGTCACCAAAAAGTATGACAGCAAAACCAATGAAAAAGTCGTCATAGCGGAAGGCGCCTGAAGCCATGAAGGCTTTTTGATCTTTATATTAGGTATTTCGAGCACTGTAAATGGTATTGAAAATAACGCTTCCATTTTGATATTAACTGCAAATTGTAACAAATATTAAATTTCTGTTGGAATTAGAATTGCAAAAACTTTGACATTTGTTTGGTGACAGTGGTGACGTTTGTAACTGGCGTTTACATGCCGTTCTTTTTCTGTTTTATTTTTAACAAAAATTAATACAATAAAAATGATAAAAAAACTATAAAATAACTTATATTGTCAAACTTTATTTACAAAGTAATTCTTATGTAATTTTAACTATCTTTGATAGTTTTTATCACAGAGTACATTTGACGACATTTGTATTTACAGAATGTTTTTATTTCAATCCCGTCTATTTTTTATATTTAAGTATATTAATGTATTAATAAAAAACTCCGTAACTTACATCTAAAATAACCTTAGACTAAGAATAATGTACTTACGTACAAAATAACATTTAATCCCATGTTAACATCTGTTGTCAAACTTGTAAAAAGGAACGTCAGTGAAAAATATGAACGAAAGAAAAAAATAGCAACCAATCATGTTATAGTATTTGCATTAAATGTTATATTACTATTGGTCAACTTGAAATAATCAATTTTAACCACATTTTTGGACCAATGACATGACAGAGACTGTATTGAATAAAAATTGGAATTTTGGGAATTGTCAAAAGTGTCAAATTTACTACATTCCATGAAAACGTTCGTGGACTGGATTTCGTTTTCTTTCGTCCCCATTTTTTTAACGTACCACAAATATAGTAATGTTGGGATTTTTATATAAAACAGTTTTTTTAAATGACTCGGTAGTGTGAGTGTCACGTGTTGACTTGTTGCACAAGTATATTTTTATTTCAGTTACAAAAGAATGTGAATATGTTGTAATTTTACGCACAAAATGAACTATATTGTGGATATCTCATTGATATTACGATGAAGGGCGGACTGTGTATTATTTACACGTCGTTGCTGACAATTTCAGTGCTGTCAAGGTGCGTAGAACTATTGCAATTCCTTTGTAAGTCAAAATATACAAAATGTTTATGAGTTACAATAATATTCTTACTATTTTTCAGTTGTGCCCTCTTTATACTGGTGGTTTCGGAAGCCTTGCAAGCTGAGCAGGCCAACGCACAAGTGGACTTATCAGGACTGCATAATGTTTCAAATAAAGTGAAAAAAGTGAGTGCTAAAGAGGTGACCACAGATCCAACTTTGAAATCGCCCTTGGAAACTGACATTCTTGGTGAAATAGTACCTGAAGTTGATGAAG
Source organism: Pyrgus malvae (assembly GCA_911387765.1). NCBI lineage: Eukaryota > Metazoa > Arthropoda > Insecta > Lepidoptera > Hesperiidae > Pyrgus > Pyrgus malvae. The sequence goes on from OU426949.1 coordinate 27,285,326, forward strand.
ACCCCCAGATGACGTTTCCTGAGGCACTATCTGTGAACTCTGTGACCACTGACGGGTAAGTGTTGTTAAAACTACAGTGAAAGTCTCCTATTGTCTCAATATAAGTCATAAGAGATCATAGTAATGTTCACTTATGTCTACATGAATTCAATCAATTTTTTTAAGCACTACATTGAAGTGTTATAACTTTTTTATTATGATACAATACATACTTGATTTGTGTTTTGTTTTGCAATTTCACTTTCAATCTTGATAAAACTGACATGTTATTATGTTTTCAGTAATATGTTATCAAAAAAAATTGTAATTATATCAACATGATAATGGGTTGGAATACTAAAATGACAAATTGGTATTTAAAATTATTTTAATTATCGTTGTAGCATGTCTAAACAAATAATGGGATTTGGATTGACAAGCAACACTTTCATTGTCTTCACATACTTTGTGTTAACACATACCATGAAGACTTTATCCTTATTAAAAATAATTTAATAATTAGCTTAGTGCTCATTTTCCAATCTCTAGATGAAGTTATCAGTCAGTTTATAGTTGCTAGTCATTATTTGACAAATATTTTTATCTGGGGATGCAAAATCCTACACTTAATTTTATTTTATGCTTGTTATATGTAAAAAATATTAGATCCAATATTATAGTATGCATAGGACATCATGCAGTCAAAATATGGTAAGGATTTTCAGTTAACAACAGCAAATTATTCATTTGCCTCAGTTACTATTAAACAGTCTTGCAGCATGAGAAACATATTATTTTATTCTTATATATCCTCTTTTATTCTCTTTTATAATGTGATATTTAAGTGAGCACTTTGAAAATGAAACTATAATGTTTAACGTTTACGTTTCTCACTCGTAGCCCCCAGTAGGGTAGATATACCCTGTGTCGTAGGTACCATGGACACATACAAAAACAGAAACACAAATACTCTGATGGAGAATAGAAATTTAAACTTATAATTCAAATTTCTGCTTCACCGGGAATCAAACCAGGGACTCTCTGATTGGCAGTCCATGGTAATCATTGCGCCACACAGGTTGTACCTACAGATTGTATTTATTTGTGGGGGCCATGATTCAGGATTATCACATAAATTGGAATTTTTACATAAAGGTATACATTTTTGGGATTTTGGTTACCACTGGAACCACAGACTAGAAGAAAATGTGAAACGTTTCATTACTATTTAACAGTAACTTCTATATCTCGAAATAAACAAATAGAACAAAAATATAACTTTCACTGAATTCGTCTTTTGAATAAAAATAAAAAAAAAACAATTTTAGGGGTATAAAAAATGTCTGCTATCATTGAATTGTTGGCAAAATCGCAAGTCAGTAACAATAACTTTCTTATCGTTTGTAGTCTCTGGGACTAGTTATATGAGTAACTGATTTCCGTTATTTTTGTCCATATTGCGGCGCAACGTCATCGCAAGACTGGTGGGCGAGTTCGCGTGCTTTTTTGCCGACCCGTCACGTCGAACCATCTGTTTCAATTGACAGCTGCCCTTTTGCCACATAACTTAAATTAATTCCCTTTTTTTCGTACTTTCGTTGTTTTTTTTTAAATCTATTTTATACCAAAGTTAGCGGTTTGGTAACTACGTACATAGGTATGTGCATAAGTATATCATGTAAAGTAGTGAAAACGATTTCTCTAATCTACCTCTTCCATTTAAAATTCTTCCCAGGGTCCAAAACTATCAACTTAAATAGAATTATTTCTGTTCAGCACCTCTAGCTGCACTAAGCTTATTCCCGCGATAAGTAGTCTATGTCCTTCCAAGCGTCTTGATTCCACTATCTCCATTCCAAATTTCATTAAAATCTGTCCAGTCCTTTTGACGTGAATGCGGAACATACAAACATACGGTCAGACAGACACACATACACATTTTCGCATTTATAATATAAGTAGGGATACAGTAAGCTTAGATAGGAAAAGTAACATGGTTTGATGGGGAAATACTGTTGTGCGTTTTGTTTCGGCGTGGTAGTGGTTAATCATCATCAGTGGTCTCCTGAAACATTCCACTCTCGTCTCGTCGCTCAGAACCCCGAAAGCCCCCTTTTAGTCGCCACTTCCGATCACGGAATACCGTAGCCTTATCCCGAAGCTACAAGGACCTAACCACCTGCACACTCGTTTGCTATTTTACTTTTATAAATAAAAAATATATGTCTGAAGTAGCTCTCGCAAGTAACATCCCAGCTTAAAATAAATACGACGGAAGAACCTTGAAATAAGAATGGTTCAAAACTAGTGACTTGACAGTGACTTTCTTAAAAACCACGCATGGGTGGTTAATGTTTTGTTTATATAAGCCAATCAGAAATATAACAGTCTATCTACAGGATAGTTATAAAAAAATATTAAATCAATTTTAAACTTAAATGGAATCATCATCTCGATAGTAAATCGTGCAAAGCAGAAGGATGAAAACAAGTGAAGGTCGTGTTTTTTGATGCAAGATAACATATTATTATGTTGCATTATTCTCATTAGGTATATTCGAATTAACGGTACGGATAATGCTTAGAACTTAAAAATCGTTAAATGAGCTCTAGACTTAGCCGCCAGACTTACAGAGGCGACCATTCCTTCGGAGTAGCAGCGCCACTGCATACGACCACAGCCTGCCTTCGAGAAATAGCGTAACTCTTAGAATGCACGGTAATGTCGGTGATGGAAAACAAATATCACAATGTTTTCCCTTACAGTGGAGCAGCGATTCATACGCACAGAAATTTAATTGTTAGAAGTGAGCGCCAGGGTTTGAACTCGGTATCTCCATGTCGGTGACCGCGTTCTGTACTGCTCGGCCATCGCTGCTCTTTTACTAATACATACTTTAAAGTTGACTGTTAACCTTATCTTTATGTTTGGTATTATTAATATAGCCTACTTAGGTATTTACCATTACCTTCAAAAATTTGTCATTGAACTCTGTGAGTGAACATTGAGACAAATGTACATTGAGAGAATTTAAAAGTGGTACCTATCCTCTGTAGATTTTCGCCTGCACGCTTCAAGCATTATTATTGTTCTTAGCGTTTGTGGTGTGCTCATGGATGAAGGTCATACCTATCTGCGGCCAACGAGTAGACACGTTAGGTAGTGTCTAAAAAATTCCCCACCACATCTGCACCTTACTAAACGTAACTATCTCGAAGAATGATGTTTGCTATGTAAGAAAACATTTTTTTTCCATTTATTAAGAGCTTAATCACAATAATGATTATGTGGCTCTGGGGAGTCAACATACCAACTACAAAACATTAAAAAAAGTAAATCAAAACTAGGTATACAATGTGCGATTCCTAATCATGTAAAAATATCCATCTATCAGCCTTTTACTGTCCACTGCTGGACATAGGCCTCCCCTAACGTTCGCCACTCCTCCCGGTCCTGGGCCTTCTGAATCCAACGACTACCCGCTGTCTTCTTCAGGTCGTCAGTCCACCTGGTTGGAGGGCGGCCTGTACTCCTTTTGCCGAGACGTGGTCTCCATTCAAGGACCTTTCTTCCCCATCGGTTGTCGGTCCTCCTAACTATATGGCCTGCCCATTGCCACTTCAGCTTGCAGATTTGAGAGCTATGTCGGTAACCTTAGTTCTTCTACGGATTTCATCATTGCGAATTCTGTCGCGTAGAGAAATACCAAGCATAGCCCTCTCCATCGCTCGCTGGGCGAACCTGAGCTTCTGGAAAAGGCTAACTGTAAAAGACCACGTCTCAGCGCCGTAGGTCATCACTGGCAACACACACTGCTCGAAAACTTTCGACTTCAGTCGACTGTAAAAATATAATATTGTACAATTAATTTTACATTTTTTTAGAGGCCAATCAAAATAATATTACCTCTAATCTACAGGGTCTCTTAAGATATTTTTACACTTGGCAGTGCGAAAGGCTGTTTAGGGACACACTCCATCAAGACATGCGTAAGTCGTCAGTCCGGTGACTTTTCCCATAAGAAATGCAAATTTTCTAGATGGAATGTGACCAGAGAGAAGCTTCTCAGCGTTTGAGTGTCCACAGACCGCATGGTTTCACGTGTAAGAACAAATACCTGCGTTCTACAATAGCTGTTAGTAGCGGCAATTACACCTAACCGCTGTGCACCCGTGCGGTTATCCGAACGGGGTAATATGAACTAACTCGGTTCCTACCAACCGTCCAACAATACAGTAGAAATCGAAAGTACCGCTAAATATAGACAGTCGCCGATATGGTCTTCATTATTCGTCGTATAATTTATTGTGGTGCTCAACATGGCTTCTGCCCCGGGCTCGCGTGAAACTCAAGTTTGAGATATGGAGGAGTACTTTAATTTATTATTAGTCAACAATGCGGACCGATAAGGAGACGAGTATCTATTTAAATTGATATATGATTTCATATTTCATCGTTACACTGTTTCGCCTTTTACGTTCGTGTGTATTTTGTGTATAATTTCCTGATGATATGTATATAGGTTCATTTTATGGTTTCTAGAAATAGGATACTTCTGCAAGTATTCTTTTATTTTGTCACAATTTCTGTACATCAAGTCAAATACAACAACGTTCGTGTTAACGAAATAGTGATATAAAAAACAGGTTATCAGATTGATTCCCTGTGACATTGCAATACCTTAACATGTTAATGTTATGCGATCCCTTTATATAAATAACTAGCCTTCCGCCAGCGGCTTCGCCCGCGTTGATCCGATCCAGGCTTCATTGCTATATTAAAATCATAGGCGTTTAGCCAGTTGCTTCAACCGCGTTGACCCTATTACCCGTTTTCACGTAGGAATGAAGCCTTTTCCCGCGGTAAAAAGTAGCCTATGTTACTCAGGGTGAATGTAGCTTTCTAATGGTGAAATCGGAACAGTAGTTTTTGAGTTTATTCATTATAAACATACAAAAAATGCAAATCTTTCCTCTTTATAATATTAGTATAGATAATATGAACTAAATGGCTGAATTTTTATGGTGTAACAAGCTATAGTGTTATGTGGTCGGTGCAGCTCATGACCGCATGTGCCTATATCCTATAACTATTAATATTTAAATTCGAAAGTAACTCTGTCTGCTACGCTTTCCCGCTTAAACTACCCAACAAATTTTAATGAAATTTGTAACACAGATGGAGTGGACCTTGGGAAAGGACATAGGATAGTTTTAATCCTACGGAAACCTATAAAACTGGTCCACGCGGGCGAAGCCGCTGGCGGAAGGCTGGTAATATTATAAATTCGAAAGTAACTCTGTCCGTCTGTCTGCTGCTACGCTTTCCCGCTTAAACTACTCAATCAATTTTCATGAAATTTGGATCACCGATAGAGTGGACGTTGGGAAAGGACATAGGATGGTTTTTATCCTAAGGGAACCTATAAAACGGGTCCACGTGGGCGAAGCCGCTGGCGGAAGTCTAGTGTATACATATATGTAGGTACAAACTACCGCAAGCAAACCCTAGTCTTGTATTATGAGGTCGTCGTATGCATTTGCGCTGCTAGTTAAACAAATGTTTTGTTTTTCGCGTTTATTTACGGAATGCGAATATTTAAGAAAATTATTAAGACGTAAGATATTGAAAACAACATTTTCACCTTCGACCAGCCTATATTAAAATTCACCCTGTATTTAAATGCCGTGCTCTCTAGCAACATGAATATCGGAGGTCGTGGTTCAAATCCTGCTGGCGTCACGATAAGCTCTGAATAGATTGTGGGTTCGATCCCATCTTTCACTAACAAACGCGGATGGTCACAAAATATTAATGTTCATTCTGCTTAAAACCCCCAGACATAAGTTTGAAATTAAACACATGCCACACAAATTGAGTTCCTCTTACGTCACAAATTCATGTTTACTGTCACTATCCTATCACGATAGTTTACCGAGAATGACTGCATTCGAAAACTATTCTTTTTATAGCTTACTAGAGTTCCGCCAGCGACTTCGCCCGCATGGACCCGTTTTATAGGTTCTCCTAGGATGAAAACCATCCTATGTCTTTTCCCAAGGTCTACTCTCTCTGTGTTCCAAATTTCATTAAAATTGGTTCAGTAGTTTCAGCGGGAAACGAATTTATTATTATTAGTGGGGATTGGCCAAATTGTTCAACAATTTAAATCTTGCGGTTGTAATGCAAATCTTATGCCTTATTTGTATTCAACCAAATTGAGCATGGAAGTGGTCAGAACGAGTGTGTAAACACGCTTCTTCTCATGCCACTGCCACTCGCGCTGACCGGCGCGCCCCAAAAGAGCGGCAGGCCGCCCTCCAATCAGGTGGACTGATGACCTGAAGAAGACAGCGGGTAGTCGCTGGATTCAGAAGGTCCAGGACCGGGAGGAGTGGCGAACGTTAGGGGAGGCCTATGTTCAGCAGTGGACTATATAAGGCTGATGGATGGATGGATGTAACGCAGAAACAAAACCTGTGACAGAAGAAATTTGTATTGTGCGCACGCATTTTATCGCTGCTACACGGCGATGGAAAATATTGTGATATTAATGGATTATGATGTTTTCCATCGTCGTGCATGCCTGAGAGAAAATCTTTATTTCTCAGTCTTTATTGTAAATATTCTGCGTCCCTTTATTTTGTATTTTTCACTTTTCGTTATTATTTAACATTATCATTATTTTGATTTAAACACCGAGTATCTTAAAAATTATTTTAATTTCGTTATCTCCATTACAATTGTGCATGCAAAGCCCACACAGTCGATTCCTGCGCTCAAAAATGCAAATCTCCAGTGTCTTATTCGTAAACATGTAATTAATTAAACACTTTGTCATTTTCTTGGTCCGGCAATAGCAAATTTTGCACACCTTGTGGACTTTGGCCGTTAGTACCGTTGCGACCTGGCGAGTCGCCATGCGTCATTTTGTGAGTCGTGGAATCGTGTTTCTCTGGTCTCTAGCCTATCACAATTTTTGTATTAAAATTCAAAATTTAGGTTGTCATAACACGAATACATTATGTCAACTGGTGATTCTGATCATTATATTTATTTTTCCTATACTGCTGCTGTTTATTTACTAGTGCTAGGATATCTTTTGCCAAGCTGAAACGTGGACTCGTGTTTCTCTTGTCTCTAGCCTGTGTTTTTTTTTTGTATTTTAATCCATTCTTTTTAGTTTTTCATATATTTTCTGGTCATAATCGGTTTATCTATTTATGCTGTAGTCTAATTGCTATTCCAATTCAAAGGTTTTGTAAAAAAAAGAAACGAATGGAAGACTGACTATACTTTGTTTACGTGTTTGTAAGCGCATTGATCCGTATTTTGTTTTGAGATCAAGATCAATAATTAAACAGGTGCTTTGCATAACCCTCCTCTGAAATACCACCCAATGTCAAATGTCATAACTGTATGACGACTGTCGCCTCGGCAATGTTCTTTGTGCCATATAATGTAGGTAACTACCATCGTATATGATATTGTTATTGCTCTGTCAACAACATCGTTGTGCAGAGTGCTTGATTGCCTAGTTAAGCTTGATTATTTTGTTCTGTTTAGCAGCGATGGCCGAGTGGTAAAAAGCCTTGGTCTTCTACGCGACCGATCCCGGGTTCAAATCCTTGGCGCGCACCTCTGACAAAGAAATTTGTAATGTGCGCATTTATCGCTGCTCCACGGTGATGGAAAATATCGTGATATTTAATTGATTACGATGTTCTCCATCGCCGTGCATGCCTGAGAGAAATTCATAATTTCTCGAAAAGCATGACGTTCACCAATCCGCACTTGGCCAGCGTGGTGGACTATGACCTAAATCCCTCTCACAAGTGAGACCTGTGCCCAGCAGTAAAAAAAAGGTTGGAAAAAAAAAATTGTTCTGGCAAAGTCTATTTGCTACTGTTTACTTTTGTATGACTAACATAACGTCCATTGATTTGTAAATGCTAAAAATGTATGTCAATTAGAGTTGTGTCGTCAAATAAATATGTTCTTAATTTCTCAATATGTTCATGTTATTTATATCTGTCGTTTTATTTTGAGTTGATTGAAATTTGCAATTTAATAACTTTAAACACATAATGTGATACAACTAAATATACTTGTTTCTATGTTTCCAGTACGTAATTTTTCTTTAAAGTTTCTTATCATAATTTGCTAAGCGATAACTGTACGAAAATTGCCATTAACGAAACTGAAAGTAACTAACTCTAGGAAATCAACGCGATTTATTTCAATCGTGATGTATCAGCGTTGGATAAGAATCATGGAAATGAAACGAAATTCTCCGTATTATTTTTGATAGCTGCAAAGATGTGATTGTAGGAGAGATCTTGGATCTAAGATCTAGCGAAAGTTGTTGTAAATTGAAGATCGAAACTGACGCAGAGCGATCACCTCTCAGGCGGGTAGTCGACAGGAGGCCATTATCGGAGTTATGGCGAATTTAATTTCCTGAGTTACCTCGCCTGGTGCTTGTGCTTTGACAGATGGTTGGATGGAATCCTACGTAACAAACCCCGCCGGCCGCGTCTTGTCATGCGGCCACCTGCGAACAGTGGACTGCTGCGGAATGACTTCCTTAGCTGAAGGCGCTATGGTTTCCGCTAGAACTGTTTACTTTCCATTCATAATATACTTGTTTTCAATAGCGTAAAGATCAGATCGAGCGCAAGATCTGTTAGATTTTCGACTCATTTCTGTTGTATACTCAACAATGGCACTCTCTCCAACTCCAATATATTCGCAAGCTTTTCACGATTATGCGCTTGTATCATAAAACCGATTCCGTTATTGACGTTTCGTGGCTTTATCTCTGAATTGAACGCGCAAGTGTTGGATCAAATATGATTGTTAATTTTTAATTCATCAGACTTCCTGATTATTCATAATCGATCTCCAGTCAAAAACGTTAACGTTAAGTTCTTTGTGTTAAGATTAGCCGATAAATGTAAAGAAATTGTTATTTACTGGTCAAAAGAGAAAGTAAATCATAATTGTAGCTTTAAAATTGCATTTTGATGTTTGTCTATCGATATTACGTAGTAACGTACATATTTATCAAAATCTTCAAACGATTTTGTTTGTTATGCAAGTACATGTAATCAAATTCAACCTATGTACTTCAAAGCTGAATCGAAGTTTTTTATTAGGCGCTTATTATCACAAAGGTTACGTTATAGGTTATAAAGGTTCTTTCATACCTTGAGCAGTTCTTTGTTAGTTCAGTTAATAGTTAGTTTGAGTTACGATTCATTGCTACAATTTTGCTGAAAAACCAATTCATAACAGAAGTTATGAAAGCACGGCATTTGCAAAGGTATCACCTTCGGCTGTCGCAATCGGTCATTCCCTGTCTGTATCAATGCTCACCACTACCACTGTATAGCTATCCCAAGGCTTTATAAACCTATCGAGATTCCATCGAGAATACAATTTTGATTTGATATTAAGTTTCATTTCTGTGATTCCATTTATCATTTAGTTAAATAAGGTTTGTTTTAGGTGTTCCAACTTAGTCTTAGCGAATAATGTTTAAATTATATGGGACTACATGTCCAGTTCATAAGCTTCTGGCGCAAGAAAATATCGGTTAGGTTAGTGAACGACTGTATAATATAATAAGTACTCAACCTTTTTTGGTAACTGGGGAGAAGTCTTCAAAATATACTCTTGGGAGAGATAAGTCAAAGTCAAAAGTCAAAGTCAAAATTCATATTAATAATACAAAATATTCGCTTAATGAATGTCATATTTTCCCGGTCATCGCCTTTAGGTTCCCGTGTGGGCTAAATTTTGAGCTAAGTTAAAAAAGGCGGTGGAAAAAAATTCCGCTATCGGATTATGTGGGATTTGTACCGCGCTAAAACTCCCTTGGTGGCCTGCCTCGGCGCCTGGGGGAAGATTCCGGGATCTCCATACCCTAAGGTGTTTACGATAGCACCGAAGGCTGCAGCCGCTAAAAAAGATAAACCGGTAAAGATAGCCTTTACGGTTCTAGCCCCTACTCTCGCCGCCTGCAACTCCGTAGCCCATTCTTTCTGTGAGATCCAGATTCTCCTGTTTGATATTAGGTACCTGCTGTAGCTCATATTTTTTATTCCGAGCTACTGACCTAGTTTCTTACCTTTCCAATGTCTTTAAAAATAATTAATCTTGTTTTGCCATCGTAGTCATCGTTATTTAAAACATCGCAGATCTTTAGCTGCGCGCTAACTATCTCGAGGTCGCTGTACCGACGGATGCTCATTAAAGTTTATTTTTTAGCTTCCATTATTTCAATGACCTAAATGAATTAATTACCATTGCGTAATTTTAAAATTTCTCATGAAAAGAAATAATTTTTAACAGTTGAATCGGAACAAACCATAGCCGTTCTCAATCCTTTTTATGTGCCAATGTTTTGGGCACAGGTGTCCTCTCAGGAGTGAGAGGGATTTATTTAGGTCATAGTTCATCAGTGATGGCCTGCGTGATGGACCATCACGCAGGCCAAGTGCGGATTGGTGGATATAATGCCTTCGAGATAATTATTAATTATTGAAAATTAGAGTTTCTCTCAAGCATGCACGGTGATGGAAAACTTATTTATTATATCACAATACTATGCCTCGCCGTGGAGCAGTGATAAATGTATTTTTTGCATGATATGTAAACATTAAACTTAACAATAGATAGAGACAGAGGGAGAGAGCAAAATAATATAGTGACGTCATAATACGGTAAAGCTGTACAAAATAGTAGCAAGCTCCGAATTTCTAGACAAATATAAACTGAATAGTGTTTATAACTGTGTTTTTAAACCAATAATAAAATATGATTTTAAATTTTATTATCGTAGGAAAGTTATGTAAATATAACCTATATTTTCAGCCAATACCGTAAAAAGAAATTGTAGATTTCCATGCTGTAGAGAGAGACCGACCGGCGTGTTCGTTTGAAAAAATATTGGTCTCAAATAATACAATCGATTGACTTCGTGAACCAGTAGTGACGTATCGCAAATCGAATAATTAAGCACGGTTCAGCCCAGGGTCCGATGCAGGGAAAGTGAGAATTCAGTTGCGAATACAAGTTTTTGCTGTACGCCGCCATTATTTACCGGTAGACTTGACGCTATTGCAATGTCACGAAAGTCTATTTTTGTATCACCACGCCCATTGTTTATGGTCGTTCAGTGTGATGTGACCAGGCTCTTGTATTGAAGTGTTTTCTCTAGCGACTGTAAGGGCATTTCTGCTGATTGGTCGAAACTCGAAACATTGATTTAAACTAACCTGAGTTCCACCTTCTTTATTTTAGCATTGACTTTTTTTTATCCAACTAGCTATTATACATCTTCACGTATTTTTATTTTCGATAAAAGTTCGTCGCTTAATTTTTCTTTATTTTTAAAATAGTTACTTACTTAAATCTTTACTTACTGACTTCTGTCAATCTGTATTTTTTTTCGTACGTCTATTTTGTATGATTTTCATTTTTCTATCGACTCTTATCAAATAAACCGAAGGATTTTTTACTAGCTTTTCCAATTTTGACGACCCGTGTGGTGCTATGGTTGCCATGCCGGACTGTCCCCGATTCGATTCCTGGGAAAAAGAAATTTGAATGATGAGTTTATTTCTGTTCTCGGTCTGGCTGTTTGTGTTTCTGTCTTTGTATGTGACCATGGTACCCACGACAGAGGGTATATATACCCTACTGTGGAGCTATGAGTGTGAAACGTTATTTATTATTATTATTTAGTGTTGAGGAGTCAAGTCTGAGGTCGTAAAAAGTTTTTTATTTTATTTGAATAAAGGGCTCGGGCTATATCAGCCCAGGGTACTTCAACCTATAAAGATTGTTTGTACCCGTAGCCAGATTACAGATCACCGTCCAACCCGATAGCCTTGATAAAGGCTAGGATTTTATGGACGGTGATTTGTTTGGCTTCATCTGGCAGCAGCACGTGCCTCCCAAGATGAATGCTACGCTTGTGGTTTAGCGCACCACAATTTAAAAGGAGGTGGCGTGGTGTCTCGCTCTCCTCCCCACTATCTGCACGTGTCGGTTGGACTTAGTCCTAAAAGCGACATATGTCTTCCGAGCTTACAGTGTCCAGTAAGGACTCTGGTTACCGTGCGGATATTTGTTCTGTTGAGCTTTAATAGCTCTTCAGCATAACTCCGATCATATCCTCGTATCAGAGCTTTGGAGTGGCTGTGCCCTGGTCCTTCAGTCCAGTCCCTCATCGCCTCCTCCCTGCACTGAGTGAGAATTTTTTGTCGGATGGTCGTTTTGGAAATACCACAGAATGGTTCAGGACCAAGCTGAGTCCCTTTTGCACCCTCACTAGCCAGGACATCAGCTTCCTCGTTTCCTTGTATGGATGAGTGTCCTGGAACCCATATCAAAAAGACTCTGTTTCTCGCAGCCAGTGCGTTGAGTCGCTCTATGCAGTTCCTGACCAGTTTCGAATTTACAGTGTACGAACTGATGGCCAGCAGTGCTGCCTGGCTGTCCGAAAAGATAAAGATGTTTCTGTTGACGTATCGTCTTTCAAGCTTTAGCTCTGCGCACTGTATAATGGCGAACACCTCCGCCTGAAAGACTGTGGCGTGGGCTCCTAGGTGTATGCTAAGCCTCGTTTTGGGCCTTTCACCGTAAACTCCACATCCTACGTCATGACCCATTTTAGATCCATCAGTATACCAAACCACACCGTTCAACCCTCCTGGCACCTGGCCATTAAGCCATTCGTTCCTGGTAGGCATCATTACCTGGTATAGTTTGGTAAAGTTCATCTCTGGTATCATGAAATCAGATACCATAGAAAATATTTCTTCCCTAAAGACTTGCTCTACCAGAGCTCGGAAAGATTGGGAAAGCCAGGGTCTGCACCCGCTGGAGCATAGTCTAACCACACTGGACTTTGCCTGAGCTCCTATATATATGTGCAGTGGTGGCATGTCCAGCATAGCATTCAGCGCCGCTCCTGGGCACGACGCCATGGCTCCTGTAGCGATGACACAGGCAGTTCTCTGTATCGCGTTTAATCTGTCGACGGTCGTTTTTTGTGAAGTTTTCGTGCTCCACACCACACATGCATAGGTCACAAGAGGCCTTATGATTGTGGTGTACAACCAGATGACAGCCTTGGGACTGATGCCCCATCTGGTCCCGACAAGTCGACAGCTTATCCCTAAGGCTATTTTAGCTCTTTGGATAATATTCTCAATATGTTGGTTCCACGTAAGTTTTTGGTCGAGTGTTACGCCCAAGTATTTAACCTCGGTGGAAAACGGTATAGTTTTCCCACTCAGACGTGGGGGCCTTAGTTTATCTAAGAGCCTCCTCCTTGTGAATGGGACTATTACTGTTTTGTCTGGATTGACTGATAGTTGGTTATTTCTACACCAGTCAGAGACAATGTTTAGCGCTTCCTGGAGTCTCGATGACAAAGTGTCTTGACAGAAACCTCTGACCACAATGACAAGGTCGTCGGCATATCCTTGCACGTCAAAGCGTTTTCTGTTGAGAATCTCCAGTAGCTGATCTACCGTTAGGGACCACAAGAGGGGAGACAGGACCCCTCCTTGTGGGCAGCCTCGGGTAGTTCTTAGTTCATATTTGTGTCCATGAAGGGTTAATTGTATAACCCTGGCCGAGAGCATTGACTTGATCTACGCAACAGAGGCATTCTCGACGCCTTTGGCCATCAAACCATTGACAATAGTTGAGGTTTGCGTGTTGTCAAACGCTCCCTCGATATCTAGAAAAGCACATAGGGCGATCTGCTTGTCCTCTAGGGACCTTTCCAGGGCATCGGTGAGAGATACCCAAGCTGTTTCTGTGGATTTTCCCCTCTGCTAAGCATGCTGGTTGCTCTGCAGAGGGCGCTCCACCAGCGTAACGTCTCTTAAGTGCTGATCTAAGATTTTCTCCATCGTTTTTAATACGAATGAAGTAAGACTAATGGGTCTGAAGGACTTTGGCTGCGAAAAGTCCCTCTTACCCGTTTTGGGTATGTATGTAACAACAACCCTAGTCCAAGGTTCTGGTATTTTTCCCCAGGCATAGCTTGCCCTGAAATTTTTTACCAGAATGGGTATTAGAACCTCTCCACCCTGCTGAAGCAGGGCTGGGAAGATTCCATCATCCCCAGCTGATTTAAATGGCTTAAAAGTGCTTAAAGCCCATCTTACTTTGCCGGGTCTGAAAATTTGTGCCGCCGTTTTCCAGACTTCACTCCTCGGTCTTCCCGGCGGGCACATCGGCAAGGCAATATCACATCCTTGCGTCGTTAGGTACGATCCGGGGAAGTGTGTTTTTGATAGCAACTCCAGAGTTTCTTCCTCCGTAATCGTGTAGGTACCGTCTGGTTTCTTTAATAGTCCCAGTTCTGTCGGTGGAGATTTGGCTAGCAGTTTATGGAGTCTGGCAGCCTTGGGAATGCTAGACATTTCCGTTACAAAAGCATACCAGGATCTCCTTTTAGCCCTCCTTAGTTCGCAGTTATATTTATATATGGCCTCTTTGAACCTATCCCAGCCCCTAGGTCCTTTGGCCTTATTAAATAACTTGCGAGTGCGATTCCTTAAGCTTTCAAGCTTGGAGTTCCACCAGTGAACTTTTCTACCTGAATCCCTTGTTTTAAGTGGGCAGTTTTCCTCATAGGCTGTACGTACGCCAGTTGTGAGGATCGCCACTGCTTGTTCAAGGTCGGTAGGTGATTTGATACATTTAGGCATGTCCTTTCCCAGCTCACTGAGAGCATTCCTGTAACTTGGCCAGTCAGTGAGCTTTGGGTTTCTAAATGTCTCAGGCTTGTATGAAAATTCAGCCATGATGTCGAATCTGATATGTCTGTGATCCGACATTGAGTTTTCCTCGCTGACTCTCCAGTGGCCGACTGATTTGGATAGTGCTTGCGTGGAAATGGTTATATCCAGTACCTCCTGCCTTGCTCTGGTGATGAAGGTTGGTGAGCATCCTATATTTAGTGTTAGGAGGCAGTTGGTTAAAAGGAAGTCATGTAATAACTCACCTCTGTTGTAAAAAGTTACGCTGCAACTCAGTAGGCCGATGTTCTTTCTATGAATTTTGGTCAGCAATTTTCATTAAAACCCAAAATACCCGGTAGTTCGCCATGCTCTGAATTAAACTATGGAAGTTCTCATACATATCAAGCATTGTATTGCAAATGTTTAATAATCACTAAACTTATTGTTTGAACTAGGAGACTTCCCAGGCTAACCACGTCGCATGGCCCCAGTAGCTAAGTGAAATGAATTGTGTGTTTTCTTCTCGCAGTGTTTCTGTACAATGCAGCCGCACCCGCAGCCGATAAATCAAATTAAGATCTTATTGCCTTGTTAGGAATAATTAAACACTCAATGCCCGGAATATTCGCCGTTCGGACTGTTGGATTGAATTCAATGCGCTTTGTAGGAAAGGGAATATTGAATTTATGGGCTGACAAATAAGTAATTCTATGAATGTTATTGCTTAATAGTTTTCTTGGTGTTTTGTTTGACTTTCTCGTTGGTCAATGATTTTATTGAGTTAAATGAATCGATAATAATTTTGTTACCTTAAAGTTCCCGGAATGTCCGTCTGGTGAGAGTCGTCTTTACTTATCGCTTATCGCCGTATGAAGAATCATAGCGTTTTGCCGCTAAAATCCAAACATGTTTTGAGCAGAACGGCATTTACTTAGACTTCCGAGGACTTTATTCAGCTTTGTGTTTCCTTGAAAAGGTACTTTGCTCTTTCTTAAACAACATTACTTATTCTTCATAAATTCTCTATTTCCTTAGTGGCTCGGTGTAAACCACGGTTCATTGTGCAACTGCACACAGACCTTCGACGCTCATCTCCACCAGACCGAGACTAATAAGTACGGACCGAGTTATTGTTGTCTATGGCTCTTATGTATTGTTGTAATCGTTCTTGTATCATGTGATAATGTCTCTTACTTAAATAGGTGACCTATTGGTATATCCTTTAATACGTTATGAGCTGGTAGTGGAGCTAGTAGGATTGCCCCATTCCAGGATAGTACTATGGGTACAATAATTTCTTACATAGCTTTGTTGTTTCGGTTCATTTATCATGCGGCAAATCTGCACAACATATTTCTAACTTTTTTTTTATTATATGGAGAAGCTGACGAGTATGGAGACCACGTGGTGTTAGAGGTCCGCAGCGCATGAACACCTACCCAAGCATGCTTGAATTTTGCCCGAGGATGATGGTCGCCTCCTGTAAATCTGGCTCGCATTTGAATCATAGGTACGTGCATGCCGGGGTTTGAACTGTGGCCCCTTGTATAGAGTAGAAGTGTCTTAACCTTGACTATCGCTGCTATATATAACAATCAATTCATCAGTTGATACGTCCTTCATCGATAGATTACAAGTTGTCCAACATTCAACCGACGCGGCAACTATAAGTCGTAAATCTGCCTATGGATGTACAGCGATTGTGCGTGTACACATGCCCATTTAATTTATCCCGCTTGACTTACAGCTATGGATGGGGTCACACCATATATGAATGGCACATCCATTTAATCACATCCAACCTGAAAGAACAGCGTGATGTTTTGATACATCCGGGTTGTATGCTCGTATTTGAACTTTGCAAGTTTTGTCCATTTCACCTACACAGATGATTTTAATTGTAATGTAAGAATTTATGTACCTATTTTAATAAGTTCAAAAATGAGAAAATTCCATATTAACTTTACCCTGTATGAAGAATCATAGTGTATTGCCGCTAAATATCCCCTCCCCCCATTTCACCCCTTTAGGGGTTGAATTTCTAAATATCCTTTCTTAGTGCACACATATATCATGAACCCCTAAGTCAGTGAGGTTAGCCTTTTATATATATTATACAGATAGATAAGGTTATATTAATGACTGATATTGTGTTAAATATTGCAAGTAGCTGTCGTGTTTGCGTTTGTTACAGTTGTCGAAGTTTAATTTCATACTTATCTACTACTAAAGTACTAGGGACTAACGTCATTGGCTGCGCCTACATAAATAGTTTCAATAAATTGTAAAAAGAAAATAGCACATACTTAAATTAAGAAAATAACCAAAATATTTATACAATCCCATAAAGCATAAGTATTTTCAATCTTAGTAAAATCAATTCATAGGTCTAGTACATCGATCAATTCCATTCCAAGTCGGTCAACACAAGAGCTTCGAAGTAAATCTTCGTATTGACTTACTATTCGATTATGCGCATACGCAGGCCAATTTGTCCTATTTGACGTACGATGCTCGGCCGTTCATGCGTAAATGGCATACGGACATGAAATAATGATAAAATATGACCCTTGTCCAGTTATCTATACTAATATTATAAATGCGAAACTTTGGTTGGATGTTTGGACGGATATTTGTTGCTCAATAACAAGAGCAAGAACGGCTGAACTGATCAAGGTGAAATTTAGCACAGAGATAGATTATACTACAGGCTACTTTTATCTCGGAAAAATGAGTTATTGCCGTGGAACAGATTGGAATAATCAAATGAACTCAAATCACCCGAGCGAAGTTGAGCCGAAACATTTGTTATAGTCCAGGGTCGATAATTTTTAAAACCAAAAAAAATCATAATAGGATGAAACCCATTAGAAAAGGAGGGAAATATGATAAAAATGAAAGGAAAAATAATTTACGGGCGATCTGAGGTTGGGAAGGGGATGGGGGTGAGTTTTTAAGGGTAAAAAACGGTTTTTCTCGATTTCCGGCAAAACTAAAAGTCCTATCGAAAAAAGTCAAATGGAAAAGTTGTAGATAATAAAAAGATCTAAAACTTTTGTATTTACACTTTTTTCACATAACCTCAAAATTTATGTGAAAAATTCAAAAAACCAAGTTTTTGGTTTTTTATTTTTATCTTTTACAAAAAAAATTTTTTTAACGAAATTTTGTGAAAACTTACCTTTTTATGTCCCAAATACGCTGTAATTTATTTAATTAAAAATATTTATTTTTTCACCTTATTTTGAATTAATATCGAAAAAACAGCCTAATTTTCAATCGAAAATTCACCCGTCAAAATATCAGCTTTTTTCAAAAAGTTGGTGTGGTTTCTGTTCGTTGGAATCTCTACTTTCCGATGGTAAAAAAAAAATATATATGTTACTATGGTAAATCTTCTCAGAAAATGCAAAAATTCAAAAAATAATCTGAAAAGACAAAATCGAATTAATAATGTCTTCACTATTTAATCGTGAATAAACTCCCATGAAAAAAAAATATTAAAGAAATCAATGTCAAAATGTATAAATAATATATTTTAAATCTATAAAAAAGTATAAATATATATGAAAATCGGCCAAATGTTTGTTTTATTAGAAATATATTTACGATATATATTTTATATATTTTTTATAGATTTTAAATATATTTTTTATAAATTTTGAAATATATTTCTTTTCATGGGATTAACTAAATTTGTTTGTGCAAATTTAAGGAGATAATTATTTTTTTATCTTGTACTAAAATATCATTTAATTTCAATCTTTAGGTTATGTTAAGTTAAGCATACTATTTTTTAAAGAAAATATTACGATTTTTATGGTTGAGTTGATTGATACAGATAAAAATAGAGATAGTATTTACCTTCCTATGCAGATTCGAAAAGTTTTATTGTTTTTTTAAGTAAACTTATCACAATTATCTTCAAGAAACTCAGTGCCAGATTAGTCGTCCCGGTACTACGAAGAAACAGAGATTAATCTGAGAATAAATTCTTTATTAGTCGAGTAAAATTATTTATTATTACCTCCTTATAGTAAATAATACTTATAATTAAGTTATTTAAAATTGTACCTATAAATTAAAACAAATGGAGGCGTGCACGTGTATTTTTATAAACGATGTTGTATACTGTACTGTATTTCGAATACTGGTTAGGCTAGCGGTTGTAACAGCTGCTACGAAATATATAGTATATAATAGTAGGTATATATGTAGTAAGACCCAGACCCGCCTAGCCCCTTCCCCACTTCTCCACGAAATACCTTTTGATGGGCTACAATTTTTCGTAGGTCACTCAGGTATATCTACTCAGGTATATATAATTTATCTCAAAATAGTTATAAATAAGCATCTACGCATATAATTTAAAGAAAATTAGACAACTTTCTCCAAATATTGTAGATGTCTTATTAAATATTAATTTAATTAACTTATTTGTTTGTTAATTATAGTAGTATATTTTTATTTGCAATTTTTTTGTTATCAACGTCACATGTAATCTAACGTTTTTCGAGTAATTAAAGTCTAAATTTGAATAAATAGCTCAAAATTATTTATAATAATTAAAAAAAATTTTTCAAATTCAAGTTTTTTTTTAATTTTTGCGTTTTCTGAGAATTATTTTGATTCTGAGAGATATTTTTTTTTTCACCATCGGAAAGTAGAGATTTCAACGAACAGAAACCACACCAACTTTTTGAAAAAAGCTGATATTTTGACGGGTGAATTTTCGATTGAAAATTAGGGTGTTTTTTCGATATTAATTCAAAATAAGGTGAAAAAATAAATATTTTTAATTAAATAAATTACAGCGTATTTGGGACATAAAAAGGTAAGTTTTCACAAAATTTCGTTAAAAAAAAAAATTTTTGTAAAAGATAAAAATAAAAAACCAAAAACTTGGTTTTTTGAATTTTTCACATAAATTTTGAGGTTATGTGAAAAAAGTGTAAATACAAAAGTTTTAGATCTTTTTATTATCTACAACTTTTCCATTTGACTTTTTTCGATAAGACTTTTAGTTTTGCCGGAAATCGAGAAAAACCGTTTTTTACCCTTAAAAACTCACCCCCATCCCCTTCCCAACCTCAGATCGCCCGTAAATTATTTTTCCTTTCATTTTTATCATATTTCCCTCCTTTTCTAATGGGTTTCATTCTATTATAATTTTTTTTCACTTTTCATTATTTTTAAAGGCTTCTACCCTGGACTATAAGCTAAGCAAGTAGCAAGGTTTCATTTGGCCCGAAAGGTGAAAATGTAAAATTTAACTAAGACATTTGTAAATAAAACCTCAAACTATGTTGGTAAATGTGTACTTTCACCAATAGAAATTAGATAAATTTTCAAGTTTAGTGCCAAAATATCCCAGAATTATTGTGATTGATAACAATTTTACGAAAATCTACCTCGTAGTTAAAGGATAAAGGTTTCATCGATACTTTAATGACAAGCTACTTGCTAAGCTTTACTTTCTGAGTAGTAGCTTATAATATTTGAGATCAATAGATGAAACTATATTTTTGAAAGCGCAATAAAGAGCTCCAGAAGAGATAGATGAAAGGGCAGGCAAAATGAAACCTCAGCCCAAGTTGATGTTTGGTGATCAGTTCTTTAAGTACTCTTCATTCCCTAGGTCTCAAATAAATGATGTGGGCGAATAATTAAGATAAATAGGCTATGTAGGCTCTATAAATGTGGTAGACCGGTAGACCCTGGTGGTAGGGAAGTTAGCATTTAAAATGGAATGTTAAGCTTTATTTAGTGGACCAGGTTGAATTCAGTTCAGGGCGTTTGCGAAATTATAGTGTTTTCGTTAAGTAATGCCCTTAGTTTCTCTTTGGTTATCCTCGTATCTATACTAATATATAAAGAGGAAAGATTTGTATTTTTGTATGTTTGTAATGAATAAACTCAAAAGCTACTGTTCCGATTTCAAAAATTCTTTCACCATTAGAAAGCTACATTCACCCTTAGTAACATAGGCTACTTTTTACTGCGGGAAAATGCTTCACTCCTACTACGTGAAAACGGGTAATAGGGTCAACGCGGTTGAAGCAACTGGCTAAACGCCTATGATTTTAAAATAGCAGTGAAGTCTGGAAAGCCTAAAATACCGGTTCATTATTACTACTGAAAAAATGACAAACCTCTTAATGATTTTTCTTTAAAAAAAATTAAACTGTCTATATCGATACTTTGCAGCCAGTGTTTTTCTTCCAGTATAAGCATTAATCTCTAGAATAAATGTAATTGGTGTCTTGAGAAAATCTAAACTGTGGTTACTAACCATCGCAAGATTACATCACGTTTGGTTAATTCATGTGTTTTATCATCGGTATCAGCGTTAACGCGAGTCTTTTCTACCTGTTCGAAATGTCCAGCAGCTTTCCTCGTACACTTATGATATGAGCATTGACAGATACATTTCCAGTCCATCCGTAGTGGTTTCACTTGTAATTGATGTAATGTAATTGATGTGTGCCAGAAGTGCTTATTGATAAAGCAATACAAGTACGCTCTACACATTTTAACCTTGATGATATGAAAAAATATCAGCAGAATCTCGTAAGCATTTAGCAAAAATACAACAGTAGTACTCGTAAAAAATAAACCGTCAAATCATATTACTAATAATTTAAAAACTTTAATTTAGTCCGCGGCTTATTTAAACACCTTAGTTAACGGCACAGTACAAAACTTGCAGCGTCAAAAATGTTCATTATAAATTGTAGAGACACAAATACATTTAATGTCACTTATTGCATTATAATCGCAAAACTCAAGACACTAGCTGCACTCTTCGTAAGATAAGATCACAGATTCTCAGCTACATCGGTCGGACTGGTTACTACGCTGGACCACTTGTCTTGTTTGATTTTTCAATAACTATTGCTTCTCTCATTTGGCGCTGTGATAACGACCGGTCCACTGTTCTGTCGCGCGGTGGTCTGTCAGTGAAAGTGGACTATCCCTATAAGGACAAACTGACTAATAACTTCCCTGGGAACGTTTCAGATGCCCGCCATTATGAAGACAAACGGCTCCGTATGAATGTCTGTCTTCTCTCAATTTAAGGCGGTTTATTCAGTTTTCATGTTCTTCCTCGTCATTCCTCTCGTATAAAGTTGATTTATTTACATCCGTCGTCGTTTGTCTGTTTGTATTTTGAAATTGTCTCCTATATTCGTGGGATCTTGCGATTTGAGTTACGTTTACAATCCGTCTAGTGTTTCTTCATTTCCTGCAATGAATAATTGTCTCTGAACTTTGACTTTTAAACGTATTGTTTCAGAAAGTCCGATTTAAGGCGATTCGATGTAGGTAGAATGTATGTTGCTGCTTTTGTGATTCAATTATTTGTTAACACCTATTGTTATTTTTTTCAACGTTTTCATGTCCCACTGCTGGGCCTCTACTCTAACATGTGAGAGGGATTCAGGCCCATGTCCACCACGCTGGGCTAGTGCGGATTGGTGGACATAAAGACAGGTCGTATTATGTTACTCTTTTATTTATAGCAGTGTCGTAACTTATAGATTAACTAATTGTTCGAGTACTTGAGGTCTAGGCTCTAATAGTTTTGTCCCTTTAGCTTTGAGATTAAGAATAGAGCTACGGTATCCCCTGCCTGATCGTAAGAGGCGACTAAAAGGGGACTACCGTGGTTGCGGGCGGTGAGAGCTCGATCCGTCCAGCCAGCAGCCCCGGGTAGGACGGAGGTGTGTGCAAAGACAAAGACAAAGACATTTATTTGCACAAATATGGGTGTTTACAAAGTTGTTTATATATATTTAGTTCGCCATATTTACCTTCATGAGGTATGCAAATATGCCATGATAAAAATATAAAAGGAAAAAACTAAACTATAATACAATTACGAAATGTACATTTACATCTATTTTACTATTATTTTTATTTGCCCCATATTGCGCCTTTTATAAATTAAAATTAAAATATTTATTTATTTATATTTCGGAGCGGTTCCGATCGTCAGCTTTGGGTGCCCATATTACAGGGTGTTTGTACACTGAGAGGAAAAAAAGCCGGCGGAAAAAAAACCTCCCAGGTTTTTATGGAATTCCTTTATGCCGTTTTATCGTTTCACTGATTTCATGTGACTGAGTAATACGCCTTTTTTAGTAAATACGTTTTAAGTCCTTTTTTAAATTCGTTGCCCGTTTTAATTTGAATTTTCGTTTCCGTTGAGGAATTCCGGTAGACCGTTATATAATTTTGGTACCATGCTAAAGACACTGTTATGATATTGTTTTGTTTTGGAAGCGATTGAACATAATTTACTGTTATGTCTTTTTGATTTAAGGGTTTCATATTTTGTGATTTCTGTTTTGATCATTAAAGGGATCTCGTAAATGTATAAGGAAGGGAGCGTCATTATTTTTAAATTTTGAAAATGTGGCCTACAAGTATCCGTTTGTTGTAATTTACATATTGCTCGAATGCATTTTTTTTGAGCCTTAAACACAGTTTGAATTCCAGTCGCGTTTCCCCAGAATATTATACCGTATCTTAATGTTGCACCTACGTGGCCTGCGCGGCCGCATACTGCCGTCATCGAAAGGTGCAGGAGAGCACTCTGCTCTCGCAAAGATGGGCCCGTTCCAGGGCGTCGCGCGTGGAGGACACCGGTGTGTTCCACTGGACATCCCGGAGTCCTCCGCAAGCGCAGAGGCAGGCCACCGAGGGGGTTTTAGTGCGATCAAATCCCACATAACCCGGTATCCTTTCCCAAGGTGCCGAGTACCTTTTGAAGGTTTCCCCCCCGATACAAAAAAGAGGAGAAAGACAAAGCGTCTGCCTTTGCCTGTTATTGTTATATGAATCCCAATGATTTTACTAGCAACAAACTATGTGTAGGAGTATTATCTGTCTGCCCTCCTTAGGCTTACATGAATATATTAATACTGGCTTGTAATTGTGTTCATTATCTTTTGATAATATTATAATTATAAAAAATGCACTTATGTAAATATACAATGTCTTTTGAATATTTATAAGCTGATATTACATATAATTATTTTTCCTTTTGGATATGAGTGCGTTTATTGCTAAATAAATGAATTTCTCACTTTTAACAACACCTGCAAATTTTACCTAAATTATCTTTGTAGATATTATCTTTGTTTGAGTTTTGTTATACCTTATATATTTCACCTGCCTGAATAAATTTTCTTCTTTACGTAATGTAAGCGCTTTAAGATATATTGTGTGTTATATCAATACTTTCTAAATAAAGAAAGTAATAAATTAGAATGAACAGCTTACAGTATTGATTCCTTTATGAGACGTAACTATCGTTATGACACAATGGTGCAATAGCATAAAACAGCCAAGCGTCTGCCCTGCGCACCTATCTCACTTTCTAGGCTTTACATCATCTCATCACAATACTGCGATCCCGCTTAGGGCCCATTAAGAATTTACAGTCAACTCTAAATCTAATCTAGCGTACAGCATAAACAATCCGAGCAGTTATGTTATTTGAAATGAATTCGCTATTTACGACTGTCCCAGGGAAAGCGCACCAGCCAATCTGGCCTAAGAGCGGTTTCAAACCAACGTGATTTTCTGCGTATAGTCATTTTGACATACGCGCTTACGCGCACGCTACTTTTGCGCTAAAATATATAAGGGCGTATACACTGACTTAATCCGGTGTTTTCGCATTGACTCGATAGGTCATCCGCGGCATGCTGCCATATCTACGACCAAAAATGATCGTCAACGCTCGTACGAGTTATATGTGTGGCAACATACGGTATACAGTGTATGGTGCAATGTTAAAAAAAAATAAAAAAAATCCAGGATATGCAATGGTAACCTACTAATATCCAGTGTTCCTTAGTAGTGTATATCACTATATTACATTTCTGATCTGCCACCTTGTGAGGTAGGGTTTCGTACAACGGGAGCTTAGATTACTAGTTTTTAACCGACTTCAAAAAAGGAGAAGGTTTCTCAATTCGACCGTATAAGTATATGCTTTTTTTCCTGTTCCTGTCTTTGGGTGTGTCCATGGTACCCACAATACAGGGAAGCTTTGTGTGGGGTTATTAACGTGGAGCTTTAATTAAACAAATATATAAAAGCTTAGCGCCTATACGCGTGTCCATAATCGATCTTATACGCGCGTATAATATTCTGGTCTGTAACCGCCCTTACGTCTGTCTCCCACACGTTTCTCGCACCGAACACGACTTCGAAAGTGAAACGATAGGCGACCCGATAATAAATCTGGCCGTACACGCGTCTACCACACTCAATGGGATTATAGGAGTGTCCGAGTGGGACTTGGGACAGCGCCCGCGACATGCTCGTACTGGTGATATAAGCACAATAAGCAATTAGCATTTGAGGATTTCAGAAATGATTGAAACTATGAATGTTTGCATGAAGCTTTATATAAGTAACTAGTGGCCGTCTGCGGCTTCGTCCGCGTGGACTTTATAAAAGTAGCCTAAGTTACTCCTTATTACATCAGCTACCTGCCAGCGTCATAATCTGTCCAGCCGTTTCAGAGATTAGCCGGAACAGACAGACAGACACCAACGCAGAAACCTTTGTGGGCTCATGCACAACACTTTGCTGAATATCATGACATAATCAAACGCATAATAATATAAATAATAAAGGATATGGAGACAAACATTCATTTATATATGTATAGATTTTATAATTAAATCCTAATAAAAACAACTTTAGTAAACACAAATAACAAAGACTTTTATTTCCACAAATATAGGTCTTTGTAATTATTGTCAGTATTACTTTGCATTATGAGGTTTGGTTGGGGCCTCTTCAGTTACGAAAAAACTTATTCCCATTAGGGCTGGCAAAATGGTTTTATTTCTTACTCCTATTAAATGACGCATATTTATGTATTTAACATGTACCTCCCCAACAATGGGGCCACGTTTTATTACATTACATGATTTAATTCCAATAAATACTTTCCTGGTCTACATTCCCATTAAAAAATTTGTTACTCATTCACCCATTTTCACTAACCATAGGATATGCCTAAATCAGATGCCCAAATATTTAAGGGTTGCCTAGAGGAATAACACTTTTCACTAACCCTTAAGTCACGAGTTAGGCACATCCTAAAGTTACGACACCGATTTGAGATGGCGTATTGCTTAGGCACAATAGACATAAAAAGTGGCCAAGTGCGAGTCGGACTCGCCCATGAAGGATTCCGTAGTAGCAAACATTATTTTTTTTGTCAGCAAAAATAACTTTGTTTTTCATAGTGTTTGTATGAACGACAAAGTTATATTTGCGGTTTTTAAAATTTACTATATTTCCAAAACTCGTACTTCATCTCGTTCGAACCAATTTTCGTTGAAAGTTTTTATTGAGATCTACAACATATATTTTTGATAGATTTTTCACTTTCTTACTTTAAAAGTTGGGGGGGGGGGGGGGGACACACATTTTACCACTTTGGAAGTGTCTATCTTTGAAACGATTAACTTTGAGAAAATATGATTTTAGGAACCTCAATGTCATTTTAAAAGACCTATCTATAGACACCCTACACGAATAGGTTTGATGATTTTTTTTGTTTGAGTTCCATGTATGGCGAGCCCCCTTATTAATATATTTTTTTTGTATAAAAATCGTAAAGCGGTTCAGAGATTACATCTACCTACCAAGTTTCAACTTTGAAGTCCTAATAGTTTGGAATGAAGTGGCTGTGACATACGGACGGACAGACAGACAGACAGACATGCCGAATCTATAAGGGTTCCGTTTTTTTTGCCATTTTGGCTACGAAACCCTAAAAAGGCGCAATAAACTAGGCTACTTATAAGATAGGAGTTGATAGGACCAACCTATACATCGATTGGTAAAACGTAACTTAATGCCCTAAATTAGGAGTTACTTTACAAGTATTTTACTAAGCCAAGGGAACAAGGCGTTCCCTTGTTCGTCGTTAGTGAAAACGGGCAATTAAGATTTTATTCACTGTAGCAACTTATTCTATCCATAAAGAAGTCCCAACAGTGCAATGTATCAATATCGAGTTCTGCGTGTCGACACAGTTGGACTCATGTCTTCTGGAGTGTAATACTGTGTACGTGAGATATATGACGTCATTCAACTGTACCAGCTAATGGAATTCAATGGAAAGCCCTGATACTTGATCGATGGCTATCGAGATGTTTACTGTTCTGTTTAAAGTTTTCACTATCTTATACATTATACATTCTTTCTTCTTGTGTATGAGGTTATTGATTTCTGATAAGTAAGGAACTTTTAATAAGCTGTTCAACGTTAACGGGAGTAGTGAAGTTAACTTTTAAGTCCTTATGGAGAAGATGCATTAGTTTATTTAACGAACTTGGGAAAAGGGAAGACATAATAATAATCATTTATTTGCATAGAATAGTGTTACAATAGATGTTACAATTTTATCTTATCATTAGTGTCACATATTCTGCTATCATAAGCTACCATGCAAATATTACAGAATTTATTTATTGACTCTAGGTTAGATGAAAATTAATTTTTAATTCTATTTTTTACAATGTTTTTTACAATAAGTATTCTTTAATGTCATAAAAAAATTTAGTTACTAAATATGTCCTTAGTTTGTTGTTAAAGTTATTATTTGTTAACATTTTAATATCATTCGGTAGTTTATTATAAATTTTAGCACACATTCCATGTGCGTTTCTCTGGAGCAAAGAAATATGCGATGGTTTATCCAGTACCAAACATTGTGCTTGCCTAGTATTTCTAGGATAAACTTGCTCAGCTGTTTTAAACAGATTCCTATTATTCCTAACGAATAGGCAAGCTTCTTGTATGTACATAGATGTGACTGTAAGGATTTTTAGTTTAGAGAACAAGGGTCGGCATGAATGACTCATAAGGAGCTGCGCCACATATATGGCTCGAACGCGTTTCTTCTGTAATAGGAAAATAGAAAAAAAAAGAGTTGACAATTAATTTTTCTTTTGTACTGACTTTGTTGGGTGGGAGGTAGGTTGTCCTCTGTAGAGAGGAGTGTATAATGCATTTTTCTGCTCAATGTAAAACTAATTTAAGGTTTATGAAGTCTTGTTAGGTACTATACGGCTATTGGCAATGTCTTGTTCAATTGTTGTCATGAATTCTTTTTATTCGACTAAAACTGTTGTCGACATTACAAATTTACATTTACAGAGATTATTTTACATTTGATTAGCATTGACGCGTTAATAGCAGAGTCTACCTGCTTGTAGCAATTTCCCAACTCGGTATGGTTTATGACGGATAATTTGCCAATATTTTATAACGAGTTTTCATCTAGTTGCTTCTAATTTATCACCTCACGGATACTGGGGTTTAAATTAATTAGTAAGGCTGCTGCTACAACTTTGTTAGAGCTTGCGACTTTGTTTGCCTGGCTCGGAGAAGTGTTTATCTAATGCTTGCTTCATAATTGATGGATTAAAAAAAATAAAACTAAAGCCATCCTCATTGGTTGTAGCAAAATTTCGCCTTTTGCTTCAGTAAATAAACTACTGAGGAATCTGCCCAAATAACTAGAAATTATAACATTGGACTAAGAGTTAACAAATTCTTCTACACTTTCTGTGTTTTTGTCCAAAATAATTACTCAGTGATTAACACTGACTTATAAGTCTTATATAACTTAATATTAATGAATGTGAAATATACAGGGTGTCCCGTAAATAGTGGATCAACGGGTTATGGGGGGTAGTGAGACTTATTATCTGATAAAAATACTAAAATTTATAGTCCTAGGACTTGTTGTTATTAAGTTATGCTTTGTTTACAAAATTTGGTGAAATTATCATCCACGTAAGCTAAATATTAAATTTTACCATATCTGCTTTGTTATTTTGTTGTTATTTTTGTTCAAGGTAATTATTAATAATACATAAGTCTTCCTAATTAAAATGATATTCAACCAGAAATTAATAACACAAAAAAAATACAACCCATAATATTTGCAAATTTTACGTTCAAAAGTTTTCTAACTGAAGTTTGAACAACGCTGGTGTAAAAAAAATGTATGGTAACCTTGTGAAACTTTATTTTAAAAACATCTGCATTTCATAACAATTACAAAAAGGTATAATTCTTAGGTATAAAGTAGCATATTTCTTCATTTATTCAATATCATAGGATATTTTTGGGAGAAAATAAAAAGACGTGACATGATACGGGCGTAAATTATTCCGCTTCAATATGCGATGTACTGTACTTCTTGGGATACCAGTGCGTCTAGAAATACGGCGAGTACTAGTTGAAGGATCTTCTTCTACTTCTGCCAATATCTCACGTTCATCAACTGCTCTAGGCCTTCCTTCATGGTTTCCAGTTCCAGGAATTCGACCTTCAAGGTAAGCGTTATTCACTCTCAGAAAAATTCGGTGATCGGGATAGCGATCCCGGTTGGGATAGCGCTCACGATACCTAAGTGCTGCTTGCCGAGCATTCCCATCCCATCTGCATATTCACGTGGAGTGTATGTATTAGGCATTTTTCTTCAAAAAAACCAAGTCGAAAAATATCCAAATCACAAGCAAAATCAAGGTCCAATTCAAGCGCACTTTAACAAATAGTAATATCGTAATGACGGGTCCGAGCTAAACACGTGTGTAGTTGGAACTGGAAACCATGAAGGAAGGCCTAGAGCAGTCGACCAGTCGATGAACGTCAGATATTGGCAGAAGTAGAAGAAGATCCTTCAACTAGTACTCGCCGTATTTCTAGTCGCACTAGTATCCCAAGAAGTACAGTACATCGCATATTGAAGCGGAATAATTTACGCCCGTATCATGTCACGTCTTTTTATTTTCTCCCAAAAATATCCTATGATATTGAATAAATGAAGAAATATGCTACTTTATACCTAAGAATTATACCTTTTTGTAATTGTTATGAAATGCAGATGTTTTTAAAATAAAGTTTCACAAGGTTACCATACATTTTTTTTACACCAGCGTTGTTCAAACTTCAGTTAGAAAACTTTTGAACGTAAAATTTGCAACTATTATGGGTTGTATTTTTTTGTGTTGTTAATTATGGTTGAATATCATTTTAATTAGGAAGACTTATGTATTATTAATTACCTTGAACAAAAATAACAACAAAATAACAAAGCAGATATGGTAAAATTTAATATTTAGCTTACGTGGATGATAATTTCACCAAATTTTGTAAACAAAGCATAACTTAATAACAACAAGTCCTAGGACTATAAATTTTATTATTTTTATCAGATAATAAGTCTCACTACCCCCCATAACCCGTTAATCCACTATTTACGGGACACCCTGTATAGTAACTAGTGCCATAGATTCGCATTTTTCTCAATTCACGAAACACTTATTTTTTGACATTTATAGAAAATTAACTAATTATAAGCGGACTTTATTGAGTTTTCATTCAGTTGCTTCTAATTTACGACTTCACGTCACCGCCTCCTCCACCGCTCCTGGTGTTTTTAATAAAAATTAGTAGAGCTGTTGCTTTGTTTCAAATATTTTTTTCATAGAATACTTAGCTTTTGTTTGCGATATTGTCTGACTTGATCCAACGAAGCGTTTTCCTACAGCTTGTTTTAAAATTGGTGATTTTTTTAACGATCTCTCAGATTTTATTAATATTTTTTTACCGTCCAAACAGAGAATACTTACAATACTTTTTACAACTGAAAAAATTATGACCAGATGGTTCCAGGCCACTATGATTTTGAATTCTTAAGAATTTAAATCATTATCTAATAATCGTACAAATTGGATTTTTCTCAAAAGGAACTAACCGTTAACGTCTCTAGGGAAAATGTCCAGACGGGTCTATTAGATTACGACAACTATAAGTATTAACATGAGTGTATCTTCCTCGTTTTACTATTACGCTGCACCCACACTTTCACCTATTAAAATAATTGTACGTTTAAAATAATATTCCTGAACATCTCCGTTTAGTAAAACCAGTGCATCATAGTTTACTGCCGTTGTATTAGTACAAGTAACTCTTACTCATACTGAGTGATTTCTTAAGTTTGTACTGTAATTGTTGAATGACAAGGTCCAAAGTGCTCTGAAGTTTTGTTTGATAACTTCGGCATGGTAAGTTTTCGACGAGGCAAGAATATGCCGTGGTGTTATTGTAGTCATAACTCTGTGGTGACTTTATTCATTTATAACATTGTTAATTTGAATTTCATTTTATAAGGCAAAGTGCCATTCATAGTTAGTTTTACAGCGTGATTATTTTGTGTTAATGGTTAAGATATTTATGCCCGTTTTCACTAACGACGAACAAGGGAACGCCTTACTAAGTAACTCCTAATTTAGGGCAATACTTACTTAACATAAAGTTCCGTTTCACTAATCGATGAAATGAAATGAAATAAAAAGAAATATTCTTTATTCACTGTACGGTTCCTTTACAAACTCTTAGTGAACGTTATTTTTTTGTTCTGTCTGCTCTGGGTGCGCTTAGGCAATGCTGAGCTGAAGAAAAGAGCAGACGGAGAAAAACTTCAGCCCTGTTTTAAAATATGGGGTACACAATAGCTAACTTTCTTACAGAGTAGCTATGGGCCGATAAGGAACATACGTGACAGCTACCGCATGTGTCAATGTCGTCCCATGTTGTACCATCGATGTACTGAGCTATCTTATAAGTAGCCTAGTGTTTTGACAGCTGTCCATGGTTTTGTTCGTCAATGTATTATCAATTAGAGCGACTGTCACGTGTTAGTATAGGGGTACCTAAGCACTACGCTATGCCATCCCAAATCGGTGTCGTAACTTTAGGTTATTCCTAACGTTCGTTAGTCGTGACTAAAGTTTAGGGTAATTAAGAATACGTCTATGGCTAGTGAAAATGAGTGTTAGGCTTCAAGAGATTCTTTGCATTTGTCATTTAGTAGCAAGCGTTATGCAAAACACATTTATTTTGCATTTTAATATGATTAGGCATTTAAAGATTCTTTGCAATTGAAACTTAGAAGCAGTTATCTTTATATGCATAGCGACATTATTATCTAATACCATAGAACTATTACTTACTTTATTGTTGACCTTAAAATATCCTCGTTTAGAGATCTTTAAGGGGTAAGTCAGTGCTCTGCGCTCTTATTTTTTAACAACACTTTCTTAGGTCCTACTCGACAAATCCCTGTAGCTTCGGGATTAAGAATAGAGCTACGGTATCCCCTGCCTGATCGTAAGAGACGACTAAAAAGGGGCTTCCGGGGATGCGGACGGTGAGAGTGGGAGCTTGACCCGTCCAGCCAGCAGCCCCGGGAGGGACGGCGGTGTATGCGTGGCCGCATGCCGACGTGAACACCTGGAGGTGCCGGAGAGCACATCTGCTCTCCCGCAGATGGGCCCGTTCTGGGGCGCCGCGCGTGGAGGGCACCGGTGCGTTCCAATGGAGATCCCGGAATCCTCACAAACGCAGAGGCAGGCCACCAAGGGGGTTTTAGTGCGGTCAAATCCCACAAAACCCGGTTTCCTCTCCAAGGTGTCGGGTACCTTTTGAAGGTTTCCCCCCCGATACCAAAAAAAGTCCTACTCTACAATCCCAATAACATAATAACTTGGCATTTTGTAATCATCATCATGATGAGTTCCTTTGTAGGTGGTAGAACAATTATCGTTCGCCCGGGGAAGTACCACCGCTGTACCCACTTCTGCCGTGAACCAATTCTATTGTGTTTCGGTAGAAAGGTGCAGTTGCCGGCCACACTTACATGAGGCGACTATCAGCCTCCGGAGTAGCAGCGCAACTATATACGACTTCAGAGTAGACTTACCTATGCTTAACACCGTAGCGACCACTTAACACCACGTGTCCTGTATGCTCGTCTACTACTCCATTCAAATAAATAAATAAAAAAACAACTTTCTAATTTCATCGCAATGCATTCAGTATCTCTAAGTGTCGTACTGCTGTGTCGTGCTATTTATTGAGTTTGTTCATCAGTTAGACACTTGCCTGTATTTCTTCGCTCTTAATGTTCTGTGACAAACGACTGGTCTACTCCATTGGCACTTTTACTGGCAACATTGAGATTTACTGCTAATGGGTGGACACTTAATAAGCACTGGTAGGGTTAGCATTGATAGCCTATTAAGTATTTAAGAATTACGGCCATCCACGCAGGGATCTAAGTTCGACGCCTTAATCTGGAAACCTCTATTCTCAAACCCTTAATAATATTTTTATCTTAATATATATATTTCTTGTATTTGTATGTATGTCACTGACCTCGTCCTCAACGATTGGACGGATTATGATGAAGTTTTTTGTGTGTATTCAAGGGGATTTGAGAAAGGAGAGAAGGAGAAGATATGCAATTTGGTACACTGGAAATAGTTTTTTTTATTTTATTTTTGTATTTATAAGAAATTTTCCCATATAAATTATTCCTACATGTCAAACGATTGAATTTCGTGCCGTGTCGTTCTAAACTTTGACACAGTCAGAATAACAGGACTGTTCGTAGTCATTATTTGTTTTATATTTTTGTTTGACAGTAACATGAAATCTCTTTAAGATACGAGTAATAAATAAAAACATCCTCTTTCAATACTTTTGAGGCAGGACAACGTCTGCACCCGGGCAGAGCATAGTATTATTGTAAGCTTACGGTTGATTATAACCAAGGTTTGTTGTCAATTGCTGCTGCACTCAAATTATAAGATCAGTTGGTAAAAAATCTCAGGAATAAAATTCATTTTCATTTGATTTTTTTTAAATAATTTGATCATAATAGCACTTTCACATTATTATATCTATACTCTTTGTTTCCTACCTACCTAAAAGTTGATATTTATTTTTATTTATTTATTTATTGTTGGCCAAATTTACAAATTTGAACAAAAGGCGAGCTTAATGCCAAAATGGCATATAATTTGTACTAAATTATATAAAAAAGAATGGCGTTTTTTTCCTATAAGGTTATTGATCATCATTTACTGTGTAACATTCGTGCTGTATAAATAAGCAGCAACGTCGACTTGGCTGCAACAACCCTTTTTGCGACCCACTGCTGGGCACGGGTCTCTCCCCATTATTGGGGAGGCCTGGAGCTTACTCCACCACGCTGTGGTGGACGCTCCACCAAGTGGAGGAGGTGAACGTCGACTTATTTCAGTAAAAAAATTAATAGTAGAACTTAAAAAAATCGTTAAATAGATTTATTTCTTAAAAGATATACATATTTGAAAATTCAATTAATTTAAATACTATGCCGCCTTTCTCTTGTTAAAAAGAAAGGTGTCAGACTTTATAGCATTTTGAATAACAAATCATGCTGAATAATTACTATGCGCATTGTAATAATAACTACGTTGTTATTTGTAATCGAACGCATACGTCTATGCTATTATAATGTTATTATCTTCACAACCACTCACAAGAAAAAGAAAAAAATCAGCTGTTCAAATACGATGATATTTCTGTGCATGCTATTGGATTACTGAGAAGTAATGGCTTCGAAAGTTGATCTCGAAGATAAATAAGCGCGAGCTATCACAGGCTGTCAGTCACTAATATTGAATCATGTGCGCGAGAGTACCCTACCCTAACAGAACCAGCATTACTAACCAATGAGATGCAAAACCGATGGAAACAAAAAAAAAACTGCTTGGATTTTACCATTCGATCACTTTTTCCCTAAAATTGCAATTAAGAAATTTATTCTAGCAGCGGAATGCCAGCGGCTTCGCCCGCGTGGACCCGTTTTAAAGGTTCCCGTAGGATAAAAACCATCCTATATCCTTTCCAATGGTCCACTCTATGTGTTCAAAAGTTTGAGCGGGAAAGCGTAGTAGACACCCAGACAGACAGAGTTACTTTCGAATTTATAATATTAGTAGGGATAAACTATGAAAATCATTACTGTAAGGACTTTTGCGACTTCATACATTTGGTAGCACCTGAAAAATTCAAAATTGCAACAGCCTAATTTAGGTTTTCAGCTGTTGCTTCTTTAAATTTCTTAATAACGTT
Source organism: Pyrgus malvae (assembly GCA_911387765.1). Taxonomy (NCBI): domain Eukaryota; kingdom Metazoa; phylum Arthropoda; class Insecta; order Lepidoptera; family Hesperiidae; genus Pyrgus; species Pyrgus malvae. The sequence continues at coordinate 27,320,092 of OU426949.1, forward strand.
CTAGTTTTCTATTGGCTATTGTTTCAGGTATTTGTTTTACTCATTCCATCACTTATTTTATGTGTTGGTCAATAACTCACCTATTATAATATAGACTGTCAAAAAGTGTATCATACCTGAACAATGCTTAAATAGTTAAGTACTTCTCTAGAATTAAATCTACTGTCTAGTTTGGTTACTACTGTTTCGATTTGAACAATACACTAAGCGCTGAATTCCTACAACTATTGTATTGAAGTAAAACGAAACCATTTATGTTACTTTCATACTGATTGTTTATTAAATTTAAGCCTGACACTTGATCGAAATAAATGTGCCTACTAAGCGGATCCGTAGCACCGAACCTGTTTTACTTGCTACAAACGGTTTGTAGAATAAATAATTGAGAAAAAATATTTACCAATGGATAGGATATCCTAATCCAGTGGGTATTTTGCCTAAAAATCACGTACACCATGAGAATGACCTCTCTTATAGTCTATCTTCAAATAGCATCGAAAATGGTAGCACCATTTCCTACAAATTAAAAAAAAACATTTAGGCGTATGTTAACGTCGAGCAAATTTGTTTAGGCGTAGGCTCTTGATAATGACGCGATTTCGCGTCGCGTAAATCGATCTTGCGCGTGTAAACTCGGCCTATGTAGATATTGTCGTTGATTTAGGAGGAAAGCGCTATAAACTTTCTCATAGGAAGCTTTCAGTACTGGAGAGGTCCAACCTAGATCATTATTGATATTGGAAAGCAGCTTGGTGTTTATTTGGTTGTTGTCGCGGCATATCTGCGTGAGGTGGCGACTTTTCTTGTTACGATCTTTACGCAGCCCTTGCGTGAGCTCGTTAAGTGCGGTTATTTGTTCAAACTAGACAACAAATATAGTATAGCCTCGATAGATGATGACAGTGATACAGTTGACTTTCCTTTTAAACTTAAGTTTATTAAGTTGTCCTTTTAAAAGAAGGAAAAATAGTGACCAAAATTAGAAGTACCAATGGATTTAAAAAGTTCATATACCTAGTTATATACCTATAAAACTCTAGGAAAAATACTATATTACCACAAAGCGACAATTAACTTGTGATTTTATATAAACGTATCGTCAAAAATATTCTTCGTTTTAGTTCAATAAAGAAAAAAAGAAAAAATTATAAGAAGCCCATAAGTATAATAACGCAAATATCAGTACTGTGCAACTATCTTTTTTCAAATTAAAAGAAAACATATATAATACGTAGTAGCCACGCAATGTTAGGTAGTCGTAAACAAATAGCATTCACGTACTAAAGCTAAATGAAGTTGCTTGCGACAATTTACCACAGCTCTAACTATAGGGCCATTTAGATAGCGACAAGTCTGATGACCTAATATGCACCAAGCCACAAGTTCGTGGATCTGAGCGAAAGATACCAATTTCACATAGAATTGCATTGGGGATTGAATGATAATCAGACGCGGATCAACTGATTTCTCCCTCGCTAACGCTATATTGTTCCAATGAAGCAGTAGTTTGAAATGGCACAGTAAGGAGATACAGTAACAGAATTTTCAGAATTAGGAAGACTGTATTGAAAGTGATAGTTGGGTGAATTTCTAAGTGTACTCTTTCATATAATAAGAACAATACCAAAAGTTTTCATAAATACTTCCATATCAAAAGTAGAATATTATTGTGCAACGCAGTGTCCAAGCTGTTCAGTATACATGAAAAATGTACGTTCAATCGGTGGACCATAACTGATATTAGGTATAAGTTTTTAACAAAAAAATAGAACCGACTTCAAACGATTAAAAATTAAATTGTTCAGTACCTTCTTCTTCTTGCTTATGGTAATGACTAAACTATTTTTGGAGTCGGGCCCTTAGTAAAATATCGTACCTTTCATTCTGATTGGGCACCAACTCAAAAATAGTTTTTAAGTCTTAAGAAAATTAATGTGTGTGCCCATAAAATTTGAGAGATCCCCTTGATTTCCCTGGGATCCCATCATCAAATCCTGTCTTGGTAACAGTGGGACCACCTCGTGAGTATAAGCATACGAACAAAAAAAGAATTTTTAAAAACGGGCCACAAACGCGACGGTGGAGTAATTGGTGAAAATATATTTAAAAAAAATACATACAGCCGAATACAGCCAAATACCTCCTCCTTTTGGAAGTCGGTAAAAATCAGGTGCAGATAATAATCTGTTCACTCACACTAACACTAGCGTTGTTTCCAATGAAGGAGTTCAAACAGTAGCACAGGACGGTAAATAATATAGTGACGTTCCTGGGTTCAGATTATGGATACGTAATGGAAAGTGAAAATGTAAATTATATTTACTACTACATCTACTACAATACTACATTAGCGTACTTAGATAACAATGCATTACTATCCAAGTTGTTCAATATAATTATGAAAAATTTTAGATCACTTGGTTGACGATAATGGATAAAATCAGACGCAGATTAACTGCTTCCTCCCACGCTTATGCTAACGTAGCTTCCAATGAAGCAGTAGCTTGAATGGACAATGTAAGGTTCCTGGGTTAAGACCGTTATGGAGAACTAGTAAGAAACAGCAATTACAAAGACATAAATGAAAGTGAGAACGTAATTTATATTCCGTCCAATGGACTATGTAAGCAAAAACTTATCATTTGAATCTGTATGTCAAGTTCATTTTATCGAATATAATTTCTAATTGGTAGAAGGCTTCATTTATCTTCAAACATTAATCAATATCGTTTTCTAAAATTAAGAGCAGAAACAATTATTATATCTAGGTGTCCTTCGAATAAGGTGCTATTACGCTGGTGTTATCTAAGCAAAGCCAGCCAGCCAGCACTAGCGATAGACAAAGGCATCAGTAATTGCCACCTTCATTAATCTCCGTCGAACGCCGATGGTCGATCGCGCTTTCACTCTCGACTGATTGATATAATCCATCAATTTTAATTACGTAATCGCGCCCAATTTAGACCGACAAGATTTAAAAGAATTGGTCACAAGCTGTACGGGTTTTGACTTAGTTTTTCTGCTTTATTTAGCAATTTAACCGCAAATTATCCAGCGGGAATCTATTTCATTTATTTAATGTTGAAATTGAAAACTAATAGAAAGTAAGAAATTTAAATCAGTCCGTAAAGAAAATGAAGCATTATTTCTAGGTTATTAAGCGGTTTTTAACTTAGTAAACCGTGATTTTAGAGATTATAGTTAAAATATATTGCATTATATTCATCACTATATTCATCAGTTTCATCACAAAGTATTAAGCTTCGTTTCTACATTGTAACATTTTAGACAAGAGTATTTCATCGTTTTAATGCTACTGTTTATCTAGACAAGATACAAATTGGTAAAAGTTAACGATACCCGTATCTAAACAGAAAACATTTAACAAATCGTTAAAATATAATGTGTACTAAACGCATGGTTTTCAAGATAAGCTGAATGCAACAAAACAAGCAAATTGCGACGTTATCGAAATAGATATAAGTAGTCTCGCTGCTTTAGTTTTATGGCTACCATTACTTGATGAAGTGTATAATAATTTAATGTATCTGTTAATTAACTGAATATGAGCATAATGAACAGTCAATAGAGGAACCTTTATTAATTAATTCTAAATACCTTTAACAGTGATAAAAGCTTAACTGTAGACTTTGGTCATGAGAAGCTATTAAAAGTTTCAGATTTAGTTATTTGTAATTTTATAAAAGAATAACACTGAAGGAAATGTGCGAATATGAATATGATATCTAAGTTATTACTTACATAAGATATTTGTTACGATACAAATGATATTGCAGTCTAGAATTACAATAACTCTAGCTGTATTATAGAAAAATAGGAATATTATATCATATCAACACAATATCAATAACTGTACAGTTTCTATAACTAACCCCTTATTTACGTTCAAATAGGGTTGCCATCCGTCCGGGTTTCCTCGGATTTGTCCTAGTTGAGATGGCGTCCGGGGAGCGTCCGGGCCGGACTTCATTTGTAGTCCGGGTTTAAAAAAATAAAGTCTTGGGCCGCCCGCGCGCCCGCTCGCACTGTGTCCATGTCGCGATCAACCGACGAACCGACTCGCTAAATTCACCGTCCCCCCGCTGTTGACATGTCCGGGTTTTGGGCTCTAAAATCCGGGGTTTTGACGCGTCTTGCCCTGGTTGACAAATTTTAGAGATGGCAACCCTACGTTCAGACCTGTCGGTTTACAATCAAGCGCGTCTACCGATAAATTAAAGGTCGCTGTCTGTGAACGAAGCAACGTCAATATTATGATAAGTCGCCAAATAAACCCTGGTTTTTTATGTTGTTAGGGTAAATAACTATGGATTCAATTTTATTTTATTTTGTTTGACTTGGGAATAATTTTATCATAGGTTTAAATTTTTGTTTGTCAGAAGAATTCATTATAGAAGTATTTTTTCAATTATAATCTCAATGATAAGTCCAAATTAAGTAACCTTGTCTTGTTATAGAGCTATTTCTTGCTGCATGACTCGAGGTCGTTTTAGAGAATAGTACTTTCCTCAATCTTAAACAATGTTTTAAAAACTAGCAATTTTGATGTCTGCAAGGTTTCATCGAATGTTAATTTAAAGGTTTTGATTCAAATCACAAGTTAAATTGCAATTGCAAGTTTCCTGTACCCTCTTTTTAATTTCCGATGTCCCGATCCCTTGTAGTGACCTTATTTGTTCGTTAAATTGTTATCCGTTATATTCTCATCTAACTGCATGTGTGTATTTTACGCTCCAGCGACAATAAATTTACATGCTGAAACATATTATGCAATCATGTTTATTTATTACGCTTCAGTGGAACCTATATGCTCTAAATAACCAAAGAGAATAGCGTGCAGAAAATTTATCAAGTTATGGTGTATGAGGTTATCGAGTAATTTAAAAATATAAATGTAATGAGTTGTTAAAATATTAACTTCAGATCCAATTAAAATTAAATCAACTGAGATAGAAATATTAAAAACATATTATTATCTAACTTTTTATATAACATATACATACATATTTCCTACCGAGCATTTAATGCATAAATCCTTATAATTGTATCGATACGTGAACTTGATTTTTTTAACTTATGGCGGATATATCGATTACGAATATAACTTAATCTTTAAAAGCACTAGTTGCACAAATAATAAGTTTGTCAAAAAAAGAAGTATGTGCTGAGAAAAACTTAATTAATAACAGAAAATTAATTATTTTCTTATGCGATTACAAATACAACTTCTTATTTCAAATAGGAAATGTCAAATGGAATGAAAAGGGAATTGAAAAGTAATTCATAGCATACTAGCTAAATACATAAAGTAGATTTAATTCCACTTTCAACAAATTCTACCAAATTCCGCAAACCTCTGATTCTAAACGTATCCAGCTTCAAATGTTAAATTAGCAATTCTCTAAACGCTCTTAAACTGTTGAATCTATAAGTGCTTTTAATTGTACCTGTCCATTTACTTGTTTAGTGACCGCTGGATAAAAGCCACAAAAGCTCGTATTGGTTTCAAGGGACTCCGACAAAGAGGTCAAATTGGGTATCGATCGGGTACCTACCTATCTTGGATTTAGTCACGCGAATTAAACCATTAACCTGCCTAAACTTGTTGACCTCTTGTTGATAGGTGGTCGCTTGGTTGTGTTGAGGGCTGGGTTCCTTGTGAGCTGATTGTTATCGAATGCTTACGTAATATTCAAGTGACATTCTAAGCTGGGGAATTGTAAGGAGATCTGAAATCAAGAAAACATTTAATTTGAAGTAATTGGGTGTATTAACAAGTATTTACCCATAGATTTTAAGAACGCGGAAAAAGAAGCATTGTTTTCAATTTTTAAATTTACTGCAGTTAAGGCTATGTTTGTGTTGAACTTGAAATTTACAAATCGCCAACATGTTACGTTTAAAAAATATAGTATATCCAATTTTAGTCAGCCGAATATGTTGAAAGATTCTGAAATAGAAAAATAGAAAAATTGCGTGAAAAGGTTGCAGGTACTGAGGTAAACTTCAATCTTTTGTATTATCTCGTAAGTTTTTAAGGTTCTGGGATACCTTCCGCCCTCTACGACAAATTGATGCGGCATTGGATATTTGCCAAGAATGTCAGCCTCGCCGTCCTACTATTTCCTACTATCCGATATATGTACATTGTCATGAAAAATGTTAGATTTTACCTATTCGTTACATAACACAATTGCAGTTATTGTTTTACTCTTTCGAAACAGTTAATTACTTTATTTATTTATATTTTCACCATCAATTCCTTGACACCGATATATAATGAAGTTGCAAATTTCTATGATCCTTATTTCACATTCGAATATTTTAGCTTTTCCAGGTGTCAAATTTTGAAATGTGCATCATTTGCATTGCAATGAATTAAAATAATGATATGGCTTACATTTTTTCATAACTCTAACTTGGTGATTACGTGATACTTTCAGCATAATTTGTATTAGTGTAAGTAGTAACAACATACAAATATAATATTATTGTGCCTACGTCTGTCAATGCAGAATAAAGATTTCCATATCAAAGTCGGGTACAACCGCGGTTGTGTATCGATTGAAAGTTTTTCGACCAATAAAATTCGAACAAATCATGTCGATTTATTTGACGATATAACGATAATATTGTTTGTTACCACGTGGTTGAATTGTATCGAAATGATTTGTGATAAGAGGCGTGACGGAGCGCGCATTAGCTGAAATAATTCAGTGGATTATGAGATATAGAGATATTGTTCGATGTTTATCATCTGGGGAATGTAAACAACATTCTTATGAATGGTACTGGCAATATAACGTATTAGGATTTTTTGTGAATGCCTAAAAGTTTTTGTTAAAATGGATGTTCAATTGCATTGAAGTTTTTGTCAAGCCAAGAGTTAAACAAACCTGAAAGGTATAAGAAATTATTGATTTTCATAACTGTATAGTCGTATTTTCAAACTATTACTTGTCACATACTAGATATATTCTTGTTGATTCGAATTAATGAACGTAATTAATGAGATTAACCACCTATAACTCAAACCTTCTGAATTACTGCATTGCAAATTACGTCCATTAATTTGGTTTACGGCTATAAATTGTGTAATAATTTATACGATTGTGCAGTTAAACCTAGCTTCTATTGGTTCCTGCCTAGTTCCACGCCCAACGGAATCAATTCGATACTGGTTTTTATTTGCTGTTTCTTTAGTATTTCTGGCTGCTCCCATTTTGCGCAATAGTGCGGTGAAGCGCGCTCTATGCTTTATTGGTTTTATGAAAATTCAATTATTTTAAATGCTTTTTTATGCATTCAAAAAATGAATACGTTTGCAATTTGACCCATTATACGTGACAGATATCGTTAATTATAGCATGTATGTGCATATAACCTGCATTATACTCGTATATTTTAATGCATTAACATTAGAATTAATTACGGTTTTCCAGGTAGGCAGATTAAGAACCATATTCAAGATTTTTCACATAATTTGGATTTCTTTCTCTTATGTTACAATACTTTTATTTTCGTGACTCACTTCAATTTTCTCTTCTCACCTTAAACCATCAGTTTACTATCGCCCTTGGGACATTAAAGAGAAAGTATCTGACCACAAGATACATAGTCACTTCCAAACATTATCGTCTAGACGTTCTAGTTCGTCCTTATCTGGTGCGAACCCAGAGTTATTAGATGCCGTAATTGGCTCATTAGTATCAGCATGTCGACTCGCGGTTAGCGGTGTTTAATTGCGCTCGAGAAATCTTGCTTCAGGCCTAAACAGATGCAGTTGCTCGTAAATTGATTATACGCGATATTGTCTATCGGATGGCAATATTTCATACTTTTATTATTCTTGTTTTACGATTAACAGCCTATTATTACCGAGAAAGTTTTGCCGTTCACATGTGTCAATGTGATCTGTGATCTTATCTCCTAGATATCTCTATGTTATGTCTGTTTCTTTCTTATAAAATATACAGGTTTTTGTAATAATAAAACATTTTTACTTTGAGGAAAAGTTTGTCTTAATCTAAGCTAGCATTTAAGATCTCCTTATTAATTGTTACACCCTTATCATCTAACTACACCCTTAAGCTGTGCAATTCTGAAGGCGCTGAAGCAACTATGCATTATATTAATCTCGTGAATTCCTTTCGAATTGAACATTCTCCTAGTCCCAGATCATTTACAATTGCGTAATTGCTAATGAACGAAGTTGTTTTAGCTCCGGTATGTCTGGCACGTAATGGGTGTGTCGCCTAGCAGCTCTTGTAATATAACAGGAACATTGTTAAAGTGTTGTCAGGTCGTTGTACAATCCGAGTCGAAACATAATGGGTTTTCGATAACTGTTGTCCATTATCTTGAAAGTTATTATTAATACCGCAGTTGTCTTCTCTATTGATAAATAAGTTTACTTGTCTTCCTGATTTAAAGAAACCATAAGCAAGTATAAATCGATTTGCAGAAGGTACTGACTGACACATTTTCAGATTGTAGTTAAATAATCTGTGAAAAATGTTGAGTATTCCTCGTTGAATGGTATAGTCTAAATGGTATTTTATTATTACTGATCTGAAATTATTTATTTTTACGTTTTATTAATTATTACCTGTTGTATAAATCATTATGATTCCCGTTAATTCATTTTTACTATATTAGAGGCATCCTTTAGTATCCTTTAGTATTGGTCAAGGCATTAGATTGGCTAATTCATAACAAAGCATGTAGCCCGGCTCGAGTATCCAGAGCACGCGCGCGGCGGGTGCCACTGTCACGCTAGCGCTAACGGACATAATGCTATACACCGGTTTCCTCAGCACCAGCTTCTGTACTGTTATTACGACTATGATTCTCTAGGGCTTAGACTTGCAGCCGTATTCAAGAAGCGTATTTAAGGCACGTAAGGCATGCAACGCTAAGCAAAGAGCGCTATTCGACGTGCGTTCGTTATGTCAAACCAACAATTCATGTCGGTTTTGACTGATTTGATACACTGAAGTATCGTTTAAAAATTCGTTTAGATGACCGCTGCTGGCGAGTACTATGAGACCTCTTAGTACTGTTTATGAATACGGGTGTTATTGTTTCTTACAATTGTTTTTTTTTGTATTCACTACATTTGGACAATTTTATTATTGTACCGCAATAAACTTTATATTTGGTAACTATGATTTTTATAAGTTGAGCTATTTGTAGGTTTATCTTATCGTTGATCTTATATTATGATTAGCTTGTACGATATCATATCATTTTATCATTTCGAGACTTCTCTTGTGGGCTCGACCTTCCCCAATGTATCAAAGCAGTAATTCCATAGTAAATACTTGTAATCGATTACATTATTAATACTTTTACATACTACAATTGCTGATTGCATCGATTATCGAGACATTTTACTAATTGCCCTAAATATGTATTGAATCTGTAACGTGGTAGGTATAATGTCACGTTTCGGGCGTAGTGCCAAATGGAATTGCCAACAACCTCAGTGAAATGCATAATTCTTTTCTCTTGAGTGCGCACGAGAGTTCTGTACTTTGCCAAAAGTTGACTACATTGTTAATTACTATTACGACGAGATATTTTATCCATCTATGACCATTGACATAACAGAGGGAGGTCCTTATTATATGTAACAGCAGATTCACAATATAAACTATCCTTGACGCAATACAATGGTGAATCTTATTGTTGATGACGATGAATAAGACTATCTTATTTAAATAGCCGCATATTCATTGGTAAAATTTATTAGCAAAATTCCTGAAACTGTGTGTAAGAAACAGTTCCCACGTAGAGTGGTATATTATTAAAAACAAAAGCGTATTTATTTATAAGTAATTTGGTCACATTAATATGAACATCCCGTTCATAGTACACTTACAATGAAAAGTTTAATCATATGACATTTGTATTCCATACTATCACGCAAGAAAAAGCAGCGGATTCTCTACATTGTAATTCTTATTGTGCTTACACGCGAGCTGTCGTCGTTCGAAGTATTTTCAGACTTTCCTCGGTCCGTTTCCGTTTCTTCCATAATATGCTACTGTGGCATATGAGTTGCACAATTTTATTTTTCTTTCAAACTGTAAGTAAGCTTAGATTTGTAGTTATAAATGTTTCCTGTTAACTATTTAGGTGATTTTGTGGCCCATTTCTTCGAATGTTTTTTTTAGATTCTTTTACTTTGATCTTTTTCGACGCTTATATACTTCCTGGATATCATACTGATGGATCGTTTCCGCATCATCTTTTAGTAGTAGTCCTTCGTTTAGAATAAATTTGTTGAACCTTTACAATGCCTAATGTTTATTATAAATAGAAATTCGCGATATTTCAATCTTTAGATATATGTATTTCCAAAAATGTGTCGTATAAATTGTAAGTATTACCAAAATAGGTTTCAAGAATCGGGAACTATAGTTACACAGTATCACTTTGTACACATTACGCAAAACAATGTTCCTTGTGAATTAAGTTTGGGCGGAACATGTAGGACGTGATACCGCCTGAGCAATAATGTCAGCGATATTTGCCGCCCACTGATTGCTCCTGCTTGTAATATATCCTGTACGCCCATTTGCGTCTATAATTCTTGTTGATACATGACCAGAGTTCACTGATGCCCCAATATCCGTGGTTACAAATGCACCAACATCCGCGGTGCCAGTGACTCATGGAGGATTTATTCGAGCCACATGCACGTCCCTGTTTCTGTGACGAGATATATAAATAGATCCCGTGCAGTGACAATGACCTTTGTTCATTCTTTCCACTCTATGTTTACGAAGAAAGTTAAACTGTTACATGTTTCGCTATCCATTGCTGTATTTGGTAGCATTATGAGTATGATTCAGGTTCGAGTTTACAATGTTTAGGACTATAAATAACTTTTATGTCGTCCCTTTGTCAATATAGAGTCTGTTAATTCATTAAGTTTTTGACCTTTGTCTTCTTTACAAATTCTCTTCAACTTCCCACTGTTGGGGATTATAAAGGACGTGATAAGCTATATAGTACATTATTTAGAGCGCCTATGGCGCTTAAGAAAGTTTCGGAAATTAAATTTTTTTTGAAACTCACATGCATATTTGATCACCATAATTTGATGACCCGCATTCCCGATGGCCGATGGTGCAACGGTTATCATGCCGGACTGCCAATCGGGACTTTCGATTTCGAATCCCTTATTCGATTCCCGGCGTAGCAGAGATTGAAATGACAAGTTTATGCTTCTGTTTTCGATCTGGGTGTTTGTGTTCATGTCTTTGTGAGTATCCATGGTCCTCACGAGACAGGGTACATCTACCCTACTGTGGTGGCTATGAGTATGAAACGTTAAACGTTAAATTCCCATCTAGATGTTTTTCACCGTACAGCAATTGTTAAATACGCATAAAACACTTTCTTTGTCAGAGGTACGCACCAGAAAAGATGCAAGACCGAGAGGTTAACCCGCTCAGATCAGAGTGCAGACCATCACTGATTCGTTATATTCATTGACCTTCACAACAATGCAAATCAGCAAAGCTAAAATAATAAACCAGTTATTTCTAAAGATACCGAGCGTGTTAGATGTCCCACCTAGTGCTCTGTTCGACAGTGCTTGACAACGCGCCACCATGCCAATGAGCCAGCCTCCCTAATCGCATCTCTAAATAGTCGGAAGCATGTTAGTGGGGCAACGAACTTCACAGCCGCACTCCTAAAGGTTGCGGCGCCTAGACTTCGTCTACCTTTTGCAATTACGATTCAGATACTACTAGGCATTCATCTAATAGCTATTATGAGGCAGAGATTGGCGAGCTTGGCTTAACTTTTGTCCTAACTTTTAATATAACACTCTAGCAGTCTTAGCTTAAGTGAATTTGCAAAAGATTTCCTTATCTTCTAAATGTTTCGCAAAAATATTTGATCTTTGCATAATATAAAAAGCAATTTATACACTTCCAAAATTAATGATAAATTTACCTATGTCTTTGATAGACTATAGATTAGGAGCTACACCGAAAATGTGTCCAAAAGATTTGTTCTTTTTTTTGCGTAGAAATTTCTTATCATTTCAATATTTTCTCGATTTGAATACGTCTTCATTCAACGAAGGGTTCGAATTCCAATTATTATCGTCTTGTCTTGCTTCGGCCTACTTCTCCTCTTCCTTGAATTTCCGTACTTTGATCCTAATGCCAACTATATTCCTTAGGTCTTCCGTAGTTACACCTATATTTACGTACATATATTTGCCTGAAACCCTAGTTCTACTTTACGCTGTGCCCAATACGGTTTCCTCGAAACTATCGTTATTTTCAGTGTAAACTTCCATGGGCTCACATGTTGCTGATTTCCGACGATTTTGTCTATCTGCGTATAGTTCAGTGAATACATTGTGTGCAGTGATGTAAGCCGTAATGGGATCAATATCGGTATGTGTGTCTCCACGCTTGAATCGTGCTGAGACGCGTGCAAGGTTTCATATGGTTATGTTATCCCCGGACGCGTGTAGATATTGTGATACGTTGTGATTTTGTAGCGTGACTTAGTAGAGTTTTGATTTATAAATAATATCAAATTTTTAAGCATATTTTATACAATATTTTAATGATTTTATATCGATATTTTACGTTACTACTTTTATATTATGTTAAACTTAACCAGTAGAGAATTTATGTTGAAGTTTCTATCCTTTTCTTTTCCCTGTAGATTTTAGTTAAGGTTTATTTCAGAATTATGTGTCAAAAGCGTTTTACTTGACAATCATTCGATTATTCAGGGAATAAAACAAAATAATGTATATTTCCATACTGTCTCGTACCAGAAATTAGTTCTACAATATAAATGTCTCATTAAATATCAGTTGAATAACTAGGAGCCCCGATATCAAACTAGTTTTTAATTATTGATATTGATAATGGGACGAATGTAATTGTTGTTTCATTATCTTAATGCCAGTTGCCTTTACCAATAGGATTTGTGTTTTCAATAACACTAAAGTCATATTCTTATTGTAGTTATATATTATATTATTAATGCAATATAAAAGATAGATTCTTTATTTGTAGTTGTTGAAAATTGGACTTTCAAAATCGTTTTTGACGTGATAAATGTTGGGGTTAGCAATGTAATTTTACATACGGGTATAACATCTCCATTAGTTGAAGTCACTTCTAGTAAAATAAAATGAAAAATATTCTGCTTATTTATTATCATATTATTTGACAATAAGGTATTTCAGGCGATGCGTGTAGAATAAATTTTGAACTCGTCTGAATGTATAATGACAAGGCTATGCTATGATCTTATATTACAGTACCACCGTTGAAACCGTACAAAACGTATTCGCTAAATTTTATGGAAATATGAAGCAGTATTTTTATTTTCAAAATTAAACCCACCTTTAGTGACATTACGAGCGAATACGATAAGTACAGTGATGCTTAAACATAACATAATAATATATTTAGTTTACATCAAAAACATTGTTTTTTAATAATACCAGTAGCGAGCAAAACGCTTGAATGCCTAAAGTCTCCAAGGTCAGACGGCCCGAAGTCTGACGCACTCTATTGTTTCAATAAGCTCGTGTTGCCTATTGAATCAAGTAATTAACCTTTAAATGAATTCAAATGGAAAAGAAAGAAGAAATCGATTTTCTAGAATTTTACGATACAATGTACGCGTAAAATTAGTTAACGATTTTCTTCACGATATAAGATATTTCAAGACTGAGACGGTCGCGCAATACGATAACTTTTCTAGGAAAATTGATAATTATTATAAAGTTCCACTGATTGACCTTGTTTTAATTAAAATTGCATCGCTTTTCTGTCATTGCTGTAATAAGAGTACCTAAATAAATGCAAAACTGTACACACAATTTATAATTTCAAATGTTAGAGATCATTTAAAGAATGTGGATAGTAATGTTCCGTAGGACATTATTCTGTAAATAAACAACTACCTACTGAATTCTTAATAACACATAAATCACGAAACTGCTTGTTGTTAGCATAATCAACAAATTAGCAAATAACAATAAGCAGTCTGGTAAAAATAGATCAGTGGTTGGACATAGCAACCGAACCGCATTTTTGCCAATTAGTGTACGTTTTGCGACGAGTATATTTACGTTTGTAAAGACAGACGCCCACGTGTCTATCGTCGTAAAATCACTGGGCCGCTAAAAATTACGTGTTTTGTGATCATAGGCGTGACGCGAGCAGCTGTTACTACGCCGCTTGGTGCTACGTCAGCGGTGACGGTGATAACTGTGATAAGAGATTTGGCATTTTTGCTTTTTAATTTTAAATATGCACTGCTTATTTTCATATTGGAAGTTTTTAACTTTACAACTTCTTATGAATTTTGATGCACGCCTCTCATAGACACAAACAAGATTATGATATAGATTATGCGTAGCAATACTAGCAATGACCGTGAGTCTTTCTTAACGTATATTACTCCCAACAGTTTTTTTTTTGTGAGTCATATAGCCAGTCATGAAGATGAAGACGTGATATGGTGTAGAAAAGTCGAAAATGCCCCTGATCCGAGCTGAAATACTGATCGCTTTCCTCAGCTTCAATAGGAAGATCATCTTAAAATGTATCGGAAAAAATAATTTTAAAATTTTGTGTAATAATGTTTACCATACATTATTTTGTCAAATCTACAGATGATTCTACATACAGTATTAGTATTTTCTTTGGCCTCCACGAAAGATTCAAATAGTTAAATTATGTCTTGTCAGAATACAAAAGTAAAATCAGATAGTTTCCTTTCGAATATAACAAACAAGATAACAGGAACTGCTAGAAATATTTACATTTTCCATGGATGCAACTTCACAATGATCCATAGCCTTATTGTAATTTCTAACATTAACGTCATCTTTGATCTATTTGATATTTGCATTATCACAATGGTCTCGTTAAGACTCACGACTGTAAATAATAATACACAATAATATAACAATGCACCTGTGTAAATTTAAGTACTTATTATTCTGTCAATATGGACTAAAATTACTGGTCTCGAATGCTCTATGCTTTTGTTATTGTATTGACAAGTTAATCGGAGTGGTGAAATTTGAGAGTGTTTTTGTAGCAGAGTCAACTATTACTTCTCTTTATTTTATCCATTCCTCCATCTGCAACAACGTGTTGGTAACTTTTAGTTAGTTACGGTAGATAAAACTATTAAACTCCCATAATCATCAATTCGTAGTTTCTAAACAGTTTTTAGGATCGGAAAATGATCTTTGCGGTTTTAGGCATGATGAAGGTTATATTATAATATGCTATATTATGTAGTACTTTTTACGCGGTAAGAACATCTCACTTATTTTAATTTTTAAGGCGTGGCTTAAGGTTTGCAATTTTTATAACAACCGGTTGTTTTCTTAAAGTTTTTATCTTAACTTATATCTACCGTAATGTTACAACATGTCAGTTTATCATCTACATGTGCTGTTATTAATTTCCCGTATACACTAAAGAAACAACCATTATAGCAAGAAAGTTATCGTCTCAGGAAATTCTCATGATATCTATGGCAAAGACCTCGGATTACGAATTTGAAGCGCCCACGTGCTAAGTTGATAAAGCCTATAATATCTCACTCCTCGCCCCCCGACCTGCATTAAAGTCGACGTCAATATAAACAGAGTGAGTGGGAAGTACTAAAGAATGAAGATTCTGCATCCACTCGGGATGCACTCTGTTATTGATTTCATCAATATTGATTACTCTGTTTTTAACTCATAATGAACGTTATGTCAATCACAACTGTGTAGAATCTATATAGGTATACTTAAAAAAAGTTATGAAACTAAAATTGTAACCAACTATATACAATAATAGACAAAAAATATAACCAATTATATAAAATACTAGTGGATCCCGCAGACGTTGTCCTGCCTTAAAAGTATTGAAAGAGGATTTGTTTTCTTATTATCTTAAAGAGATTTCATGTTACTGTCAAAGTCAAAAAAAATATAAAACAAATAATGACATACGAACTGTCCAGTTATTCTGACTGTGTCAAAGTTTAGAACGACACGGCACGAAATACAAAACGTTTGACAGACAGGAACAATTTATATGGGAAAACTAAATAAGTAAAAAAGTAATTAAAAAACATTTCCAGTGGCCCAAATTGTGAATCTAAACCATTCTCGAATCTCCACGAACACACAATAAATTTCATCATAATCCGTCCAGTCGTTTAGGAGGAGTTCAGTCACATACACACGCACACAAGAAATATATATATTAAGACTAGCTGACCCTGCGAACTCCGTACCGCGTTTAAATGTTTGGGGTAGGCCACCTTTATCACTTAGGGGGATGAAAAATAGATAGTAGCCGATTCTCAGACCTACTGAATATGCATATAAAATTTCATAAAAATCGGTCAAGCCGTTTCGGAGGAGTATGGTAACTAACATAGTGACACGAGAATTTTATAAATAAGATAAAAGTTTAATAAATAAAATACTACAGCTAAAATGCCGGTGTGAAGCATGGTGCAAGGCTCAACATTTGGGTAAAGTAGCCGCCAGTTCTTAGGTCAACACACGCCAGTACAAGTTAGTGCGACATTTCTGACATGAATTTATTCATGGCTAGCGCCGTAATTATGTAATTGTTAGATAAATTACTATATTTACGGCGCTTGAGACTTTGGTTCGTTTACGTTTGGTAAACTTTAGTTCGTTTGTGGTGCGCGTCCCGACCGACATGCGAAGTACCTTTTTAAAGGAGGAGGTGTGGCCGAAGGGGGTCGTGTTCCGCATATATCGTGGACGTCGTCGACCGCCGGGAGTTACCGTAACCGCGTCTCACATCGGCGAAAAAAATGTGACTTAGTTATAAGATATAATAAATATGTATGTTAGTCTATAAGGTATTTATGCTATGGGCCTTGTTGCCTGATAATAAAGAATTTATTAGGTATTATTATTATTTGGGCATGATCGGACGCCGAGCCAGCCTTTTCTGTGGACTACATTGATGGCGCTAAGGTATCCGCACAGATGACCTCTCGACCATCAGGTCTCTAGCCATCGCTCCAAAATAAACCAGGTGTAGCTGGTATTAAAGCGGTGACAAGAGCTCGACGTACTAAATCATTAAGGGTACTGGCGAAAAATTTTGCTATCGTTTTTTAAGATTCGATTCGAGTATAAGTTCAAGTTCGTTAATTTGAATTAATAGAGTAATAGATGTGCCTCGCGGTTATTTCCGCGTTATAGCATGATGTTATATAGCCTAAAACCTTCCTCGATGAAACTTTCAAATACAACCTTTAGCATAAGAATAAATAATATGTATGCCTTTAGCTTTATAATTTTGAAGTTATAGGTAACAATTATTTTAATTCACTTATAGTTTTATACTTATTGTAAAGTTTATTTTGAGGACTTTAAGTCATTTATGTCTGTAATCATATAGCCGACGTTAATATTTAGTGTCTGATATATTTTTGTAGCACGTTCTTTTTAGCTGTTTAAGAACTTGTTACTTGTAAGAGAAACTCTAGAAGATATTCAGACGATTAATTTTACTGGAATTTTAGATCTTTGGATAGTTTCTAAAATGTGCGTTTACAGACTATCGCAAATAAATTATTCATGACTGAACATGTAACGGCTACGTAAATGAAGCCTCAGTCGGCTATTGATCCGGTGGCGCATCATGGTTCTTTAATATTTATTCAGACAGATCGTGTATTTTATTTTGATCATTCATAGCTCAATGCTAAAGACTAACCTTGAGTTCTTGACTGGCAGAGGTTATTTCGTATTGCATTTTAATTACTTTTATTCCTAAAATCAAACAACTCACTCCAACTTTATTGTTCTTCGCACTGATTGTTATTTTTCGTCTTAACTAATGGCTTATATGTATTTATTATTTTGTTTCCTCCGTAGCTAAACAATTATTAATTGTCATTTTAGTTGTTAACTACACTTAGGTCCCTTCTTCAACCCCTTTTTATAAAAAAAATTAAGCATTTGGTTTTCAATTTTAATTGATAACAGTCTTGAAATAAAAATATATGGGTTATATTTGTGTGTTATATACTTTAGGAAAGACATTGGTGGTACAGTTTACTACGCCGGGTTGACGACCCGGTCAGTACTTTGGAGACGTAAACCACTGTTTATTATCTTAACGGAGGCTTATCACTTCCTGTTAGGCTGCGAATTTCTCGTGTCCAACCTGTTCGCATACTCCGTGAGAAAAAAGCATTGACATTGCTGCTAGGAGTTCAACCGTAACTCTAACAGCAGAAAGTGCAGTTTTAATTGGTCTACATTCTAACGCTCAGAAACCAATTTCGCTCTCAACTGCCAATGCTATGCCGCATTAATTTAGTTTGGCGCGTGACTGCGTTCGAGACGGACGTGTGTCGGGCGTGGCTCTAAAACTGAATATTTTATTCGCGATCGTAAATTTTGCATCGTAGGAGTAATCGTATACTGCGACCGCGTTTTTTGGTTACAAATACAGCGTGTCAAATTTATGCAAACTGAACAGTGCTAGTGCCTAGGATCGTGTAACGTAGTGGGAAAAATAATCTACATGTGCTTGCATCTACCACCCTTTTACTATGGTAACCTGTAGGGCTTAAATGGTATTTCTTGAATATTTACATATAGTCATACATAATTAAAAATTAAGTGTCCTACCTATATACATATACCTATTGTTATGGGAATGTGCGAATTTGCATTGCATTCCCATACCGCACCAACATTTTCATCATTTTCATCTGCTGATAATATCTAGCTGAAATCGAAAACTATTATTTGATTATCTAAAACTGTAGGTACCACATAATAGAAAATTTTCGTAATCCTAAACATTTATCAGAATTCGATATTTAAAAGAGTATTTAATGATAATTAGGTTGGAATGTCCACTTTCTAATTATGATTTATTTTCATTATTGTATCATTGACTTGTGTTATCAATTTAAGCTTATGTTTTATTATCAGATATGCAACAACAAATCTTTACGATGTTTTACTCGTATTATTCCTATCCTTGAATCTACTGACCGATTCTCTATGACTCCTAGATGTAAAAGAAGATAATAAGATAGAAAAACATGGCAAAATATTACCATAATATCCTACGTATAGTAACTTAGTAGATTTTTAACGATTTTGTGAATCGTGATAATCTACCTACTACAAGTTGACTACATCTCAACATTAATTATGAAATTTTGTTTCTATGTTTGATGTTTGCGGCTAAATATCAAGATGGCAAGTGAGACGACGTGTTTAAAATTAGGACAAATGTGCCGTATGCCACATTTCCAAGGGCCATTTTTGGGCGATTATAACAAATCTATATAGCATCTATATAACAACTGTCTAATCTGTATAACAGATTTTATATGACAACTGCTAATATGAAGACTTTATATATACAATTAAGAGTGCGTTCTGCCGCCCGTGGCACCACGAGGAATGCGGTCTAGACCATCTTTTGGTCTCTGGCTTAAGTTATAGGCGCCACTGTGAATGAAGTTCCATTTCTCATAACGTTAAATAATAACGACCTCGAATTATCATGAAGTATTACGTGGACAGGAAAATGATTGCATGTTTAAAATACGTTTATTTTTTGTGATACGTAAGTCGATATATTGGTACTCGATATCGCGGAAGGTATTTAAACAAACATTGACCTGTCCGCGATGAATGTTTTACATTACTGTTGGAATTGCCGGTTTCTTTAAATGCCTCCTCTACAATACTGTTGGAATTGCAGGTTTCTTTAAATGTCCCCTCTACAATACCATTAATCATTTCCTTTGCATTATTTTCTTAACGATTATTAAAAGCTGGGCTTTTTATAATACTTTTAAAAATCTTCGAAAATATTTCCACCCTTTTAAAGTCCGCCTGCTGAAACAGAAATGCGATGTATCTATGGATTTTCACAGTTATAAATGAATCTCTGCCTGTACGAAGTACTGGATTTACCAAAGCTTTAAGAATAGGACCGCTTTTATCCTTAAATGTCATGTTCGATACGTGACCATGCACAAAGCTCAAAGCACAAAGCTCAAGCAACACTAATTGTTTCATTATACTAACAAGCTACTATTTTATCCATTGAATCCTACTGTGTGGGACATTTCTTACGGCATGTTATCATCATCATTTGCCTTGATAACAAAAAACCTATTACTCTTTGTCACATCTAATATCTTTTTGTAATTATCTAGGTTGTATGCGTATACATCACTTTCTTTGCGGTTAAAGAATAATCATGGGATAACGTGGATCCCATAAAGTATTCATATTGTTCGTTGACTTTTCGTCAATAATTCTCATACCATATGCGAAAAGAAATATAATGTCTAGTATTAGGACATAATTGATAATGAATTTGATCCAAAATGTTCAAAATAATTATTGACAATTATTGTCAACAATATTAAAGAGGGTTAAACATTAAATAGAAAGGTTAGCTTAGTGTCAGTAGTACTATTGGCTGGTACCATGGTACAACTCTTGAAATTTTTCTTCTCAAACTCTACGTAAAATGTGTAGTGGCTGTATGTAGTTGTGTAGTACGTTTATTGAGTTAGGAAGATAAAAATAACCATTGTCGAGACTTGAAAGGATTCATATTGTACAAATCAGATTCTAATGACTCATAACGATGTTTACTACTGGGTAAATAAATAAATAAATAAAATAAATAAATAAATAAATTGTGAGGCTTGAATTAATTTTCAAAAGCAACGCTTGGAATTGATCTCAAGTAGTACTGACTGAACACTAAGACTTGTTAAACCATCCGGTTTGTAAAGTCCAGTCGAATTGTTCTTGTTCACCTTTAGCAATACACTCTGATATTATGATAGTACCCAAATAAATCACTCGAAAAAAAATGTAAAGACTTACCTGAAAGAAAGAATTATCTGCCTGATGTTTCTTGATGCAATCTTATATTTGGTCTATTTTTTTAATATGCGTTCGAGATGGGAAATAATCTATACTAATGTACATATAAAGCTGAAGAATTTCTTTGAACGCGCTAATGTCAGGTACTACTGCTTCGAATTGAAAAATTATTTTTGTGTTGGATAGTCCATTTATCGAGGAAAGCTTTAGGCTACATAACATCACGCTGCGACCAATAGTAGCGAAACATCAGTGAAAAATGTTGCAAAAACGCGGACAATCCATAGGGTTGACAGTCGGAACTCCTTCCAATGACGGTTCCGCACGTGTACTGAACAACTATTTTTAATACAGTTGCTCAAAAAGTGGCGTATTGCAGGGACGTTTAGCGTGCGGGAAGTGGGCTATTACACACTCGTGCTTTTTCTTTACCTTTTCCGCACTCGTGCGTTCTCTCTCCCAACTGTCAAAATAATGTCTATTAAAAAGAAAAAACCAACCACGAAGTATTAGAAGTTTTTAAGATTCATGCAAATATTTCTAAAAAGAAGCTCCTAATTTGTTTCAATATTAGATTTAATGATTTGATTCAATGAGTTAGGTTAGGTTTCATTTCATTTCATCTCATTAACATTTTCATTTCATATCATAAAAAAAATCTACTGAAGACTTGGCTGTTCGGCATAGTTCCCTTTGCCTACCCAGAAAAAAATATGCATATAGGTATTCTTTTACTGTTGGCGCCATTTTTCAAAAATGTTCTTTGCGACTTTTTATTATTTTATTAAATTGCTTCATTTTTTCGCAACTGTATTAAAAATAGTTGTTCAGTACACGTGCGGAACCGTCATTGGAAGGAGTTCCGACTGTCAACCCTCACCTTCGGCTGCGCCTCGGCTCGGGTAGACATTTGTCGAAACTCCTTGCAATCACAGCCTTTCCGCACTTGTAATGAAATATACTATTTTGTGTTGGATAATCCATTTATCGGGGAAGGCTTTAGGTTATATAACATCATGCTATGTCTAATACCAAAGTCCACGCGGACGAAGTCGCGAGC
Source organism: Pyrgus malvae (assembly GCA_911387765.1). Lineage (NCBI taxonomy): Eukaryota > Metazoa > Arthropoda > Insecta > Lepidoptera > Hesperiidae > Pyrgus > Pyrgus malvae. The sequence goes on from OU426949.1 coordinate 27,342,105, forward strand.
GGCCGTTAATCTAGAATATTTACGTCGTGGAAATATGTGGGATCACTATTTTATGCGATCAAATCGTGACCGTGAAACGTTGTAACCTCTCCTGTAGACTAGCATGCAGGGTACGTGGTGCTGCAGCCCATGGAAATCTACACACGACCTCAAGCAAGCTTGAGTCTTGCCTGTGGTCATATGCAGTTACGAAAGCTGATGGTCCCTTCATGTAAGTCTGGCTGGCATCTTCACCTTTCCACCGAAACACAATAGATATGCGTCACGCACGGCAGAAGTGGATGCAATGTTGATACTGCCCCGGTCGAAATATTAAGTTTTATCACCAACAGTGACATCAAGTACTTACCAAATTACTATAAAACATTGAATACTGCTATCTAATCAAAACAACACAGTACTGAACTGAGCAGAGCAAAGTAAGATTCAATAGGTGTGTCCCAAGAAGGCTTTACGGGATCCTTGTCGAATACTCGGCCATCCGGTTTGCAAGGACCATACGAAACTAGGGCTGGGCGCTCACCTCCACGCTGCAGCGCTCCAGTGAATAACGGAGACGAGTGTAGAATGACCGTCGTACTTATATTGTTTCCATCATAAATAATTTCAAACAGAATAATAAAATCGACCCCTAAAAGTAAAGAATGATAGTTGTTTCGTTTTTATATTGTGAATGGGATGCTTGCGACTATTCTGTTCCGGTTGAATTAAATCGTACTTACTCCACTTTACTACCACAAGTCTAATGATGCATATTAATTATTATACGAAATAATAATTTTTAATATAAGAGATATTATTTTGGAAAGTTTTTACTATAAAACGAATTTTAAAAGATATTTTTGTTGTCTTGTTTTGTATTTATATAAGGTACTCGTTTACTTACTAACTTTCACAATTTCAAAAATAATACTCTTAAATAAATACAATTTCTTTAATTAACTAAAAATTTAATCTACTAAAAGCTATGATGAATAATATAATAATGACGTGGTAATGTTGTCTCGATAAATACTACTGAAAGCGTTAAGTATCATACGGCAAATAGAATCAATTTAAAAATTTTGATCAAAAAAACCTACGTGAAGTACTAAAGATTAACGCTAAGGTAAGACCGGTCAACGAATATGAATGAATCCCAGTATAACAAGTTTACTTACATTTGAAAATGAAAGTGTATATCGAATGATGAGCTTCTTGATGGTCGGTATTAATACATACGAGTACTAGAGAAGCGAAAGTAATATGAAGTTATCTTTGAAATTGATGTACCTTGTCAACATAAAATGTTATATCGTTTTTTACGTGTATTGTCAAAGTCAAAGAGATACAAAAGCTGTGAATTAGTCAGACTCAGTTTTGTTTGACGTTTGATTGAACAGTAAAATTTTTACAGGAATAAATTCCTACTCATTTATTTGTAAGAATTTAAATATAAACTTTTAATTCAATCATATTTAAGAATAAAGCTAACGGGTCATTATTTCTTTAGAAAAAAGATTATAAATTGGCCTTTTTACTGTCAAACTACTAGCTATTGTGTCTTTTGCCTAGACACAAATCATGACGCCAAAAATTATACTGAAACGTTTTAAATGCTATGTCATTTCATTGGCTGCAACCCATTTTGCGTCCCACTGCTGGGCACGAGTCTCTGCCCATTATTGGGGAGGCCTGGAGCTTACTCCACCAAGCTGCTCCAATGCAGGTTGGTGGAGTCATTTCATTAGTTGTTAAAAATTGAAAAATATTAAAAAGAAATTCTAACGTAATTAGTAAATACTTGGACGAGCTCGGTCGTCGCTCAGTCGCGCAAGTTGCTCGCATAAAAACAATTTATTTTCTTGGTTTAATTTCAAACGAAACACTAAGCAAATCTTAGTGTTACTTAATAACGCCATCTGAAATAGCTCCCAATAAAAAAAATCATAAGAAATAATAAACGCAATATGGTTTAGAATAAGGTTTAAACCCGGGCCTTTAGTTCCACAGTCAGTCCACATAACCAATCGGCCAAGGAAGCTTTAATTCAATAAACGAAATTCTTATAGAGCTCTTTCTAATCAACATTGTCTTCTCTTTGAACGTTGGATTGACGAATGACGTTTGACGGCGTTCTACGCCACAATATTATTAATACTCGCCAATAGATGTCAGAAAGACTCGTATTTTTCAGTACATGTTTAAGTTTACTATCGCTGGTTTTTTTTTAATTTAAAATTTCTAAAAATAAAACCTAGCTGGATCGATTTATCACCCCCGAAACAAGGAAACTAAATTTCATCAAAATCTTTGGAGCCGTTACCGAGATTTAAAAAATTTTTTTAGGTATATTACAAGAATTGCTCGTTTAAAGGTATTAGATTACTGTATGTAAAAAATACTTTATGACATTTATTAAACTTGCTTCTTATCATCTTTAAAAGAACTTACATAGTGACTGATATTACATTTAATCCGTGACATTGATTTAGGATTATGCTTTGCATTAACGTTATAATGTTTTTCGTTATATCAATATGTATATATCGTTTATAATTATGTTTCTCTAATTGGTTTTTGGCAAATGTTTGTAACGTTTCCGTATTGCTTAGTGATTTTATTATTGCTACAGTATTAACAATAACACATCATTACGTGATTAAATAATTGCGAACGTTATCTATTCTCCTTTGTTATTACATAATGTGTATGTCCATATATAATCACTTTATTCATATAGCCTTTAAAAGGGAATTAAGTACAACCAATTAGGTTTACTTTTCCAAAAGTACTAATTAGACATTTCCACTTAATTTGACTAACTTTTTTCTTAATCTATTCGACATACGTAATGTTATCATGTTATGCTTTCGTTCTTATTTGAGAATATTGATAACTTCTGCTTTGTGTTGTGTTCAATGAACTTTTTCAGATTCTTTCTGCGTTAGCACTACTGCTACAGAAAGTAACTATTATATTCGATTATTTGTTTAATTAACATCTAGTTCAACATAATTCTTAAAGTATCCATCAATTTGCGCAAGGAAATTAAATCGCCTATTGCACTGTAAAACATATTGCATTTATGTATCTTTCATATATTGTGTCATTTATATATTTACTTGCCATAGTTAAGGATAAGATCTAATCAGATAGAAATGCATCAGATTCATTCGAAAGCTACCGGAGTATGTCTTAAGTGGCACCTGAACGAGCTTAACTTGTTATCAATGACTGATTGACGCAGATAGTAACGAAATTGAAATCTCTGCGTGAATGCTTGATGGGCAGCGACTGGCAATGAATAAGTCAAATGAAACACTCGCGCTGTGTTATGACAGTCGTCATTAATTATATTATTAAACGAGCAGCCAAGGGTTCGTCAATATACGTCCAGTTTCGTAACTGGTACCCGCTGGGAGGAAAGCCAGGCCAGCGCTGCCATCACTACAAATACGAATTGAAATAACACGCCATCGTTAGACAACCGTAGCTTTAGTATGTCATTGTTTGCTGCTCTTGATAAATGAGCCCAACTATTGATAGATCTCTTAGAACTTCTCTGTCTGCAACTAAGGAGGGTGAACCGAATTTGTTATTCGGTAATTAATCATTTCTCAGTCTCGTAACTTAACATTCACTTTTTCTCTACTTCCTACTAGTGCCTACTTGGTTGCATGTTCCTCATTAGTCATTATACCTTCCTCTTAATATAGTCTGCCATCAATAAGGTAATCGGAAATCTCAGTAAAGATATTAATCTCATCACCAAGTGTGTGACTGATTAGTTTCTGAACCTGCTTTTGAATATTTCATAATCTTCTATAATATAAAAATGAATCGCAAAATGTGTTGGTAAGCGCATAACTCAACAACGCCTAGACCAATTTGGCCAATTGTTTTTTTTAAATATTCGTTGAAGTTCAAGGATGGTTTTTACGGCGAGAAAACTTCGAATAATTAAACCATAAAAACAGCCCTTTTCTTTTTCCCATACAAATGTTTTCTAACTAAAACGTAGTCAATTTGAGCTTTATTGCTATTGTATAAAGTTCATATTAAATTACAAGTACTCACTGTTGTCTAAGCAATGTAGGTGTGTTCCTAACGTCAAAAATCATATCTATCAAAACAGTGTGCGTGTGTGCGTTGGAGCACATAATACATCGTTGGAGGAGTTTAATATCGCATAGCATGATGTTATATAGCTTATAGCCTTCCCAGATAACTGGACTATTCAACACAAAAATAATTTTTCAGTAGTTCCAGAGATTAGCGTGTTCAAACAATCAAACATCCACGCGGACGAAGTCGCTGGCGGCCGCTATCCCTACTAATATTATAAATTCGAAAGTAATTCTGTCTGTCTGTCTGTTACGCTTTCTCGCTTAAACTAATGAACCAATTTTAATGAAATTTGGAACACAGATAGAGTGGACCTTGGGAAAGGACATAGGATGGTTTTTATCCTACGGGAACCTATAAAACGGGTTCACGCGGGCGAAGCCGCTGGCGGAAGGCTAGTTATTCGTATATTTAATATCAATCTTATAAAACAGAAAATTATATACTTGATAGTTTATTACGTTGGCATGGACGTTAATCCACAAAAAAGGTATCATTTAATGATAAAAAAAATGCGCTTATCTTTTAATGAGAATTATCTTATCTAAGACTTTTAATTTCTTTATAAATAATTTTAATCTGTGGTTTTATGCGTTCTTCTCTTATCAGCTTATTAAACAACTTTTATCCAACGGTAACCATGATTAAAATAGTAACATTAATGTTTTATAAATATTTCAATTGTTGCTATTACATTTGTTCTGGTTCTTGCGACATTTTTTTTAACACGTAGGTTAAATTGTTTTTAAGTACATTTGAATATATGCATCGCTGTAAATAATATTTACTATTTTTAAACAGTTTTATCAAATAATATTAATACTATGAATTATATGACTTTTGAAATTTCAACTCCAAAATGCTATCGCAATAAGCTTTTCAGTTCGCTTTGATGGCTTTAATTAAGGAAGAAACGTTTCTAATTATTGTACAATCTCACTTACTTTAATTAAATTACTCGTATTGCCACAGTCATAAAGATACAATATAAATATTTAAATTTTAAATACACTGATAAATATTACTACATTGTTCAACTAAATACACTAGGTAAATGCACGAGTAAAACAAATGCGATGAATTTAGAGTATGCCGTTAGGTTTGAAACATGCAGCGCTATTCGGTACTACATTTATACACTTTACTTATTAACACGTCTTCTACGTAGTTTTGCTATTTATTTATTTTGTTTATAGCGATGTAAAATGAAAAATCTGTCACTTATCATCTTTTATTTATTATCTTAAAATTATTGATTATTTTTACAATCACTGGTCATTTACTAAGTAACGATAAATACTGTGTACAAAAGACGACCCAAGCATGATTTTTCGGACATTAGTAAATGGATTTATTTTAGATAAATTCGTTTGTAAGTATGTGTGTTGATAGAAATAAAATTAAGACATGGTGAATTTTTATAAGTAACGAAAATATTATCATCAAAATTATCAAGGACCATCCTTGAATTTAATACTATCTTTACCGCACTTAGACCTGGAGATATACGCGTTGTACCTACTAAACGTTTCGCTTGAGTCATTGTTAGTTAATGTTAATTTCCTTCCATCAGTCTTTTATAGACCACTGCTGGATATACACGTCTCAAAACGTTCGCTACTCCATCCAGTCCTGCGCCCTTTGAATCCAGCATCTTCCTCTTCTTAGGTCTTCTTTAGGTCTTCTCGTCATTCCACCTGTTTGGAGAGCAGCTAATGTTGATTTATCCTTACTAATATTATGAATCGGAAAGTTAGTTTGTTTGTTTGTTTGTTTGTTCCGCTTTCACGCCGTAACTACTGAACCGATTGCTTTAAAATTTTGCAGACGTAAAGTTAGAAGTCCGGATTAAATAATAGGGTACTTTTTATCCCGGAAAAAATTGATGTTCCCGAGGGAAAACAATAATATTGTTAGCTTCATACCAGTTCGGTGATAGATGGCGCTGTGTGTCGTTTAAAACAAGGTAATATATTGCTAACGAATATGCACATGTAAACTTAGAAGCTAAATGATACGATAATTAATCCCCGAAAATGGGAATGTCCCGAGGGATGACGTACAATTTGGTTTATCGTCTAAACTGGTTTTTTACATCTACTTATCCTGTGTACTTAGTTTTTTTTTTACTGCAGCTAAGCAAAATCTTCTGTACTTATTTACCTACCCTTTATCCTGGTATAATAGACTGTTCCAAAGGGTTAACAAATGTTATGAATAATCAAAAATGAAATGAAATATGAATAATGAAAATATTTTGGATGAAGTTATGGGAGAAACTACTGAATATTTATCTGTACTATCTGTAGACATAGTGATAGAAACAGATCATAGTACCTCATATCCTGTAGAGTTCTTAAATTCTTTGGAATTATCTGGGATTCTCATAAATTAAAATTAAAAGTAGGGGTTCCGGTGATGCTCATGCGTAATCTCGATGCCCCTAGACTGTGTTATGGTACCAGGCTGCGTGTCACTCAGCTTGGACGGAATATTCTTACAGCAACTATTTTAACTGGCGCAGCAAAGCAAAGTGTACTCATTCCTCGGATTCCGATTATTCCAACAGACCTCCCATTTCAATTTAAAAGACTTCAATTTCCTATAAGGGTTTCATTTGCAATGACCATTAATAAAGCACAAGGCCAAACTATAATGGTTGCTGGAGTACACTTGGAAAAACATTGTTTTTCGCATGGTCAGCTCTATGTAGCGTGTTCCCGGGTATCCAGTGCCCAAAATCTGTATATTTTTGCTCCCCAAGGTAAAACATATAATATAGTTTACCATTCAATTTTGGTTTAGCAACTCATCGTATCCAGCGTTATATCGCGCTTCTTAGATTTTCTCGTGAGAATGAGAAGTTTTCTTATAGTTGTGCTTTATTAATGGTATATGGTATTTATGGTAATGCGAAAGTAACTCCGTCTGTCTGTTGTTCTTTCACGCCTAAACAGCTGAACGGATTTTGATGAAATTTGGTATGGAGGTAGTTTGAGTCCTGGAAAAGCAATATTTTACCGCGGGAGAAATTCTCATTCCCACGGGGAAATCTAAAAAGCGCGATATAACCGAACTCCACGCGGGCGAAGCCGCGGGCAGAAAGCTAGTAAAACATATTTTGTTTACATACCATTTATTTTTTTATTATTACTAATGGCTTGTGAAAACTTTAGATGTATATATGTATGCTTGTGCAATTTTTATAGTGTCTTACTTTATTTTACGACATTTTCACAAATTTTACCCATTATTAAATACGCAACACACGTCTTAACTCAGAGAGTACCGACGGGGGGGAGGAGGGGATCTTCAAAAGGTACCCGACACCTTGGGAGAGGATACCGGGTTTTGTGGGATTTGACCGCACTAAAACCCCCTCGGTGAACTGCTTCTGCGGTTTGTGAGGACTCCGGGATCTCCATAGGAAAGCACCGGCGTCTTCCACGCGCGGCGCCCCAGAACGGGCCCATCTTCGGGAGAGCAGATGTGCTCTCCTGCACCTTCAGGTGTTCACGGCAGCATGCGGCCACGCATACACCGCCGTCCTTCCCGGGGCTGCTACCTGGACGGGTCAAGCTCTCACTCTCACCGTCCGCATCCCCGGAAGCCCCCTTTTAGTCGCCTCTTACGATCAGGGGATACCGTAGCTCTATTCTTAATCCTGAAGCTACAGGGACTTAGCTAATTGCCTACATTTCAAATGGCAACATGAGCGGCTATAACGTATACCACTTCTTTCTTTATCACATCACTCACATCATTGCGTGTAAAGGTAAACTTATCGATTAGTCGTACACGTGATACACTAAGAGGCACGTAAGCAATCTTGCCGGCGACACGTGACGGGAGTCAGCGAGCTGTTGGAGTAATAGAGAAAACGTGTTGACAAGCGCACTCAATCACCTAACTGTTACTGTCTAAGTTACGCCTTTTCGCTATAGCTGAAATCGATCTACAACCACTAATCTTAACATGAATTAGAAAATGCTTAAATAAATGTTAGGTGAATTTTAAAATTATAGCGAAAATATAGATCATCTAAACGGAGACTCAGTATAATATTCAGGTAATGAAACATTGAATATAATGGAATTTTAAATATTTATGATTTACTCCTCTCAACTTTCGTAAGAAAAAAATATTGTAGTCACTAAACGGCATTATTACTAATCTTAAATTTTGTGTTACTTTTATTTTGTATTTTATAATTAATTTAATAACTGTAATATGGGTCATGTTACCTGATTATTAATAAAAATAAATAAAAAAATAAAATTATCTGCTCTCCGTTTGCTGTCAGTTATTGAAAATCCATCAAAGACGGTGAAGTCTACGAACGAGTGAGTAAACGAAACAAGAGCTCTCAAATTGTAATGCATTTTTGATATTTGAGCAGCAAAACCGACAAAATGATTGAATTTCCCACTCAGTGACAACATTCAGGTCATTCGAAACCATGAAGGCCTCCAACTGACCGTTTTGTGCCTCGCGCCGATATCTTGTTTATTTATAGCCCGCCTGCCAACTAAGAAATACGTATTCGGTAGAAACTTAGCTAGTGCTAAAATTATATTATATCCTAACACCGCGTGAAAGGGTGGAATAACGGTGAAATCTGATGTTTATGCGCTATTTATTTTATTGCTAGAAACTGCGATATTCAAATATAAAACAGAAGTAATGCATTATAATATCCTCGTCCTTATTCTGGCGATGCTAGTGCCAATAAAAGCCACCCAAGATTGACGATCGATTGAACTTTTATTAGAGCGCCCACAGCAAATAATGCCCGTTAGGCACAGGAAGTGTCCCCATGGATAAGATATTGATTCCTAAAGTGCTGCTCGAGTACTCAAACGATGATATAACGCCTTAAGTACTTCAAGAAAGTCGATGAACACAATAAATATCCGTATTTCCAAAGCACCTATAAAATTTATAACTGATCAAATATTGCACAGACAAATATTCTCCTGCATCAAGGCTATTTAAAGTTTATGGAACTGGGATAGCATGAAATGGCATGAATAGAGTCAGAAAGTCTATGACTTAAGAATTGAGTAAGCATCAATTCTCAGGACGTGTTACATATTATTATGTTGTACGGAATAGCGGGCGGTCGTGAGCATAAAACATTCATGCCGCGACGTGTGCCTCATCTGGGTCAATGTTCCATTCTCTATTGGTTTGTTTTTCAGCTTAAATTGCAACAGTTAGACCAAAATTGTATGTCTTTGGTTGTAATATTTGGAAAACAGATTTTTTCTAGACTGTATCAGATTCGATTCCATATTAGTCTATACTATACCGGAACTTAATTGTTCAGTTTTTTCATCAAATTTTGCGTCAATTGAGTTTTGTTAATATTCCAGTTTTATTTCGTAATACAACAACAAACCATTACTTACTAATTGCTGCATTAAACGAAATTAATAACTTTCAAGTACTAAATGACATTAAAGTTCGATAGACAAATCTAATTGCAAATAGAAATTACCTAGTCACAAGCACCATGGTACAACTAAGGGCTATAATTGGCAAAGCTAAACGACCCAGATAGTCCGATCATAACAGATTTACAGCCGACTTGTTGACAAACAAACTATTATCGCCGATACAGTTGATCGCCGATACAGGGGAGGGAAAGATAAATGAATCAAATTCAGTTTCAAAGCAGCCGGCGCGTCTGAAGTGGCCGGTGGTTGCGACACTAGATCGCAATGAGACAATGGACAGTAAATATTGGGTTATTGCTGGTTGTCGGTGCAACCGCCGCTTCATTATATCGCCCACGGTCGCCCCCCATTGCCGCAACAAGTGGGTGGTGTCGGTTTCTAATTTGGTCTTACCGCTCCGGGCGAAACTTGTTTGCGAAGGATTTAACAGATGCATTTCAGAGAACGCAGTGTCGAAGTGCGTGAGTGCGTCTATTTTTCTCTTTGTATTTTCTTCATGTTGGCCTAATGCATCATGTCTTTATAGGTTACATAAAACTCTTTAGCGAAGAAATTATTTATTAAAATTTAAATAAATATACATTTTAAATAAGCCAAAATTTAACCAATTTATCATAACTGTCCAATGTTCATGCAGTGATATAACTGTATTTGCCTGCATAAAGCGACTATGTCGATCAAGCGTGTCAGTAGTTCTGTGTTACTGTTTGTTACAATTATGAGTTGAAAGCTAAGCGAGAAATTGCAATAAATCAGCTCAGCAGTCATGTCATTATTTGTAACACTGAGCAAGTCGCACGGAACGAACTAATAAGTCGCTGGTATATTCATGTTCGAATCACGAACTTGTCCATTGACGAACTAGTTAGGCACGGCAACTTTGAAATATTGGTTCACTACTTTACAATCGTCTGCACGAATAAACTTGCTAATGATGCCGAACCTAATATACCCCAGGGCATGCGACTGAAAACACAATCGATCATCCCACTGACCTGCGTTAAGCGTTTTAGACCTTATCGCCGAAAGATATGGAAGAGAATGGACTGGAATTTCTTGAACGGAATTGTTGCAAGTTTGTCGCCTGCCCTGTACGGCAACTTGCCCGCCTACTCCGTCCATTGCTTGAGCGAAAGCAACCGTGACGCTTTGTACGACACGTTGCATTATGCATGGAAAATACAAGGAGCTGCTCTAGGGCCCATATTGTTTAGATGTGGAAAATACTGAATTTGAAATGTTTTCATCGACACGTTTCCTTTATGTTATGCCAATTATAATGCCTCAATTTAAAACTATTATTCTAAATATAACATTACGTTTTACAATCTCTGGCAAGCCTCAGACTTGTTGTAGGATATAAGGTACATAGTATGTTAATGTCCATGGACTGCAGTGACCATTTACCGCCACGTGACCTGCATGCTCGTCTGCAACTCCAGTATAAAAAAAATCTATTTGGCGCAAAGATTTATGTTATTATATATTCGGTTTCAAACATACTTACGATTTATGTTTTCTACTCGTGTCACTGCTCGTTTAATAAGTTCGCAAGGTCGTTTACCGCTAATCCGTTAACACCGTTTTATACTTCGTTCGGAAATATCTTCGCATTTTTATTTAAATGAGTTGAAGCTTTTTTAGGATTTTATCGTTGCATCGTCCCATATCCGTCATAAGCGTCTTCCTTCACCATACATACACGTTTTCTTTTTTTTTCTTGATGTGTAATTTTTATGAAGATTTTTGTAGTACGTGGAAAAAGCATTTGAAGTATTATAATGTTAACGATGTTATTTATATCCTTCTTATTTTACCTTTTTATAAGCTTCTATACACAAAAATATTTTGACACTAAATAGGAAAATATAAAATTTTATAGGAAGAACTGAAACAATGGATAATTTAATGTTACCGGATTAATTTAGATTATAATACGACATTATTATAAGAAACGTGCGTGTATTTTTTTAATTTTACAGTTAATTGACACTTAAGGATTATTCACACCAGCCTAGATGCTGGAACCACTTTCTACACAATTCATACAGTATTTTTACACTGTAAATATATAATTATTATTATTCTTGGGTTAAAATTTCTTTAGGTACAGTTTATTATAAAGTTGACGTATTTGAAAAACTGTGTGGCGCAATGGTTACCATGCCTAACTGCCGACCGGAGGGTCCCAGGTTGAATTCCCGACGTAGCAGGAGTTTAAAATTTCTGTTCACAGTTTGGGTGTTTGTGTTTCTGTCATTGTTTGGCCATGGCACCCACGACGCAGGCCTACCTTACTGTGGAGATATGAGAGTGAAACGTTTATTTTAAAAAAAAGTATTGTGTCATTATCGCTTTTTATTTCCTTAAGCGATGGCTATTTAATTTTATGTGACTAATCATCCGAAAAATGACAATAAATATTATTGTTTACTATCCTCACCGAGTTACTTGGTCATAAGTTGGAAGTCAAAACTTATTTCGTTGTAAGTAAACAAGTCGTATAATATTGCTGGCGTAACATTCGTACTTGAACTTGAATGACCAGCTGTATTGAACATTAAAAACAAACTTGATGAGTCAGGTGCAGTGCATTTAAAACTGGGCATAAATGTCATGAGTGCAGATAAGCAAACAAGTCGCGTGCCGGCCCGAAGTGGCCGCAGTCGGTCAGGAGTCGGAAGTTCGGCTCGCTAAGGCGACGTCCGGTATCTTTATTTATTTTTTATACTAGCGGCCGTACGCGACTTCGTGCGCGTGGACTTTGGTATTAGTCATAGCATGATATAGCCTATAGCCTTCCCCCAATAAATGGATTATTCTACACAAAAAGAATTTTTCAATTCGAACCAGTAGTTCCTGAGATTAGCGCCTTCAAACAAACTCTTCAGCTTTATATATTATATATTAGTATATATTATGTCGCTTGAACGGGTGTTAATATAACTTTGTTTCATTTTAGTGTCATTTGCATCAATTTTCAAATGTCATGTGTGTATGAGTTTTTAACTTTATTATTTTACTTACCAAAGGCAATTTTCGATCGATTGCTTTGGGAATAGTGTTAAAGGTTTATTATGTTAATGTTATATCTAAACTATAATCTATTTGCGAATTTACTCTTCTCCTTAGCTTTCGTTTACTTATTTTAATGAGTACATCTCATTTAACCTTCTTCAGAAACTAGAGCTGCAGTACCAAGCCTCGCGGCTATCAAGTCCACATTATCAGTTACATAATGAGCTGCAGTATGGGCACGCTTAGCCCGCAATCAGCAACGGGGCCAATAAACCAAGTGCGGAGGTCATCCGTGGATGAGCAGAGCTCTAGATAATAACAAAGATTATTATAGGCCGATCGTGCTGTGGTCAGCTGTTTTATACTGTCGTAACGGAAGATATCTTTCCAACATTGTAGTACTTTCTTAGAATTCCAGAAATACTTTTGATAAACATCTTCGATATCAGTACTGGATTAACATATTATTCTGATTTCATTGGACGTTACTCAATCGTGCTTTTAGAGACAATTCAACTACATATTTCCTTCTGTAGTAATTTTGCCTTATCATTGCATTTTGGCTTTGCTTAAATTAAGTCCAGTATGTACAGTTACATTTCTGTTACTTAAGATCTATATTTGGAGTTTTGGCGGGAAGTCGAAAAAGATATATTGTGCTCTTGTTTTATTTTCATTTTCTTGGTATATTTTTGAGTTATATCGGATAAAGTTGATGGTATTTTGTTTGATATAGGTCAATTACAGTGCACGAGTGTTTGTGAAATATAATAACAGTGCTAAAATATGTTTTTTTCTGCTTGCCTCCAAAATTCCATCGGACACGTTCTAGTAAAGTAGCCATCGCTTTACTTGAATGTTGGACTGACTAGACTGACTGATTACTGACGACTTACTTACTGACTTTGCTATTTCTTCGTCCAGTTTCATTGAAACTGGCAAAAAATTGATGCAAAAATTATACTTGACGCTGGCAGTATGCACAGAGTTTGCGATGCCATAATTGAAAAAAAAATCTATATCTAGTGATGTATATGACGTTTATATTCTATTCACAAAGCATTAATTAGTTTGGCGATACGCAAACCGCGTGATGCCATTACCAGGAAGAAGAAGAAGAGCATTCATTAGTGTTACAAGTTTACAACAAGCAATGAAAATATTTATAGAAGAGATTAAGACCTAGAGCTGTAAATGGCAGACAGGAACCAATTTAGCTATCCTAAATGCCATCAATCAATTTCTCGCTTCACGTAACTCTTACGTAACGGATGGCTAGACGCTCTGGGAGCCGCAAGCTCAGTCTGGTCGAACGATGACCGATTTATTTTCCTTTCATATCTCTTCCTTTCTTTGGGATACGAGTCGTAAAAAAGATAATAACGTGTAACTCAATTTGCTTTCAATACTACTATTCCATTTGTTTTTTCAACCGTGTTAGTATCTTACAAAAGTAGTACTATACTTATCTAGTGTGTGTATCTATCCGATGTTACTTCCTGTCATTCTTTCGATTTCAAAATCATCATCATCATCATCTTCTTTTTATTTTTCACTTATTGGACACGTGTCTTTTAATTGAACAATTCCAATACATTACTTAGAATAAGTTCAAAATGTTCAGTTTAAAAACTTAAATAAACCTAATTGACGTTATCAGGCACATTGAAAATACTTTTAATGACACTATTGTTTAGAAATGTCCACTTTCTAAAGTAAAATGACGACTAATTAAAAACAATAATGACTAGGAAAACTTCTCTCAGCTATGTTTGACTGTATAATCCTATTATTAGGCACATCATTACAGCACATGGCGTTACGTATAATCGACGTATTCTCTGTCAACAATCTTCAGAGATGCTAATTGGTACGCGAGTATCTCAATCTGTGTTAATTGACACAAATCCTCAATTGAAGATTTAGTCAATGAGCAAGACGAAGGATTGCAGATTGTCATTATTATAGGAAACTAGGTTTCCGCCCGCGGCTTCGCCCGCGTGGACCCGTTTTATAGGTTCCCGTAGGATAAAAACTATCCTTTGTCCTTTCCCAAAGTCCACTCTATCTGTTTTCCAAATTTCATTAAAATTGATTCAGTAGTTTAAGCGGAAAAGCGTAGCAGACAGACAGATAGACAGTTACTTTCGAATTTATAATAGTAGGGATTAGAATAGTTGTACAAACAAGCACGGGATGCAACATTGATACGGTCAGAGATTCAATGATAATTTTATCTTATCTTTCAATGATAAAATATTTCATCATGTAAATGTTAATGAGCGATAAAATCAGTTTGATTTTTTTTTATCTTTGGCAAATATGTCTTAATTTTTTTTATTCATTGGTTTTTGGCGAAATTATCCTAATCCTAAGGTAGGAAAAAATCTAAAATTTGATTTATGATAAGTGACTGGAATACTTTATGATACGTACGGATTCTATCAGGCAGAAACACATAAGTTGAAGATGTGAATAGACTGTAGAGAAGGAATAGCGCCACGTGGACTATACGTTCGTGTGCCACGCATTTTACAATACTATTACAGAATAAAGAAGTTGTGTATCGTTTAATTTGTTAATAGATGCGTTGTGATGACGATTTTTTGTACGTTTGACGTCAAACACTATATTGTGGTACTTGTTTACTACGGCTAATGTCATGTTATTAGCATGTGTAGCGTTGTAATTTAGAAGTGAGATAATCAGTATTTATGTAAAAGTTTCTTATTTACTTGAAACATTTACATAGCTCTCTAGAAAGTTCTAGTTCAAACTACTATACACTACTACATATGCTTTCGATAAGTACTCCGTTCTATTAGAGATCATGATAAAAAAAGGTGCAGATATGTTTTATCTGCTAAAGCTAAAGCTGGCACATGACATATTTATCCTCGCATTAAAAGCATCAGCTTCCTTCCATTTTGACGTTGTGTTCCAAGCTATATTAAAACAATCGATTATATGCTTTCGATAAGTACTCCGTTCTATTAGAGATCATGATAAAAAAAGGTGCAGATATGTTTTATCTGCTAAAGCTAAAGCTGGCACATGACATATTTATCCTCGCATTAAACGCATCAGCTTCCTTCCATTTTGACGTTGTGTTCCAAGCTATATTAAAACAATCGAGCGGTAATTTTCGAGCTAAAATTTCATACTTTTTACATGTCTACTTATTTTTAATTTATAATGTCATTGAATAGAAATATACGACGTCATTAAAAGCGCCAAGAAAATCGGTCACACTATTAACGTAGTACCTTATTAACTTTGTTCCATTACGCAGTATGTAAAATAAATCAATGTTCCATTCCATTCTAATGAACGCACACATTATACATTTCTTATAAGATATGTTGTTGCATAAAGTGAATGATTAGAAATTACTTGCAAGCACATCAATTATCAATACAATGTGAAGAAAGTACGTGCGCTTCACTATACTATTTTATTTTAAGGTAGTAAATGAAGAACAGTAGGCTAACTGCTTCACACTATGCAATCGTAAAACGAAAGCAATCTTCTTGATTCATATGATTGTTGTGTCGGTATTTGATATGAGCTAGGCTTGTCCGATTATTAATATGTTGTATACAGTTCTAAATATTTTGCATAATTGCATTATATTTAATGTTCATACATCAAGGTGTAAGTAATATACTTCAAGCTAAAGTATATTACTCTTGACTTGCACCTTAATTAAATGATGCAAATCTTTCCATTTGACTTGTTGCTTAACATTATCTTGGACATAATAAATACGACACTCATCTATCATCCATAATTCGATATTTTAAACTCAAATGAACAATTTTATTCCTAATACAAATCAGATAAATCTACATTTCTCACTTTACTAGACATGAGTAAAAATGAATTCATATTTCAAGCTCACCTCGACGCTTTCCCGACTTAAACGAGGAGTCCACGTTCAGAAACATGTACAGTGTCTCACAAATTGCGTAAAATTACGAACTGATACCAACAAACGATACAAGTGACTGAATAATTGCATTTCAGAACGATTCAAATTTGAAATTAAAAGCGTTACGTTCGGATGCGCTGACTGAAATATTACAAAGTGACGATAATACAGTGTACGTACATTCGGATACTCGTACTGGTTGAAGTGAATTAAAAGACACAGA
Organism: Pyrgus malvae; assembly: GCA_911387765.1. NCBI lineage: Eukaryota > Metazoa > Arthropoda > Insecta > Lepidoptera > Hesperiidae > Pyrgus > Pyrgus malvae. The sequence goes on from OU426949.1 coordinate 27,358,843, forward strand.
TAATAAAATTGGCTTCTGGTGTTGTTGCGTGATTTGGTGGAGGGCGAGGAGTCTGCGTTTGGTGTTGCCGTGATTGGCGCGAGGGGCCAATGCGGCGGCGGCGTGGGCGCAATGTCGCCGCCGCGGGCGCTGCTGGCGGCTCTGCTGCTCTGCCAACTGCTGTCGTACGGTGGCCACCAGGGACTCACCAAGATATTTTACACGTAAGATATTATTTTGGCAAACACCTTTAAGCTAAAAATGCTGATACAGGTGTATCAGTTTTCTCGGAACCTATAGCGCAAATAAAGTCAGTGCAACTTTAAAAGTTGTTCTAAAAACGCTCTACACACTTTTACTCCTTATGGCTTAAATTTATGGTGTCCTTTATGAAGTTATTGTTTCCTTTTCCATACCTATTAGTTTATTTACATTTTGTATCGCTGGAGCTAAGTTTTCTTTGAAAATTGTCGTTTACATTACGAGGCTGAGCTGATTCTCCATAAAGTTGTTTGCCTTGAGACAATCGTTGGTTGCCACGAAAAATACGTAATTTTTATTTAGATTATCTGTAACATGCAAGAATTTGTTTTAATTCGAGTTCACTAGGTACAACATCGCATTACATAAAATTTGAAAAACTGCTTTTTAAGTGACAAAGCACTTAAAAGGATAACCAGCAATTTAAATAACTTCGATTATCGTTTACAGTTTGCTCTGTATAATTATGCAGATGTAAAGTAAAGCTTTAAAGAATTATGGAGAGCTTCTCATCGCTTTTCTAGTCTTAAATAAAATTCCGCTCTCTTTCGCCATAAAAAAGGTGTTCCCGGAGGCCATTCCTGACAGCTACGATTATCGACGGAGATTGGTTTGAATTACGGATTTCAGGCCACCTTTGAATCGTTTATCTGTATCGCCATCGGGGCAAGACTAAAATTGATAGAGTTACCCTTATCTTTTGGTAAAGTGAATTCTCTGCGGTATTTCAAAAGCGCGTTGACATCATTTGGGAGAAGGTTTCTCCGGCTTCGTAGCTCAGTGTGTTCAGAATCCTAACTACCTAAATTTGGAAGTATTTGGAAGTTATCGCGTTATAGTAACAAAGATGACAGTGAAATTAAATCTAAGTTGATATGACTTTAGGGCCAAATTTTTCTTTAATTTAATTATTTCTTTATATTTTAGTACCGCTTTATTGTTCCGACTGAATGTAAATTTTGATTTATGAACGATGATAATCTTGCCAAAACATCATCAATTAAAGCTGTTATTTCAAGTACCTTTCATTTAATCTACTATCATTTTATCATCTTACTACATCGACATTTGTGAGGTCGGTACTATTATTTAAATCTTAGCAGGATATTTACCTATTAAATTATTCTAGCATCGACTTGTTATTTTATTGTTTGTGCCCAACAGTTGTTTCCTAGTAGAGACACCTGGTTATAATAACATAAGGCGTCAGTTTCGATTTAATTACATAATATTTCAACAAAGGTATTGGTTTCTCGTCTAGTACGTTTCCTTTGCGCCTATTTGTTAATTGTTTTAATTACATTGCTTCTTCGCACGTGTTACGGTCGTCATGTTAGGCTCAGTCATGTGTGATCTTGACGTAGTGAGTCAAATAGTATTCGCAAACTGCTAATTTTTCGCCTTTAGGTATCTTTAACGCTAGTATATAGAACTGTAGATTACGGCTACGCTATACCTACTATTATGTCACACATGAATCTATACGCATTTGTAAATGCTATTACAAACTGGAACATTTTACCGCCATAGATCATAGAAAAAAAATCGGCTACATTAACACAAGTTTTATAAAGAAACGTATTGTTATTACATAAATTTTCCACATGTTAAATTAACACGATTGCAAATTGTTAAGCAAAAAATGTACCTGCGATATACTTAAATATTTCTATTTAAATATATTCGCACTTTGAAATGCATGATAATTATGCAAAGCGTGAAAACGGCGTCTGCTCGATACACGAATACCAGTTATTTTATGCATAGAAAATGTTTTTGTTACATTTCTTTCCTAATTGAAATCTCCTATCTTTGACACACTGACTGTAATTTTACTTGTAAATAACTTACTAACTTAGCCGTAATGACATGTAATCTTTATCATTAACGTGAGTACATTGATCCAATGAAATACTTGCTGCATATTTTTATTTATCTATACGTCCTTCTATAATTCCTTCTTTTAATATTATTTAATAAATTTTTAAAAACGAATAGATCGTTTCATTATTATATGTATACGAATCGGAATCGTTTACATTTTAACTTTGTTTACCTCTACATTATAATTTCGGATGTTTGTAAGTGGATTTGAACTGATTTTTAAATAATCGCATGTATTAAAATATCCTAATTGCCTGACATAGAAAAAAATTGGACATAGGCAAAATTTAACAGTCACTATAAAAACTAGGATAGAAAGAACATAATAATTGTTCGAATGACGTCCGCGCCAATAACTGAATCCTGCCCTCCAGAATTTAACTGTACTTCGTTTGATGAGTCGTGACGGAATTAGAAAGACGATTAAATTATTATAATATAGGTAAATTAGCCTTTGGAATAACTTACTCTGCTGGGAGGATGACAACAAAATCTTATTATTCATTAGTAATTTCATGAATATAAAATTTCTATTTTCAGTTATGTTTAGGTATATACTTTAAAATATTAATTAGTTTAGACTACATTAAGCAGTTGTTTTTCTTTATTTGAAAATAAAGGAAAATGTAAAGTTACAATCATTTGTGATTTTGCATCTGTATGACTAATTGTATCACTATTATATCATCGATGACAATTTTCGAACTACGTACAGTTCGGGTAACTTTGAACATTTTTTACATTATTTGTATTATTAAAACTGATTTCTATTTATGACACCTTTATTTTATTGAATAAATAGTGTCCTTTTGAGTTGGTTTTTCTGTCTAACAAAATAAATTTGCGAAAGAAACAACAGAACTACCCATAATTTCCCCTAAAACTCGAATTCAAAGTTATCATGAGTTTTGGGTAACATTGAATATTTTTTATTAGAATGTAAAAAACCTTAATATTTTAAGGTTTAGGTAGAACAAAAAGAAAGTATTATTAAATTTAAAAACCTTATCTATAAAAATGACATCTACACTGACGTAAAAAAGTAACAAATAGTTTATTTTTGCCATATGAATCAAAGTGGACGAGTTTACGATTACAAATCAGAGTTCAAAAACTTCCATCAACTTAACCACGGAAAAGGCGGGAATTTTCAGAATTATGGCATTGACAGTTTATTTCTTTAACTTTCATTTGGTACAAAAACATTTTGGCAATCCATTTAACACAGTTATTATATTGAAATGTCAAAAAGTTTCGATGAAATAAATTGTTAAATCTTTTTCCCAACTTTGTTCAAAGTTAAACGTCAATTCAAAGTTACCCGTAATGACTGTACATGTTTCATTAAATTTCTTCATAAAATTAAACTGCGAAATTAGATGGGTATCTTTTTATGCCTGCTTTTTAACATTAACAACTTATTACTTAATATATCTGATATATTATTAATATATTTGACAGCCTCCGTGGCGTAGTGGGTGATGATGAGCCAACTGCGAAGCGTGAGGTCGTGGGTTCGATTACCACCCAGGACAAATATTTGTGTGATGAACATGACTATTTGTTCTGTGTCTGGGTGTTAATTTATCTATTTAAGTATGTATTTAGAATTATATAAGTATGCTTATCAGCTTTCTGATTACTATAGCACAAGCTCTGCTTAGTTTGGAATCAGATGGCGTTTTGTGTGAATTGTCCAAAGTTATTTATTTATTATTATTATATCTCTCTTTAACATAAACCAGCCTAACATAACCTACCATTAGATTTTATAGTTATCAATAAATAACTGGCATATATAAATCCAACTTATAACGGTCGTATTCTTTTACTGAGATTTATGAATAGTGGCGTCCATTGTTATTGCATAGTTCCCACATCTGGGCTCAATCACCTCAATTGGTGCTATGATTGTTTCAATTGGACGAATTTCGTTTACTTTCTGTACTATATTTGTTATGACAGCTACGATTATTGGCTTTATTTTACTTTGTTTAAAGGTATTAAGTTCATGATGTTTTCATAATATTATCATTCGTACTTCCTTAATATTATTGTTTTAAAATTTTTAGGGCGTCTTACGTAAAGAAACCATCTCCAAGTAAAGTGTTGATTAGTTACGTCCCAAGTTAAGTTATGAGTACGGGTCATTTTCTTATATCATTAGTGCGACTCGAACATCGTGAAATTGAAATTCAAGTTACGGGTGACTTTAACCGACAATTAGCGTATTTGTCACTTTACTTAAAGGTTCACCCTTATTTTACTTGTTAGATTGTAAGGGACAATCTAACAAGTAAAATTGATTGATGATGATTGATGGTTTCAATATAAACATTACTTTCGTCTGTAAAGACTAATTTGAGCCTTATTTTACTTGTTAGATTGTAAGAGTCCTTGTATAATGGATAGTTATAAAATATCCGATGTCCACCGATCCGCACTTGGCCAGCGTGGTGGACTATAACCTAAATCCCTCTCACTTGTGAGAGCAGACCTGTTCCCAGCAGTGGGACATAAAAAGGTGTTGAAAAAAAAAACCGATATCCAAACTTCATTTGTTTAAATCGAGATTTGCCAAATATGTTTAGGCTTCTTGTATACACACTTTGTTTTTAGCGTAAATATCTACGGTTAATTTGCCATGCGACTGTCAGTGTTGTATGGGACACAGTGGGAACTTGTTGGATCCATTCATTTAATGTTTCGTTAATTAAATGGTACTGAACTGATATTTAAAGATATATTGTCGATATCCGTCTAAAACGATTTCGTTACAAATTCTTGGACTAGTTTCTTTATAATCGATGGAACTTCCCGGTAGTATTGTGCAAAATTTTAGAAGATGGCCTTGAAGAAACCAATAAAAATAATGCTTATGTCTATGCTTACAGCATGTAATTAAATGTGACGTATAATTGCACGGGTCAACTTATTATTAATGATAATTGTTTTAAAAGTACTGATTGGAATAGGTCTTTTATTGATTTTGTTTTTTTCTATTTTCAGATTACCTGACACCGGGCAGCCTCCAATAATAATCACCTTGGCAGAAAACACGAAATTGGACTTGCGAAGCCCCGATGAGTTGTTGTACGTCAATGACTCAGAGCAACACAATGACACCCAGACCTTCGCCATTGTGGATAGAGACACCACGGAGGAGCCAATCTTGCCACTGCACGGGGACGGGGAAAGGGAAACCACCGAACCAAGACTCGTTGTAAAGGCGAAACCGATCCATGAAGTAAAGCAAACCGAAGATGCATTTCAAAATACAATCCCCGCAGTCGACGTTGATACTACCGCAGAATCTCAGTCAGAAGAAAAAGAAAGGGAAGAAAACATTCCAGTTAAATCCGAAACCCCACAAGAGGATATACCCTCGTTCTCGGAGTGGGCCCAGAAGCAGTTGGCCGAAGCCGAAAAACAGGATACTGTATTGAATCATTCGAGTCAACCTAGTCATAGTAATACAAATTTTAGCAGCAAAAGCACGAAACTGCGCTCAAAAAACTACGCCTCGCTAGCGTGCGGGGCCAAGGTAGTAGCCGTCAACCCAGAAGCTGGATCGCCCAGCTCGATACTGTCTCCAAACAGAGACGAATATATGCTCAATACTTGTAATAGTCGAATTTGGTTCGTGGTTGAACTCTGCGAAGCGGTGCAAGCCCAGAAAATAGAGATTGCCAACTTTGAATTATTCTCCTCCACGCCCAAAGACATCGCTGTTTATTTCAGCGATCGATTCCCCACTCGGGAATGGACCAGCGTCGGTCAGTTTACAGCTCAAGATATGAGAGATGTACAAAGTTTTGATTTATATCCACATTTATTTGGAAAGTTTATCAAAGTCGAGATGCTCTCGCACCATGGCTCTGAACATTACTGCCCAATATCGTTGTTCAAAGTGTACGGAACATCGGAGTTCGAAGTGTTAGAAAAAGAGAGCTCTCAGCATCCTCCTCACATCGATGAAGATGAAGACGACGACATAATAGATGTCCCTGACATCCCGGCAGCTGAAACTGAACCTTCAAAGAACCTTTTTGGTTCTGCGAGGGACGCAGTCATGTCAATAATGAAGAAAGCAGCGCAAGCGTTAGTTAAGACAGAAGTTCCTAAGAATATATCCAGTGAGCATAATGACACATCAACAGACGATATGTACAAACGGTGTTGCTCTCCCAGCCATATTATAGTGTGTGATAATTGTAGTGAAACTTTATATAATGAGGTGTACGAACTCCTTAGTTGTAGCTCGGACAAATTAAACAATTTAGTGCGTCAAGTGTTTTTACGCGATACTTTAAAGTGTACAGATATATGCCATCAATTTGGCTTAGATTTTAAAAGTACAAAGACTATAGAGTTTGGTGAAGAACGCGTCGCATATATGAACGCTTTGTTTCCTCCTAAGTACTTAGCAGCGTTGTGTAATTTACTTGCCATAAAGGAGAAGAAGGTTGTCCTCAACACAAGTTTTGAGACTGAAATGAACGTTACCACTAATATGACTGTCGATGAGTCTCCACAGAATGCAAGCGAAACAAATGTAGAGCAAGAAATCAAAATAGTTCCGATAAAGAATAACGAAACTGAAGAGGATAAAATAAACGAAACTGATCATTCGGAAGATAAAACTGTTGTACCTGAACAAACTAATCAAAGCGCTTCAATAGAATTACCTAGTGAAGAGAAGGTTGTAGATGATAAAAAGGAAGACACGCAAATTGTTTTGGAAGAAGCATCAACACCAAGTCCCCAAGAGGAACTTGTTGTGAATCTAGATACGAATACAGAAAGTGAAAAAGAGGCATCGAAATCTGATAATGGAAATGAAAAGACTGATTCCACTACGGAGAAACCAAAGGAAATCGTCGCTGGTGCCGGCGACGAGATGAACGATCAGACAATTGACAACGACAACTTCATATCTGATTTCGATCAGATGGCCGTGGACCCCACGCCCCCGGGTGTGCAGGTTCCAGTCAATCAAAATCAAGCGCAGACTACTATACAAAAGGAGTCTGTATTTCTGCGATTGTCAAATAGAGTTAAGGTTGGTATATACTTCTATAATTATGTAACACTTAAATTTATTTTTACAATTATTTTTAACCGTCCCACTGATAGGCACAGGCTTCTCCACTCAAAATTGAAAGTGATTTAGGCAATAGTCCACTACATTCACCAAGGTTTTCCCTACTTAATTAATTACTAAGCATTAATGTTAAGTCCACCATTCCATACTTGGCCGGCGTGGTGGACTATGGACTACATCCCTCTCATTTCCGAGAGCTACTTGCTGGGCAGTGGGACATAAATTGTGAAAAAAAAAAGTTAAATCTTATTCATATAGAAGAAGAATAAGACATATCTTAGAAGCTGCGTTAACTAAACACAATTAAAATTAATGGTCCATTTAACTTCCGATTTTCCCAATATAATAAACTTTTTAAGAAGCTAAGCTATGGAGCACAAGCAAAAAATCCAAATACCCAAATAATCTAAATAGCTACGTTTTACCTGAAATTAAAACGTTTATTAAACATACTTACCTTATTCGACCTAATATTATGAGAGTGGCTTCCGTTTCCGTAGTGTACTAGTCGCTTAAATCCGGTCCGCCAGCGCCCCCTATACCTAACTCCAGCTTGTTCATTTCCGGTTGGTCGAAATTTTGCGACACTAGCGCCACCAAAGGCAGGTTATGACGAAGGAGTAATTTTAACCTCATTGCGTCTATGTTACACCAGGCAGTTTTAAAAACTTAGGTCGAATAAGGTAAGTATGTTTAATAAACGTTTTAATTTCTAAAACGTAGCTATTAAACAGTACTGTACCGTTATTCGACCTAATATTATGAGAGACGTGTCTATTATCGCCTGGTGGCGCTGGAACAAGCCAATGTGATTAATTATCTTGCTAAGTGCCAGGAGGAATAAACGCTCATATGATAAACATATTTACTGAGTATGCAGGAGCTATGAATGTTATAAAATAACAATGCAAAATAATAATAAATTAATAAATTGCAATGTGAACTTACAAGCTGTTAACTTAATTGTAAGTCAATCATGAAGTGACAAAATCTATAGACAATGGAGAAGATAAACACCTGCTGCAACGCAAGATGTCACGACGTAATGTTTCTTAAAAATGTAGGCTGTAAGTTAGGCACTTGTCATAATATCGTCTGAAGGGAACTTTTCAACCCAATTTCTACTTGTTCAGCTGGCCTAACACTTCCAACTGTTTACGTCGACTTTCTTGACAGCTAGGATCTCCTGGTGAAGTTAGGTTTTTAATTATTATTTATTTATTTAGCTAGGTATCTCGTTTGCAGCCGATGCAAACGATTAACACGTTAATCTTCTGCGATAAAACGATATGAGAAAAACTTAAGAATAATTGCTTAATTTTTCGACGGGTGGTGACAAAGGATTTGTGGACATTAATGGTCGTATACGACAAACTCGTTTTATCATGCAAGTCAACAATATACCTAGTTAAGTCCGAAATACCTGGCTTATAAAATTTGAACTTGATGTCATTTGCAGAAGCAACTTAACTTTTCAAGGCCAGACAGTAAATTCTTAAGGTAGATCTACGTTATATTGACAACGATACAAACTTTTGTTGATGTGACTAGTTTCTTAGATTAGATTCTCCCATTTCCAGACTTCCAAATTACTCTCCAACGCTCTAGAACGTGGCAGTCCTCGACTTGGTACATGGTATGGAATCCGAGGCTTTATTCATGTGGTTAGGACTCTTTGTAGGTATTAGAAGTGGTAATGGAAATATTACCTAAATAGGAAATAGAAGGAGAATTCTCTGAGTGGGAACTGTAACTCCGAGAATGGCCAATGACTTGATCGTTCGATTCGGTGTGCAATATTTTGATACAACTTGCGACGAACAAGTCCAAGAACGGGTGCGCCAAATTTCTGGAATACACTACACAAAATGCCACCAATAAAAATAAAAATAAAAATTAAACGAATTGTCGGACAAGTAAAGTTTAAATATAAAGAACATTAAGTTACATTATTCGTTCTTATATATTTCCATGAAATACCTAAATATATGAAAACTTCAACAAGTTGATAGAGACACCAAACGAAAACCAAACGCGTGACGCCGATTTCCAACATTTGGCAGTAATATCTAGTCTGCAAGGGGATATAAACCTTGTAAATCGATCTGTGAATATTAAACAGATCCGGCAGTTCTCCTATCTAGCTCTTGAGTACTTTCGCGGTGAGGTTCGTACTCTTTGCAGGTACTAGTGCGGTTGTCACATTTAAAGCAAGGCTGAATTTCAGGAACTGGCCGTAACCTGAAGCATCCGAAATGTAGCAGCCTTTTAATCAGAACAGAAGATCTGATGCTGTCCAATCGTCCCATTAGACTAAGATTGCCTGGCACTGGCACCCCAACCAGGCCCGGTTATAAGATAGCGCGACGAAAGTGACCGATGAATAAGAGACTATCGCCTGAGTTTGAAAAGACTGATGGTAAAGGTGACCTGTCGTAGCCACGAAAATCATTCTTATTGTCTCCTGTAGATCTATATACTTCGTGATAGCAAAATACAAAAGTATCCCAAATCACACCTTCGAGAAATTCAAGGAGCCTTTGCAAATAAAATGAATTGAATAGAATGTGCCTTCTTGGTGTAAGGATTGACTTCTCGGTGTTTATTTCCAGCCATATTACTACTGCATGCAGACCAAGTTCGATATGTGCACCTAGTAGGGCTGAGTCCTGATATACCAAAAGGAAGTCATCCGAATAAATTAAAGGCCTTGCTTTCCGAGCTACAGTACTTACAACGAATCTCCGCCCCTCCGAAGCCGGCTACAAGTAGCTTAATCAAGATATTACCACGACAGGTACGTTTGCGGCAGTATTTTGCTGCGCCTTTCAGAGGGATAAAGATCCGCTCTGACAACTGTAGTGGTCAGTCCAATGCGATAAGGATGTATACGCTGAGATAAACGACAGACAAGTTATTACAAGTAATACTGGCCTAAATCAAATACATGAAGAGAGTGTTTTAAAACAAGAAATTTCCTACGTGAACCAACTCATTCAATTTTCCTAAACTAAAAATTGGCAGTCGCTTTTGGTTCCGATAAACACCAATGACATTGGGAGAGGGTGTCGCCGCTTTTCTTATACCCTGCCTCATCAACATATTTAAGGAGTTTTTACTGACCAAGGTGTTGGTCGCGAAGAATTTAACCAATGAGCGGTTTTGCTTCGAACGGGATCCGATTAGTCAACCATGAGGATGTAGGGCGGCGTCCTCATAGATACTCGGCGGTAGCAAAATATATCCAAAACTGACCAGAACGAAGAGGTTGACTCGGTGAGTCATATCCTCTTTCCAGTACAATCTCTTCATTCTCTTTCTTCTCGAATCTTTGCCTGGCGGAATTGAGATTTATTATCATTTTGGGCTGACAGGCACGAAAAGGTTGACTCCGTGGGTCAGATCATCTTTTTCAGTGTAATCTCTCTTTTCCCGTGGCATTAAGAGTACAGCATCAATTTGGGAGTGTAAGGGTACACAGCACTAGCAATATATATCCAGCTTGATCGACATGAAAAGGTTGACTCGGTCAGTCAGATCCTCTTTAGTGCTCTCTTTTCCCGGTGGGATGGAGAGCTAGCATAATTTTGGAAGTGTAGGGCGGTGACCCTCAGCACTAGCAATATGTATATATCCCGCTTGTCGGCATGAAGAGGTTGACCCGGTGAGTCAGATCCTCTTTTTAGAGCTCTCTTTTCCCGGTGGGATGGAGAGTTAGCATCATTTTGGGAGTGCAGGGCGTTGCTCCTCAGCACTAGCAATATATATCCCGCTTGTCGGCATGAAAAGGTTGACCCGGTGAGTCAGATCCTCTTTTTAGTGCTCTTTTCCTGGTGGGATGGAGTTTACTTTTCTAACTTTCTACCAGCAGAGACTTCCTGATACAATGTGTATGAGAAGAAAATTTTTGACGTCACAAGTTGGTATAGACAATTGGGATGTTGACTACAAAATTTTTAATTGTTTAATCGAAGCACTTTATTTACCGAATTACATACCAAAATTAGATTTCGAATAATTTAAGAAATGTTCACGTTCAGTACGTTTAAGATTCAACATTAGATAGAAAGCGCAACAGCACGTCCTGACGTCACGTCGTAAAATATATCACCAAAGCTTCACACGTTTTTAATGTATAACAACATTAACAACAAAATTAAAATCCTAAAGCTTCGTTTAGCTAGAAAGGTCCAGAATATAAACCTTAAAAAATTAAAACTATATATTTTTTAAGCAACATTAATTTTTATTTTTATTTTATAGCAGGAAGTCTATATTCATATTTAATTAATAAATATAATATATTTAGTAAGTATCAATTAACTTTCTAATTGATTAAATTGTTATTGATGAAAACAAAAATCGTTAACATAAATGAATTAACAATTATCCTGTTTTCATAGCATTATTATTATTATTTTTTATCATAGTGTCAACACCCAAATTGTAAGGTATAAGTTTTATTATAAAGCTGTCATGACACGTTAAGTCCAGATAAGTGCAAGTACTGCCTTTGTACTTTGTGTAGCGGGCATTGCTGCAATTCAGGTCAGAAGAAGCATTGCGAACTATTATATTGCTAGAGCATGTACTCCGGGATGTAAGAAATGGACGGATCCTCCACATATATATATGCACCAAAACATTTAGTGATAGCTGGGTGGCACCATATTTTACAACTGGCTTATGGCTAACCAACGTGGGACATTCGTCACGTCGATATAGAACTCCACGTTAATCCGGGTCGATCACAGAATTTCGACACTATATATAAAGTTATATATACACTGCCTAGTAATAAAAGTTGATTAAACTTACGGTTCTGATGAGAGAGATGGCGTCTTTGGTTACGTTTACGCCTCTTGCATCGACCCATACCTTGTTTACATCACGACGATTCCTTGTTGTATCCAACTCCGTACTGGGCGCAGGCGGATTTACTTTATACATCTCTGAAAATAAAGAACATCCCAAACAAAGTAACGCCCGTTTTAGATGTTCAACCGATTAATAATAATCGTAACATAATTATACTAAATTCATAAACCAAAACGAATTAAAAAAAAAATTCGTTGAAAATTATGAATTTACCTTCATAACACTATAAACAGATGTATACATGAAACTTACGCTGTCCAAACCAAATGGACTAAGAGTTTCTTAAAAAGAAAAGGTTAAAACTCACCTTTATTGTTACTACCATATTATCTATATTGTATTGTATTATATGTAACAAAACACTTTTACCGAACGAAAAACTTCGTTATTAATTAGTAAGTATGAAATTGTATACTTAAGATCAACACTTTTACCGAACGAAAAACTTCGTTATTAATTAGTAATTATAAAATTGAATACTTAAGATCAACACTTTTACCGAACGAAAAACTTCGTTATTAATTAGTAAGTATAAAATTGTATACTTAAGATAAAAACACTTTTACCGAACGAAAAACTTCGTTAATTATTAGTAAGTATAAAATTGTATTAGGATTAATCCTTAAAACCACTGTAATCCACTGCAAGTACGACTAGTATAAGTAAGACGGTCCAGCGCTTGCGAGCCAAGCGAGCCAGTGACCGCCTCGTGCGGGAACAGAACAGCCAATGAGGTTAAAATTACTCCTTCGTCATAACCTGCCTTTGGTGGCGCTAGTGTCGCAAAATTTCGACCAACCGGAAATGAACAAGCTGGAGTTAGGTATAGGGGGCGCTGGCGGACCGGATTTAAGCGACTAGTACACTACGGAAACGGAAGCCACTCTCATAATATTAGGTCGAATAACGGTACAGTACTGTTTAATAACATCACAGATTTTCACACTTGTTGCTCGGAAACTGGAGTAGGAAACTCAAACAATGTTTTAAAGTTTACTTATAAAAAACAGTCAATGTTGAAATTATAAATTATATTATTTTATTATAGTAACATAAGTATATACTACATTTCAGACACTGGAGAGAAACATGTCCCTGTCCGGACAGTATCTAGAAGAGCTGAGCAGAAGATACAAGAAACAAGTGGAGGAAATGCAGAAGTCATTCGAAAAGACCCTTATTCAAATGACAGAAGAGCGGCGAAAGAGCAACGAGAGAGAACAAAAGTATCTGGAGCAAATGACAATCGTGCAGGAGCAACTAGCGCAGGCAACGGGCGCCATCAAAGTACTGATGGAAGAACGAGACAGCTGGTTCGGAAACATAACATTCTTTAAATTCCTCGTATACCAATCAATAATCATAGCAATCGTAGTGTACTACTTATCAAAAAGGAGAAAACCTGAATCTGTTGTAGTCGTTCCTATTCCGAAGAAAGTTAAAAAGAATAAAGATAAATTAAGAAGAAAATCAGTTGAAGGTGTTAGTGGTCACGCGACACCCTCAGCCAAGCAGCGCAGACCAAGTGAGGAAGCTTTCCGAATAGCGCGGCATATCACAGATGACGTGGACAAAGACGCCGATGAAGGTGAATGGCAAGTAGCGAGAAAGAACAGGAAACGGAAGACCTCAATAATCCATAGAAACCAGGAAGACAGTAGAACGGATGCCAGATTGGAGCGTCAGGATAGCATCAGGAAATTACATGAAACACCCATTCCGCTGGACGAAGCAGAATACTTCGCTCCCGTCACTGAACCAAAAGAATTCATCGAGAACACACCTAAGAAGCAGTTACCAAAAATAAACGGATCGTTCTTTAATAATTTAAAGAGTAAAACGATCAAGACGAGACGATTATCGTCACCGGCCTTTCTACGGACGTTGAGTCGACAGAGTGCCCGAAGCACGCCTAGTCCTGTATTGAGGCCGGCAGAGCCTATGTACAATGGAAAGATAACCAAGAAAGCAGCCTCAGAGTCTCCGACAGGGAGCCTCTGGTCGGAATCCACGGAAATCTCGCAGAACGGACATCAAGACAGCGAGAGCGGTGGCAAAAAGAAGAAAAGTCTGAAGAATATATTGAAAAAAGTGTTCTGATGCGGACTGAGGACTGACAGAACCTGTTTCCCTTAAATCTCGTGCCGCTTTTTGAGCGTTTAAGCTATTGTAATTTGTTTCTTTCGCTATTAACAATTATGTATGTAATGTTTAAATTATTTTATTGTATAGAATATTTTTTATCGTTGTTAGACCTCTGTAGGTGCCAATTGTGATAAATTAGGGAGCCTAATTGTTAGCATGTTACAATTTTTATTTTGTGCGGTGATGTTTGTGGAATGCCAGTGTTGGGTGACAATAAATTGTGAAGATGTGGACACTAGTCGAGTGAGTTCGGTAAACAAAGAAATGGCATTAAATGCAATTAATTTTATTTACGTCGTTTCAATTTTAACAACCCATTGTTAGTAAATCAATAGTTAAATGTGTATGGTCAATCAATATTCATTTTATATTTATGTCTAAATCAATATTTATCAATTTTATCATATTAAGCAATATTTATTTTAATCATTATTTAATTTAATCAATATTTATTATTTACACTAGCCTTCCGCCAGCGGCTTCGCCCGCGTGGACCCATTTTATATGTTCCCGTAGGATAACAACTATCCAATGCATTTTCTCAAGGTCCACTCTATCCGTGTTCCAAATTTCATTAAAATTGGTTCAGTAGTTTAAGCGGGAAAGCGTAGCAGACAGTTATTTTTGAATTTATAATATTAGTATGGATTAATCAATATTTAAATATCTATGGGTCTCAGTGACCACTTAGCATCCTTGCTTAACTACTTGGCGATTACTAATTATTTTTTTTTATAAATTATCCGAAAAAAAGTCAGACGGGCCGCGTGGTGTTAAGCGATCACCGTCGCCTATGGACACGGGCAACCCCAGGGGAGCCACCCGAGCATTGCCGGCTTTGGAGAGCTTTTTTTACAGCTTTCTTGAAGAACCCCATGTCATAGTCCACAGGAAATGCCTCAGCTGAAAGGTTGTCCCGTAACCTACACGTCTGTGGTAAAAAGGAGCGTGCAAAGCGGACTGTGGAGGACCGCCACGAGTACAGATGGTGTCGGTGGAACTTTTACCTTCGTCTGGTGCCAATGTTGCCATAATATTAATTATGTGATAAATAATGTTATTGCTTGTTAATGGATCAAGTTCAAAAGAAATACAATATGATCAAACATATTCATTTTAATAATACATCTTAACCATATATAACATTTGAATATAAATATATAACACTACTACTATAAAATTACAGAAACAGATTGTAAAAAGTCATCTATATCTACACATTTACCGTTAGCCAGATTCTTCTGTTTCGATAACACATTTAATTCCTTTGCCGCTGTTTCTAAGACATCCTTAGTATATGCTTTGCTTCTATTTGTGGCAAAGATAATTTCATTGACTTCTTCAAACAGTTTCACAGATGCTAAATGTTTAAAATATTGTTTTAATTTTTCTATTATACTGCCTTGGAGTTGCGTGTCTCGGCATACCAAGTTTAGGATGAAGTGACCTGAAAATAACAAAAAAATATAAGAGCTATTAATATCAATTTTAAAGGTGCTGTTTTTAAAGATGGTTCTTTGGTCTCTTTAAAAAAGGTACTGGTCACAATGGTGGTACTTCTAGATATGTTAAACCTATAAGGTGTGTTTTACGACTGTAGATCCCACAGTCCATAGTTTTGGATAACAAACGGTACAGGATGCAAACTAGCCTTGCCTCAACGGAATAGAATGAAACAATAAAGTCTACCCTTTGTTGATATTGTAATAAATGCTGAGTGTAAATAAGCAGCCCATATCAATGTTACTCGTAGTTTATTATGGATGTAGGGGCGTGTGAAATTCACATTGTGTCTCTGTTTAGGCATGGTCAACGAAGACATCAGACCATCAGTATTAACCAGTTATTATGACAAATTTAGGAAACACACATAGATATAATTTGCACATGTATGCAATAAAACAAAAAAAAGTTTGTAAACCAGCCTTCGTGAAATAAAAGTTGTGTACATAATAATACTGCTCCTATGAACAAATAATACATCATGCAGGTATGGTTATTCCTAAAGTAATAACCTTTTTTTTTGTTATGGGGGGACTTTTAAAATGTACACGGCACCTTGGGAGAGGATACTTGGTTATGTGAGATTTGACTGCACTAAAACCCCCTCGGTGACCTGCCTCTGCGCGTGGGGAGGACTCCGGGATCTCCAGTGGATCGCACCGGTGTCTTCTACGTGTGGCGCCCCCAAAACGGTGAACAGAGGCAGATTTGCTGTCCTGCACCTTCCGATGCTTACGGCGGCATATGGCCATGCACACACCACTGTCCTTCCCGAGGCTGCTGGCTGGACGGGTCGAGCTCCCACTCTCACCGCCCGCAGCCCCGGAAGCCCACTTTTAGTCGCCTCTTACGATCAGGCAGGGGATTCCGTAGCTCTATTCTTAATCCCGAAGCTACAGGGACTAAACTAACCTAAGCTCTTAGCTGAGTTGTTTAGTTGCTTCATTAGCTGGGGCAGTATGCACAACAGCACACTATGGAATACACTTACCATTATCTTCTAATATATTCTTAACTCGAGAGAGGGCGTCGTTTTCAAGGAACTGTGGCGGAGGACAGGACAGACCCAGCGTTCTGTCTTTGCTGTCCATGTCGAACATAACTGCTCCATATTTCTTGCCTGTGAGTATAAAGAACTGTTGATGGGTAAGGGAATCAATTATAATAACAAACAAGCAACCCAGAGAAATTATTTGACGATATAAAGTAGATAGTGAAGCGCGCATGGCTCGGCGGCTACCGTACGCAAGCGGTCTATGCAGCTAAGCCAAACGGGCGCAGTCGGGTGTGAGATGGGTGACCGCTAGTGGCAAAAAGAAATTCATGCGCGTTTCCGTGCTTCGAAGGGCACGTTAAGCCGTCAGTCCCGGTTGTTGTCGATAGATAATAATCGTTAAACCTTGTCGGAGGCCTTATGGGTTTGACCAACCCGCATTGGAGCAGTACGCTAATTGTCGGTTAAAGTCACCCGTAACTTCAATTTCACGATGTTCGATTAGCACTATATAATCATATGATAAACTGACCCGTACTCATAGCTTTTACTTGCCAATTAACTTTACTTGGGACGTAACTGATCAATACTTTACTTGGAGATGGTGAACGAGGCCCTAAACCTACTGCTGCTACTGATAATCTTATATATTAGGTATATACTTGATAATTTTAATGAAATTTGGTACACATATGGAGTGAACCTTTACAAAGGACATGGGATAGTGTTTATCGAGAAAAATAGGCCTGAAGGGGATGAAAATTTTGTTTAGTGTTGTAATCGTCGAAGATAAAAACATGAATTTTTGTATTTAGGTACTGGATAGCAAGATGATGTCTAAAATCTATACTAATATATAAAGCTGAAGAGTTTGTTTGTTTATTTGTTCGTTTGAACGCGCTAATCCCAAGAACTACTGGTTCGAATAGAAAAAATATTTTTGTGTTGGATACTCCATTTAGGCTTTAGGTTATATAACATTATGCTATGACTAATACCAAAGTCCACGCGTAAGAAGTCGCGCGCGGCCGCTAGTATTATATGGAATGATAACCAAAACCCACGAGGGCGAAGACGCGGACGGAAAGTTAGAAAATTAAAAATAGATTTCATTTATGTTAAAATTAATTTAAAGTAGATTTATTTATTTATCATTATAATATAAATAAATTGTATATATCATATATATTTTATATATTTTTTTAATATTTGGATCATCCATTTAGAAGAAGTAGGCCTTGAAAGAGAGGTCTATTTTGTAGTTTGGCCTTACCTATCGCCTTAATATAAAATTTGCACACCATGAAAATGGTAAATTGTGAGATATGACTCTATGTAACAACTCTGCAACTACAATTTGAGCAAATAAATGAATAATGAATTAAGGAAATTTTAACAATAATTGATAAAATACGAACCATTATCAGCTGCCTCCCTCAAGAAGTCCATACCATCCTTGACCTGGACCTGCAACCGTTCATCGGTTTCCAGGTCAAAGTGGTTCTTTGCCACCTCGAACATGGCTGGGTCTAGTTCTACAGCGGTAATGGTGGCTTTGTTGAAGCATTTCCTCAGAAACATGCAGAGGCTCCCACCGCCCAGGCCGAGGACCGCGATGGAGGAGGTGGGTCCGGCGAGCTGCGCACCGACACACATGAAGGAATGGTAGA
This sequence comes from Pyrgus malvae, assembly GCA_911387765.1. Classification (NCBI taxonomy): domain Eukaryota; kingdom Metazoa; phylum Arthropoda; class Insecta; order Lepidoptera; family Hesperiidae; genus Pyrgus; species Pyrgus malvae. The sequence goes on from OU426949.1 coordinate 27,377,261, forward strand.
GGGATATGTGACCAAAATCCACCACCGTTCTCGTTTTGTTTTTACGTTTCACTGAAATGAAATGTATAAAGGTAGTTTATATAAGGACCTTTTTTGTATTATTCACTATAAAATATAAAACATAATGGTGGGATATTTAATGAGACTGTCTGGGTAGTCCAGGGCATTTTGGCCTGTCAGGCGTGTTGATGCGACCGAGGATGGTATCCGTCACATGTAACAACGTTAAAGTGTCTCAAAGGAGCTTCTACGTGTGGACCTATGTCCCCATGCAAGCCTTCCAAAATTTGGAATCCATATGACCGGATCAAATAACATATAGAACCATGATCTATACGGAGAAATATAAATAAATGCGTTAACTTGAATATTATGATTGCAATTTTCGTCCACGCACACATGTTTACGAAATCGGCTTCACTTGTTAGCAGAGTTACATCTTTTCTTTTTATTTGATTTGAGCTAAAACTAAGAAAATTAAGCTCGTATGGCACGGCGCCTAATGTAGAACGCAAGTGATCTACGCAGCTAATCCAAACGGGCGCGGTCGGGTGTGAGATGGGTGACCGACCGCTAGCGGCAAAAAATTTCATTCGCTTTTCCGTGCTTCGAAGGGCACCGGTCGGTCCTGGTTTTTATATGATTTGGTGTGCAATAAAGAATTATTGTATTATATTGTTCTACGGTTATTTCGCCGTGTGTAGGCACGGTTCTCAGTATTGTATAGGACCAATCTGAAGCTTGTTGACGGTCGCGGCGTGGTTACGGCACGGCCAAACTTGAAAATATCCGGTACCGTCAACGCGCTCGCATAGAACGCCATACAACACTGAAAACCGTATATAGATTGTTACGCCAAGAAAAAGTGTGTCTACAAGGACTTTAAGGTGAGTGCCCAAAGCTGATGCCGGCGAAACCCGTATGGTTAAATAAAATAAATTATTATAAAAAAACACAAAATTGGGTTTAAGTTTAAACTGTAAAATTTAAAACTAAAAACTACTAATTAAAATTATTATTTTATTATAATAATAGTATGATAAAAATTGTACATCTTAAGGGGTAAATATGGATTTCTAAATATTTTGTAAAACCTTTTTTCACAAATATGCAAATAAAATATTTTCATTTCATTTTACAGTCGTGAAACCTTATCGGAGGCCTTTTGAGCAGTTTGAAAACATCTGACAGCGGATTGGCCACTAACCCGCATCTCCACCAACCCGCATTGGAGCCGCGTGGTGGAGTAAGTCCAGACCTCCTCAGTAACGTGGGGTTGCATCCAAAACTACGGTACCCTACCTGTCTTCAGCTTAGCCTCCGACTGAACAAGGAACTGGTTGTCGAGGAAGACGAGCCTGCGATGCGTGGCGCCCTCCACGTCCACGTCCTCCACCACGAAGGGCCCGGACAGCGCCGAGCGGCCCTCGCGCACCGCGCTGCGCCGCCCCACGTCGCTGGCCAGCGACAGGAAGGGGATCTGGAAATGTAAGAGATAACTGTTATAAGAAGAAAGTTTTGTTGCAAGACTTATTGATGTATGCCATGCCTTCTAACACGCTTGTATTAGCTTCGGTCGTATGTAAGTATGTAACGAAAATTTTGAAGACAATTTTGACGTAGGTACTTCAAGGACCTATGTTCCCATTCAACACAATATGAAAAAAAAACAATAAAAAAAATGTTTCTCTATTACAAAATATATAAAGATAATGACTAATGACATTCATTAATAGAATACTTTTTAATCTCAATATGAAATAAGTTTATTTATTTTATTATTTCTTACTATTGTACTCACCGTTATGGGGGATGCCAACATGTTTCAGTCCTGACCGAGGATCTTCTTCAGGAGCTCCTGCCGATCGCGGCGGTGACTGCGTGCTGCGACTCGAGCGGCGCGGCTCATGCGGTCGTAAGGCGCGGTCGCAGCCTTGAATTTGGGGGAAGAGGTGTCCCAAATTGGCTTGTTTTGCCTTCCATCTACGCATGACTGATGGATTTTGGGGGAAAGGGTCATGTTCCCTGTGACTCTCCCCTCCTGCGACCGCACCTGACGGCCGTGAGCGTGAGTGGTGGAGGGAATGCTTATCCTGTTGTCAGACGCGGCAGTCTTCTTTATGTCTTGCGTGTCGTGGTGAGGCGCATACTATATATTTTGACATCTACATCTTTTTCATTACCTGTCCAGTGAACCCATTGGGCGCCAGCATCTTGGCGGAATGCGCCAGTTCGTCCTTGACCGCGTCGAGGCTGGTGAAGAGGTGTCCTCTTCGCAGGACAGCTACCACCAGCCGACCGAAACGAGCAGAGTCTTGCAGCTGCCGCCGACCTGCTGGGGTACCGAACAGCCACTCATACTCCCTGGAAAATAATATTTGAATTTATTCCCATGCATGCCAGAAAGACAAACATCAGGCAAGCATCAGTCCCCAGATTAACAGTGCAACTTTTTTTAAATCTTCGGACAATTCACACAACACTGTCTGATTCCAAACTAAGCAGAGCTTGTACTATGGTAATCAGGAAGCTGATAAACATACTTATATAATTCTAAATACATACTTAAATAGATAAATTAACACCCAGACACAGAACAAATAGTCATGTTCATCACACAAATATTTGTCCTGGGTGGGAATCGAACCCACAACCTCATGTTTCACAGTCGGCTCATCACCCACTACACCACGGAGGCTGTCTCTTCCTGAGGTTGTCCTAGGTTGTACTAGAGCCCTGCATAGGAAGACCCTCAGTCAGTCAGTCAGATTTTATTAATTACATATTATATTGTCTTTACCAACCAGCATTGTATTAGTTGTGGGAAAAGGGAAAGACAGTAAGAGAAGTATAAAATCAAGTTTCTTACCTGCCTTGAGGCACAATAAATACAGCATATTTGTTAATGGCTTGTGATCTCTTCTGGTCGACAACATACAGTGTGTATCGTGGAGTGTCCTCACCTGGCTGCATTAGATCCAATGAAACCTAAAATTTATAAATTACTACAACATTATTTAATGAATAGGGCTAGGCAACAAGCCTTTTTTGTCTCACTGTTGGGAATGTTTCTTTTTTCATTATTGAGGAGGTCATTCTGCTCCAATGCTGTAGGTGATGTGGGGTAGTGGTTTAATTACTGTCTCACGTTTTCAAATCGTGCTTCACCCTAAGGTCTAGGTTGGATATATTTTACTGGATATAATTATTTAAAATATTAGGGAGTACTTTAACAACTTAAAATATTTTGTAAAAATAAACATAAAACACAACAAAAATACTCTGTTAAGTAAAATTTATACTTAAAATATGGGCTCAATTTTATCCATGTGATAAATATGACCTCCATTCAGGGTATACAATTTACTTTTACAACAGCTTACTTTCAATAAACTCTATATTAATTTCATTGAAATCATGTATTCCAATGTGTGTGAAACCAGAGCACTCAACAAGAAACAAAATATATATGAATATCTCAGAATGATACTATGCACCTTACACTGTAACAGAATTGTGACTGTACTGTTTGAAACAAAGTGAATGTAGCAAAAATTGTTTGTCTGCAAGTTATAAGTAATATATGTACCTCATTATCACCATCCAGAGTGGTTTTGGCAAGGCCATTTGTTACAAAGGCAGTATCCTGAATGGACTTCACACAGTTTCTTAATTCCTCTGTTGTTTCAAGACGAAGCATTTTCTCACCAGCCATGCATGCTTCAAGAATCTGAAATTAACCATAAAAAAACTGAAGTAATGCTGAAAATTGACAACTTGGTGATATAATCTTTAGCAAGGTGGTAGAACCTATATGGTGCTGGTTATCTATAGTATGTTTAGTTAGATGTTAAGGGTTTTGCTGATTTAGCTGCAAAGTCTCATGTGCTAAATCAAGTAAATCAGCAATGTCAGCAAAATTTCATATACAGCCTCTTAAATTAAGTTTAAGATACAATAATTATTAGTATGTTTAAAAATCAAGGAAACAGAAATTCAACATACACCAAATAAAACATTACAATGTTATAAAAAAATTTACCTCTGCTAATAATAAACCTCAGAGTTGACTCAAAATAAGCATTTACTATAAAGGCATCTATAGCCAATTGAACTATATCAGCTAGAGATGAAGTTACAAAAGCAAATTACGTTTTTTTTTTTTAATTTTACACAATCCCGGTGTTAACATCATCAGTCTGTTATCATAAAAATATTCCTTACTAATTTTGGCATCTCCTTAAACTTTGTAGCAACAACAACAAACACTGGCAGAGTACTTCCATCTCCTTCCAATGCATTCTTCTCCTCTGCCTCATGGCATCTCACTATCCGGAACATCCAGGATCTATCGCAGAAACTACTGAGCAAATGATTTAATATGTGACTTTGTAACAATGTAATACAAATAAACCTTCCACCTAGTTTCAACACTCTTTTAATGTCTGCAAAATACATATCTATTCTTTGCACTGTTTCCTCGGAATCATCAGGCATCAGAGCATCCAAGGTTCCCTTATCTAGAACTACATTAAACTCCTCATTGGCAAAGGACATATTTAGTGCATCCATGCAGAGAAACTGCATGCTTTTTCTGCTAGCGTTTGCTGATTTCATTTGCTTGACTACGACCTCTGAAATATCGATGTTCGTGATATTTAAGAAACCAACGTCGTAGAGATCTGCGCTTAAAGTAGAGTTGCCACAACCAGTAATTAGGATGGAGTCCCCCTTTTTTATATACTTATGAAGATGAGCACACAATTCCAGGTATTCGCCATACCTAGAAATAGAAAAATCGAAATTATATCTTGTTTACTGTCTTAAAAATATATGTTTAGTATATTTAAAGTATAGTCTCACCATTCGAATGCTTTGTTACCACGTTTTTTGAAAAATTTGTTCCAGTAGTCTTTTTCACTAAACTCCTTATGACTCTTTGGGAGCAAATTCATCTTAGGTAAAATCAAGTGCAGTTGCAGATATTTTTTTGGAACACAAATGAATTCAATTTGTTGAAAATAAAATAAGTTTATCAGTTTATCCACAAACGCTGCTTTGACTTTGACAGTGCTTGCTTTGGGTTGGGTTGGGTTGGTTGGTTGACAGTGTTGAGTGTTGACTGTTGACACTTGTGACACATAAACGATTTGACATTTGACAAAACACAGAGTTTATCCTTTAATAATAGCTTTACAAATTCTGTGCATATAGCCAACATCAAGTAGAATTTTATTACTAGGATTACTTTTTCCTAGTTTCGTTGAAGGACGTAGGCAGAAGTTAAAGGTCAGTCAGATATCCCTTTACTAGGTTTTGTTTTGGTAAATACTTAACAAAATATTTTGTCTTCATTTAGTGCGAATAACATGTAAGTAAATAATTGACAAAATAAAAACGGGACATACTCACAGATTAAAAAACTCAGACCATAGACATTAATATTTTTGTATTTCATTGCATGCATGTGATAATGTAATAATCTGTGTATCTGATATTATATTGTGTGTGAATGTGAACTTGATTGTGATTGTGAAAGAAAGAAAATGGAATGGACTTTATTTTATGCTTTGATGTGACGTGTGTGTGATCGATTGTGCTGTGACTGTGTGGATCGATTGTTTATTTACTTTTTATTTCGTGTTCATAAATCCCGTCCAAAATGTGTAATTCTTATAAAATTTAACCGCCAGTACTCACTGGTCCTTTCAGAAAAATGTTATTCAAACGTTTCAGTGTACATTAACCTTCATCCTGGATAGCAAAAGGCACTCGACATCAGCAATGGATAATCAAAAATCAAGTAAATGGGAGGCCTTGGCGACGGTGAAGTCCTTCGATTTAGGTTTGTAATTGTTATTTATTGTTTGAATAAATTTTTACTTTATAGATATTCCTCATAGCCTTGATTAAATTTGTAGATAACGGTACATACATCGTAGCAAAAATGTTTACATGCTTGTTTCGTAATAACGTAAATCCCTTCTCTTGCCTTATTGGCACCACACTGCTTATATATATTTCCTATTTCAGAATAACACTTAAATATAACGCATTCTTCCAACATATAAAATAACTTCTTGGGAAAATGCCTTATTTATAACCTAGCCTAACAAGTGACTGCCAAATATCTTGTGGTATATATGGTTACTTACTGTTGCTTATTGCGCAGTTCTTACTATAATAACATTTTTGACTAAACAAAGTCTCAAATATAAAAATAATCCTTAAATAAAATATAGTTAAACAAAAAAATCTTGACCAATAACTATTTTCATGTCAAGAAAACTGCAAAGTATTCTAATACTGATTTCTTTACTTAAATCTTTACCTTTCTAATATTTTATTTATTTATATAAGTACACATTACAGCTAACATTACAGGCTAACCTAATGCATTAGCGGAGATTATATTATTACATTTCATTATTTAATTATATTTTATGATGACAAATATAAAATATACATTAAAAATATCATTACAATTAGGTAAGAATTTAATGTCAAACACATCAATTTATAAATTAAAAATATTGGATGATGTGTTGGTTTTCCTCATGGTAATGTTGTAAACAGATGACTTAAGAAGATGAAATGAAATGAAATGAAATGAAATGATATTTATGGATTTTAGAACTTGAATAGTTCAGCCGGGAAATAATTATGATTGTACCGATTTATTTGACAGCCTCCGTGGCGTAGTGGGTGATGAGCCAACTGCGAAGCGTGAGGTCGTGGGTTCGATTCCCACCCAGGACAAATATTTGTGTGATGAACATAACTATTTGTTCTGTGTCTGGGTGTTAATTTATCTATTTAAGTATGTATTTAGAATTATATAAGTATGTTTATCAATTAGCTTTCTGATTACCATAGTACAAGCTCTGCTTAGTTTAGAATCAGATGGCGTTGTGTGAATTGTCCAAAGATATTTATTTATTTATTGCAAATACAGATGTTAGTTTAGTTACTGTTTGCCTTCAGCTTAGGGAAAAGTACCACAACTACATACAGCTTTTGTATTATAATGTTAATAAATGCAGATGGCTGTGGGATGACGTTGACACATGCGAAAGCTGTCACGTATGTTCCTTATCTGCCCATAGCTACTCTGTAAGAAAACTAATTATTGTATACCCCATATTTTAAAACAGGGCTGATGTTTTTCTCCATCTGCTCTTTTCTTCAGCTCAGCATTGCAGAACCGTACAGTGAATAAAGAATATTTTATTTCATTTTGTTAGTGCTTTCATCATTACTCTTATAAAAATCAGCTCTTAATGTGATAAAGACCAAATGCAAAAAATTGTCATATTATTTAAAACTAGCCTTCCGCCAGTGGATTTGCCTGTGTGGACCCTTCTTACAGGTTCCTATAGAATAAAAACCTATGTCCTTTCCCAAGGTCCACTCTATGTGTTCCATATTTCATAAAAATTTGTTCAGTAGTTCAAGTGGGCAAGCATTACAGACAGACGGAGTTATTTTCGAATTTATTTTATTAATATGGTATGGGTAATAGCATTAAAGCGGTTATCCCACTGGTGTTGGAGAAACGTCAATGTGACGTCGATGTTGCGATTATTTCAATCAATTGATTAGCAAACTGGTATAATCACACCATCCTACTTTATCTGCATGAGCTGGGCGGGGCTACTGCCAGCCTCCAAACACAGCATGAGTTATGTAACATTGTGCATGCTTTAAAAGCAAAATTAAAGTTGGGTTTGTGCAGAGTTGTCCCTGCACAGACAGAGAAACACCAATTATTGTAAATTTTCAGTAGGATAGCAGCCTTAATGCACTAACTAGTATCATTTTTACTGCATCAGTTTTGAGATTTTATGTTTCTCTTGTAAACATTAAAATACTTAAAAAGTAAATATAAACTAAATAAGATTGACAAACTTCACCATCTACATAAATATACAATAGTTGCACTTATGTAGTAAGTGGGAATCCAATGAATATCCAACATTACATTACAGGATGATGAAATTGTCAAGAGTTGTTTCCTTAACAAGTGTATTTATAGATACAACATGTTCTTATTTCACAACTTTTATATCTCACATTTATTTTTTCAATGCTACTGTACTGTTCTTTATTGTTTGAATGTTATTTAAGCAATTCTATTTATTTTATTTATGATCACAGCTTATTGCAATTGGATTAATAAATCATATCTAAATCCTTTCATTTCAATCAAAGATTATGTTAAAGTACTTATTGATATTGATACATACTTTAAATATAAACTGTTATCTATAAAATAAGATATTTTTTAAAGTATTTTATTTTGTTATAGGTACAATTCAATTACAGAAAATCTTATAGAATCGTTAATTATATGTCAGGACTTCCTATACCTCATACTGTGCGTTTCAGCAGAGGATTTTATATCAAAAATAATTATTTGCTTCTGGCTTTGATTTGCTATAAAATTAGGTTAAAATTACATTGTGGTTATCCACATTCAACATGTATATGATTTTTAGGATTACGTAGCAGAATGGTATAAAGTTGAGCCTGTTTGCTGCCCCTTCCTATATTGATTCAAGGTACTAAGTGTAGAAATATTGATTTCTAGCATGGTGGTTAAAATTTAGTAGAAAATCCAAAAATATAAATATTGCTGACATAATCACTATAAAGACCTCCCATCCCCCTTTAGTGTTTATGTGATACTTGAATTGTCATGTCTGTCTGTCTATCTGTACTTGGGTGATATATGTATACTGCTAACTGGTTTTTGATTTTTATAGTTATAAAAATAAAAATCCACTTTTGATCCATGCATCAATTAAAACTGAAAAATTATAATAACTAATACAATATGCAGGTGTTTATATTGAAGCTTTTGAAAATACTATTAAGTCTTCTAAAGCCATATACTTATTCATAGAGTCAATCATTTTAAATTTAGATGCTTCAAACAATGTGGTAAAATATGTGTCTGTTTGGATTCCTAATTAAGAACTAAAATAAATAATAAACTAAAATAAATAATATAAATAAGATATTTCGCAGGATAAAACCTGGGAGGTTTTTTCCCCGCCATCTTTTTTTCCTCTCAGCGTACAAAAACTCATCATGGTGGGTGCCAAAAGCTGCTGATGGTGAACCATGTACAGTTCAAATAAAATAAAATAAATTCGTTTGAAAAGTTAACTAACTAAAATGATAATAATGTTTATTTAATAGTTATTTAAGTCTAATGTATTTTATATTTAAGTGTTTATTGTATATAATTCGTTTATAATTTAAACATATAAATCATATAACTTTTAAAATAAAAGGAGATGTTTCAAAATGTATGGACCTTTGGCCAGGTATTTGTACACCGTATTAATAAATTGCAAATATAGTATAGAGCTGTTTTTTAAAATACCTTAAAGAGTCAATATGGCAATCTAACTATTTTTGTAAAACCTTTTTTGTCACCCATATTTGTGCGAATAAAATATTTTATTTTCTTTTTTCATAAAAGAATAATAAAAGAAAACTTATAATATGTAATTCAAAATATTCATGACAACGTTGTTAAAATAAATTGTCACTGAAGTGTTTGTATTTTGTGGTTTACAAACTGGTTCTACCACAATATCTGGAAACTTCAACATTTTCGCAATATCAAATGTCACTTCTAATAGTGGTAAACAAATTCGGACTCTATTGACTGTTGCGTAAAAAACAAATTACTCACATATGGGCTCATTTACTACGAAGGATGTGGTTGTTTTGTATTGATATAAAAACTTTGGTATGTTATGGTACCTATAGGTATTGTGTTCTGTTTGAAGAGAGTGCTAGTGGTGCAAGCAAGATTTTTTTGCAGCGCATTTTTTTCTCCGCTCATCACATTAACCTTAAAAAGGCCTAAAGGCAATGATCAGTAAGAGTTTCTATTCCTAACATGACTTTTTTAAAAAAAAAAATTCATATACTTGCTAAAATCGTTGTTTTTTTTTTTCATTCCTTATCTCAGTTTGCCAGAAATTACTACACTTCACTAGTCTCTTGTAACATACACTGTAGGTGTATTTTCTTCCATTACATTAAATTGTCCATCATGTTTACCGTCTGTCCGCCTATTTGTCAAGAAGGTTTTTTTATACCATTTCTGCTCCCTATTGAGGAAACAGCAATAGATATTATGTAATGTAGATTATGAATCGACGACCCGCGTGGCGTAAACCATGCCGGACTGCCAAACGAGTGTTCGATTCCCGGCGAAACAGAAATTTAAATGATAAGTTGAAATTTCTGTTCTCGGTCTGGGTGTTTGTGTTCCTGTCTTTGTATGTGTCCATGGTACCAACGACACAGGGTATTACTTACCTTACTGTTGGGCTATGAGTGTGTAACGTTTTTTTTTTCATCACTATGCAAGGCTGACGGTACACAAAATTCGAGAAAAAACTATATGGTGAATGGTGTTGTGAAACACAACTTTCAGTAACTTTTAGTATTCAATATTTTATGGCGATAGGGATCACTTAAAGTGCGATTTTGACTCGTTTCTTAAAGTTGGAACTAAGTATATATAACTTCGATTTCTTATTCTACTGTACTGACCTTAGTTATTCATACCATCTGTTATTTAAAGTAGGTCTTCGTAGGTTCTGAAGAAGGTTTAATTCATTCTCATTGCAATTCAAATGTTGTCGCCAGCTGTTGTTTTCTTATGCAAACTAGTAATTTTTTAAACAATGTTCCGTATAAATTGTCGCAGAAGTTCTTTAACTTTGATACTTTTAAACTGCTGTTGAAATGGGTAAAGGTATTGGAAGCTGAAGTAGACATTACTAATGTTACTAAGTTGTTAAGTGTTGATAACGTTATAGATAGTTTGAGGAATTAAAATACTGGTCTTTGAAATTTCAGGTATAGTTCGCAACAGCCACCATGAATCATTTCTACATCATAGCGTCCAACAAGTCGACATTGTCAGTTCTCCGGCAACAACTCCCATCAGCCTGCTCGTCCAATCCTTGGTCAAGCAGCTGTGTTCCCTCCTCGAGAAGGACGTGGCACGGGCCAACCAGCTCTACAACACGATATGTGAAAAACTACACAGTATGAATCTCATTGACGATTCGTACTCGATGGGCGAGTTCGAAGTAATGCGGAGCCAGTACCAGAGAGCGTTGTACCAGTTGGTTACAGTGGCGAGCGGCTCCGAGATACCAATATCTTTACCTGCGACGTGGCCGATTGTACAACCCTCCGGCTTAGAATGGTCTCGATATCACAAGGAGTTTGAAGAGTTATTCCTTATTGCTAGTGGCGGATTCGGAAGCGTCTTCAAAGCAAGACACCGCTTAGACGGCGTGGAGTACGCTGTCAAGAAAGTGTTCATAAAATCATCGGATGTCAATTCCGTCATGACACACTTAGCCGAAGTAAAAACCATAGCGAGCCTCAACCACCCAAACATAGTCAACTATAAGGCGGCCTGGCTAGAACCGATGATTGAGTCCAAGCTAAAGAAAAAGAAACGGACATTTCACATGGACACTGACAACGAGGACTTCTCAATCAACACGAACCGCGTCTCTTCCGTATATCCTAATATCATGAAATCGTTTAAGACATACAACTCGAAGGAGCTAACGAAAAGCCAAAGCAATTCCGACTTCGAAATAACATTCAAAAACTCGAATAGCTTTGAAAATTTTGATAATACAGTGAGCTCGGAAGACAGCGAAGATGAGGAGGAAGACTCGAATTTACCAGAAGAGAATGCCGTATGCAAACTGTTATCTAGTAACGAATTTGAGAACTGTTCTAGAGTAAACCTAAAATGGGCTACACTTTACATTCAGATGACGTTTTGCCAGCAAACTTTAAAGCAATGGCTGGACGAGAGGAACAACCACATGCTTCTCTCACGCAAAGGTTCTGAAGAGCTGACACTTCATCATTCCGATTCAAGCGACTCCGCCTGCCTCGAATCTCCATACCCTGACGTATTTCCAGTAGTGGGTACCAGCATTGAAGTGGTTGTGGACATGTTTACGCAGTTAGTACGAGGTCTTCACTACATACATTCGAGGGGCGTTATTCACCATGACGTGAAGCCAAGCAATGTGTTCGTGGGGCGGAGTGAGAATGGACTGTTGGTGCAGTTAGGGGACTTCGGCCTCGCGTGCCCTCTCCAGCAGTCCCATAGCGGACTGGCTCTGGGTACACACCTGTATGCAGCACCGGAACAGTTGGAAGGCCAATGTAATCCTAAGGTGAGTAATGTTTCGGTTTTGCTTCAAAAATTACGTATATTGATATTATCCCTCTTATGCCCCTAAATTATTTTGCTAGCTTTCAAAAAATATATGTACTCGTTTTTCTATTCCTATGACTTATTAAATATTCACTGTATACTGTCGAAATGAGTCATTTAAATATACTATGTATAGTATTAAAAAGTCTTAAAGTTTAAACAAACTAACGCTACATAAAACCAAATTAGATGATTCCCTTCATTTGAGTTAAACATTGTCAACGTTTGGTTTTAATTTCATATGTATTTTAATAGCTTTACTGTGTCAATATGTAAAAAGTTCAAACAGAGCCATTTTTCATTTTATATTTACTAACGTTATGTTTACTTTCCATTCCAGAGCGACATGTATTCCCTCGGCATCATCCTCCTAGAAATGGTGGAACCGTTCAGTACGGACATGGAGCGAGTGAAGACAATCACAGACCTCCGCAAGGGCCAGATCCCCGCACACCTCACGGCCAACTACCCCAAAGTAGCGCACATTATCGGAAAGTTAGTACAAAGGAAACCTAGTAGAAGATTGGACACAAATCAGCTCCTAGAGGAACTGAAGAATTTATCAGAGAATAAAGATGACACAATCAAATCCTTGAGGGAAGAACTTGCCGCAAAAGACGATGAAATAGCTAAACTAAAGATGATGCTTGCAAAATTCAACTATCGCTCATGATTTTTTATTCTGCCCCGGTGTACCAAACTGGGGATATGTGAGTACCATTCAGTCTTATTTTTCTGAATCTTTGTCGATATTAATCACACTTAGGGCCCCATTCAGCATGTCCAAGTAAAGCGTTGATTAGTTACGTCCCAAGTAAAGTTGATATGTGCTACTCGAACATCGTGAAATTGAAATTGAAGTTACGGGTGACTTTAACGAACAATTAGCGTACTTGTCACTTTACTTGAAGGTGGTGAAAGAGGCCCTTAGTCTTGTCTTAGTCATATCAGGGTCTGGTCCTTATTATATTATGATTAATATTTTAGGGATACTTATATAGGAAGTGCATAAATAAATACAATATGCATTTTAATGATTCAGTCATGTATCTGTATTGCTATTGTAATCATAATAATTCTCATTGAACACAATGTTAAACAATAAAACAATAAAAAGAGTCGATGTCTATTTCGATTCTATTTCTGCAAAAAGTTCCAGAAAGTTAAAATCGACCTGTAAAAATGATTTTATTACATATATGATATTTTACTACATATTATATAGGATGATGAAGATGATGATGATGACGATGATGATGATGATGATGACATATATGATGTACATCTAAATACGATTTAAATTGCGGAATTTATTATATTATGTCTTACTAAGCCCCAGCTAATGCATTTTTGATAGGTTTTGTTGATCTGTGTCTGAAGTATTAATATCACTTCACGATATTATTATTATTTCCTACGACAGTATTAAACTTTTCTGATGGTATACCAGGGCAGTATTAAACTGAATAATTTATGACAAAATGTTTTTGTTTCTTTATTTTTTTCATGTAATGATTTTAATGTGTAATTTATTGAAATTAGTTATAACCTGTGCAGGCGCGGTCCCAGGAGGGTGGGAGTTTTTGGTGAAAAAAAAAATTCAGGCTGACACCAGTACTGACCTGTGTCAATAAATATTCTTATAGGCTGTCACAAGTGTCACAACATACTTTTTTACACATAACTTGATACCTACCAACATTTTTTCTAATCAAAATTTTTGATTAATCATTTTACTGATAATATTATAACATCTTGAATTTTTTTTAACTAAAATATGCTTTGACTTCTTTTAACTCGTAAGCAGTGTCAGTGACAAGAACGAGACAAATCACATTTTAGTTATTTTAACTAAGCTTATAGCTCTGTTGTATTTTTTACGTGGGTTAAAGTAAAATTTCGTTGAATCTTTTTATTTTTATTGAATTAAATGGCGCCTTCATTACGAAAACTGACTTCTATCTAATTAGTAATGAGTAAGAACAAAATACTGCAGTATTTCTGTATAACATCTTCTATAAATATTCATGAAATTAAATGTAGAAATCAGGTCTTATTTTTCATTATTTTTTGCTTATGTCGAGAGGCGAAATCCTGATTCTAAGAGCTGTTTCAGACCAACGTGCTGTACGCGCTTATTAGTTTATATAATTCAGCCACGACAGATACCAAAACACCCATACAACGATCGGAGTGTGGAAATGCCAGAATTAGCTAGTACACGCGTGTTTAGCTGCAAAAAGTAGCGCGCGAAACGACCGTTTACGCGCATAAAAGAACGCTGGTTTGAGACCGCTCTAATGTGTAAAGGAATTCTCTGTTAAATATCTGGTCGATGGATTTAAGTAGGTACTTATCAACTGTCACAAATGTACTTAAATTGAGGGAGTGTTTGTGTGTATTTAATAAAGACAATAACAACAATGTGTGTTTCATTAAAAACAGTAAGTAAAATCTTTATTTACAAAAATCAGTAGATATAAATTATTATCTTATCTTAATCTAGTATGTATTTACAGTCTTAAAATAATTATTCGATACAGCCGAGAAAAAGCCGTTCGAAGCCGAAATATTAGCATTAGTGGAATGGCAGGTCCAACGTAGTGCAGACGACAGACTATGAAATTTTAACTTATAAATGCATACCTTCTATATAGGTCTTACTGGTATTAATACTTGTCTGTTTATTCATAATAATCGACAGCGTATAGACAGATTCAACAGCAGCCATTCATTAAAATGTAAGTATGGTTTATCTAATATCGTTATAATAGGTACATTGCCAGCATAGATTTTTAATATCGCTATATTATATATAATAATTTATATATAATCTTAAATAGTTGTGTCAAAACCCCATACCATTTATAACTGGGTGAATTACGCTAGCTAGACGTATAGCGCATATAATTAAGATCTCTGATAAAGCTGTAAGAAAGTTAAAGTGGGCTAGTGATTGCTATCTATTTTGGCTAGATGAAGTAAACCAAACGATCACAAGATTTGCAGATATTTGACTGACATTATTACATAAATGTAAGTACCTAATATGACATACATGTAATAATAGCGAAAAAAAGAATTGAATATTCCTACTTATTTCTCTTCTCGTAACTTCTATAGGTAATATGTCAGAATTTCTACTGTAGTGAGTATCTACGTTTTTTTCTTAAGAATTATTTGATTGATAGTCTGTCGTCCGTAGTGAAGCTTCACTGAAGCTAATTTGGCGGGTAAAGGTGCAGTCCCTAGAGCAGCGCGTCCACCGCGTGGATGACGCCGTTCGTCGCGGGGATGTTGTGCGTCACCACCTGCGCGTTGTTCACTTTGATGCGACCTGGAAAACACAAAATCATTAGTTTGGCAATGGGAAGTTTCCCATCAGGCGAGCTCCTCATTTCGGATCTTCTTTGAATTTTTTCCCAACCTTTTTTAAGTCCAATTGTTGGACACAGGTCTTCTCTCACAAGTGAGAGAGATTTAGGCCATAGTCCACCACGCTGGCCAAGTGCGGATTGATGATGGACATATCATGCCATATTTATTGGCCATAGAGATCGTCAATTCTAAAAATAAACTTAAAACACCTAAACCTAAAAGAAGGAAAATCAATTTAAAACATATTATAAGACACAGCCACAGCCTATGTAATAAATTCATCCGTTTTCTTATGAACAAAATATTGTTCAAGCGTGCTGCGAGCCACAAGTGACTCGGTTTAAATCTGGAGGCCTCTAAGTGAATACATAACAGTAATTAAGGTTGAGCTAAAGTGCTTTAGATTTCTGGTTACTACAAGCAAAGAAGAGAAACTCAGGCGCGCATGGCGTCGTTAAAACTTGTCAGCGGCCTTATGGGGTGTTTGAAAACATCTCAACAGCTGGTTGGCTACTAACCCCCATCTCCAATTCTCCACAGATCGGCGTTTCATTAGTAGTGGAGTAATTGTCTTCCTAACAATGGGGAGAGATCCGTGCCTATCAGTGAGACGCAAAAAGAGTTGTTGCCAAGCTAGTCAAGATTGTCTTACCGGCGTTCTTCTGCAACGTGAGCGGCTTGGCGTCCTCCATAGAGTTCCTCAGCTGGTAGTACCGCATGCCCGCGCTGTACAGGGTGCCGGGAAGAACATGTCGAGCTACTAAAGCTCGGGCTGCGGCCTTCTCGGAGTACTTGGACAGCTCGGCTTGCGGCAGCCGCGCGAATGCTGCGTCCGTCGGCGCGAATACTGTGTAGGTTTTGCTCTCTGGAACAATATGTTTAGGTATTCTGTTAAGATGAACAAGAGAAAAACTATTACATTGGTATTTAGGAAGCATTTTCAGAACACTATCACGTCAACTTGGTGGTCGCATATATGATCTACTTCTATGAGCACACACACAAAAAACATAGTAAGTATGCTTGAAGCGTGCATGCGAAAATAGACACTTTAAAACCCTGATTGCACATATCTAGTTAGATTGTAATGTATGTAAGTTGTGTAATGAATTATGTTTGGTGGATGGAAAATGGCAACCAGGAAGCAGTAACGAAGCCACCATGCAGCAGATTGCAGCATCAAGTCAGAGTGCTTTCATTGTGGCTCCATTTAATATGTGTGCCAGAATATGTAGTCAGTAGTTGAATCTTTAAAAAAATTCATGTTACCTAAATGACATGGAAGTTTTACTTTAGGTAAGGAACTTATATCATTGCGCGTTCGTCTGACTTTCTATACTAGTTCCTCGTACAAGGTGGGCTACAACATTCAATGATTCACCACTTCATCTAACCATTAAAAAGCCTTTCAAGATAATAGGTAGAACGGGTAGGTGGGGGCACTGCATGTGATCACCATTTGATAACTCGCCAACCCATGCCTTTCTATAGTTAACACTTACTTTAAGGCATGAGTATGGCCATCTATAAGGTAACATAAACTTGTAAATAGATCTCACCCGCTAAAGTTTCAGCGAATCCGCTAGCGTACACCGCCTTGAGGAAGGTAGTGAAGCGGCGGTCGCGGTCCGCTTGCAGCGTCTGTACTAGATCGCCGACCGGCAGCGGGAACATCACCCGGTCTACTGCGTGGGCTATACCCTGGAATTAGAAGGAGAGGTATTGTAATATAATTTTCAGGTCATAGTCATGGCACAGCTCACATATTATTATGTACTCGTTCTTAAAACTGGAAATAGATGGTTTTCCTTGGCGTGGACTATGAATTTACTAACTACTTTGCTATCATATTCGTACTTCAATACCTTACATTAATTTACATGGTATTAATAACTTTTCCCGTTTTGCACGTTTCTAACAAAAGTTTGAGAAATTGAAGACACTTTTTTTAGTCCCTTCAACTTGATAAGCGTCGGTGATGGATGATAAGTAGTTTATGCTGTGTATCTATGTGAGCTTCTTTATTGAACTCTTATTCAATAAGTGAAAAATCCAACGAGCATTTTGCTCCGTAATGTAATCGTATCTGATCGTCAGTCAATAAACCAATATTTAACATCAAACAATCTGTAGTACTCGTACTACCTGATGTAGTGTACACTTGAGGTGAACAGATGCATTTCTCTTTACATGGTCCTAATCCCTACCTAAAGTTTGACCTGACGGGTAAGTTATGCACTGAAACAGTGCGTACAAAATACACTTTATTCCCTCACCTGTGGCACATGAATATCCTTCTTGTCTTCGATGACCCGAGCGCCGTTGATGGTGGTGACCCGGACCTCGTTCCATTCCACGTCATGCATGTCGTATTGATTGACCCTGAGTTGTGTCCCGGCTAGAGAGACGCCCGTCATCTCGTCTTGTAGAGAGCCGATGTCGAACGCGCCTGGGATTACGTGGTGCAGGAGCAGCTGGAATGGAAAATGAGAACTGTTAAATTTCTTAGAACAGCATACTTTCCAAAATGAAACGGAAGAGCATGCAGGTCAGGTCTTGTCGAAGGTCGTGATGTTGTCGATTGCAAGCAAGCTAACGTCTATATTACTGAGCAACATGTAATGTTTACAAATTCAAAAGGTACTTACGCCACTAAGTAAGCGAGGGTTGTCACGGAACTTCTCTTCAGCTCTGTCAGGGCCTCCAAGCTGCACCAGTAATGTTCTGAATGCCTTGTCAGTTGGTGCAAATATTGTGTACGGCCCGGTTTCATTCAAAATGGAGTCTAACCCGGACTGTTTTAAGTACTTGGCTGTAGCAAAGAGTCCATTCTCCTTCAAGATATCAACAAGACTAGGAGTTATCGGCCGAGGAGTATTGAAATGTGAGCTCGAAGTATCGAAGGTTGGCGGAATCGTGCTAGAACCTATTACAACTAAGTCTTCAGGTGTTGGTCTATACGAAGGAGTTGTGTTTACCACCGTTGAACTTGGGAACGGGCTTCTAGGCGATTGATTGTTGTTGCCCCGGTTTATTATGTAACTGGGTGTAGTCGATTTCACAACGTATCTTTCAGTTGTCGTTACATGTGACGAGGGAGCAAAGGTTTGAGCCTGTGCTTGCGTCGGTCTCGTTGAAGGAGAGACGGAATTTCGGAAAATTGGAGTTGGCGTTGTTTGTACTGGATTGGTAAGGCCGGATGATCCGTAGTTGGATGTAGTGACGAAGCTTGAATAGCTCGATGGATGGTGCGATGATTCTGCTATGTAATCAGTCGCTTCAGTCGATGGACTGGCAGTAGTTGAACTGTAAATACTGTTCGATATCTTGGTGGGTCCTGGTAACTGAATTTCACCTTTTTTGATCTTGTTTAAAATGCTTTCTACTTCGGGGCCTTCTTCTGTTTGCTGACCGTTTGCTTTAACTCCTTTTACCTTATATGATCCATCGTCTTGTTCTTCTAAGAAAACAAACGTTACTTTCTTTTTGTTTTGGATTGCGGTAGGAACTTTGACTTCTTCGAGTTTACCATTATCGCTTTGTTTGATGAGTTCAAAATCAGCACCGGGTGGCAAAACTCCTTTAGTCAAATCATCGAATGAGATCCGGCTTTGAGATTCCTTTTGACTTTCTTGAGCAGCCGCCATGAGTTGAGCCAAATTTTGGCCATCTGCTGATATGGCACCTTTAGGTATCAGGTTAGGGTTGGTTGTTCTTATTACTTCAAACTTTTGTCCGTTCAAAGATATCTCCCTAGACGAAAAGTTTTTCTCGTTAAAATCTTCTGGGTTCTCAGCTAGCGCTACCTTTAATTGTTTTAAAATGTCTGGCTTTTGTAAGAGCGCTACACTTTTTGCTCTCAAGTTATCATCAAAACCTTTCGTCTCGCTTTCTTCAAGCAGGTTTTTAATTTCGTTATATAACTTCTGCTTATTTCTGTCCTGTGGAGGACTCCTAGGTTTTGATGTCGGTCTTGATCTGTATCGCGGGGTTGTAGGACGGGTTGTGGTCGTCGAAGTGGTAGTTGTTGTCGTAGTGGTGGTGGGATGTTCCTTCTCGTACATTTCAACAGCTTTTCTAAACAAATCCGTTTCATGTGGGAGAATCGGTCTGCGTTTTTCCTGATTCCTACTATACAAAGTTTCGTAGCTTTCTGTCGTGGGGTAAGTAGGAACAGCTTTCGTGGCTTGCTTACTCAAAAATTCTTCGTGCAGTTTTTCGACTTTCTCTTGTTGTTTTTGTTGTTGCTTTTGAACAAATTCTTGATGTTTCTGGATTATTCTTTGTCTGTCTTGAAGTTCTTTTAATTTCTCTAAGTTTTCTTTAGATTGTTGTTCATAATAGTTTTGGATTTGTGCATTTTGGCTATTTGAATATATTGGCGCTTGCCCTAGTGTTGACTGGAAAGGTATTTGTGTATTATCTAGGTTAAGGTTCTGTGGTGCCAAGTTTGGCGCAGCTTGAATGGTTATAGGGTTGGGTTGGCTAAAAGTCTGTTGATTCTGTGATATGGTTGGGAGAAAAGCTGCTTGAGTAGGTCTTTGCTGTCCTATATTTACAGTGCCATGGATGTTGGGATTTTGATTAAATGTTGGAGGATTTTGTGGTAGTGGATTTCCATTACTTTGGAAAGTAGGTATGGTGGGCACAGGTTGCTGTAGGATATTCTGATTTTGTTGAGGGGTTTGTCTGAAATTCTGTTGAAAGTGGTTTATCAGTGATGGATTCACATTTTGTGGTTGATTAAATTGAAATTGGGCATTGTTGTTAGGCACTGGCAAATTAGGCTGTATGCTCTGACTGGGAATGATATTACTGAATTGTGGAACGTAAGATTGTTGCTGTTGTTGTTGGAAAACTGGTTGTTGAAACTGAAGGGCTGGTGCTGGGCTGCTGAGAAGAGGGGTTTGCTGAGGGAAGTTTTGAAGAGGCGAGTTCAACCCGAATCTAGTTTGATGCTCATTGAAACCTTGATGTCCCAGTGTAGGTTGTCGACCTCTGTCGAAGTCATTTTCTATCTGAAAAGAAGAAAATTTTGGTATATTAATAATCATTATAACATAAAGCATACCTACTATCTGTATTTTAAATAGAACGAGCCCAATCATGATCTAATCTAATCACAATTTTACAGTTTTACAATAAATCTATTTGACAGACAATATACATTTCTACTATACATATAAAATATATGACCGACGATTCCGTTAGTATCGTCATTTTCACACATATCGTGGAGAAGATTTGTCTGTTCGTGACGCATCAGTAACACGAAAGTGCATTCTTGCGCGTGCGCAGATGATGCTACTGAACGCTGTGTGGACTTGCTATCGTTTGCTTACATATTTTTTACTCAATTTTCTATTGCAGGAAATTAATGTTTGATATCGAGTTACGGATTAAATTTCGCGAACTCTCGTTATGTTTTCTTCAAAATTATGACAATAATAATATTTTTCCGAGTTTTCTTAGTCGCTCCCGAGAATATTTTGTAGGTGGCAGAACTATTATGGTTCGCCTGAGGAAGTACCACCGCTGCACCCACTTCTGCCGTGAACCAATTCTGTTGGGTTTCGGTGGAAAGGTGCAGTTGCCGGCCACACTTACATGAAGCGACCAGTCCAGCCTCCGGAGTAGCAGCGCAACTGCATACGACCTCAGACAAGACTTACCTATGCTTGCTTGAGGTTGTATGTAGATGTCCATGGGCTGCAGCGACCAACAACACGTGGCCTGCATGCACGTCTGCTACTCCATTCAAATAAAAAAATCAAATACTGAGTTCTACCACGAAATAGGTATAAGGCCTAAAATTCTATATCATCTTTTATAACATAACAACATCTAGTTTATTTAAACTTTATCACTAAGTCCTAGATTGACTAAGCCTTAGTCACTAGGGAGTGATGCCTCAACTATAGCTATTGCATAAAACTGAACCGGTATCATAACTGGTACGTATTTAGATAGTTGGTTCAGGATGTAGCCGTTTATGGGACGTGGTGATCGCCAAACCGTAGGCCGATTTGAGCTTTACTTTCACGCCGTGACCGGTTCAGTCACTCTCGGTTTCATTCAGACGTCATTAAAGGTCAAAGTTTGATGTAGGTACTACCGAAATACCGAAATAATTGTACCCATAAAAGTAACGGATTTTGCTCTTGCGTTTGACACTGCTCATTGCGTAAGGTTGGAAATTTTTTAGGCAAATTGTGCGTGCTTATGTTTGATGAGTTGCCTGACGTAACGTTAATAACAGTGTCGTAACGAAGTTATACTTGCAAATACAAGTTAAATATAATCTCTGTGACCTTTGTAATCATAGAGATGTAGAAATATTTATTTTTAAAAGTACCTATTCGTGTTAATAATTATAAAACTATTTTTGAATATTATTTAAATCTTAGCCTACGGAATTTTGAGCTGTTCCAGTAAGAGCTGTCTATCAATTTACCTATTGCAAACATATAACATCGTAATATGTAACGGTTAATTTACTATATCTTTCTAATAACATTGTATTCGGTGTCGTCATAAATTATTTTCGACAAACGATTAAAGTGACATCAGATAAATAATATGCTGTAGTAATAACTAGTTGTTCCCTGCGAAAGTAAACAAAGTGGTATGAAATGATGTTTATATGTAATTATAATGTAAAAGCATACATTCGGCCTAACCATAAAAGCGACTTAATGTTTTTTTCATGTAACAATTAGAAACATAAATCCTAAAATATCTGATTTAGCCGGCCATCCATTAAACTTTCGTGTCTACATCTTAGTAAGATTTTAAGATTACTATTAAATTTACATAATTTGCATCTTTACATATCTTCCTATCTATCTACTAGGTAGGTACCTTTTTTTTGGTATCGGGAGGGAAACCTTCAAAAGGTACCCGACACCTTGGGAGAGGATGCCGGGTTATGTGGGATTTGACCGCACTAAAACCCCCTCGGTAGCCTGCCTCTGCGTTTGTGAGGGCTCCGGGATCTCCATAGGAACGCACCGGTGTCCTCCACTCACGGCGCCCCAGAACGGGCCCATCTTCGAGAGAGCAGATGTGCTCTCCTGCACCTTCAGGTATTCACGGCGGCATGCGGCCACGCATACACCGCCGTCCCTCCCGGGGCTGCCAGCTGGACGGGTCAAGCCCCCACTCTCGCCGTCCGCATCCCTGGAAGCCCTCTTTTAGTCGCCTCTTACGATCAGGCAGGGGATACCGTAGTTCTATTCTTAATCCCGAAGCTACAGGGACTATCTATCTACTACCTACTACAATAAAGTTTATAAATCTTGACGTGTGGCGCAATGGATGCCATGCCAGATTCGGTCAGAATGGTGTTCGATTTCTAGCGAAGCAGAATGAATGATAGATGACTTTAGATTTTATTTCTCGCTTTGGGTGTTTCTGTTCTTCTCTTTGTGTATGTGTACTATTTACACAAGTATACCTAGTATAGTGAGTGCTAAGCATTTATTATTACCTATTTATTATCTTATCGCTAGTTTATGTATGTTTGACTACCTATCCGCCAGTAGCTTCGCCCGCGTGGACCCGTTTTATGGGATTTGCGGAAAATTCGCCGAGAACAATTCGTCGAAAACAATTAGTCGAGAACAATTCGCTGAAAACACAATTCGCCGAAAAACAATCCGCCGAAGACACAATTCGTCGAATCGACTGAAAATCCGTAACAAAGTAGTTTCGGAGCTTCTACAATACAAAAAAAGCAACAATCAAATTTTTCCTCTTTATAATAATATTTCAGTTTCAGTTAATCAGTTTAACGACTGTTATAATTATAACATCCGACAGTGGGTTGGCCACTAGCGTGGTGGAGTAAGCTGCAGGCCTCTCCAATAATAAAGGGGAGAGACCCATGCCCAGCAGTGGGACGCAAAAAATTGTTGCAGTAGTGTAGATAAAGATGAAAAACTTTCAATAAGTACCTTTCTACAGTTTTTCGTTAAACCTTTCATAGGCGTTTAAACACCTTCTGTTGGTTTCTCTATCGTAAACAAAAACGTGTGTCGAATCTTAACAGACGTAGCCATAAGGTTTCCACAAAACGTCGAAAGTCTACTTTCGACACCTTTACACATATTGATGCTACATTCTTCACTGTCTGCGGAACATAGCTGTACCTAATAGATTTGCTGTACCTAAATGTTTCTTGTGTTAAAAACTTTGTTCGTATTCTTTTTAATTTTCCGCTTGAATATTTAGTAGATAACTTTTTTGCAGCAACAAAGTCGCTGTACGTTTAACGTTCTCAAAAATTATGGAATTCACGGTGAGACATACATAATGTGTCCCAATTTTTAAAATAAAAGAAATGCAGTAATTTCGAAAAAAAAACTTAATAAGGTTATGCTAATAAAGCTAACGGTATGAAATATTCTTTGCGACCTATTCTCATTCCTATATTCACACAAAAATATCATGAATTTCTCTCGAGCCTTCGAGAAAGTTCGAGACAAACACTGTAACATGAGATTTCTGTATATGAGAGAATCTTTTCTTACTTTATGTTCAAATTTCTGCTTTGCCGGGATGGAACCCGGGACCCTCCGATCGGCTGTCCGGGTCCGGCATGGTAACCGACAAAAAGACATTATTTTATAACATACATTTATATATTTACTAGAGCCTTCCGCCAGCGGCTTCGCTCGCGTGGACTCGTTTTAATGGATCACGTAAGATAAAAAAATCCTATGTCCTTTCTCAAGGTCCACTCTGTGTTCCAAATTTCATTAAAATTGGTTCAGTAGTTTAAGCGGGAAAGCGTAGCAGACAGACAGACAGAGTTACTTTCGAATTTATGATATTAGTAGGGATAGTCAACAATTTGCTAACAGTACATGATCAGACACATATTATAGGTTCAGATTAGGATTGCTCTGATCGAATTGACTAGCCTTACCGTAGATTTTTTATCCATACTGCGTATCAAAATAAAATATCTAAACTTTAACTTCGTGAGGGATTTCGGGTTTACGGGACCAAAAACCTGCGGGGTTTTTTTTCCGCCGGCTTTTTTCTTTCCTCTCGGTGTATAAAAACCCAGTAAATTGGGTGCCCAAAGCCGATGGCTTGGATAAAAATATAACTCGTATAAACATAAACACCTTTTATAATTAAAGCAGAATTGATAAAACATCGCAATAAAACCCGCAAAATATGAGTTAAAATAAAATCAACGTTGTCTTCAATTATAATAAATTACGTTTTAATTCTGTCCTCCAAATTTGCATACCTCGCTGAGGTAAATATGGCGAACTAATAAATGTACATAAAACAACTTTTGTAATACCCATATTTGTGCAAATAAATTATTTTCATTTCATTTCATTTCATGAGCCTTACTGTACCGTGTCAGGGGAACCCAGTTTCCTGGAGCGGTACGCGCCACTGGTATCGCAAACACCCACCCGCATTGATGTAGGTACATTGATATGATTGTGGTCATTCCCCGTTTTTTTAAAATACCCATTATGTCGTTAAAATGTTCTGTTTCTATATTTATCACTTATAGAGTTGTCATTCCGTCATATTATCCATTTTCTCCTCATATTTCCTGAAGTGTTGTGCAAGGGCCCGAGGCGAACCGCAGACGGTGACACGTAACGTTGCATCACCGGGGAACTGAATCTGAGACCGCGTAATGCAATCTTAAGCTTTGTTGTAAACTGTGACTGTTGTCGAGGTTGGAGATTAAATCCGTCATTCATTCAAATAATTTAATTTAAGTATTATTGCATTAGTGTTACGTAAACTTTTGATGCTTTTACGCAAAGTGACTTTTTCACAAAGGTAGAATATTCAAAGATATATATAATGAAATGAAATAGTTTATTACTTCTTGGGTAATAATATACACTTTATGTTTTCATGATGTCATTGTACGGCCATCGGTCATCGGCTGACCGTCATCCGCTAAGGCTTATAGGAGAAATTTCCGCCTACCTTTGTACTTTTAGAGCTATTTATTAAGCGAGCGTAAATTAAGCATATCGAGTGCGGTCAGGAATTAGATGGATTTCTTGAATTTGAGAGAACGATCATTACAAAAGCAGAGAAGCAGTCGTCAAATCTCGTCGAAAGCCATATTTTTCTTAACCACAGATTTTCCTCCTTGGCTCCTCACTAATTTCCAGTGGTGATAGCTAAGTGCTTTAATCATCATTTTCTTATACAGTGCATCCTGGTTCCAACCCCAGGCTCTGACTAGTAAGTTTATAATGTGTGTATGGATGGATGCTCCATGGTGAGAGGAAACATTGTCTACAATTTCCATTACTGTGAATACTTACATAACTATACAAAAAAATTCTTAAATTTATCTTACATCATCGTAGTTCACTATAACTTTAATCCCTCTCACAGAGGCCCGACTCAGCACCGGGACCCAAGAACAGTATTGTATAGCTACCATATTGTTAGAAATCCGTTGAGTTTGTTTTACACGTTTCATTTTTTTATTTGAATGGAGTAGCAGACGCGCATGCAGGCCACGTGGTGTTAAGTGGTCACTGCTGCCCATGGACATCTACATACAACCTCAAACAAGCATAGGTAAGTCTTGTCAGAGATCGTATGCAGTTGCGCTGCTACTCCGGAGGCTGGTGGTCGCCTCATGTAAGTGTGGCCGGCAACTGCACCTTTCCACCGAAACACAACAGCATTGGTTCACGGCAGAAGTGGTTGCAGCGGTGGTACTTCACCGGGCGAACCATAATATTTTTCTTCTCTTCTTGACTTTGTTTTTCTTTGAACAATGCATCTTAAACTGTATTTCTAAGAACCGTTGACATCACAAATGGTCGTTTAACGCAAGGCGGGAGAAAGCGCGTTGCATGCGAGATGTAGTCATATTGTTTGTTATTGTCATAACCGTTGCATGTATATTTAGTTTTGTAAGCGATAACATTTTTCTTTGATGATGGGTCACTCCTTTACTGAAGAAGTCCAGATTAAAATCAGGCGTGCAGGCCACGTGATGTTAAGTGGTTACTGCAGTCCATGGACATCTACACACTATCTCATAGAATAGTTTTGCCTCAGATCGCGTACAATCGCGTTACTATTCAAAGGGCTGAAGATCGCTTCATGTCTGTCTGGACGACAACCACAACTTTCCTCTGAAAAATGGGTGCAGCGATACCACCCGGTCTCTATTAAATTTCTTATTACTGTTTTGCTGCTGTGCAGTGCTGCGTACTGCTGGGCACGGGTCACTCCCCATTATTGGGGAGGCCTGGAGCTCACTCCACCACGCTGTTCCAATGCGGGTTGGTGGAGATGCGGGTAAGTGGCCAACCCGCTATCGGATGTTTTCAAACCGTCCATAAGGCCTCCGACAAGTTTTAACGACTGTTATCTATAGACAACAACCGGGACCGACGGCTTAACGTGCCCTCTGAAGCACAGAAACGCGCATAAATTTTTATGCTTCTAGCGGTAACCCATCTCACACCCGACCGCGCCCGTTTGGCTTAGTCGCATAAATCGCTTGCGTTCTACGCTATTCGCCGGGCTATGCATAAGCATGCATTACTGTCTTAGAATAAATAAATTACATACACAGAACAATAGACCTAAGTGACATCACAGTGACCGCTCAACACGAGACGAGGTGAAAGTGGATATGGCCATACTTTATTCTCGTCGTCATTGTTTCTTGTATAACAGACATACATACGACACCCACACTCCGGCACCTTCTTGAATGTCCATTGAACCATATATTTAAATCCATTCAACTTGCAACATGCAATTAGTACTTGTACATCTATACTAATACACTAATATACTAATTAAGTACCTACTAATATATATATAAAGCTGAAGAGTTTGTTTGTTTGAACTCGCTAATCTCATGAACTACTAGTTCGAATTGAAAAATTATATTTGTGTTGAATAGTCCATTTTTTGGGTAAGGCTATAGGCTATATATATAACATCATGTTATGACCAATACCAAAAGTCCACGCGGACGAAGCCGCGGGCGGCCGCTAGTACTAAATATGCTTCTGCCCGCGGCTCCGCTCGCGACGGTTACAATTTTTTCCCATAGGAATGAAGCATTTCCCCGTGTAAAGTAAGTAGTATATTTCGCTCTGCAACCCCCAAACTATTGTCATACAAAAAATCTGGTCCATTCGCGCCGATGCGATGTGAAACAAGGACAAACAAACACACACTTTCACATTTGTAATATTGTAATGTTCCCCAAGGCATAGCACGAGTTTAATTTCTTAGAAATAAACTAGCTGATCCCGCGAACTACGTACCGCGTTTAAATGTTTGGGGTGGGCCACCCTTATTACTTAGGGGGCTGAAAAATATATAGTAGCCGATTCTCAGACCTACTGAATATGCATATAAAATTTCATAACAATCGGTCAAGCCGTTCCGGAGGAGTATGGTAACTAATTCAATTCAATTCAATTCAATTCGTTTATTTGTTAAACATTGTGTTTAACATTGTGACACGAGAATTTTATTTCTTAGAAATAAATATATTCGGAAGATTTCATGGGTTTTAATTATTTACGCACGATACCATTTTTATCCCCGTAGTAAAATTATTTTCAAATGAAGCTTTTGGCTGTAACCCTTTTTTGCGTCCCACTGGTGGACACGGGTCTCTCCCCTTTATTATTGGGGAGGCCTGGAGCTTACTCCACCACGCTGCTCTAATGCGGGTGGATGGAGATGCAGGTTACCGGAACCGACGATGCACTGAAGTCTATATTTTGAGATAAGTATTATAGATTTGTTAGTGATTGATAATATTGATATTGATACAGGCTTCGCCCTGCTACAGTTTAATTATAGTAATGGATGTTTAGACACTCATATGTTATTAAAACACTTATAGGATTGGTCAATGAAAACAGTTGAAAGTTGTTTAAGTAACCTTATTTAAGTCAAAGTTAAAGACTTAAGCATACGGCCATGCATTGGAAAGGGTTTTTATTAGCAATACAGTTTGAAATGTGGAGCACCAAATTGAAGATTTCCTTGAAATGTAATAAATCGTTTATTAAGGGGCCGTATACGAAATTTTGCCGATTTCGCTAATTTACCTGACTAACACATGAGATTTTACAGTTAAATAAGAGTATTTCCATAAGTTTCATTGCTTAACATAAGTGATCATTTCATTAATAATCCAATGATTACTATTTACATAACGTAATAATCTAATACATTATTAGCCACTTTCTTAGCTTGGTCAAGAGTTATAATGCGAGATTTAGGTTACTTTAAAAGATTTTCAGTGCCAAGTTTTCATAATTAATTTGATTTTTTTAAGGAAACGGATTGATTATGAAATGAAGTGTATTTATGTCAAATAAACTTTATGAAAGATTATTCCAATTTGCCGAAATCAAATGCTATTTCTGGCCCATTTTCGAAGAAGAATAGAAAAGTTATAGCGCCCCAGTTTCAGGGCACAGCGCTCACCGTCGGTGAACGTGTCGGTATCTTGGGAGTTGACATTACGCGTAAAGTGCAGTACCTACCGGAGTTTTTTGGAGTACAAAGCCAAATTGGCATCAAAAAGGCTTGGTGTCCTCAACAGGGCGAGGCAGTACTTCACTGCGGGGCAACTCCTGACGCTGTATAAGGCCCAGGTCAGACCCCACATGGAGTACTGCTCCCATCTCTGGGCAGGAGCACCGAAGTACCAGCTACACCCATTTGACTCCGTTGAAAAGCGCGCAGTCCGAATCGTCAACGACCCAAGATTGACTGAGAGGCTAGAACCGCTTAGCTTGCAAAGAGACATAGGCTCGCTCTGCGTGTTCTACCGACTTTACTATTGTGAGTGCTCCGAGGAACTCTTCAGATTAATGCCTACATTACCATTCCATGATTGTACCACCAGATAAAGGTTAAAGTTCCACCGGCACCATCTGTGGCGTTCCTCCACAGTCCGCTTTGCACGCGCCTTTATACCACGGACGTGTAGGTTATGGAACAACCTTCCAGCTGAGGCATTTCCAGTGGACTATAACATGAGGTTTTTCAAGAAAGCTGTAAAAAAAGCTCTCCTCCAAAGCCGGCAATGCTCGGGTCGCTCCCTTGGGGTCGCCCGTATCCACAGGCGACGGTGATCGCTTAAAACCACGCAGCCCGTCTGCCTTTTTGTTCGGTTTATTTATATTAAAAAAAGAAGAAGTCCAACAGTGGATTTTTAAATGCTGATTGTCTACGTGCACGTAATAAACTGGAGACTTGGTAAAAGTGACCAAAACAAAGACATATTACAAGTAACAGACTATGATCGCGTTAGACACATTTATCTAATTATTTTATAGTCACGGCATTGGTTTTACTTTCATCGTCGGTAGCTGTCTTATCGTGACTAGAATGATGACTAGTGTCTCATGTTAAGAAGAATGCTAATGGCACAATTCTACAGTTAAACGAATATTACTGAATACTCGTATTGATAGTGTTTTCTTTAACCCATTTTAATAGCTCACTACGAAAGAGGGACTTAGGCCATAATCCATCCACCACGCTGTTATTCCAAATAAGTTCATTTGGAATAACTAAGATTAAATGAGGCACTTTTTGCCACTCTCATACAAAAAATATTTGTAAAAAAATCATTGAACTTAGACTTGAACTTATTGAGAGAAAATGGGCCAGAAATTGCATTTGATTTCGGCAAATTGGAATAATGTTTCATAAAATTTATTTGACATAAATACACTTCAGTACACAATCAATTCGTTTCCTGAAAAATAAAACAAATTAATAGGTGAAAATTCGGCATTAAAAATCTTTTAAAGTAACCTAAATCTCGTATTATAATAAAATTCTTGACGAAAGCTGAAAAAGTGGCTAATGTTTTAGATAATTAATGAAATGATAATAAAATTTATATTGTGCAATAATACTTATGGAATGGAAATAGGTACTGTAATTAATCTGCAAAATCTCATGTGTTAAATCGGGTAAATCTGCGAAATCGGCAAAATTTCGTATACGCCCCCTTAAGTTTTCACAAATCCCTCAAAAGTCAAATAACAAAAATCAAATAAGATTATTTGTATGTAAACTGACCTTGACGAAAAACTACCCGCACTTAGAATGTTTAGTAAGCTAGTAAGCTCATTACAAAATATTACAGTGAACATGATAGCCATATTAAATTTGATAGCTACCTACATAATAGATGCGACATTGTTAGCTGTTTGAGATAAGTGCGTAACTCACTTACTTACTGCTTACTTACATAATTTCTTAACTGTTTTGTTCTTAAGACATGTACATCTATTCTTATTTATACGAGTCGAAACACGTTGACAATTGTAAAAATAGGTTTTGTATTGACCTCAAATTCGAACGGCTAGTGCAATGTTATGCTTTATTAAAACTTAAAATATCAATTAAAGTCAGATTACGTTTTAATCTAATCTGTATTAGTTTTGTTATGGATAAAAATACATGAACTAACCCTAGAAAAAAGTTGTATCGGATTCGGATAGGTATTTAAAAAGAACGAATTGGCTCGAAAAAAGCAGATAAGTTAGTAATTAGTTTTCATATAAGAGCCGAAATAAAACTGAAAAAGATTTTATTGTAAATAAGTACCTATATTTTCGGTATAAATATCTTATTAAATGTTCCTAGACAATTCTAAAACAATATGACCACATACATAAATAATGTTTTATTGTTTTGTTTGCTTTCCAGTTTTATCGTAGCGCGTTGATGTCTTTTACAGATTACAAGTAAATCATTTATAATGGTCGGTCACGAAGTTAAAATAATAGTAATAATAATATGTAGTGTTAGTAGTTAGTTAATAATTTAACTATGTATATATATTACAAATTTCATTAATAAATTTAATTTAAAGGAAAAACACTGTTTAATTATTTATTTGAGCAGCGATGGCCGAGTGGTAAAACTCGGCCATTGCAACCGCGGTCTTCGACGCGACCGATCCCAGGTTCAAATCCTCGGCTCGCACTTCTGACAGAGACATTTGTAATGTGCGAATTTATCGCTGCTCCATGGTGATGGAAAATATCGTGATATTTAATTGATTACGATGTTTTCCATCGCCGTGCATGCCTGAGAGAAATTCATAATTTCTCGAAAGCATGATGTCCACCAATCCGCACTTGGCCAGCGTGGTGGACTATGGCCTAAATCCCTCTCAATTGTGTGAGAAGAAGACCTGTGCCCAGCAGTGGGATATAAAAAAGGTTGAAAAAAAAAACATTATTTCATGCCGAAAATTGCTCAACCAGTAATTCTAACGCTGTCTGCAATTATGATTCTGGCGTTTATACCTATCTAACTTCAAATTCACGATCTATTGCAGAACAGAAATCGTAAGTTTTGCCTTCAAATCTATTCAAACTTAATACTAATGACTAATTTTTCTGGCTCACAAAGACCTAACCGCGACGAATTACCACATTAAGGTGATTTCACACTTGAATAAGTGTGTCATATTAGTGTCAAGTTGTAATTGACTTGTTACTTTGTGAGACGCGTCTCTGATAAATCAAAATAGCACGTACTGGTAGTTGGTACGCACTGAAGCGTATTTTATTCCGATATTTTTTTCTTTTAGTGCTGGACTGATGTTACTATGATATACCGATATAGATATGTACTGTGATAGAACAAGCAGACTGCAGAGTTATAGCGACATTTCTTCTGTTTATTCAAATGGATGATGTATAGCAGACAGCAGATGAGCAGACTATGTGGTCGCTACAGTCCATGGATCACTATAGTTACGCAAGCCTGAGCCTTAACTCAGGTCGTATGCAGAATGCGCTATACCAGAGGCGACAGGTTAAGCGAAACGTGCGCGCTTGAATGTAAAATTGGTAAACGTTAATAGCAATTTTAATGCATGTTTTAAAGACGATAGATAACAGTCGTTAAACTATGTGAAGGCCTTGTGGGTGGTTTGGAAACAGCCGGTTAGCCACATCTCTAAGTCTGCATTGGAATAGCGTAGTGGAGTGGAGAGACCGTGCCTTCTTCAAAAGGAACCCGACACCTTGGGAGAGGATATGTGGTGGGATTTGACCGCACTAAAACCCCCTCGGTAACCTGCCTCTGCGCTTGGGGAGGACTCCGGTATCTCCATTGGAACGCACCGGTGTCCTACACGTGCGGCGCCCAGAATAGGCCCATTTTCGAGAGAGTAGATACGAGTATGCTCTCCGGAGAGACCGTGCCTAGCAGTGGAACGAAAAAAGGGTTGCAGTTATGCAAGCACAGTGAATCATTTTATTTATAAATAAATAATAATAAATAACGTTTCACACTCATAGCCCCACATTAGGGTAGATATACCCTGTGTCGTGGGTACCATGGACACACACAGAGACAGAAACACAAACACCCAGACCGAGAATAGAAATTTAAACTCATCATTCAAATTTCTGCTTCGCCGGGAATCGAACCCGGGACCCTTCGATTGGCAGTCCGGCATGGTAACCATTACGCCACGCGGGTCGTCGAAATTGTAATGTTGCATTTGTATTTGTACTGTATATGTGTGTCAGTGTCAGTCGCGTGTACAACATTCATCTTTTAAGATGAACTAGTACACGTCCGTTACTTGCAAATAATAAGTAATTTTGAAGTTCAATTACAATTTATCACGCGTTTGTCACCAAATCACCAGACTGCCCTTTCTTCATTGTGCGTTAATGATGACGTCATGTACTTTCTACGGCAATTATTCGTGTCCGTTTGTATATTCATGAGACCTTTACGATTCGGTTTCACTTTTATTTCTACTATCAGGCCCTGCACACGATACATTTAAATTATATGTGAACTATATAATTGAGGGCAAGAGTAAGTAAGCGTGAGCGCGTGGCTTTGGGTAGGAAAATCTATACTA
Organism: Pyrgus malvae; assembly: GCA_911387765.1. Lineage (NCBI taxonomy): Eukaryota > Metazoa > Arthropoda > Insecta > Lepidoptera > Hesperiidae > Pyrgus > Pyrgus malvae. The sequence continues at coordinate 27,410,830 of OU426949.1, forward strand.
ATATAGTCGTATAAAGCTGAAGAGTTTGTTTGTTTGTTTGAATGCGATAATCTCAGGAACTACTGGTCGGAATCGAAAGAATATTTTTGTGTTCAATAGTCCATTTATTGGGGAAGGCTTTATGCTATATCACATCATGCTATGACTAACATCAAAGTCAACGCAGATGAAGTCGTGGGCGGCCGCTAGTTTTGTATATGGGAAGAACCTTTATAGATACAATTTTAACTGCTCGAGGAAGTACCATCGCTGCACCGATTTCTGCCGTGAAGCAATTCTATTGTGTTTCGTTGGAAAGGTGCAGTTGCCGGCCACACTTACATGAGGCGATGATCAGCCTTCGGAATAGCAGAGCAACTGCATACGACCACTTAAGACGCAAGACGCAAGACTTGGGATTGCGTGTGTGATCTGCATGCTTATCTGCTACTCCATTCATTAAAAATATATTGTGAAAGGGCGAAATGATGGAAAGATGAAAGAGGTAAGTAGATGACATTATAAGTCTTCTATTTTATATTAAAATTGCGAAGCGGGCATCAACCATAAGAGAGAGAACTTGGGATTTCCAAAGGAACTGAACAGTGTTGAACACGACCTAGCATGAAAAAATCCTACTACTATTATAAAGGCGAAAGTTTGTAAGCATGGATATATGGATGTATGGATGTTTGTTACTCTTTCACGTAAAAACTACTGAATGGATTTGAATGAAACTTTACCACAATATAGCTTATACATCAGAATAACATATAGGCTACAATTTATAAAGATATTGTGTGAATTGTCTAAAATATGACGATAAGTGTCAAGTAAGTAGGAAAAAATCTACCATCTGCGAGCTATTCTGGCATGCGCCGCCAAAACCGCTAGAGGTACACCTATGTAATGTATGATGTTAATGTTTATCTTATATAGTCCTACAAAAAAGCCGGTCCATGGTACTTCAGAAGGGACTTCACTTTATGCTAATGATCCTCTCTAAGCGGCCCCCTAAACGGTCAATTATATTGCACAATATTGCGAATTGTGCAATATTATTGACCGTTTAGGGTTAATATTGAAGACTACGCAATGATTGACCAAAAGTTTGAGCGAGTTTAATTTTTATTGCACAATATTTTTTCATTGCATCGTGTAGGGTCAGTATTGATTGCGCAATATTTTTCAGTCTGTGGTTCGTCGTCACGAGGAGTACACGTACAAAAGAGAATCCAAAAGAAAACGAAAGTGAATTTATAAGAGACTTTTTTAATTCAAATGTATTTGAATTATTTTGAATTTGAATGTTTAAGTTTAGCCACAAGCAACAAAACTACAGCTGCAGTTTAATCTTGTTCGGACATGTTTTTTATTTTGATTTTTATTTGTGCGGCGGTTAAGGGGTAGGGTCCCCAGCCCTTCCTAGCGGAAGGGGGCCGCCGATAGGTAGATAGGTCGTGGGTTGACAAATAAACGATAAATAGTTAAGGAAAACGTTTATTGCCCAATGGCTTTACCCTCCGCTTCACGTCACAATCCGTTTGAGCATTTAATGATGGAACACTGGCCTGAACCGGGACCGACGATCCGTAGTGTGGTTTGCCCTCCAGCGGGACTCCGACTCCTCGGCCTCTGGATGCCTTCCGAGACCGCTCCAAGCCAGGCTCTGTCGTCCCTCGTATTGGTAGTATGGGTAGGTGCGACGTAGGTGGTAGACCCGTCGCTTCGATGATGTAGGCCAAGAGTTAACTTGTAAATTGATGGGAAAATCCCTAGAGGAATTTTCACGAACTAATTAAACGAGCAAGTAAATCGAACTGCATTATCTTCACTGCGAGCGACACAGCCGTCGCCTTCGATGCACTTATTAGCACTCATCCACAGAATGATGCTCTGAACAATGCGTCTACGCATCGACCACCGGCCGTCGCCGATTTACCTACGAGTAAGTAAATCTGCGAACGAAATAATCATCGAACGCGTATTTTTTTAAAATCTTAATAAAGATGTTCTTATTTAGTTTCATTATTTAGTTAGTTATGTTTATTTTTGTTTTATTTTGATTATTCAGTTTTTTAGTAAGTAATTTTTAATTGTAAATATTTTTTAATTTAATATTTATTTAGTTCTTTTTTATAAACTTAGAAATTTAGGTAATGTGCTACCGCAACGTTACATTTCTTTGTATTACAAAAGCTCCTCTGGAATGACCAGAGTCCTTGATTGCTATGACATAATATCTGTAAACACTTTTAACTAACAATAAATTCCGAACAATATGAATATGTAATAAAATCCCTAATAATAGTAGTGCATAATAATATAACAATAACATTCAAAAATTTTACATCGTACATGTCACAAAGTTTATAAAATCCTTAATCGGACATGTTGCTTCGCACGGTGCACACGGGTTCAATCCTATTCTCCGACTGAACACGAAAACATTGTCCAGTTCGTATTATTGTGCAATATAATTGATCGTTTGGACTCAGAGCGCCTTTCAATCTTATTGTACAATAAAAATATTGTACAATGTTATTGTAGGTCTAGGGGCCGCCTAACGCGGGTGAAACCGCGGGGCACAGCTAGTCCATAAATAATTTTGTTCCTTTGTAAATACGAGTAATGTACATGTTTAACGTAAGCGGCCCCCTAGACGGTCAATTATATTGCACAATATTGCGAATTGTGCAATATAATTGACCGTTTAGGGTTAATATTGAAGACTACGCAATGATTGACCAAAAGTTTGAGCGAGTTTAATTTTTATTGCACAATATTTTTTCATTGCATCGTGTAGGGTCAGTATTGCGCAATATTTTTCATTCTGTGGTTGGTCGTCACGAGGAATACACGTACAAAAGAGAATCCAAAAGAAAACGAAAGTGAATTTATAAGAGATTTTTTTAACTTAAATGTATTTGAATTATTTTGAATTTGAATGTTTAAGTTTAGCCACAAGCAACAAAACTACAGCTGCAGTTTAATCTTGTTCGGACATGTTTTTTATTTTGATTTTTATTTGTTTGTATTACAAAAGCTCCTCTGGAATGACCAGAGTCCTTGATTGCTATGACATAATATCTGTGAATACTTTTAACTAACAATAAATTCCGAACAATATGAATATGTAACAAAATCCCTAATAAGTAGTAATAAGTAGTAGTGCATAATAATATAACAATAACATTTAAAAAAATTACATCCTACATGTCACAAAATTTATAAAATCCTTAATCGGACATGTTGCTTCGCACGGTGCACACGGGTTCAATCCTATTCTTCGACTGAACACGAAAACATTGTCCAGTTCGTATTATTGTGCAATATAATTGATCGTTTGGACGCAGAGCGCCTTTCAATCTTATTGTACAATAAAAATATTGTACAATGTTATTGTAGGTCTAGGGGCCGCCAAGTCTAGAGAATGTATTCTAGGCTTCCTACGACTCTACTCGTATAGTGGATGCCGAGCGTACACAATATAAAATAAAATAAAGTTATACGAGGTTGTCTGGAAGAAATCGCTACTTTGGCGATAAGACCGCATTATATGTACATGTTTTTTTAAATATATTTAAATTGTAAATTTCAATTTCATTGGTGTACAATAAAGAAAATTTGTATTGTATTTTATAAAATAATATTATGTTCAAATAATAAGCATATTTTTATAAAAAGTATCCAAGTGCTTTTGTTTTTCTAACTAGTGCTATATTTTTCTAACTAGAGCTGATACAGAAATCTTTATCACGGATTTGAATTCAGTTAAAATTGGACTTATATCGTGTATCTTAACCCAATCAGAAGAAATCTGCTGTGCAGTGTAATAGATTGCTCAGAAGACTATCAGGAAACATCGAATATACACGAGTCACAGATACGCTTAATAGACCAAAAAATCTACAATGATGCATCATCGGTAAAAGTTAATTGAGAACCGAATCATTTGATCAGTCAATCGCATAGATAGCTAATTACTGCATTGCTGAGTAATTATGGGCACGCACTGAAAAATGAAGCTTATTGAAGTTTGAATAGAGTTCATAAACCGATGAAGTAACTTGCGGATGTCCGGAATTCATTTGTCATACATAGAGGTATAACACTAAAGCTGTAAGCGATGAGCGAGAATAATTTTACCCGTGATATAATCTATCAACAATAGGGATCAAGGACATGAGCTACTGTATCTACTACTTAAGAGGCGACTAAAAAGGGGCTTCAGGAAATAACTAATAACTGATTATATAGTATACATTCAAATTATAATTCCAAATTATGTTATCTGTTTATAAAAGTAATAGGAAATTTTCCCAAAAAAATATATTCGTATATATATTTAAATTCTAGTTAAGCTTGTTAATTTTAACCAAAGTACGAGTACAAAAATGTTGATAGTGAATTTGCAGTCTAGTGCAACCTTTTGCGTTGATAACGCTTGAGCATTGAGAGGATGCCTACATCACCATTCCATGATTATACCACCAGACGAAGGTTAAAGTTCCACCTGCACCATCTTGACTCGTGGCGGTCCTCCACAGTCCGCTTTGCACGCTCCTTTTTACCACGGACGTGTAGGTTATGGGACAACCTTCCAGCTGAGGCATTTCCAGTGGACTATAACTTGGGGTTCTTCAAGAAAGCTGTAAAAAAAGCTCTCCTCCAAAGCCGGCAATACTCGGGCGGCTCCCCTAGGGTTGCCCGTGTCCATAGGCGACGGTGATCGCTTAACATCACGCGGCCCGTCTGCCTTATTGTTAGGATTATTTATAAAAAAATATATTTCACAAATCCTTTATCACTTTGTTATATCCATGACAATTTTAGGCGACACTTAATTGATGAGACTCACAATGACGGCTTTTTAATGGACAGTTTCGCTGGCCCTAATGGTCTTTACAGTTTTACCTTATTTTGGCGGCAACCAAATAAGACTGGAAAGAGAGGTAGAGCACTCCTCCGGGCCGGTAATCCGCAGCCTGTTCTCATCACCCGAAGAAGAAAACCCATGGTCTGTACCGACTCATAAAGTAGGACGAGGAACAAAGTACGCCTAGTCATTCATCTATACTAATATATAAAGCTGAAGAGTTTGTTTGTTTGTTTGTTTGAACGCGCTAATCTCAGGAACTACTGGTTCGAATTGAAAAAAAATTTTTGTGTTGGATAGTCCATTTATCGGGGAAGGCTTTAGGCTATATAACATCATGTTGTGACTAATACCAAAGTCCACGCGGACGAAGTCGCGGGCGGCCGCTAGTTCTTGTATAATCCCGCGTGGTGCAATGGTTATCATAGACTGCCAATGAGTGTGTAACGTAACGTTTATTATTATTCGAACGTGGCGTCGCGTCTCTGCCACGTTTGTCACTCACGCAGAACAATGCCTTTTTTGTTTATCTGTCGACCTCGCTTATCGCTCCTCGCTGTTTTTCAGATTAGTTCCTGATTCGAGATCCGACAGACATGCGAAATTCCGAGCGGGTCTCGAGAGAAAGGTTAAAGGAAATACTTATGTAACGACAAGTTTCTTCGTATCACATCATCAAGTGGTAAATGTTAAGTGGATTTCGTAATAGCGGATGGATGGCACTTTAAATTTTCTTTTTCGAAACATCTTTGTAAACATGGAAAAAGTTATGTTTACCTTTGTGTTAAGGCAAGCATAGTAAATTGCATTTAAAATATCTTTGTTAATAATCAGGAATACTTTATAAATATGCTGTTTACGTTCTGGTAGTTTCTATATTTTAATTTTTTTAAACTCTGCAAAATGTTAAATTAACAATAACCTGCAAATTTATATCACATGAATGCAGGCACACACTGAAATATTAGATACATACGAGTAGGTACCGTAAATCCTATTATTAATAGTGGGTACATTAAACCCCACTTCCCTACTAATATTATAAATTCGAAAGTAACTCTGTCTGTCTGTCTGCTACGCTTTCCCGCTTAAAATACTGATACAATTTTAATGAAATTTGGAACACAGATAGAGTGGAGCTTGGGAAAGGACATAGGATGGTTTTTATTCTACGGGAACCTATAAAACGGATCCATGTGGCCGAAGCCGCTGGCAGGTTAGTTTTCGTATATTTGAAGATTTTATTACGTCTAATTACATAATAAACATATATTTTTAAGTAAATTATGCAAATAATCTTTGTTTGAATACATTAAAATAATTATGCTATTTCTAACTTTAATTTTATAGTGTGATCGATTATCTACTTTAAGCATTATGATTTATTTGAATGCCGCGCAAAATTTGCGTGTTGGGACGCGCTATAGCGTGTTAGTAAATAACTCAGACCATTCATTATAAACGATGGAATTTAACTATCAATAGGTACTTTCTTCTTTCGTTTTATTTATACATTAGTTTAAATGTACGATACATTTTTTGTTACGCATATTATTCACTGGCCTAGTGGTGTCCCGTGATTTCAATTGCGTTAATTATTACTATAATTCATCTCACTCATAGGATTTCCTGTGTGTGGGTAGGGTACCACGGACTTACAAGAAGACAAGCACATAAACACGTAGATTGCATTTCTCCTCCGCTGGGAATCAACCCTAGGACATCGCGAGGCATACCGGCGTGGTGTTCGCTGCGCCACACGGGTGATCATATAAAAAGGATAAGTCTATATACTATTATATTCGGTAAGGTTAGGTTTAGGTTTTTTGTTCCAGAAATAAACATAGGAGACTTAATTTTATTAGAACATCACTCGCTGTTGGTGATCCATCCTAAATATTAAGTTAAAGTAATGAAAATATTAAATTTTCGAAAAAATCTGTATAGGTAATGGTAAAAAGTAAACCGATAAAACAAGGACGTGGAGAACTTTCTTTTATGTACAAATATAGAACCTTATGCATCATTTTAAGCGCACCACTTGATAGAAAAAAAACTAACGTCACGTTCATTTAATAAAAATCCTAGAAGCCTCGCATAAAAAATCCTTTCATTTCATAAGAAAACACTACTAACCCTAGGTCCTGTAATGGCGGCAACGACGTGCATCAACAACAGGAACTGACAAATGCTGCCCCTCATGCTTCACTCTGTTCAGAGCGGCAGAGTACCATCACACACCACACACCACTGTTCGACACCTCCCGCGCACTAAACAAAAAAGTCTGGACACTTCACTCGAAATTTAAAATCGCGCGCGAAGGTCAATCGTCAAAAATGACAGTCAGTAGGACAATTGTTTTTTTTCTTGCGCGCGGCGATGGCAACACGTCGGCAGTCTCTATGACAGTAGGAGCTACAGTGAGCGGCGCTGTGTTTTACCACCCCTACTCTGAACTCCCCTACTTGTTTCGAAAGGACGCCGAAGAGACTTCAAAATACTAAATTACTAACCGTATTGTAAGATGCTAATTGAATATTGCATAAAACAATTAACAGAAAAATATACATCTCCATGCATACACGTATTTATGTCACAACGGTGTCGTGTTTGTGTTTTTATGTTGTTTTTTTGTAAGGTTTCGAAATGTTCTTTGCGCGGATTGCAAAAAAACGACAGAACAAAAAGACAAAACTGGACGCTCTAAAAACTCTTTGCAAACACATTCCTCGCCAATTACTCGATCTTATCTCCACAAATCGGAAACAAGTTTCAGAAATAGCTATTACAAACCTGAAATATTGTGGAAAAAGTCACAAAAGAAACTTCGAAATTAAATTATAATAGCCGTTCATTTTCGTCTAAACTTCGTATTTGACATTTATCATAGAATCATTTGCTGCTGTTTGCAATGGCAGAACATAATAAACTCATTGTGTGCGAAACATGATTATAATCTGAGTCTAATCGAGCGTTGTCGTTTATCGCTGGTAAATCGGCATATGGCCCGTAACGCTATTGCTGCAACGAAGGGTGGTTGGCCAACCAGCGATGGCCTCACTTAAATTAGTGAAAATCTTATGGTAAAATCATTAATCAAGCAAGTTATCTATGTTTTGTAACGAAACGCGCCGTGAACACAATGGGCAGGTAATGTTTCAGTGAAAAGAATGGTGTATGTGCCGTGAGTCTAATCTAGGTACAATAAATAGACGTTTTACATCGTTTTAGAACGACTGAATGTGTTTTGCATGCCAAAGTAATTAATGTTCATCGATAAGAATGATTATGAACTTTTTCCTTATCTGTGGGAAAGGCTGTGGTAAGACCGAACAAAACGATCTTTCTGACTTACAATAACTTAAAATTTTATCATTGAAAAATATTAAGTTCACTCATAAGTCTGAGATACTTTTGAGGAGTCATAACTCCTGTATTTTTTACCTGACAATGTCACGAGTATGGTAGCAAAGGGCTGTAGCTACCATTTATACCATTGTTCCTATATAATTATAAAAAGATGGTAAAAATACTGGGAAAAAGAAAAAGAAACAGCAGCGATAGCAGGATAGCAGAAAATACCGCGGTCTCCGACATGAAGATTCGATCATACCGAGTTCAAACTTCAAACCCCTGGCGCGAAGAGAAATTTATTAAGTGCGTATTTATCGCTGCTCCACAGAGATGAAAAATTGTGATATTTAATTAATTACGATGTTTTCCACCAACGTGCATGCTTGAGAGAAACTTATAAATTTCTCGAAGGTGTGATGTCCACCAATCCGCATTTGGACAGAGCGGTGGACTATGACCTCATTCCCTTTCACGGCTGAGAGTATACCTACTTGTGCCCACCAGTGGTCCATAAAAAAGGTTGAAATTAGAATATTGAACATTCTGTAAACAAAATTTAAATCATTATTTGCTTAAGGTTTTCCTGTTACAAAAACAAAAAGCCGCTCCACTTCCACAAAAAGACTGTAAGAACCCCGTAATTAGCGTGACGATACTAAATCAATAAGAAGCGTGAACCGATCGACTTTCGTTCCACTCTTGTGGTTTGTTGACAAACACTTGATTTCAATATCAGAGGAATAATCTGTATTGCTTTTGCGGTTCTAAATAATATTAATGTTGAGAAGTAATTACCATGTTTACCAGGTCGCCATTCCACCTGGTTGGAGGGCGGCCTGTGCTCCTTTACCCGAGACGTAGTTGCCATTCGAGGACCTTTCTTCCCCACCAGTCCTATGTGGCCTGCTCATGGATACTTCAGCTAGCAGATTTTGAGATCTATGTCGGTAACCTTTGTTCGTCTACGGATTTTATCGTTATGGATTCTGTCGCGTAGAGTAATACCAAGCATAGACCTCTCTATCGCTTGCCGAGCGACCTTGAGCCTGTGGAAAAGGCTAAATGTAAAAGACCATGTCTCAGTGGCCGCAGTCATAGCCAGGAATAGCGGGGCTGCCGGGGACTGGGGCCCAGGGTATATTTGTACTCATCATCGGGGTTTCTTGCCATAATCACCGCGCTTGGCACTGCGTGTTGGTGACCGCAGTAGATGGTAGGTATGTTACTCAGGAAGACGCTGCTGCCTTTCTATCAAATACCAGATTTGTCCCTCAGTCGCTTTTTACGACTTCCCGTGGGAAGAGTAGGAGTGATGCTATTCTAAAGCCGAACACCACACGGCGGAGAGTACTGAGTAGTACTGTACTACTATGAATCTATTGAATGGCCGAATAAGTTACTACTTATAATACCAATACTTATAGTCCCACTGCGGGGGATGGGGTTCTCCTCCTGTCTTCTCAACCACTCGTTTTAGCGGAGATACGGATTTATGGCCAACCTGTTTTTAAATGAAACCTCTGAAATTTGATGCTCGCTATGCATGTTCTACAGACTATGGTGAGTGCTCCAAGGAACTGTACAATTTGATGTCCACGTTACCTTTTCACCATTTTATCAAAGGAAGGTTGAAATTCATCCAACTCGTGGCGGTCCTCCGCAGTCCACTTTGCACGTTGCTGCAACATGCATTTCCAGTGGACTTTGACATGGACTTTGCAAGAAAGCTGTAAAAAGCCCTCCATCAATGTCGGCAATGCTCGGGTTACTGGAGTTGCTTGTTACTATAGGCGACGATGATCACTTTACACCACGCGGCCTGTCTGTCCTTTTCTTCAGTATATTATTATGTATAAACAAAAAAATATTTTATTGCAATAATTTCTAATGTTCTCCTTCAGGGCACTGGTTTGCTGTAAAATCGAGAGTGATTTAGGTGACAGTCTTCTAAAGAAGCGTTTCAGTGGAAATTCGAAGTTGCTGCCTACACTTAAAGGCCTCTCAGCTTCTGCAAATGTATACGACAACGGCGACCCATTAAATACCAATTGACTTGTTGCTGTCATTCGTTACACTTTGTGATTTTTTATAGAAAGTTGATTTCGATACTGGAAGAACATTCTGTACTCATCAAGTATCGTCAAGAATATTCAATCATTCCGTATTCTGTCAACATCAAGTGTATATTATTACCTTACCCAGGATGTTAATAAACTATTTCAATTCATATTGCTTTTGCGGATCAAAGATCGCGAGTCACCTAATTTGTTATGAGATGAGAAATGATTTTGAGTTTTTCATTAACTCACAATACCACTACGCAAAATAGAACTTTAATGGTTCGACACGGCAAGTACCACCCATTTCTGCCGTGAAGCAATTCTATTGTTTTTCTGTAGCAACCTTCCGCTACTCATCAAGAGATGACGCCACGGGTATTCCTGAATCACGCTCATCGATGTTTTCTGAATATCCGACCATATATACAAGCTCCGAATTGAGTCAGTTGGCGCGCGGCCTCGGGAAATCTCCCTTTACCAAATTTTTTTCGGTGGACTGGTGCAGTTGCCGGCCATAATTACGCAAGGCGACCATCAGCCTTCGGATACGACTACAGGCAGGACTTCGGCTTGCTTGAGGTTGTGGGTCCATGGTCTGTAGCGATTACTTAACACCGCGTGGCATGCTTTTCTGCTACTCCATTCAAATAAAAAAAACTAAAGCATTCATCCCATTGACATCAGTTAAATACAACCTTCAAAGTACATTACATACAACAACATAAAATGACATCTTGTAATAGCCACCATAACGGTACCGACCACCATCCATGTTATGTCACAGTACGTGAGTCAGGCCAATGTTGGAGCCGCGGCGCGTGTCATTCGGATTTCACGTGGATTTTGGACATTTGGGCCATTCGGACCGAGAAAATCGGTAAAACACGACTACACGACCACATTACGTCTTAAGTATCTACTAATTTGGGTAAGTAGTCTGTTCGATGGGTATTAGAAAGCTACTAAGCTAAGACGACCTGTATGACGTAGTGATCACCACGAAGTTGTGCCGTGAAAGAGGTCATGGGTTCGATACCCAACGCAGGAGATACGTGAATGATGCTTATTATGATACTAGTGCTCCGGACCGGATCACCTCTTTGCTAGCATGAGTTTATATGATTAACATTATTTATTATAGTATAGTTTTTATGATGAACAGTACATTTTTCCAGCATAAAAAGTACCATATGTGTTACTCCAGACATTAAACTATTCAGCCGCATTTTTAATATTAATTAGTTATCTAAAGATTACTTGTATGTTTCAAGCAATAACTTAAGTAGCAAAGGAATTTGTAGGTGGTAGAACTATTATGGTTTGTAGGTGGTAGAACGGTAGATGGTTCGCCCGAGGAAGTACCACCGCTGCACCCACTTCTGCCGTGAACCAATTCTATTGTGTTTTGGTGGAAAGGTGCAGTTGCCGGCCATACCTACATAAGGCGACCACCAGCCTCCGGAGTAGCAGCGCAACTGCATACGACCTCAGACAAGATGTACCTATGCTTGCTTGAGGTTGTATGTAAATGTCCATGGGTTGCAGCGACTACTTAACACCACGTGGCCTGCATGCTCGTCTGCTACTCCTCAAATAAAAAAAAGAATATGTGAGGGTGAAGCGAAGAGTGGAGATGCCCTCTATTCACGGTGAGTCGGGATGTGAGGGTAGGATGTGGAGGCGAGTAATGGCTACTCAATCTGTCCATGAAGTGCTTGGAAACAGCTGTATCGGGAAACGTTTACATGGTGCGCGATGAACCTGACGAGCTGGTGAGAGATGCTACAGTCCATCCAGGGAGAGAAGGTACGACTGATGAAGGTTAGAAGAGACGTATTCTTGTCCGGGGTCACCAGTTTGGCAAAGGGAGATCTCCCGCCGGACGACCGAGGTGGTCATGCTCGGGGAGTGGCCGCGCTCCAACTGTCTCAATTCGTAGCTCGTATATTATTATATGTTTGGATATTCTGAGAACTTCGATAGCGTGATTCAGGATTCAGGATACCCGTGGCGCCTTTTCTTGATGACTTGCGGCAAGTCGCCACATACTTAAACTAGAATTCAATAAAGGATTGAATATTACGATATATTTTAGTAGCAAAACTAATCACAGTTTTATATTATTTTAATAACTAGCGTTATTGCTACCACTTATGATTGTGCTGCTATAACTTCCTTAGAACGTCATCGTAAACTGCTTTACACAATTTATTGTGAATTATCTTTTAAAGTACCATCAAATAATTTTCAATAATATTATGTGTTACTAAACCTTGTCCTACATTTTCAAATAACTTCTTCTTATTAGATGTGTGTGACTGTGAGACTGTCATGCGACCAAATGATTTAAATGATAAAACGGGATAATACGTCACATACCTGCGTCAGGATTTTTATTTTTGTATGAAGCAAATCATTTAAATCAGAAAGACCACTAGTGACAAATTTCATGCAAACCAGCATAAAATTTATTTCATGCTTTCTTCAGAGATACTAGTACGAGTAAGAAGAAATATGTGTCGGGGGCAATTTTCCGTTTCTGTTTCGGCTAAGATATTAATATAGTGCTTCACGATAAATACGTGTATCAATCACGATAGATCTTTTTTTTTCCAACCTTTTTTATGTCCCACTGCTGGGCACAGGTCTCCTACTCACAAGTGAGAGGGGATTTAGGCCATAGTCCACCACGCTGGCCAAGTGGGGATTGGTGGACGTCATGCTTTCGAGAAATTATGAATTTCACTCAGGCATGCACGGCGATGGAGAACATCGTAATCAATGAAATATCACGATATTTTCCATCACCGTGGAGCAGCGATAAATTCGCACATTACAAATTTCTTTGTCAGAGGTGCGAGCCGAGGATTTGAACCTGGGATCAGTCGCGTCGAAGACCGCGGTTTTTTACCACTCGGCCATCGCCACTAGAAATATCCACTGTTGGTGAATAAAAACGTCGTGAAACCTGCGAGTCGGAAAAATGCTATACTTCAATTTTTGTGAAGATAAAATCATGATTTGGATTTCATCATTTCGATTCTGTTGCGTAGTGAAATAACAAGCATAGTTCCATCGCTCACTGAGTGACTTTGAGCCTGTGGAAAAGGCTGACGGTAAAGTACCATGTCTCAGCCTATGGTCTCAGCGTCATAGGTCTGGCAAAACAAAGCGCTAATTGCGTCAATTCACCCTGTACTAATGTGAGTAAGATTATCCTAAACACAACACAGCTCAACGTCATCCTATAGATTAAGTACGTGCATGATATCGAGTTTATTCCCTAACTGAGTAAGGTAATTATTCCGTAACCCATAATTAGCAGCGTGTAATTATACGCCGTATGTCGAATCTCATTTGTGTGATGTACCTATTATGTAAGGCATATTTAGTTACGTAATGATTGGTGCTGAAGATGTCGTGTTCGAGATTTCATAAGATTTGTACCAAGTTTGATTAGGTTTATACGTAGTCGTAAAATCTTGAAGGAAAGGCGGTAGAACTTTGTATTGACTATGTCGAAATTGGTGACATTATCAAATTACCTATTTGTTGTAACTTTCGTATATCTTGTAATGATTTGACAATATTTTAGATGCATTTTATATGCCAGTTATAATTTATAATTACAAAATATGTAATTGCATCTGGCAGTATGGTTTGGATGTTCTAAAGTTAACGTCACCAATAAAAAAAATAAGTGATGGCGCGTATTTTGAAAATGTAACATTTTGGAGTTTTGGCGGGAAGTCGAAAGACATATTGTGCTCTTGTTTTATTTTCATTTTCTTGGTGTATTTTTGAGTCATATCGGATAAAGTTGATGGCATTTTGATTGATATAGGTTAATTACAGTGCACGAGTGTTTGTGAAATAGAATAACAGTGCTAAAATATGTTTTTTTTGCTTGCCTTCAAAATTCCATCGGACACGTTCTAGTAAAGTAGCCATCGCTTTACTTGAATGTTGGACTGACTAGACTGACTGATTACTGACGACTTACTTACTGACTTTGTTATCACTTCGTCCAGTTTCATTGAAACTGGCAAAAAATTGATGCAAAAATTATACTAGACGCTGGCAGTATGCACAGAGTTTGCGATGCCATAATTGAAAAAAAATGTAACATTCGTGATTTCAGACGACGTCCACGGGCACGTAAAGCTTATTGGTACATTATGAGTAACCTTACATATATATTATATTTTGAGTTATCCATCGCAGGTGTTTGATTTCATCACACACACATTATTTTACTTAATTATGTTAATTTAGGGTCACTGAAGCTTATTGTGACATTAAATTTTAGGTGATAGAACTTTAATGGTTCGACCGGGTAAGTACCATTATTAAATCTATTGCCGGTCAGACCAGTCATGGCTGGTCTGAAGTAGCAGCGCCTCGCCTCAGACAATACTTGCTTCAGGTATCGTATAGATGCCTATGGCGTACTGCGTCCACTTAACACCACATGGCCAGCATGCTCGTCTGCAACTACCATTTGAACAATAAAAAACTCTACACGTAAACTTGCGTTGGTACTTCTATGAAGAAATAGTCACCTCAACTCATTTCATTTTTTCAAAAATTTATTTATTCGTGTTTTTTCTACTAAGACCATACTAAGACTTAAATAAATTGGTTTACTTCAGAAACAGAGGGGCCACTCTGTAAGCATCCGTCCGTAAGTTCTAACATTTTCGGAATCAGTTTTAGCATACTTCATGAATTAATAAGATAAGCGTTGTCATTGATTACATTAAGCTATTGAATGAATAATATTGCTAGAATTTCTTCAATCTAATCCAAAAATAAGGCGCGAAAATTCAGTTAGTTTCGGATACGGGCTTACAGAGTGAGCCCTCAGGTGTGGTGAGTGCCTTTTTCTTGCTGATGTAGGAAACCCCGCTTGACCAACCTGTATTATTTCTTAAGTTTATGATGACTTGGATCCAGAAGAGAGAAAGAAGAATTGACGTAGTCGGTATTTCACACTAATATTGACATAAACTTTAGACCCCTGCTGGTTTTGGTGACTTCTATCTTTGAACAAAATGTTTGTGATAGAATAGAACAGAAAGCTCAACTTGTATTATATGGTTCCGGTTGAATGTCTTCACGTCTTACTTATCTAGCATACATTACTGATTTATCTAATTAAACATTCACGTCTAACTTACGAGTGCAAAACTCGTGACTAAAGATAAATGGCATTTTTGAGAAAGTGTGCAAAAATGTCAGGAATGCGATGCAACGTAACTGCAGGTGTGAGAGTAATTTAATTTTGAGCTCACAAATTTTGAAGCGATAACTTCTTTAGCGGCGTTGTGCACTTTTTTTGGGATGGGTAAAAAATGTTAAACTTGCGTCAGGACACGTGGGCTGATCGAATATTCGTAAGACGGAGGGGTGAGAGCTGATGACGGCTCGACTGTCTATACTTGTAAAATTCGTTTATATCAAGTATTTAAAATATGGACATTGAACAAAGTGCATCTATTAATGAAAAAAGTGACGAAGAAATTGTGAAAAAAATGAGTATGTACTTTATAAAAATACTAGATGAAAACCTACTGAACATACTAGATGAAAAATAATACTGATAGATAATAAAAGCAATTCATGCGAAATTATTTCCTAACCATTCAAAAATTCACAACGTTAATGTTCAAGTTTTTACTTCTGCCGGCACTACCGGAATGCAACCCTCTTTTTTTGTTACTAATTGATCAACATTTAAATTTAAATTAAGTAACCAAAAATGTAATATTCTTTGGTTTTAAAGTTAATGTTACTCGGTTGGTTACTGCATCGGTGCTGTTAGTCGTTTCCTGTGATTATGGCGCGGTACCTTCCTACCGAAAGACAGCAATTGCCTTCTGTAGAGTTTAAAGAAGCTATCTTTCGAAGCGTTCTTTCTTCTAGGCTGCTAATAAGCTGGTGAAGTTAAAGCTGAAAAAGTTAGAGCGTTTAGATTTCATGAAGTGATCATATATACATGTGATTTTTAAAAGATAAAAATAAAATTGTTGATAGGCATTATGATATTATTTCCTCTTTAAATTATTTTGGAGTCGGTGCCCATTTACAACGAAAGGGACGCCATTTTACTAAGGGCATGACTACAAAATAATTTTAAATCACTACCATTAGCAAAACAAGTATCATTTATGGATATAAATAATTTTATTTTTTAACCTTTGAATTCGGTTTAATTTTTTCTTGAAAGTTTAAATAATTTCACGCTTAGGTAAGCAGTTTTATTTTCTTAGTAAAAATGTATTTTATCAACGAGTTTCAAGCCTCTGTAAAAGTCTGTGTTAATTGCATGCATTTCACCCATTTCCGATGACGTGAAATGATTTAGAAACATAATCAAACTTCAAACGGAATCCACCAGGAAATTATATGACATTGGTGGTTTAATCGTTGTCCAAGTTGACAACACGCATTTGCAGGTATCACGAAAGGATAATTTAACTGGGTTATCAATAGTTTTTATTTTTGTTTTTATTTGAATGGAGTGGTAGACGAGCATGCAGGCCACGTGGTGTTAAGTGGTCGCTGCAGCCCATGGACATCTACATACATCCTCAAGCAAGCATAGGTAAGTCATGTCTGAGGTCGTATGCAGTGGCGCTGCTACTCCGGAGCTGGTGGTCGCCTCATGTAAGTGTGGCCGTCTACTGCACCTTTCCACCAAAACACAATAGAATTGGTTCACGGCAAAAGTGGGTGCAGCGGAAAACCACCTACGGAAAAGTAAGCAGACGCTAAATTAATAAATAAACTCTATTTATTTTATTTATTTATTTACTTAATGGATCACCAACGTAAGAAACAGTAGTCACAGTGTAAATGTTTACATTTCATTAATTATTATTATATTAATTATTATTATTTATTCATCTTACTAATCACAGCATGCTTTGTGCAACTCTACAAATACTCGTAATCCACTGCCCATTTCCATTGACTTGGATAAGATAAATAGGTAGATAGAAAAATAATAAATTTATATATTTTATCTTAGTATATAAAAGGAAAGAGGTAGAGATTTTCAAAAATGTTGATTATTAAAAGTTTGTGTTTTTCGTTTGTTTATTTATTTTCATTTTTTTATTCCTGTTATGTAGGCAGGTACCTACTTTCATTTGTAAGTTAATTAAAATGTTCAGGATTACAGCGCATATTACTAAACAACCTACTTATAAGTATGTACAGTGGGAGTTTTTTACTTTATTTACAATAAGTATCTTATAATCAAACCTTTTATAACATGCGGATGTTATCTCATACATTTTCGTTCAACCACATTTTTCCGCGTTTTACTTAATAGTAGTATTCAAACTTTTATATTAAGACCATAAGTCAAAGTAAAAGCATAATTTGTCTAACTTAACACGTTTCCTAGTGTTGCAACTAAATGCATTATAAATTAGCAACTTCATGGAATGTAAACTCCGCGTGCAATATGCAGTAACAACTTAACATCGGTTACATGTCATAGTGAATGTGGTAAACAAAAGTCTATCACTTTTTAGGGTTCCGTAGCCAAATGGCAAAAAACGAAACCCTTATGGATTCGTGATGTCTGTCTGTCTGTCTATCCGTCCGTATGTCACAGCCACTTTTTTCCGAAACTATAAGGACTATGCTGTTGAAACTCGGTACGTAGATGTATTCTGTGAACCACATTAAGATTTTCACAGATATAAACAAAATAGACACAAAAATAGAAAAACAATAAATTTTGAGGGTTCTCCATACTTAGAACTGAAACTCAATTTTTTTTTTATCAAACCCATACATGTGGTATATCTATGGATAGGTCTTCAAAAATAATATTGAGGTTTTTTATATCATTTTTTTCTAAACTGAATAGTGTGCGCGAGAGACACTTCCAAAGTGGTAAAATGTGTGTAACCCCCCTGTAACTTCTAAAATAAGAGAATAATAAAACAAAAAAAAAAAATATGATGTACATTACGATGCAAACTTCCACCGAAAATTGGTTTTAACGAGATCTAGTAAGAAGTTTTTTTAATACGTCATAAATCGTAAACCACAATTTACCTTTCATTCAATCTTAATGCAATGATTTCTATGGATAATCAAAGGCAATGATGTATTTCTGTTGCCGCTATTGTTATAAAAATACTAAAAATATAATAAAATTTTACCTTTCATTCAATCTTAATGCAATGATTTCTATGGATAATCAAAGGCAATGATGTATTTCTGTTGCCGCTATTGTTATACAAATACTAAAAATATAATAAAATAAAAATTTAAGGGGGCTCCCATACAATAAACGTGATTTTTATAGATAATGGTACGGAACCCTTCGTGCGTGAGTCCGACTCGCACTTGTTTACAGTACGTAACGGCCAAGCCACACTAGCTACTTTTATAGAGCGGGCGTTTGAAACAAGCGCATTTTTCGGCGTATACGGTCGTTTACACGCCGCTTATAAAGAAGTGCGCATGGCCCTGCGGTTAGCGTAGAACGCAAGCGATCTATGCAACTAAGCCAAACGGGCGCGGTCGGGTTTGAAATGGGTGACCGCACTAGCGCAAAAAAAAACATGCGTGTTTCCGTGCTTCGGAGGGCACGTTAAGTCGTAGGTCCCGGTTGTTGTCGATTGATAACATTCGTTAAACCTTGTCGGAGGTCTTATGATGACGGTTTAAAAACATCTAACAGCGGGTTAGCCACTAACCTGCAGCGTGGTGAAGTAAGCTCCAGGCCTCCCCAATAATGGGGAGAGACCCGTGCCCAGCAGTGGGACGTAAAAAGGGATGCAGCCATACGGTCGTTTTGGAAAACGCGCTTACACGCGCGTTTTCTTTTTGTACTGGAAAATTACAAATCTCGCTGTTTCGCGCGTATATGCGCGTTAAGGAAAAAACAAACAATCGACCGTGTACGCACCGAAATATACGCTAGTTTGAGACCGCTCTTAGCATTGGCATGTAGTCGATATTCGCAGCGATTCAGCATCCGAAACGCGCGATTCTGATGCCGCGTCTAAGACGCACTGCAGTATCGGTGCACGCCTGGCCATAAGTTATACGGAAGCTGGAAAGAAGGTCTGAGTAACAGGTAGACATAAAATATATAGGTATCATATATAAAACCATAAAGGTTAATAAATAATATCCAGTGAATAATATAAAAGTGTGTACATACGAATTATGTAATAACACGCAAATAATAATAGATAACGGAAATAAATTACGATGTTACACAACTTTATATTACCTATTGACTTTTGATATAGTAATATTTTTAGGTAGGTAGTCATTATAACTGAATCTTGTACAATATACATACTTATTATTTATTATTTTTAATTAGTAGTTATGATGCTATGTCCTAATATCGCTACTTTTTGTATTTTAGGATTTATTGTAAAATTCCATCTTTACCTGCCAATATTTAACGGGGTAAGATAAACATATAAAAGTTTCCATCTTGCCCCGTTTTCAAAATTCATACAAATGGTCTCATGTTCTCAAAGTGTACCTGAAAAAATGTTTTGTTTTGTTACAGCCATTATATAAATTGTCAGCGGCACAATTTCACCTCATATTATCTAAATGTATTTATAATATAAAAGAGGCAAAAACAGCAAGCGGGTCACCTGTTGGCTATGAAAATTCACCGCTGCCCACACCTACATAGACACAAGAAACAACAGGAGTTTTACTTGTGCGTTGCTTTCTCATTAGGTATAGGAACAGGATTCGTAGGAATGGGAGTATGAACTTAAAGAAAGGGTAAAGACCACCAGACACTCGTTAGTAAATGCAACATCACAGCACAGAACAATGCAACGTAACATCGGTTTATCTAGCAATATTAGATATTAGCCGGAACAAATAGACAGACAGACAATAATTATACACGTATGTATACACGGTACATGTACCAAAATAACATTAAGTAAAAATCAGTTTTTTAATATTACAAACAGACACTCCTATTTTTTTTTATTTGTAAAGATTGAAGATAAATAATATTTTTTAGAAGTTTTTCTATGTTTGTAGTTATGGCATTTTTCTAAGATCTTATTAATTGGTTAGCTGCATCGATATAATATAAGTAGGTAGATGCAAGGTTCCCATACAAAATTGAGTCAAAAGGTGGCCCCGCGTAAAAACCTACTTATTATAGATGTATACAAGTATTCTAAACAAAAAAATATTTTAAGGTATTTTACTTTTTATCTATTTTAAACCTTATGGTACTGACATAAGTAAGACTATAAGTCCATTTAAATTGTTACTTATCACCTTCTGGTTCGATGTTTATAATACGGCAATAAAATTTTACGACTTTAGACTTACGAAATAGGAGTTTGGAGTTGAGAAATGAAACCAAAAGCGTTACAATAAAGCACAAATTCGTTTACAAGATTAATTTACCGCCATATTTACACCACCAAACAAATTTTACTAAAATAATAATAAATAGTCTTAAAGTATAATAAATATGCGTTATTAAATTAAGATAAAGATGTACTCACTGGAAGTATGATACTCCATACTTTTTTTGCGTTTTTAGAGTGTAGTTTTTACAAATTTTTACTGCGGACTTTGGAATCACTGACTAGCCCAGTCATATTAGGGCTTTCACCTCTGAATGAAAGATAATAAGCTGCAAATTGGTATGAACCTTTGTTTTGTCATTCTAAATGTTGTCTCAAAAGTCACAATCGTTATCGTGTCCGCGTCTCAAGATATTCAAGGTCAAAGGTCACAAAAATCGGTTTTTCACGAATATCTGGCTTCCTATCGGTTAAATGAGATTTGCATTTATTATAAAAGTTGTAGGCTATAAAATTCCCTACAACTTTTGTTTAAACTTTTTTTTCATACGACCAACCGTTTTGAAGGTAGAGCGCGAAGTGCACATCGTACAGTCATATACGGCCTAATGCAAGGTCAAGCGTGAGTTATGGTTATCAGTACGTTATAAAGTCAATTATTTACTTGGAAATTATAATTATTAAACAATGCCTATTATTTATGTACTAACTATTAATTATTTATATTTAATTAAAGTAAGTAACTTGATTATTTATATATAATTATTCATATTTAACTATTTAAGTATAAAATATTATTAATTCTGGATTATATATTTTAGTTTTATTTTAAGTTAAAATGATAGTAAGAGTATATATTTTACACATATTTTTATTTATTATTAAATACGGCACAATATACATTTATCAAAATGTGAGTTCAAATATCAAAAGTATCTTTGTTGATTTTAATTGTAATGAAATTGGAAATGGAAGCTAATTATCTTCTTCTTCTTCGTCTTCTTCTTCTTCTTGTCGCTCAAAAATGTTCGATTCATTGTCATCATCCTCATTATCTGTCATGTTCATCTCCAAACCTTCCAGAATATCGGGATCATATGTATTTTCTTCATCGGGATTACTTGGATACAGTGAAGCGTTGAGGCAAGCTTGTCCGTTGCACTGGCCGCAAGCTAAAGAACATTGTAGCCCTGATTTTCTGCATCCACAGCGGGAACCACAACCATTTTTGCAATTGCAAAATATTACGTTTAGTAGTTCGGCTGGTGCTGGAGGTAATAACGTTCGTATGGGCTCCAGGATTTCATTTTCAAGCATCCAGCCCCATTCTTGAGGTTCTAAGTCCTTCCCTAACCACGTTTGAATCGTACGTTTGTAAACCACGTACGACATTCACAGAAACACCTTCTGAAAGTTTCTTATCACATATAAAACACAAATCAGCCATAGCTCTTAAAACCGTACGTCCGTAGTTGCAACGGTACAATTTCAAACTAACGAATAATCTTGACTCATACAAAGTGGAGAGAGTGGTCTTGAATACTATAGAACATCTGTCCCGGCAATGAATAGAAAAGGGCATAGGGTAGGGACAAGTATTTCCAGGTATATAAGTATTGAGAAATTTACGCGTTTTAAAGAAAAGATATATAATGTCGTGTTAACTTAAAATAAAACTAAAATATATAATCCAGAATTAATAATATTTTATACTTAAATAGTTAAATATGAATAATTATATATAAATAATCAAGTTACTTACTTTAATTAAATATAAATAATTAATAGTTAGTACATAAATAATAGGCATTGTTTAATAATTATAATTTCCAAGTAAATAATTGACTTTATAACGTACTGATAACCATAATTCACGCTTGACCTTGCATTAGGCCGTATATGACTGTACGATGTGCACTTCGCGCTCTACCTTCAAAACGGTTGGTCGTATGAAAAAAAAGTTTAAACAAAAGTTGTAGGGAATTTTATAGCCTACAACTTTTATAATAAATGCAAATCTCATTCAACCGATAGGAAGCCAGATATTCGCGAAAAACCGATTTTTGTGACCTTTGACCTTGAATATCTTAAGACGCGGACACGATAACGATTGTGACTTTTGAGACAACATTTAGAATGACAAAACAAAGGTTCATACCAATTTGCAGCTTATTATCTTTCATTCCGAGGTTGACCCCTTTTTTTACCTAATATGACTGGGCTAGACGTGCGACACGTGCGTGGCGGTTTAACAAATGAAAGCGAAAGAAGGCATATTGCTGCCGTTATGCCTTCTTTTGCCGGTGCCACTTTTATGCGGCGACTGTGAATCTACCTACTTATATTATATCGATGGTTAGCTGTTTAATTTTGAAATAGGTATTTATTTTTTTACGTTTTGTGCTACATATTTTATTGACGAAAATGGCCTTTTACCATTTTCGTGTACATGTACGTAATTGTGTTTAAAATTATCTTGGCATTAACAATAAAATATTTTATATGATTGATTTCTTTCATTTTCTGTATAATCTTATCCAAGTAAAGTGAAAAGTTTGAGAACCTCTAGTTCAATCTTTCCCCGGCGGGGCAAGATTGGAATATAAAAAACAAATAATTTGTGATATCTCCGTTATTAGAAGGTATTTTGATATTATGGACAGTTCTGAAGAATCAGGACAATTAAAGCTATAGCCTACTGACCGTCAATATCGTCTGACATTAATTTGAACGATTTGAGAAACTACTTCGATCTTTCCCCACAACCCTTTCATCTTTCCCCTGGTTTATCTTTTCCAATAAAAACATTGTAATAATTTTGTTTGCTATCTAATAAATATAACAGGGATTTATCGATATGACATGAAAATATGCTCTTTGTACTTTATTCACTATAGATATAATTTTAGCTAAAGTCAAAACAAGACGTCAAACACAACACTGCTCATTAATGCTCATCTCATCAAAAAACCGTTCCATCTCCCCGCCACTCACCTAATATGTAATGTATTTTATTTGACGACCTGCGTGACGTATTGCTAGACTGCCGATTGGAGGGTCCCGGGTTCGATTCCCGGCTAAGCAGAAATGTGAATGATGAATTTAAAATTTCTGTTTTCAGTTTGGATGTTTGTGTTTGTGTCTTTGCAGCACAGAGTATACAATACAATTTTAATTCATTCTTGATACAATATCTCGAACGCTATATTTACAGGGCTTTACCGATTGCTATCCGAGTGCGTATTTCAAACGAATTACATAACACTGCTAGTAATAGCAGCAGTAACGAGGAAGATGATCGATGTTACCGAATATGGCGGTTTAGGCTCGATGTCGGTTGACAGTGTTGACACACATTTTTTGCTTCATTTGCACGCTTAAATATCTTGTAGTTACTCAATTTGAGAACCAGAGGAATTTTTTTAATATATCGCACATCTAGATCTAAAGGGAACCAACTCAAAAATCTGTGTTATTGAGTTAGTCTCACCATTGAATTACTTATACCCATACCTATTGGCCAATAAAACAGATTTAAAAATAAGTACGTTCCTCAACGCTAGGTGGCGCCCTGTGTCCTTTTTGTTGAACGAATGAGCCTCACTCCTTCCCACAAAAACAGGAACATCGCTAGTTGCCACCAGAATTATTCGCGGAGCGCAGGCGTCCATCGCAACAAATTGGAGTTATTTTGGGTTGTACCTATATTGTTGAAAATCTAAATAGCATTATTTTAAGTTCGCGCCTTTCAGATGGTTAGTGATAATTGAATGAATACTACATTTTGAGTTGAACCCGTATTGCTGGCAGGGTGAGTAAAGTTTTCATTTTTATTTTGAGTTAGCACCATATTGTTGATACATTTTTTGATTTGTAGTTGTGTCTGTTTTGTTGAGTCATATTTTAAGCTGTGATTTTCATTTAAAAAACAATTTAAACAGAACATATTTTGTTATTAGCGATTGGATTTTTCCATCTTAGTATGATTTCATATTCGACATCGAATTTATAGAGTTTGTTCCCTATTTACTGCCATTTTTCCGAGTTAGATCCCTTTAGATGGGAATATAATTTTGCAACATCTGTAGTAAAAAAAAATCATTCCTTTTCATTCCTTCACACTCATAGCCCCATGGTAGGGTAGATATATCCTGTGTCGTGGGTACCATGGACACACAAAGACAGAAACACAAACACCCAGACCGAGAACAGAAATTAAATTCATCATTCAAATTTGTTTCATGTTTCGCCCGGAATCGAACCAGGGACTAGACCTTTTGATTAGCAGTGTGGCATGGTAACCATTGCGCCATGCAGATCTTCAACTGTCAACAATTTACCAGTTACGTCTTTAATTCACTGGTTTTCGATACGCGAACATTTACAGAATGAAGGAGATAATATACACAGAGTGATAGAATAACAAATTAATAGATATTTTCAGCAGAGTCCAATCTATGTACCAGAACAATATAAAACTTTGATATTCACTGCAAAAAGACTAGGAAGCCTAACGAAGTTGTTGAAATGACCGACAATTAATTTTATGCTGTAAAAGCTGTACAGGAGTCATGAGGCACTAATTTTAGTTTAGATGAAGATAAAAATCTAATTAAGTGGCATGAAATTGGACTGCTCAAAGTTGAAAAAGAACACCTAGATGCCTTTTTTTTCAAAACATCTTTTGCGGATGAGACTTATAGAAAAGAATAGCTTAACACGAGCATACAACGAAAAAATATTAATATTGGATCCAAAAAAAAGACAGAGATTTGATAAGAATGTGTTTCGATCCATATTATGATTTTTATTACATAGGTATAAGGATATTCTAGGAGGTAATTAAGTGTATCCTTATTTTTTTTAAATCTACCAAATTTGTTCACCAGCATGAAAAAGAAATAAATAGTAAGCGTTATTAAAAATACTGAATATTGAATGCCACTATTCTATTCTATAGATTTAGTTTTTATTCGTAATATGAAATTTTTGAATTCATAAGTATAAAAGTTTATGTTCTCAGTTATGTGAGGTGTTTTTTTTATAAATTAGTTTTTTTCTAGGTATCTATATTTTTTGTTTTGTTTAAAACTACAATTAAAACATTATAAATAAAATACTGACATAACCGATTGTTACAGTAACATTAATAAATAATATTGTTTGTTAACCGTTCTTTTATTGCTTATCAATCAATAATAAACTCTTATTCCTCATCACACCACACTCTGTTATTGAAATTTTATTTGGATGAATTAAAAATAATTCAAAATACTATTACTTTTTAAATTAATGGTGCTTCATCAAAAGAGATTCAACTAAAAACTTAATTCAACAATAGAGGCTCAACTCAAAATAATGTAACATTTATACAATACATTGTATAGCAAAAGGGAAATAAATCAAAAAGTCCAATTTTCTGTCCCAAAACATGCATAAAACATGATATTCTTACAGTAATGTTATTCTAGGTATGTATATAAAACAATATTATAAACAAAACACTTCTAACGTGTGCAGGGACACAGAAAACAGTTTTTCGCCTTTTCTGAAAAAAGTGTGTTTTTGAGTTAATACCTCTTTAGATCTAGGTGTGCGATATGTAAACCGAACAAAAAGGCAGACGGGCCGCGTGATGTTATGTTATGCGATCACCGTCGCCTATGGACACGGGCAACCCCAGGGGAGCCACCCGAGCATTGCCGGCTTTGGAGGAGAGCTCTTTTTACAGCTTTCTTGAAGAACCCCATGTTATAGTCCACTGGGAATGCCTCAGCTGGAAGGTTGTCCCATAACCTGCACGTCCGTGGTAAAAAGGAGCGTGCAAAGCGGACTATGGAGGACCGCCACGAGTCCAGATGGTGCCGGTGGAACTTTAACCTTCGCCTGGTGGTATAATCATGGAATGGTAATGTAGGCATGAGTTTGAATAGTTCCTCGGAGCACTCACCATAGTAAAGTAAAGTATTCAGTTATTTTAGTGACGTATTAACCGCAGTATCCGGATGAACGAGCGTTGCTCGGATAAAAACCATTGATTTCTTACGAAATTCACTGACTTAGTGTTACTTCTACTGAAGTACATCCCGATTAAAAAATAATATTACATAGTACCATGGAGGTAAGATAGAGGAGACCGCGTACGGCTCCTTTTCCATGCAATGCCTTGAACGCTTTACGCAAAGCCCCCTCCCTCGCCCTTCGACCCTCTTTCGCCGTATATTTACAAATTTGTACTAGCCCGCCCTCTATTGAGTAGTAGCGGCATTAAGTCATATTAAAAAAACTGCGATGATTCTCGGGTGGCTCCCCTGGGGTTGCCCGTGTCCATAGGCGACGGTGATCGCTTAACACCACGCAGCCAGTCTGCCTTTTTGTTCGGTTTACGTACTTATAAAAAAAACATTCCATATGCCTGAATGCGAATACAATTATTCGTTACATTACACCATTAATATTAGGTACATAAATTCTAAATATCGTTATCATAGTGACAACCTGGCAAAAGATGTAAGCAGAGAATTCCTTTTATTAAGTTGGTGCTATAGATGGTATATGTTATATAATATGGTGCTATGGTGGTATTATAGAACTACTAGCTGACCCCGCGAACTCCGTACCGCCCTTAAATGTTCGGGGTGGGCCACCTTTATCAGTTTGGGGGGGGGGGGATGAAAAATAGATATTGGCCGATTCTCAGACCTACTCAATATGCTCACAAAATTTCATGAGAATCGGTCAAGCCGTTTCGGAGGAGTATGGCAACGAAAACTGTGACACGAGAATTTTATATATTAGATTATTTATTATTAGAGTATACCTATATTATTATTTAAATTAATTAGTATTGTCTGAAAACAGACAGTGTGTGCCTGTAAATATCTACGTGAACTGAAAATAACAATTAGTCCCTGTTAATGATCAATATTTATTCTAAACAATTTTATTTGCGCAAATAAGTGTGACAACTAGAGGTCAGGTTTGCTTTTCAGTCAGCGTTACAACACAACACTGGTCATCGTCTTTCATCTGCCATTTGAAATGGTTTATACAGCCTGTTATACCGTTCTTCTTATACCGTTAGCCTTTTTCATCACGTCAAGGTCGCTGAGCGAGCGATACAAGGAGCTATGTTTGCTTGGTATTTCTTTACGTGACAGAATCCGTAGTGATAAATCCCCAAGCTGAAGTAAGTGTCAATGAGCAGGCCATATAGCGAGGAGGACGGACAGCTCAGGGCAAAGAAAGGACCTCGAATGACGACCACGTTTCGGAAAATGGAGCTTGGGCCTCCAACCAGATGGGTTGATGAGCATGAAGGCAGGGGGAAACCTCGAATTCAAAAGAGAGGATCGGACGGAGTTGCGAGTATTACTTTTTACTTATATACAGCATTGGAACTTTAAAGGCTGATGCATGGATGTAATAATATTTTAAAAAAACCGGCCAAGTGCGAGTCGGACTCACGCACAAAGTGTTCCGTACCATTATCTATGAAAAATCACGTTTATTGTTTGGCAGCCCCCTTAAATATTTATTTTATTATATTTTTAGTATTTGTTGTTATAGCTGCAACGGAAATACATCATGTGAAAATTTCCAATTTCTAGCCATCACGGTTCATGAGATACAGCCTGATGACAGACAGACGGACAGACGGGCGGACAGCGGAGGCTTAGTAATAGGGTCCTGTTGGCACCCTTCGGGTACGGAACCCTAAAAATGATGTATTTTGTTAAAAATGAAGTATTTTATAATTTAAATAAATTTTATCTTCCCGATCTAACGCACCCTGTACAAGCAAGAGAGTATAACAAACGTTCGACCTTGAAGAAGATTTCGTACTGTGACGACGAGTTCAAAAAGGGCAAGCTCGTTAAAAAATTAAAACAACTGCTAACACTTTGCAATACAAGCACAATACCAGCTTGACCCTGCCATGGTATCCATCATGAGATCATTTGTCTCCCATTGTAGTGTAGGACTGAAAGCTTAGCTTTTGTTTTTTTAAATATCTTGTGGTTTCCATAAGGTATACTGCACATTGCTTTTTTAACACGCTTTTATTAGCTTCACCTGTATGTTTTTGTGTTTGTGAGCTTGTTTGTTACTCTCGTTTGGAACTAAAAAACACGCACATAGCATATTATAAAAGTAAAACGTAAAAAATAACATAGTTTAAAAAAACTTAAAAAACACGCTTTTAAAGCACATCTATATTAAACAATAATTAACGAAAATACTATAATAAAGCGTCGGGCGCTCGAATGGCACAAAGCAACCACGATTTTTTCACAATAATACAAGTATTTTCGTTAATTATTGTTAACCCTGTCTAAAAATTTACTCTGTTGTCGCTAACTTCATCCTACAAAGCGTTAACTTGTGCGTCTCGCTTGTCGCGTTCTTCATAGAGAAAAATGGCGTTTATCGTCTTACAGAAACCCTCACCTGATTATTACTAGCATAACATGACATGAGAGTCATGGTTTTCAAACACTTCCCAGAGCTCACGAAGGTGGTTACACATTTAAAAAATCCTTCTCGGGTCTATTGACTGGAAGGTTCTAGCCCTTCTAGCCTCTAGGTAAATGCAACACCGAAAGCTTCCTTTTGTCATCTCTTACTATAGACAGAGAAAATACCGCTCGTATTCTGGTCCAGGGTTTCGAAGCTACAAGGACGAACAAAACATCTGATTTTCAAAAAAATACCATTATCGGTTATATAGTTTCGGTAAGTATTTTCATGTCAGGAAAGTGTGTAGTGGATGGGTAGCTTTATATTTGACCCACGTGTCTTCTACAACTTGCTTCTAGGTATTTCTTTGACAAATGAATATATTTTGTTTGCAAAATATGACCTTGGTGTTTAATACTGTTCGAAATTTAAGAGCAACAGAGATTCAGCCGTACTAAAGCACCGATAATATTTATTTATTTATTTCATTCATATGTTTAAATATAACTTTACAGGTATTGGAGATAGTCGTTAGTTTACCTAATTTATCCAATAAATGATTAAAATTATTAATAATAAAGAAGTATTTCAATTTGCAACATAAAATACTTTATCTTAATGCTACTAATATTATAAATGTGAAAGTAAGTTTGTTTGTTACTCTTTCACGCGCAAACTACGCAACCGATCATCATGAAACTTAGTACATATATTCTTGGAGTTATCAGAAGTAAAATAGGATACTTTAAACAAATTAACGCGGGTGAAACCGCGGGGCACAGCTAGTATAAAATAATTTTATCTGAACTGTGAGATAAAGAATTAGTTAGTAAAATTAGGAGTCCTTAGTATATCGTAATTACATTTCGTGAAACAATTCAGTCATTTGGATCAAAGGTTAACAACTATTCTTCGAATTACACAGCTAAACCTGTATAAAGTAAACAAACGAAAAGGGCGCGGTTGGAAGTTAGTTGATTGGGTAGTGGTGGATTTCTAAACATACGGCGTTTTGTGGGTGGTGAAAACATCCAACAGGCAACGTGTCTCTAGTAACTCGCATTGGAGCAGCGTGGTGAAGTAACCTCAAGGCCTCTCCAACTATTATGTTATACCAGTACCCAGCAACAACACAAAGCAGCCAAAATGATTATTTTCAGAACAGAAAGGAGTAGATAATGCATATGCTTTTTAAGCCGAAACATTCTACTCATTTTGTCTTGAAACAGATATGAGCGGAAAGGTTCAAAGACCCGGTTTAAAACTAGGTATCTAACATCATTTGGACATCTGTGCATTAAACGGAGTAAGATTTAGAACGTTCGAATCAACTCAAGAGTTGGGACTATAGAACTTACCTCGAACAGAATGACATTTTTACCCGTGAAAAAGCTGAGAGTAATGAAAGGTGTAAGATGACATTTGACAGAAAGGTTAATTCGGTCAGTCAGTTATTCAAGTTATAATAATTTAGTAGACCTGCGCTGAAAACAGATTTTGCAACAGGGCAGGATATAGGAGCTATAAGGGATCTCGCAAGTTTGTATGAATGCCCTTCATTTTTTTATTACATAATTGAAATGTGGCGGAGAAGTTGAACGAAATTTATCAACACCTTTGCTAGACACGGTCTTACATTCTACACAGCCAGATACAACAACCCGTACATTGAAAGCCCTAAGAATAAAGCTTAATTAAGTACCTAGTCACTGGAGACAACAGGTTTTTACATCTAGCAGAGGTTCCAGGTTAAGTGGGTCCAGGTGGACCCCCAGAGTCCCTGTAGCTTCGGGATTAAGAATAGAGCTACGGTATCCCCTGCCTGATCGTAAGAGGCGACTAAAAGGGGGCTTCCCAGGTTGTGGACGGTGAAAGTGGGAGCTCAACCCGTCCAGCCAGCAGCCTCGGGAAGGACGGTGGTGTGTGCGTGGCCGCATGCCGCTGTGAACACCTGAATGTGCAGGAGAGCACATCTGCTCTCCCGAAGATGGGCCCGTTCTGGGGCGCCGCGTGTGGAGAACACCGGTGCGTTCCAATGAAGATCCCGAAGTCCTCCCCAAGCGCAGAGGCAGGCCATTGAGGTGGTTTTAGTGCGGTACAAATCTCCATAACCCGGTATCCTCTCCCAAGGTGCTGGGTACCTTTTGAAGGTTTCCCCCCCGATACCAAAAAAACGGTGGAACCCAGGAGAGACTCTACGTTGGTGTTAAGTCGAGGTTGGAAATTAGCCGTAACGCAAATCTTTACATTTTTTGTCGAGCTTTGGGACCATGGTAGAAATGTAGCTGCAGGTCCACCGGAACCAGAAAATTTTTGAAAGTGGTCCATGAGAAAAAGCCAAACTTTGAACCTGTAATCTAGCAAATAACAGAAGCCATTTCTCTAACCCCTCTGATCTATGGGTCAAATGACGGCGTGTCGTAATTCGGACGCTCTCCGTACCAATTAGGGATCAGCGAATTTATAGCGATTGCGGCGGAGTGCGCAATAAAATATCGCCTAATGGTCCGTCACGTTAAGGCATTGCAGCTTGGACTACTGACCACTTTGACCATTTAAACTGATCTGCTAGTTGTATATCGGGACAAGTGAAGGAGAGGTCAAGCAGTAACTTTGATTGTAATCGAAAAATGTGTAATGTGGAAGTTTTTCTATTGAAGGCAACTACTTATCTACTCTTATTTATAAAAGGTCCAGTCGGCATTATGACATCAATCACATACAACGGAGATAAATCTAGTACGGGGCATGTACCTATAAACGAGGCAATAACTTTTTTTTGTTGTATTTTTGAGCGGATAAAGTTGACGAAATTTTCTTCGATTTATTTTGTTTTGCAATAAAATAACAAACCGATTTTTTTTCTGGATCCTTCTAAAACTACAGCATTAGTTGACTGACTAATTGCTAACAGCTCTGCTAACGGATTTTTAATATCATCATGCCAGTTTTTCACTCTTCTCTTTCTCTATGGGTTTTCACCATAGACTTAGCATATGGTTTTGTCCATAGACTAGTACCTATATTATAAGTCTATGGTTTTCACGAAACGGATAAAATTTTAGTCAAACGTTTTTTCAGGACTCTGGCATAACAAAGATCGTGCGATGCCAATCCTGACAAAAAAAAACAGTCATATTATGAAAGATATTACCATTCCATAAATCCTATGTTTAAGGTTCTATAAAAGTGGTTAAAATCTTATTTTTATATGAATGTGTAACTCTTGGTAAATATTCAAAAACTGCGATGGCAACCACTTGCCTTGACCTGCATCATTTACTCCTCATTTTGTTAAATAAACACCTACATTGTTCTGTATTCAGATCCACTCTGATGGACCTTCTATAATTGACAATACCATGACCGATTCTACCACCATCATCGCCTTGTTTCCTGTACCATTGTAAATTTTCTATTGTATCTTATTCTGTGTTCTAATCCACATTATTTCTTAAGTTAATTTATTTAAAGACGATGAATAATGGCCAAAAGAGAGATAGATGTGGGAGCCTTATACTTATATTGAACTATTATCTACGCAGATACCAATAAATAATTATAAATAACGTTACACACTCATAGCCCCACAGTAAGGTAATTAATACCCTGTGTCATGGGTACCATGGACACATACAAAGACAGGAACACATACACCCAGACTGAGAACGGAAATTTAAACTCTTCATTCAAATTTCTGTTTCGCTGGGAATCGAACCCGGGACCCCTCGATTGGCAGTCCGGCATGGTAACCATTGCGCCACGCGGGTCGTCAAGCTCACTTAAGCTCGAGGGAGCTTGATAGACTTGATTTTTTTCAACTTTTTATGTCCCACTGTCCATAGTCCACCTCGCTGGCCAAGTGTGGATTGGTGCACATCATGCCTTCGAGAAATGATGAGTTTCACAGTTTAGGGCGCTGGCGGTATCTCCGAATCGGAAACCCCGTTCTTTACCGCTCGACCATCGCTGCTCATTTGATTTAACTTATTTAAATTTCAATGGAGTAGCATGCAGGCCACGTGGTGTTAGTGGTAGCTGCAGCGAATGTATTTGTTAAAGTTAAAGCCTGTGACCATACCAGGATCTTTATTCATACTTTACTCACTACTTTTAGCATTTCTGAGTTTTGACTGAGGTCGTGTGCACTCGAGGGGTTGATAGTCGTCACATGTGGTATTAGGTTAGGTGAGGAAGGGTACAGCCCTAAGGCCACTGCGACCAGTAAATGATCTATGCCACATATATGTAGGTAAGTCTCGCTGGCAACTGCACATTTCCGGTGAGACACAGTAGAATTGCTTCACAGCAGAACACCATACATGTACCCGTTTAATGGGTCCCCGTAGGATAAAAAATAGTAGGAATAAACTAAATAACATTTTCCCGTAGTAAAAAGTATTTAATATTCTTGCATGATCCAACCTCTCCTTCGTACCTCAAGGAAAATTTTCAGTACCTCTGCTCCACCCACAACAGAGGACTACGTTCATCTAAAAATGTAAGCATCTTTCTTCCGCCACATCAAAGTGGATTTTTCCCTCATTCCTTCACAGTTCAGGCTATACAACTCTGGAATATCTTACCCGAAAATATAAGAAAGGCACCTAGCAAATTAACGTTCAAAAAACAAGTTCGGGAGCACTTCTTAAGTAACCAATAATTAATTAAATACTTTTTTCAAAAAGGTTAAAATATCTTTAAATAGTTTAATGCATTTTTTTTCTTTCATTCAATGAGTTAAGAACTTATAGATATGTATATGTATTATTATGTATGTTTATATTGACAAACAAGTATGGTTTGTACGTATATATATATATATGTTTAAATATATGTATTTATGATTCATATTTTGAATTTCCTTTCATTTTATTCACTATAAAAATTTTCATTGCTTTTCTTTATGACTTAATTTTTCAGTTCCGAAGCCTACCCCACATTTTCATCATCACCCAGGGTTGACTGGAAGACCATGCCTATAGGCATTAGGTTAAACCCTTTGTAACCCCTAGTTTAAGGTGTTTGCAAGAATATATAAATAAATAAATAAATAAAGTAGCCTATGTTACTCAGGGTGAATGTAGCTTTCTAATGGTGAAAGAATTTTTGAAATCGGAACAGTAGTTTTTGAGTTTATTCATTACAAACATACAAATATTAGTATGGATAATAAAATAAAAACAATCTTAAATGCCTGATGAGGAATTAGGAAACGAAAACTATAGTGTGTGTTTTTGATGGAATGTTTAGGTATACTTTGTAAAATACGTATACCTTGTAATAATTTGCACTTTAACACGAGCAAAACATCCATTCGCTCAAGAGTTGGTGATATTAATATGAATATGGAGATTAGTGCAATATTAGCCGTGTAATGTGCTGTCATTTGATCTGAGTAATGATAGTGCATTTAGTTTCAAAGTTTACAAATCTTTACGCTCAATGTATTTAAAATTGTGTGGTTTAACATTTTAAACGTTTACACTTCTGGCTGGTTGCAATCTTTTTTTCGTTCCACTGTTCTTCTCTATAGATATCTCTTCTCGTAATGCTTCATTTCCACTGTCATTTGAGTGGTTGTTGAGGATGTTTGTTAGTGGCCAACCCGGATTTTTAAGGTGCTAATAAGGTCTTTTTTTAACGGGGGGAAAATCTTCAAAAGTGACTCAAGAATTTTGGGAGACGCCGAGTTACTTGAGATTTGACCTCACTAAAACCCCCTCGGTGACGCTTATGGAAGTCCCCGGGATCTCTTGAGGAACGCACCGGTGACCTCCACGGCGACGTTGCGCAGTCCAAATACGGAGCCATCATGGAGAGCATGGCTCTCCTATCCACCGCGGGCCGCTGATTGGACGTTTCGAGCACCCAATTCTGTGAACCCAATCCGTCCGCAACCCCTTGAGCCCCCTTTTGGTCGCCTCTTACGACAGGCGGAGGATACCATAGATCATATTCTGGTCCTGTACTACAGGAACAGCCCATAAGGCCTAGGTCAAAGTTTACCAGCACCATCTGTCATCTGACGATAACATCTGGGACTGGGAGTCGCTCAACGTGCCCTACGAAGTCGGTCATCATTCCAAGTTTCGCGCTATGATCACTTTTTTTCCTTTCTGCCAAGTTTGTCCTGATAAATTTTCGGCAATTTTCGACGACCCGTATGACGCAATGGTTACCATGCCGGACTGCCAATCGGAGGGTCCCGGGTTCGATTCCCCGCGAACAGAAATTTGAATGATGAGTTTAAATTTGTGTTCTCGGTCTGGGTGTTCGTGTTTCTGTGTTTGTAAGTGTCCATGGTACCCACGACACAGAATATTTCAACCCTATTGTGGGACTATGAGTGTGAATTTATTTATTTCATGTAATTCAACCATTCTCAAAAGGCATTCTCCTTAGCTAGATGGTGAATATATTTTACATGGACTCAATTGCTAATAATAAATCATTTTACCTATAATGAGTAACATACGTCTATATCATTATACTCGTAAATACATTTATTTATTTAGCTATGAAATATACCTAACGCATGATAAATCCAAGAACTGCTATAAATAGTGAGTTGCATAATTGGTAACACTGTACATTGTAGTTATAAATATTTATATATCTTTGGTTTGAATTATTAATTTTATTTTATAGTTACATTGTGAAATCCTATCCGAAATTTGCACGCCGGTCAAAAATGTCTTTTAATTAAACATGTTTTTGCTTAATATTTATTTTTTATATAAACATTGTACTTAATTAGTAATTTTATTAGTGATCTTCTGAATAAATTAAAGATATGGAGAGCAATCGCATCATAAAAAATCTTATACTATTTTGCAATTCAATTTTTTTTTGTTGCAAAATTGGTAGTAGGTCGTAGGTATAAATTTATTTACCATTTGTATATTCTTTTTTAAAGTTTTTAATCTGTAAATTATCATTAATTGGCAATAACAGTCGATAAATTTATCGATCGTCATACAAGAGATTATACTGCAACAAAATACGGTAATCGTTGGTCAATGTGGCTTGTCGGTTGCTACTTAATACAACTTTCGTCACTCCCCATTCTCTTGTTTAGCAATATTATCGACTCTTATTTCTTGACTTGCAAGACAAAAGTGCGTTATGAAAAACGTGCTAAACTACATAATTTGACACCTAATTTAGTTAGAATAAGTAGGTGATACCTTAGAGCATCAAAGGTACTGACTCACCCTTCAATAGAGAGGGCATTGCGCCTCGCTTCGATACATAATTTTTGTGCCAAATCTGGTGCGGGGGAATAACGCACACATTTTAATTTTGTCACACATTCACAAATATTCTTTCATCGCTACAGACGCATACAATTCTAAATATGTCAATTTCAATTAACAACGTCATTTTCTATGCACCGACAATACTGACACCGACACACACACTCACTAGTTGTATATAACTAGAAGGCACATTGTGCATGCACGTTGGGACCAGGTGTTCGCCCGTAAAAGCCACTCCTCTGACGGGTGTCATACCTGTCAATACCTTGATGCTTTAAGGTAGGATGCACTTAGGTATCTACTCTCTCTCGATGATTGCATAAAGAAATTAGGTTCATACAAAATATTTGCAATTTCTGGTCTAAAGCTTGAAAATTATTCTTAGGATTCACATACCTATTTAATCTATCTACACTAACATTATAAACGCAAAAGTTTGGATGGATTTTTGTAGATCAATCACGTAATAACGGCTGAACGGATACCGGGATGAAATTTGGCATAGAGATAGATTATAGTCTGGAAAAGCATATAGGCTACTTTTTATTTCGGTAAAATTTATTGTCCCGTGGATATTATATTAGTTAAGTTTATTTAACATGACCCGTGCGAAGCCGGGCCGGATTACTAGTTTTAAGAAACTTGAATAAAATACAACTGTTTATTTGATTGGCTTAATTAGCTTTACATTAATTTAGTTTTTAATAGAGGCTAGGAATGTAAAAGTTCAATGGTACTTCGTAATCAGATGTACTATACTTCGTTTTATCTTCGCAGATAGTTTTGGAAAGCACTTCATTTCTTTAAATATTTCAAATATACAATGAATGTGTTATAAATTATAATAAAAAGACTGTATGCCTAATGAGGCAAAATGGTCTGCATAATCTACGTAAGTAACGAGTTTTCTGCCTGAATATACTTTTTTTTTGGTATTGGGGGTGAAACCTTCAAAAGGTCCCCGAGACACCTTGGGAGAGGATACCGGGTTATGTGGGATTTGACGGCACTAAAACCTCCTCGGTGGCCTGCCTCTGTGTTTGTGAGGACTCCGGGATCTCCATTGGAATGCACCGGTGTCCTCCACGCGCGGCGCCCCTGAACGGGCCCATCTTCGGGAGAGCAGATGTGCTTTACTGCACCTTCAGGTGTTCACGGCGCCATGCGGCCGCCGTCCCTCCCGGGGCTGCTGGCTGGACGGGTCAAGCTCCCAATCTCACCGGCCGCATCCCCGGAAGCCCCCTTTTAGTCGCCTCTTACGATCGGGCAGGGACTATAGCGTAGCTCTATTCTTAATCCCGAAGCTACAGGGACTTGCCAGAATATACCTACCTACTAGTAACTATCCCTTACTGTTTAAGTAAGTACAGGTAATTTGTGACTGTCACTTGGTTTAGGTAAGCCGTGTCTTGTTTATATATTGCAATCCAATGCGATCGAACTATTCGCAAGTGAACGTACGTTCTCTCTATAACGTTGAATGAATACTAATTAAGTCATTCCAGCTTTGTCTGGATACCCTTGGGTTGGTTTCTGATGAAGCTAATGTCCTGCTCTAATTTTCAAGGTTTTTTTCAACCTTTTTTATGTCCCACTGCTGCAGTCCCATTGCAGGTGTCCTCTCATAAGTGAGAGAGATTTCGGCCATAGTCCACCACGTTGGCCAAGTGTGGATTGATGGACGTCATGCTTTCGAGAAATTATAAATTTCTCTCAGGCATGCACGGTGATAGAGAACATCGCAATAAATTAAATATCACGATATTATGGAAAATATATTATCACTATATTTTCCATCACCGTGGAGCAACGATAAATGCTCACATTACGCATTTCTTTTTTCAGAGGCGTGCGCTGAGGATTTGAACCTGGGATCGGTCGCGTCGAAGACCGGTGTACTCGGAACGCGCCTGGTTTTGAGGGGAGGGGACTTGATATCAGTTTTGGAGGAATACTCTCTGACTTTTAGAAATTTTATGCGTGATCTTGTAATTTTGGTTCCGAGCAAAAATCCGTATCATTCTGGTCATTAGATTTAAAGGTAAAGGATATTATTATACTGACGAAGCATTCCTTCTAAAGATTTGCGTCAAAGTAGGTTCAAATAAAAACTTATGCATGGACCAAACCAAAAACTAGGTCATGCGACCACCATGTTCCAAGAATAGTTGTAACAAGTGGTGTGAACAGCTTGAATGGCCGCGATAACATCGCCATTGTGCGTTTTATCTCATCGGTTTCGGAGGAAGTTACGTATGTTTGTCCGTACATGGTTCGTACTCTCCTACGTTGTTGCATGCTTAACGCGCTCATGTTTGACAACATGTTGAGATAGAAAACCGAGATAGAGTAAGCAGTGGCTTTTGATGGATTTCAGTACAAACTTGAAGGCAAAAAGCAGTAAAAGATAGTGTATAGAAATTAGTGACGCTCATGCTCGTTTCCACTTCAAAGGACGCGTTAGTCTGTCGATCGATTGGTTGGTACCATGAAGCACCATGGTTAGTACTAGGAATGAATTTTAGGCTCCCGAAAATTGAAAGAGAGACACGTGTTCGTCGTTAGGACGCAAAAAGGATTGCAGGCAACTCTAATAGTTGTTGCAACATCACTATACAATTAATGAAGGATAAGTTTTCGGCTTTGAAGAGTCATAGAGAAGAGAAGAAGAGAAGAACAGAAGCGCGCATGGCCCAGCAGCGAGCGTAGAATGCAAGCGATCTACCCAGATAAGCCAAACGGGCGCGGTCGGGTGTGAGATGGGTGACCGCTAGTGGCAAAAATTTCATGCGCGTTTCCGTGCTACGGAGGGCACGTTAAGCCGTCGTTAAACCTTGTCGGAGGCCTTATGGGCGGTTTGAAAACATCCGACAGCGGGTTGGCCACTAACCCGCATCTCCACCAACCCGCATTGGAGCAGCGTGGTGGAGTAAGCTCCAGGCTTCCCCAATAAGCGACATGACGGATTCGCAGAAGGAGGCAACCGCCGCCCACGCTCTCTCGCTCTCCAGCATTGCGCTCACAATGCGGGGGAGCGAGAGGTCCCGCCCGACCACCGCAACCAGACTGCGATGTGGCACGATGGGGCCTCCTACCTGCCGATTCGGTGCAAGTACGATCCGAAACAACCGTGTCCGGACAGTACCTGCACCAGGCGGAATGAGAGGAAGCCGTGCGCACGTTCGATCCAGTCCCTTAGGACCGGTCTGACGGCGTCCAGCGTCCGGCGGCCGAAGTGAGCGGCGGCGAGGTCCTCCGCCCAGTGAGCAATGACGGCATCGCGCGCCTGCTGTCGGACGGCCGCTTTCTCTTCCGGGGCCGGGCGCTCTCCAAGCGCCCTCCGCCCCGCCGTCCATTCGTACACTCTGGAAAGCACCTCCGCCTCGAGTTCCCAAGGCGGGGTGCCGGCCAGGGTGCACGCAGGGCGCCCGAAGGGCGGCGGCGTTCTCCCTTCTACGAAGGGAGTTCACCCAAATAGGGGCCCCGTACAGGGCCATGCTCCGCAGGGTGCCGGCGTACAGCTGCCGGCACCGCTTGCTGGTCCCTCCCAAATTGGGCATCAGCCACGAGAGGGCGTCCGCTGCCTTCAGCAGGCGCCCCGACAGCGCACTAAAATGCTCGCTGAAGTGCCACCTGCTGTCGACTATGAGACCCAGGTATTTCATCTGGGCCTCAACCGCTATGCGGACGCCCCCCACGTGGATGTGGGCATCCGGCGGTGGGCGCCGCCGCGGACCGTGGAAATAAACGGCCACGGTCTTGTGCAGCGCCGTCTTCAACCCCAGGCGGCGGATCCTGTCCACTACCAGAGATCCGCCCTCCGACGCCAGACTGGCCGCCTCCCTGAAGCTCCCGCGGGCTGTGAGGAGAGTGTCATCCGCATAACAGATGACACTCGTGCCTCTCAGGAGCGATCCCCGCAGGAGCCAGTCGTATCCGAAGTTCCAAAGCAGGGGTCCTAAAACAGACCCCTGCAGAACGCCGGCTTCCACATTGTACCGCCGGACCTGGCCCGCCTTGTCCACCAGTATCACCTCCCGGTCCACCAAATAGTTGGCCAGGAGGCGCCTCAGATAAGAAGGCACTCCGTGAAATCGGAGTGCCTCCAAAATGGTGGAATGGGGGATGGTATTAAAAGCGTTGGCTATGTCAAAAGACACAGCCAAAAGACCATCCCCCGCCTCCATTGCCTCCCTCACCTGGCTCTTCAGGCGGGCCAGGGCATCCACCGTCGAACGCTCGGCTCTAAAGCCGAACTGAGCGTCCGACAGGTCCGGCCCCACACGCCGCAAGTGGGCCTTGAGGCGGTCCGCCACTATGCCCTCGAGCATCTTACCGGCCTCATCGAGCAGAACGATAGGCCGGTATGCCGAGGGGAAGTCCGCAGGACGGCCCTCTTTGAGGAGGAGGCACAGCTGCCCCTCCTTCCATGGTCTCGGGAACCTCCCAGTCGCAAGGCACGCGCTGAAGAGGTCCCGAAACCGTCCCGGCATGACGGAGGCCGCGATCGCGACCACCTTAGCCGGGACCCCATCTGGGCCAGGGGCCGTTTTCTTGGAGCGGAGGCGAAATACCACCGCGTAAGGTTCGGCCTCTGAAATGGGAGGAGGCTCCTGCTGCTGTTCCTCCGGCGGAGCCGCCCCCCGCAGAGGGTTCATCGTTGGAGGGGTGAAGTCTACGTCCCTGCTTGGAAACAGGGACCGCACCACCCCATCCAGCGACGACGGCTCGAGGGTCTCGGCCACCGGGGGACCAGAGGGGCGCAGTTTATTCCGCGCCGCCTTGTATGGTCTCCCGAATGGGTCGGCGTCGAGACCCGCCAGCAACTCGGCCCTCGCCGAGTCCTTGGCGTCCGCAATTGCCACTTTGAGGGCCGTCTTCGCCTCTGCGAGGGCGTCCCGCAGGCGGGCCTCCTCGTCCCCGTCCCTGCGGCGCCGCCGTCGAGCCCGTGCGTGCTCCCGCCGCGCCGCCGTGCAGGCAACACGGAGCCGCTGCAGTTCCCTCGACCACCAGTACACGGCGCGTCGGGGAGGCGGGTGGCGTGACCGAGGCATGCTGGAGTTGCACACCTCGGCCAGGGACTCTCCCAATTGGGCCGCCGCAGCGTCCACGTCCAGGACGTCTACTGGTGGCGACAGCCAGTCCTGGACGAAGGCTGCCTCCACTGCGGCCTCCCGGTCCAGGCGGGTAAGGGCCCACCGCGGGAAAGGGGATCGGCCTGATGGTCTGGCGATCTCCCGTGGACTTTGGGCGGAGATCTCGAACCGCACATATCTGTGGTCCGAGATAGTCTCCACCATGTCCACCCGCCAGTTCCGCACGCGCGCGGCCAGCACATGGGTGGCGAAGGTCAGGTCCACGATGGACCCACCCTGCTGCCGCACGCATGTTTGGACTCTCCCCCTATTCAGGAGGGAGAGCCCGGAGGACGCCGCCCACAGCTCCACTGCCCGCCCACGCGCGTCGGTGGCCGGGTTTCCCCACACCACCGATTTAGCGTTCAGGTCCCCCATAACGGAGACCTGACGCGGCGCTGCCCTGCCGACCACGGCGGCCAGGACTTCGAGGAAATCCTCGAAGTCCTGGAGAGGGTGGTTGGGGAAGAAGTACACCCCGACGAGGGCCAGATCTCCCCACGCGGCGGCCACATATCCCGGTCCTCTCTCTAGTAGTGAGAGGGGAGGGGAGTCTGTGGAAGACCGCGCCACAATCGCCACCGAACCGTCACTGTCGCCCAGCCAGTAGCCAGGGACCGAGTACGGCTCGGCGACTACCGCCACGTCCACCAACCACTCGGCCATGGACTGCATGAGCAGATCCTGGGCCGCTCTGCAGTGGTTGGTGTTCGCCTGAAGGATACGATGTCCAGACTGCATTATTCGGACATCGTACCCCCCTCATCGGCCACCGTTGCTGGGCCAGCAGCGGGGGCGGCTATAGCAACAGGTTGTCTTGCGACCTGCTGCTTTCCCTTAGTGGTGGGAGGCCTGCACTTCCTCCCAGCCATCACATGGTCCGCAGGGCGGCCACTGGCCGCGCACACCACGCAGTGTGGCTTGGCGGCCTGGCACGACGACGCCAGGTGCCCCTGCTTCCCGCAGCGGTAGCACGCGTCCGTCCTCTCCTCTTGCGAGGGACACGTGGCTCGGGTATGGCCGAGTCCGAAGCACCTGAAGCAGCGCAGAGGCTGATCTTCAAGTGCCCGGACCGACGCCGAGCTGAGGCCAACGAGCAGCCGCCCCTTAGCCAGGACGGCCTTTGCCGCTGTGACTGGGCACTCTAGACGCATGGTGCCCAGTCCGCCGCGGCCGGGCCTAATGTCCCGGCCACGCACCGCTTCAGGTAAGCAGCCTCCAGCCGCTGCAATGGCCGCCACGATCTCCTCCTTGGTGACTAGGGCTTCCAATACCGGGATCCCGGTATTAGCCAATACCGGGATCCCGGACATTTTTTCGAATATTTCAATACCGGTATTGAAACTTTCAATACCGGGATCCCGGTATTAGTGATTTTATTTTAATTTTAGTACAAATCACAAAATAATAAACTATCAATACAGCACATAGATATTTTTATCCATTTCTTTTATTTTGGAATCGGTATATCAATGATTGTAAGTCCAAAAACAATAATGACTTCATCATTACGGACTCCAAGTGGATATTTAAAGACGTCTCTGTGATCAATAGGTTTAA
Source organism: Pyrgus malvae (assembly GCA_911387765.1). Lineage (NCBI taxonomy): Eukaryota > Metazoa > Arthropoda > Insecta > Lepidoptera > Hesperiidae > Pyrgus > Pyrgus malvae. The sequence goes on from OU426949.1 coordinate 27,453,854, forward strand.
CACCGGTAGTGATCACAGACTAGTAAGAATCTCTTTAAATATAGATCTTCAGCTCGAGAGACGCCGTATGTTGAAGTCTACCTTCTGACCAAATCTCCTTCAAATCGAAACGGGGTCTTCTGAATTTCAGCTTGAACTGATAAATCGGTTTGATGCCTTGGAACCCGCCATGAATTTTGACGAGGACTACGAAAATGTGGGTTAATGGACGAAGGTAACAGGTTTTGTCGGACGAAGCATAATGGCCGGAAGTCTAAGCTTTCAGATAGGACTCTCATGCTTATGAAGCAAAGAAGCGAAGACAGAAATGCAACCACATCAGAACTCCGATGTCTCACAAGAGATATTCTAAAATGCATACGCAAAGACCTCCGGCGCTCCAACACACTTGTTATAAAGCGTTTCCTCTTTTAGCGTTTTGCCGATGACATAGTCCTTATGACAGAATCGCTGCAGGAGTTGCAGGAAATGCTGTCAAGCCTAAATGAAGCCTCCCGACAAGTGGGACTAGGAATGAACTTGTTCAACGCACACGTTATTCCTACCCCAATTAGCGTCGAAGGTACGACACTTGAAGCTGTTAAAGAATATGTTTACCTTGGGAAGTCCATCCAGATTGACAGAAACAGCTACGAGAAGGAAACCGATAGGAGGATTCCATGGGCTGGACAGCATTCAGGAAGCTCCGTTACATATTCTCGTCATCCATACCATAAAGCCGCAAGATGAAAGTCTTCGACCAGTGCGTCCTACCCGTTATGATCTACGGAGCCGAAACATGGACACTGACGATGGGACTGGCTCATAAGCTCAAAGTCGCGCAGCGAGCAATGGAGCTCTCCATTGCTCGCTTCGCTCTGCTATGCTCGGTGTGTCCCTTCGAGACAAGATCCAAAACCAGGAAATCCGGAGGAGGACTAAAGTCACCGACATAGCTCTAAGAGCCAGTAAGCTGAAGTGGCAGTGGGCTGTTCACATCTGCCGAAGAGCCGACGAGACGGACGAGACGGCTTTTGGAGTGGAGACCGCGTTCAGGCAAACGTAGTGTTGGACGCCCCCCTACGAGGGTGGCGGGAAGTAACTGGATGCGTAGAGCCGAAGATCGGGCTCAGTGGCAGGCCTTGGGAGAGACCTATGACCAGCAGTGGACGAATATGGTCTGATGAGTGAGAGAGTGAGATATCAATGATTTAACGACATGGCAGTTACACGCCAACAAGTATAGAAGCGGAAAAATCGTTCTCTGATAAAAGCCTAGATACTTTTTCTCTCCTTAGAACGCAATTTCAGGAAAAAAGAGCCTAAAACATTAAAGCATTTTTTAATTAACAGATTTTTTTATTATGTTAATAATTTTTTTGTAAATGTTAACCGAGTAAATAGGTATAAAAATTATATTATTAAGATTTCTTTTGTTGGCTAGATATTATCTGTTGATTACGGAGTATGTAAAAGTATTTATTTTCGCCGTTGTTGTCTATCTTAGATGTTAAAACCCAAATAAGTATTGTTGAGATTCTTATTATTTTCAGAAATGTTGTTAGACAAGTCTTGTGACATTCTATAATAATAAATATGATTAATCATAATTTTGATAACGCGAATTTTATTATGGTAAAAAAGACGGATCTAACTTACACTTTATTATTACAAAAATATATGTAAATAATCGATGATATTACATTAAAACTTTGTTCATTAATATTACCTGAAAAAAAAACCTTCTAAATACGTACTTCCAAAAAAGAATTACAATTCTGAAAAAAAAATAAGCCTTCTTTTTTCTCAATACCGGTATCCCGGGATCCCGGTATTGAGAAAAAAACATTCGGTATTAATACCGGTATTGAAAATATCCGGTATTCGAAAGCCCTATTGGTGACCGAGTCGTCCAGGTCGGTCACCTGCAAGGTTGCGGACTTTGCGGGCCTAGCGACCTTTTCTACGTCCGCGATACCCTCTCGCAGCTTGGCTGCGAAGAGGTCCGCATTTTCCGCCCCCTTGGCCCCTGGGAACTCGAAAATTCGAGCCCCAGTTACGGTCCGGCGACACGTCACTCTGCCGATCCCCAGCTTCGCAGGATCGGCATGAGCGCGAGCCCGCTTTAATACGGACTCGTACGTCTCTCCCCTCTCCGCGGCCTCCGGGACGATGGTCACGGTGACAGCCGCGGTTTTAGGGGGAGTCAATTTCTTGACGCCGGCTGGGGCCCTCGCTGCTGTGGGGGGCGCTTGCATGGGCTTGGAGGAGGAGGCTGTTTTCTTCTCCTGTTCCTTGCCCTTACCCTTTACTTTCCCCTCCCCTTTCTTGCCCTTGCCCTTTCCTCTCCTCACAACCTCCGTCCACGGCATGTTGGACGGAGTGGAAGAGGGAAGGAGGGTGTCCTCAGGGCTGGGCACCGCGCTTGTGCTAGGGGTGGGCTCTGCCACTTTCGTGGCCTTGCCCACTCCCTTGCCCTTGGACGCTTTCGGGGCTTGAGGTGGCCCACCGGAGGTCCTGTCCGCCGCAAGCGGTGGACGAAGACGTTTCTCCGGCAGGAGCCGGTCCTCTATGCCCGCGAAGCAGGCTCGGGTGAAGGCCCTCTCCTCCATGACAACCTTGCGGATGATATCCTCAAGGTTGGAGCAGGGGAGGGACTCTGCCGTCGGGGCCTTGGCGGGTGAGGCCGTGGCTTCAGCCAGCTTTGTATGCAGCTGGCTGACCTCCGCTTGCAGGCTGTCCACCCTTGCCTGCAGCTGCCGCGTCTCGTCTGTTGCAGTACGCTGCAACAGTTCGAGGACGATGCCGTGCAGGCTGGCCGCACGGCATTTCAGGGCCTTCTGGAAGGTCCCCTTCAAGTTAGAGGACTTGGAGGCGACCTCGCAGATCTCCTCCTTGTCCTCTTTGGCTATGCGCTCCAGCTCCGCCACGGAAAGGCTGTCAAATCTAAGAACAGCCGACCCGTATCCGGCTTTGAGCCGAGCGGTGCGCGTCTGCTGCTCTTTGGCAGCGACCCTCTCCTCAAGGTCCGCCTGGAGCTGCGCCCTCCTTTTCAGGTCGAGCTGGCGCGAAGAGCTCAGCTCCAGGCGAACAGCCTCCACCTCAGTCGCAGACGAAGTAGAAGAGCAGGTCTTCCTGGTCTTCTTCTTCGCCTTGCCGGACGTCGAGCCCGAGGATCCCTCAGACTTGCGACTCAAGTACGACCGCTTAAGGCTGCTTTCGGACGCCGCCGTCTCCGAAATGGATACGTCGGAGTCCGAGAAGTCAGCTGCCGCACTATACAGGCTAGCCGCAGATGTTGCGCGGCTTGCCTCCGACACCGAAGCGTCTCGGGGGCCCTGAGAAGGGCCTTTTGGTTGGCCCTGAGAAGGGCCTTTTGGTTGGTCCTGAGAAGGACCTTTTGGTTGGCCCTGAGAAGGGCCTTTTGGTTGGCCCTGAGAAGGGCCTTTCGACTTGGCGAAACGCCCGGAGGTATCCCGCAAGGGTTTCGACATCGTCGACACACAAAGACTCGTATTTGCCCTCAAAATCACAAATACGCACAGCGCTCGTTTGCCGCCGGTCTGCCACTCCGTTACGGTGGTCAGACACGACGTTGCCCAGGGGTCACTACGAGGAAGTCAGCACTGCGGGGGACCCCCTGTTGTGAACAGCCTACCGGAACTAAGCAGTCTGCGTGTACCACCGTAGTACCACGGCATGTCGTCTGTGACTCGTTTTCCCATTTAGAGTTATACAATTAATAAGTACCTGGACGCCCGAGCGTTGCTCGGATAAAAACGATTGATTTTCTTGGTTTATTTTTAAGCAAAGCATTCATTGGCTTAGTGTTACTTAACAGAGCCTTTTGAAATACCTAGCTCCCAATTTGAAAAAAATGTCAAAAAATAAAAAACGCTATTAGCCTACTTGAGTTTTGAACCCGGGTCTCTAACTCCGTAGTCAGCTTTCGTAACCATTCGACCAAGAAAGCTTTAATTCCATTGACGAAATTTTTATAGAGGTCTTTCATATCGACTATGTCATTTGTTTGAAGGGCGGATTGACGGTCGAAATTTGACGGCTTTCTACCATCGATATAATATTATATGTGTATATCGATGCTTTCTACGCCACAATATTATTAATATTCTCCACTAGATGTCAGTAAGAGTAATTTTATATTTAAAGGCATAAACATTAAATAAAACGACAATTTCTATCAATAAAAATTTCATCAAAATCTTTGGAGATGTTTCCGAGATTCAAAAAATATATTTAGATATATAAAAGAATTGCTCGTTTAAAGGTATTAGATAATAATCATGCACGGATAACGCGCGATAGCACCGTGATATATAACTATATTGCATGTTATCTAAGTTTAAACTGCCCTTAGAATTTAAATACCTAAGGCCTTCTCACTAATGAGTTGCCATACAAACTGGAACAACCTCATCGAGGCGTATTGTTCTAACTTTCGCAATAGTCTTTATAATAGTAAATAATATACAAATGTGTTTTTGCGTGCCATTGGTATATATGAATATTATTCACATGTCGAGTACAATATCTTTTAGACATATTATTATAGTTATTGTCAGCTTAAACACTTCAAGATTTTCTTGATATGGAACCTTTCTACTTACTTACTACTTATGAAAAATTAAGAGCGCATAGCCCGGCTGACACAACGCAAACGACCTACGCACAGCTAAACCAAACGGGCGCGGTCGGGTGTGAGATGGGTAACCGCTGTGGCAAAAATTTCATGCGTTTGGCGGGCACTTTAAGCTTGTTATCGATAGATAAAAGTTGTCTAACCATCCGGAGACCTTATGCGATTTGAAAACATCTGACAGCAGATTGGCCACTAACACATCTCCACCAGCCCGCATTGGAGCAGCGTATAACAGCGTATTGGAGTAAGCTCCCAAGCCTAATAATGACTATGCCGAACATGGGACGGGATGAAAGAAGGTGGCAACTATGTTAAGTTTGCATTGTTTTTAAAGACTAGTCTCATTAGGTACCAATCTAATCACTGGGAATAACCCATTTTTAAAGCAATAAGGTGCAAAAAAAATTGGTTTTAAACTTAGAATAATTACAATTATATTATAGAAACCTAGTTCGCGCGCCCAAATTGAAGCATGTTGATTGGCGCCATTTGGCACCAAACGCCGGGCCGCTCAAATTTTATCACATAACTTTTCACAGTGTTTACAATATTTTGTAGTATTTTATAGTTAATTTGGTGAAAATAAAAATATTTTGTTTGTCAGATGTGACAGCTGTAGGAATCTATTTAGTGCTTCAATTTTAACAGCGCGCCTGTATGAAGACTGACGTTCTTAACGTTATTATTCTAAGGTTATAAAATATAAAAGGACAAATATTTTGGAAGAACTTTAATCATTACATCAAACGAAACAGTACGTTTTCGTAAATGTACAATGTATAGTCGATACGATAAATATTAGTACGTTTGGTATAACAACCATCACCTAATCTATTCATAATAATAACTTCGTGAAATTAAGACACATTTATTCTACGTAACGGCAGATAAATAATTGCCATCTTTGAGAACCATAGACAAATTATGACACCTTAAACTTTTTTGTGAGGCATAACTAAAGATGTCAAATACACACAGAGATGAAAAAAAATAATTAATTTACGTCACTATTGTATGTACGAGTAACTTGCATTAATGCTTCAAAAAATTTGTGTTATCACTAAAACACAATTTTGAAAACAATAGGTACCTACTTTAGGTGAAATTTCATAAATGTTTCTTTTAGGCCATCTGTTATTTTTTAACTTAAACACCTTATTATAACTATGCTATACATTATTACAATTTATTGGTATATTGTGTAGACACAATTACTTTTAATCTGCCGTTACTACTACCACAATAGTCTAATTAACACTTATTTCAATTCAGTTTGGCTTGGCCTAGTTACAAAGTTCTACTACAATATGAATATGTACATGATCTTACATATATGTAGATTCCTATTCTAGAGACACCTAGTTCGATTATGAAGTTGGAGTTCTAATAGTAATTCGTCGCTAAAAGGCCTTTGGAGTTTGATATTTTATTCGAGCCACTTATTAAAAAATGCGGAGTTCCTTTCTCAAATATTTTTTTATTAAAGAATTAAATCCTATGCCACATTTTTATTCAAGCCATATTGCGCGTACCGCTTTTGTTGTGTGTCATTTATAGCGACAGCGTGCTAATTTAATAAAAGTTCAGTAAGTTATTAACAACATGTCTAAATAAAATATAACAACAAACATAATTAATATTAGACAACACAAACTAATTTTACTATCCGGTAATGTACTTAATAAAATAAGTCACATTTTTTATCATTTTACAACAACTTTATTTTGTACATCTAACATAGAATGCCTTAATAAAATATCAAACATTGTAGAGCCTCATACCAAATGTACAGTTATAGAAGGAATAATTCAAAGGAAACCTAGCGTAAAATACTTAAACTTAAAGTTCGCTAACTTATAAAAAATGCTAATTCTACTGAGATCAAGACAATTACATACAATACAATAGTTAAAGACGAAGATTCTAGCCATTGGTCGAGAAAATGTTCTAAAATATCTATTTAAGTGTAATTGGTAGCAAAACTTGACAATGAGGGCTTTTTCATCTTAAAACAATATTATCACATCAATCGAAGGTAACGTTAAGACTAGAAATCATTATCTACTCGAAGATTTGGGACTTTAAAAACAATTGCAATTAAACCTTTGTTTACATAAGTACAACATAACGGATTAAACTTCACTCAAATATGAGTAGTGTTCCCATATTTGACTAACTACATAAGATTACAAAAACTACACAATCACGACATTATCTAAACATTTAATTTTATTATCGTATTCAGATTTATTACCTTTAAGCAACGACGGATGCCAGAACCAGAATGCGTGACAAAACCGTTGTTGCTCTAAGGTTTCCACAGATTATGTAAATGTGATAAGTGTAATAGAAAACCCTTTTTTCACTAAAATTATCTATGATTAATATACTTAGCTTTGCGAAAAAAACGGACTGGTAAATTTAGTCAGAAAAGCTTATTAACTAATTTAGCAATAATATAATTAATTTTATATAAAGTGCGCACAATGCAGAGATAAATTTTTATTTATAACTAAGTACAATCAATATTTTACTAAGTGCGAAACTGACAATATATTATATACATATAAAATTAATCAAATACAGTTTTGGCAGAACAAAATATTAACATTACAAATCATCTACAACATTTAGAAACGAATGTCTAGATACAATTTGCATTATAGTGTTTATAAGTAATTAAACTATTTAAAATGGCATCTTTGGCATTTGTTGCTTAAATTAGTTCAAATGTCCAGTTATATCCTCGTCTCACATAAATAAGCTTACATAAATCTTAATTTTTCGCGTATCTTGTATCTTGATCAACTTATGGCAGCGGCCAAAGCTAATATCTATATAATCCACAGTTAAATATCTCATTGTACTTATGTGAAGATACAGACAAACAGATCAGCAGTCTGTTTATCAATGTAGCTGCGATACATATATTCTAAATAATCATATACCAAATTTTCATTAAGGTAGGATATTTGGATAGATGCGTGTGCGATCAAACTCTCAAATGTATACAGACTCAATGTTTATCTAATTAAATCAGATAAAGACAAGATTAAACTCCATTCTGTAGACTGATAAAGAGATAGAGCGAGAGAGCGAGAGAGATAGGCAAAAACCTTAGAGCATCAAGGTATTGACAGGTATGACACACGTCAGGGTGAGTCAGTGTACCTTTGATGCTCTAAGGCAAACAGTACCTTTGATGCTCTAAGACTCTAAGGCAAAAACCGATTATCTTAATCGTGGAAATATCGCTTTTACCATTGAAGGAAGCAGTTAATTCTGAATTCTGTAGTACAGTGACAGTTTGGTTCAACTAATAGTCATTGTTTAACACGTACATGCTGTACATTGCGCCTATGTACGCGACATTTAAAATACTTTTTAATTATATTTTGAGTGCTTATATAAAACCACACAAATATAATCCTAACAAATAATGTAAACCTAGTGAACCACATTCAAATAATTTTTATAGTTTTGACCATGATATGAGGTGAAACGACGTATACCTTCTTGTACTATGATTCAGTCGGGTCCGAATTAAGTGTCCGAAGTGACTCCACTCTGTACGCATCCGTTCGTAATTTTTAACATTTTCGGGAAATTTGTTTTGCCGGGGATAATTTCACGATGACATTAGGCTGCTGGATGAATAATATTCTTTGCTAAAATTTCTTCAGTTTTATTAAAGAATGAGGAGTTTACAGAGTAGGCCCTCATTCAGGTCATATATCAATACTTAATAATGAAACATTCTGATATAGATGTATGACATTTTTGTGGCATCAAATTATACCTACAACTTAATTTAATGACATTTGTATAAGTATACCTAAGTACACAGAACTTTATGATTTTGTAAATAAACAGTTAGTTAAGAATTTCTAAAGTAAATAATTTCGTTGTCACTTATATTAAAATTTAATTTTTTGCGGAATTATAGCAGACGAATCACTTGTCTTAAATAATGGGTTTAAAAATGTTATACCTAAGTACAAGAAAATGATAATCAGAATGGCTAGTATCTGGCAATCAATGATATTAAATAAAACAAATACATTTAAGATTTAAAATATCATTGCTGGCAATACAACAATGAATACGCTATCTTCCACAGAGTACCTACTATAAGTATTTCTCTCATCGTTTTGATGGCTTCAATTCCGATTGGTTCAACACAACGTTGATTTATTTTTAATTAATATGAAAGAAACTTATGCATTTAGGAGTTTTGGTAGTAAGTTCGGAGAAGCATATTCACTCTTGTTTTATTTTCATTAACGTGTAGTTATTTTTGTGTTATATTGGGAAAAAGCTGATTATTGTTTGATATTATTATTATTGGTTTATTATTACAGTGCGTGAGTGTTGTGAAGTAAATTAACTATTCGAAATCATTTTTTTTCCGCTTGCATTCAAAACTCCATTGCCTCCAAAAACTCATGAATATCATTACATTTGTGACGTTCATGACATACAGTACGATTAGACCATACCCATAAGTGAAGAATAAAATATATATTCATTACACACAACAATTACCCTTTGGCACTTAAAAGAGCTTGCAATCCTCATCATTGGCAATCCAGTGCTCCAACTTGATCTGAAATTGAGGTCGATCTCGAGGAAGTTTTATCGCGGTTTAATCTAATAAGAATATTGCGTAATGTAGTGCAACATTCGCCAGCAATGCACTCAGTAAGTAGTGCGTAACTGTCTGACCGGCTATCAGATGGATTCATACAATCTAGACTATAAATACGTACCACAGACTGCGGTTACGGAACACCGCACGTCTGCAAAAGGGGTGTTTTGCAGAGCTCATTTATTTATCTTTATTCAGCATTTTTCACTAAATGTGCTTGTCAAAATGCTAAAATTGAAACAGGCTCTAAAACTAACTTGATGAACACTTTTATTTACGATACTGCTAGTTCCTGTTCATGTTACCAAGTCTTAGTAAATTGATAATCGTGAAAAAGCGACAAGGTCTTTAGCGTTATTAGAAGACGCTTCTAGTTAGGTAAAGAAGATCCAAAAACGTTTTAGGGACTGAGTTTAAATCAGAAGTTTTAATGATTGGTTAACACTACCAACAATCAATACGTATGTTGGTGTATTTTTTTAATGAATTTAAGCCTTTAAACGTGTCGTGGTGTGGACTATTTTATTATGAAATACATACAGACAAACGCATCACCAGGGTCATAGATAGACTCTACGATGGTTACTGATAGATTTAATCTGACTTTATAACGAACTTAATAGTTCCGTAAAGTAACGTCTCACAATTGGTAAATGGCAAGGAAAACAAGGCAGTGCGAAGAAGCCTATACCAAAACTTACAGAAAACACTACTGTTGGATGGAAGCAGGCCTATCTTCATGTCAATATTCACATTCAGGAATGTGAGAATTACGCATTGTAACATAGTAGTTTTAATTTAACTTTATAACAATGGAGATTCGTAATAAAGACTGATACTGAAAGTAACAAAGAAGCAAGCAACGCATGCGCCAAAAGAAGAGAAGATGACCCATCCCTTAGATTTTGTCACATAAAACAAGGCAGTGCTCAAAAGCGTAAACCAAAACACTTGTAGAAGCTACTGCTGGCTGGAAGAAGGCCTTCCTCAGGAGTGTGAGGGTCACGCTCTGCCCAGCATGGCTGCGACGTCGCCGGCGGACTGCGAATGCAGCAGTGCTCCGCGTGCAGGCCGCGGCGGGGCGAGGCGAGGCAGTGCGAGGACTCCCGCTGGTGTGCTGCCTCGAGGACAGCCTGTGACGAACTCGTGCCTTGTTGCTTCTATGGGTGTGATGCGCCGCTTTGGGTCCCATCTGTAACAAATTGTATGATTTAAGAACCTTTCGAATAAGCCGAAATGGTTAAAATTAAGTTACGTAAATAAATAGCTTGTAAAGAGTTTTAACATTATAAAGTTGCGAAATGAAAAAAGATATTATTTTATTTAAACTCAGCATTATACGAATAATAATAAATTAGTGTTCCAGCGTAGTTTGAATTATTAATGCATCATCAAATCGGACCAACATTTTGATTCAATAAAGTTCCAAATTCTGTCAAATTAAAAAAAACCGGCCAAGTGCGAGACGGACTTGCGCATCGAGGGTTCCGTAAAATATTTTTAATATATGTTGTAGCTAAAAATTTACGGTTTACGCAATTTCTACTTTATCTGTGCTATACGACGTTGCTTCGTACTAAATTTCAAGATCCTGAGTTCACGGGAAGTACACTGTGGTTTTGATTCCCTTGCGAGTGTCGAAAGCTTGCGGAAATTTGCGGAATAAACGGTTATATCTTTTGATTGCGCTGGCTTACAAGTTTAATTTTTTCACAGCTCTAAGGGATATGAATTCCAGCTTGATACCTCCACGCGTTCCTGAGAAAAAGGATCTTGACAGAAAGACGGACAACAAAGTGATCCTCCTATAAGGGTTCCTTTCGAGGTACGGAACCCTAAAATTTCAAGTTACTTGGAATGAATTACATATGAAATAGGTAGTTATCATTGTTAGTATTTATTTGGCTGGCCTGATATTTAAAGAATCCTAGCAAACAGTTATTAACTAACTTGGAAACATTTCAACTTTTTTATAGGTAGGTAGGTATGTCGTATGTACATATGTTAGGTAGGTATGTCAAAACTTGAATTCAAAGGTTTTGAATTAATTTTAAACAATTATTTCTTTAATTACTATTTGTAATGGAACCGAAAGAAAATAACATATATTTGTAGATGCTTTTCAAATAATTAACTAATTTTCTCTCTTTCTTCAATTTAGTAGGTACTCGTAATTAGGTACTAATAAATATTTTATTGTCTACTTCGATTTAAATCCAATACAATCTATTGTTTTGATTTATTGTCCAGTTTAGTTTATTAATTCAGGTATGTGGGATACAAAATTGCTAATTCAAGTATTTATTATAAAATCCTTTCACTTATCTAGGCACTACCTACGATTATTTCTAATTCACGTAGGTACCAAAAGTTTCAAGCGGTTCAACAATATTTGATTATTTTAATAGGTATGATAATATTCAGCAGTGAATCTAAAGTTGTATTTTGTTAAAAACATGTTTTTAATGCATTTTGTACCTAAATAAATTATAACCTTTGTCTTTAAAAACTTAACTTTAATAAAAACAAAAGATCTACTTTTTGGAATTCGTGTACCTATATCGGTAGTTTTGTAATTTTCAGTATAAATAAAACAATTATACGTTTATTTTTTACTAATAAAAACCAAATTTTTTCATATTACATAATTTCATAGTTAAATCGTCAATACATCTGCCACTAAACACTTTCCTTTACTGCTCTTATTAACTAAAGTACCTATAGAAATAAAATAGCAATGATGCAAGTTTTACATAACAATAAAACTTGTATTATTTAGCAGAGACGATGCACAGCATCTGTGAGAGTGCGTCATACTTCCCTTTGTCTTATCCTAGCCAATGGCCGTGCTTCCCGCGTTTTCTAGCCAATCAGCGCCCTCTGTCAATTGCGTGGTCCCAGGTGATAGCCTTCTTCGGAGGGTATTTGAAAATCTACTTCATAGCAGTCTCTCACCAGGAGGCCTTAAATGGATGCTGTGCATCGTCTCTGCTAAATAATACAAGTTTTATTGTTATGTAAAACTTGCATCATTATTCGGCATGTGACGATGCACAGCATCTGTGAGAGACGTGTTTATAGCTCCTGGTGACCACGAAACGACGCTATGTGAAAGGTAAAGATGGTTATTATTTGTGGAAATAATAATACAAGAGCGATTAGCAAATAAAACCGTTCGAGAGAGAAAATTTCTTTCCTGTATTATACTTAAATGCAATTCTTCTACCATTTTCTCAATCAATAGCTTGCATATATACATATAAAGAGCCTATGAACTTCTTATTATTTAATAATTTATTGTTTGTAGCACCTTAGTCCAAGCGCTACAGGGCAAAACTTACTGCCTGTTATGCCAATAAAGATTCTTTATTATTATTATTTTCGCATGTTTATTTATTTTTTCTCGGTTTTGACACCGGACGTTTTAATGAGGACAAGAACGGGCTTGCGCCAAGTATCTTGTTTCTCAAATATATTTTCATATATGGGAAACTAATGATGAAAAATTTTAGAATCGACGGACTATAGAACATATTATTATTATTGGCATTCTCTTCCAGCCAACCCCGGGCGACTGCGAGAGTTTAAGGTAGGCAGGAAAATATCAACTGGAAAAATATTATGTATTATTTTATGAAGTAAAAATTTAACTGATTTGAAATTAGCCGCCAGTTTCAACTGAAAGGGCCGGAGCTTACCTTTAATTCCTTCATATTGAAAGAAGTAATATCAAAGGTATCTTCCCTATCGTAATATTCACCTGCAAGAATTTCTTCTGTTAATTTAGTTTCGTACCGTTTCAAAGACGCTAATGTCGAGCATGTACGAGGAGAAGCAGATACATTAGCTTCTACTACAAATACCTAACAAAAGATTTTATCTAATTGCCAATTACAGCACGAAAGGCGCCCTCTACTGGTATTTTAAATTGTGGCAAACATTCTGATATTCGGCAGGACGTTTCTGAAACCTAAATCGGCTCCAAAACAGTGGGTAAATATTTTTGTCCTGATGTCGTAAGAGATTCCATGCCATACGCTGGCTGTAAAATACATACATCGCCACTATCAACATATAAATTTTTTAGGGAAAAATTTCCAGGGTAAGGTCGTGTAGGTACCTCCTACCCACGAGAGCTGAAGAGCAAGACTAATTTACATAGTAAATACTTCAAATCTGCAATCATTATTTGGAGTATTTGCTTGCAGCTAAGCTACAAGCTAAGAATTTGAAGATATGTATGTACATTATATTTTTTTAAATGTGTTTTAAAAATGTGAATTTAAAATTTAATTTTCAATTGATTTTCCAAAGGTTAATCACAGATTAATGAAAGGGTATGATAATCTTTCTTTAAGGTAGCATTGGGCAACACTTAATAGAGAGATCCCATTTGGATGTATAAAGTTATATGATTAGCAAGAGTTAAATCTATCGACACCATGCAGGTTGATATGTTTTTAATGTTGATTGACACCATGATGATCTGAGTAGTAATCTTTCAGCCTCAGACCCATTGTGGGAGACTTTAAGACATAGCGCTTAAACAACATAGAGCGAAATTCAAATATAGATCTCCATGTCCTGCACTCAAGGTGGCGGCGGACCAGCATTCTCGGTTTGCACAGCGTCCGTCAACAAATGTACAGCAGCCAAAGTGCTCTGCTTCACTTAGGCACACCAGCAAACATATTCCGTGCGCCGAGGCCTGGTGGTGAAGGACCCTTGGCAGCAGGCACGGGGGAGGAAAAACCCAACTCTAGAGAAAATAATAATAATAGAAATATCTCGCGGCTGAAGGCGTTGCAAAACTGAGCCGAGCGTTTCGTCACAACTTTGCAGGCTATTAAGTCTATCTATAGAGTTCCGAAATGATGAAACATTAACAAGGCAGAGAGAAGTAAGAATTGACATTCGAACACGTGTCTTCCCCTTTTTGTTTTTGCCAGAGATTTCTACAGAGATCGAAGTTCCCCAACGATCTAAAAGAACTAATAGCTGGTATGTTCTATGTGTAGGTCTTCAGAAGGGTCCTGGACAGAGTATTACATACACTTTGTATGTAAGAAATTACTGTGCTATTGTTCGGTCGTAATGTTAGATGGCGAGCAGGGTGACCATTATTAAGTATTAAGGCGAGATTTAAAGAACTTAACCGCAGCTATGATGGCGAACGTTTGTTACAAACCACTATGTCAGTTCTATTGATGGGTACCCATTTGCGTACTAACTATTGACTGCTCCTCTAGCCAAAGTCTGACCTCATGGATTGTTTAGAAAAGATGAGTCAATTTCGGGTGAAAGTCACTCTACACTCCTTTATGGCATATAGCCATAAGCTTTATATTGCTTATGCATACATTTGGCATCTGCTTTTTCACAGTCACACATATGGGCTTGTCAAATCCCAGGTTCCTAATTACACACATCTATCCGTTCTGAACTGTCTTTATTTTCTTCGTCAAAACTTTCTTCAAGTTTTTATTGGTTTTTTAAATCACACTCAGGTACTTCTAATTATTGTGTAGATTGTTACTATTTTCTCGTGGTCTCCACCCTAGTGACTTGAGGTCGCTCATGGCACTTGTAACTGCGGAACATTAAGGACTGTTATGACAGTGATGTCAACGAGGGGTTGACTGTCAGAAAGTCGTCCTGTTACCTAACATTTTCAGTAGAGATAGATTAGGTTACCCCGTTAAGGGATGAAAAAGTCTTAGGAGCATATGATACAACAGCCCGAGAGGCAGGCAAATCATTTGCAGAGCTTGGCTTCTGTACACCAATTTCCAGAACTCCTGAGGCATTCCGCGATGTTTGCTTAAATGTAAGCGGAGAGGTCAATATTTTATCACTAAGTTCTTCTAAAGAAAATCAGGAGATGTAAGTATTTCAAGCCTATCTGCTCTTCTGCTCCTATCTCATTCCGGCCGCTTGAAATATGTCGAACCGGAGAAGAAACCGTGTTGCTGTGTGAGCAAGCACCGGTTTGGAGGTAAATGGCAGACGCATTCCCTTTATAATTTTGAAAAGGGCCTACGGAGCCCCCAGCATCTGCCACCGAAACCGATACGCTCGGAGACGGCCTCCATAAAAAATGTGTGTATGTTAGGTGCGAATCGTAGATCATTTGGACGACTTCCGTTTTTAAATGATTTTTTGTATTTTATATAATATTACAACGTTTCACACTCACGTCCCCACGGCAGAGCAGGTAGACCCGTGTCGTGGGCACCATAGACACATTCATATATGTATGTACATGAACACAAACATCCAGACCAAGAACAGGAGCTGAAACCCGTCACTTCAATCCTCCCCTCGCCGGGCATCGAACCCGGGACCCTCGATCGGCAGTCCGGCACGGCAACCCTTAAGCCAAATGGGGGAGGGGCGAGCTGGGAGATTCTTGACCTTGAGATCGAAAGGGCTGATTACTTGGTAACTTGTTGTTTATCCCAGTTAAACTAGGGGTGAACCCATTTTTCACGGCCGCCTGTTTATTGTATTGTATGTTTCAAGCTATGCCTTGTCAAATAATTTCTTAGAACTAGGGGGTATCTTACGCAGACCCACCCTCAAGTTCTGGTTGGGTAGATTGCTCAGGATACGTTCCCTTCAATTTAATATATATTCTGCTCGTTTTCCGCAAACAAGCTGGAAAAAGCCTCACTAATTTTGAGGAATTGAGTGTTAGGCTGAAAAAATCGTGTTTTCAAACACGCTAGAAACTATTAAAGTCGTATTCGAAAACGCAGCTCAGTCAACGAACTGTTGCAAATTTTAATTCGATAATTCGCGTTGATCCAGAAAAGCCTTTTTGTATTTTTTCTTCTTTCAGAACTAGCTTTGTGTATACATATATATTATATAAACTATTAGCATAATATATTATTAGCTTCGAACATGTTTCCATTCTGATTAATTAAAATGTTGGGTAGGTAGGCATCAAGCCGTTCCACGCGTACCGGATTGGTATTTAAAATAATTTTAAGTTAGGTTAGGTTAAACAGACGCATTAATTTGGCTGAGGACGAACCGGGAAGTGTCAACCTCAGGGTTAAGTGGCTGTATCCACTGTGGACCTAGATCAAACGTTGGACGTCTGTATCGAACCAGTTCCCGGCTCCGGACCGGTCGGTTGGTCGGGCGAATCCTAGAAGGCAGCTCGCCTCGTGACTGGAAATCACATGGTTAAAAAAAATATATATATCACATTAGGATGTCATTGTGCTTCCTCAGACACTTATGTCGTGATATGAAGTGGCTTTCGGACTTACCCCGTATGCTTCGTATTACCTGGGAGCTTGCGCGACCCAACTCAGACAAACATAATGACGAAGATTGTCGACGACGCCTAGATGGGGAGTTTCTGCGTACTCACCACCATCACACAACTTATTAGCACTCACTCACTCATCACTATAAATATGCACTGCAATCCACAAGGCCCGTTGATTTGTCGCATTTTTCCACTCAAGGGAGAAGGTACTTAACGCAGCGAACGATTCACTTATGGATCGGCACTTATATTTCACGAACACTAACGATTTCGCGATAATTTTCTATGAGAGAGTAAGCCGGCAATTACTTTTGAATCATTAATTCGTCCTGAATAATTGATTTTGCAATGTAGCAGGGCAAAATTTCAGTGACAAAGTTTTCTTCTCGAGAAGTAACGACGCTATGAAGTAGATTTTCAAATACCCTCCGAAGAAGGCTATCACCTGGGACCACGCAATTGACAGAGGGCGCTGATTGGCTAGAAAACGCGGGAAGCACGGCCATTGGCTAGGATAAGACAAAGGGAAGTATGACGCACTCTCACAGATGCTGTGCATCGTCACATGCCGAATAATAGACAAGTTTCTTTACTTACAAGTACCTAGCTTTATTTAGTATTCTTAGTTATGTATAATCGAAATAGGTTATAATTAATTCTATTCAGTCTGTTTCTCGATATGTAATCGTTCATTGACCATTACAAGTAGATCAAGGCGATCGCCACTCCCGTTCATGTAATTAAATTCAGGTTTTGTAAATATAAAGTTAGTATACCTATATCAGGCTATATCTAAGTAAAGACACTACATCAACGTCAAAGTGAACGCCTAGTCTAGTTTATTTAGGTAGTCATTTTGATTGTTTAATATAAATTTTACATAAAGGTTTTTTTTTATTACAATGGTTAAAGTCGACTTGGCGTCCGTGCCTTTTTTTGCCTCAAGTTATTTTGTTTGCTTTTTTTACTTAATTTTTGTTTTTTTGTCACGATTGATTGCTCCAGATTTTTTTATTTAAGTACCTTGTTAGTTTTTTTTTGTATTTTTTTAAACCATTTTATTATTATTATTGTAGTGGTGTTAGTATTTATTTTATATGTGTATGTATGAACAATTGAAAATAGACTTTAAGTTTGATATGAAACAACTAGATGAGATGATCCTAAAACCCTGAATCGTTCCATCTTTCGGCCGCAACCAATATAAGAACCAAAGATGACCAAAGCTTGATATTAACAGATTGGTTGCAGCCAATCTCAGATTGCATACCATAAGGGCATACCCAGGTTCTTGGTTAGGGGGCAAATGTTCGGTTATTAACACACACAAAATATTAAATATGCAAAGGAAACAGCAGGAGGTAGCATATCTAGCTTATTCTTTATCTGCAAAACATGAAATTACAAATACAGATTATTAAATTAGATGTTTCATAATTTCATAATTCATTTATTTGCTCAAATTGTGGTTACAGAGATGTTACGATTTTAAGCCTCAAAATTTACCATTTCCATGGTATGCATATTTTTTACGTACCTAGTAGGTACATATTATTACCTATTACAATTGGTAATTAAAACCTCAACAAAATATAATGAGAAATTATATAAAACAAATATGTTTATAATTTTTAATTAAGATGTTTGCTTTTGAAGCTTGTTTTTAGTTGTTTTAAACTTTATTTATTTATTTACATTTTTAATGCTACCCGTTACATATATATATATGTCTGTCTTTATGATATAATATCACAAATTTAACAGCATAACACTAATTACGCATTTTAGACATCGCCAAGTTGAATGATCTATTATATTGTTACTAGTGGACCCCGCAGACGTTGTCCTGCCTTAAAAGTAATAAAAGAGGATTTGTTTTCTTATTATCATAAAGAGACTTCATGTTACTATCAAACAAAAATATAAAACAAATAATGACATAGGTACGAACTGTCCTGTTATTCTGAATGTGTCAAAGTTTAGAACGGCACGGCACGAAATACAAACGTTTGACAGATAGGAACAATTTATATGTGAAAACTACTTATAAATAAAAAAAATAATTAAAAAACATTTCCAGTGGCCCAAATTGTGAATCTAAACCATCCTCGAATCCATTTGAATACACACAAAAAAGTTCATTAAAATCTGTCCAGCCGTTAAGGAGGAGTTCAGTGACATACACACTCACAGAAGAATTATATATATAAAGATTATGTAACACAAAATTTCCTATTAAGATTCTCATTCACGCATTAATTTTCATTAGTCTCTGTAGGGCACCGTATTGTAAAAAAAAAAAAAACAAAACCCTCATATCCATCCATATCAATGATGACTTCGTTGTCAGTCTATCTGCGTCTGACACACAGACTTAGTAAATGTAAGTCTGTGGTCTGACACGACTCTATACAAGAAATAGACAAGATTTCAATATCTTGGAACTGTTAATAATTTTTTAGATTATTTATAGTCGTACAGGGAACGCAAATCATACTTCATACTTACTAATACAAACGCGAAAGTTTGTAAGTATGGCTGTTTGTTACTCTTTCACGTAAAAACTACTGAATGGATTTTAAACTTTACATTAATATAACCTATACATCAGAATAACACATAGGCTAGTGTCAAGTAAGTAGGAAAAAACCTACCATCTGCGGGCTATCCTGGCGTGCCCATATTTTAAAACAGAGCTTTTCTCCGTCTGCTCTTTTCCTCAGCTCAGCATTGCCTAAGCGCACCCAGAGCAGACAGAACAAAAAAAAACGTTCTCACTAAGAGTTTGTAAATGAACCGTACAGTGAATAATAGTATATTGTGTGGTATGGGTTGAAACAAGACGATTTCAGACCAGGACACTGACACTGTATTTTTCATATCACATGTAATGAAACGAGTTTTGATTTCTGTAGCCAGTTGAAGTAAGACTATTTCAGACAAATAGCGCAGTAATATCTATGTCATTCTTTAAATTTATTAAAATCTTTGACAACGATTTGTCGACAGCTGTCAGACGATTATGATTTTTCATATCACATTCATTGAAACAGCTAGTTTTGATCTCCTTTGTTTATTACAAAAGCGATTGTGACAAACTGGAATTAATAAAGACAAATGAATGTGCCGGGTAGAAACAACGTTGTTTCTGACTGACACATTCGCATTGGTTTGAAATTGTCTTATTTCGACTGGCAAAACAGAAATCAAAACTCGTTGTTTCATTACATGTGATATGAAAGAATATTTCATTCCATTTCATTTCATTTGCGCTGCTTGCAAAACCGCTAGAGTAACATATATGTAATGTATAATGGAAATGTTTTCTTTAATAGTCTTACAAAAAAGCCTGCCACAAAAATATAATTAGTATATTGTGTGGCAAGGGGTGAAACAAGACGAATTCGGACGAGGGCGAGAGGTGACTGCCCGAGCGAAGCGAGGGCTGTCATCGGCCTGGTCTGAAATCGTGTTCCATCCCATGCCACAGACTGTATTTTTCATATCACATGTAATGAAACAACAAGTTTTGATTTCTGTAGCCAGTCGAAGTAAGACTATTTCAGACAAGTAGCGCAGTTATATCTTTTGACATCGATTTGACGACAGTTGTCAATGCGATTCTGACAGACTTGAAATAAAGACGTAAATAATAAATAAATGCCGGGCAGAAACAGCGTTGTTTCTGACTGACACATTCGCATTGGTTTGAAATTGTCTTATTTCGACTGGCAAAACAGAGATCAAAACTCGCTGTTTCAATGCATGTGATGTGAAAAAGATTTTTTTAACATCGATATGGGTGATTTCAACGTAAGCTTATACGGAACCTTCTGGACATAAAGCAGACTCGCATTTGGCTGGGTTTTTAATGTAACTTTTATAACTTATGTATAATTAATATTACATAAGAAGTCGTGCAAAATTTCTCTTTATGTTCTTTTGAATTTAATTATAACGATTTGTGGAGATTTTTGTAGCATAACATTTTTATGTTATTAGTTATTAGTAAATTTAAATACATTATTTATATGTAAAATCAAACGTTGGGGGTTTTGGTTCAATCTTCTTACTTCTGACGCAATTTTTTATATAGGTACAAACTTTTAAACTAAGGAAAGGAAATAAAAGCGTATTAGAAAAAAATCAAATGTGAGGTCTTATCTACCCAAGTTTGTTGAACTATTATCTAAATCCTTGTCATATCCATTCTTAATCAAAAGAAAACCGAAGGCCTGTTATTGGCTTTTGTCCTGTACATTTGTTGTTTTTTTTTTCAAAGAAATGAAGATGCTATGAAAATTACACAACATTTGTCACGGCATCTGGTAGCTACCCGCATTTTATACTTGACACCATTCATTACGTAATCTGATCGTGCGTAAAATTGTCTCACCGCTGAAGGAAGAGCGAAAATGAGGAAATTGTTGCCGTGGATAAAATATCGTAGGTACCATATCGGGTTTCCTCCCCGAAATTATGCATTGCGCGTTGTACCCATAAGTCGGCGATGCACTTTGAATTTTACGGTTTCTTACCTTGTCTTCATAAAATCAGCTTTAGTTATTTTTACAGCCCCAAACTTTCAATACAATCAGGATTTCAAACCTGAGTATTAATTTGATAAAAGTGTTAGTTCAGAACACGCTCCAAATCACTTTGAATTAACTAATTTGAGCCCAAAACGGTCTCAACAACTGTTATGCCGAAATAAATAAACGCTACACTAATAATAATTAATAATGTGTAGTGGGACCATGGACACATACAAAGACAGGAAGCATACCCAGACCGAGAACAGAAATTTAAACTCATCATTCAAATTTCAGTTTCGCCGGGAATCGAACCCGGGACCCCTCGATTGGCAGTTCGGCGTGGTAACCATTGCGCCACGTGGGTCGTAAGTGTTACAAAAAGTAGTGAAAACTAACTTAAGTAATTAAATTACACATAAAAAATCACACACAGGCAAAAAATATCTTTTAGACTGACGTGTGTTGTACTGCCATAAAAATATATGCAAGTTCTAAAAAGATTTATCTACGGTTATGCTGTATTTTCTCAGCTTATCACCAGTCCCATCGAGTGCCTACTTCTAAGCCGCAAGCTACCTCTTACGTCATATAACCTTTCACTGTACGCATCGAGAAACGCCATTTACGCGTAACTTGTGGGAAAAGAATGCGAGGTGGCGTATCGCTTCATCAATTACTACAATTAGGTTGTCGGAAATTGAAGATTGTCGTAAAAATTCATATTAATTGCAACTGTTATTGGATGAGATTAATAAGCCTTAATGATCCTTGTAAGGTTTAAAAGGCAAGTGAGGTCTTATGTAGTTCTGGACCAAAATTCGAGTAACCTTACCTCTAGAGTTGCGTGCAGCTCGAGTAATGCATAAGTGGTGATGAAGTCCAGCTGGGGGATCTAAAAAACAACTAGCTACGAGGCGATTTAGGCGGTGGACGGTGTCAGGGATCCTGTGGCTATGGCTCTCCCAAACTTTATTGGTGACCAGAGCTTCCGAAAATTTAATAATCATTCATGTATAAAACTTTTTAAAAGATTTGTCAAATTTAAGTCTGTGTTAAAATCAAGGGTCAATGCGTAAACCTATAACAATTGTCAACTTACCAATATCTGGTTATGTCATCAGCGAAAAGGTCATTGTACCTATATACATATACTAACCAAATTATATTTATGTAACTTGACACCGGAAATAAGTACAACGGAAAAAATCTGGTTCTTTCCAAAAGGTCGAAAAATCATTATATGTAGAAAATCATTCAATACCGACCTTTGTACATCATGTCGTGGTACTTTGCTTTTATTTGCAACTAGCGGCCGCCAGCGACTTCGCGTGGACTTTAGTTTTTTTTTTAAATCCACAAGAGTGGAACCAAAACTGTCCAGGCAACGAGTCCATAGGGAACTGGCTGGCGACTCTCTAAAGATAGAAGAAAGTTTTCTTCATTCAATCGAATTCAACGTTTACTCGATAAACGTCCAATTCGCTAATGCACGTCGAATATTAGTTAAACATTATAACACATCGAATATCACCGATTCATGCCAAGTGATCATTCGATTGATTACAGTTATCAACTGACGAGCTACCACGCACAATTATCGATAAGTTAACCAGCAAAATCACGCGTAACGGCCACATTGGTGAGATTAAAATTTCTAATTTGATTGCCCGCTACGAAAGAGCCGTTTAGAGTTGATAAGTTTATTGGCATTATAAATAGCTGACTATAACTCGTAATGAAGAGCTATCAATAAAATATACTAAGAAGTTTAGTAATAATTGAAAATCGTTTAATAAAACAACGTAGTTGTTGCGGTTTGTTCCACTAAGTTCAACTATAAGTTCAACCAGTTGAACTATAATTTCAACCAGTTGAACTTATAGGACAAAAAAAGTCCAACTAGAGCTACTCCAGATCTTTTATAGCTATTTGCTCACCAGAAACTAGTAATACTTATTCTCACTACGTGTAATTGTTATAGTATTGAACCTATTTTCCACCCCTTTAAATACTTTACTATAACCATTGATTTAAATCGATTTATGCTAAAAATATTCACTTAGCTCGTATCAATCTGTCGATACCTTCACCATCTAACCATACGTTGCCGATGTATTAAACATAATATCCTCACTTTCTAAGATTCTGTTGTTTGTAACGTACGGTTATATTTATTTATAGCTGGAAGCAAGTGCTGGCAGGTATGCGTTACATCGATTAGGGCTGGCGCATTTAAAAGAACAACACCTTGCAACTTTGTTTAAAGCACCTAACTGTTTTTAAACCTGCCCTTTCTATTATATTATATTATATTATATTAACTGTTTTTAAACTGTTCGGAGCCCTGAGTGGCTCCGAACAGTTACAGAAAAAGAGAACCACACAAGCCACTGAACAGGCCGAAATCCAGAGTAGAACGCGCGCAAAAGCAACAGCCACGCTATCAAGGACCGAAAAGCTTCTTGGAACCATAAAAAAAGCACTTACAACAAGCCCCAACACGAGACCCGTAAACGCAACGAAACAGGGAAAT
The DNA here is from genome assembly GCA_911387765.1 of Pyrgus malvae. Lineage (NCBI taxonomy): Eukaryota > Metazoa > Arthropoda > Insecta > Lepidoptera > Hesperiidae > Pyrgus > Pyrgus malvae. The sequence continues at coordinate 27,477,491 of OU426949.1, forward strand.
GCGATTAGGGAATTCGCGAAGGGAAAACATCCCCTTCAAAAAAACCTCCAACGAATAAGAGAACGAGAGCAGATATGGGCCAAGTAAGCAGACCCAACTTGATCGAAGCATCCAGTCCGCTCGAACACGCGTACAATGCCCTCCAAGAGTTTCTGGCTATAACCAGGGCAACAGAACAGGTACACCTCGTGTCGTGCAAGAGAATAATGCAAACCTTCACAAACGACAACCAAGGACTACTTAATGTACTACTGCAAGAAGCTGGTGCTGCCATTTACAACAACGAGACCGGACAAGTATTACATGGCACTATGGGCACCCACATGGCAGCGTACAGCAGCACAGGAGGTTTCTTGACTCAAAGTGAAGAGGAATCAGTCAGAGGAGGACCGCCAAAATTCAACACACCTCCAAACGACCCCATAGTTGTCACCGCCAAATGCACCGAGATCATACTGAGCAGCAAGATCCTGAAAATGGCCGAAGACGTGAAAGGGATAGAAAAGGACAGCAGAAACGGAAAGCCGTGGACAGTACCCGAAATAACATGGGTAAACGGAGTACCCGGCTGCGGGAAGACAACATGGATAGAAAAAAATGCCAAACCAAAGGACGGCGACCTCATAGTGACTACCACATGTGAAGGAGCAAAAGACCTCAGGGAAAAGTTCGCGAATCGAAGAGAAGTCGACAGCAAGAAGCGCATAAGAACTCTAGCTTCAATTCTCGTCAACGGGGTAAAGGAACCGGTAACAAGACTGGTAGTTGATGAAGCCTTGATGAATCACTTTGGTGCAATAATTATGGCGGCTCGACTATCAGGGACCGACAAAATTATTCTCATAGGTGACATCAACCAGCTGCCTTACATCGACCGAGAAAACCTCTTCGAGCTCAAGTACCAACGCCCTAATGTCCTCGCATCAATAAACAAAGAACTCCTCTGCACACATGAACCCCAAAGACGTGGCCTATGCGCTAAAAGACATCTACAATGGCATATACTCCTCAAGACAAAAGACCCATTCCCTCAGCATGAAAATGTAAACAGGCGCCCAAATACCAATATCCGCTCCAAACATCTTGTTTCTAGTCCACACCCAAGCGGAAAAAACAACACTTAGGAGCGCAGGATGTGGATCAGGTGAAGGATCGCGTATCCTCACCATACATGAAGCCCAGGGACTAACATACGAAAGAGTGGTAATTATACAGACGAAGCCTGAGAAAAAGAAATTGCACGACAGCGTTTCTCATGCAGTTGTTGCAATAACCAGGCATACTGTCTCCTGTACTTACTACACAGACGCAAGCGAGGATGCCATTGGCGCGTTTATCAAAAAAGCAACAGAGGCAAGCACAAATACTATCGAAGATTACAACCTGGCAACCGCCATCAGCCACAGAGATTATGAATTAATAGAAAAAACACTGGGAAAACTACCGGGACAGTCTTCGGCCACGACCACACATCTTACGACGCCGGGAGAGTCCTCGGACATAACCTAATTTAGTTATATACATACACTGGAGCTTATATGTTTTCTAATAATAAAGTAATAGAACGCGCAAATGAAAAAAAAGCAAATAATGGCACGGACAAAAGTCTGTGGAGTTAAATAGTACTAAAAAAAAAACCTGCCCTTTCGGGTCATTTATACCCAAAAACTTCTAAGTAGTCACCCAAAAAGGGTCTTGGTCCTAGCATCTCACACATAAATTAACATTATAAGAAATCTATATACGATTTCTGCCAAGAAGATAGAAGTTTTGTAGATCAGAGTAAAACAAACTATCCATATATCACTTAAGCTTAATGCTGGCCCAAAGTTGCAACAAATTCAACCAAACCCAACCAAATCTAAAAAATGTTGACGGCGGCTGCGGATATAAGAGAATCCAACCGGGATTCTCTTATATGATAATACATTGGGTCTTTTTTAAATATTTTTTGAATGGGCATACCATGATTGGCAACCCTAGTTCGGGCCCTACAGCACTTTCACCACTCTCGCGGTCACAGGTCAGCAATGAGAGTGGAGTCGGGATAGAGTGTACAAGGACAGATAGGTACGCTACATTATTACACATTGGTCGACGGTGGTGGTCGCTTTCGGTGATCTATTGCGCTTCTTAAGCGGATTGGTGGACATCACGCCTTCGAGAAATTATGAGGTTATTTCAAGCACGCACGGTGATAGCAATTAATTAAATATCACAATACAATTTTATATATTTCTTCAAAATTCAAATGGTGAAGCAGCGATAAATAAGTGCTTAACCAGAGGTACGCGTCTGAGGCGTGAACTCGGTTACGTATCTCCGTGTCGGAGACCGTGGTGTTTACGGCTGAGCCATCGCTGCTCGATCAGTTTATTTTCATAAATTGATATTTATAGGTCACTTTTATTTATCTGATCATTTCGTTTGGGAAAAACTCAAGAAAGAAATGGTCATTAAGTTCGGATGAAGCTATTCAATGGTAGAAGTTATTTAAGTTTCTGGTGGTTATTTTTTTTTTCAAAACGATAGACCGAAAGGTATGGAAGTATCACGATCCTCTTGCAGGATTGCATTTTTCAAATCATATCAAATCAAATATTTTTTATTCTGGACAAAAGGTACCTAAGTATTCGCACATTACCGACCTTACTTCAAAATTCTACAAATTTCAATTGGGCAAAACTCGGCAAAAGTACCAGATATTTTAAACCTGTTGTTTATAAGTCAATGTGTTAATGGTTTTAGAAAACAAAGCAAAAAGTGGGTAAACACAATTAAGTGCTACGTGGGACAGTCGGTCAATAGGATGGGATCCGTCCAAGTAATTAAAAATTCGATTTATCTGCATCATCAAAACAGTTTGACACGGTTTAAATATTTCTCAATACTATCTTCTATCTAAAAGCGAATATGTGAACCAGAACTTTATATGCAAAATGCATTATTAAATGAACTAAAACTTATACGAAGTGAGGCTGATTAAAACTGCACCACATTACAGGCACACATACACTGAAACTGCACCTTGCTTTGCCAATCGAATATCGGTGCGCGTCAAGCTAAACTTTGGAAAATATATCAAAATCGCAAGAAAAACTGCCAAATTGTTTTAGGAAAGGGTGTAATGAAGAATATCAATGAGCATTTATAATAATGAGGAGATTAGATTTATGTTATGATCCAAACAACGGCTTACGCACACAAGTTTACAAAACTGGCCTCATTTGTTGTTCGCAAAGTTAGTAGTTTTTGACTTTTTCATTTGATATGTGCTTGAGGTTGCGTGTCGATGTTCATGAGCAGCACAGACTATTTAACTTAACATCACGTGGCTTGCATGCTCGTCTACTTAATTTAAACGACACAAATTAAATTCAAATTAAACTGTATCTATATTTGGCTGCAACCATTTTTACGTCCCACTGCTGGGCACGGGTCTCTCCCCATTATTGGGGAGGCCTGGAGCTTACTCCACCACACTGCTCCAATGCGGGTTGGTGGAGATGCGGGTTAGTGGCCAACCCGCTGTCAGATGTTTTCAAACCGCCTATAAGGCCTCCGACAAGGTTTAACGACTGTTTTCCATCAACAACAACCGGGACCGACGGCTTAACGTGCCCTCCAAAGCACGGAAACGCGCATGAATTTTTCGCCATTAGCGGTCACCGATCTTACACCCGACCGCGGTCGTTTGGCTTAGTCGCATAGATCGCTTACGTTCTACGCTAACTGCCGGGACATGCGCGCTTCGCATAATATTTACTTTACAAAAAAAAAAAATGTCCCACTGCTGGGCACAGGTCTCCTACTCACAATTGAGAGGGATTTAGGCCATAGTCCACCACGCTGGCCAGTTGCGGATTGGTGGACGTCATGCACGGCGATGGAGAACATCGTAATCTATTAAATATCACAATATTTTCCATCACCGTGGAGCAGCGATAAATGCGCACATTACAAATTTCTTTGTCAGAGGTGCGCGCCGAGGATGTGAACCTGGGGTCGGTCGCGTTGAAGACCGTGCCTGTGCGTAGGTTTCTTGCCACTCGGCCATCACTGCTCAATATATATTATAAAGGCAGGATCCAAATTACTATCTTTGGGCAGTGTACCCTAGACGCTAGCTGCATTACTCCGCAGGATAGCTAAACTTATTCTTTGACCGAGGTAAGAGCCTCAATTACTCAATTAACCGCCTGGATTGATGCTTATAAAATTCTTTTGCATCAGATCCCCACGGTTCCATCGTCTCGACTCCGAAAGGAAGAAATATGTAGTCCTGGTTAAGAGTTACACATTTCTGCAGCTTTCGGAATTCAGCATCAGTCGACACCACTACAGCTGCTCTGGAAGACAAGTGAATATGGGAAGGTGCCAAAGTGCCCACACAAGTGGCATCCCAAACAAGGCACCTCCCATTCTTCCATCGGGCCTCGTACCCTCGTATCAACGTTCTTTCAAATAAATTCATTCATTCTTTATTCAAATAAATAGAAAAGACGTCATGTTGTTTAAATAGCCCATTATTATACTTAATGAAATTAAATTCGTTCCACAAATTATCAAATTAAGACGAGATTTCAATCAAATTCATTAATCATAGTGCGGCGCAAATGTTTTTGTGCAAGTGAACTTTATACCGTTGAAGATTATAAAAGATTCGTTCGTTAGTTTTATACAATTTAGAGATAAGGTAAAAATTTACTTATGAAGATTTTTTGGCTGAAAATAAACAGTGGTGTATTTCACTTAAAGCGAGCGGCGATTATGATAAACTCGTAAATATTATAGTTACATAAAAGGTAAGTACTTATTATATAACCTATTGTAATAGATTAGGCTGCCCTGTAACGTTAGTTGTAAGTATAAATAAATAAATAAATATTCCAACTTCAAAAAATCATACCACAATAATACTTGTTTTGAATTGTATACAATACGGATTTTGAATAATTTAAAAATATACACGATACGTAGCGCGTAGGTTTGAAACTTAGCATTAGCACAGGCATTAGATAGAGCAATATACTACAGTAACGTTACTATGTCGTATTGCCGTACAAAATTTTACAAAAGTTTGATTTTGCTACAAAAATACATACTATAGTCTACAACTACATATAGCTCTGTTATGTTATTATGAAAATTGTATGAATATTTTATTGATACTAACACAATATTATTAGTATACGAGTAAGTCGACTACCCAATTGGACCTATTTACGCAAACCGGAACCAATCCACACATGATGATGATGATGATAGTTTTGAGAAAAAGCTGTTTAATGTAATTAACAACTGATGTTTTGTGGATTGGTAAACATGTCATGAAAATGTTTTGTTCTGTCAAAATTGTCAGATCATTTTGATCTTTACAGGGTCGATAGAAGGTGCAATTTTAAGCTTTTCTGTGTACTTATTTATTAATTTCGGCATGAGTTTTGGTATTGGTTCCGGTTTGCGTAAATAGGTCCAATTACATAATAATATATCTTTCATCGTATATCACTTACTACAATCAGTAAGACAAGCGAGCTAAGTCGACGTAGCAAAAAGAGCATGACTTTCACTTGAAGTTCACACATTTTTACCTTATTTTGTGAGATTAAATGAAAAGGAAGGTTGCATTGTTGCAACATGAATGGCCGGAGAATGAATGGGGCTTGGAACATGTTCACCAGTATTACATCTGGGTCTTCCTACTAATTATTTCGTTATGTGGAAGAGCTGAAATTGTTTATGGACTTCTTTCCTTTGACGACCCGCGTGGCGTAATGGTTACCATGCCGGACTGCCAATCGAGGGGTCCTGGGTTCGATTCCCGGCGAAACAAAAATTTGAATGATAAGTTTAATTTTCTGTTCTCGATCTGGGTGTTTGTGTTCCTGTCTTTATATGTGTCCATGGTACACACGACACAGGGTTAATTACCTTACTGTGGGCATTATTTATTCTTATGCTGTGGGGCTATGAGTGTGTAACGTTTATTTATTTATTTATTTATTTCGTAGCAATTATAGCAATCTATGTTTAGAATGTCAACTATCTATGTACTGTTATTTTATTATTTGACGACCCGTGTGGCGTAATGGTTACCATGCCGGACTGCCGATCGGAAGGTCCCGGGTTGGAATCACGGCGAAACAGAAATTTGATGATGAGTTTGAAATTTCTGTTCACGGTCTGGGTATTTGTATTTCTTTCTTTGTGTGTGGACACCCACGATACGGTATATCTACCTTACTGCGGGCCTATGAGTGTGAAACGTATGTTTATTTATTTATTTATTTTATTGTAAGAATTAAGTATTTTTTGTATTGAGAAAAACACCAAAGATTACCTACGATTTACCCACGAATACGATTGTGTAGATGTTTCACGAAATCCGTTCGGCTTTGAATGCTCTTAGTGTTAGTGTGTGTGCGTAACCTCGAGCCTGCTCAATGTCGAGTAATATGTCAGCATGACAACTAAAACATAACATAACCTAGAAGAGTTATATGAGTAAGGAACAATGTTTTACCTACGCACACAGTCTAGAGTCTACGCACGCTTGTCGGTACACTTCACTACTCGGACGCGGTCAAATCCATCAGTCATGCGTAGATGGAAGGTGAAACAAGCCAATCTGGGACACCTCTTCCCCCCAAATTTCTTAGTGACCCCCGCCAAAATTTCATGGTGACCTCCCCCCCCCCCCAAAATTGAAGGCTGCGACACTGCGACTCTGTCACTATTAGAACCAGAGCCGATCTGACTTTGTAACATAAATATCTTACCTATATACATGACGGCTGCAACCATTTTTGCGTCCCACTGCTGGGCACGGTTCTCTCCCCATTATTGGGGAGGCCTGGAGCTTACTCCACCACGCTGCTCCAATGCGGGTTGGTGGAGATGCGGGTTAGTGGCCAACCAGCTGTCGGATGTTTTCAAACCGCCCATAAGGCCTCCGGCAAGGTTTAACGACTGTTATCTAACGACAACAACCGGGACCGACGGCTTAACGTGCCCTCCGAAGCACGGAAACGCGCATTTTTTTTAAATCTTTATTTAGAAAAAAGGGGTTTTGTCACTCAGTGACTATGCCACCCCAAAAAAGCTTATTACATAGTAAACCTTATAATGTAATCAGTTTCACATACAATTTTATCAGAATTTTTTGCAGCCAAAGAATATGTGTGAAGAAGCAACTTAATTGTAGTAATTTGGATATGAACAATTGTTTCATTCAGAATTGCCTTAAGTAATTAATAGGTATATAATAATGATAAATATGAATGGTAATAATAAATAGTTTAAAATTATACTTTAGGTTGTTTTGATCTGATTATAGAGAAATCATACATACATAGACATAACAAAAACCTAGTGAAAACACCTAGAATTTAAAAAGAGATCACCTAAAGCGTTTTAATTTTATTCCATAACTATCTACATTTCCATAATCGTATGCTTATTAAATCATTGGGTCGTTGAACTCTACTATTATCACCGATGAGATAACATAGAACATAGTATTTAAAAATACAGACATGGGAAAAGGTTGTAAAATACTAAGTTTAACGAAGCTTTATCATGATTATGTTTATTTTTCTTGATTAATCATAATCAGTTACCGGTTTATGTTGTTAATATAGGTACTAGGTATCATTATTTTTTGGATAGGACCCTTGTTATATAATTATTACTGGGCTACGGGCTACGTACCCAAGGATCAGCGCAAGTCAGCGGCGGATCTGGGATTTCAGTTTGGGGGGGGGGGGGGGCTTGATGACGTGTACTCGGAGTCTCGGACCGCGCTTGGTTTGGGGAGCTTGATTTCAGTTTAATTAAGGAAGGAATTAGACGCTTTTCAAGGGTGAACCCGAATAGTTTTGAGGGGGCTTAGTGGTGCAAGTCAAGTGGATCAATGAAACTCTATTGTTGTTATGATGACTTAAATAGTTTTCAAGTCCAACGATTTTAAGGAGCCGTGATGCACCTCCTTATGTAGTTACATATTAGGTCTGTTTTTGTTTTTGTTTTTGTGTAGAATATAAATTAAGATTTTTTAAATAATTAATTGTACTTCAATGAACTTGCTAAAAATCGGCCAAGTGCGAGACGGGCTTGCGCACGGAGGGTTACTATTCTCTAAAAATAAAACAACAACAACACTTTTTTTAATGAGAAAACCCCTTAAGTATTAGGTAATTTTATTCTGTTTTTTTTCAATTCTATTAGAATATAGCTCTGCCTTAAGAAGTTTGAAAAATTCGCAAAATATTTTAATAAGATGCAAATAAACATATAAGTCGCGTCAGGTACGCTTTCTATACATTAATACTTATATTGTTATTGTAATGTATAAATTAGAAATCTATCGTCTATTGCAAGTCGGTCTGTATGACATAACGAACGAAATTCTCCATCGATTTATTTTTAATTTTAAATAGGTAGATAATAAAAGCTATGTATACTGATAGGTATATACGTTAAACAAGCGTGAATTTTTACATTTTGTCTTTAAGTTTGCAGGTTGTGTCCAAATCTTGTGTTAAAGTCTCGTACATAGTACCGCAGGCCGTTAATTACAATATTAAAGATGTCTTCGGTCTTAGAGCATCAAGGTATGACAGGTATGACACCCGTCAGAGGAGTGGCCTTTACGGGCGAACCCCTCGTCCCAACGTACATGCACAATGTGCCTTCTAGATATATACAACTAGTGTGTCTGTGTGTGTCGGAGTCAGTGTTTTCGGTGCATAGAAAATGACGTTGTTAATTGAAATTGACATATTTAGAAATGTATGCGTCTGTAGAATATACAAATATTCTTTCATCGCTACAGACAATGTGTGACAAAATTAAAAAGTGTTCGTTCTTCCCCCCGCACCAGATTTGGCACAAAAATTATGTACCTTATCTATGTTAAAACCGTGGCTGGCAATTTTTGTTTTTCAAATTTTTTGCCGAATCTTCTATATTATGTCAACATAACTGTTGAATTCCTCAGTTCTACAAATTAACACATCACTCGGCAATCAGTCCGTAACTCAACACCGGTCATTGATCCAATTCACCCCTGACATGATGTCACATTGTCACCAATACTCCGCTCCACTTAGCACAAGGTGCGACAAGTGTAACATAAGATGTGACTTAAGACACAAACGCAATTTTCTCATAATTACGCAACTAAACGATAAGAATCGCATTCTTTGCACGCCTAGTTCACACCTTAGAATTCACATAAATGGAAAGAGAAAATCAGATGTCCTGGACAAAGTAAATGGTGTAAAAACTGGTAATGTATTCTTGGATTTTATGCAAATGTGCAATTTGTTAAGGCGCCGTCACATACCTACCACAATATGAGTTTTATTTGAACAAAGTAACAACTGGTAAGTACTGTATTTTATACGAATGTGCAATGCGTTGTTTAGGTGACGTCATATAACATGATATTAATTTTATTTGAAGTTCAACTTAAAATAAATTCATATGTTTATGTACAAACACCGCGTAATTCATAACGTCGAGGATGTTGTCACCGGAGATTTTTTATATATACTCGTAGTTAAAATAAAAATATCTATGGTAGTCACAATAAAATGAGCTCCTGCGTTGTTGTCAAGCGCGCAAAGATGAAGATTTAGACATTTAAAAGAATGTTATTCTTTTTTTAAATTAAATTGCTCGTAAAAAAATTCGGTACCCATTGCTGGCATATGAAGCCTAATATAATAAGCGGTTTTTTTAGCGTAGGCGTTGGTTTAATAATCTTCTCTTTTCTCGTAACCTACATATCAAAACGATAAATCTGGACATGATCAGTCCCTCAGAATTTTGGTTCTCTTTCGTAGTTTGGGTTATCTAAAGGGCGAAAAGGCACCAATCTGTATCAGTTTTAGGTCATGCTACTCACTCTAAGCATCGATGCAAGAAGTGGAGGAAGGCAGGGTCGTCTGTCCGTAAGGCGGTGGAGAGACTCCGTGAGCCTGGCCGTCGCTTCCGGCCTTTTGAGTTCGTCACTGTTCGGGGTGAGCCTTTTGAGTCTGTAAAAAGTAATAAATGATACAGCGATTCTGTTGTGTTTCGGTAGAAAGGTACAGTTGCCGACCAGACTTGACATGAAGTCTTTGGAAAAGCAGTACGCAACCTCTGGTAAGGTTTAGACTTGCTTGATATTCTATGAGGGTGTCCATGAGTGCGCTCTTAAAATTTGGTGTTGTTGAAGTCCCGCAGTCAGTACAACTCAAGCACCAAGTACTTGCTTCAGGGATCAAACTGTTTTTTTCTTCGTCTCTTATCTGATACACAATTAGATGAATTTTACTTTTTATTTCTCAAAACTATATACAATGGTATCTGAGATTTCTATATTACTGCATTATGAAATAAAATCAATATATGAAATTTTAATAGTAAAACCAAAATATACAGGTCCAGTATTGGTAAAATTACAATAGATTCAATATTGAAGCATGCTTAGGAATGCTACTTATTTGAATCAGATCTAATCACTGATCCGGGGATCAGGGATAATGTTCAACCAGTGCTTACCAAAGAACAGTCTCTTCCTGGTGGCGTGCAGCAGCAGGTCAGGCGGCGGTGGACCCAGCAGCTCCATTATACACGCCAGCTGCTCGGCCTCATTCTCTCCTGGGAACAGCGGATACCCCGTGTGTAGCTCCGCCAGGATGCAACCTGAAACAAAAGAGAGTAGCAGATGCTCATGTAACATTTTCTTCGAAACTAATGACAGGGCGAGTCCTTGATGTGAGGACTGGTCACAATACGACAGATTGTTTGAACGGTGATAACTTATAGAACAAAACTTATAACCCTCACTTGATATACAAAGGAAAACATAAACATGAGTCTCTCACTAAGTAATCCATACTAATATTATAAATTCGAAAGTCTGTCTGTCTGTCTGCTACTCTTTCACGCTTAAACCACTGAACCGATTTTGATGAAATTTGGCATAAACATAGAAAGGACGTTGAGAAAGAACATAGGCTACTTTTTGCCGCGTGAAAATATCTCATTCCCACGGGAATAAATGGAATGAATGAAATGCGCCGTGTACTGTTATAAATACACTACATGTTATTACTTACTTCATTGACGTCCATTATCATATTTTATAACTTATATTCTATTGTTTTATTCTTATACTTTACTTTTCCTATAGTATTTCTTTACAAAATTATTTAATTTCGGTGTTTGTTTATTTATATTTTGACGCAGCTATCAAAATTGTCACGTCTGACTTTTTTGTTACTAATTTTTTAATTCATTTTAAGGCATTGTATAAAAATCCTTTTAGCCATTCAGTATTAAATGAAAAGAAAATTTTTATGTTTCTTATTTCATTTCATAGATTAATAAAGTTATAGTATTGTCTTTGGCTTAGTCATGTTTTTTATAGTATAATTATTATAAATTATTATTTTTAAATAATAAATGAATATAATGTTCTTCGAATCTTTATATATATATTATACCTATAAATGAATTGCTGTTCGTTAGTCTCGCTAAAACTGTAGAACGTCTGAACCGATATGGCTAATTTTGGACTTGAAATAAATGTTTAAACGTTTCACACTCATAGCCCCACAGTAGGGTGTATATACTCTGTGGCGTCGGTACCATGGACACATACAAAGACAGATACACAAACACCCAGACCGAGAACAGAAATTTAAACTCATCATTCAAATTTCTGTTTCGCCGGGAATCGAACCCGGGACCCTTCAATTAGCAGTCCGGCATGGTAACCATTGGGCCACACGGGTCGTCAAATCAAATATTAGTAGAAGTCCATTGGTTCTTCGCGCCATCGTCCAAAAGTTTGACATAGTCTGAATAACAGTTCATCTGTCACTGTTCGTTTTTAATTTTTTATTTGACAGTAACATAAAAACCCCTTGACATGATAAAGAAACTAATCCTCTTACAAAACTTTTAAGGCAGGACAACGTCTGCGGGATCCACTATTAGTGATAACTGATAACCAACAGACCAAAAAAATCCTAAGTAAGCTATACTTCGTCTTGATTACATTTTGAAACTCAAACATTTCGAAAATCCTAGGAAAGTTTCTCTATTATTAGAACCTTGACTTGATATTAATACTTCAATTAGAGCAAAAATATCCGTACCTAACTTTCAGCCTATAGCTAACCAATTGTATTTTTGAGTCAAAAATAAACCAATTACGGACCCCGCCGCGACAAAATGGCCAATTTAATTATTTTTATGAAACTCGCAGAATTCAGCATTCATTGCGGTTCTAAAGATGACCTTGTGCTGATTCTTACAACTAATGACCCAAGGCTTGACCCGCGTCAGTGCTCGAGTGTCAATTTTGTAATTATTTTGAACGATGAGATTATTTGTTAATGTGGCCATTAGTTACGAGTAATGCAATCTTGTTTAACGGGAAAATAAAAAAAAAGTTTCAATTGGTAGGGTGTGAAATGCTTCTTTGTTAGACAGTTAACAGAATACTAAACAAAAAGTAGGATTTAGCGCAATTTGAAAGCAAACAATGCAAATAGGCTAGAAAATTGATGCGGGCAGAACATGACGATTTATTACGGTGAAAATAATAAATAACTCGTAAAATAATAAAAGTAAAACGCGTATTTATTCTAGCAAAAAGTGGGATTTATGTTCAGATTGATTTTCTAAGAATATTTTAAATCAATATAAAATGAATAAAGTAGGCACTGAAGTCAAATAAGACAAAAACAACACCAAACGATCACGACTCTTCAAGGTAACACCATTTTTTATGGCTTTAAGTTGACTGAAAATAATACTTCAGTTATCTTTCAGATTTTTTCTTGTAAAAAGTTAAATCAAAATTTTAAAGTCCTTATTGAATCTAGATTAACTATTTCTAACAATAAGAAACCTGGAGATAATTTTGTCATAGAGAAGCCTTGTGAAGTTTCATTTGTTTTTCTTTCAAACAAGTGACCCAGCTCCATAAATTCTTAAACATTATGATATTTTTAGCTAATAAATGTTTAAAAAACAGTGATAGCTGAGTGGTAATTAAAGGCATGGTCTCCTACAGTTCAATCACCGACGCACACCTCTGACTAAGAAATCTTTATATGCCTATGTATCGCTGCTTCATGGAGAAGAAATACGTTGTAAATCAATATGAAACATTTCAAGGCGTTAAAACCTCTCAAAATGAAAAAAATCCTCTTAATCCAAGAGGAGTCTTGTGGGAAATTAAAATAAAAAAGTTTCAAAAATAAGTTTTATGTGCCTTAGTTATGTGGACCGTAGTTTGCCGCTCTAGTTATTTCTCGCATTTTTCTTTGAAATGTCTAATTGGTTGCTCCTAAGGTACACTTAAGCTTCTAGAAACTTCTAGTCTTAAATAACGTTTTAGTTGACATAAAGTTATTCCATCGCGAAATCGTCGTTTTACCATAAAAGGGCAATTCTAGAGTTTATCTAACGCTAATATTTCGCAATAGCTACATCGCAAACATCCATTAGCAATCTTCCTTGGAGAGGCGCGGAACGCTGTTAAAGCTTCTGTACGGAATACCAACGGTCGAATTATCCTAACTTCTTTCCTATATCTTTAGTAAAGATGAACCTATAGAAATAACTTGTACTAAATAGGTCCATTACTCCATAATTGATGCGCACTAAGTAATTAACCCAGAGAACGTAAACGAAATGTGTCAACCAGGATTGTTGATTACCTAACTTAACGGTGTCTTATACATTATTATTGATTTAACAAATACTAAAAGTGATAAATACACGATTATCTTTAGTCGTCAGTATTCCTCAGTGCAAGATTTGAACCGAGAATTAAGTCCGCCCATTGTGAACCTAGTTTAGTGAACAATAAAGAATTTAATAAATAAATAAATAAATAAAATTACCTCTTGGAAACCAGTATCACAATTACTAAGCTATAATTTTTGCTAATGTGGTTACTTACGAGTTTATCTTGTAACTGAAACAGTTAAAGTTAAAATGAACATGCGTGATCCAATCGGAGAATCACGACCGCTACATGCTGCATGTGTTTCGCATTTCGATGGTAAGGTGTGGTTTCCGCTTAAGGTGCAAGCATTGCTACTCCACGAATTGCAACGACTAAACACAAGACTTCAAGTTGATTTAGGTTTGCTACTTTATTTTATTAAGAAATGGTCCTTCGAGCCGGATACAAACTAACGATCGATGGATTACATGGATTACCTACTTGCTGATATATTTTACATTATTACATTACGTTTTAAAATATACTTTATTCGAGATAACAAAGTAGAACATCAGATCAGTGTTAACTAACTAAGTGATAATGCGAGTCGCTTACTGACCCTCGTTACACAACAGCCGGCGTAGAAAGCACGAGAGAAAGGCGACATACGACACAACCATACGTGTATAACTTGCAGATCACTAAGGCGCACCATTCAATCCACTTTCACCCTTAGTGTTTAGAAAATAAGGATCACTGCAAACGCCGTCGTGACATGCTAGCGAACAGATCTGATTGCACTTCACGATGACACTATCTTGAAGCTTATTTCTACCTTATAGCTTTCAAAATAAGAGTAATGGAAGATGCCATCGTATTATAAAACCAGTAAACAGGTGCAAGATTCGCAAATACCGATGGACCGGTTTGTAAGGATGTCCGTGTTGCTTTACTCGTATTTTGACGGCTTTTTTATTTGCATGTCGAGTTTGTTATGTCATACTTACCGACTTGGGGATGGTGACTTTTAGATTACATAACAATTTAGCTTAAGTGTAAAGCAAGTGTCTTGAATATAAATATTTTAATTGGCTAAATTAAAACATAATTTTGATAAATAGTTTATTGTTTATTTAAAAAAAAGATTTATTTCAGACATTTATATATCTAACTTTGTAATATGTCATAATTTGTAAATTATGATAAGGTACTTAACCATACCAAATTTAATTTTATAAATATTTTGCCATGCCCTACCTGGGTCGTGAAAACAATGTAAACCTATCTAACTTTATGACCTATTTTAAGTAGGTTACTGAGCATATTTTTGGCAAATAAATAATAATAAAAAAAATAATGGCTTCTTCTTCCATAGTAGGATACAATGGGCACAAAATGGCAAAGGCAAACCCTTAGAAAATTAACAGAAATTGCCGAAGGTTACGCATTGCCAAAAATCGCATATTAAGCAACATCTCTTGACCACTTGTATAAAGTCGCCATATTTATATAGACCATGGCATATACATAATAATATGTAGCAGAAGTTACCTGATTAATTGTAGGTTTAATTTTTTTGACCGGGGAAGTACCACCGCTGCACCCACTTCTGTCGTGAAGCAACTATTGTGTTCCAGAGAAAAGGTGCAATTCCCGGCCTGCTTATATGAGGCGATCATTAGCCTCCGGAGTAGCAGCGCAACTGCATACGAACTCAGGCAAGATTTAGCCTTGCTTGAGGTTGTGTGTAGGTGACCATGGATTGCAGTGAACACTTAACAGGATGGCTCAACTACTTAACAACAGGTGGCCTGTATGGCTCGTCTTATACACCATTAAAAAAACACTGATGAAAATGCCTTAAAACTTACCCACACTCCACATATCTATGGGCGTGCCGTAATGCAGGCCAAGGATAACTTTTGGACTGCGGTAGGATCTGGACTGGAAGTGTAGACCCTGACCGCATAAGTGTAGACCGTGGCATGCATAGCAGAAGTCGCCAGATTAACCACTTTGATGAGTTATCTGGAAACTCACCCATACTCCACATATCAATGGGCGTGCCGTACTGCAGTCCAAGGATGACTTCTGGGCTGCGGTAGAACCTGGACTGGATGTAGGTGTAGACCCTGGCGTGCGTGTAACAAGAGCTGCCGAAGTCGATCACCTTGATGGACGAGCTGCCACGGGCTTTGAGAAGGATGTTTTCCTGAAAGTCAGTAATAACAAATGTACTATTCTAGAATGTCCTAAAGTTTAACTGCAATCAAAATGTAACAGAATTTACTGTTAACTTTATTGTTTGTTTCATGAATGAAATATCTATCCACTCAAACCTTATGTTTTACTCACCTCATCCTAACTAAATTATAATACTAATATTATAACTTCGAAAGTAACTCTGTCTGTCTGTCTGTCTGTCTGCTACGCTTTCCCGCTTAAACTACTGAACCAATTTCAATGAAATTTGGAACAGAGATAGAGTGGACCTTGGGAAAGGATATAGGGTTATTTTTATCCTACGGGAACCTATAAACCAGGTCCACGCGGGCGAAGCAGCTGGCGGAAGGCTAGTACTAAATAAAACTTTAATAAAAGTGACTTAACTAAATGGAGAAGGATTAAAGGTCATTCAAGAACGTCTACGATAAACCTTAAGCAAGTCTTACTTAGATTGCTGCTACTCTAAAAACTGAAGTCGTATCACAAAGGTTCTTTTGCAATAAAGCCAGACAGGTGGATTCTGAATACCGTTAGTGATGTTACTTCGTAGCTTGAAGAAATAATTGGAGAAGACACATCGGCTTAACGACGCCGAAACTCAACGGAATCTGTCGCATTATATGTTTCATACCAATATTTTATACCCTTTTTATATTGGTTCTACTTACAGGTTTTAAATCACAGTGAATGATATTCTCAGCTTCCAGTAGCCTGAGGCAGCGGAGTAGCGAGCTGGCGAACCTCCTGATGAGACTCAGACTGAAGCCTTGGTAGTTGTTCTTCTTGATCAATTCGTACAGGTTGATGCTGAAATGTGTAAAGACATTGGTAAGAATGATATTGTAACGTACGTAACGTTACTCAAAAAAAAACGGCAAATTGTTTGTAAAGTAGGTTTGCGATCGAGATGTTTACGTGATAACGTCCGCACGAGAAAATCTCCATTCGTTTGTATGCCGCTAGAGTGAGAGAGACGGAAGATCGGTCCACTCACTCGAACGCTATGCCAGCCTCCGCTCGTGAGGATTCCGCGTGACAAGTTTCACGGAATGACTGGCAGCGCTCGAGATGAGACGGGAGATCGGTCCGTCTCTCTCTCGTTATACCTGCGATCGCGCTCGTGAGGTTTTGGTGTGACACAAGTTTCTGAACATGTCACCCGACTAAAACGATTTTAAAGACGTTATCACGTCAATAAATTCCAATAACGATAAAATTGTGTATTAAGTTGTTAATAAAGTTATTTGCAAATATTTTAATGTTTTCATTTATTCTAGTGTTTAGTTCATTGCTTTTCCATTAATTTTATATCGAATCTATATTGTTTAAATGATGTATAGAAATTAATTATGTGTAGAAAGTAAGCGATCTGCGCAGTTAAGCATGACGGCTGCGATCGGGTACAAGATGAGTGACAGCTATGCTTTTTCCGTGCTTTGAAGGCCACGCTAAGCAGTCGTGTCCAGTTGTCATAGTAAGATAGCAGTCCTAAAACCTTGTCGAAGGCTTTGTAGGCAGTTTAAAAACGCGTTTAAGCGTAAACGGCGCATTAAGCAACGGAGTGGAGTAAACTCTACGTCTCCATAATTATGGAAAATGGCGCCCGTGATAGCAAAAGGATTACATATAAATATCTGCTTATAAATATTATGTTCGCAAGAGTTTCTTTAAATAAAATTTGTATACCCTAAGAGGTAAAAATGGCGATCTAAATATTTTGTAAAACCTTCATACATGTTTGTGCAAACAAAATATTTTAATTTCATTTCTTTTACTGACCTCATGAGTTCAAAGCTGATGCATAGATGATTCCTAAAGTAGAAATAGTCGAGCATATGGATAACGTTGTGCGCTTGGTCCTTATCCTTTAGCCGAAGATGATCCAGTACCCTCACTTCGACCAGGGCCTGGTGATGAAACCGCTTCTTGTTCCTGATGATCTTGATTGCGACCTGGTTCCCGTTACGGTGGTCTAACGCCCTGATCACTTGCCCGAATGATCCCTTTCCTATCACCTCCAGAATTTCGTAACGATATGCTATGTGGTCGTGGATTTGCTGGAATGAAAAAAAATCATAGCAATGATTTAAGAATTAAAAATGATTTTAGAAATAAAAAAGCTGTAGTCGATGGCTTTGGCATAAACCATTAAAATAACCCTTGAAATCTGGCACAAGACACATTTGCCCTCATATTAAACGCATCAGCTTCCCATTCTGACGTGTGTCGCACACTACATCAAGGCATTCGAGGGACAGTTTAGAACTGGAATTTCATACTATAACGCTGTAACGTTGTACGATAAACGTCACATAATATTAAAATATTTAAATTGAAAATGTATGAAAATAATTAAACCTAAATAATAAATAAAATATGAACATTAAAAAAAATAATTAAATTATAATATTGTTGCAAGTTATGCACTTTCATCCACGGCCGTACTTGTTTACGTGTTCGTGAATCGTGGAATCTTCCGATTTTTTATGCAGGCGGGCCGTGGCGATCGACCATTCGTGAAGATTCTCAGACCACGGCTTCGCTTGGTACAGTCAACACGCAGTACATTTTAATAGTGCTCACGTACCTCTTACGTGTCTTTCATTTAATTAGTCCGTACATATTACGGAAGAGAACATATTTTCTCTTTTTGTTTAAATTCTAGAAATATAAATTAATATCAAGCACCCCGATAGGGTAAGTTGTTGACAAGGTTCTCTTATTTTTTTATTCTAAACAGTGCTAATTTTTCAGTGTTAATTATTTCACATTTAATTCTCATTGCACAAGGATTTATTTAATATGTAATAGAATGTTCCACTACTTAGTTGAAAATAAGTTGTGATCTTGCCTGATGCATTTTATAAAATTTAAATTAAGCCTTCTGCTTTAGCACCTAAGGACTGTTTTGGCATATCATTTTATTTTTATCTAAATTTCATTTTTGTTTTCTTTTAAAATCGTTTTCATCTGTTCATTGCCACTGCTTTCTTTCTATTTAATTTGTAACTCCGTTCCGATTGTGAACACCCACACCAACTGCTTTCGGCCGCTTCCTTTGTTCGGCGTGCGGGGTTCACAAGTCGGCGGAGCCACGTGGTTGCAAAATTAACTGTGGACATTTTTCGCAGGGTCCGAGATTCGGAATTTGAAATTGGCCAACTATTTAATAAATTTGGGATCTGGATCGGAATCTTTATAACATCAAGCGGACGCAACTACGCTGGCCTTCCCTTGAGACCACAGGAGCGACCTATGTATATGTGACCTCGAGGACTACCACCACGTCACCGACAGGGGAGTACCGGACCTGCGACGGTAGAACCAGACGGGCATAGACCACCCACGACCCTAGCTCGTGCTTTTGTTTTTTTAATAAATTTGTGTATACAGGAACGGTGGTTGTTTCCTTTAAACCCCACCGTACACCGTATCACTTGCGCCCAACGTGGTTTTAAGGATCACTGGCGCCCTCAACGTGGTTTTTTTATGGTCTGGTTTTGCCTCGTAGTGAGTAGTTGTGTGTTCTGTGTTTCTTTTTTAATTTTTGTGAACGTTACTTTTTTTTCTTTTGGTTGCCCGCAACTAAGGTGTACCTCGTTGTAGTATTGAACCTTGTTTCAAAATTAATCTTTTTGTATTTTAAAACATTTTTTAATTCAGGTCTGTTTATAAAATCATTGTTGTTTCAAATTTACTTTTAATTTACACCATACTTGCAAGGGTTACCTCCATGTACCTTTTTGTTCAAGCACAAAAGTGTAGTAACTTAAATATTTTTTAATTTGCATTTTTTTGTCACAACATACGTCGGTACACATTAGTTGCAATTAATGTTTTAAAGCTTTTTATTTTTATTTTCTTGATTTATTTGTGATTGTTTCATTTCTTTTTCTTTTTCTTCTTGCCAACCATAACGTATTGTAGTTTGCTTTTGTAACGGAACGGATTAGGGTCATTCAATCTTGTCTACACTTTCCTTATTGCGGTGCATTTCTTTATCTGTGATATTTTTTCGGTTTTTTTAAACAATGTCTAGTCATTTAATTTTTTTATATTTAAAATTTTTATTACTCCGAAATTTCCTTAATATTGGTCTTGGAAGATATGATCGGCATAAAAATAAGGAACTTATCGTATTAATTATTTAAAATTAGAGTATATTATTATATTTTTTTCGTATAATTTGCATAATACCTACCCTCTAAGCGTCACTTATTTCATCTTGTACTCAATGTTCATAATGAGTCATCAGTCATTTTACTGATTACTTATGTATAAGAGGTCGCGACAGTAACTGTCATTTTATGGTTACTGCTGCTTTTTGTGAGGTTGCGACGGTAACCGTCATATTTACGGTTATCGCTGTTTTTTTTTGTTTGCGGAAGTATGATAGATTGAATTTGCTTGATGTATGTATGTAAGATTGAATTTGTGTGTAGCATGTATGCAAGATTGAATTTGAAAGTGTTAATATGAACAGTAATCTTAAAAGTACGGATTTTATTCGTAATAATAAAATCCTTCCGTGACGAGGGGGGTAATGTAACGTTGTACGATAAACGTCACATAATATTAAAATATTTAAATTGAAAATGTATGAAAATAATTAAACCTAAATAATAAATAAAATATGAACATTAAAAAAAATAATTAAATTATAATATTGTTGCAAGTTATGCACTTTCATCCACGGCCGTACTTGTTTACGTGTTCGTGAATCGTGGAATCTTCCGATTTTTTATGCAGGCGGGCCGTGGCGATCGACCATTCGTGAAGATTCTCAGACCACGGCTTCGCTTGGTACAGTCAACACGCAGTACATTTTAATAGTGCTCACGTACCTCTTACGTGTCTTTCATTTAATTAGTCCGTACATATTACGGAAGAGAACATATTTTCTCTTTTTGTTTAAATTCTAGAAATATAAATTAATATCAAGCACCCCGATAGGGTAAGTTGTTGACAAGGTTCTCTTATTTTTTTATTCTAAACAGTGCTAATTTTTCAGTGTTAATTATTTCACATTTAATTCTCATTGCACAAGGATTTATTTAATATGTAATAGAATGTTCCACTACTTAGTTGAAAATAAGTTGTGATCTTGCCTGATGCATTTTATAAAATTTAAATTAAGCCTTCTGCTTTAGCACCTAAGGACTGTTTTGGCATATCATTTTATTTTTATCTAAATTTCATTTTTGTTTTCTTTTAAAATCGTTTTCATCTGTTCATTGCCACTGCTTTCTTTCTATTTAATTTGTAACTCCGTTCCGATTGTGAACACCCACACCAACTGCTTTCGGCCGCTTCCTTTGTTCGGCGTGCGGGGTTCACAAGTCGGCGGAGCCACGTGGTTGCAAAATTAACTGTGGACATTTTTCGCAGGGTCCGAGATTCGGAATTTGAAATTGGCCAACTATTTAATAAATTTGGGATCTGGATCGGAATCTTTATAACATCAAGCGGACGCAACTACGCTGGCCTTCCCTTGAGACCACAGGAGCGACCTATGTATATGTGACCTCGAGGACTACCACCACGTCACCGACAGGGGAGTACCGGACCTGCGACGGTAGAACCAGACGGGCATAGACCACCCACGACCCTAGCTCGTGCTTTTGTTTTTTTAATAAATTTGTGTATACAGGAACGGTGGTTGTTTCCTTTAAACCCCACCGTACACCGTATCAACGCGCCTATTTCCCTTATATTTACAACAAGCTGTCCGCTTGGGTGGGTATTTTCCATAGAAATAAGATATTTTCCCCTGGTAAAAAGTATTCTATGTCATTCTCCATCCTCCAAACTATCATAAAGTTAGGTAAAAACTACTTTGCAACAATCCGCAATCAGAGCGTATGATGGTGTATAATTTTTTCATGAAATACAGGTACTATGGCATGAAAAAATTATCACTCTCTCTCACATAGGACACATGCACATGCAACAAACATATACACATACAAATATACATAAACAAATATATACACCAACGTACGTACCACCACCAATACGTGTTTCACCCCAAAACAGAGCATCATCATGGTTATAGAATCTACGACGAGTATTCGCAAAGTCCCTCTCGAAACTACCATTCAATAAATAATGTAGTATAAAAACTAAAAAACACGCTTTTGTGAAAATACGAAGTAAAAAGTAAAAAATAAGAAGAAAATGTATTTTACTGTAAAAAAAGCATGGGGTGGTTTTTAAGATACTATTGACACCATGCAACCCACGTTTTTTTTACAGTAAAATACATTTTGTTCTTATTTTTTACTTTTTAGTTCGTATTTTCAAAAAAGCATGTTTTTTAGTTTTTTAAACTACATTATTTATTATTTATTTTTTTAGTCGGATTTTTATTCTCATATTATTGCATTGTCATCGGCCTTTGACCCCTGTGCAAATTTTCAAGTTAATCAGACGCTTAGACGTGTTAAAAATATAAAACGTAGGCCGCGAACTTTTCAGCCGCCCCTCGTATATTTTTTATATCCTGATGCTCCTAGTTAGGACTTTAATATAAAGTTATGAGATTAT